>OZ035960.1:56793171-58280671 GCA_964034945.1 Chrysopilus asiliformis
AGCCCTGTCGCGTTGTCAACCTAAAGGTACGTTTTCGTTGGGCGCTGTTGACGGCGGCCGTCGACGGCGGGTGTCGACGGCAGCTGTTGGACAGCGCCGTTAACTGTTTTGGTTGCAGCCGTTGAACAGTTGTTTAAAGTCAAATCTAAGTGCGCAAGTAAATTTAAAATAAAAATGGATTTGGTGAAAATTCTTTTAACTGAAGCGGAGGAAGAAGAAGAATTTCTTAGATTAATACTATTAAATAAAAGGCAGCCTATAAACAGTATTTTTGAATCTCGCGAAGAAGAAGGATGCTTTAATCTGCTAATAAATGGCCATTTAAACAATTCTGATGAAAAAGTTACTATTCTTTTGCAGAAATAAAGAATATATTCACTCACAATATACGAATTATCGTAAATGTGGAAATTTCACTTGTGAAAAAATCGAATGGACAGCTTCGATAACGCCGCTAGACTGGTTCAAAAGCAGTCGAACGGCAACAGCTAGCTGTCAACAGCCGCCGACGAGCTGTCGGACAGCGTGAACGAAACCGCCAACATGGTTCTGCCACAAGAGCAGTCATTTTCAACGGCGGCTGTCAACAGCTAGCTGTCAGCGGCCGCCGTCAGTAGCTGCCAACGAAACCGTACCTTAAGACGACCTCCCAATAAATTCTTGGTTTATTCAAAAATATCAAAAATATAGAAAATTTGAGATAACTTGAGAACGGTAAAAGATATCAATTTACGGTAAATGGCAAAAATGTAAAAAATTTTAACATCTTTAATTATTCATTTAACTGATTTGTCGAAAAACCGTTAGTTTGCAAGTAATTTGCAAAAATATATTTTTTTATATTTTAATCTAAATATCTCAATAACGGTAAAAGATAACGGATAACGGTAAGAAACAAAATTGTGCAGAATGCCATTCTCATTAATTCACTTCATACATTCAGTCAGCAAAAACCCGTTAGTTTTCGAGATAATCGCAAAAAACTGTTTTTTTTTGGAAATAACGGTTTATCTCGATAACAGGTTGAGATATCGAGTTATAGTTAAAGACAAAAGTGTGGGAAATTTTATTTTCTCCAAGTTTTGTCATAGTTAAGGCCACTATAAAACGCGTAGTTTGGGAGTAAATCGAGAAAAACGAAATTGCGATTTTTGAAAAACCGCCATTTTGGATACTTCCGGTTAACGGATTTCCACCAAAAGTTGATAGGAACGTCCCATTTCAGGACCCAACATGCCTATAACATTTCATGACGCTAGCTCTATTAGTTTTTGAGAAATCTTGTACACAGACTGACAGACTGACAGACTGACAGACTGACAGACTGACAGACTGACAGACTGACAGACTGACAGACTGACAGACTGACAGACTGACAGACTGACAGACTGACAGACTGACAGACTGACAGACTGACAGACTGACAGACTGACAGACTGACAGACTGACAGACTGACAGACTGACAGACTGACAGACTGACAGACTGACAGACTGACAGACTGACAGACTGACAGACTGACAGACTGACAGACTGACAGACTGACAGACTGACAGACTGACAGACTGACAGACTGACAGACTGACAGACTGACAGACTGACAGACTGACAGACTGACAGACTGACAGACTGACAGACTGACAGACTGACAGACTGACAGACTGACAGACTGACAGACTGACAGACTGACAGACTGACAGACTGACAGACTGACAGACTGACAGACTGACAGACTGACAGACTG
This sequence comes from Chrysopilus asiliformis, assembly GCA_964034945.1. Taxonomy (NCBI): domain Eukaryota; kingdom Metazoa; phylum Arthropoda; class Insecta; order Diptera; family Rhagionidae; genus Chrysopilus; species Chrysopilus asiliformis. Next base: position 56,794,915 of record OZ035960.1, read on the forward strand.
ACAGACTGACAGACTGACAGACTGACAGACTGACAGACTGACAGACTGACAGACTGACAGACTGACAGACTGACAGACTGACAGACTGACAGACTGACAGACTGACAGACTGACAGACTGACAGACTGACAGACTGACAGACTGACAGACTGACAGACTGACAGACTGACAGACTGACAGACTGACAGACTGACAGACTGACAGACTGACAGACTGACAGACTGACAGACTGACAGACTGACAGACTGACAGACTGACAGACTGACAGACTGACAGACTGACAGACTGACAGACTGACAGACTGACAGACTGACAGACTGACAGACTGACAGACTGACAGACTGACAGACTGACAGACTGACAGACTGACAGACTGACAGACTGACAGACTGACAGACTGACAGACTGACAGACTGACAGACTGACAGACTGACAGACTGACAGACTGACAGACTGACAGACTGACAGACTGACAGACTGACAGACTGACAGACTGACAGACTGACAGACTGACAGACTGACAGACTGACAGACTGACAGACTGACAGACTGACAGACTGACAGACTGACAGACTGACAGACTGACAGACTGACAGACTGACAGACTGACAGACTGACAGACTGACAGACTGACAGACTGACAGACTGACAGACTGACAGACTGACAGACTGACAGACTGACAGACTGACAGACTGACAGACTGACAGACTGACAGACTGACAGACTGACAGACTGACAGACTGACAGACTGACAGACTGACAGACTGACAGACTGACAGACTGACAGACTGACAGACTGACAGACTGACAGACTGACAGACTGACAGACTGACAGACTGACAGACTGACAGACTGACAGACTGACAGACTGACAGACTGACAGACTGACAGACTGACAGACTGACAGACTGACAGACTGACAGACTGACAGACTGACAGACTGACAGACTGACAGACTGACAGACTGACAGACTGACAGACTGACAGACTGACAGACTGACAGACTGACAGACTGACAGACTGACAGACTGACAGACTGACAGACTGACAGACTGACAGACTGACAGACTGACAGACTGACAGACTGACAGACTGACAGACTGACAGACTGACAGACTGACAGACTGACAGACTGACAGACTGACAGACTGACAGACTGACAGACTGACAGACTGACAGACTGACAGACTGACAGACTGACAGACTGACAGACTGACAGACTGACAGACTGACAGACTGACAGACTGACAGACTGACAGACTGACAGACTGACAGACTGACAGACTGACAGACTGACAGACTGACAGACTGACAGACTGACAGACTGACAGACTGACAGACTGACAGACTGACAGACTGACAGACTGACAGACTGACAGACTGACAGACTGACAGACTGACAGACTGACAGACTGACAGACTGACAGACTGACAGACTGACAGACTGACAGACTGACAGACTGACAGACTGACAGACTGACAGACTGACAGACTGACAGACTGACAGACTGACAGACTGACAGACTGACAGACTGACAGACTGACAGACTGACAGACTGACAGACTGACAGACTGACAGACTGACAGACTGACAGACTGACAGACTGACAGACTGACAGACTGACAGACTGACAGACTGACAGACTGACAGACTGACAGACTGACAGACTGACAGACTGACAGACTGACAGACTGACAGACTGACAGACTGACAGACTGACAGACTGACAGACTGACAGACTGACAGACTGACAGACTGACAGACTGACAGACTGACAGACTGACAGACTGACAGACTGACAGACTGACAGACTGACAGACTGACAGACTGACAGACTGACAGACTGACAGACTGACAGACTGACAGACTGACAGACTGACAGACTGACAGACTGACAGACTGACAGACTGACAGACTGACAGACTGACAGACTGACAGACTGACAGACTGACAGACTGACAGACTGACAGACTGACAGACTGACAGACTGACAGACTGACAGACTGACAGACTGACAGACTGACAGACTGACAGACTGACAGACTGACAGACTGACAGACTGACAGACTGACAGACTGACAGACTGACAGACTGACAGACTGACAGACTGACAGACTGACAGACTGACAGACTGACAGACTGACAGACTGACAGACTGACAGACTGACAGACTGACAGACTGACAGACTGACAGACTGACAGACTGACAGACTGACAGACTGACAGACTGACAGACTGACAGACTGACAGACTGACAGACTGACAGACTGACAGACTGACAGACTGACAGACTGACAGACTGACAGACTGACAGACTGACAGACTGACAGACTGACAGACTGACAGACTGACAGACTGACAGACTGACAGACTGACAGACTGACAGACTGACAGACTGACAGACTGACAGACTGACAGACTGACAGACTGACAGACTGACAGACTGACAGACTGACAGACTGACAGACTGACAGACTGACAGACTGACAGACTGACAGACTGACAGACTGACAGACTGACAGACTGACAGACTGACAGACTGACAGACTGACAGACTGACAGACTGACAGACTGACAGACTGACAGACTGACAGACTGACAGACTGACAGACTGACAGACTGACAGACTGACAGACTGACAGACTGACAGACTGACAGACTGACAGACTGACAGACTGACAGACTGACAGACTGACAGACTGACAGACTGACAGACTGACAGACTGACAGACTGACAGACTGACAGACTGACAGACTGACAGACTGACAGACTGACAGACTGACAGACTGACAGACTGACAGACTGACAGACTGACAGACTGACAGACTGACAGACTGACAGACTGACAGACTGACAGACTGACAGACTGACAGACTGACAGACTGACAGACTGACAGACTGACAGACTGACAGACTGACAGACTGACAGACTGACAGACTGACAGACTGACAGACTGACAGACTGACAGACTGACAGACTGACAGACTGACAGACTGACAGACTGACAGACTGACAGACTGACAGACTGACAGACTGACAGACTGACAGACTGACAGACTGACAGACTGACAGACTGACAGACTGACAGACTGACAGACTGACAGACTGACAGACTGACAGACTGACAGACTGACAGACTGACAGACTGACAGACTGACAGACTGACAGACTGACAGACTGACAGACTGACAGACTGACAGACTGACAGACTGACAGACTGACAGACTGACAGACTGACAGACTGACAGACTGACAGACTGACAGACTGACAGACTGACAGACTGACAGACTGACAGACTGACAGACTGACAGACTGACAGACTGACAGACTGACAGACTGACAGACTGACAGACTGACAGACTGACAGACTGACAGACTGACAGACTGACAGACTGACAGACTGACAGACTGACAGACTGACAGACTGACAGACTGACAGACTGACAGACTGACAGACTGACAGACTGACAGACTGACAGACTGACAGACTGACAGACTGACAGACTGACAGACTGACAGACTGACAGACTGACAGACTGACAGACTGACAGACTGACAGACTGACAGACTGACAGACTGACAGACTGACAGACTGACAGACTGACAGACTGACAGACTGACAGACTGACAGACTGACAGACTGACAGACTGACAGACTGACAGACTGACAGACTGACAGACTGACAGACTGACAGACTGACAGACTGACAGACTGACAGACTGACAGACTGACAGACTGACAGACTGACAGACTGACAGACTGACAGACTGACAGACTGACAGACTGACAGACTGACAGACTGACAGACTGACAGACTGACAGACTGACAGACTGACAGACTGACAGACTGACAGACTGACAGACTGACAGACTGACAGACTGACAGACTGACAGACTGACAGACTGACAGACTGACAGACTGACAGACTGACAGACTGACAGACTGACAGACTGACAGACTGACAGACTGACAGACTGACAGACTGACAGACTGACAGACTGACAGACTGACAGACTGACAGACTGACAGACTGACAGACTGACAGACTGACAGACTGACAGACTGACAGACTGACAGACTGACAGACTGACAGACTGACAGACTGACAGACTGACAGACTGACAGACTGACAGACTGACAGACTGACAGACTGACAGACTGACAGACTGACAGACTGACAGACTGACAGACTGACAGACTGACAGACTGACAGACTGACAGACTGACAGACTGACAGACTGACAGACTGACAGACTGACAGACTGACAGACTGACAGACTGACAGACTGACAGACTGACAGACTGACAGACTGACAGACTGACAGACTGACAGACTGACAGACTGACAGACTGACAGACTGACAGACTGACAGACTGACAGACTGACAGACTGACAGACTGACAGACTGACAGACTGACAGACTGACAGACTGACAGACTGACAGACTGACAGACTGACAGACTGACAGACTGACAGACTGACAGACTGACAGACTGACAGACTGACAGACTGACAGACTGACAGACTGACAGACTGACAGACTGACAGACTGACAGACTGACAGACTGACAGACTGACAGACTGACAGACTGACAGACTGACAGACTGACAGACTGACAGACTGACAGACTGACAGACTGACAGACTGACAGACTGACAGACTGACAGACTGACAGACTGACAGACTGACAGACTGACAGACTGACAGACTGACAGACTGACAGACTGACAGACTGACAGACTGACAGACTGACAGACTGACAGACTGACAGACTGACAGACTGACAGACTGACAGACTGACAGACTGACAGACTGACAGACTGACAGACTGACAGACTGACAGACTGACAGACTGACAGACTGACAGACTGACAGACTGACAGACTGACAGACTGACAGACTGACAGACTGACAGACTGACAGACTGACAGACTGACAGACTGACAGACTGACAGACTGACAGACTGACAGACTGACAGACTGACAGACTGACAGACTGACAGACTGACAGACTGACAGACTGACAGACTGACAGACTGACAGACTGACAGACTGACAGACTGACAGACTGACAGACTGACAGACTGACAGACTGACAGACTGACAGACTGACAGACTGACAGACTGACAGACTGACAGACTGACAGACTGACAGACTGACAGACTGACAGACTGACAGACTGACAGACTGACAGACTGACAGACTGACAGACTGACAGACTGACAGACTGACAGACTGACAGACTGACAGACTGACAGACTGACAGACTGACAGACTGACAGACTGACAGACTGACAGACTGACAGACTGACAGACTGACAGACTGACAGACTGACAGACTGACAGACTGACAGACTGACAGACTGACAGACTGACAGACTGACAGACTGACAGACTGACAGACTGACAGACTGACAGACTGACAGACTGACAGACTGACAGACTGACAGACTGACAGACTGACAGACTGACAGACTGACAGACTGACAGACTGACAGACTGACAGACTGACAGACTGACAGACTGACAGACTGACAGACTGACAGACTGACAGACTGACAGACTGACAGACTGACAGACTGACAGACTGACAGACTGACAGACTGACAGACTGACAGACTGACAGACTGACAGACTGACAGACTGACAGACTGACAGACTGACAGACTGACAGACTGACAGACTGACAGACTGACAGACTGACAGACTGACAGACTGACAGACTGACAGACTGACAGACTGACAGACTGACAGACTGACAGACTGACAGACTGACAGACTGACAGACTGACAGACTGACAGACTGACAGACTGACAGACTGACAGACTGACAGACTGACAGACTGACAGACTGACAGACTGACAGACTGACAGACTGACAGACTGACAGACTGACAGACTGACAGACTGACAGACTGACAGACTGACAGACTGACAGACTGACAGACTGACAGACTGACAGACTGACAGACTGACAGACTGACAGACTGACAGACTGACAGACTGACAGACTGACAGACTGACAGACTGACAGACTGACAGACTGACAGACTGACAGACTGACAGACTGACAGACTGACAGACTGACAGACTGACAGACTGACAGACTGACAGACTGACAGACTGACAGACTGACAGACTGACAGACTGACAGACTGACAGACTGACAGACTGACAGACTGACAGACTGACAGACTGACAGACTGACAGACTGACAGACTGACAGACTGACAGACTGACAGACTGACAGACTGACAGACTGACAGACTGACAGACTGACAGACTGACAGACTGACAGACTGACAGACTGACAGACTGACAGACTGACAGACTGACAGACTGACAGACTGACAGACTGACAGACTGACAGACTGACAGACTGACAGACTGACAGACTGACAGACTGACAGACTGACAGACTGACAGACTGACAGACTGACAGACTGACAGACTGACAGACTGACAGACTGACAGACTGACAGACTGACAGACTGACAGACTGACAGACTGACAGACTGACAGACTGACAGACTGACAGACTGACAGACTGACAGACTGACAGACTGACAGACTGACAGACTGACAGACTGACAGACTGACAGACTGACAGACTGACAGACTGACAGACTGACAGACTGACAGACTGACAGACTGACAGACTGACAGACTGACAGACTGACAGACTGACAGACTGACAGACTGACAGACTGACAGACTGACAGACTGACAGACTGACAGACTGACAGACTGACAGACTGACAGACTGACAGACTGACAGACTGACAGACTGACAGACTGACAGACTGACAGACTGACAGACTGACAGACTGACAGACTGACAGACTGACAGACTGACAGACTGACAGACTGACAGACTGACAGACTGACAGACTGACAGACTGACAGACTGACAGACTGACAGACTGACAGACTGACAGACTGACAGACTGACAGACTGACAGACTGACAGACTGACAGACTGACAGACTGACAGACTGACAGACTGACAGACTGACAGACTGACAGACTGACAGACTGACAGACTGACAGACTGACAGACTGACAGACTGACAGACTGACAGACTGACAGACTGACAGACTGACAGACTGACAGACTGACAGACTGACAGACTGACAGACTGACAGACTGACAGACTGACAGACTGACAGACTGACAGACTGACAGACTGACAGACTGACAGACTGACAGACTGACAGACTGACAGACTGACAGACTGACAGACTGACAGACTGACAGACTGACAGACTGACAGACTGACAGACTGACAGACTGACAGACTGACAGACTGACAGACTGACAGACTGACAGACTGACAGACTGACAGACTGACAGACTGACAGACTGACAGACTGACAGACTGACAGACTGACAGACTGACAGACTGACAGACTGACAGACTGACAGACTGACAGACTGACAGACTGACAGACTGACAGACTGACAGACTGACAGACTGACAGACTGACAGACTGACAGACTGACAGACTGACAGACTGACAGACTGACAGACTGACAGACTGACAGACTGACAGACTGACAGACTGACAGACTGACAGACTGACAGACTGACAGACTGACAGACTGACAGACTGACAGACTGACAGACTGACAGACTGACAGACTGACAGACTGACAGACTGACAGACTGACAGACTGACAGACTGACAGACTGACAGACTGACAGACTGACAGACTGACAGACTGACAGACTGACAGACTGACAGACTGACAGACTGACAGACTGACAGACTGACAGACTGACAGACTGACAGACTGACAGACTGACAGACTGACAGACTGACAGACTGACAGACTGACAGACTGACAGACTGACAGACTGACAGACTGACAGACTGACAGACTGACAGACTGACAGACTGACAGACTGACAGACTGACAGACTGACAGACTGACAGACTGACAGACTGACAGACTGACAGACTGACAGACTGACAGACTGACAGACTGACAGACTGACAGACTGACAGACTGACAGACTGACAGACTGACAGACTGACAGACTGACAGACTGACAGACTGACAGACTGACAGACTGACAGACTGACAGACTGACAGACTGACAGACTGACAGACTGACAGACTGACAGACTGACAGACTGACAGACTGACAGACTGACAGACTGACAGACTGACAGACTGACAGACTGACAGACTGACAGACTGACAGACTGACAGACTGACAGACTGACAGACTGACAGACTGACAGACTGACAGACTGACAGACTGACAGACTGACAGACTGACAGACTGACAGACTGACAGACTGACAGACTGACAGACTGACAGACTGACAGACTGACAGACTGACAGACTGACAGACTGACAGACTGACAGACTGACAGACTGACAGACTGACAGACTGACAGACTGACAGACTGACAGACTGACAGACTGACAGACTGACAGACTGACAGACTGACAGACTGACAGACTGACAGACTGACAGACTGACAGACTGACAGACTGACAGACTGACAGACTGACAGACTGACAGACTGACAGACTGACAGACTGACAGACTGACAGACTGACAGACTGACAGACTGACAGACTGACAGACTGACAGACTGACAGACTGACAGACTGACAGACTGACAGACTGACAGACTGACAGACTGACAGACTGACAGACTGACAGACTGACAGACTGACAGACTGACAGACTGACAGACTGACAGACTGACAGACTGACAGACTGACAGACTGACAGACTGACAGACTGACAGACTGACAGACTGACAGACTGACAGACTGACAGACTGACAGACTGACAGACTGACAGACTGACAGACTGACAGACTGACAGACTGACAGACTGACAGACTGACAGACTGACAGACTGACAGACTGACAGACTGACAGACTGACAGACTGACAGACTGACAGACTGACAGACTGACAGACTGACAGACTGACAGACTGACAGACTGACAGACTGACAGACTGACAGACTGACAGACTGACAGACTGACAGACTGACAGACTGACAGACTGACAGACTGACAGACTGACAGACTGACAGACTGACAGACTGACAGACTGACAGACTGACAGACTGACAGACTGACAGACTGACAGACTGACAGACTGACAGACTGACAGACTGACAGACTGACAGACTGACAGACTGACAGACTGACAGACTGACAGACTGACAGACTGACAGACTGACAGACTGACAGACTGACAGACTGACAGACTGACAGACTGACAGACTGACAGACTGACAGACTGACAGACTGACAGACTGACAGACTGACAGACTGACAGACTGACAGACTGACAGACTGACAGACTGACAGACTGACAGACTGACAGACTGACAGACTGACAGACTGACAGACTGACAGACTGACAGACTGACAGACTGACAGACTGACAGACTGACAGACTGACAGACTGACAGACTGACAGACTGACAGACTGACAGACTGACAGACTGACAGACTGACAGACTGACAGACTGACAGACTGACAGACTGACAGACTGACAGACTGACAGACTGACAGACTGACAGACTGACAGACTGACAGACTGACAGACTGACAGACTGACAGACTGACAGACTGACAGACTGACAGACTGACAGACTGACAGACTGACAGACTGACAGACTGACAGACTGACAGACTGACAGACTGACAGACTGACAGACTGACAGACTGACAGACTGACAGACTGACAGACTGACAGACTGACAGACTGACAGACTGACAGACTGACAGACTGACAGACTGACAGACTGACAGACTGACAGACTGACAGACTGACAGACTGACAGACTGACAGACTGACAGACTGACAGACTGACAGACTGACAGACTGACAGACTGACAGACTGACAGACTGACAGACTGACAGACTGACAGACTGACAGACTGACAGACTGACAGACTGACAGACTGACAGACTGACAGACTGACAGACTGACAGACTGACAGACTGACAGACTGACAGACTGACAGACTGACAGACTGACAGACTGACAGACTGACAGACTGACAGACAGACTGACAGACAGAAAGACATTTTTTAAATATGACTCCAATCGACTCAGGAGTGATCGGGAAATGTTTTTTAGGCAAAATTAAGAGGTCGAAATTTTTCATGAATACAATACTTTATTATACTCCGTAGAAGAAAGTAATAGCATGAAAGAGAAATTGCCTGCAGACCACATTTTTTGAGATAATACATCTTTTGTGGAGAGTTGCTGAAAAATGTGCTTTATTTTTATGAAATTTTAAAATTTAATAAAATTTACTTTACAGAACCTCCAGCCGAAATAGTGTACGTTTGGCATATTCAGTGATCGTTTTTTCGATTGTTTGGGAAACTATCAAACTCATTTGAAAAATCCGGGACAAAAATTTAGTTTCCGAGACGCCCGGGAAATAAGCCTAAATCCCGGGCTCTCCCACTTTGCTTCACTTGATTGCTTCCAAATTCATTTTGCTTCAAAAAAAAAAAACACTGAAACACAGCTGACGCACAGCTGAAGAGTAGAAAGTTGGTCTACTGTCCCGTCGCGTCGCTTTGGCGCGCGCTCGTTAACACAGCATTGTGGACAGTTTCATAAGAAAGCACTAGATAGATTGTATGATTGGAGCCGATGTACTCAGCCCATAAGCACTTAGACTGAAGCTGTAAATTCTATTCGGATGGATCTTACCGATGTGCAGTGGTTTTAAGAAACGACTGCCGAAGGTGTTTAGTCTGCAGTTCTGGAAGAAAGGACACAAGCAAAGATAGTGTTCTGCAGTTTCTTCCTCTGCTTCGCATAGGTTGCATGATGGATCGCTCGAAAGCCTAATGTTGTAAAGAAAGCACTAGGGTAAAACTAGGCAATACGCCCCACTTTTTTTGAAAATCAAGTACAGATCACATTTTTAAGATTTCATAAAAAAAACCAATTTAGAACGTAAACTGAATATATTTTCCTTCACATATACATTTGTTAAAAAAAAATAAGTTAACTAAAAGTAAACGAAATCAAGTATTTTCTCAAACCTTCGCTGGGGCGTATTGTAATGCAAGGTGATGGCAAAACGCCCCATTGTTGTTACAAAACGCCCTTACAAAAAATCAGTTCTTTAATGTTGTAAAGTATAAAAAATAAAAATATTTCATGTATATAACAAAACTAAACAATTTAAATTTTGAAAACTATAACAAAAAATAAATGTTGAATTAAAAGTCGCTCGTTTGGCCTTTCTACCACAAATATTACATAGAGGATTGTACATTGTGCAAAATTCATGCAACCAGGGTGAACATGATGTACACTGAATCCCGTCCTCATTGGATGTCGTTTTGAAATAGTTTTCGGAATATTCTATACATCTGTTATCATTTTGATCTGAGACTTCCTCGTCTGGTTTCTCATAATTCATAATTTCTACTGCACTTTCAGAGGAGGAAGTACTTATCCTTTTTTTGATTTTTCTTGTCTTTGGTTTTCCAATTTTTCTCTGGCGAATAGTTTTATTCTTTTTATGATTTTGTACTTTTTCTTTTTAGGATATGGTCTTTTGAAGTTAGTACCATTCCTCTTTGTTAATTTTTGGAAACTGCCACTGGTATTTTACGTCCTTGCGATCTGGGGCAAAACCAACTTTCTCCAATTGTTTTATGTGGGCAACCAGCTTTTTTTCGTGTTCTTTGGTCAGAACTGTTGGATGGACAAGAGGAATTTTTGACTTCCCTGTTATAAGATGCCTTCTTAGAGTCCTTGAAGGTATGTTATACACTCTGCTTGATTCGTTAACACTCATTTTCTTGTTTCTAACTGTTTCCATTGCCTGAATAAGATCATTTTCAGACCAAGATGCCTGTAACGTTTTCCGAATGTAGTGTCCTGGCATATCTGCAAACGATAATGAAAGCAATCTCTCATAATTTACCAAGAAAACTGTAAATTAGAATGGGGCGTTTTACTCTATGCATGGGTGGGGCAAATTATAAAGTTAGATGTACAATGCGCCCCACCTCGATTTTGACAGATACGACTAATCGTCATGGGATGGTAATATCGAAATAAAAAGGCAATTTTACATAGTTTTCCAATATATAAACTACAAATTCGAAGTATACCAGCTAGTACAGTAAATTGAATTTGTCTATTACTCACCTGACTAATATTTTACACCCAAAATTAGATTTTTTCAAATATTTTCTTAGCACTACGTACTAAACGCGTGCACACTCTAGCATCGTAATTGAACATCTGAGGCAAATAAAAACGCGTCGTGGTCTTGTCTCAATACTTGTTAGGACTTGTAATATGACGGTGGGGCGTTTTGTAAACCGGGGCGTATTACCTAGTTTTACCCTATGTTCAACTTTCGACGCGATGCACCACACGACGCTTTCGCTGTTATTTTACAATTATTAAAGGAATATAAAAAACCAATAGTTTTTTTTTTTCAAAATTCAGAGGGTAGGCCGCCCTTGCCAGTACTGGCGGACGCTCATGTGCGGAACCACTGTTGGATATATAGCTTTGGGTGAAGCATATCTTTAAGTTTAAGAAATTTTATTAAAAGTCTAAATAGGCTTAAAAATCCATAAATTTATGATCGATCTTGCCAAGTCTCTGTAATTAAAAAGTTGAACCGCAAATTTTTTTTATTGAATTATCACAAACTTTTATTACTATAAAATTAGAAATTTTACATTTCCTTAAATTCGATAAAATAGTTGAACAATGCCCTTGGGAATCTACGAAGTGAATAAATTTACAACAACTGCACATTAATTGAAATTCCTTCCATACAGTATTCTAAAAATATACGAAAACGGCAAATAAATCTCAATTATATAGCAATAGTAAGACTGTGGCCAGAGAATTTTACAATTAAGATTCGACAATATTCCAAAAATCGAGTGCGTTGTTCTTCTACCCGTCCAAATCCGAAATAACGTCAGTCCATTAAGCATAATTCCACTAATAGATTTATCTCTGGTGCCATCATGTTCTCGTATAGTTGTCTAAAGTTCTATATATATATATTTCAAGTCCAGTGTAACGTCTGCCAAATGCGAGCCTTAAATTGTTTTCCCCGGCGAGAATTAAGTATCCGGGAAAATTAATTTTCCCGTCTGGTTAGCATCATTCGCTTCTGGTCTCCATAATGCTTGAAGTTGAGAATTTTGTTCGCACGGTGCTGGAAGTTCACAAACTGTATTTCAAGTGTAATGCAAACTGGATATTTTGTGCATTTTTTTGCATGTACCTGGGAAAATTTCATCTGCTTTTTGCTGTAATATTTATTATTCTATACAAGTTAAAAATCAAAAAGGAGAACACCAGCGAAATGAGTAAATTGTTGTTAAACATGTCCAAAGCAATAACGAAAAGGAAAGGTAAATAAACAAATTGATTGGTGTATTTTTGGAACAAATCGACATTTGAGAAATTATTCGGGTGCGCCACCTTTGAAGCAATGAAGAATATACAAAAATATGTTTTTGGAAATTTTTAATATAGATTAGTGTAAATATAGAATACTGTAATAATTGTATTACCCATATTTTTAGACCGAAATTAATATTAAATATTAAATTTGCTTTACCGTTTGTAAGGGGTATATAATATATATATATATATATTAAATTTGCCTTACCGTTTGTAACGCCAAGATCCCATCATCAAACACAAAAATGAATTACACCAGTGTATTTAGAATGATGAAAAAATGAATTTTGCATGTCCGTCCGTCTGTCCGTCCGTCTGTGGCGCGGATTGCGGGCGCACGGATTGAGCTAGAGACTTGAAATTTTGCGCAGATTCGTTTTGCGTAAAATGCGAGGCTAAGTTCGTTAATGGGCAAAAATGGACCATTAAAATTTTAAAAATAAATTAAGTGTCGATTATTTCTCGTATTTTCAAAAAAAAAAAAAGCAAATTAAGTACCTAACAATAAGCGTTCTTCATCCAAGGGAAGATTAAAATGATCTTTTCATGGTTGAAGTTTCAATTCGATTCTTAGAAATCTTTTCTGAACAGACTCAAGTTTACGAACATGACTGAATCACAGAGATGACCAAACAATACATGCATATTTTAAACCTAACAAAAGCTATAATTGCCAATCTGGCAATTATTGAACACCCGTATGGTGATATTCGTATCAAAACTCGAACAGTTGTACCAAAATTCCACTTTGAAGTCAAACTTTTCAATAAGATTTTTTAAAATTTATTCCAATCGGATTTTGATGTATGGGAGTTTTATGTAGAATCATATCCTAAATAACTTTTGTTCTTGCACTTTTTTGATAAGATGCACCGTTTTTGAGATATTCGCAAAAATCGTTTTCGTTCGTATGGGGGTCAGAATTTCTTTGGTTTGAGTAGGCTAAGCACAACTTAATTTTTTAAGAATAGTTGGTGAAAATGCCATTCGGATTATAATTTTTCAAACACTAGAAAAAATTATGAGTATTTAAATATGCAAAACATAATCTAGGTAGTCCGATTGGGGGTGGCTACGGCTCATTTTATCCACGATTTGCAACTTACACTGTAGAAAATGGATTTGTATTTAAACCGAAAAATGGGGTAAAAACGGGGTAAATTTGCAAAAAAGAAAAAAAATCAGAATTTAGCTCGCACACCATTTAGGTTGTAAACTCACCCAAAAAAAACAATAATCTTACACTAGAAATAGGGTAATTTTAAACCTTTTACTCTCATTTTGGTGTAAAAACACGCTCACAGGGTATTTTTGCATTATTAAACGGACAATTTCATTATTTCACAATGCAGTTGACGGCATTAGCGAGTTTGATGAGTCATTTGATCGCCATTCCAGAAATGGTTCAATGGTTAAACACTAAATAGTTTTACTCTACCAAAATCCTGTAAGCCTGCGTGGAAGCTGGTAAAGCAGGCTCTGATGACGGTCAGCCAGCTTCCATACTAGAAACAGGCTCCTGATGGGTTTTCAGGGCAGACATGCCCGACCTGTTGGGGGGAAATTTGGATGTGAAAACATCCGCAAAAATAATAAAATAATTTTGTTGTGTTGTTTTTGTTTTTGCAGACCGTATAAGCCGAGAAATTCTAATACCATTTTCGGTGTAATTTTAAACAAAAGATGTCGTAAAATTACACCTTAAGATGCGGTTTTGCTACCAAATAGGAGGAAAATTACAACAAAAATGTGGTAATTTTAAACACCCATGGTAGTTATTACACTATTTTCGGTTTAATTTTACTACTATTATAGTAGGAAAATGGTTTCCTACTATTTTAGTGGTAAAATTACAATAAAATTTTCTAGAGTATAGGGCGCATATTTTCATATATTAGAGCGCATATAAGTAGTATTTTGACAATTTCCTATCAAATGTGACTGCTTGGGACTGTGGAGGTACTGATTTCAGAATTAAAATTTCTTTTGTTTAATAAATCAAGTTTGTTAGATGATTTTTCTTGTTATATTTCTATATAAAATTTGCTGTTTCAATACTGTTCGGTTTTAGCCACCCATCTTTCAAACACCTCCACCCTCCCCCCACCCAGCCTTACCGATCATCTTGTTATGGATTTACCCAAAATAAAAAGAATGTTATATTTATACACTCATACCTCGCTTTACGGCCTAGATACGTTCCGGGAAAGTTGGCCGTAAAGCGAAAAGCCGTATAACGAATCAATTATTTTCATACAAACCCATACACATTCAATAGGATCCGTTCCATTTTTTTTTAAAATAACGTAGTTTTTAGTTTAAAATGCATTTTTTTTCTTTTTATTTCATTTAAAAATGCTTACATACAAAATAAAAATACATAACAAGTAATAAAAGGATAACTTCAATAACAAAAAAAAATCATATGTACATAAAAAGATAACTTAAAAAAAATTAAAAAAAATTCATATGCACATGTCCATATACATAATAAAAAACATAATTTAAAATGTTTAAATTGGTTCTAATTTGATGACGAAAATGAACCGCCGTTCACTTAAACCACCATACGGGTTTTCAATAATTGATAGATTGGCAATTATAGCTTTTGTTTTTTTTTCACAATTTTTTTTTGGCCGTATAACGAAACATTTTGGGCCGTAAATCGAAAAAGTGCCATAATTAAAGAAGGCCGTTATAGCGAAAAGCCGTATAAAGAGCGGCCGTATGAGTGTATTTTTAGATTTTACTTTATCAGTCGGATTCATTTTGAGAGCATCTCAATGTCGCCAAACGAATAAATTCTAACTACTCGCGAAGAACAACTTATGTATTTTTGTGAATTACTTTTTAAGTAATCATGGCTATTCTAGAATCCGAAGTTAAAACGTAAAATCAAACTCAGGAGATTCGATTCTCCACTCAATTGGTGTTCTGGTATACTGAAATTTGCAATAAATACTTCTACCCTCAAAACGTTACTAGATCATACGCAATCGAACAGAAGTGAAACGTAGCGGATTCAAGAATAAAAATTCCGTGCGATTTGAACAAACTTAACGCTACTTCGGATTCTAAAATAGGCATAAATATTAAAATAATATTATATTGTTGAGTTACAATCGTCTAACAACGACATGTCTTTTACAATCATCTAACAACGACAATTTATTTCAAGAGTTCAACGTTTTTATATTTTTGTTGCCTACAGGGGCTTTTTTCGTGCCTTCCAACGAAAAAGCAAAACTTGACGCCAGGTTCATTTTGTTGCCATTGACTTAATTTCCAAGTATTCTATCGTTCGCCGTAAGAAATCCGGTACCTTAACAAATAATTTTAATGAATGACTACGAAACACGGAGTATTCTAGAAAGAAGATAAAAAACGAAAAGATGTATCGTTGACTTTCCTTTTCTCTCACTAAAAACATTTTTTGCCTTTCCAACTTTGCATCGAATCAATATTTAATTCGTGACGAACTCGCCTAAATATAAGGGGTATAGGTTTACCGTAATTTGTCCTTTTAATATTGATCTAGTCCTTTTTTTATTTTCCGTAGTCTTCTCTAACACGGTGTTTACACGTGAGACTAATGGCGTATTCGAATGGCCTGCCATTTTTCCTTCGAAATTGCTCGATTTAGATTTTAAATCGAATAGAGAATCTTGCCAAATTTTTTCTAATTAAGATGTATTGAATAAAGTAAGCATTCTTCGACTCTAGAGTAGAGCATACTCGAAATCTGTGACTCGAATTCGTGGTAACTGTCAGTTTGACAGGTCTTGCGATTTGCATATCTGTCTTATTGAATCGCATGTAAAAAACATTTAAAAAAAAGCTGTTATTAACACATTGACTGCCATGGCTATCATTTTTGATAGCCAGTGAGCAGTGTTGGGGCCAGATAATTATTTTTTTATCTAGATAAAGATAAAGATAAATGCTCGTAATGTTTATCTAGATAAGATAATAGATAATGAAAATATGAAAGATAATAGATAAGATAAGATAAAAAGCCAAATTATCTAGATAATTTTTAGATAAATATTTATTTTGACATTGCACAAAATTCAAAATTACGTACTAAAAAAAATAGCACAAAATTTTTTGCTTTTCTTGATTTCCAATTTAAATATAATAAGAAACGAAATAATAATAAAAGAAAACGGATAAGAAACGTTATCGTAACGTAACGAAATAACGAAATGATTTTCGGGCTTTTTCTTCAAAATTACGTTTTAATGAACGTTATAGAAATTCAATTCCGTTACCATAACGAAAAACGAAAAAAATATTACGTTTTTTCGTTGTTTATTAGTATTTCCTTGTTTTGTTCAGTATTATTTTTTGTGAAATTTCCCACAAAAGTTCATCAAGTATAACCCCACAGACATAAAATATAATCAAAAATATTGGAGTAGTGTTTTTAATCGTATTTTGATTCTAAATCGGATTTTGGTTTGGCCAGATTCACTCTATTTCTGGAGATGGAAAATCTTCTATGGAAATCTTCTAAGCAAGTTTTTTGGTAGCGAAAAGATTTTCTTTTTAGTAACTCCAGAAGTAGAGCGAAATTCTATAAAAAAATTCTATATCTTTGATATCAAAATCACGCTTTTGTGGAGACAGTTTTTTTAATGAACAAAACTTTTGTGTGATTTTTTGTCTTTTGTATTTTTTATTGATTTTTTAACTTAATAATCACAATTTTTTCCGTTTTTATTTGTATTTTCTTTTTGCTGAGTTTTATTATTTGTTATACAATTTATTTTTATGGAAACTGAACTGAATTACTTTGTGATAAACTATTATTACAGTGCGTTTTTTTGTTTTCAGTTTCAATACAATGTGTAACGGAATAATAACATTATAACGTAACGAAATTAAGTTTTTTATCGATACAAAACGAAATAACGTCACGAAATATAAGTTTAATTTTGCTACGTAAGGAAATTTATAACGTTATGATTTTTTATTTCGTTCATAGCCCGGTTTACACTTGGCAACAGTTACTGGCAGAACTTTTTTTTTATGGACAAGAGAAGAGAGGCGAGGGAAAGAGTGACACTTCGCTTCCTTGTCCGTAAACAAAAATTGTTGCCAAGTATAAAACTGTTCCTAAAAAAAGTTTTTAGGTTTTCAAAAGTATGCAGAAAACAATTTCGTTTCAGCATTTTTTCAGATTTAATTTTTTGATTTTCGCTGGTAACGATTATCTCTAGATAAATGGGATTTTCCTTTATCTAGATAAGATAAAGATAACTTTTTTGGGGTGTTATCTAGATAAGATAAAGATAACATTTTTTTTTATCTAGATGATTATCTAGATAATTATTATCTAGATAACCCCAACACTGCCAGTGAGCCATGGCTATCATTTTTGATAGCCAGTGAAAATTGGCACTATGATTCATGAGCGGCCAAGGCTATCATTTTCGATAGCTGGATCTACAATCTACATGCATACATACATACATTCATACATACGTACATTCTACATACGTCTACATCCGTGGTTCCCAGACTTTTTCAGTTGACGCCCCCCTTGAACACTTATCAAACAGCTGACGCCCCCCCCCTTTTTTGAAAACCTGTCAAACCTCCGTGGTTCTATTCTAATATTTTGAGTTAAAAATCCACACACACTTTTACTGTCCATTTCAATTATTTATTTCCCTAGTTTCTACAAAAAAAAAACTGAAAAAATAGAAAATTAATGGGATGAGTGACACTGCTTTTCTTTCACTAAAATCTGAATATTAGGTCTGATTTTTGACAGAGCTCACCGGAGATCGCTTTCCAGATGAAGTCTGCAACGCTGCTTTGTTTTTATTCGACAAGACGAGAACAATATCTTGAAATGTTAATTTAAAATTTCTTCACGACTACCGTCCGTAGCTCTACGCCCCCAAGGGGGGCGCGGCTGAAATTGCTTCATGCCCCTGGCCGTGGCCCCACGCCCCCAGTTTGGGAACCACGGGTGTACATGTATTGGCATCTCCCTTACATTTTTGCAAAATTGGTCTGGCAGTGAACGTGTTAAAAGAATGCACTAAAAATAAAAAAAAATATTTTTTGGTACTGTGTATCTGAAATAAAAGCGAGATAAATATTTATTTTATTTTTTGTGCTTTTTTGTTTTGCTTTTATTTCTGATTCTGTACTAAACAATTATTTTTTCATTTCTAGTGCATTTGATTATTATGACTAAAACACAAAATGGCCTCTTTTTTCACTTTTTACACGCAAAGAAAAACTTAGGTGAAAATAACCAAAATCCTGGTATAGTTTACCCAAGATCTTGGTTTATTTCCAGCCTACCAAGATTTTTGGTGTTTTACCCAAAATTCTTTGGTATAAAATGAGATTTGGCAAAATAACCAAGGGTTTTGTAATTTAACCCATAAAACAAATCTCTCTTGTTGATATGGAATCTCTTTCTGTTTCTTGCTTAGTGTGTGTTCATAGAATTTAATATATGTAACTAATGAGCGGAAATTGTTTTAGTGTGATGACTTTAAAAATTAAGAGATGCGTGTTTGTTTCTGATAGTTTCTATATTGAATATTCGTATGGAGGAAATGTTTTATGACGACCAATATGATGCGAAATGAAAATAATTTATTTTGAATTATTTTTCTTACAAAAACTTCAAACGAATGAATTCTCTCGACGAATGTTGTTGTGTTACCTCGAAAAAATACTATTCGCGTTTAGTATTTTTCGAAAATGGGAAAAAATTATCGAAATCTTTTTTTCAGGGCATAAAAAATATTTCAAAAAACCATTTCAACTAATGTCTAAACTAAGAAATGCTTTCCCAAAACTGATTTTTTGCATCAGTTTTATGAAAAATTATTGGAATCGCTTTAAAATCGAGTTTTTAGAACTGACGAATCGACTAACAAAATCGTCGCCATTTTTTCGTCATGCACAAGTGTGGCGCAGTTCTACTAGTAGTCTAATTACCTGCTGCAGGCATCCAAACATAATTTACCTAAGGCACTGTTCATTATAACCCTGGCCTTGGGAAATAGTTTGCACAAAATCTTGGATGAATCTACCAATGTTTTTTAGTTATTTTACCAAATTTTTTACGCAGGTATTTCAACCAATTTTTTCGATAATTTAACCAAAAAAAATTAGATAACCAAAATTTCATACAAAACTCATTTACCAAAGACGCCTTGGGTAATATCCCTATGTATATTTTTTTCCGTGTAGTCTTCGATTATATATCCTGAATGCCTTTGAAATATTTTTACGGGCTTTTTATATCCAGAATCGAATTCAGCAGTCCCAAAAGCCCTCATATGAGATTTTTTTCCGCAAAATTTAAGGAAAAGGATAATTACATTATCCTTACAGGATCTTGCATTATGATTATGGATTTCTTAATATCAGAATCGGATTCAGCCACCCCAAAAATGACCAAATCAGATTTTTTTCGGCAAATTTGAGGAAAAGGTTAATCACGTTATCCTTACAGAGCCTTCTCTTATCCTTACAAGGACGAAGTAGTGAAAATATTGTGTTGTCATCAGACTTACGTATGTGTGCAACATTTCAAGTCAATCGGACGATATAATTTCAATGAGATTTTCCATAAACACTCATTTTCTCTGTATAAATCCACCGGTTTAACATGTTCATAACCCAAATGTCAAATTAGTTGCAGTTCAAGTCATAGCACAGATTGTATGAGGTTTTTGAATCCGACTTGAGTTGCGGTTTACACCGCTACTGGCGTTTACACGACAGATTCTAAAGCAGGAGGAGTTGACACAACTCTATCTGACGAGGGCTTCGTCACTCCACTGAGCCCAAAACATGAACCTTCACGATGATAACACAGTGGCACAGTTGTACTGGACCTAATTCAGGTTTAACAGAAAAAACTTTCACGACTGATAAAGGCAATGAAAACTCAAAACAAAACAGATTCTAATGAGTTGAGATATCGCATACGACTGTTAGTCTTACGTTTAAACCCCGTGTAAGAATGGAACATCATTTTCCCGGGTGAAAGGATCCGCTAACTTGTTCTTTTATGCGTAAGAAAACTGATCCCCGAAGACTAAAAAAATAGACGTCATTTGGTTTTGTTTCATCTTTAATAAATGAAAAAAGAACTCTTTGTAGTTTTTGTTATAGGCAAGTATTTGGTTGAAACTTGAGTGACTTATGGTTAGTATATGTCTAGCCCTTGTCTATGTTTGATGTGTTCTTAATTAAGTTGGCAGGATAATGATCGCCTTAGACTGTGAGTATGTAGCTTTATCATTATTTAGTTTTGTTCTTATTAAGTCAATGGTATATCATTACTGAGAAAATCATCAATCCATGCTAGACCAATTTTTCATTTCAAGGGCTTCTTTATCAATTCCATTTTTACCTTACTATCGAACTAATGGTTATTTGTGTTGTTGCAATACTTACATATATCAATGGACACATTCAGTTTACAGCGGAATAAATATATAATACAAGAATTTCGACCCGGCTTCGCTCGGCTAAAAGTGTAACTACAGCAAAATCTAGGAAAAGCTTTAGTTGGGTATAAATAAGATAGCCTAGATAGTGCGGTCCATGATTTTTTATGCGAAAAATTGTTTATCAAAATTTGAAAAATAAGGAAAACAAATTCTGGCATGTAAAATAGTTATAAAATACTGTACAAAAACTTTTACTATGAAATTCTAAAAAAAAAATGAAGAAGAAAATACATTGACAGTCAACAGAATATGCCATCAACAGTTTATAGAAAAACGTTCCATCGTCGAATTTAGTATTAACGTTTTAAAGTGTTTTTCATTGTTTTTTCGACAATCGACAATTAGATGATTGTTTTTTTGACAATTAGACAATCTAATGACGTGCAGAAGCATGGTTGACGGTCAACAATTTTTTGTTTCACCAATTGTTTAGCATGTCGAATGCTGAAACATGAAAAAAAGTTCGTTACATCGCAAACGTTAGGAAAAATAGGCAAGAAATCTTCTTTTTTACTTGGCTCCACAACTTTTTGGTGGACTTATGTTGGAGCTAAACATACCTATGCCAAATTTGAGGCTAATCGGTTCTATAGTTTTTTCGCGAAAGAGTAACATTGAGCAAAAACCAAGCTTCGGATTCACTTTACCGTCTCCATTAATTCCCCCCACCCCCACTCGGGCTACTTTTTAATAGGCCTATATTGTAATTTAGGTCAATCGGTTCAGTCGTTTTCATGTGAAAGAGAAACAGGCAGACAGACACCAACTCATTTTTATCCCTCTAGCCGGAATGTCCGACAAAAGGCGGGCTTCAGGGAATTCGCTTGTTTATAACGGGTAACAATTTTAATCGCCGGAACGTGCTACATTGACTTTTGTAAGTTATCGCTTTACATGCTGGAAAAAATTTAGCCCTGTACGTTGTCTTGGTTACGGTCTGTCGCAAGTTGAAAGTCATATTTTGGTGAATTTTTTTCAGATATATTCCGGTTAGAGGGTTATATAATTAGTATGATTTATGAAAGTTTAATAAATAAAACACAGCTTAATCCACCTAATGGTGACATGATACATTTCTTACATAATCAATCCTCATATGATGAATATGATGTTTGATTATATATAAGCATGAAAAGTGGGTATAAAGGCTCTCCTCCATTACCATGACTTCGGCAACTGCAAAAAAATAGAGACACATTTATGTGAAGATACGTTGACGAGAAAGGGAGATAAGAATCAACTGCAAAAATTTGTCGGCAACTGCAAGAATAATTTCCCCTGTTTTTTATGGCGATTTTATTACAATCACACATTGTCCCTGTAAGTGAATAGTAAGCACGGACACATTAAAACTGTTATTATAGCGTGATGTCATTTTTCTCCTTCGCATGCATAGTCAAAAGCTTTGTTACCATGCCAATTTGAACATTATATTCATAGCATAAGGTTTGATATGATTGCTATAAAATTGTAAAACTGGAAGGGATAGCGTTTAACTTGTATTCAGTCATTCCTTTTTAGATCTACATAAGTCTATCTTGCTCTAGTTTTCTGCATTTTTTTGCAGTTACAGAAGTCATGGTAATGGAGGGCGATTTTAATGCTGAAAGATTTTATTTAAAAACATTTGAAAACTTGAGAACTAGTTAAAGTAGAAAGTTGAAATTTGGCATAGAATAGATTTTTATCAATAGATAAACCTCTTCCGAAACTGGGAAAAAATGAACCACCCCTTCCCCTCTCTCCCATACAAATGTAAACGATTTTTGCAACTTTTTCGAAACGACTCATTTGCCCGAAAAATTTGTTGTAACAAAAAGTGTTTAGAATATGGTTCTCTGAATACATAAAAATTCATGTCATGTTTTATGGAAGGTCATGTTTTTCAGAGAGAAAAAGACATACATTTATTAATGCTGAAAAACACAGAAACAGACTTAGAAAAACAGAGAGAGAAATGTGTCGATGATGGCATTGGTTTTCTATGAACGGTTGTTCCTAAATACTATGAATAGATTCACTGGTTGAAAACTTTCAACTTTTTCATGGTATTTATGAACAAATTCATAATTATTGTAGACTTTTTTTCGTTCAGTGTAGTCAATGAACCGGTGTAAACTGCAAACCTTTCCAGCTTATACAGGTTTTGCTGTACTTAGTAGTAAGATCTCCTATTTTGTGGTTAAATTGCTAGTTTTGTTATTAAAAAAAACTATTTTGTAATTGAAATTAGCTATTTTAGCACAATTGTAACAATTTGGCATAATACATTACTATTTTATTTCTTTACATAAGTATTCCCCATTTCAGTAATTTATTATAAAATTTGAATGCCTAATTATTTAAGTCATGCGAAAAAAAACCTGAAATGCTCCATTTTGAGATACTTGTCTTTAAATTTTAAAGCGACTTTATGTAAAGTTTTCTTGCAATAAATAAAACCCACCGTTGATCAAAGTTTTTTAGCTTGTGGCTTTAAAATTTTCCATCAGGTTGCTACCGCCAGTAAATAGACGTATCAAGACTCATTTTAAATATTTATAAAATCATAATGAAATGCTACCGAAATTTTCAATGTGAATAAAACGGAGGAAAGAAGAATAAACTTTAAATTTATTATGACTTAACTTTGGTGAAATCGGTAAAGTATCGTTTTCAATGCGCCCCGTATAGTTGTGGATATCTAAATATGTTAGTACTAAATACTCAAATATTCTTCCAGTTGCTTCGCCATTTTGTTCTATAGCTTATTATTTAAGGATGAAATATTGGAAGACACAGATGAATGATGTTTTTGAGTACATAGTAAAAAGCTTGACAAAATAATGTGTTCAATTTTGCTATAAATATCACTGTAGCAACTTTTGAAATTTATTAATTTTTTAGTATATTAAGGATATTCATGTTTCAATGTAAGTGGTTAATTTGGTAGTAAGAATGCTGATATACTTCCCCACAATAAAATATACGTTAATATTAACGGAAACCATTTTGTTCATAACTGATTTTTGAAAATTTTGGACCGACCAGGACAGAATTTTGTAATACTGGAGAAAAAAAAATCATTTGGTTCATTTTAGATGAGTGTCACCGCAAGTCACCTCCAGAAAAAAGTATCTACTTTCGTACTATTACTACAACAGGCACTAATTTCAATTTTTTGCATGTACTCAATAAGACGCAAAAGAGCCGAAAGAAAATGGGTTTATCTAAACAGTACATAATTTACTAATTAAACATAACAAAAGCTATAATTGCCAATTTAAAATGCACCGTTTTTGAGATATTCGCAAAAATCGTTTTCGTTCGTGTGGGGGTACCCCCCTAATGGTCCATTTTTGTCTATTAACGAACTTAGCCTCGCATTTTACGAAAAACGGATCTGCGCAAAAGTTCAAGTCTCTAGCTGAATCTGTGCGCCCGCAATCCGCGCCACAGACGGACAGACAGACAGATGGACAGACGGACGGACAAATTCAACTTTTTTTTTATCATTCTAAACACACTGGTGTAATTCATTTTTTTGTGTGATGACGGGATCTTGGCGTTACAAACGGTAAGGCAAATCTAATATACCCTTTGGTTTCACCATACGGGTATAAAAACCACGTTGTATTCAGGCCTTGCACACGGACATGCTAAATTCAACTTTTTTTATCATTCTAAACACAATGGTGTAATTCATTTTTTTGTGTGATGACGGGATCTTGGCGTTACAAACGGTAAGGCAAATCTAATATACCCTTTGGTTTCACCATACGGGTATAAAAAAAGATGTACATACTTTTTTAAGCAAAAGTTCCACAAGTTTTTGTGCAGCTCAAAATAATCTTTCGGGGGTTTCCCTTGTTCGAAAGCAAAAAATGTACCAATTATCCCACGATACGTCCGACTCTCGCGAATTTTAACAACGCACTGAAGCTTCAATGAGCAAACACTTCATATGTAGAATGTGACATGTTACGATTTGTTTCGTTAAGTACCAGTTTTTAACAGTAAGGCGTCTATCCTAGTCGTGCATCTCTCCGTGAGTTACCCTATAGCTCTTAGTAAAGTAAGTATAGGTCCTTGATTACAATAAGCTTACCTGAAAATGTCATTCTAATCGATTAAGTGGTTCCCAAGTTATAAGCGAACAGACAGAAATATATATGTATATATAGATAAATCGAGGAAGCCAGTAAGAACCCAGCAAAACTGGCTTCTGAAATTATCGAAAATTCGGCATTTCGAAACTTTTTCTGAAGAGAATGAAAACAAAACAAAGCACCTGTGTCGACTTGTGTGCGACAAGTCCGACAAAAGTCCAATGTCCGTACGAATTCTATCAGACGTCGGTTCCGATGTCGACGAGAATTCCTCAACACTTTATTTAGGTTTCAGGGAAAAAGAGGGAATAAACATAATTTTGTGTGGGTGCAAACAAATTTTTGGTTGTAGCAAGACATTATACTTATCTCAAGCAAAATATGAATGCATGAATTACAATATGATGATAGCATCAAAAATTATCAGGTCATGATCGGTAAATAAAACTTTAAATTCCTAATTAGTTAAAACTGATAAAAAAAATTTAAACAGTTTGGTTTTATTTTTTAATGTTTGAAATTTATTATTTTTTTCATAAAATTTTTGTAAGTGCATATATTCGAAAGGGATCTTAAATGTTAAACCATAAAGAACAAAATACATTCATCAAAGTATTCAATGACTTTTTTGTTCTTTTCCCAGAAGATTTCTTGCTTGTATTTCAAGGATTTTTCTCAAGTGGTAATTAGGAGAATTATCTCAACCTTGAACGTATTCAAGCATTCGTTTCTCATTTCAAAAAATGTAATAAAAAATTCCATGAATCCATATTTTGGTTGAAATTCAATCAATAAAAAGAGTTTTTAGTGTTATCCAAGCAATCACGTTCTAATTTATCTCGAAAATGTATGACGCACTAAAATTTATCATTAATTATACTTTACAACGAAGTATCATTTAAAACTATCTCACAAAATAACAAAAAAAAACTTTTCGGATTGCACTGGATAGTGGTTTCCAACATTTTTACCTGTCTCTCATAGAATAAGGTACGGATTGATACCCCGGTGGAATAAATGCCCCGAAGCGTTAATCTGCCAAATTAAATAATCTAGAAGGGATACAAATTAATGAAAGTAGAATATACACTTAGTATGTTTACATGAAAAATGCCCATGAACTTTATGATAGTTTTTAAAAAAATTAAATTGTAGCAACAAATGGCTGAATATGTTTTGTGCTATGAGAAAATGTTGATGTGGCAACTAATTTTACGAGTAATTTCAGATTTTTTTGTTTGTTTACGTTAAATAAATAGTAATCATGTTATTTTAATAGTTTGTTTGAATATTTGTGAAGTGAAAGTAAAAAAAATCGAAAAGACATCTATCCGTGCGAAGAAGGATAATTGTCCCAATTTGAGTACGGATAGATGCCCATTTAGGGTATACGCTCCATTTGTCTTAATTTTAATATGAATGTTATATAGAAATTGGAATAAAACAATTATTTTTACGCTAAAATATAACATTTTACTGACCGCCATTCGCAGTCAGGACAGAAAAAAAATCACGAAAGGTGTTGCAAAGGAAGTAGAGTCTAAGACAATGGAGTCAAGAAGTAGCTTAAGTGTTCGGTCAGCTATTTTCCACATCGTTCAATTTGTTGTGTTGTGTTCATTCTAACATTCTTGGATTCTGTTCAGAGATTTATTTTTCCAATAAATCATGCTTATTTTTATTCATTCTGCCTAAGGGCATCTATCCGTACCTACTGGGACATCTATTGTAAGATACTTCTGCCAGTAAACCTTAACCGATTTTGACGCAGTTTTTTGGATTCGAAAGCTGTTAGCTTTTTTATTAACTACTTAGGGATCGGTAAGTAGTAGGGATGTTAAATTTTTGAAAAAAACCGGTTTTCGGTTAAACCGGTTTTTAAGACTTCGGTTTAAACCGACCCGGTTTAACCGGGTCCAAAAAACCGGTTGTTAAAACACCGAAAAACCGTTTTGTTCAAATTGAGTAGGTTAGGTCTTAGACGCAACAAATCATACTAATATATAAAAATGAGTTGGTGTCTGTCTGTCTGTCTGTTCCTCTTTCACGTCAAAACGGCTGAACCAATTGACTTGAAATTTGGCATGAGTGTCTGTGGTAGTTCTGGTTCCAACATAGGCATACGGAAAAGTAGCGCGAGGGGTGGGGGGAGTAAGGGGAGGGGGTAAACTAATCTCGAAACTTAGTTTTCCCTCTATGTTACTCTTTCGCGGGCAAACTACTGAACCGATTGGCCTTAAATTTGGCACAGATGTTCGTTGGGGGTCCAGTCCCACATAGACCCATTAAAAAGTAGCCCGAGAGGTGGGGCAGTAAGGGGAGGGGGTAAAGTGATCTCGAAACTTAGCTCTTCCTCTATGTTACCCTTTCGCGGGGAAACTACCGAACCGATTGGCCTGAAGTTTAGCTCCAACATAGACCATCAAACAAACCAGTTGCACCAAAATTGGTTTAAAATTATTTTTCCGTACAAAAAAAAAATGATCGGTTTTTTTGAACGGTTTTTGGGTTTAAAAAAAAGCACCGGGTATAACCGTGCAAAAAAAAACACCAAAAAAACCGGTTAACCGAAACAAAAACACCGGGTAATCGGTTTAACCGGTTCTTTTTTGACATCCCTAGTAAGTAGTTAATAAGAAATTTACAACCTGATTTTTTACGTGTAAAAAAATGGATTTACTACATGTTAATTTACTCCACATAATTTAATACGTGTATTTTCGATATCTATGGGCTAAAGCACAATTCAGACTAATGAGCTTCCTCGACCAAACCCGACACATAAAAAACTTTGCACTCACATCAATCAAATTGCAAAATATGCAATTGCAACTTGCAACCAAAATCAATATTAAGGTTAATTTTTTTTTAAACACACTTTTTGATACGGAATTGTTCAAGTGTAAAATGAGCTTAAACCAAACATATGCAATTTTAATTAATTTATAAAGGAACATCCTTAACATCCAAACTAATTAAATGGATAAGATCCAGAATGTTTTTCAGTATTTTAGAGCCCACAGCACCATAATTGTACCGTAATCAAATGTCGTGCCATCACATGGTATCTCCGTTAAAATTCTTCAGTTGCCAGTTCCTTTTTCCGGTCCAATGCCAACAAGACAGAAGCATCTACCATCTCTGCTCCTATAATCGATACAATGGCTGCCCCAATCACATTTCCCGAGGTAATCTCGACTCTATTGCCTCTTTGAATAATGTAACTACGTCTCGTAGAGAAAGTATTTCACCATCTTCATGTTACCAAGATCACCAGATATATTCCGATATCAGTTATCCTTGGGCAAATCTACATTCCTACTCCCGGCAAGTCGACCATTCTATTCTATCCTTCTGCACACCCACACCCAAACCGACCTTGGCCAAATTTTAGCAACATTAGGCCCCGTCCACAAGAATCCAGATATACAGAACTAGAACTTTCCTCTTCAATCCAATTCTCAACTGACTATACAAGTGGTATATTTGCGATCTTTTACCTTTTGCTGTTGCTTATTGATTTTTCCGACAATACAAATGTACATCCGTTCATTCGTATATCCGTTAAGACACATCTGTATACATGTGTATATTGATGATTACAGGAAAATTGCTTTTCTTTCTCCATTTCCATTTATACACTGACGAGAAAATTTTGTGCACTTGTATTCTAACAGTTTTCTCCATGAAACTAATCGACTCTTGATATTGTTCTGTTGATTTGGTCCAAGAATTGACTCTTTCATAAATATGGGAACACTGTTGCGCTTTTCTTCCATTCAAGAGTTATTCTTCAGCAAAGAAATCAACGCTATTAAGATGTCTCGTTCAAAAATGTAACTATATACAACGAGCATGGGCGTCGGCAGAATTTTTTCCATTGGGAGGAGGGCAATAACACCTTTTAGTAGAAAGCTTCCTGACCGCGACAAGGTAAATGTATATCGAGAAAGGTTCTGTTCAGTTTTTTTTATCTTGTTGTAAGATTTTTTAATATTTACAGTAGGAACTCAGTATAGTGAACCCCTAAATCAGTTATCCTTATTAGTTAATCACTTGAAATAGTAAACACACAATTGCTAAAAAAATTTGAATTGACTTATATTTATTTATTTTCAAACACTCTATTCTCATTCAGTGCACCTTTAAGTGCATTTGTGACCCAATTTTGATTAGTTGAGTAAAAATCTGGACTACAGTGAACGTATTTGTGAAAAACTAAAAATTTTTAATTTTTTTTTAAATGAATACTGATAGCTTAAACATCATTAATTTATATAGAGAGTATTTTTAACCCCCATAGAAAAAAACATGTACCGAACGGGTTAATGATTTTACGACAATTTTTTCGGAAAAATCGCAAATTGGACAATTTGAAAAAATCGATTGGGAGATGTCGGGCTATCTGTCAAAAATTTTATTACTTCGAGCGATACGCCTCATAGAATGAATCCTATAGCTTCTTGTTCTATAATGTCCTAAAATTTGGACTTGTTGTCTTTATAACCTCTTGTCTGAACAAAGATTTAATTTTAAACAGGAAAACGTAATATAAAACTCAAAGAATCAAGACATGGCTAGCTTAATAAAGTTTTTATTGCTCAAAGCGTTCTTCACCCAGCCTTTCATGAGGGGACATTCTACTTGTTCTTGTGTTAAATCTGTCGCCCAAGACATTATGCATGGACAAAGCTTTTAGCAGTGAAAACCTTGTACGCTGCCATATCTTCGTTCTTTAGGGTTTTTGGCATTTTTTGATAATCATGATTGCGGTTTCAATGGTTTTCTATAAGAGGCGATTAAGGTTATTTGTTAGAAAAACACAAAGAACATCAAGTAAATTCCCTCATGTCCAAAACGACACGTTAATTTGAACCGAAGTAAATATTCCGCTCCATGGAAAAAATGGAAAAATTTGTTTTTAGATAAGTTATTTACGAATTTTTATTCTTTAGCTCTCTTGTAAAAGTCTATTCTCACCGAATTCCAAGAGCCTGACTAAATTTCTTAAAAAATATATATTACTTCAAGTTCCAATTTGTTAAGAAAAACTTTAACCTCTGGCATTTACAAAATGGATGAACTATGAATGGATAAAGGACTTTGATGTTATTTTTATATCCGTATGGTGAAACCAAAGGGTATGCTAACTTTGCCTTACCGCTTGTAACGCCAAGATCCCGTCATCACACAAAAAATGAATTACACCAGTATGTTTAGAATGATAAAAATAATTAATTTCTGCATGTCCGTCCGTCCGTCCGTCTGTCTGTCCGTCTGTGGCGCGGATTGCGGGCGCACGGATTTAGCTAAAGACTTAAAATTTTGACTTCAAAGTGGAATATTGGTACTACTGTTCGAATTTTGATACGAATATCACCATACGGGTTTTCAATAATTGCCAGATTGGCAATTATAGCTTTTGTTATGTTTTTATAATTAACTAGCAGACCCTTCGTTGGCAGCTAAAAGTTTTTTTGTGTAAATTTTAGAATGCCAAAAAACCATAAAATAACTTATAGCACCTTCCGTTTCGAATTTTGAAATTCCAACTCCAGATTCGTGATAAGCAACCCTGAAAACCTCCCAAAGCCTGTTTTTTTTGCGAGAAAAATTGGAAAAAGGACATTTCCGTTGTCATTACAGGACCTCCCGTTTAGCATTAGAAAAATCGAACACTGGATTCGCGATCAGCGACCTCGAAAACCCCCTAGTGTCAATTGTTTCAAGAAAAATTGGAAAAAGGACACTTGCGTTATCCTTACAGGACCTTCCGTTTCGAATTTTGAAAATCTACATAGCTAAAAACCTGGCAACACAGATCATTTTGCAAAAAACCGCGTAAAAATCGGTCCAGTAGTTTTTGAGTTTTGTAATCTCAGACAGACAGACAAACATCCATTTTTATATATATAGATATGTATATATTGCAATGTATCACGAAACATCAGTAATTTATCCCCTCCTCTCTCCACCTACCCCCCTCCTACCACTTCTCCCTTCCCCCCTTCCCCCTTCCCCTTCCCCTTCCCCTTCCCCTTCCCCTTCCCCTTCCCCTTCCCCTTCCCCTTCCCCTTCCCCTTCCCCTTCCCCTTCCCCTTCCCCCTCCCCTTCCCCTTCCCCTTCCCCTTCCCCTTCCCCTTCCCCTTCCCCTTCCCCTTCCCCTTCCCCTTCCCCTTCCCCTTCCCCTTCCCCTTCCCCATTCCCTTTCCCTTTTCCTTTTCCCTTTTCCCTTTCCCTTTCCCCTTCCCCTTCCCCTTCCGTTTCCCTTTCCCTTTCCCTTTCCCTTTCCCTTTCCCTTTCCCTTTCCCTTTCCCTTTCCCTTTCCCTTTCCCTTTCCCTTTCCCTTTCCCTTTCCCTTTCCCTTTCCCTTTCCCTTTCCCTTTCCCTTTCCCTTTCCCTTTCCCTTTCCCTTTCCCTTTCCCTTTCCCTTTCCCTTTCCCTTTCCCTTTCCCTTTCCCTTTCCCTTTCCCTTTCCCTTTCCCTTTCCCTTTCCCTTTCCCTTTCCCTTTCCCTTTCCCTTTCCCTTTCCCTTTCCCTTTCCCTTTCCCTTTCCCTTTCCCTTTCCCTTTCCCTTTCCCTTTCCCTTTCCCTTTCCCTTTCCCTTTCCCTTTCCCTTTCCCTTTCCCTTTCCCTTTCCCTTTCCCTTTCCCTCTCCCTTTCCCTTTCCCTTTCCCTTTCCCTTTCCCTTTCCCTTTCCCTTCCCCTGGGGGGGGGGGGGGGGGGTAGATATTAGTGGGCGAAAAATCTCCTTAAGGGCTGACCTTCCTAAAGAAGAAAACCGAATCCGAATCTCTCATTGTTGTAGAAGGTAGCAGGAGAGGGGGTTTACTGAGAGGAGGGAGGGTAGATATTAGTGGGCGAAAAATCTCCCTAAGGGCTGACCTTCTAAAGGAGAAAACCGAATCCGAATCTCGCATTGTTGTAGAAGGTAGCAGGCGAGGGGGTTTACTGAGAGGAGGGAGGGTAGATATTAGTGGGCGAAAAATCTCCCTAAGGGCTGACCTTCCTAAAGGAGAAAACCGAATCCGAATCTCTCATTGTTGTAGAAGGTAGCAGGAGAGGGGGTTTACTGAGAGGAGGGAGGGTAGATATTAGTGGGCGAAAAATCTCCCTAAGGGCTGACCTTCTAAAGGAGAAAACCGAATCCGAATCCGAATCTCTCATTGTTGTAGAAGGTAGCAGGCGAGGGGGTTTACTGAGAGGAGGGAGGGTAGATATTAGTGGGCGAAAAATCTCCCTAAGGGCTGACCTTCCTAAAGGAGAAAACCGAATCCGAATCTCTCATTGTTGTAGAAGGTAGCAGGAGAGGGGGTTTACTGAGAGGAGGGAGGGTAGATATTAGTGGGCGAAAAATCTCCCTAAGGGCTGACCTTCTAAAGGAGAAAACCGAATCCGAATCTCTCATTGTTGTAGAAGGTAGCAGGCGAGGGGGTTTACTGAGAGGAGGGAGGGTAGATATTAGTGGGCGAAAAATTTCCTTGAGGAATGACTTCTATATTAATGAAAGCCGCACCCCAATCGGTTGAACGGTTCGAAAGTTATCAGGGAAGGGGTACCGAAGGAGAGGGGGAGGTCAATAAAAAGTAGCCTATGTCACTCGGGAATAGTGTAGCTTTCTATCAGTGAAAGAATTTTCAGAATCGGATCAGTGGTTCCAGAGATTACCCTGCACAAACAAACAAACAAACTTTACCTCTTTATATAATTAGTATAGAAGTATAGATAATAATTAAAATAAAAGATGTTTTTTTTATATTTTATGCTTAACAATGTGCGTTTTATCTACCTTAGATATGAAATTTAGTCGTTTGCCTAATTATTCACACGAGAAGTAATGAAATTAGATTTCACAGTAAATAACAATGAACTACATTTTATGTAAGAAAAAATTAATAAAATTTTATAGATAAATCAGCTTAATAAAGGAAACAATATATATTTCAAACTTCTAGCTATAATTGTATTCATTCACTAAAAAATATCTATCTTTATAAGCCGAGTTTAAAACTTCAAAAAAAAAAAATTCCCAGTTCTTTCCGTTTAAATATTTTGTGTAGTACTAGCAGACCCTTCATTGCTAGCTTAAAGTTTTTAGTATACATTTTAGAATGCCAAAAAACCATAAACAACTTAAAAACTTTTGGAAAAAAAAAGTTATCCTTACAGGATCTTCCGTTTCGAATTTTGAAATTCCAACGCCAGATTCATGATAAGCAACCATGAAAACCTCCCAAAGTCAGTTTTTTCGAGAAAAATTGGAAAAAGGACATTTGCGTTATATTTATAGGACTTTCCGTTTAGAATTTCAAAAATCTAACACCGGGTCCGCGATCAGCGACCCGGGAAACCCCCTTATGCCAATTTTTCCGTGGAAAATGGGGAAAAATATTTTTGCGTTATCCTTTCAGAACCTTCCGTCTCGAACTTTGAAAATCCTGCTCCTGGCAACGCAGATCATATTGCAAAAAACCGCGTAAAAATCGGTCCAGTAGTTTTTGAGTTTTGTAATCTCAAACAGACGGACAAACAAACATCTATATATTTAAAAGGCAAAGCGATTTTGTATGGATTTCTTTCGACAGAGCTCCTGCAGTTCCTATTGAACCGATTTTGATGATTCTTTTTTTAAATGAAAGCTCTATAGCTGTAGATATGTCGGTTTTACTTTTTTCCCCATTTTTAATAATACTTTATTAGTAATTTGCCTTTCAAAATTATAAATATGCCGCTAACTAAGTCTTCAATGTTAAAACGACATTTCGTACTGTTCGATTAGTGCAGTGAGTTAGAAGTTGGACTACCATGCGCCAGGCACCGGGTTCTCGATTCCTATCGGTGGCAAAATTCTTTTTTTTCTTTTCAATTCTTTTTTGTTGATTTATTTACTTTTTTTAATATTTTATTACTTAATTTATCTTTAAGTTTACATTTTTACTCCTGAATAAGTGTTAGACTACAATGCGCAAGATGTGCGGTTTCGATTCCGAGTGGTGACAAAATGTTTTGTTTTAAATTTTTTTTTTGACCTTAAATTATTTATTTTATTTATATTATACTTCTTTAGGCGCGTTGTGCGATTTTTGGATGGGTAAAACCTTTAGTTCGCGTCACCGACACGCTAATTTAACAGCTTAACCCATTTTTCGCCGCTCTTAGACGCGTGGGAATTTTTCCATCAAAATTTGTGTGGAAGCTACTTTTGGGTCGAATATGACTTTCAAAAAGTTTCAGAATTTTCCGACCCACAGTTTTCCGGAAAATTGTGGTGAAAATTCTTAACCACGGCGAATAGCCAATACTCTGCTATGCTCAATGTGTGGTATTTTTTCCAGAAAAACGTGAAAATTTTTATTGATTTTGGAATAAAAATGATCTAAGGGCTCAACCCCTTACCGCTTTGCGGTACATTCTTCGAAAAAATAAACAAAAATGTGAAAAAAGGTTTTGTAGTACGAATTCTTACCAATGGCGAGAAACGAGTATTTTTACGTTTCTGGGAGGGTTTTTGTCTGTTTTGTGGCCAAAAATGGGAAAATCCAATTACCCAATCAACGAAAAAGTAATTTGATGAGCTTTGATGAACATTCAAAGTTGTGGTAAGAATTCTTACCGGGTGGCGTATAAATGGGTTAAGAATGCTGATTTACTTTCATTTAATTTTTTTATACAGAAAAAATCGATTTTTTTTGAAGACTGTATAGAGCAAAATAAAATTAGCGATGAAATTTCTGAACAGCACGTGGCATCCTTATACAGAAAGAATTAAATATCTCTAGCTATTTGTTGTATAAGAAAATCATGTGCTGCTCAGGAATTCAAACCTTAATATGCATATTGACTTTTATTTGACATTTACTGCTTATTAGCATATATTTTCAAAATTTCAGGTTAAAAAATATATAGGCATAAATACACGACAAAATTACCTTACATATATTATTGTTTTCACTTCTGTTGGTCCCCAATGACTGCCTGTTTTTATACCCGTATGTTGAAACCAAAGGATATACTAACTTTGCCTTACAGTTTGTAACGCCAAGATCCCGTCATTACACAAAAAAATGAATTACACCAGTGTGTTTAGAATGATAAAAAAAAAATTCAATTTTGCATGTCCGTCCGTCTGTGGCGCGGATTGCGGGCGCACGGATTGAGCTAGAGACTTGAAATTTTGTGCAGATCCTTTTTTCGTAAAATGCGAGGCTAAGTTCGTTAATGGGCACAAATGGACCATTAGGGGGGGTACCCCCCATACGAACGAAAAGGTTTTTTGTGAATATCTCAAAAACGGTGCATCTTATTAAAAAAGTGCAAGAACACAAGTTATTTAGGATATGATTCTACATAAAACTCCCATACATAAAAAGCCGATTGGAATAAATTTTAAAAAATCTTATTGGAAAGTTTGACTTCAAACTGGAATTTTGATACAATTGTTCGAATTTTGATAGTAATATCACTATACGAGTTTCTAATAATTGCCAGACTGCCAGACTGGCAATTATAGGGTCTGTTATGCTTAAAATTTATGTTTGTCCGTCTGTCTGTATGTCGGTCGGTATTTCTGTCTGTTTGTCTGAATGTTTGTTCCGGCATCACGCAAAAACAGCACACAGGTACAGTTATTGACAGAATAAAGGATATGATTCTTTTTGATGCCAATCCCCGTTTCTTCTGATATCTCTTACTCAAGTGTGTCGGATCCAGTTTAATAGCAACCCCTTTCCCTCTCTGTAAACTCCCTCTCTTGAAACCTCTTTATGCGCTTAAGGGTGTCGGATCCGGTTTTCACCATGAGAGAGGTCACCGCAAGAAAAATGTTTGCTCACTAATATCTACCCCTCCTTTTTATGTATAGCTAACGATGGTATCTTTTTTCGGACAAAAAACAGTATATTTCACCTAAAAATTTAAAAAAGCAGTAAATCAATTTGAAAACATAACAAAAGCTATAATTGCCAATCTTGCAATTTTTGAAAACCCGTATGGTGATATTCGTACCAAAATTCCACTTTGAAGTCAAACTTTCCAATAAGATTTTTTAAAATTTATTCCAATGGGATTTTGATGTATGGGAGTTTTATGTAGAATCATATCATAAATAACTTTTGTTTCCTGCACTTTTTCGATAAGATGCACCGTTTTTCAGATATTCGCAAAAAACTTTTTCGTTCGTATGGGGGGTACCCCCGCTAAGGGTCCATTTTTGCCCATAAACGAACTTAGCCTCGCATTTCAAGTCTCTAGCTCAATCCGTGCGCCGGAATCCGCGCCACAGACGGACGGACGAAAACACACTGGTGTAATTCATTTTTTTTGTGCGATGACGGGATCTTGGCGTTACAAACGGTAAGGCAAATCTAATATACCCTTTGGTTTCACCATACGGATATAAAAACAGTATTTTTCGCATTATAAATTTTATTCAATGAAAATTTGTGTTTTTGCTCTTGATTTCGACATTTTTATTCTTTTTCTTTTAAAATTAACAATGGAAAGCAAAATCAAAGTAACGCGTTCTGAAGAAGGATGAATAATGACAAGACAGTAATCGATGGGGAAAGGAAGAAGCGAATCTATATGACATGTTGCCATCAATACTTCGCTGTTCGTCGTTTGAATGTATTTACACTTGCCATGTGTTGCCACTGTTTTGTGTTGCCACTGACGTTTTGCATTGCTATTAATAAATTTGAATTTCGAAACGTTAAAGAATTAAAGTTTTCTGAGTATTTAAATACAGTATTTTGGGAAAAAAGCAATTATGCAGTATTGGAGTCTGAAAAACAATATAATACTGCGAAAAACAGTATAGATACCATCGTTATGTATAGTCCTCACCTGCTATCTTCTGCAATTCTAAAGGGATTTGGTGCTTCAATGTATGACATGAATTAAAAAGAATAACATTTCCCACAATATTGTGTTTCCCCGTGTGGATAACCACCTTTTACCGTTATTGAATATATTGTAAGTAAACAGTACGATTTTGTAATACACCGTTGAGTCACAAAGAAAAATGAAAAAAAAACAAAGAAAAAAAAAAATTTCCCTTTTTTGAGTTAACTATATGCATTTGACTCGAGGCCGAAGGCCGAGTAAAGAGGAAGGCGAGAGCTGAAATATATTTAAATAATTTTACGTAACATCTCCATACATCAAATTCCAACAATTCAAGCGTGAGGGGCGAGGCCGAAGGCCGAGTAGTTGTGGAGGCCGTAGGCCGACGGGGGCAGGGAGGCCGAAGGCCGACCTGCGGAAGGGGGATGAACCGCGAAGCGGTTCGGGGCGCAGCCCCTAGTCCATTTTTATACCCGTATCGTGAAACAAAGTGTATATAACCTTTGCCTTACCGTTTGTAACGCCAAGATCCCGTCATCACACACAAAACTGAATTACACCAGTGTGTTTAGAATGATAAAAAAATAAATTTTTTTAAAAAAGCTTTTATTAAAAAAGAATGCACTAAAAAGAAAAAAATAATTTTCTGGACGCTGTGTATCACAAATATAAAAGCTTTTTAAAAGCGAGATAAATTTTTATTTTATTGTTTTATGTTTTATCTCGCTTTTTAAAAGCTTTTATATTTGTGATACACAGCGTCCAGAAAATTATTTTTTTCTTTTTAGTGCATTCTTTTTTAATAAAAGCTTTTTTTAAAAAATTTATTTTTTATTTTTTTTATTTTGTTCTTTTTAGTCTTCGAATAGGGCGGGTCGATTTTTTTTCGACCAAAGGGTATAGCATATTCTGATTCTACACTAAATTCTAAGAAAAAATGCAAAAGAAACCATAGGTCAAAAATGAATTTTGATGTCCCCAAAATTGGATTGAAATTTCTCTTTTTAAATTATCGGGAAATGTATTTGTATTAGTTCGAATTTTTCGAAAACTATTTAACCAATCGACGTGCTGAGTAATACAAATAAAAGCTAAGGACATAATCTTTAAAATGGCGTTTATAATAATTTGATCGGAATTATAGTTTTGGGGAAATGGGGGTTTGATTAGAAAAAAAAATTTTTTTTTGTGAGTTTTACACCAACTCAAACTCGACTTGTATGGAGCTTGGAAATCACTTTTGTTTAACTTTTTTCATTCGGATGTAGTTAGGGACCTAAAAAAATCGACCCGTATTTTTTTGTTTGGGGTAGAAACGTTCGGTAGGCGGAGGGGGGGATTTCAAAGTCGGCGAAAAATCGACATGACAAAAACTTTAAAAATTTGTAACTTTTGAACGGCTTCACCGATTGAGATGATATTGAACATTTTGGAAAGGTAATTAAATTTCCTTTTCACAAAAAAATATTTGCTGACTCCCTCCCCCTCACCGTCATATTGCAAAACTCAATTTAGTGACAAAATTTAAAATATCTCGAGAACAACATTTTTTTTTCTTTTGAATTTTTTTCTGTAAATACCTACCATTATACCACACAAATTCGCTAAATAAATTTTGGGGGTAAATGCGTTTTTGATTTTTAAAAAAATTTCGAAAAAATCGAATACAAGAAAAATGTGTATATTTTACTGATTTTTGATTGGTTTTTATGTTTTATGTACATAATACAGGTATTCCTCGAGTTACGCGGTTAATTGATCCAGCGTAATTCGAAACCGCGTAACTGGAGACTCAGGATTAGTGCAAAACAATACATGCCTATTATCTTTTTTATATAAATTACATTCATCTATAATTACAATATTTTCTTTTTAAATAATTAATTAAATAATTATTTTTAATTTTTAAACAAATTTTTAATTAATTAAATAAATTTTTAATTAATTAAATAATAAAAATTGCTCCAAACTCGTACCGCGTAACTCGAGGACTGCTACAATTTTTTCCGCGTAACTCGGGGGATACCTGTATTAACGCAAAAGTTTTTGGAGATTAAAAGTAATTAGAAATTCATTTAAAAGAAAAACTTTCAAATATATCAGCATTAGAAAAAAAATTTCCTTTGAGAAAGATTCCGCCTAGAATAAATCCGTGAAAATTTTGAGTTCCTGGAAGTGTTTTGACACTTTTAAACCTTCGTTGAAGTTGTTGCTGTTTTACCTCATATTCTCTCTGTGTTATAAATTCAAAAGCTGTTTGTATGTTTAAGCCTTTTTGTCCAATTGGACAAATCTTGAGCTGTTGTTATAGTATGGCGGAACTTAAAAAAATTTTTTGAGTTCCGCTGTAATACAGGTATCCCCCGAGTTACGCGGAAAAAATTGTAGCAGTCCTCGAGTTACGCGGTACGATTTTGGAGCAATTTTTATTATTTAATTAATTAAAAATTTATTTAATTAATTAAAAATTTGTTTAAAAATTAAAAATAATTATTTAATTAATTATTTAAAAAGAAAATATTGTAATTATAGATGAATGTAATTTATATAAAAAAGATAATAGGCATGTATTGTTTTGCACTAATCCTGAGTCTCCAGTTACGCGGTTTCGAATTACGCTGGATCAATTAACCGCGTAACTGTATTATGTACATAAAACATAAAAACCAATCGAAAAACATAACAAAAGTAATAATTGCCAATCTGGCAATCATTGGAGACCCGTATGGTGATATTCGTATCAAAATTCGAACAGTTGTACAGTTGTACCACTTTGAAGTCAAACTTTCCAAAAAGATTTTTTAAAATTTATGCCAATCGGATTTTGATATATGGGAGTTTTATGTAGAATCATATCCTAAATAACTTTTGTTCTTGGACTTTTTTGATAAGATGCACTGTTTTTGAGATATTCTCAAAAAACGATTTCGTTCGTATGGGGGGTGCCCCCTCTAATGGTCCATTTTTGCCCATTAACGAACTTAGCCTCGCATTTTTTGCAAAACGGATCTGTCCAAAATTTCGAGTCTGTAGCTCAATCCGTGCGCCCGCAATCCGCGCCACAGACAGACGGACAGACGGGCGGACAGACGGACGGACGGACATGCGAAATTTAATTATTTTTATCATTCTAAACACACTGGTGTAATTCATTTTTGTGTGTGATGGCGGGATCTTGGCGTTACAAACGGTAAAGCAAAGTTAATATACCCTTTGGTTTCACCATACGGGTATAATCAGTAAAATATACACATTTTTCTTGTATTCGATTTTTTCGAAATTTTTTTAAAAATCAAAAACGCATTTACCCCCAAAATTTATTTAGCGAATTTGTGTGGTATAATGGTAGGTATTTACAGAAAAAAATTCAAAAGAAAAAAAAATGTTGTTCTCGAGATATTTTAAATTTTGTCACTAAATTGAATTTTGCAATATGACGGTGAGGGGGAGGGAGTCAGCAAATATTTTTTTGTGAAAAGGAAATTTAATTACCTTTCCAAAATGTTCAATATCATCTCAATCGGTGAAGCCGTTCAAAAGTTACAAATTTTTAAAGTTTTTGTCATGTCGATTTTTCGCCGACTTTGAAATCCCCCCCTCCGCCTACCGAACGTTTCTACCCCAAACAAAAAAATACGGGTCGATTTTTTTAGGTCCCTAACTACATCCGAATGAAAAAAGTTAAACAAAAGTGATTTCCAAGCTCCATACAAGTCGAGTTTGAGTTGGTGTAAAACTCACAAAAAAAATTTTTTTTTTTCTAATCAAACCCCCATTTCCCCAAAACTATAATTCCGATCAAATTATTATAAACGCCATTTTAAAGATTATGTCCTTAGCTTTTATTTGTAGTACTCAGCACGTCGATTGGTTAAATAGTTTTCGAAAAATTCGAACTAATACAAATACATTTCCCGATAATTTAAAAAGAGAAATTTCAATCCAATTTTGGGGACATCAAAATTCATTTTTGACCTATGGTTTCTTTTGCATTTTTTCTTAGAATTTAGTGTAGAATAAGAATATACTATACCCTTTGATGAAAATTTTTACCCCGAACAAATCGACCAGCCCTACTGTATATCCTTACATTTGAGATGTCCTTACAGGTTTTTTAACTTGAGAATCGTATTCAGCGACTCCAAAAACCCCCAGAATAGATTTTTTTCCGGAAAATTTGGAGAAAGGGATAATCACGTTATCCTTACAGGACCTTCCGTTATCCTTACAGACTTTTTAATGGCAGATTCGGATTTAGCGACCTCAAAAACCCCCAGAATAGATTTTTTTTCCGGAAAATTTGGAGAAAAGGATAATCACGTTATCCTTACAGGACCTTCCGTTATCCTTACAGACTTTTTATTGACAGATTCGGATTCAGCGACCTCAAAAACCCCCAGAATAGATTTTTTTCCGGAAAATTTGGAGAAAAGGATAATCACGTTATCCTTACAGGACCTTCCGTTATCGTTGCTGACTTTTTAATGACAGATTCGGATTCAGCGACCCCAAAAACCCCCAGAATAGATTTTTTTCCGGAAAATTTGAAGAAAAGGATAATCACGTTATCCTTACAGGACCTTCCGTTATCCTTACTGACTTTTTAATGACAGATTCGGATTCAGCGACCCAAAAACCCCCAGAATAGATTTTTTTCCGGAAAATTTGGAGAAAAGGATAATCACGTTATCCTTACAGGACCTTCCGTTATCCTTACAAGGACGAAGTGGTGAAAATATTGTATTGTCATCGGACTTATATAAGTGTGCAAAATTTCAAGTCAATCGGACAAGTGGAAGTGGGTCAAAATTTGGTTGCAAGATTTGATCTGACAGACAGACAGACAGACAGACAAACAGACACGAAGGCAAGCTAAATAAAAGCTTTTAAAAATAATTAATTTCTGCATGTCCGTCCGTCTGTCCGTCTGTCCGTCTGTCTGTCTGTCCGTCTGTGGCGCGGATTGCGGGCGCACAGATTGAGCTAGAAATTTTGCGCAGATCCGTTTTTCGCGAGGCTAAGTTCGTTAATGGGCAAAAATGGACCATTAGCGGGGGTGCCCCCATACGAACGAAAACGTTTCTTGTCAATATCTCGAAAACGGTGGGTTTTATCAAAAAAGTGCAAGAATAAAAGTTATTTAGAATATGATTCTACATAAAACTCCCATACATCAAAATCCGATTGGAATAAATTTCAAAAAAATCTTATTGGAAAGTTTGACTTCAAAGTGGAATTTTGGTACAACTTTTCGAATTTTGATACGAATATCACCATACGGGGTTTCAATAATTGCCAGATTGGCAATTATAGCTTTTGTTATGTTTATATATATAGATTTCTATTTCAAAATTTTTCCTCTCTAAAACATTGGGTTCTGATTATGGAGATTTGGTTTATGACGAAAGAATTCGCATATGGGGCGAAACCGATCATCCGTGGTTTTTCATATAAAGCAATATAACAACGACATAAATTCCACAAACCTTTTATTTATTGAAGATGGAAAAACTAAATGTGAATGAAACTTATGAAGACGGAATGTCGTCGAGAATTCTTGAAGCAAATTTATGCGTATTCCCATAGTCTGGGATGTTGCAGGCGGGTGTTTACCAATTTGTGCCTTTTTCAAATTGTGAAAAATGGCATCGGTCGAGCTTGCAGTATCGTTATTTTGAGGTCTACATAGGTATTTGGGAAATCACCTTTCGTGGATCAAATGGAAAAATCCCGAATGTATTCCACGTGCTTAATACCGCGTTGAACAATAACGGCGAAGGAACATTTTCTAAAACCAAGGCCAAATTTTCAAAACCATCCTTTAAGATTTCTTGAGAGAGACGGCGACCCATGATTTTTTCACGTTTTTAGACATTCCGACAGAAAGCTCTGAATGTCGTTTTAAAAAAAAATTGGATAAAATCCACACCAGGTCTGTTCTTTGAAACATTTCACAATTTTTCCTGTCTTATTTAAATAAGTTTGTACAATATTTCTGATTTATATCTATATAACGGAAAACGCCATTGTGCACAGGTTAACAATCCTCCCTTTAACTGATTATCCTATGTTATTGATAACGCCGTTTGTCCTCATTTTTTATACCCGTATTTTATATTTCCCATTAATTTGACCATGAATAGTTGTATTTTTCTGATGTCTTCCCTAAGTTTAATTTTCCTGCCCTTACCTCGCGAACAGCATTCTCAGTTTGTCTTATATAAATTCGAAACATGATCAGACTCGCCCCACGTTTTGCAAGAATTTGATATTTTCCTTTAAAATTAACATTTTAGTCCTCATAAAATTATTAAAATAAATAAATATTACTTCTCCATAGAATCCTCTTTCTTTCTCAAAAACCGTACATTAAAACATCACGGATTCACTCCAGCCATTCTCAATATGTTATTGTGCCATATTTGTCAAGCATCAAAAAATCTAATACCCAATAAAATTTTGAATTTGCTTTAATTTTTTATTAAACTTTTACTCCAAAGAGATCGGTCTCGCCCCATGACATCGGTCTGTCCCATTTTACGGTATTAACTTTTAATCCCATTTCTGGAATACGACATTTTGTAATACTTTTCTATTAAATTTAAATTTGTCTGTCTGTATGTTTGCTTAAAACTCGAGAACTACTCGACCGATTTGGATAAAACTCTCAGGGAGCTTATTGGCATTAAGGGACGTATTTTATACCATTTCTATATACACCCAACTCTTTTTTTACACGGTCTTTTTTTACACGATTTTGAAATAACACGGTCCACAAAAAGAAAAAAAAAATTTTTTTTCCACGAATTTTTTGTTCTAACACGAAGTCTAAAGAAAATTTTTTTACATTTAGTTACAAAAATAAAATATAATTGGGGAAATTTTTATAGTCGATTTTATATTTGAGGCGTTAAAAGATCAATCCACATGTCGATATCGTGAATCTTTTTGTGTTTGAATCACTATTGCGAGTGAGTTTCTAGATAAAAAGGTTTGGATACACAAAAGAACATTTCAACATTGAGTAATA
The DNA here is from genome assembly GCA_964034945.1 of Chrysopilus asiliformis. Taxonomy (NCBI): domain Eukaryota; kingdom Metazoa; phylum Arthropoda; class Insecta; order Diptera; family Rhagionidae; genus Chrysopilus; species Chrysopilus asiliformis. The sequence goes on from OZ035960.1 coordinate 56,839,844, forward strand.
AAGTCCACAGATTTTTTTTTCCAAAAATGTTCAGTCAATAATAGTACAGAGTATAAAACTGTGGTCACAAGTTGTAAGGGCCTAACTCGACTTTAGCCGTTTTCAATGTTTTTAGAGAATCGTGTTCTCCTTCCAAAATGCTCTTAATTCCACTAACCCGTTAGTTTCTACGACCATTTCTGACCGTTATAGGCTACTACATCAAATGGCTAAAGTCAAAAAATTTCCAAGTTGCATTTGGAAGAACGGCTAAAGTCAGATCCCATATATTTTTGTATAGACTTAATCCACTCTTATGGGTGAGAAGCTGCATTGTTTTGATAGTTTTTGCACGTGGAATAGTGGCTTAAGTCGAATTAGTTCATTCTTCGATTTTAATTTTTCCGAAACGAGCAGGCTAAAGTCTGTTTTAGCCTCTTTTTCAAATCGGGTATAGGTTTTTAGGGGCTTAACTTGACTTTAGCAATTGATTGTAGCCATTTCTAAGATATGAAAAAGTTTTGAAAGAGTGGCTAAAGTAAAATAATCCTTAATTTCTCTGAAAATATTAAGTTTGAATAAACCAGATTAAACCAATCGTAAAAAGCTTATTTTTCATAACGTTTTGTAGTTATAGGTTTTTGAATTCGGTTTGATACCCCTTTGCCACTAACAGTTAAAATTTCATAAATATTAAAATGCTTCTCCTGAAAAATGAAGAAATTCGACTTAAGCCCTTATTACTTGTGACCACAGATTTATTATATTTTTTTTGCACGGTTTTTAGGACAACATATAGCTTTTTTTCATCTTACACGGTTTTTTAAAGCTGTGGAACACATCCTCAATTTTAATATGTGCTGCATATCTTTTTTTACACGGTTTTTTTTACACGGTTTTTTTTACACGATTTTCGTTGGAACGTATCTACCGTGTAAAAAAAGAGTTGGGTGTAATCTTGTATTACCAATGAATTGTTAAGTATTCTAGTCGAACAAAATAATAAAAAAAAAACTTTTTTTTGTTGGGATTTTCTCAAAAACTGGAGCCAATCTGGCCAAACAACTTGTAGCGACTTCAAATTATCTGTAGAATGGTTGTTGTGCAGTGTAATTTTTAGAAATTTTTATACCCGTATGGTGAAACCAAAGGGTATATTAGATTTGCCTTACCGTTTGTAACGCCAAGATCCCGTCATCACACAAAAAAATGAATTACACCAGTGTGTTTAGAATGATAAAAAAAGTTGAATTCAGCATGTCCGTCCGTCCGTCCGTCTGTCCGTCTGCCCGTCTGTGGCGCGGATTGCGGGCGCACGGATTGATCTAGAGACTTGAAATTTTGCGTGGATCCGTTTTTCGTAAAATGCGAGGCTAAGTTCGTTCATGGGCAAAAATGGACCATTAGAATCCGAACGAAAATGTTTTTTGTGAATACAGGGGAATCTCGAAAAGATGCACGATCGAAATGATAGAAATCCCAAAAAGATGAACGGCATACTTTTAATATTGGAGTGTTCTAAAACATGAACGAGAAGAATCTTAACGTTCTAAAAGATGAACGCCTCGTGGTACAATCCTTTTCTTTTCTTTTTTCACACAATTGGTTTGGGTATTTCTGGAGTAACTGTATTTCTGGAGTAACGGTATATTCTTGTGGTAGTGCTTGAGTTTGTTTTTCCAGTAAAAAGTGAATTTCGCTACAACAAAGATGCCGCCAGTTAAGGGCCGCGTTAGATTTTTAAACTTAAAACAAAAATGTGAGGTTATCAAAGAGATAAAAAAGGGTTCTTCATACAAAACAGTTGCCAGCAGATGCAATTGCGGCTGCCAACATTTGCTTAAAATTTGCGGAACAATGCGACTCCAATTTTGACACTATTATAAATCTCCGAAAATTAAGAGAAAAAGCAGTATTGAAACAGCTTTCTGCTCGACGACAAACCAAAATCAGTGGTTTTTTCAGAAAATATAATTTCTAAAGAAATATATTATGTACATTACAACTGAATTTTGAAATGCACGCTGGTTCTTACATAACGCTTTTGTTGTTTTTAATTTTTTGCTGCCTTTGATTTCTTTTAGAATGACGTTTATGTAACATACATGTGTCCTCTTTCAGTCAAAACTCCTTCCAAAAAGATCACACGGCCGTGTTTTTTTAGTGTTCATCTTTTCGAGATTCCCCTGTATCTCAAAAACGGTGCATGTTATCAAAAAAAGTCAAAGAACAAAAGTTATTTAGGATATAATTCTACATAAAACTCCCATACATCAAAATCCGATTGGAATAAATTTTAAAAAATCTTATTGGAAAGTTTGACTTCAAAGTGGAATTTTGATACAACTTTTCGCTGTTCACTTAAATCACCATACGGGTTTTCAATAATTACCAGATTGGCAATTATAGCTTTTGTTATGTTTAGTAATAAAAATTGTTATTATTTATGATTTTTATTTAAAATATATTATTTTTATTCAAAAAATAATAATAAATTTAAAAAAAAACCCCTAAAAACAGAAAAAAAAATCCGTTGAGCGGGTTCGAGTCCCGATCTCGACTCGATTTTTTTCACATTTTTTAAGTAAATTAAAATTTTTATTATATTTTTATTTTTTTAATTCAATATTTAACTTTTTTGAACCCATTTTTAACTTATTTATCCAAGACGTTTTCATTAAATTTGCCATATTTTTCTTTCTGTATCGAAAGATTATTTCAAGAAAATAAAACTTATTAGGTACTACATCATTTCCAATTAGCTTCATATCTATTAAGAATTTCATTTTAAGGCACTCAAGTCCCAATTTGTTTGAAACTCGAAAGTGTTAAAGTCAGTTAACTCCCAGCAAGGTGTAACCCTCACACTTCAATGTGTTATTATTTTTTTACACATTTCAAAAGTGCTAAAGTGATATTTATAAGTGTTAAAAACTAACACTTTTTCTTTGAGACTGGAAGAGATTTGACACTGACGGGTCAAATTTTTAACTGTGAACTGCTTCAAAGTGTCATATCTGTGAGAAAAAGCCAAAACATCGTATGTTGATTTTCAGGTGAAGCCAAAGTGATCTGTACTTGCATTTCCAGACAGATCACTTTGGGTTCGCCTGAAAATTGAATTAATGGTGGTAAAAGAACACCAAGTTTTAAGGGAAAAGAAACACAATTATTATTAAATTTAATAGAGAAGCATAAAAAATCATCGAATGCAAAGAAACAAATAGAGTCAACGCTGAATATCATCGGAATTCAATTCTCAAAGTGGAAACTTTATTTCTATCTCTATGTTCATTTGGAATTTAAGACAAAACTCTTTATTGTCATATTGCCCGAAAAAATTTGGACAGGTTCTAATAGCTTTTGTCCTCCGCATGATAATAGTTTTCCAAATTTCATGTCACTATCCACTTCTCAATCGGAGTCTATTTATTTCACCGTCTCGATCAATTATAAAATCGAAAAAGTTTGGATATGTGGCTTACTCTCTAAGCAGAGGGCAAACTTCTCGCAGTTTATTTTCGGTTTCGCTCTAATACGCCCAATAGGAATTTTACTATAAAGCAGGGGTCATCAAAGTAACTGTCGCTCCCTTTACAATCAAAATTTATAACTACTACAAATTAAAATATAGTTCAATAAAACACAACCTTCCACGGCAATGGCTTGACACGAACTGATTTAAAATGAAATGCGTCATGCTAATAATGCACCGATTCCAACTCAAAGCACGATTCGTTTTATTCCTGCGATCCGAAGCCGCAACACACAAGCAGAGAAAAAAGAATCTAGAGAATAAACTCTTAGAACAAATTTTTAGAGAAAATTTTTCCACTGTGAGATGAAGCAAGAGGATCCGATGTAACACGCAAAAAATTATCCATTCGATTCCTCCATCTCATTGAATAGATACGACGAAAATGATTCTCTCTGCTTCGTGCTCCCTAGTCTAAAAGTATTTAACTTTTAGGCCGTAGCTAGTAAATGATAGGGACCTTTTCCCCCTCTTCGACGGGGAAATTTGTCGAAAATTTGTTCGGCAGAGTTTTTTCTATGATTCCTTATTCTATGACACAAGCATTACAGCACACAATAAAAGGTCGATCATAGTGGCTACGCTGTTAAAGCCAATCTGTGTGATGAGCCAGCCGAGCCACTAGCTGATAATGCCTGCTATAAAGCCACAATTTGATTTTGCCTAGGAATTCACAACCTAACAGACCGTTAGTGGACATTTGGTCCGTCATACGCCCTGAAAGTCCGAAATGTTATGAAGGCTTCACGCAGTCTCAACGCTCCGAATAAGGCGTTAAGTCTGTTAGGGCGTCTGTTGGTCGTGACATCAAAACCAGACGTCCACTTCAAGCCTTATTGGGCGGTACTTAGATTAGAGCGTAAACTGGAGTCGTTCGGTCTTCTTCTCGCCCAGAATATATGTCTTATCAGAAGGAATATCTTATCGGAATTCAAATAGGTAGTGAATCTGGCATCTCGACCGAATATAAGGCGTGCGGACATTAGTGCGGTCGCCATTACCAATTGCGTTACTTGCGGGAATCTCGGGTGTAAAGTAAGAATTTTAAGAAGGGCCAAATTATTTTTATTATAAAATGCATTTCTAAAAAATTGTTTTTGTTGTAGTAGGATATCTTAAAATTTTTTTGGTTTTCACACAGATTTTGATAATATCACTCGCGAAAAACAATCATCGCTTTCCCAATCATAGGAGGATGGTCCGATTTTTTAATTGATATGATCTCTATTTTTTTAAATTAGGAAAAATAGCTTAAGAAAGAAAACATCTTTTAGATTTTACGATAGGAACGAAGATCTTTTGACTCCTTAAAATGATTATTTAGAGTTGATGCAAACACCGGAGATTACAAAGGCTTGAAATCGCTTATACGCCTTCACATCTCATTCTAACTTGCTGGTGTTGGAAATTGCACGCAAGTTGGGGATGATTTCATATAATTTTAAGTGTGTTAAGGGGTCTAGGGAGATGAAACAGAAAATTTTGTACAAAAATATATCCGTAAGATGTGGACTTTTAACCCAGCACCTGTAAAATTGTGCAAAAATCTTCACACTTGAGCCATACATACACAAAATCTGTGCAAAAGTTTATATGGGTGTGTATTGATTTTACTCTTGATAATATCCTGAAGAGTGCCCCATTCGTATATATGTCCTTCGTCCGCTACACAGCTTTGCGTTACATTTTCACAGGACTAACCGTGGGTTGTTATGACACAAAACCTCCTCACATTTTACATTATGCTGTAAATTTGCAGGTTTTCCAGGACTTTTCTAACTCATCGTTCTGCTCAACGAGTACAGGTATTGGTATTCTTTTGGCAAAAACTCTGCCCTTACCCAGTAAACCAAAAGATTCATTTTTGATACAAAAAATGAATCATTCTTCTGAGCGTTTTGTTCGAATTTGAATTTAGAAAATGATCATAAATGTTTCAACTTGCGGACCAAAGTGTCCCTCTTTTCTAAATCATTTTTAAGATTCATTTTTGCGATCATCAAACGTTCAAAAATGAGTATATAAACTGGGAGGCGTGGCCTGCTTATATACTCATTTTTGAACGTTTGATGATCGCAAAAATGAATCTTAAAAATGATTTACAAAAGAGGGACCCTTTGGTCCGCAAGTTAAAACATTTATGATCATTTTCTGAATTCAGATTCCAACGAATCGCTCAGGAGAATGATTCATTTTTATTTTATATGTTTTATACTCCATTCAGCTAAATTGGAGCGAAAAACCTCTTCTTGACCATAAAATGGTTCATTGGAAATGGATTCGTCAGAATCCGAGAAAACTTCACAATTTTCAGATTCACTTATCACATCATTGTCATTAGAAATCAGGGGATCCCCGAGAATTTCTCGAGAATTTTCGGAAGTACAAATTGGAGATTGCTGGCTATCGGTTGAATAAACACTTTTAACTTGTGTTATTCTTTTCACAATCTCCTCAGCTTCTCGCATTATGCTACATTTACACGAATGACAAATTTGTCATTTTTTTCTTGTCATTATGTTAATTCCCGTGTAAATGGCATAATTTTTGTAATTTTTTCTGTCAGAAAATGCCAATCTCTCATAAAAGAATGAACTTGTCCATTCTTTTATGCCAGATTGTCATTCGTACAAACGCAATATTAGTTATGACAAAAGTTGAATACTAAAGTTGTCATAACTAATATTGCGTTTGTACGAATGACAATCTGGCATAAAAGAATGGACAAGTTCATTCTTTTATGAGAGATTGACATTTTCTGACAGAAAAAATTACAAAAATTATGCCATTTACACGGGAATTAACATAATGACAAGAAAAAAATGACAAATTTGTCATTCGTGTAAATGTAGCATTATGCTCCGACGTTTCATTTTTGATTTTTATTTATAATTAATATAAAATCACCTTTATTTTAAACCACACTCACTCAACACAGTTTTTTGAACTGAAAACAGCATATAAAGAAAATGGCACACAAACTGTAGTTATTTCTTTCGCTTTTATTAATGACAATTCAAACAGAATTCGAATTTTGATCTTTAAGTGAACTACATAAGTGCTATTATTCTTAACTGTGACTAAAAATGAAACAAAACCTGCCGTATTCTTCTGTCAAACATTTTCCCGCCAACTTTTAAAAATGAATATAAAATGAAACATTTGTGAACAAAAAATATGAAAAACTTTGACGGTCGGCTTTATATAGTAGATACCGTTCGTTCATAAGTTGAAAATACTTGAGAATACATTGTCGTCCCTTTCAGAGCTGATTATCTCTGTCGCACAAAACGATCAGTAAACGCTCATATTTGATGAACGTTCATTTTTTGGTTTAGTGGGTATTAATACCAAATACTTTTTATGTAGTTGTGTTGTTTTCGTTGCCAGTGTTGTTGTCAGTTCGTGTACTTCGGGGCTGTCGGTTTTCTATCATTTTATTTTCTCTCGGTTTTCTTTGTACACGTCAGTATATTCTGTGTGCAGTAGGTATATTTCCTGACAGAACACGTTAAATAATAAAATAAAAGGTTGAAGGGGAATAGGCATGGTGTAAGATTGAATTTTTAACCGTGTCAGGTGTGTTGTACAGCTCTCCATGAAAGCAGGTACAATCATTTAGTTTGTTTTATTTTTTTTCTGGTGCTTTTGCATACAGGTTACGTTACTGGCTGTCGGATGCCAGAAATATATGAGTATTTTTTGCGATTACAGTCGTTTGCAAAAATTAATTTTTAACTTATCAAGGACGTTGGCGTAATAACAAAAATGGTTAAGGACACGGTTATGTGAATATGTAAAGAATGTTACCGCATTACAATCGACTAAACTAATCAACTTAATTCAAAATTTGATTCAAAATTAAATTGATGGTATGATATTATTAAAATTCCATATTTAAAGATTCATAAATATGCGCTGTTTAGGATACACCTTATTGTTAAACGCTTAAATAATATTGTTTCTAGGGTATTTTGGTCAGAAATACTCTTTAACTGGTCGGTGTGAATTTATACTAAATATTGTTGCAAAAAACTCTTTTTTTTGAGTATTTTCATACTTATACTGCGTGATTTCCCAAAATTGCATGAATTCTCTGTATTTGAGTGATTTCACTACAATTGTGTGAATTCCAGCAATTAAAACTAAATCTGTGTGATTACCCACAATCAAAGTGAAATACCTTAACGCAGGCAATAAAATCCCAACAGTAATGTGATTTTAATACACATTCTGAGTGAAAACCGTCGTCTTAATAGCTAGAAAAAAAAATACATCGTTCTTACTAGAAAGTTGAAAAGACTAAGGCTTTTTAGAACTATAATTATAAGGAAAAATCATTCGAGAGCAACAATGAAAAGAAGATACTGAGGATATCCAAATTATCTATAAAAAGGCCACATAAAAATCTTTAAAAGAGAACTATATTTTCATACTTCAAAATTTCAAGGTGTAGCTTTTACTAATTTTATTTGATTTATGTTTAAATGAACTTTTTTATGCAGCAGATGACACATTGGAGGAAATATTAAACCACATTCCAACGAACTTACCTTGGCTAGCATAATTGGTAAAAGAATATTCTCTGCTAATTTTGTAAGTGCATGTACGAGAAGGTTCCGACGAAGGTTTAGATTACATCTTTAAAGAGTAGATCCCGGCCTCAACATGTTTTAATCGAGCCATTTTAATAAACATTGCCATTTTAATAAAATAAAATTGTTTAAAAAACATATTTTTCTAGAACTACAACCACTTTTATTTTGTGTTAAATCGCAAATGTTTTGTGTGATTTCACTCACCACTATGTTTAGGAAAGCACGCTTCTGTGTGTAATCACACAAAATTTTGTGTGAAATCACACACATTTTGTGTAATCTAACTATTCGTTTGTTGGTTTTTTGTGTGGAACCACAACACATTAGGGCTATTCACTCTTTATCGTAGTTGATCGTAAACTCGTAGAATCGTAGAATCGTAAATAAAATCGTAGTTTTTTGACAGTTCTCCACACAAATTTTTTTACGACGAAAACTACAATTTACCACACCCGAAGGTATGGTAGAATCGTAGTCGTACTTCTAATAAAGTGAGGTTAAGGCATGTTTTGTGACATGTCAACTTGGTGCCAACTCTAAAATGCACATTGGAAAAGCAAGTAAAAGTATTTATATGATTTAGTATAAATTTAGAGTTAAAAAATGCTTTAAACAATTTAGATACAGAAAATAAATAAAAGAGTCAAAAATTTACGACAAAACCCACAACCTCTAGTAAAGCGCTGCTCACGCTTCGTTGTACTTTTCCATCGTAGATGTACAGTACAATCTACGATCAAGAGTGAATTGCCCTATTATGTTGGAATTTACGCTGATGAAGTGATATTTTTCTGTATAACTGCAGCAAATGTACAGTTAATTTGTGGGAGTGGAAATTTCAACGAAGGAAAATTTTCTTTCTTTTACTCAAAATTCGGACATGTTCTATGAACTCGAATTATATAAAGCAAGTTCAAACTGAGTTCAGTAACCACCGATAGGGTAAATCGAATCCATCGAATCGCTGACTGGACTGCAAATCACTAGCAAGCAAGACAAAGGTTTAAAATTTCATTTGTAATCTTAATAATTGTTTCGAGCATAAAATTTTTGTGTTTGTATACTTTTTTTCAATATTTACGTTTTCGGACAAGAGAAAAACTTCATTTCATTAATAATAATTATAAGTAAACACTTGAAAACCCATATGAATTTTTTAATATGGCAGAAACTTTCTTTCAAACTGACATACTTTCATAAAGCAAAGTAAAGAGAAAATTATTCTATATTCTTCTCAAAACGCGTTGCCTTAACTTTTGTTTAAATTATCTGGTTAGTTGGTGGTGCCCAGAATTTAAATACCCGGATTTAGCCAGTAACCAAATATAAAATTGAGAAGGGACATATATTTAATCCGAAAATGTTTTAGCAAATATTCTTCTCGGTTTATTTAGTTATTTAAGTCATGTTAAGTCATAACCAAAACGAAATACGAACAACTTTTGTAAAATATATTCACAATGGTCATTATAGGTAGGGTTACCAGACGTCACTTTAAAAGTGCCAATACACTATGAAAATTTTATAATGGCTTACCGCCAACACCGCGTCTTGATTAACAATTTTTTATCCCAAGAAATATCTCACCGCAATAAGATTTTTTTGACAGCTGGGCCGAAAATCTCTTGAAATTCTATTTCTCAAGATGGCGATAAAAAGAAAACACCTAGTCGCCGCTCTCGCAATTAATGCAATACATGAAATTGAAAAGGCTGAAACAGAAGAACAGACGAAAAGAAAAACCTCTTAACGTTATATATTCTCTTCCAAAGCTTTTTGTATCGTATTGTTTGTAAAAATTAGTTATTTTCGCAACTACTTGTCGGGAGAATTTAGATTCCGCCATTTTGAATTGGGAAATTCCATGAAATTTTGCAATTGCAAGATTTCATGAAAATTATCTCTGGAATTTTTTATCGCCGTAAACTCGAGCTCTGATTGGTCAATCAAAAATCTCTGCGATGAAAAATCCCAAGTCAAGACACGGTATAAGGCGGTCGTAAGATGGTTTTAAGACGGTAGATGGCGATTACTTGTACTTTGTCCACATGAAAAAACGAGATGCCAAGTATTGCACTGAATTTGTGACTAAATGAAGGTCATAAAAAACAATTTAATAAAATATTGGTCGTTAATTATGTAATTTTTGTGTAAAACGAAAATGTTTTGGAAGAGCTTTCTGCTGGCTAATTACTCGAAACGTACACGTACGGCTAGGTCTTAGCTTAGCGGAGTTGGCCTATACATTTGTAATGGGAGCCTAAGGTCTTCGTCTATGGTACGCCTAAGCACTGGGTAGTCACTTTTTCCGACCAGTTTTTTCTTATTCTTTCTATTTTTTTTTTTACTCTAGTCACTTTTTCTACATACAGAGTTATAGCATATTACCAAACAGCTTTATTAAACACAAAAGCCTTTTTCACATTTTTTTTATTAATGTATCAAAAATGTCACTTTTTTGTATACATAAGTCACTTTCTAAGCTCCAAAACCCACTATTACGCTTTCAAAGTCTGGTAACCCTAATTATACGTAATTATGTTTTTAAATGCGATATCAATTTAAAAAGATATATGTCAGAGTATGTGTTCCCTGAAATTTATCCTTCTTTAAATTTTTTTATTGTGCTTAAGGTTATTTAGAATGAGTGCTTAAACCAGAAGAATGTTTCATTAATTGCGAGGCTACAACCACATTATGGGGACACATTCCTAAAAGTTGGCGTGTCGAATGGGTCCCTGCCACCTTTGGTTTCCAATTGTAAAATCCAGATTTTTTTCTTGTGTACATCTATCTACAGCCGAATGTAAAGTCCGGGATATACATATACGCAACTGGGTGAATATGATGAATAAATATATGTGGCTACATTGTATTTATTGCAAAAGACGTGCTACTAAAATAGCCATAAAGCTTTGGCAGTGGCAGCTGGTGACTTAAAAAATTGAGCGGACTAAATTAATATGTTAAAACATTGGGTGATGTGAATAAAAAAATAGCTTGTCACCAACACAAAACTTAATCATAAAGAAGCTTCTTTTTAAAAAGGATTTTTTTTACAGAATATTGTTAAATTAACACTTGAGGAACATTCATATTTTAATCAACATTTTAAAAATTTACGAAAATACCGACTTTTGTTTTCAATATATTGATCGTGTAGGACTATATTAAAGCAAAAATATTAAAGCGAATCATACGATTTTGAATACCCTTTAATATATTGAAGAAAAAATATTGAACCTTCCAAGCCCAATTCAGAGGCTTCTCGACCAACAGCTTTCAACGATAGCGACATCAAAGCTTTGATCTCATTGGTCGAGGAAGTTTAATCGTAATCGTTAGTCTGAATTGAGCTTAAGACAGGTCTAATGGCCATATTGATTTTTAGGCTGAAACAATGGTTTTTGAATCGAGAATATCATCGGGTCAATTCATCTGGATTTTTTATAATAATTTTGAGAAAGAATTTTTTTATGGTGGGAGCTAGGAGTAAGACAGAACGTAGCATATATTTTTTTAATGACAAAGTCACTTCATTTATTCTATTCTAATAAAAGTTGTAACTAAACATTAGATTATTTTGACTCTAGTGATTATTTTTCAGTAAGAAAAGCGAAAAAGAACATTTTTACTAAACAATACCCTCTCGGGTGAGCTAATTCAAATTAGCCCAGCCTGCGATATTGAGAAGAAAATTTAACGCTTAAAACTCGTAGAGCTGTATCTTTCGTTTACCAAAGCAATGTTAAAGCCAATGTCAAACTTGGTTTTCGTCCTGGAAAAATGACCGAAATGTTTTATCAAAAAGAAATGAAATGTTTCATCAAAATTGCGTTGAACAAACGGAAATTCTTTAAAGGCGCATTGAAGCGAGCCGCCACTGAGATATGGTAAGTCGCACGTCGTTGTTTTCACTCTTACTTCCACTTTGAATAACAAAAATATAGGAACAGGGTCAGGGACAAAAACCGGAAAATGTTTGCTGAAGGGCGGCCATAAGCGGATATATGTGTAGATGTTATAAACATAACAGCCAACTGAACTCAAGTGAACTGAGTAAAATATGGATGGAGAGAGTACCTATAAGGTAGGGAGCCCAGGTGAAAGTTTAGAATCTGTGTTATAGGCTTCAGATACGCTATCGTAAGGAAACTCTTTTTTTATTTCGTTGTTAGGATTTCCTTCTGCGATTGTGATTTATTGACTTATTTTTCAAAGTATTCCCACCTTTTTTCGAACCACTGACAAAAACATAAAAGATGGACAACAACAAAAAATAAATAAATATGTAATATAAAAAAATGTCAAGTATTTGTCTAATACCGATTCTCTCTTTTTTCCATCATTTTCCATTTGATTACACTACATAGATAATATCAAATTGTAGAGATTCGAGGTTTGAAATATAACAAACGATGATTTTGACTCTTTGGGTGCTTTCACTCATATCTCTACAGAATACAAAATTCAATTGAGCTGTAGAAATTCTTGTCACTTTGATTCGCGTCAAACTTTTATGACAGGCACAAGCCGAATAGATCATCTTTAATGAAAGACATTTTGCTAAATTTTCTAGATGACTTAAGTCAATTAATCAGAATCAACTGTCATTCAAGGAAGAACTTCATGAACTCGGCAATTTTAAATACTCAGTGTTGGATTTTTTAATAAATTTACTATTTTCCAAATCGTATTTCGAGCCAAGATAACAGAAACTATCACGGAGAAATTTTTATAAAAAGTGACAAAAAACCATTGCAGAGGCTCTTGATAAGAGAAGTATCATAAATATATCCATGGTGCGTTATAGATTGAATATTAAATTTCAATCATTTCAGGATCGTATCGTAATTATATTAAATGTACATATGTATATTAACAAATTCTAAAGTCAGTACATACACAGAGAGTAATAAACATGGTAAATTTAACCAAAACATCTTGGTTAAATCATTTTTGTATCGGTTTACCAAAATTTTCAATTTATTGGGTAATTGTACCAAGAAATTTGTTAAATTGCCTACACAAAGAGAAAAAATTAGGTAAAAAAATAAAAAAAATTTTTTTAAAAAAAGCTTTTATTAAAAAAGAATGCACTAAAAAGAAAAAAATAATTTTCTGGACGCTGTGTATCACAAACATAAAAGCTTTTAAAAAGCGAGATAAAGCATAAAACAATAAAATAAAAATTATGCTTTATCTCGCTTTTTAAAAGCTTTTATGTTTGTGATACACAGCGTCCAGAAAATTATTTTTTTCTTTTTAGTGCATTCTTTTTTAATAAAAGCTTTTTTTAAAAATTTATTTTTTATTTTTTTTATTTTGTTCTTTTTAGTCTTCGAATATATATCCTTACATTTAAGATGTCCTTACAGGCTTTTTAACTTGAGAATCGTATTCAGCGACCCCAAAAACCCCCAGAATAGATTTTTTTCCGGAAAATTTGGAGAAAGGGATAATCACGTTATCCTTACAGGACCTTCCGTTATCCTTACTGACTTTTTAATGACAGATTCGGATTCAGCGACCCCAAAAACCCCCAGAATAGATTTTTTTCCGGAAAATTTGGAGAAAAGGATAATCACGTTATCCTTACAGGACCTTCCGTTATCCTTACTGACTTTTTAATGACAGATTCGGATTCAGCGACCCCAAAAACCCCCAGAATAGATTTTTTTCCGGAAAATTTGGAGAAAAGGATAATCACGTTATCCTTACAGGACCTTCCGTTATCCTTACAAGGACGAAGTAGTGAAAACATTGTATTGTCATCGGACTTATATAAGTGTGCAAAATTTCAAGTCAATCGGACAAGTGGAAGTGGGTCAAAATTTGATTGCAAGATTTGACCCCAACAAACAGACAAACAGACAAGATAGCGAGCTAAATAAAAGCTTTTAAAAAACACCCAAAATCATCGTAACACTTAACCAATTTCTTGGTAAGGAGAACATCAACTAAGAAATTTGGGTAACTTTTCTTCATTTTTATGTTTCCTATTTGAAATAAATATAATTATTCATCATTTCAAATTAAAAAATTAATAAACATACAAGAAATAATTTAAGCCATGGGTAATTAACCCAATAAATTGAAAATTTTGGTAAACCCATACAACATTTTTTTTAACCAAGACGTTATGGTTAAATTTACCATATTTTTTTCTCTCTGGGTATGGCTAAAATTTGGAAAAATACAAAAAATAAATTGTGTAAATTAACTAAGGTCTTGGCAAAATATTTGACCGAATGTTGGGTGGCACCACATAACCAAACTTCTTAATTTTTAACGCTGCCGTCAAGAGGCTTGTGAACAGTCTTGCGGCAAAAACGTAAGACCCATGAAGTGAGGTTCGCAGGTTTTCAAGTCCTGTCGACAGAATTTTTTTTTCTCTTTTATAGATTAATTAAATTTAACTGCAATTAAATTAATTGTGATTATATTTTTAACTTTGATTTTGGTTCAAATTTTTGATTGAACCCTTAAGAGGTTTCGGTACTTAATTCCGAAAATCAAAATCCCGAATTTTAAAATCACGTTTCTTCTGCTGCACGATCCTTATAAATTATTAATCCTTTTTAACTTTAGGTTTCCAGAACCGTTAATTGCAAGGTGTTGAAAATTCGGGATTTTGGTTTAATTGTTAATTGTTACTAGTAATGATTGATCAAACATTTAACAATTGATTAGTTGTAATTGTGCAGAACAGCAACTAACAATTAATTAATTGTTAATTGTGAAAGATGCAATTAACAATTAATTAGTTGTCAATTGCAGAATTTACAATTACAATTGATTAATTGTAATTGTTAATTGCAATTAAAAATAAAATTTTAATCGTTAGTTGTTAATGGCTCTAACAATTACATTTTGCCCAACACTGATTACATATAATAGCATATTTTATTCAAGTTTACTTAATGTGAACGAGAAATCATAATTTCACAACTCTGTTAAAAATATATTATATCGCTACTTCGGAGGAAGACTGTTACAACTCAAAAAATGTCGAATTTGTACTAAAGGTGCGGAAGAGTGGTAAATATGGTTTATTCCGTCCGTCCGTCCGTCCGTCCGTCTGTCTGTGGCGCGGATTGCGGGCGCATGGATTGAGCTACAGACTTGAAATTTTGCACAGGTCCGTTTTTCGTAAAATTCGAGGGTGAGTTCGTTCATGGGCAAAAATGGACCATTAGGGGGGGTACCCCCCATACGAACGAAAACGATTTTTGCGAATATCTCAAAAACGGTGCATCTTATCAAAAAAGTCCAAGAACAAAAGTTATTCAGGATATTACTCTACATAAAACTCACATACATAAAAATCCGATTGGAACAAATTTTAAAAAATCTTATTGGAAAATTTGACTTCAAAGTGGAATTTTGATACAACTGTTTGCCGTTCACTTAACCCTCTAACCGGAATGCCCGCCTTAAGGCGGGCTTCAGGGAATTCGCTTGTTTATAACGGGTAACAATTTTAATCGCCGGAAATCGCCGGAACGTCTTACACTGGCTTTTGTAAGTTATCGCTTTACATGCTGGAAAAAATTTAGCCCTGTACGTTGTCTTGGTTACGGTCTGTCGCAAGTTGAAAGTCATATTTTAGTGAATTTTTCTCGGAAATATTCCGGTTAGAGGGTTAAATCACCATACGGGTTTTCAATAATTGCCAGATTGGCAATTATAGCTTTTGTTATGTTTGATATCATAAAATAAATAAAACATTTTCTTTTATTGTTACTACAAACTTCTGTGCACTTTGAAGCACTAACTGTGGACTTCGCTTATCAAGCAGCTAAAACCGAACTAATAATTATAACATGAGTCGTTATTACTTTTTATCTAGGAATTTCTAGAAATTGCGAAATTCACCAATTACAATATCCCTTACGGTTCTTAACGTATGTAAGCGCTTATTAGTTCAATAACTTCAGTTGAAGAAATCATTGAAAACCATATAGAGTAATTATTTTCCCCTGTGTGATTACAGTATCAAAAACAACTTATTAGTTTTTATAAGCGCTTACTCTTTTCTCTTTTTAAGGAAAATATCGATTACCACGTAAGTGGTTGCTAAAATTCCCGCTGGGTATTGAATGTACAATTATCGCGACAAAGAATTTGAATTCATAAAAACTATTATATACAATTTCTTCCCAACAAGTAACCACTAATTAAGGATAATAATTTTATTTTTAAGTTATAAGATTTCCCTGCTAAAGAACTCCAACAATTAACAAACCTTGAAAATTAAATTTATCGTCACTAAATCCTTAAATTTGTTTTTCAGTGGTGTAAGAAAACTCTACGAACCCTACGAGAAAACATTCTTAAGCACTTAACTTTGTATTTTGATTATATTTAGAAACCACCATCAATTCCTTGTTTTTATACTGTGATTTTTTTGTTTGACTTTATTCTTGAAAAACTTTATATTTATAATTTATTTGGATTGCTTTCAATAACTCCAAAAGAATTTCCTGATAAATATACAAGCCAAACAGAGATTTAACTTTGACTTTTACAATTCCAACAAAAGCTTTCACGGGGAAATATAAATAAGATTTAATAAACTTTCAAAGTTCTGAATGATTTTACTCAATGGACTCTTTTTTACTCAATGGAGTTAACTCTTTTTTCTACAGATAATTTTGGTAAATTACCATTGGAAAAATCCGGGTAAAGATTTTACTGGTGATTTTTGAGTTTCTGAGTCTTTAAATTTTTAGTTTCCTGGCTAAATTTTTCTTAAATTTGGACATGTTGCTAGGAAAATTAACACCAATTGTTCACAAATAATAAGCCTGTAAATTTTTTTCAGACTGATAGTAAATGTTTATCAGATCGATAAAAATAATGTTTTTAAGTTTAAATTAGTTTTTAAATTTAAACAAAAATTAAATGAATAATTTCTTATCAGATTAACAAACCCAGATTTAATAAAATTGTTTTTATCAAGTTGATAAATGTTTAATTATATAAAAATTACCCATTTGAATAAAATCCTTTTGTTAATTTAATAAATTATTTATCTAAAAGTTATTGCACAATTATTTTTTGAAACTGATTTAAAAGCGGCCCCTAGACGCACAATTGTACTCGATATTGTACAATATTCGATATTGTATAATACAATAAAATTCATGGTATAGGGATCGCATTGAAATGTTGCACAATATATTAAAAAAATCAAAAGCAGTTCGATATTTATTGTGCAATCAGGAAATATTGTACCGGTTGTGGGCCACAGTATGCAATGTTGTCTCAGTTCTACCGCGGATTTTGGAAAACCACCCTCATGACCGCAAAGGAAGTGGAAAGAAAATTTATTTTGGAGCTTATTAACGTATTGAGTTATTGAAAAAAAATATTGAACTATTTGGGGCGCGTTCAATATTATTGATCAATAAGAAATCAATTTTTGAGATCATATTGTCATTTGGAAATTAGTTTGAATTGATTTTGTTAATTTTTTATACCGATGTTTTCAGATTGCTATCAAAAAATTTACTTTTTTTGCAAATTTATAAGGAGTAAAAATATTTTTAAGATCATTTTTCATATAGATTAAAGAAAGAGGCAGTTTCCGCGATTGAGCTGTTTATTAGGCGTATTTACCAAAAATATTAACTACACTGTAGAAAATGGATTTGTATTTAAACCGAAAAATGGGGTAAAAACGGGGTAATTTGCAAAAAAGTCGTAAAATTTCGAAATAAAATCAGAATTTAGCTCGCACACCAGGTAGGTTGTAAACTCACCCAAAAAACAATAATCTTACACTAGAAATAGGGTAATTTTAAACCTTGCGTAAAATTTCGACCAATATTCATATTTTTACTCCCATTTTGGTGTAAAAACACGCTCACAGGGTATTTTTGCATTATTAAACGGACAATTTCATTATTTCACAATGCAGTTGACGGCATTAGCGAGTTTGATGAGTCATTTGATCGCTATTCCAGAAATGGTTCAATGGTTAAACACTAAATAGTTTATTCGCTCTGGCTTGATGGAGCTATGTTGCCTTAACCTTATAATTCGCACAAGGTTTGTGGCATCGGAGTATAAATACTCGAATCGAGTTTTACTCTACCAACATCCTGTCTCCGCTTCTACCACCCCTTTTATCTCCCCCTTTCACACTTCACACTCATATCTTTCCACTGCCACTACCACCTTCCCCCACAATTCACATCTCCCCCTCCCACCCTTCCCTTTGAATGGTTGAAGAATTTCTGATGTGTTCAGAAGTGCTCATGAGTCCTTTGTACTCACAATTTTTTAAAGAAGGATTTTCTTTATACTGCGCTTCTGCCTCTCGGCGTCAGATAAAGAAGTTTAACGCTTTAATGCACGACTTTTTATATTTGATTGAGTATTGGTTTTCTGAGGAAAAACTACCATCTAAATTCGGAAAAATATTTAAAAAATTCTTGCGTCTAAAGCATGGAAGATATGAATGGATTTTGAGATAAGAAACAGAGGTTATTTCTGTTATTTGTTTGTTTTTCTAGATTACTCCGCCAAAAGTTACAACTATTTACCAGTTTTTATTAATGAAAAAACACAAAATTCAAAACTAGTGTTTTTTCAACATGGCTGCCATTTTGATGATTTTGAAATTTTTCTCATAATTTTTGATATAATATAAAAGTTAGCAAATTTTTTCAACCTGACTATCTTCTTAATTGTGGTAATAGTGTCAATGAAGGGTTTGTTGCTGCAAATTTAGTTAAACCTTTAAAGGGGTAAATATGATAACGAAAAAAACATCGATGTATCATAAGTGATACACTATGCATTATATGGTTGAGTCTTACAGGTGTATTCAATCGAATTTTTAGTCCTCTTGTACTACCCAATCGAATGGCGAAAATTAATTTTAATCAACTCAAAGACAGTGGTGAAAAAGGTATAAAAGGGCAAACTAACCAAAAAATGTAATTATAAAATTTTACACCAAACATATAGTCAGTTTTGTTTGGTGCGGTCGGGGATAAAATAGCTTACTGGGACTGGATTTAAAAAAAAAACAGATGATATGAAAAATAAAAACAAATATGACTAACAAGTATGCTATATTCGAGTATATACCTTGAAATCCACTGCATTTATTAACAATCTTCTATGCCAATAGACGTTCTTTCCTTGACGTGCTCTGTTCCAGTCCTTGATTATTATAGCGTTTGTTAAATCAAATTGAGACTGTGATATGGACGTCTCGTGCAAAATAGAAAAAAATCTTTTTCTAATCACTCTTTGTCAGGTGCTATTCGTTGATACCGTGATACGCAGGATTGAAGTATTATAGGGTATTGACGTGCAAAAAGTTGAGTAAACTTTCACCTCTAAAATCGTTATGCCTGAAATTAGGATGCTTCACAGATGACAAACACAAAGTCGAGATACGCGACGCAGCGTAACCCTTTTAGGGTCTTCTTTGTGTAATTGTTATAACTTGTTGTCTTCTCGAAAACTCATTCACAATCACAAAATCTTATTCACTTTTATTTTATAAAGCAACATAAATGTATCAGCAACAAATTGTAATAAAAACAATATTATCAAAAAAAAACTTTATTTTATTTTTTTGAATATACTTTTTTGTATTTTGGAAAACATTTACTTAATCGCAATAAAACAAATATTAATTCAGAAACAATTAAATATTTAATTTATTTGCACCACTATAGAAAGTCATTTAGAAAATGTTATCATTTCAAGTCGAAATATATATTCAGAATGCATATATAGAATATTCCATTTCTCATGCATATTTCATTTTGTGAGAAAAGCTTTACCTTCCCGTTAAATACATCGCTGCTTCTGATCAACCTGAGCGCACGCGACAATTACGAGCAACAAATACTTTAGAAGATTTCATTCAAACTTTTCGCTTTTTCCTGGATTTTCAACGGATTTGAGATATATTTGAAAAGCCAATGACAAATATTAAATGAATGATTGCTGCAATAATTTAAAACCGAATGTGTCGATAATTTAAAAAAATAACTCCCAACTCCTAAAACTACGGAATTTATTCATATACCAACATACCGATTTTCACACATAAACATTCACAATTACATGTAAGGATTAGCAACAGGACATTGAATAAGGTTTCCTGTTCTCTTTACGAATATTCAATACAGAAAAACATATTCCAATTAACTTTTCTTATTTTGCTTCTTTGTTACATTACCATTATTTGCTATTCGTTTTATTATCTTTTCCTTATAACATTAAATCGTAGGAAAAAATCAAATAAAACTCAGCGAAAACTTGCGCGCCCGCTCGTCCAATAAATCAAAGGATACTTTCATGAATAAGAAATTTTCCAATTTAGATTTCCCACGTTTCAGAAGTTAAGTTCGCAATCTTTTAAATTTACAATACTCTATTAAACTGTATAAAATAATCGGTTTTTTGGTTCTTTTTTAATAAATCTATTAATAAGGAGAATTCACACCGATATCGATATATCACTAATAACGGTGATTTAGTTCGATTTTTATTTTAGTCTCAGACAATTTATTAAAACTAGCGATGAAATGCTTTTATCGTTTTGTCAACACGTTTTTGTTTCAATTTTTACTACACCGAAACATTTTTTAATTATAAAAATAACAAAAAAGGACACAAATTAATTATTTTTCACTTGGCTGTGATTCGAGCTCGGTCACAACTCTGTTCCATGTGAAAATTCAGAACGAACTGGAAGAAAAACTGGGGGACAATACTCTCTGATCATGCCTTGTAAAAGAGACAGAGATAAACAAATATTACATTTTCATTTCTACTTCCCCAATATTAAGCGGGAAATTTCATGGAAAACCAAGAAAAAAATCCTATCGGACTTTTCCCGGACACATTACACAAATAGTAGAAATTACCAATCGACAATCGCTGTGTCGCCGCCTTACTTTACATCTACTACGAAATATTATACGTATTAACATTTATATCAGAAGCTAATTATATTTATCATTTTTAATCAATTCTATTTCTATAAAATGTCAATCTAATTTTGCGGTTATAAAAAGATTGGAGTTTATATGAATCCAAAGTACATTTGAACTCTTATCGTGTTCAAACAATTTTCCAATTATTTGGATATAGAATTGAGCACGCATGTCAGGTTCCACATATAGTTTTCCATAGTCGTCCCAAACTTTCCAGTAGCTCGAATTACGCTCTTTGATATTTTTAGAAAGCCTATTCTCTGTAGGCCGGGCTTTACAAAATTGTTTTATACAGAAAATTTTAGAAATACATACATGGATCTTTCGATTTACGATGTTTGTACACAGTTAGAAATTTGACCCGTCAGTGTCAAATTTCATCTAGTCACAAAGAAAAAGTGTTAATTTTTAACACTTATAAATATCACTTTAGCACCTTTGAAATGTGTAAAAAAATAATAACACATTGAAATGTTAGGGTTACACCTTGGTGGGAGTTAACTGACTTTAACACTTTCGAGTTTCAAACAAATTGGGACTTGAATGTTTTAAAATGAAATTCTTTATAGATCTGAAGGTAATTGGAAATGATGTAGTACTAAGTTTTATTTTCTTAAAAATAATGTTACTGTAATGTATTGAACTATTACAGTAATTGAATTATTAAATATCCTGTAATACGCCTATTTTGGAAATGTATTTGTAACTATTGTATTTCATTGCTAGAAGCATCATTGTATTATTTGAATAAGTCAGTCGAGATCTAGCCGGATCGGCATACGCTTGTATATTGAATTATCTAGTATTATAGTAATATAGAAATATTGATTTATTAATTTAGTCCGCGTTTTATTTGAGAAAACACATAAAAACATAAAATTGGCGACGAGGATTAAAGTTTTTTTTCTTTTTTTCGTGCGGATTAAAACAATTATCGATCTTGCTCAAACCTGTTTTTGCCGCGTAATCGTACGGTAATGACATAACGGTTTATAGACAAATCCTGTTAAGTGCGCGAGTGGAATTATTCAATATCTTATTCATGACGGGTAAGGACAGTATTAAATCTGAAACATCGAGTGCATCGGATTCTATTGCGCCCATAATGTCGATCGTTGGTTCAATCGAAAAGTTTGACGTCAGTAAACCGTCCACATGGGAATCATATTCTAGGCGTTTCGAGATGTTTCTAGAAGCAAATGGCGTGGATAACGGAAATAGAAAGAGGGCCACATTTTTAACAGTTTGTGGGAGTCCCCTTTTCGAACTATTAGAATCGCTAATAGCGCCAACAAAAATTAGTGACATTTCCTATGACGACATAAAAAAAACACTCACAAATCATTTTTCACCGCGTCCGTCTGAAATTGCCGCATTTAGGAGATTTGTCAAAAGAGATCAGTTGCCCGATGAGGGAGTAGCTGAATATGTAGCAGAACTTCGGAGATTGGCAATCGATTGCAACTTCGAGGGGGAAGTTTTGACTCGCATGTTGCGTGACCGTTTGGTTTGCGGTCTTAAAAATACAGCACTCCAGCAATCACTCCTAAGTGAAAAAGCATCGAATCTGACTTTTGAAAATACCCAAGAAAGAGCTTTAGCTGCAGAAGCTGCCGCGAAAAATCAATCAGTAATCAAAGATGCTACAGTGCAAATTAACGCCGTGCAAAAGAGACAGCTACATCGCCCAGTTCAAAGTACACAGGCACACAATCGATCACAGCAGGGAAATATACCACAAAGGCACGTACGTAATTCGTCAACTTCCCAACAACAGGCAGACTCAGTGTGTCAAGGTTGTGGTAGTAATCATCCGAGACACAAATGCCCACACCTTTCAACCATTTGTGGATTTTGTGGAATCAAAGGGCACATACAGAAGGTTTGTCGATCGTCAGCACCAGGAACATCTAAGAAAGCACCCAGAAATATAAACAAAAGGTTAAACAAACAACCGCCGTCAGGAGGAATTCACAATATATTCAATGGTATCAGTTTGAAGAAGACGACAGTTGTGTTGGTAAACGAAGTTCCGATCGAATTTGAAGTGGACTCAGGATCTAATTATACAATTGTTTCGGAAACTACATTTGATAGTATTTACCGCGAGTTCCAGCCTTCACTACAACCATCATCGCTGCCGTTAGTGGATTTCCAGAAAAATCCTATTCACCTGATTGGCTCAATTGATGTACAAGTGTCATACAATGACAAGCCAACGATTCAACTTCCGCTACTAGTCACTAGAGGCATTACATCTAACATCTTGGGCTGTAATTGGTTTCCTTTTCTGGGAATTTCTTTAGAAGGTGTAAATAATATTCAGAGCTGTGCCGTTAGTAAGGTAATTGATCACTTTCAACAATTATTTAATAAAGAGTTAGGAAGCTATCGCGGAGTGCCAGTTTCATTATCGTTGGATCCAATGGTTAAACCAATTCGTCTTCCGGCTCGCAAATTACCACTGGCTCTACGAAAAGACGTCGAATCTGAGATATCGAGGCTCGTCAAGCAATCTATTCTTGAGCCAACGGATTACAGCGATTGGGCAACCCCGATCGTTCCAGTTCGAAAATCAGATGGTTCAATTAGGATTTGTGGTGATTACAAATCAACAGTGAATAGAGCACTACATCCTCACAATTTCCCGATACCCGCTGTGAATCAATTACTTACAACAATGCCGTCCGGTCGCATTTTTGCTAAATTAGATTTAGCTCAAGCCTATCAACAGTTAAGTGTCAGCGACGAATCCGCCAAAATCTTGACTCTGATTACTCATGTTGGCGCATTTAAGGTTAAAAGACTTCCTTTTGGAATTTCGAGCGCTCCAGGAATTTTCCAAGACCTCATAACGAAAGTTTTGAAGGGGATAGAAGGCGTTATCGTATATTTTGATGATATCATTGTCATCGCTTCATCAGAGCAAGAGCTGGCTCATCAGATTCAACGAATCTTTACTCGACTGGATGACACTGGACTTAGGCTCAAACGCGAGAAATGTCAATTCGCGTCATCAGAAGTCGAATTCTTGGGATACAGAATTTCCGCCGAGGGAATTAGCCCAACGGAGGACAAAATCTTAACCATCAAGAACACTCCTCCCCCCGAAGACAAAAAACAACTTCAAGCCTTCCTCGGTATACTAAATTTTTACCATTCATTCTTACCTCGGAAAGCTACAATAGCCGAGCCGTTGCATCGCCTTCTCGACAACTCATGCAAATGGCATTGGACTCCTGAGCATCAGACAGCGTTCCAGCAACTGAATTCTCTTCTAACTTCAGATGCTCTACTTGTACATTACAACGAGAAACTACCTTTGCTTCTTATCTGTGATGCTTCACCTTATGGCGTTGGCGTTATTCTCTCGCATCGAATGGAAAGCGGAAAAGAACGTCCTATCGCATACTACTCCAGGACTTTAACGAAGTCAGAACGCAACTACGCTCAAATCGATAAAGAAGCGCTGGCTATCATTGCCGGTATCAAGAAGTTTCACAACTACATTTATGGTCGTCGATTTTCGATCATCACGGACCATAAACCACTCTTAGGGATTTTCAACCCTCGAAAATCAACTCCAGACATACTGTCACCCAGGATGCTACGATGGTCACTACTGTTAGGAGCATATAACTATGACATCTTACATCGACCTGGATCGGAAAATTTGAATTCAGATGCCCTTAGTCGTCTTCCAGATTCTAAGGCAGCTCAGTTCATGGATGATGAGGAAGTTTTAATGATCGAGACTCTCTCCAAACCTGTGATACAACCAGGACAAATTAGTGCACTGACGCTGAAGGATCAAGTTCTCAGTCAGGTTGTAAAGTGGACTCTAAGTGGGTGGCCAACCGGAAAAATAGAAGAAGTTTTCAAGCCGTACGTTTGCAGAAAAACTGAGATTTCAAGTGTCAAAGGGTGTTTATTATGGGGTCAACGTGTAATAGTACCCGCGGCTGCTCGAGATCACATGTTGGAGGCGCTGCATGCATCACACCCTGGTATTGTCCGGATGAAGGCTCTCGCTAGATGTTACGTATGGTGGCCTAATCTAGACTCACAAATCGAGGGGGTTGTACGACGTTGCAAATTATGCCAAGAATCGCGTCCAAATCCAGGAAAAAGTGAAGTTCATCCGTGGGAAGAAGCGAAAAACCCTTGGTCGAGATTACACGTCGATTTCGCAGGGCCATTCCAGAACAATATATTTTTTATTATAGTCGACTCATATTCAAAATGGGTTGAAGTTCATTCTGTTCAATCTACATCATCAGCATGTGCCATAAGAATATTACGCTTGATATTTGCCACACATGGACTGCCGGATGTCATCGTATCTGATAATGCGACAGCATTTCGATCTCGTGAATTTCAAGATTTTTGTTTTAATAATCTAATATGTAGTATCTTTTCAGCTCCGTTTCACCCATCAACCAATGGACAAGCGGAGCGAATGGTTCGTGTCACAAAGGAAAGCTTATCAAAATTCACTGAAGGAGACTTACGAATTAGACTTGCTAGATTCCTACTTTCTCAACATTCTACACCATGCACTAGTACTGGTCATTCTCCAGCAGAGTTGTTGTTCAATCGCCGTATCAAGACGTACTTGGACCGTTTCCATCCTAATGCTTTTATAAACCAACGAAACGAAGCTAAGGCAGGATCTTCAATGGCAAAGAGAGTTTTTTCTGAAAGTGATCCTGTATGGTTCAAGAACTATTCATCAGGTCCTAAATGGTTGCAAGGACATATTTCATCCAGCACGGGTCCACTATCTTACGTCATTGAGGGAGATGAGAGAGGAGAGCAATTCAGGA
Organism: Chrysopilus asiliformis; assembly: GCA_964034945.1. Classification (NCBI taxonomy): domain Eukaryota; kingdom Metazoa; phylum Arthropoda; class Insecta; order Diptera; family Rhagionidae; genus Chrysopilus; species Chrysopilus asiliformis. The sequence goes on from OZ035960.1 coordinate 56,865,753, forward strand.
GACACACTGACCAAATCAGACCTCGAGTTCCTGATCAGCAAAGTAATGAGGAACGTGAAGATTTAGACCAGCAAAGCGTGCATAAAGAGTGTTCACTTGCAACTTCCGAAGACGGCAAACCGCGTGAAGTTAATGTAGAAACGGAAGCTTCGAGTCAACCCAGTTCCTCGAATTTAGAAGTTCGTCGGTCAGACCGTCTGCAGCAGAAATTGCCAGTACAGTATTTTTCAACTAGGCCGTAAGGAGTGTAATGTATTGAACTATTACAGTAATTGAATTATAAAATATCCTGTAATACGCCTATTTTGGAAATGTATTTGTAACTATTGTATTTCATTGCTAGAAGCATCATTGTATTATTTGAATAAGTCAGTCGAGATCTAGCCGGATCGGCATACGCTTGTATATTGAATTATCTAGTATTATAGTAATATAGAAATATTGATTTATTAATTTAGTCCGCGTTTTATTTGAGAAAACACATAAAAACATAAAAGTTACTATACAGAAAGAAAAATATGGCAAATTTAACAAAACGTCTTGGATAAATAAGTTAAATTAGGGTTCAAAAAAATATTGAATTAAATTGAATGAAAATTAAAATTGTTATTATATTTTTATTTTTTTAATTCAATATTTTCAATATTTTCAATATTGAATTAAAAAAATAAAAATATAATAACAATTTTAGTTTTCATAAAAAAAGTGAAAAAAAAACGAGTCGAGATCGGGACTCGAACCCGTGCAACGGATTTTTTTTTCTGTTTTTAGGGTTTTTTTTAAATTAATTATTATTTTTTAAATAAAAATAATATATTTTAAATAAAAATTATAAATAATAACCATTTTCATTACTAATAATTAATATTGTTAAAAATAAAAACAATAAAAACCATGTTGCATTTTAACTATGCTCCGTCAAAGGAGCAAGCAGCCCAGTAGGCAAGGCGCGCAGAACTCACAAGCGAAAGATGTCAGAAACCAAAAACACGACGGTTCAAATTCCATAGGTTGCTACACGCGAATTTTTTTTTCTTCTTTTTTATTATTTTTATTCATTTTTTTATTAAAAAAAATGAATAATAGTTAGATGCATTTCATGTAAGTCTTTTAATTCGATAAAAATGAAAAAAAATTACCAAATTGATTTTGTTTTTCCCAAGACTGATAAGTGTTAAAATTTTTTTAACACTTTAACAGCCTTATTAATAAACGTTAGTTAACTTTTATCAATGGTTTACGCAGTGGATAACTCGAAATTCTTATTAATAAAAATTTTTAAGATTTAACTGACGTTAGTTAACTCTCTGTTAGCTAACATACCGATTCCCTCGAGTTAACGAGTTGATAACTCTTGACGGCACATAACTCTTGCAATAATGACTATAAGAAACAATGATCCATTAAAAAAAATGCAATTTATGTTATTATATTATATTATCTTATCACTTGAACACCACTTTTCTGATCGCTTTCCTTTAATTTTTAAATTTTCCACTTTTAATTACTTTGCAGTGAATCACAATTAAAATAAAAACATTAATTTCACTCCTATTTTAATATTGTCTCCAAGGAAACGGATTTAAAAAACCAAAATATGACTTATTTTAATATCGTCTCCAAGGAAACGGATTTAAAAAACCAAAATTTGACTTAAATGTAAAAGATTTTCGTATTTTTTGGTACAATTCGGCACAAGGGTTGCCGTATTCCAGCTAAATTTTTAAATAAAATACGAGTTAGCTATTATATGGAGGAAAATTTTTTATTAATAAGAATAGTTATCTAATGGATAAGTTTGCTATCTCGGAGTTAGTTAGCAAATGAGTTATCTCCGTGTTAGGGATTTTTTATTAATAAGGCTGTAAGTGTTTATCTAAAATGACACTTAAAAGTCTCAATGATTCAACACTGAGATCCAGTGCTAAAGTAACACTTTTTTAGGTGTGGACACCATGGAACACATAAATGTGTTAAAAATTTCTAACTGTGTAGGCTGGCTAAATTGCGCAATATATCGAAACGTCGTATATAAAGGTTTGTATTTTTGAATTTTTAACAAAAATAGGGATACAGAGCAAAAAACAACAAAGGTGTTTGACGTTTGAGTTTATTTTAACAACTAGTATAAAATTCAAGTAGCGTTAATAGATAATTCTAGATAATCCAGAAAGAGGTTTTGTTTTAGAAATAGCACTTTACCAATTTTTAAAAATAGAGCTTAAAAAATAGAGCTTAAAATGTATTTTGCATGAAAAAAATTTGTAACAGCCACCTGTAAAGAGAAGTTAGTTAAATTTTAGTCGTTTTCGTATGATCAAAATTTCCATACCTTAATGAATTTCCTTTAGTACAAATCAGTAATTAAACCTGAAAAGAAAATAGAAATTCTTAAACTCAAATTCGATCACACAACAAATAACAAAAACTGTATTTACGATCGGTGTTATACAGTGTGTTCCACAGAAACGTGTGTCGCAGCAATTTTTTATACTTGCTTGCACAACAGAGGCGTGGCGTGAGTTTTGAAGCTAGGGATGCAAATTTTAATTTTTTGGAATTTAATTGCCAACTTAAGGTTTTTATGTTATTAATAAAGGTATTTTTTGTGTTGTGCAAAAATGCATCTCTCGTTAGCTACTTAAATGAATGACAATAAAATAATAAAAAGTTCAAAACATTAAAATAACTTGTACTTTATGATTATGAAAATGATTATGAAAAATTCATCCGATCTTTGATGCCTAGGCTACGAAATTATGGGTTTGTTTTTAATTTATATATCTTATATATCCGAATCGAGAGAAAAAGTAAATTAATGATCTTTTTGTATGAAAAATACTGTTATAAAATAAAATATTTACGATTGTCCGCATAAACCCGGATACACCAAGATCGTTCTTAAACTTTGACCGAAAATCGTCTCGTACAACTTTTATTTACTGTTGTTATATTTAACTTTGGTTTTGGTCTCCCGCGATCAAGAATATTTGGTTTTTCAGAAAAAGAGCGCGAACTAAATGATTGTTTTAATAAGCTATCGATTACACAACAATCTGCCATTTTTACCAAACTATTGAAATCACAAAAATCACACAATAAAAAGACACGCTAATAAATAAACAATTTAAAACACTACTCACTGCGCATGCAGAAACGCAATACCAATTTGCCTTAATGCCTTTTTTTACTTATTTTCACTCGGAAGCAACGATTCGAATTGCTTATTTCACATCTTCCTGTTGCATATGACATTACGAGGCAAAAGAGAAATGATCGCCCGAAAGAAATTTTTATTTTTGGAATGGTTTTTTTAAACTCGAAAACCGCGTATTTCTTGTTCAAAAAGGTATGAATATTAGATATAGAATTACTCAAAACAAAATCATCTAAATATCCTCCAAAAAAACTTTTTAAATACGGATCTTAGTTTTTTAGTTATTTAAATAAAAGCGCAAATTATTTGGCTTCTGCTGAGGTGGAAGCAATTTTTATTTTGCATCCACATTTTCTCTTTTCTCCAGTCGTTAACATAGGTTTTCATCTCTTAAAATTTAGTTTCATCTCTCTTCGTACAAAACTCATAGATGCAACAATAATTTCTGCTTCCACACAGTTTCAAAGGCAAGTTAAGAAATTCTCTCTTTTTTTAAAGGCATTCGCGGTTGAATATATCACGACTGTATGATAAAATGCATTTTGTGCCGTACTGAAGCTACAAACGGCACAAAACAGTAACTCTAAGTTGTATTGAAGCTACAAAGGGCACAAAACAGTAACTCTAAGAATAAATTCAAACTTAATTATGATCGAATTTTGAAAAAAAAATGTTTCAACTTAAAAGCTCAGTTACCAATATTTTTGTGAGATTTGTAAGGGATGCAATGCATCCCTTGCATCCAATGACGCCACGCCCCTGTTGCACAAGTGTGTGTGATGCCAATTTTCTTTGCTTATACTATTGCCTTTTTCGCGCTATAATTAATTTTTCAGTACAGTGTCATATTTTGGTAAAGTAAGGGGCCTATTGCGGTTATCGATATCTATTCGATCGACCATCGTTGGCCGGAACGATCGAAAAACAATTTGGTATTGCGTAAGGTTCATCGTTCAAGCAATCGCTATTGTGAATTTTTTAGTGTTTGACGTTTGGGAATTCACATTGTTGAAGTTATTTTAATGTTTAAAAATGACTTCAACGCAGAAAATACAATATTAAGCTCCCTTAAAACATAGAGGAGGTGGATGACAATGGCGATATGAGCGAAATTACACCAGAAGTAAAACCGTCTTCTCAACGTCAAGGCGAAAATATTAAACACCGAATGTTGAGTTCTTTGAATTGACCAATATTTCAAATCTATGTGAATAAAACAGTTTTCAAGTTAATTTTTTTATTTAAATTATTTTTATACCACTTTGGTCTTATTTATCTTCATTTTTTCAACCAATTTTTATATTGGATTTTTGATCGAGGTTTTGATCAAGATATTCCTCATTAATACTTTCCTAATGTGTACAAATACTTCAATTTTATTATTAGCCTCTAATTTTGATAAAAAAAAAGTAATTGCAATACTTCACCGATCGCTAACTTGACATAAACTTCACCGAACCATCAAACAAATGTCATCGTTCCCAACTGAACGATTTTATCGTTCACGAACGATAAAATCGATGATCACAATACCGATTTTTCGATTTGACATTTCAACGATCGATTGACGAAGCTCACAATAGGGGCCTAAGACTAAAGGCCTTATGAGTGCGATATACAAAAAGCGTTTCGAAGTGGTGTTCCTAGTTTTGCATCATCCCAAAGGTCCCAAAATGAGTGCAAAAATGGCGGCAAAATAATCAAAGACCTCAGTTTCATTCGTGAATAATTGGGTAAAGAGATTTAGAGAATGTGGAAATGTTGATGATAGCCCAGGCAGGGGCTATAATACTGTGACATATTTTTCCGCACATTTCAGCACATGGTTTTGGAAAATTGGTGGCCTTTACGCAAAATCTTAATTCTGAATTCATAATCAAATTATATCAAAAAGATTTGTTGAAGTCCGCAGAGAAACTATATGGAGCTAGAACTCAGGACTCAAGAAGATAACGACCCGAAACATCGAAGTTACCGGTGCACATCATGGAAAGAAGATCATGGAATAGTAACATTGGATTGGCCTTCACAAAGTCCAGATGCAAATCCAATCGAAAATGTCTGGTCTGTAATGAAACATAAGTTAAAAGGAAGACATATCACGACCACACGACAACTTATACGGGCTATTAAAAGGGTTTGGATGACTTTGGATCTCGATTATGCTGCAAAATTAACTGAAAGTTGTACCAGAAAATGCCAACCCATTATTGATAATAACGGTGACTGGACCCATTATTAAATTAAATTGCGCAAACGGTTTTTATCTATATTTTAATAAATGTCTTGAAAAAAAATAATTAGGAGCGTTTTACTATGTTTTTTTCAATACACGTTTCTGTGGAACATACTGTACAATCGATCAGCTGACTGGACGATATTTTTCTATTGCACCACAATGATCGATAGCAATCAATCGATGCGATGGGTGGATTGTCGGTTGATAGTTGCGCCTGTTGTTGTGCTCCTGGTATCTGCAAAGAATGCATGTATATGGGAGTAAATTCAATTGGCATTGAGAGATTTTTTATTAGACATCGTTTGATCTTACTTACGTTTTTTTTTTGCTAGAAGCGATGGACATTTAAATGGTCATGATCTTTCGTGGTTATCCATTGAATCATGTAATGATGGAATTTCGTTTGATGAGACTGATTGTCAATCTCTAAGGCGCTATCAAACTGACATAAACAGGCAGAAATTATTTCATTCGAAAATAAATTGAATTTAAAATTTTACTTACATCCTTGTTAAAAAAGTGGGTGACGCTAATGTCATTTTTGAAGGTTTAGCGAACCTATTTGCAGAGAAATCTCTCCAAAATTTTGCAGAGACGGAAGTATGGGTTATTGTGGATGGATCTACATCACTTTATCGAACCCTGAGATAACCTTTTTGGCCAGGATTCTCTCTCTTCCAGCCAAGTTATCGAAGTGTTCGGACATGGGTTTCGTTTATCCCCTTTGGGGTTACGTATTTTTTTTACAAGTTTTAATTTGGAAATTTTCCAAATATATTTTTAAAAACGAGGTTCAGTGGAAATTGTGCAAAAAGTGAGGTGAATTTGTCTGCAAGATGATCATTGTGTGCTAATTTTAGCCAATTTTAGGAGGATTGCGGAAATAAAATCGGAATTTTTTTGTGACCCACGAGGCGATCCTATAAGAATCTTAGTGCATTGCGAAAGATTTAAGAACATTCGACATTTCTCAAATTCATCTGAGTTGATTCAAACCAATTTTCTACAAATTCATAGAACCACGCGGCTGGCGATAGGTAACCTCTGAGGAGAGCCAATATATTAATCTAAACGAAAATAAAATTAGAGAAGCTCTTAAGAAAAGCTCCAACCTGTCCACAAAATTGATCATCGTCTAAAAATCGTCTGAGAATTGTTTTACCTGTGTAACGGTTTCATACGGGAATTTCTTCATTTGCCAGAGTCGAGAATCTTCGAAAAGTAACAAAGGCCCAATAGCGAAGCACCCGGCAGAAGTTGCTGCCTCAGTTCTAACAACGATCCTTTGTGAAGGAACCTGTTGACCTGGTAATTGGTTTTCAAAATTTGTACCGGAGCCCCACTTGTAGCGGAGCACCTGGTTCGGAAAGATCGGGTTGCCAAATGAAATTTAATTAACGTTGGAAAATTCTAAGTCAAATCGTTCTCATTTTGATAAGTGAAGCAATTTTCATCAGAAGACTTCGAGAGTCCTCGTGGCAGATATTTTTTTTATCGAGATTTAAGATTAACTTACACCGCGTCTTAATTAACAATTTTTCATCCCAAGAAATATCTCACCGCAATGAGATTTTTTTGACAGCTTGGCCGAAAATCTCTTGAAATTTTAGTACTCAAAATGGCGATGAAAAGAAAACACCTAGTCGCCGCTCTCGCAATTAATGCTATACGTAAAATTGAAAAGCTGAAACAGAAGAACAGACGAAAAGAAAAACCTCTTAATGTTATATATTCTCTTCCAAAGCTTTTTGTATCGTATTGTGTGTAAAAATTAGTTACTTTCGCAACTACTTGTCGGGAGAATTTAGATTCCGCCATCTTGAATTGGGGAATTCCAAGAAATTTTGCAATTGCAAGATTTCGTGAAATTTATCTCTGGGATTTTTTATCGCCGTCAACCCGAGCTCTGATTGGTCAATCAAAAATCTCTGCGATGAAAAATCCCAAATCAAGACGCAGTGTTAGTTTCAAGTGTTTTTATGTGTGTGGGTGGGGGGGGGGGGGGGGGTGTGATATGACATGATGAGTAAATCAAAGGCTGTGGTGTTAATTCAAAAATGCTCGATATGTTTTGATTCCTTCCTTCCCTATTAACGTCAAGACTATTTTGTTTTTCAGTTCCCTTCAAAGCACGAAATATGGTTTTTGTAATGGTGTAATTCTAAAGACCCCGTTCACATTGGTTGAAATAGTCCGCCTAATTCTGACAGAAACTGGCAACATTAGGGCAAGGTGAGGAAGTGGGACTGAGCCCCACTTCCTCACCTTGCCCTAATGTTGCCAGTGACTGTCAGAATTAGGCGGACTATTTCAACCAATGTGAACGGGGTCAAAGAGTTGAACAAGATCCCCACCCATTTCGACAAGCTTAGCCGCGACACACGCAAGCGTGCCTTACTCGAAGAAAAATCTGGGGTTAAAATCATTTAAATCAACTCATATACCAAACAAGACAAAACATCATTATTACAAATTATAGTAAAAGTTCTTATTCCAAATTGCATTTTCTAAAAGAAGTCGACTCTGCTCTCACTTCCCCTCAAACTTATTTTAAAAATAATAACAATTGTGTCACACAAGATTTAATCCGGAGCCCAATGCTGCATTGGATAGAGGCAACAATTGAGCTATTAACAATTCTGGTGTTAGCTATGTAAAATTTATTATGGATACAAACAATTAAGCAAACTTTGATCAAAATTGAATAAAATTCTTTTTTTTCGCGGATAAATTAACAAAGTAATTCAAACATATATTTGTCATTAAAATTTCATGATAGTGCAGTCGGAAAGTTGATGGGAGTTTGCACCAAGTACAATTTTAAGCTTGGGTTCAGAACGTTTCCGTATCTGTCTGTTTGTCGGGGCCTTGCAATCTAATTTTGACCCACTTCCACCAATCCAATTGACTTGAAATTATGCACACATACGTAAGTCCAATGACTACAATATTTTGATATTTGATATTTATTTAGAACCAACAGGAATAACAACCATCTGATTACATTATTAGTTAATTAAATATTAGGTTTGATATTTAAATTTAGTTTTTATAAAATCTTTCGTTATATTAAAATCACAATAAACTGTATTATTATATAGGATTGACATTGACGTGATTGGCTCATTTAGCCCATAGTTTGTGTTATGAATCTTAGTTTTAATTAAGTTAGAATGACGAAATTTACGAACCGGGACATTGAGCTTGACCGAAGAAAGCAAGTCAGGTACATTTAAGTCACCTGATAAAACTTGAGATATAAAGACGACTCGGTGCATACAGCGTCTGTTTTCCAACGAAACCATATCCAGTAGTTTAAGTCTCTCAGAATATGGAGGCAAAACTACGGGGTTATTCCACGGAAGTGAACGAAGAGCGGACCTTAAAAATCTTTTTTGAACACTTTCAATACGCTTGACATAACAATCATAAAATGGATTCCAAACTACACAAGCATACTCCAGTATTGGACGAACAAAGAACAAAAAAAGCGACTTTAGCACATACGGGTCATTGATTTCTCTAGAAAAACGTTTAATGAAACCAAGAGTAGAATTTGCTCTACATACGATATTTTGTATATGAAGACCGAAATCCAATTTAGCATCAAGAATAACTCCTAAATCATCAACGTGTGATACGATTTGCACGACAATGTTGTCTAATTTGTACGATGTAATTATAGGATTCTGTCTTCTGGTAAACGAAATGAAGACACATTTATCAACATTTAGGGTTAAACTATTCTTTAGACACCAAGAACTAAATTTACAAAGATCATCTTGTAAGAGTAACGTGTCGGATGAAGATCTAATACATTTATATATTTTTAAGTCGTCGGCGAAACCAAGCAGTTCAGAGTCCAATAATATAGTAAAAACATCGTTAATGAATAATAAAAATAACAAGGGACCTAAGTGACTGCCCTGTGGAACACCTGAAGAGACATTTATCTCGTCCGATAAAACACCATTAAATAAAACAGAAAAACTTCTATCACACAAGTAGGATTTAATCCAATAAATAATAGTTGAATGGAAACCAAGTTTTTCAAGTTTAAATATGAGAATTTCATGATTGACTTTATCAAATGCCTTACTGAAATCAGTATAAAGGCAATCAGTCTGATACCCAGCTTCCATGTCGTTAAGTACAGTGCTAGTAAATTCAACTAGTTGTGTCGAAGTAGATCGAGCCTTAGTAAAACCATGTTGTCTTGAAGATAAAATTGATTTACAGTTGAATGTCAAGACCTCATTAACTAAAGATTCAAATAACTTTGGTATTGGGGAAAGTTTCGCTATCGGCCTGTAATTAGCCACCTGATTTTTAGCACCTTTTTTATGTACCGGAATTACATAATAACGTTTCCAAAAACTTGGGAATATACTAGTAGAAAGTGATAAATTAAATAAATAAGTCAACGGGACAAGCAAGTTAAGATTACATTTACGAACAACTGCAGCAGGTACACCATCAGAACAATCAGAAAAGTCTTCGTCAATATTCTTTAAAATATAATTAGAAATGTCAATAGATTTAAAATTAATAGAAGGAACATCAACCTGAGGAAGATTTGTCAAGTATTTAAAATAATCACAATCAATATCACAGTTGTTCGAAGAAAAAGATTCTTTAAACTGAGATGCAAACAATCATTTTCACAGCAAAGGTCCAGTAAAGATAACGTAATTATCCTTTTTTCAAATTTTCCGGGAAAAAATCGATTCTGGATGTTTTTGCAGTCACTGACTTCGATTCTGACATTAAGATCGTTGAATCCGATTCTGGCAGTGAATCGGATCAACATATATTGTTCAAAAGAAGTGTTTAGAATATTATTTTACACAGCTTTATGGAATATCAAAATTTATTGGGACATTCTTTTCCCACCCCCCATACAAATCAAATGTTTTCTCCATTTTTTTTGGAAACGGTACTTCGTAATTATGAAGAGCAAAAATGCTTGGAATATGATATAATTTTTCCATACATCAAACTTTAATTGGCGTATTTAAAAAAATCAGCGCAATAATGCCCATATTCAAAAGTAATCTTATTTCGTAACTAAGTGTTCTCCATGTATCCCCATGTCCTGATCAAAGGATATAAAAAGTAATGGCATTGTCTGCGAAATATTTTCTCATTCACAGTGTTTTTGAATTCATAATTTGTACTATCTTCACAATCTTCAATTTCACATTTACATCTTGACCACAAAAACTACACAAATCATGAACTTAAAAATTAAATTAGTAAAAATTACGCGGGCAATAAAAATGACACGTATTGTCAGTATATCGTTTTTTCTAAATTAAAATTAAAAACTATAGTTCCCAATATGACGAGCTTAAAGATAATGCAGAAAACCCCTATTAAAAAAGATTATATAAATGGTTTAATTTATACATGTATACATATGTACATATCTTCACAAAAAAATTTTTTTTTGCAATAAAACGAAAAATATTAACCCTTTCACTCGGCGCGTACACAATTGTGTACATCATATTTAACTCGCATTTCTAAGATAATTAGAAAGGAGAGGGACAATGATTAACATGTTATGTATACAAATGAGTACATTATCTAAAAGAGACTTCTAAAAAGATATTTAAATTTTTTAAATTTTGAATTATATTGTGTTGCTACATATTATTATTGAAAAAAGCAAAAAAAAAAATGTTGTTTTTTTTTCAATAATTTTTATATATTATTATTGAAAAAAGCAACATCACATTTTTTTTTTGCTATTAGAAATAAATGCCGAGTGAAAGGGTTAAACAAGAAAAAATGTTTTAAACTTTTAGCGACATCTGGCGACTTTCCGCCTCTTTTGCTTTAGCAACTTCTGGCGGCTTTCTAATCATCATTTTCTGGAAAAACTGTAGTAAAAGCAAACGATACTTGTGTTATACTAGATACTCACTAGATACTCATACATATACACAAATTGCATGAACTACAATCAATAACTGGATGAAAAATTAAAAAATATACTTTTTCAATAAAAAAATTCCAAAAACCAAAAACCTCGCAGACGAGATTTTTTTCCGGAAAATTTAAGGAAAAGGGTAATAACGTTATCCATACAGACCCTTCATTCATCCTTACAAGGACAAAGTAGAAGTGTCATCGGACTTACGTATGTGTGCAAAATTTCAAGTCAATCGGATAAATGGAAGTGGTTCAAAATTAGATTGCATGATTTTATCCAGACAAACAGAAAGATACGAAGGCAAGCTAAATAAAAGCTTTTAAATAGGTACATTTCGTTGCAACTGACAGGCTATTAAAAATAACAGTCAGATGTTACATCGTAAATTCTTATATTTTCTTAAATTTAGTAATAAGTTTTGGCCAAATTGACCCTTGTTTAACCCAAAATGTTCAAAAAATGCACACAAATAGAATGTTGGAGTCATAAAATGACCCACGTGTATTTCCCCGTATATTGCATACAAAATAATCATAAATTACAATTTATACATGATCTTCGCAATAAGTGTTTCACTGTGTGCTCCACTATTCAAAAGAAATTTGAACTAACAGAATTTTTAATAACGAAAATTTTGTTGTGACGAATCACACCACATCCAAATGCAATCACCATCATTAATGGCCCAAAGAGGAGTAGATTTGGTACAGTGCGGAGTAGAGTAGTAAAGCAGGTCAAATCGGAATAGATCAGTGCTGCCCAGCCAGGCAATCTACCAATCGATCTCGACACGAATTTGGGTCAACCTTCTACTACAGACTGAAAATGTTAAAAAAAAAAATTTTTTGTAAACACAAATATTAAAAAACATAACAAAAGCTAAATTGCCAATCTGGCAATTATTGAAAACCCGTATGGTGATTTAATTGAACGGCGTATCAAAATTTCATTTGAATTCAAATTTTCCAAAGAGATTTTTTTAAAACTTGTTCCAATCGTATTTTGATGTATGGGAGTTTTATGTAGAATCATATTCTAAATAACTTTTGTTCTTGCACTTTTTTGATAGGATGCACAGTTTTTGAGATATTCGCGAAAAACATTTTCGTTCCTATGGGGGTTACCCCCCCTAATGGTCCATTTTTGCCCATTAACGAACTTAGCCTCGCATTTTACGAAAAATGGATCTGCGCAAAATTTCAAGTCTCTAGCTCAATCCGTGCGCCCGCAATCCGCGCCACAGACAGACAGACAGACGGACGGACAGACAGACGGACGGACAGACGGACGGACAGACGGACGGACATGCAGAAATTAATGATTTTTATCATTCTAAACACACTGGTGTAATTCATTTTTATGTGTGATGACAGGATCTTGGCGTTACAAACGGTAAGGCAAAGTTAATATACCCTTTGGTTTCACCATACGGGTATAAAAAGGGAAAGTGAAAATTAAGTAATCACACTATCTACTTCTCTGTTTTTTTATTTTTTTGCTGTTAAAGCAAGTGGTCTATTTAACTTAGATACCTTATTTTAAATTTTATTATACTTGCAATCTATCCCTGGTAAAGTCTGCAAAGGTGTGCCTCAACTTTAGTATTCAACTTTTGTCATAACTAATATTGCGTTTGCACGAATGACAATCTGGCATAAAAGAATGGACAAGTTCATTCTTTTATGAGAGATTGATATTTTCTGACAGAAAAAATTACAAAAATTATGCCATTTACACGGGAATTAACATAATGACAAGAAAAAAATGACAAATTTGTCATTCGTGTAAATGTAGCATAAGTCCTAATCCTTGGAAAATTGGCAAGATATTACCCATTCCTAAAAAGACCTGCTAGTGATTACAGACCAGTCAGTATTTTATCGTCTTTGTCTAAGTTGCTAGAAATTGTGGTTAAAGACCAAATATTAAAGCACATAAACAGGTACAATCTAGTGTATCAACATCAATCAGGCTTTAGGGCTGGCTATAATACTACGGGCACTGTATTGAATGTCACTGAAAGTGTTAGGCAGGCAATGGACTTTTTAGTGTATTGACGCTAGTTGATTTTCGTAAAGCGTTTGATAATGTTGACCATAACTTGTTGATAAAAAAATTATTCACCCAATTTCGATTTTCTATGTCTGCCTGTGAATTTCTGCAAACATACCTGAGAGACAGAATTCAGATCGTCCAAGTTGGAGATAGGCAATCTATCCCTGGTAAAGTCTGCAAAGGTGTGCCTCAAGGATCTATCTTGGGCCCAATACTGTTCATTCTATTTATAAATGACGTTAGTAATGCTCTTTCGTTCAGTAGAACACATCTTTTTGCAGATGATCTTCAGCTTTCAATTTCTGGAAATCCTAATAATCCTTTGCAGTGTATTAATGAAGTGAATAGTGACATAAGCAGCTTAATTTCTTGGTCTAATCTTAATAAATTGCCAGTGAACCTTGCCTCCTATTGTAGTTGACAACGTAGTGATTCCATACACCAACAAAGTAATGAACCTTGGTATTGTGATTGATGAGTTACTGCCTTTTGATGATCATGTTAGTTACATTATTAAAAAAACATATGCAGTGCTTTCAAGAATGCATTCACTTAGCTTCCCTTTGTCTGTCGATTTAACGAAGAAACTAATGTTCGCTTTGGTGATCCCATTTTTCACGTATGGTTGTGATGTGTATTCTGGTTGTTCATGTTACAACATAAAACGGTTAACTAAATGCATAAATGCAGTTGTAAGGTACATTTACAATCTTAAGAGTAGGGATCATGTGTCTAGTTTTGTTCTCGATTTTTTTGGCTCTGACTTCTTCCAATTTATTCACTGTAGGATTGTACAGTATCTTCACAAAGTCATAATAACTGGCAAACCCCCATATGAGGCGTTAAAAGCTAGAGTGGACCAACCCATATGTCGAAATCGTGAATTTTTTTGTGTTTGAATCACTATTGCGAGTGAGTTTTTAGATAAAAATGTTTGGATGCACGAAAGAACATTTCAACATTGAGTAATAAAGTCCACAGAAGTTTTTTTTTCCAAAAATTTACAGTCAATAATAGTACAAAAGTGGAAAAGCTTCAAAAACTCGATTATGTGGCTTGGTCCACTCTAGCTTTTAACGCCTCATATATAAAAGCTAAAGTCGAATTTCTAAACTCCAGTAAAATATGTCAAATTAAAATTCTTAAACATTCCCACACGATTATGGAGAGGTCATTCTTTATTAGAGCTGCTAATATATGGAATAAGTTGCCGCCTGAGTTACATATAGTTGGAAAACCAAACTTGTTTAAATCTAAAATTAAACAGTAATTCCAATCAAACAGACCGCCAGAAAGATGACTGACTTGTATACTCACCACGCATCACTCTAATCCCCACTCTTTTATGGTTTTAGTCTTGAATTAAGGATAAAGAAACACATACCCACCTTCCATATTGCTTAAATTTTCAGGTAAAGTTATTATGAATTATGCTCAAAGCTGTGATTGAATTATTTTTATTTAATTATTATTATTAAGTAAATTGAATTATTATGAATGAATTTAAATAATTATTATTTTCGTTTTTTTTATGAATTTTGAATTGTAATCTCATGACTTGATTGTTAGATTAATTAAATAGCATTGAAATGTATTATTATTATGAAATATGTAAATTAACTATTTTATTTTATTTTCTTTTTCTTTATAAAAATTGTTATTTAGTAAACAAGTAAAATACTAATGTAACCACATAAGGCATTATACCTTCATAAGGTACAATAAATAAATAATTAAATAAAATAAAATAAATACCAAAAATATCACACTTGGAATACAAATAGTTTTCAGTCAAATCGTCCAACATATAGAAAAATTATAATAATTTTTAAATCTTATTTATTAAATTGAAGTAAATCGATTATATAAACTATTTTTAAAAAAAAAACCTAATATCGATACTTGGTAGAATAATCTTTTGGCGAAACAACTAAACCTCGGCCTTTCCTAGCTCCTCTATAGACCGTCTCCACGATGTCAATCATTTCCTGTTTATCCTCTAGGGGCCAATTTATTTTGTTGTTGTTACCCGTACCCAAATCAATCATAATGTGCTTATTGCGGAAGAAGAACATTACTGTGCAAGGATCATATAATTCATACATCTTGTTAAAATCAGGAACCTCCGTTATGTCAACTAAATACACAATAGCAAAATTTTTCACTTTTTCGGCAATACTATACAATACTTCATCCATTTTCATGCAGGCTGGATCCCAATCATGTCCAAATCGAATGACCTGAAGTAATTTCCAGAAGTTAATAATCAATGCTCATTTGCTAATTTTTGGTGAAGCGAATGTTTCTTAAACTTACCACAACGCGGTCCTCTTCAGACAAAATCGCCTGATCCACTTGCCAGCCATTGTGTAAATGAGGAAGCATATAAGACATGTTTGCTGTTTATTTTTTCCTAGTTTCTAACTTTACAAAATGTATGAAAATCACAAGAAAACGTTTATCAAAACAATAGTTTGACGTTTCACAAAATGGAGATGAATTCTCATATCTGATATGAAATTCTGCTTGACTATTCTCTGTAAACTAATAGGTAGAGAGCCTGATTAGAATTTGGACAGAACAGAACAGTTTGTGAAAATCAATATGGGTATTCATCATGGTGAAATAATACATGTATGCTCGATTTCAACTCTCAAATGTGCGTGACCTCACTCTTGAAATCAGTTTACATTAAAGTTTTATTATTTTTTTGTTTGTTTTGTGTTTAACCATTGAATCATTTCTGATTCAAGGTTTTTACGCGACCTCTCTAGCATTGAATTCTATTGAAATTTTTTGGCTTATAGCAGGGAACAGCCATTATATAGAATGGAAAGCTCTAACAAAATTTTTTGTGTTGGGAGCGTACATCCGAGGATTTCTATAGCTGTTACATGACAGTGTACATGAACACTGAGCGATTTGGTGGTGTGTGGCAATACGGATTCCCATCTGTCACTTGAAATGAAAACAAATCAAAACAAAACCGGGTAATGGAAATGTTTTATGGATAATTTGATATTTCCATTAAATATTAGCGATGTTCTAATGTGTTGAAAGGTGTTAAATTTAATTTAGTTTTAGTTTTCAATTGTTTTAAGGCCCGTTCATGTGCAATTCTGTCGATCTTTCGTTATACTTTACCTTTCTGTTGTTGATGGGACTCGGAAAAACTTTCTATTTGGGTTTTTAATTGAATTGGCGGAACATTCCTTCACTAAACAGTGGTGAATTTGTGCTTTATTCATTTTGATGTGAAATTATGAAATGTTAACACGCTAAAATGTGCATTATCCACCAAAACACACCAAAATCAATCGGTGCAATGAAATGTCATGCAAAATGTAAACAAAAGTGCCAGCACTTTTGTGTATGTATTGTAACAGGTTTTTCTATTTGATTTTTTTTTGTCGAGTGTATGACAGCAGAAAGGGGAAGTGAGATAAAAAACCCGATTTCTATAGTGTAGTGCTTACTCTAGTGGAAGTTAATGAGGAAAGGCCTTACTTTCCATTCTATATAATGGTTGTTCCCTGCTTATAGGCCCGTGGCAATCGGGGTTATAAGTACTCGAATCGAGTCTAACTCCACCAAATCCAGTAAGCCTGCGTGGAAGCTGGTAAAGCAGGCTCTGATGAGGGTTAGCCAACCTCCGTGCCAGATTTGGCTCCTTCCAGGGCGGGCGTACCTGACCTGTTGGGGGGAATTTGGATGTGAAAACGTCCACAAAAATAATATAACATATTTGTATTTGTTATATTATTTTTTTTAATGACCTGTAAGCCAAGAAATTCCAATAGAATTATATTTTTTTTGCTTTTTAAAGTGTCATTTACGTTTACAATTCCAATGAAACAAAGTATTTATTTGTGCTCGTGAACGGGTTTATGAAGTTAATGCTCCCTGAAACCGAAGCAAAGTCCTGATGGAAAGTGTTTAGTTATAAGTCACTATAATCCATGCTAGAATAAGAGAAAGCAATTAAAACAGCGGGACGAATTTTCGATATGAACGTGTTCAACGATACTGATTCAAAACGTAATCGGAAATGAAAATCGTATCATAAGTACTTTCGAATCGTATTCAGTGATAGAGCCCCTGATTTTCGCACTTCTTCTGATCTCATGCCATAAGGGTACTTTAGGTGTTCAGTATAGGATGAGTGATTACAGAATTCGTCAGTTTAATCGAAATCTCAAAATCTTGTCTGACAGTTGACAGTAACACGTTTTAAGATCTGAATTCTGTGCTCAAAAAATATTTTCAATCCTAGTTTAGAAGGATAAACGTTGGTTGTTTAAGATATTTGGGCTTGGAAAATGGTAAGTTGTAGGTGACGGTAGTCCTAACCACTTTTTGCCAGTACTACGACGGGGAATAGAGGAGCCGATAGGGGACTTCTTGGACTTGCCCGTCGTAGTATGGGCACACAATGTGTAGCTTTAAAATACAATCCGCAGTTACAATTTTTGGAAACTATTGTATTTGAAATTATGTATGTAATTCAATTTTATAAAAACGCATTTTGTGGACCCACAATTTGCTTTTTACTAGAACTGATAAGTGGTTAACAAAAATTTAACAGCAATACAGTTTATTGGTGATGCAATTTGATAGTTTGTAGAGAGCAGTTTTCTGATGATTGGGTAATTTTATTCAATTTACCCTTACAACAAAATGATAAAATTTGGTATAAAGAATTTTAAACATAAACTCCCACATTCCTAGTATTTACTTTATATATTCCAGTGAAAATTGTAACTAAAATTAATTGATTGTTCATTTTTTAGACTGCAATTGAACGGAAGGGTACATTTAAGGTCGAGTATTTGCAACGCATTGAACGCGAAGTGCAAGAGAAATGGGATCGTGAACGGGTTTACGAAGCCGATGCTCCCAAGAAACCGAAGCAAAGTCCTGATGAAAAGTTTTTGGTGACGTTTCCGTATCCATACATGAATGGTCGTCTACATTTGGGTCACACGTTTTCACTTTCCAAAGCAGAGGTAATTGAGTTCCTAGACGAAAATTCGCATAATTGCATTTTTGGATAGTTCGCAGTCAGGTACAATCGACTGAAGGGCAAGAAATGCCTCTTCCCTTTCGGATTTCACTGCACCGGAATGCCTATCAAGGCATGTGCTGATAAACTGAAGCGTGAAATCGAGACTTTCGGGTGTCCACCAGTTTTCCCAACTTCAGAAGAAAGTATTACTGTTCAGAACGACGATATTGTTCCCAAGGATAAAAGTAAGGGTAAGAAGAGTAAAGCGGTCGCTAAAACTGGGGCTGCAAAATACCAATGGCAAATCATGCAAAGTTTGGGACTAGCAGATGATGAAATCAAAAAGTTTTCTGACGCTGAATATTGGCTGGGATATTTCCCTCCATTGGCTATAAAAGATTTAAAGAGTATCGGATTGCATGTGAGTATGAAAAGTTCTTTAAAATAGCATATATTTAGCTACATCAACTAAGTAGTGTGGTTTAATGTGTGTGTGGGTTTTTTTTTTTTTTGAATAATTGAACATTATTTGTATGCATATGTGGCATTAAAGTGATTATAATTAACCCGTTCGGTACATTTTTTTTATGGGGGTTAAAGATTCTCTCTATACAAATTAATGATGTTTAAGCTATTAGTATTCATTTAAAACAAAAGAAAAAAATATAAAAAAAAATAAAAAAATTTATTTTTTACGAATACGTTCACTGTAGTCCAGCTTTTTACTCAAAAAATCAAAATTGGGTCACAAATGCACTTAAAGGTGCACTGAATGAGAATACAGTGTTGAAAATAAATAAATAAGAAGCCAATTCAAATTTTTAACTACGTTGCCATATGGCATCAAAATACCGAATGGGTTAAGTTGTTGAATCATAGAATTAAAGTTTTATTTAACTGTTATTTATTTATTTATTATTTATTTACAAATTCATCAATACACTGACTACTACAAGTTAAATTAAATGCTAATAAAAATATATACATGCATATTATAGAAAAAAAATTATTTACAATAAACAAAAAAAAAATTAATAATAATTTAAGAAAAAATACAAAACAAACAAAAAAAAATTTAATGAAGCAAATTTTTCAGTTGCGCTAGACTGATATTAAAATCAATACATAAATGAGTCGAGCCATTGATGAAAGAGGCTCATTATAACCATAATTTGTCAAGTGTGATGGAACTTTTAAAAATCTGTAAGTTCTTCTGGTTCTATTATTTGCATTTATATTTAGTTGACTCAATAGTGGAACCAAGTCAATTATTCCGTTCAAAATTTTAAAAGTGAATTTAATTTTGCCATTCGTACGGCGAACCTTTAGAGAATGCAAATTAATAAGTTTTAAGCGAATCTCATAAGGGGGAGAATAAGAGAATTTTTCCCATTTAATAAACTAATAATCAAAAATATACTTGCTACTTCAGACAGTCAATTCAAATCAATTACAATAATGCAATTGTTTTCGAATTCACTAATAATAAACTGTCAATAATTGTGAAAAATAATCCAACTTTGAATGCGTGTTTTATCCAAGGACCAGAATTTACCAGTAATTATACATATACTACATATTTGTATTTTTTAAGCTTTTATTGATTTTGGTGTCTAACATTATTATTTACTTTTAATTCCGCCTGAGTATATGCAATCCTGTTGAACCGTACTTACATGTTGTGCTAAATCACAATAGTGTTTCTCAAACTGTTGCATCGATAAACAAAAATGGGTTCATTTGAAAATTCGTTTTGTGAAACCAAATGCAGGAAATGCGGGGACATCGAAACTCGTACAAGCAAATTTATTGACTGTGATGGAGCATGCTATCGCTATTTTCATCTAAAATATCTTAAAGTGTATCGCATGCGCTTGATCTGGCGGCTAAGTTCCCCTTTTCGCTGTGATAAATGTTCAAAAATTACAATAAGTGAAGTAATAAGCAATCTGCGGAGCCAGAAAATTTGAAGACAGATTTTTCATCTAAACTTGAATTTCTGACCTCAACCATCTGTGACACTGGTGAAATTATTAAATCGTTATCTATTGCCATGAAGAAAATACAAAATGAAAAGTATATTGGTTTCAAGACTGGCTCCTACAACAAGTGTGGACCAAATTCTCCAACACGTTAATTACAACATCATTTCTACCTGATTAGATGTCATCGTATAGTTTCAAAGCGACGGACACCATCTGAAGCTCTAATTGCTTCTTTCAAGATATTTGTCCCCTCTGAAGTTTTCAATACAGTATGCGGTTCTGAGTTCTGGCCAAGTGGACTACTTGTGAAAGAATTTCAGACATCAACCATGCAAAACATCAGAAAACATTGTTTAACACATTGGAACCAGCCTTATCCACCGCGGAGGCAGCATCGACGACGTTTCTAAGAACTCCGCACATCACCAATAATCCTAGAATCACGATTGACTTATCGTATTTAATTGTACGCGGCTTAAGGTCCAAATTGGAAAATTTCTTGAACTCGGTCCTCACAGTTGATTTTGACTTAAACTGTTGCACTGAGACTTGACTTAATAATAGTATTGATTCTGAATGTTGCCCTGCTGGTTATAAAATATTTCGTAGTGATAGAGATTTTATTAAACCCGGTAAAAAGGATGGAGATGTTTTGATCTTGATAAAATATATTTATCTCGGTCCTGCCATCCTGACTTGCTTACCAAGTGAATCCGTGATTATTAAAATAAAACTTTTCTTGTATTATTGTATTTATGTTTGTTCCTTGGAACTGTGATATTAGTGGCCTGAACTCATTCTTTGATAAACTGTCATTTTTATTTTTAATAAGCATCCATGACTGCTTTGCGCAATTCATAATTTGTGGAAATTTCAACTTACTATGCGCATTATTATGCGTCTATGCGAATAAACCGCAAACAATTGATCCCCTAAAAGCTAACATAACGAACGACATCCACCAAATTCAGCCAAATTTATGCGACAGTCATCGAAAATTAGACCTCCCGAATACGTACCATCAAGCAAAGACATTATATTCCATAGTTAATGCCATAAAATATTCTTTCTAACAAAAAAAAAATTTTTAGTGGATATCTCACATACAACTTGTTTTATTCCTTATTGAAAGACCATTTACTAGGTTTCAAAATAGCTCTTACTTAACAGTAATCGTACTTCGACTGGAGGTTTAAAAAAATTGTGTTAGATTCCAAGGTTACAAACCCTATAACATGTTGCCATTAAACGAATGACTTGTTGCAATTTAAGAAAGCCGTCTTCAACTGGCTAAGAGAAGTTTTTTTTTCGCGACGTATTAATTTTCCTTTCCATAAAGATGTATTTTTTTCTCATTATATTTTTAATTCCATAATATTTTTTTAATGTATTTTCTAATTTTTTCAATTTCCTTTTTTTTCAGCCTAAAATGAAAATGTAAATGAAATTTTTTTGCTGTTCCACTAGTGCTATACGTCTTCTATTAAATAAATAAAAAAAAATTTTACTTTTTCGCTATTTAACTTTAATACTGGTTGTATGATTATTATAACTAGTATTGTTACATTGTTGTCTTCACAAAGCAGATATTCGTTAGGTCTTATGACGCTGAAGCGTAAACTATACACAATCCTCATGCTATTACACAATGTATTGTGTTTATGTAACATTTTAATTTCTAAAAAAACTTCGATGATAATGCAATGTGTGTTTGCATGTACGAGAAAAATAAAATGGCGGACCATTTTGTCCAAATCGAACTAACGAACTACCCATCATGTTGGCTCTTAAATGGAAGGGCTTTGAGAGAAAAAATTAAGAATTCGAAAGGCTAGAAAGGATAAAATAAATTGTTTGTATTTTATATTAGCTTTATTCTTTAAAAATAGCGTAACATTTGTACAAAAAATTGTGGTTATTAGCTATTACCGTTTCCGTTTCTGTGTGATGGGTTTCAATGAAAGTTCTAAAAATAAATTTAAAATTTTACATATCACACATTCAATATGATTTTTGCAAACATTTCATTTGTAAAAAAATTACAATCACTTTGTCGCTCTGGTGTGAATGATAGTAAACAGTTTGTTAAAATAACTAATTAGTTGGGCTTCACTTAACAAATAATACCACCTAATTTTACATGAATTTGTATGATATTTTCTTTTTTAGATTGATTGGCGCCGCACGTTCATCACCACTGACGCAAATCCTTTTTATGATTCATTTATACGATGGCAATTCACACATTTAAAGAACAGAGGAAAAGTGATGTACGGTAAACGTTATACCATTTACTCGCCGAAAGATGGGCAACCATGCATGGATCACGATCGATCGATTGGAGAAGGTGTAGGACCACAAGAGTACACTCTTATCAAGATGAAATTGAATTCGATTCCTAAAGAGTTAAAGTAAATATAATTAAGTTGGCAATTGAGGAGACTTGATTTTGGTTTTATTGGTTTTTAGAACATTAAGTTTTGAATTGAAATCAATGAATTGAGAAATTCAATCCTTAATATAAGCAGAAAAACCAATTGTGTTCAAATCGATTTTTTCATTTTTTTTTTGCGTTTGGCATTGTAGTCATATATAGGATGTTTTCATAAATGCAATTTGCGCACAGTTGCGTATTTACAACCATTTCAAAAATGCAAATAGTTAAAGGTCAAGTGTTCATTAATGCATGTTTGCAGCGCAACTCCCGGCAAATAAGCAAACTATTCTTAATCATTTATGAAAACATCCATAGTTGTACCCGTAGTTAAAGAGCTAATCAAGAAAGACCATCAAGTCTTTGTCACTTTTCAAATACTTTAACGGATAAAGTTTCGATTTTTTTTAAATTTTCCGGCATTTTTAGTTCAGACACATGCCCTGTCTACTTAGTGGCAGCGACCCTTCGTCCTGAAACAATGTATGGCCAAACCAATTGTTGGCTACATCCAGACATCAAATATATCGCATTTAAATGTGCGAAATATAAGGAAATATGGATCTGCACCCAACGAGCAGCGAGAAATATGTCGTATCAAGGTTTCACTTTGGTTGAGGGCAAGGTTGATATTATAGCTGAGCTTCCTGGATCCAAGTTACTGGGACTTCCCTTGTCTGTACCAATGACTTCCCACAAAATTATCTACACTCTTCCTATGCTGTCTATTCGCGAGGATAAAGGCACTGGGGTGGTGTCTTCTGTACCTTCTGACTCGCCCGATGATTATGCCGCCTTGGTTGATTTGCAAAAGAAAGAAGCCTTTAGACAGAAATATGGCATAACCAATGAAATGGTATTACCCTACAATCCTATATCAATCATTGATGTTCCTGGTCTGGGCAACATGTGCGCGGTTGCTATCTACGAAAAGTTGAAAATCCAAAGTCAAAATGATCGCGATAAGCTGGCAGAGGCCAAGGAACTTGTCTATCTAAAAGGATTCTATGATGGCGTTTTATTAGTCGGTGAATTCGCGGGAAGAAAGGTGCAGGATGTGAAGAAGGATATACAGAAAAAACTCATCTCTAGCAATGAAGCTGAAATTTATTATGAGCCGGAGAAAACAATCATTTCTCGTTCAGGTGATTCTTGTGTGGTGGCCCTTTGCGATCAGTGGTATTTGAATTATGGTGAAACACAGTGGCAGGAGCAAGCTTTCAAAATGTTGGCATCTATGGAGCTCTATCACGACGAAGTCCGAAAGAACTTCGAAGCCTGCTTAAATTGGCTGCATGAGTACGCTTGCTCGCGAACCTATGGACTCGGTACCAAGTTACCGTGGGATGAACAATGGCTAATTGAATCGCTTTCTGATTCCACCATCTACATGGCGTTTTACACTATTGTGCATTTGTTACAAGGGGGCTCCTTCAAAGGCGAAAAACCAAGTCCACTTGGTATTAAAGCAACAGATATGACACCGGAAGTCTGGGATTATATTTATTTTAAGGATTGTCCGTTACCGAAATCCTCTACAATCAAGAGAGAAAACTTAGAATTATTGCGAAGAGAATTTGAATATTGGTATCCCGTTGACCTTCGCGTGTCGGGGAAAGATCTCGTCCAAAATCATTTGACTTTCTTTTTGTATAATCATTGTGTTATTTGGCCCAAAGATGAATCCAAATGGCCTCGTGGAATTCGCGCTAATGGCCATCTTCTACTAAATTCGGCTAAAATGTCAAAATCTGACGGCAACTTTTTGACTCTTCATGAAGCCGTTGACAAATTCAGTGCGGATGGAATGCGTCTTTGTCTTGCTGATGCCGGGGACAGTGTTGAAGATGCGAACTTTGTGGAAACGAGTGCAGATGCTGGAATTCTTCGGCTCTATACGTTTATCGAATGGGTTAAAGAAATGATCGCATCCAAGACTCTGCTTCGTAAGGGCGCACCAAACACTTTCAACGATAAAGTTTTTATTAGTGAAATGAACCTAAAGACGAAACAAACTGATGAGAATTACAGAAAAATGCTTTTCAAGGAAGCACTCCGTTCAGGTTTCTTTGAGCTTCAATTAGCTCGTGATAAATATCGTGAATTGTGCGGTGCTGTGGGAATGCACGAAAATTTGGTATTCGAATTCATCCAGAGACAAGCTTTATTAATGGCCCCTATTTGTCCACACGTAGCAGAACATGTGTGGCAACTGCTCGGGAAGGAGCAGAGCATTTTGCATGCGTTGTGGCCGGATGCCGGTGAAATCAACGAAATCGATATTCAGCGATCCGAATATCTAATGGAAGCAGCTCACGCTTTTCGTTTGAATTTGAAGAATTCAGTGCACGGAAAGGTCAAAGGTGGCAAGGACAAGCCCATCGATCCCAACTCGAAACCGACGAATGGTGTCATCTGGGTAGCAAAAACTTATCCGCCTTGGCAATGCTGTGTCATGGACACTATGCTCGAACTGTACAACAAAAACAATGGACTGCCTGATAATAAGACCGTTTCAGCTGCATTGTCAACTAAAGACGTACTCAAAAAGTACATGAAGCGGGCCATGCCATTCGCACAAAAGATCCGTGAGAAGGTCGAAATGTCAAATGGGAAAGGAAAGAGTGCCATGGCAGTTACGCTTGAATTTGATGAAAAAGAAGTCTTAGTGAATAATTTGGAGTATTTGAAAAACACACTTGATGTAAAATTATTTATTTATATATTTGATTCAATGAAATATTAATACAGAATTTATTTAAAGGTTGAAGTTTTGGAAATCAAGTTCACAGATGATCCGTCATCGTCGGAGAAAACCAGAGAGGAAGTACGGCCCGGTGCACCTAACATTATCTTTACAACAAAACCATTCGTTCCAGTTGTTTTACAAAATCCGATTCAGCGATCAGGACTTTTCACCGTCAACACTGTCATTTCGGAGGGTGATACAACAAAAACTTTCTTCGAGAAGGTGGCAAAAATTATTGGTTTAAAAGGTAACATTTGATCACAGTTGAAAAAATTCGCAATTTCTATTTTTGCTGAATTTTTGTAGAAATTTCTGGTCTAAAAATTTGGCGATATGAAGATGTAATTTTGGGACCTCGGAAACTGCCAATTTTCGATGATTATAAGACTGGTAAAATTCTCTTATCCGATGGGAATTTGACTATCAATCCCGAAACTTGTGAGATTTTTCTTACCACTAAAGGAAAACAACTTAACATTGGCAGGAATTTTATTTATGTTGTAGAATGACAATAAAATGTTAATTTTATGTATTTTTTTCAATCCTGTTTAATTGTGTATAATTTATAATTATTTTTATGCTCTATATGATAATTATGTAGTATATTAGATTTACACCGTACACCGTTTGTAATGCAGCGAACCAATCGTCCCACACAAAAATTAAAGGGTGTTTGGAATGACCAAAGATTTTGAGATTTTGATTGAATTAGAGACTTGAAATTTTGTACAGTTGCGTTTCTAGCAAATAGTTTTTGAACGGGCAAAATGGGACCATTTCTTTCCCCCTACTCCATTCAAACGAAACTGTTTTTTTTTTGCAATTATTAAAATTTAATCTCGCAGAAGATTATTATTTTTTTTTAAGTTAGTCCAATAATTTTATTCTTCTAGTACAAAGCTCATCAAAATATTTATGGCAAATTCAAATCACAGATTTAGAGCATGCTACACTCTGGGTTCGAAGAGTGCCTACTTTCTTCAATACAATTTTGTTAGAAAAAAATCGGGAAAGAAATCTATTTGATTTAAAATCTAGATCGAGCAATAAAGCAGACCATTCGAATACGCCATTAGATTACTGGAAATCAAGTTCACAGATTTTAAATAATTTGTACAATTAATGAAGGACGAAAGCCTGAATATATGATTTATGCATTTGACTTGGCAATTTAACTTCATTGTCTCCAGAAAGAAGGATTTTTATCATTTTTGTGACAACTAGGACCAGTCTCCCCTACCTTCATACAGTATGGTGTTGCATGCCGAGGTTAAAGCACGAATTTGGTATGTGATTAGAACGTAGTCCGTTTGGATCATGTGGGTCCATTGAACCCCACCTCATCATTTACGCATATGATTTTTACCTCATAAATTAAGGGTTAAAAACCCTGTGTACTTCCATAGACAATCTATCTGAGAAGTTACAATTAAAATTTCAAGTAAATCCAATGAAAATTGATTGAGTTTCTGACACCGCAAGTTTGAAAAACATACTTTCAAGTAATATAGTGCCACGGCGCCATTTTGTATCAAAACTTAATTTCGGCAAATCTATATATAATTCCAAAAACTCGTGCCAAAATACATTACTCCCGATTGAGGTTGTCATCTTGTCGGCAGTCAGCAACGTACTAACCCCACCATGTATGCGCAAACATTGCCATCCACGAGAATGCATGTATGCGGTATGATCATTCGGCTTGACGGCTTTCAAAAACTTTTGATTTTGTCATACATGGATGCGCAAACAGGAATACTTGCCCATCCACCATCAAATTGGCGTGCGCAAACACCGATGTATGTTATACATGTATCTCGTGGATGGTGTTGTTATTATCATTTAAGAAAAAGTGCTACACTTGGAAACATTGCTATATTTTTGAAAAATAAATAAAATCTTTAAGTATCAGTGACGACTGAAACGAATCTTTCTCACGTTTGACAGTTCAACGCGAACCAATGCATATGATCGCAGAGAGTCTAGTCCGCAAACGGCATGCGGAGTGCGGACTTATATAATACCAAATCACTGCGGAACGGACTTAACTATCGCTGCGAACTGACGAGTCGTGCGGACTTACATAATAGGGCTATTAGATGACAAAATTGTTGAGTTTCAGGACTTTAGAAGAAATGAGTCATCATTGGCAAATAACGCAACAAATGGAAGCAGGTAGTGATGTTTGACGTGGTGAAATCAACATGCTCCTCAACCGAAATTAAAAGTGCGGTTGTATAGATTGTTACATCCGCTCAAAATGCTGGTCCGCATGTCTAGTAATAGTGTGCGATGACGGAGCCACTAACATCGCTGCAATCAAACAACTAAACTAAACTGAAGGAAAATTCGAAATTGCGATCAGAGAAGGTTGGAAAAGAATTCCGAAGTTTTGGTTTTGATATCAATGGAGATATCACAAATCCCATCACCGATCCGCCGCATTTAATCAAATTAATGCGAAATCATTTTATTGAGAAGAATTTAGTCTTAAGGAAAACATTAATAAAAAAACTCGACAAATGGGAACATATTTCAAATTTTTATGAAATGGACTCTGGAGTCACTGAAGTCAGGATCACGAAATTAACGGAGCAGCATGTTATTCCTGAAAAAAATAATGAAGGTATCTCACTGCGTCCTCGTATTAAGTTTAACAGTTAGTAACGTAATGATGTGCATAACCAAAATTTATAACCACATTCATTTTATTGAAACAATTTGTAAAGGAAACATCACTAATTTTACAATTTTTTTTATTTACTTTATGGAATTATTTTTCTGATGTCTTATATGTGTTACTAGGGGCTGCGCCCCGAACGGCTTCGCGGTTCATCCCCCACCCACAGGTCGGCCTTCGGCCTCGAAAAATACGCGTTTGATTTATCTCTTTAGACTGAGAAATATCGGGAAAAATTTGACAATAAATGAATAAAATTATACAGAAAATATCTGTAATATCCACGCACCCGTTGCTTTAAGTTCTTGGAATTGTACCCAATCTAGAAAATGCATTGGCATTTTGTAAAACATCTGCAAAATTGGGTGAGCAGTCAACGTGTTAAAGTCCATAAATAAAATACATCATATCAGGTGACATAGTGAAAATAAGCTTGATAACATTTTTCAAGCAGCGGGGAAATTGTCTTTTTAGGAGTGAGTTGACCATAGACTTTTTGAGTTGACCATAGACTTAACAAAAGAAGTTAGGACAATTAACACAAATGCCCGGCATTTTGTATATTTAACAGTAATCTAATGGCCTACTCGAATGACCTGCTTTATTGCTCGAAAATTGCTGGATCTAGATTTTAAATCAAATAGATTTTTTTCATATTTTTTTAATATTTGTGGTTTTTATTAAATCAAATTTTAATAATAATCCTAAATTTCAATAAAGCTTAAAGCGACGGACACGCGGTCGAAAAAAAGTTTAGCTGCCATTGGGCACGTTTAGACCGGTGCTAAGTTAGCAGTTTTTTCAATGTAGCGCCGGTATATATGCGTTCTACTTTAGTAATGCTTGCCAACTTAGCAACGGTATTTTTACACTGCTAAAACTTAGAGTACACGGCATGCAAAAACCACATTTTAATGTGTACGTGATGCTTTCATGTTTCTTGCATGTGACATGTGCGAAGAACCAAAAATTGCCGTATTACACGACATGTAAACTTCACAAATGTACATGTTTGCAAACATGTGATGTCAGAATATCGTGCCGTTACATGTAAATTGATGGTCATATTTCAATGTGGACAAACGTCAAAATCATACATGCGTCATAATATATATATTACACGACATGTCGAATTTTACATTTTTGCATGTAAAGTGTGAGTGGCATGTGCACTCACATTTAAATGTGGACGCATGTGGCCGTCACAAATATAGGTATTAAGGTAGAACCTGATTCGTACGTCGATGCGTCCGTCATGCGTGCGTCCGGTTGACAGTTCGAGTAGAATCAACGGGATGCTATGAGTACTCCCCTAATAATACGTTTTCCGATGCGGCAACCGCATAGAGTAGGTCGAATTTCTACTTTTACATGCGGCAACGCACGGAAAAGTCATTTCGAAAAAAAGTTTGTTTACGATTTAAGCAATTTAAGTATGGAACAAATTGAAAGTAATTGTTTCGACGATAAACTAATAGAAGAAGTGCAAAACAATAAATTAACTCCAGATTCGTTGCCGTACCCAACTGTCACCGCATCGAACTGTCAACCGGACGCACGCATGACGGACGCATCGACGTACGATTCAGGTTCTAGCTTTACACGACATATAGGGATTGTGACGTCAAAAGGACGTTACGTTCACATTAATATGTGGTTTTAGCATGCCGTGTACTCTTAGCTTAACTTTTGGCGTTTACATGTAATTGCAAAATTAACATGTTTGTAAGTTAAATTTTTGTTTTAACAATTGTATCTAATACTAAAATTTTGAAACGGGGTGGAGAAGTGGTTTATAATTTTTTTTAATGAAATACAAGAATAATGTTCTACAAATTGGGAATGCGAGGATGTAAAGGTGGTTGTTAAACGAAGGGTTAATCAACTGGACTAATTACCTTGTAAATATTGAAAAAAATCAATTAATTATCGGGCAACGCCAGGTACCAAAAGCTAGCGTTTCAAAAAATCTGTTAAGAACTATAAACATTAATTAAGTCTCAATATACAGTTAAGTAACGGGATGATAGCCCAAAAAAAATTTGTTTTTTACACAAGGTAAGCCGTCCACATAATTGTTGATTTTTGTAGGTCACCCTTCGAGTTACAATTACTGATAGTCAAACACAATGAGGATTCACAGTAAAATGTGCCAAGTGCCATATAAAATTCGATATGCACAGCAGCCCACTGCGATGATAAGATAGAAAAAACGCTTTACGAGTATATAAAAGGCTTCAATTATAAAATTCAATTAAAGTTATATTTCACTGTTGAATTAGCTTCGACATGCTTCATTGCGCTAGTGTGTTGATATTTTTTGTGAGTGCAGTGTGGGCAGGTATTTCGAGAAACCCTTCTTTTATCTCGTATGAAAATCATTAGATAATTGGATTTTCAGACTCAAAACCCAGATTGGATGGCCGTATAGTTGGTGGACAAAAAATCAACATCACAGATGCTCCATATCAGATTTCACTTCAAACATCATGGGGTCATATTTGCGGGGGATCAATCATCAGTCGGAATTGGGTCCTCACTGCAGCTCATTGCACAAAGTCGGTATTTTTCTATAATAAGTTGTGAGAGAGTATTTTCAATTCGCCCAAATACTTAGCGGTCAAGATGCGAAACGGATGAAAGTTCGAGTTGGTTCTTCCACATATGGATCAGGAGGTGAATTAATCAATGTCAAACGAATTGTGCAACATAAAAATTTCAACTACTCTTCTATTGATTGGGATTATTCGCTATTAGAATTGGAAAAAGACATAGAATTTGATAGTAGCAAGAGAACAGTAAAGTTGCCAGCACTGAAAGATAACGTGGCTGATGGAACCATGTGCAAAGTTTCCGGATGGGGAAATACGCAAAACAATTCGGAAAGCCGGAACTGGCTCCGAGAAGCCGAGGTGCCCACTTTCAATCAAGAACAATGCTCTGAGGCTTATAAAAGGTATGGTGGTGTTACGGACCGGATGATTTGTGCTGGATATAATGAGGGTGGCAAAGATGCTTGTCAAGGTGATTCTGGTGGACCTCTAGTGGCTGATAATGTTCTAATTGGAGTCGTTTCCTGGGGATATGGATGCGCTAAGCCTGATTATCCCGGTGTTTATTCTAGAGTAGCATATATTACTGACTGGATTAGTGAAAACGCTAGCCTAATGTGAATAAAATCTGGAAATAAACTTTTTTTTTAATGTGAAAATTTGACTAAATATTCTAATCTCTAAAATCTGGAAAAAATTTTTGCGAAACCCCTAAAAGTTAACTTTTTCATATGTTTTTTAGGGGAACGAAAACTGAAGTCTTTTTTTATGGATCTATCTTTGTATAGTGGAACCTCGGTTCGTGAACTTAATCCGTTTCTAAAGATCGTTCACAAACCGAAACGACCCGAAACAACTCTTCCACATAAACCAATGTAAAATCAATTAATTTGTTCTCAAATCTCGAAAGTGGGTATCCAAACCTATACTTGATCTTTAAGGAGTTGTTTTGGTTTGTGTGGCAAAAAATTGACGATATTTGTAATTTGACGATATTTCCAATACTTCATAAAAATTGAGTTCATAAAAATTGTTTTCCCGTCATAAATAAATGTGCAGCACGCGCTGAAGTTGACACCTCAAAAATAACATGCAAACGGTTCCAGTGATAACTCCGCCCCATTGGTCTGAAACACCTGTCTAACTGTCCAGGTGTGCAATTCTCGTTTAATTGTTTTGTTTTCATGTAATCCTTTTCAAAGAAACGTTTTTTTGAATATGTTTTTTTTAATAATAAAGAAATCAGTGATAAAAATTCACAAATTTAATGATAAGTAGTTGTTGCCAGATGCCTAGCTTATCATTTGAAATTTTTGATCAAAATTTTACTGCTAGCGCCATCTATTGAAAAATGGCAGTTTTTCATTTGTACTCCTAATATAATTCACATATATAATATATAAGGTAAGCGAAAAAATATTAGCACGTTAGGGGGCACGTCAGCAAAAAAAGTCGTGAAAAGTGCCATATGGTTGCGCTATGTAGGTTTGGTATAAAAATATAGTAAGTTAATAGGCTATCACCAGCCGGTCACTAGTCACAACTCCGTTACAAGATCGAAGGGAATCACAACTGGTGACTATTTGGTATTCTGTCCAGTCACAATTTTGACAAGTCACAAATATTGTCAAAGTTGTGACCGTTTCATGAGCATAGAAAAAAATTATTTCATGCACTATTTAATGGAATAAGACAATTTCATTTGACAGACAAAGAAGACTCTATTGGGAAAAAAGAAACTTTTTGTGGAAAATCTTCAGACTTCTAAAAACATTGGAATTTTTGTCTATAATTGAATGCGGATGGCACACACTCAAGATTTAATCACATTAAAAAAATATTAAAATCAATAACTGAACCAAATAATCACTAAGCGACTGTTAAACTTTTTCACCAATCTGAAACAAAAAAGTCAATGTATAGTCGTAACAGATTATGACCGGTCACAAACCAGAATTATTTTTTATGATTATTCATTAAAAAAACCAAATCAATTTTTCATTTTTTTTTGCTCATTTTCACAAAAAAATATACAAAATTCACAAAATCATATTAATAAATAAGTTAAGCCTAAAATACAACTAAATGATCGCAGTTACAAGAGAATTTCACTTAATTCCTTCAGTTACTTGGAGCTGAGCCAAAAGTGACAGGGCTAGCAGGGATACCTTTTCGCATTCTGGCTTCATTGGCGTCATCGACTCTCTGTTGACTATTGATGTATCCCAAGGATCCTGAACCGAGATATACTCCGCCGTTTGGTAATCGAATATAACCCAACGAGCCTGATCCTAGTGCGACGGGTCCATGACTCCTAGTTATTGGTTGAATGCGTGGGGGCTGTACTCCTCTCCCCTGTAGAGGATAAAAACTTGGATTAAGGCCTGAGATGTCAGAGAGGAGACTTTCCAATCCGCCCAGAACCAGTGGAGGGGCATTTTGAAAGAAATCTTGGGGGATCTGGTCGTCTTGCTGATTTTCCATTACCGAATATTGCTTTAGCAATCGCCCATCAACAATGTAGGAGTCCACCTCGGGCAGGAAGTTGTCCAAATGTGGGAGAACACCCAAATTTAGTGAATTCAGGGAGGAAAGCTCAGCAATTTGATTTGATGGATTTTCCTGACCAACCAGGCTACTATACACCGGCAGTCGTTTTAGCGGTTGCGCATAAAGGTATCCAGCAGCGCCAAGATGTGCGGAACATCGTCTTACATGGAGATGAGATATGAATAGCAGCAGCAGTGCTGGAATTAACTGAAATGGAAAAGAAAACATTGCCGACATTAGTCATGCTGCAAAAAAAAAAACCGCAATTCGAACAAGAAAAAAGAGAAAAAAAAACACAACACTTCAATGGCCAGTTTTGATTGTTTCTTGAAACATAGACCTTGGCCTTGAGTATGTGGTGCTTTTCAGTACTTTGTACTTTTTTTTGAAGATTATTGCGACACCGCACAACAACCTTAAGCAAGCTGTTACAAATAAACCGTAATTTAAGCAAAAAGGGCCTCCATGCGGCCACAATCAATGATTTCATCACATAATGCTGTTGTTAATCGAAAGTGAATATAATTTAGATCTCAAGATATTTTCGGGAAGCTGTTACAGTTAACTTGAGAAACACTTTAATTGCACCTAGACGGCAAAAAACAAATTTTAGTCTTTTGGTTCATTTACCAAATTGCAATTATTGTGCAATAACTGTTGCATATAACCTTAATGGTGCCTTTCAGTATTTACTCACTAATAGCATAGTTTAGAGATATATAGTTAGGAAACGGGTAAGATTGTTTCCTGAAGAAGAGTACATTATCGTCTGTTTCATTTGCTTTGTAAAAACACTAATTGCTTTTGTGTGAGAAATGCAAAACTCTCGGGATATTTCGTATTGTCGGCAGAACATTCCGCAACAAGGCATTTAAAATGTTCCTTGCCAGACATTTTTTCTGTTTAAGCAACGTAACAAGTGAAATAAAAGTGTTTTTTTTTTTGCTAAAAAATTCTATCGCCATTGACAGTTGAAGAAATTGTGAAAGGCCGCTGGCGGCCCTTGTGTATGTGTTGGTCCGATATTTTGGTTTGTGCGAGTATTACAAAATGATATTTTTCAACAAGTCCATTTGATTTAAATGATAAAAAGAGAGAAATGATGCTGTCGACTACGGAATGATGCTGTCGACTACTTCTTTCTACAGGCGGCAAACGGAAAACCACGTTTGTGTCTTATCTATAGTAAGTCTCTAATCTATGCTAATAGAGACATTAATGCAGCGATGTTCAGAAAATAGAGGAATTTGAGTTCAATATTATATAATCGGGCTAAATAGGCGCGGTGGGCAGGGCACTTAGCTCAAATAAGTAAAGAAGATCCAGTCTGGAAAATCTATGGAATCAGAATCATAAGAAGACATCGGGGTAGACCACCGTTGCCAGATCGGGGGTTTTAGCCCCCGTTTTGGGGGTTTTTTTAGCTCACGGGGGGTGTTTTGGGGGTGCTTTTTATTTTTTGAAATTCAGGGGTTTTTTCAGGAGGAAATCATGATAGTTGAAAAAAAAAATTTTCTGAATTATAATATAACATTTTTTGAATTCTTGTTTGATGTGAAACCTGTGTAAAGAATTTGCTTCACATGTTATAATTTAGTGTCATGACCCTTGTGTGTGCTAGATAAAAATCAATTTCGGTTCACGCCGTTGAATATGATATGATTTCGAAGGAAGGAAAAAGTCCAGATTATCAATAAGTCCTGATTTTCATACACAAACATAGTATGTTTTGAATTTAGTTTACTTGTTAAGTTTGTGTTTTTTTATTTATCAAAAATTGAAATACATTTTTGTTTTGTTTAATATTGTTTTTTAATACTGAAAATATTTTCTTTCTTCCACCAGATTGTCGTAGGTTTAGAAAAAATAAAATAATCCAGGAGGTTCTTTATAAGAAAAATTCTGAATGATAAGCAAATTTCAACTTTATCATAGAAACATAACAGAAGCTATAATTGCCCATTTGTCAATTATTGAAAATCCGCATGGTGGTATGAAATCAAAGGCCCCTATTGTGAGCTTCGTCAATCGATCGTTGAAATGTCAAATCGAAAAATCGGTATTGTGATCATCGATTTTATCGTTCGTGAACGATAAAATCGTTCAGTTGGGAACGATGACATTTGTTTGATCGTTCGGTGAAGTTTATGTCAAGTTAGCGATCGGTGAAGTATTGCAATTACTTTTTTTTATCAAAATTAGAGGCTAATAATAAAATGGAAGTGTTTGTACACATTAGGAAATTATTAATGAGGAATATCTTGATCAAAACCTCGATCAAAAATTCAATAAAAAAAATGGTTGAAAAAATGAAGATAAATAAGACCAAAGTGGTATAAAAATAATTTAAATAAAAAATGAACTTAAAAACTGTTTTATTCACATAGATTTGAAATATTGGTCAATTCAAAGAACTCAACATTCGGTGTTTAATATTTTCGCCTTGACGTTGGTTTGTAAAACCGTCTTCTGGTGTAATTTCGCTCATATCGCCATTGTCATCCACCTCTATTTTTTAAGGGAGCTCAATATTGTATTTTCTGCGTTGAAGTCATTTTTAAACATTAAAATAAATTCCCAAACGTCAAACATTAAAAAATTCACAATAGCGATTGCTTGAACGACGAACCTTACGCAATACCAAATTGTTTTTCGATCGTTCCGGCCACCGATGGTCGATCGAATAGATATCGATAACCGCAATAGGCCCCAAAATCCCACTTTTAAGTCAAACTTTTCTGATATGATTTTCAAATTCCTCTTTAAAGTCAAACTTTGTGCTATTTTTTTGAGATTCTTTGGTTAAAAATGTCCAAATTTATGCCCTAAAAACTAAAAATAAAAAAAAGTTGCTGGTTGACTGTTTTATATACGACAATTGCCTAAATTTTGGTTATAACTAATTGTTGCAATACGAATAAAAAATTTGGGGGTTTTTATTTCAAAATAGCCCGTTTCAGGGGGTTTTTCAGGCTATGACGGGGGGAAAATTTGCTGGCTGTCTGGCAACTCTGGGGTAAACACTGCTTCAGGTGGAGCGATGAAGTAAGTCAGGACAAAAAAAGAGGTTTGCTGAAATATCGAATTGGATGGTCACGACGTAAGACCGAGTAGTTTGGAAATCCTTATTAAGCCCAATTCAGACTAACGAGTGCGATTACGATTGAGATTACACGTCTCTAATGTTGAAAGCCTCGATCTCATTGGTCGAGAAGCTCAATCGTAATCGCAATCGTTAGTCTGAATTGGGCTTTAGGCAGACCAGACACCCGGTTTTTGCGCCGTTGATGATGATGATGATGATGAATTAAAAAAAATCATTATTAAAAAACAAAAAAACAGGCTAAAAAGTCAAAAACAAGATTTAAGTGTATATTTGTAAATTTAAATCAAAATTTCACAATACGCATCACAATACTTAGAATAATTTAGTAGATAGTAAGTGAGGAATATAAGGGGGATGGGTCGCGAACATTTTTGTTTAGTAGAAATATTTCTGAAGAACACAGTATCGAATGACTCAAACCGCATCAATATCCCATGATTGGTTTAGGAGATCTTTTCAGGGAGGGTCATTCGTTTTTTATATAGCCTATGTCATCCGCATTATTGAGACTGTTCCTTTTCATAATTAACTAACCATTTTCTGAAAACTCCATAAAAATCGTCCAGATATCTGGTATTGTGGACTTAATGTGAAGCAAAGTGAAAAAACTCACACGTGAGGTTTCTCCCCTATTCATTTCCACTTCACCTTTGAACAATTCGGTATTGTAATTTACTAAGTGAAATCTGGTACATACTTAATACAAATCTATCACAGAATATGAGAAATTTAAATCTCAAAGTTGTTTTTGGTTCCTGCTTTGCAAATTCTAGCTACATTCAAGCAAGGTAGTTAATTTTTTTTGTATTATAAACAATATAAAAGATTCTTTAGATCTAAGTGTGGTTTCATCATTTTTTTTGCACTTTTAATTACATATAAAATTTTATATTTGTGATATAAAATTTATAACATATATGTATAGAATGCAATTTCAATTAATTTAAAATAAAAGAAATAACATTAAAATTAACCGCTTTTCCTTTCATTTTACTCACTTTTCGTTTCCACGTCCAAAATAGGTGGCGGATTTTTTGACATTTTGAGGTGAGAAATTTCACAGTGAAATTCTCACGTATTTGTGATCAAAGTACCAAATAAAGAAAAAATTCACTTATTCGGTCTTCTCACGCCAAATTTTTTCTCACTTAACAAACAAAATACCATTGCTGATCTAAGCGAGGGCGCACACGTTTCAACTTTCGGTCATCAGCATGCCTCAATTGTAGGAAAGAAATGAGTGCGACAAGAAGGGAAAAGTCGCCACTCGAAAAGTGTTCCTCAGTTCATCTTTTACACACACAAACGAAGTCGCTCGTGTAGCACGTCACCATGCATGTGTGCGTAATTTCATTGAGTCAGTCGGTTCTTAGCCACCGACTCGTAAACATATCCCAAATAAATGAAAATTGAATGCAAATAGTGAAATACCAATTGCAGGTAGTTTTATTTTTCAGGTAGGTAGGAAAGGGTAAATGCCATAACCAATTACCAGTCCTTATTCTTCTATTATTGGCAGTTTCTATTTTGGCCATTGATGTTGCCTCGGTGCTAGCTAATAAAGGAATGAGCTGGAAATACACCACATATATGAGAACCACATACACATGAGCGATCGCTTGTAGTAAACAAGTTTTTCCTACTAAAAAGTGAAGAAGCGTGTACGTCGGAAAGGCATTTTGAGGACCAAAAGTTGCCGCGACGAGAAGAAGCGTGTGCGTTCGCACTAAAACTACTAACTGCAAAATATATGGGATTGCATCCAAGTCGGTGTCAATCAGAAACAGTGATGATGGACAAAGCTTGAATATTATAAAATAAAACTTTGAAGACGTATTGGATTTTGTGTCCCTTGTAACACCACAGTGAGTTTGTCTATATTTCGTGAACTGTATAGAAGGTAGATAAAGTGTTCTGGGAATGTTTTTATGCGTATTCCGTTTTATATTTTACACACACAATTTCGTCGTTGTCAGATTACGCACCTATTTAATGATTACAAAAGTTACGTAGCGACATAAGTAAGACATTCGCTGGTCTCCAATGTGTCACCCAACGACTACTTTCGCTAATAAATTGGATTTAAATGAACTCGCCAGCTAAAGTGGATACCCACTTGAGATGAAGGTGGAGATGTTGATTACGGAAACTGCGACAACGTCCAAGCACACAGATTGAGACACCGAGTTGCCTCTAAGATTTCGCGTAGGACATAAATCTTGGTGCACAATGTGCGTAGTCACTTGGAGGGAATTTCCAGTTTAAGCCATTCGTTAGAGTTATGTACTGGCACTCTGACACAGTAGACTAGATTAAAGTGCCTGCGTTTGCGGTTGTAACAATTATTTTTGTTCGACATAAACAAAAATAAATCCCTAATCCAATTTCAGTTTTAAGTTATAATAAACCAAAAATTTAAACAATCTCCTTAATCGGTTTTACCGGTCATTACGTGATTTAAATTAAGGTGCAGACGGTTTGTAAATGTAAAACTTAGGTATGCCAGTCTTTAAACTTTGCCTGTGGACACCAAGGATGTCCCATATATTTTGGTTATGCGCGTTCAAGTTGCCCGGTATTTCTAGACAAAAATCACCCTTTGGCGGTTTACCTAAAGTGATTTGATCATGCTGCGAATCGCATGTGAATAACTGTGATATTCACGATAGTCGAGACCGCAAATATCTGAAATTGCACTTTACGTGCTCGACTAAAACGGATCATTTTGCGATTGATTTAATTTATATACCTGGCTACTAACTTGCGTCTCACCCAGTAAGATAATTTACTAGAAGTGTGTACCTCGTCATCTCCAGTATATATCAAGCGGTCATTCACGTAATGTTCAATATGAATTTCTTTCACGCTAATCATAGCGTATGACGAAAAGTACTAAAATTACTGAGATGCAGAAAAAAGTTTGAGCTTTTTTTGTACTGTAAAGAATTTGTCACTTGTAAAAAATGTTTCTAGAGATAATTGAACATACAGTACCGGACAAAAGAAATTGAATTTTTT
Organism: Chrysopilus asiliformis; assembly: GCA_964034945.1. Classification (NCBI taxonomy): domain Eukaryota; kingdom Metazoa; phylum Arthropoda; class Insecta; order Diptera; family Rhagionidae; genus Chrysopilus; species Chrysopilus asiliformis. The sequence continues at coordinate 56,905,221 of OZ035960.1, forward strand.
TGTTTTAAGCCTAACTTTTTAGTGAGGTTATGAATTGGCAAACGGTCTTCAGGAAAGTTGTTGCACGTGCTGAGAATTCCCTGAATATATCAAAGTACCGTAATAATATCGGGTCTTAAATTGATTTTTTTAACAAAAACGAAATTAAGCACGACAAAAGTAGTTAAATTTTAAATATATATTCGTTGAAAATACCAAATTATATGTTTTTTTACATTAAACACACTTTTTTTTTCAATATCGTGTAGCATAACCTTTATTTTTAATTACTTCTTGGCAACGACGCTGCATACTGGCGATCAAAGTGTTGATAGTGTTGTTATCAATTTTCTGCCATTCTTGTTTTAAAATTTCGAATTTTTCATCTTCATTTCGGGTTTTTTTATCCCGAACTCGACGTTTCAACTCTTCCCAAAGATGCTCTATGGGATTTAAGTTGGGACTTTGTGATGGCCATGGCAAAACTCGAATTTTATTTTCAGTAAAAAAAGTTGAAGCAACATTCGATTTATGCTTTGGATCATTATCCTGTTGAAAATACCAACCACGAGGCATGTTAGAAAGTGCAAAAGGTCGCATATTTTTCTTCAATATGTCAACATACTTTGGACCATCCATAGGTCCTTTAATCCGAACTAATGGACCGACGCCATATGCACTAAAACCAGTCTTTGTGCGTCCAGTCCATATGAGCCTTGGCCCAAGTTAGCCTGTCGGTCTTGTTCTTTTTGGAAATCAATGGCTTCCGCACTCCATGGCGTCCATGAAGTCCAGCATCAACCAGGCGACGTTGCACAGTACGAACCGTTATATTTTGTTGGACATCCACGGGCGATTCGGCATGAATTTTGGTTGCTGCCCAAGTGGGGTTATTTTTAGATATTCTTACCATATCCCAATCAGCTCGAATCGAGGTTTTTTTTGGACGTCCAAATTTCGCCATGTTTTCTAGGGTTTTACGCTGACGATAACGCTTTAAAATTGTAGATACAGTTGACTCCGGCACGTTAAAACTCCTTGAAACTTCATTTTGACGACGACCACTATTAACTGCTCCTACAATACGCAAGCGTAAGTCATCACTCAGATACTTGTTAGACGGCATGAATATGATCTAAACTGAACCGGTTTTATAATATCTACAACCAAACACAAATTTTTTTTTGATAAAAGCTTCGTTAACCCAAAAATTCACTTACTTTTGTCGTGCTTAATTTCGTTTTTGTTAAAAAAATCAATTTAAGGCCCGATATTATTACGGTACTTTGATATATTCAGGGAATTCCCAACACGTGCAACAACTTTTCTGAAGACCGTTTGCCAATTCATAACCTCACTAAAAAGTTAGCCTTAAAAAAAATTCAATTTCTTTTGTCCGGTACTGTACGTGCACAAATGTAACTAAATGGGAATCACTGGAATCTATTTATTTTTACAATTTAAAGCGCAGAAACCTTTAAGTATCTGATACACAGACCTATAAGGTTTTTAATCCTGCGATCAAACTAGGTAATTCCGAAGGATTTTGAGGTGCTGAATACGATGCCGTTGTCCGCTTTGCTCCGTCAGGTTTTCGAATTATCCAACCTCAAAGTGCAAAAAATATGTTTTTTATCTGTTTTCTAAACTTAATACAAGTATATCGATAACTAATCGTTGTGGACAAAATGGACTATAGGATCAAATTAACCTGTCAAAAATCTACGAAAATCAAGTGTTCGTTGTCGTCAGATAGCGGGATCACGATTTTAAGAGACCCGTGTATGAAATAAAAACTAGACACCGACCGATTAATCGGCTTCGGCCACCTTCGGCCAAACTTTGGCTTCAGCCAAAATTAAGCGAAATTTTGGCCGAAACCGAAGGTCTGTCCGAAGCTGAAGTAAAATAAAAACAGAAATTTATCGTAATTTTTTTCTGAAGCACAATAGGAAATTATTTATTTGCCAGTGAAAATTTCTTGTTAATTCAAAATATTTGACCAGACAGATTTTTCCGAATATTATTGTCAAATAAATTGGAAATGTGTTGGAAACTGCTTACGTCCCAATTCAGTGTTTTCAGGTAGGTGTTAACTACGTTAGCAACATGTAGCCGAGCATTGTCGTGCTGCAAATCTCTTTGTCATGTCTGTGCTCGAACTGTGGCCATTTTTCCTTCAATGCTCGGCTTAAACGCAATAGTTGTGTTTGGTAGCGAGCTCCTGTAATAGTTTCACTCGGTTCCAACAGCTTATAATTTTTCACTCAGGAATCGTTGAGAAATATTTTTTATGCAAAATTAAGAAGTCGAAATTTTTGTGAATACAATAGGTACTTTATCATACTACCTACAAAATATCAGTTTTTATTATTGCCTCTGCGATATTTAGTTGTGGAAAAAATATGTAAAAAATAATATTTTAATATCTCTGTTAAAGATAAATAAAAACTGTTAAAGGAAAAAAGTAGAAAATACTATTTCCTAAAAGTTTGGTATTTTTTCATAAAAATGCAGTTTTCGCAAAATTTTCAAAAAAATTTTTTTTTAATTATCGTGAGTAACGTTTGATACAAAAAAATACTATTAAAGTAAAAAATATGGAAAATTTTATATCATTTAAATTTTGTTATATTATTTTTTTCTAAAAGCGTAGTGTTTTCGAAAATTTTTCAAAAACGGCATTTAAAAAAAATTGTATGGAAGTACCCGTTATATTTACCGTTACTTTTCCAAATGTTGATATAAAACTAAGATTTTTGTAAAATTTATTTACAAAAAATTTCAAGTCACTCTTTTCTCGAGTTATTAAAGATACGTACAACTGACAGACCGACAGATACACGACACACGAACATCCTTATAATTTTGACTGAAACGGATTTCGTACTGATCAGAAAATTTCTATCTGCCCCCGTTCTCGAGTCGGTCTCCGTCATGAATACAATACTTTCCCTCTATAGAAGAGGAAAGTAAAAAGTAATAAATTAAATTAATTGTTTTTTAGCAGAATTTTTCGAAAATTCAACGAACATATTAATTTAAATTACCCGATATTAAAAGTAAATTATAGGAAATTATGCATCGTACTCAATGTTGATCGAATTTGTTTTTTCCCACAAGTTATTTACACTAAACTAATATAAAGTAGCTTTAAAATGTTTCTGATGATAGGTACTATGATTTCGCATTACTTGTATACTTACTTTAAGATTTTAAACGCTAGTTAAGGCGTACATTTTTTTCAAAAAATGATTTCAATGGTGCTTTTAAGTTTGCTTCCTATGTAATTTTCAGGGTATTGCTCTTAACGCAATTGAAAGTACATGAGATATCATTCGAAAATCACATCAGGTGTAAGGTCAAACGAAATCACACGTCAATTTAGTCAGTTTTTAAAATCTAAACAAATATTATAGAACCTTCAAAATATTTGAATGCATTTCTTATATCGCCTGAATGAAAGCCATGAATGGACAATAGATAATTTGTTCACAGATATAATTAATTCGTTTCGCTTAATTTGTCAGCAATAGCATTCCAAGCAGCAGCCATATGAGTACAAAAATTATTTTTATGCTACCAGTTTTGGTATTACTGTATCTCGCTATAAATAAAGTAAACATAAAATATTTAGTAGTGGCTAAGTGGATTTACAGGCGTATTACTAAATAAGTCCACAATGTTATTTTTTTATTGGAAGTGAGATAGTGTTTTTTATCCAAACGCCTTTAAAATCATTGTCAATTAATTCGCAATAAAGTTTTTGCCCATAAACGACTTTGTTGAAATGTTACAGTTTCCAATTCATCAATAAAAAAACTCCATTCCATACGAAATTACTATTAAAATTTCAAAAAAAAAAAAAAAAAAAAACCAAAGTATTGTAACATCAAATGAACTCATATTACAGTTGTTTTATTGGCAGTTTACTGATGCTAATCAACGAGTACTTAACTTAAAATTGGTATTCATAACACGTTTAGTTTTGTAAAATTGACAAAGTGATCTGAATGACATAAGACCGAGTGTGAAATTTACTTAACCCGTTCGGTACATGTTTTTTTCTATGGGGGTTAAAGATTCTCTCTATACAAATTAATGATGTTTAAGCTATTAGTATTCATTTAAAACAAAAAAAAAACAATTAAAAATTTTTATTTTTTACAAATAAGTTCACTGTAGTCCAGCTTTTACTCAAAAAATCAAAATTGGGTCACAAATGCACTTAAAGGTGCACTGAATGAGAATAGAGTGTTGAAAATAAATAAATAATAAGACCATTCAAATTTTTTAGCATGATGCCATATGGCATCAAAATACCGAATGGGTTAACCCGAACATAAGAAGTAGGTATCCATCTAATGTACTATCTACACTGAAAAATTTAACAGCTACCACATATAAAAACATAACAAAAGCTATAATTGCCAATCTGGAAATCATTGGAGACCCGTATGGTGATATTCGTATCAAAATTCGAACAGTTATACCAAAATTCCACTTTGAAGTCGAACTTTCCAATAAGATTTTTTAAAATTTATTCCAATCGGATTTTGATGTATGGGAGTTTTATGTAGAATCATATCCTAAATAACTTTTGTTCTTGGACTTTTTTTGATAAGATGCACTGTTTTTGAGATATTCACAAAAAACGATTTCGTTCGTATGGGGGGTACCCCCCCTAATGGTCAATTTTTGCCCATTAACGAACTTAGCCTCTCATTTTACGAAAAACGGATCTGTTCAAACTTTCAAGTCTCTAGCTCAATCCGTGCGCCCGCAATCCGCGCCACAGGCAGACAGACAGACAGACGGACGGACAGACGGACGGACGGACAGACGGACGGACATGCAAAAATTAAATATTTTTATCATTCTAAACACACTGGTGTAATTCATTTTTTTGTGCGATGACGGGATCGTGGCGTTACAAACGGTAAGGCAAAGTCAATATACCCTTTGGTTTCACCATACGGGTATAAAAATGGCATCTGGTGCTATTTATATAGCCGAAATCGTGACAGTCATTTTTTATAGTAAAAAATGCTATCCTAAATAACAAAACCAAATAGCATCTAATTTCAGTTTTATCATCACTCTTCGCTTAAATAATGGCCTTATTTGCTATAAGTTTTTACTGATTACCAGCAAAATTTGTAATAAAATAGCTTAAAGTGCTACCTGATAGTAGCAGATCCACACTCTAGAAAATTTTATTGTAATTTTACCCCTATAATAGTAGGAAACCATTTTCCTACTATAATAGGGGTAAAATTACACCGAGTCGTAATGGCTTAAAAGCTATGTATTTTTACTCATTTTGTGGCGTACAAAAGCCACTTTTACGGGGGAACTTTAAAATAAATAAGACGTAAGAGTACAATACTGGTGTAAACTTACGACATTTTTTGTTTAATAAAATTAAATCGAAAATAGTGTAATATCTATCATGGGTGTTTAAAATTACCACATTTTTGTTGTAATTTTCCTCCTATTTGGTAGCAAAACCGCGTCTTAAGGTGTAATTTTACAACATTTTTTGTTTAAAATTACACCGAAAATGGTATTAGAATTTCTCGGCTTATAATAAGCTTATAATTTAAAACAAAAATAATAATTATACATATTATTTTTGCGGATGTTTTCACATCCAAATTTCCCACCAACAGATCGGGCATGTCTGCCCAGAAAACCTATCATGAGCCTGTTGTATGGAAGCTGGCTCACCGGCATCAGAGCCTGCTTTACCAGCTTCCACGCAGGCTTATAGGATTTTGGTGGAGTAAAACTCGATTCGAGTATTTATACTCCGATGCCACAAACCTTATGCAAATTATAAGGTTAAGGCAACATAGCTCCATCAAGCCAGAGCGAATATCCGTCAACTGCATTGTGAAATAATGAAATTGTCCGTTCAATAATGCAAAAATACCCTGTGAGCGTGTTTTTACACCAAAATGAGAGTAAAAATATGAATATTGGTCGAAATTTTACCCTATTCCTAGTGTAAGATTAATGTTTTTTTGGGTGATTTTACAACTTAAATGATGTGCGAGCTAAATTCTGATTTTTTTTCGAAATTTTACGACGTTTTTGCAAATTTACCCCGTTTTTACCCCATTTTTCGGTTTAAATTCAAATTCATTTTCTACAGTGCACCGAAAAATTTAAAAATTTAAACCGAAAAATGGGGTAAAAACGGGGTAAATTTGCAAAAACGTCGTAAAATTTCGAAAAAAAATCAGAATTTAGCTCGCACATCATTTAAGTTGTAAAATCACCCAAAAAACATTAATCTTACACTAGAAATAGGGTAATTTTAAACCTTGCGTAAAATTTCGACCAATATTCGTATTTTTACTCTCATTTTGGTGTAAAAACACGCTCGCAGGGTATTTTTGCATTATTGTACGGACAATTTAACCTTAACCTTATAATTCGCATAAGGTTTGTGGCATCGGAGTATAAATACTCGAATCGAGTTTTACTCTACCAAAATCCTGTGTGGCGCTTGCCACATGGCAGACATGCCCGGGAAATTTGGATGTGAAAACATCCGCAAAAATAATATAATATTTTTGTTTTTGCAGACCGTATAAGCCGAGAAATTCTAATACAATTTTCGGTGTAATTTTAAACAAAAAATGTCGTAAAATTACACCTTTAAGACGCGGTTTTGCGACCAAATAGGAGGAAAATTACAACAAAAATGTGGTAATTTTAAACATCCATGTCGTAAAATTACACCCGTATTGTACTTTTACTTCTTATTTAGCTTAAAGTTCCCCCGTAAAAGAGGCTTTTGTACGCCACAAAATGAGTAAAAATGCATAGCTTTTAAGCCATTACGACTCGGTGTAATTTTACCCCTATTATCGTAGGAAAATGGTTTCCTACGATAATAGGGGTAAAATTACAATAAAATTTTCTAGAGTGTATGTTAGCAACATTCTGTCAGCCATTTGAAATATCAAACTTTTTATAGCGACTGATTACTATTCGCTGATAAATTTGGTAAGAATTTAGTTTTTTGAAATTTGTTATTTTGAATGGCAAAATTTGTAGTAGAAAAATTTTTCAGTGTAACGAGCATAAATGTCTTAATTATAATTTGACTTTTGTGCATTAGCTGTAGCTACACATGAGTGAATTTTAAATACATAGTTTAACAACCAAGTATATTATTATCATTTCTGATGACTATGTGGTTTACGATCATTATTTATTGTTTAGTCAGCAAATGGTAATTACTGCATTTTGACAGAAAACAAGTTAATTCTCTTTTAAAAATTGCCAAAATGAATTTAAGATAGTGTTAATTTTTTCAAGACATTATATTTCACAAAATTAAATGTTATTATTGAAGAAAACAAAGTCTTTGTTATGGGATGACATCATATAAAAAAAATACTTTCTCATCATTTCAAGGTCTGCTGAATGTAAGATGTTCGAAAAAATATTCTATGTGATGGCGTAGCAAGGCTTGTTACCCTGGGCAGAAATTCGACCATAAAGTCGGCGCAATTCGAGTCGGCGCAATAATAGTTTGTATGCAAGAAAACGGTAGTAAGTTATTTTGAGACTTTTGGTTTAAGATGTTCTATACGGATATTGCTTTGACTTCATATTTACAAATATAAGAATACCCATTACGCTAGATTTCAATAACAAAATTTTTCTGGTACTCAAATTTGATATAAATTTTAAAAATTATTTTTTACTTTTTAGCTTAAAACTTAAGAACCACTGAACCGATTTGGTTGAACCTTTCAAAGGAGCTTACTAGCATCAATGGGCGGGTCTTAGGCTGCGGGTAAAACCAAGGTTTTCCTTTCTTTCTTACAACTTTCTGATTTATGTATATTACTTTATGTTTTTCTGTCTGTTCGCCAGGGGCGAAGGCCCTAGTAACAAATTGAATTTGAATTTTTTTCTAATTAAAAATCAAAAGAGAGTTGTTGCAATATTCAGTAGCAGTATCTAAAAATGTACAATTTTTCTAAAGACAAAATGAAAATCAATTAAAAGCAGATGTTGAAATATTTTTCACTTCGGTGTAATTGAATGTTTTATATCCAACTATGAAGTGCTAATTCCACACCAAGAGTGTTTAATGAAGCATAACCATCAGCTCTTTGTTTTTAATTAACTGCGCCCAATAAGTACCTGCTATATTTGCTTGTAATGAAAAAAAGGTGAGAAGATTAAATAAATACAACAGATTGTGGTACTAAAAAGTGCTTTAAAAATCGATTTAGATTCTATTGCATATTAGAGAGATAATAACCTTACCACCTATAATTCCCAAATCAAATGCTGGTGGTTTATTTCGTGGCTTTCTACCAATAACGTTTAACCGATTTGATTTAGTTATGTATGTGTTTCGTTATAAAAAAGCGTTTTACCGTGTCACTCTTTGCTCTATCACGTTTTTTGTGTTATTGGTCTTTAATAATCATAATTTGCATATCGTAAACATGCTCGAACTTGCACTTTATATAAACTCAAATAAGATGGCATTCGAGCAAATGAGCAAATAAACCGTAACCTAACTTGAATGGCTAAATGGAAAATTAGTCTCACGATTTTTGGTGACAAAGCGTCTGTGGGAGGTCTTGCTGTATTTACATTTGCTTGCGGTTATGTTCAATTTTCTTTAAGCGTCATTGAGACGTTTCAAGTAGACTGAAAGCCACTAAAAATTGAGCCAGATTCAGTCATATACACGTTTGAATTTCCCTTTCAAGTGGAACGAAAACATAACCTAAAAATTATCACATCTTTTTGTCAAAATATTTAGGAATTTCATATGAAACTGTTTTTTGCCCACGGGTTTATTATATTCGTGTTGTTTTTTCTATAAAATACTAGCTTGCATACCCGTTGTTGCCGGGTCAAGTTTTTTCAAATTTTTATTTTTATTTTTTGATGGTCTATGTTGGAGCTAAACTTCAAGCCAATCGGCTCGGTAGTTTCCCCGCGAAAGGGTAACATAGAGGAAGAGCTAAGTTTCGAGATCACTTTACTCCCTCCCCTTACTCCCCCCACCCCTCGCGCTACTTTTTCGTATGCCAATTTTGGAACCAGAACGACCACAGACACTCATGCCAAATTTCAAGTCAATCGGTTCAGCCGTTTTTGCGTGAAATAGGAACAGACAGACAGACAGACAGACACCAACTCATTTTTATTTATTAGTATGATTAAGAACTACAAAATAGAAAATATAAAATGAATCGAAACACATACACATAGAACTGTATCCTTTTTACGCGAATTGGTGTTCATGTATTCGTTTCAGCCATTGAAACAAGTAGAAAGCCTTTCTACTATAATTAGTTTCAATGACTGGAAGCAAGTTTTTTTTTTATAGTTCCAGGCAGAGTTTAGGGGAAGAACCTTTAATGCCGAAGCACAGCTCAGGCTGGTACTCACACATATTCACACATAAGCAACAGGATCACACTACGACAAATTCCATGTATTTACAGTACCTACTTGCTTTCAGTCTATTTGAAAGGTCTCAATGACGGTTTAGGCAACTTAGAAATTATTCCAATGGAAAATGTAATATACATACATCGTTACTTCAATAAAGTGACATAATTATTTTTGTTTTATTTTTTAGATACATTTTGAATGAACAGCTGCGAGATTATAGTGCAAGCCACCACAATGAGAGCAGGCTCCTAGGTTGTGATGAGAAAACATCCAAAAGAAAAGTGACTGTTGAAGCGAATAAAATATGTAAACAAAATACAATACATATTTTTAATTTTCATCCTAACAGGTAGAGGATTGCAAAAAATTCATGAAATATTTTTTTTTGTGCTTGAAAATTTGAAATGATCGATCGGAGAAAAGAAGGTATGTTTCAATTTTTGTTTGTAATTATCTAGATAACACAGGGACTACATTGACTTTTATTTCTGGTGTACCAGCAAAACTGTTTGCTAAAAAGCCAGTGTAGACCAATCTGGTTTACCAGTTTTTCTGGTAAGACAGTGCTGGTATACCATTTTTGTAGACAGCGCTGGTATACCAGATTTTGACAGGCAACCAAATTAAAATGACGGAAACTGAATTTTCGAGAAAAAATATATGGGAGCTTATTATTATTTTACGAGAAAAGGAATTTTGAATGGAATGCACATTCTAGATATTCGATTTGAGACAAGAGAGTCGATTTGAGAGAGGAAAAGGTAGATTAGTTTTTTTGTAGTCGTTTCAAAGCCAATATTTTGGCAACCATAATTTGTTGTTACCTATTCACTAACATTTCGCCTACTGAACTGTTTTACCAGAATTTGCCCACCAAACAAATTTGACAGATTGCGACTAAAAGGCTTACCAGCTGGTATACCAGAAATAAAAGTCAATGTAGTCCCTGTGTAAGACGCCCTTGTAAAGAGGCCCTTGTAAAGAGGCCCTCTAAAAATTTCGGCATGAATTTCATCTTTGTAGACGTGTACTGATCCTTTGTGTAGATAAGTACGCGCCCACCCTTTTGTGGGAAGACCATGTGCTTTTGCATACACGGTAAAAAATCAGAGCTTATATGTAATCAAAATTGGATTACACTGGACGTATATGTAATCCAAATTAAAATCTAAATCCAATGCATGGATTAGACATTTTTCAAATATTTTTTTTTTTAAATTTGATATTAAAATCTATATTTTTTAATGAAATTGTTGGTTTTAATACTAAAAGTATTTAAGTACAATATACAAAATAATTAAAATTGGGTGCGAAATTTTTTTAACATGTTTTTAATAATTTGCATGTATTAAAAATTTGCTGAACATAATTTTTGGATTGAAAAGTATTCCAGGATTTCTTTACCGTGTAGGGATAAAGTTTATATTATTAATTATATGAAATTAATGCTTTGGAAATCACAAATGTTGCCAATTTAAGCATGTCTAAAACGAATCCGAGAGTCAGTAAAGAATATTATAATAAATTATTGAATGACTTTTGTTCCAGAGTAGGGATGGTTCAAAAAACTTGCATCCAAGGTGAGTTATCCTTTGATAATCTGACCACTCCTTACCCCCTGTCCCATACAAATGGAAAATACTGTTGTGATTATCTCGAAAACGGTTGATTTTTCCAAATTCGTGGGGTTCTTGGGAAGATAAGTGCTTTCGAATGCAAGAAACCATTTCGAATGTGTTCATTTTAGTACGATTTTCGGAATGAACTTGTATATTGGTTTGGTACAAACCAACTAAACTGATAGCTCTGGTCACAAGGGAAGAGAGGCTTCTATGTCGGCATGTAAACCCGGGCGTATAAGGAAAATATCGTCGGGTTACTGCAAAAACAAGATAACTCCACTATTTACATTTTTTTAGTTAAGTGGATTTCTACACATAAAAACTTCAGTACATGTAAAAGATATATCGTCGGCTAAAAGTGAAATTGTGCTAAGTCCATTATACCAAATTTGACAGAAGAGCAATAAAAACCCTTGTTAAATCATTTTAATTTTCATTTAAAGAAAACAGAGTCTCATTTGAAGAAAACTTAGCCCAATTTTTTCCATTTAAAGAAAATTCAGTGTTTTATTGAAAGAGAATTAAAACGATTTAACAAGGTTTTCATTGCTCTTCTAGAAAATTATACCAAATGGACTTAGCACAATTTCACTTTTAGCCGACGATATCTTATTTTTGGTCTACTTTAGGTGAAATTTTTAGGAGTAGAAATGCACTCAACTAAAAAAATGTAAATAGTGTAGTTATCTTGTTTTTGAAGTAACTTAACGATATCTTTATTGTTGAAGTATCTTACATAAATAGGCACCTTGTTATAAACAAAAAATTTTAAGAGTAAAATATAGTCAAATTTCTGCTATTTTTATAATAAATTGTGGTCAAGGAAAAGGTTAAATAGATTTTTTAATGTAAATACAAAAAATTTAAATCACGATAAGATTAAGTCTTTGGATTTGGCATTTATACAAAGCACTTCAGAATAATAAGTGGATACTCAATTTATGTAATTTATTAATTACTTCACAGTGCACGTATAGTTGAACCTTGAAAATTTTAAATAAACATAAATCTTTCGAACACAACAGAAAGCAGAAATGAAATGTTGTATTAGTGATGCAGGGAAAATTAATATAAATTTTCCGCTGTTTACTTTTCGTTTACTTATATGTCAAAGTGACATCAACTGAAGCACTTTTAAGCTAACATATTTTATGTAAAATTCCTAGGTACGATTAAACCAAGGTGACTTCTTAAAATCCATAGATGAATCAGGTAAATTAAATATGAGTTCATATATAATCACTTTGTTTATCACTCATTAGTTCATAAAAATATTCTTTCATGTCAGTCACTTGGTTAAGGACAACTTGTAATAATAAGTAGGTAGTAGGCATTAAAATGCGGAAGCTTAAGAAAACCATATCTACAGGAAAATGTGTAAATAAATTTAATAAAAATCAATCATTTGCAGGCGCCTATGTTAATCCAAATAAGACACATCGATCACGAATGTAAACTCGCTAGTTAGATGAAGTATGGTGTAACCACCTAAAACTATATCAGTTTTAACATCCAATGAATTATGTATTTTATAAATCTGAATATTAGTTATGAATGGCAATTGATAGCGACTTGCACGAAAAACTGGTCCATGGGAATAACGACACGAAATCATGAAATTACATAACATACTCGACTGAAATTGACATGATATACGAGTAAAGTGGACAAATTCAAAACGCACATATAACGACATAAAAAACCCGAAATTTTACGTTCGTATTAACTACGTACCGAAAACATTTCACCGCCTTGGGAAACTTTATCAGCGTCGAAGTGCTGGACACACCACACCGAGAATATTAAAATGATTCAAATCGGCAATGAATAAACAAAGTATCTAAACAAAAATGAGTCCAAACGAGACTGAAATCGACTTAGCTAGCAGATCAAAGCTGAATGTTAAACAAATGCTATGAAAACTGAGAGTGATATGAAATACCGGATAATTTTGAATTCAAATTCGCGATCCGAACGAGTTACAAATTTCAACTGAATGTCGTCTTGATCATGCACTGTGCATTTATAAAGCGGCCACCGTAGCTTTGTAAGCTCCATAAGAAAGATCACATCAGCTGAGGTGTTTTGTTTCGCTGATAGTTGGCATGGATCTGGCTGTTTGTCTGGCTTGGGTGACTCGATGAACTCTCCACATAAGTGAAGGCAACCCTCGTGCAAATTGTGGGTTTGGGTTGCATGAAAAAGACACCTCTACCAAGTAGGTAAGTCAAGCATTTTCTGTTAGAGGACTATAGGTAAACTAACGTGTTATATAGGCAACAATGTAATAAGATTAGTTTAGGTAAGGTTAGGTAAGCTAAGATAAAATACTTGAACCTTTTTTTTAACTCTTGGCGATACTTTTGTACTTTTGCGAAAGCACTCGATAGATGATGTGAATGAGTTAGGACTTTTCTGTCAAAAGGTGATCACCTCTGGCTATGATTGAAGCCAGCGTCTCCAAAATACAATCTATAGTATTTTTTAGTAAAAGCATAGCTGAAATGGAACCAATATGCAGAAAATATTGAACAAGTTTGTAAATTCTCAAGTTCTTGAATTTTACATCACTATATTTAATAAATCCTGTTATACTTGCTATCAAATTTAATTGAATTGCGTGAATCAATTGAACCATTTCTGATTTTTGGTTTTCTCTCATATCGTATGACAATTTTTATACCCGTATGGTGAAACCAAAGGGTATATTAACTTTGCCTTACCGTTTGTAACGCCACGATCCCGTCATCACACATAAAAATGAATTACACCAGTGTGTGTAGAATGATAAAAATAATTAATTTTTGCATGTCCGTCCGTCTGTCCGTCCGTCCGTCTGTCCGTCCGTCCGTCCGTCCGTCCGTCCGTCCGTCTGTGGCGCGGATTGCGGGCGCAGAGATTGAGCTAGAGACTTGAAATTTTGCGTAGATTCGTTTTTCGTAAAATGCAAGGCCAAGTTCGTTAATGGGCAAAAATGGACCATTAGGGGGGGTACCCCCCATACGAACGAAAACGATTTTTGTGAATATCTCAAAAACGGTGCATCTTATCAAAAAAGTGCAAGAACAAAAGTTATTTAGGATATGATTCTACATAAAACTCCCATACATCAAAATCCGATTGGAATAAATTTTAAAAAACCTTGTTGGAAAGTTTGACTTCAAAGTGGAATTTTGGTACAACTGTTCGAATTTTGATACGAATATCACCATACGGGTCTCCAATGATTGCCAGATTGGCAATTATAGCTTTTGTTATGTTTTATATTATATATTCATGTACCTATTCACATTCGAAAAATTCCTCCTCATAGACTCAGTGGTTAGCTCTAAAAAGTCAAAAAAAATACTGTTTCTAGTTTGAAAACTATACTGAGGTACAATTGTCATCAGATTCAACAAAAATGCAATTGAATAAAAAAATCGCTAAATTTGCGTGATTTAAAATGAGAAGTATTTAAATCAAATGATTATTTTTTTGTCAGAGAAAGCAGTGATGCTAAAACAAAGTAACCTCTCTTTTTGGTTATTATATTTTCTTTATTATTAGTGTATGTTGATGACAGAGGGGAAACATCAGAGTAGACTATCTACTAGAGCTTGTTCACATTGATTGAAATAGTCCAGAAACTGTCAAAACTAAGGAAAGGTGAAGTTGCTGACAGGAAAATCCTTCTCAAAACTAAAAATTTTTTCAGAGTTCCGCCTGTCGTGCTCTGATTGGTTGGCTGCCATATTGTGTGTGTTCCATTGTTATTATTGTTTCGGTTGTCTTCGATGTAACACGTCGCATTGCAATATGCAGCAAAATATTACTTGCGATTCTTTAGAAATGTTCTGTGTCCCATATGTTTCACGACAATCTGACTGTTCACAGCTACTAGCGTAATTGAAGACCTCGATGCAAAAAACGGTAATCTTCTCTTTCTGACGAAAATGAGTTATTGATACCAATAATAAACGAATCCGCACATTTGGTTACAAACCTCGGACTTGTTGGAGGCCTGGGTAAAAAGATATTAAAAATATCAGTTGTGGTCAACACAAAACTTTCTTCTACAAAATCTACGACCCTGTGCAATTTACGTTATAGCCCTGTCGTATTGTCAACCCAATACAACCTCCCAATAAATTGTTGGTTCATCCAAAAATATCAAAAACGTACAAAATTTGAGATAACTTGAGAACTGTAAAAGATATCAATTTACGGTAAATAGCAAAAATGTAGAAAATGTTAACATCTTTAATTATTCTTTTAACTGATTTGTCGAAAAACCGTTAGTTTGCAAATTATTCGCAAAAATATAATTTTTTACATATTAATGAAAATATCTCAATAACGGTAAAAGATAACGGATAACGGTAAAAGACAAAATTGTGCAGAATGCCATTCTCATTAATTCACTTCATACATTCAGTCAGCAAAAACCCGTTAGTTTTCGAGATAATCGCAAAAAACTGTTTTTTTTTGGAAATAACGGTTTATCTCGATAACAGGTTGAGATATCGAGTTATAGCTAAAGACAAAAGTGTGGGAAATTTTATTTTCTCCAAGTTTTGTCATACTTAAGGCCACTAAAAAACGCGTAGTTTGGGAGTAAATCGAGAAAAACGAAATTGCGATTTTTGAAAAACCGCCATTTTGGATACTTCCGGTTAACGGATTTCCACCAAAAGTTGATAGGATCGTCCCATTTCAGGACCCAACATGCCTATAAAATTTCATGGCGCTAGCTCTATTAGTTTTTGAGAAATCTTGTACACAGACTGACAGACTGACAGACAGACTGACAGACTGACAGACAGACTGACAGACAGACTGACAGACAGACTGACAGACAGACTGACAGACAGACTGACAGACAGACTGACAGACAGACTGACAGACAGACTGACAGACAGACTGACAGACAGACTGACAGACAGACTGACAGACAGACTGACAGACAGACTGACAGACAGACTGACAGACAGACTGACAGACAGACTGACAGACAGACTGACAGACAGACTGACAGACAGACTGACAGACAGACTGACAGACAGACTGACAGACAGACTGACAGACAGACTGACAGACAGACTGACAGACAGACTGACAGACAGACTGACAGACAGACTGACAGACAGACTGACAGACAGACTGACAGACAGACTGACAGACAGACTGACAGACAGACTGACAGACAGACTGACAGACAGACTGACAGACAGACTGACAGACAGACTGACAGACAGACTGACAGACAGACTGACAGACAGACTGACAGACAGACAGACTGACAGACAGACTGACAGACAGACTGACAGACAGACTGACAGACAGACTGACAGACAGACTGACAGACAGACTGACAGACAGACTGACAGACAGACTGACAGACAGACTGACAGACAGACTGACAGACAGAAAGACATTTTTTTAATATGACTCCAATCGACTCAGAAGTGATCGGGAAATGTTTTTTAGGCAAAATTAAGAGGTCAAAATTTTTCATGAATACAATACTTTATTATACTCCGTAGAGGAAAGTAAAAAATCTCAATAATCTCAGTAATCAAGCGTCTGAATATCTAGTTGTCTCTTTTTAAAAACTTATTTAGCTTGCCATCGTATTTGTCTACAATATTTTCACCACTTCGTTCTTATACGGACAAGGGTAGGTCCTGTAACGATAACGTGATTATCCTTATCCTCAATTTTCCCGAAAAAACTGATCTGGGAAGACAGACAAAAACAGATTTTCGTAATAATGCTTCAATCGACGCAAGAGTGCTCGGGAAATGTTTTTGTAAGTTCTGGCCCTTACGGTTCTCAATTACGGTATTGATGCGGTAAGCATTACATTTCCCGCTCGGGTATATGTCGGAGACGTGCAGGATCCCGTTTTGGTATCAATTTTTCTTATATTATGTAAGAAAAGTAAAAAAAAATCATATGATTCGAGCCGACAGAATTCAATTGCTAAGGATGTGTGAAAGTCCCCTTTTTTATATAAATACCAGAGTCTCTGTTATATTAACCCCTGCTTATATGGACTCACAGAAATTTCTTCGGTACATATATTTGAATTCCGTGAGAAATTTTTATTAAAATACTTACGATATAAACTTTTCGATTATATGAACCTGGTCTGCAATTAGTAGTATTATCGATACATACGATATCTACGTTTCTGCATAATTTACACATAATACGACGAAAATTTTTTTAGTTTTTACAAAAATATGATTTTGTTTTACAAGATCTGAAATAATGGTAAAAGATATCGATTTACGACTCCAGATTGGCGACTTCCACACTACATGAGAATCATATTAAAGTATATTAGATTTAGTTGTAACGTATCAAACCAATCGCTGGACACAAAAATGAACTACACCAGGGTGTTTGGGATGACAAAAGATTTTGATTTTGGCTTGTCCGACCGTCTGTCTACCCGTCTGTCTCTCTGTCGTCTGTCCGTCTGTCTCTCTGTCCGTCTGTCTCTCTGTCGTCTGTCCATCTATTTATCCGTGAATATCATAACTTTCGGAAGGATTGAGCTAGAGATTTGAAATATTTACAGTTGCGTTTCTCGTAAATGGCAATGCTGAGTTCTTGAAATGGCAAAATCGGACCATTCCCTTCTCCATATAAATGAATCTTTTCTCGCAATTTTCTCGAAAACGTTGAATTGCATTGAAAAATTTATAAAGCTAAAATGTCTTTTGAATATAATTTTACATAACCTATCTATACATCAAAATTCAGTTAGACTACCTCTTTCCCCTCCCCGATACAAATTGAATACTTTTTCCTTATTTTCTCGAAAACGGTGCATCATATCGAAAAGTTTATAAAGACAAATTGTGTTTAGAATATGATTTTATACAACTTATCTATCCAGTCGGACCATTTCCACCTCCCTCTCCCATACAAAAAGATTTTTTTTTAAATAAACGAATTGGTCGGTGACAAAATACCTTATTTAAATTCGTTCTCCACAAAATGAATAATTTAAATGATCAAATCGCACAAAAACAGTGGATGAACAAAAAACGCACAAAAACAGTGGATTTTCAGATTCGATGTGAATCTAACCACAATGTTCTGGAAAAAAGCACAAAATTCAACACCAATCCATTTAATTTCACTTGGTCACTGAGTAAATACCTTGGTTCGCTTCGTTGATCACAAAATAAAATACTTTCGACAATTTAAAAGTGGGGAAAACAGCGATAATTTGCGCACTATATCGATAAACAACCGTTTCGCATCGATCATCAATGAGGCAAGACCGAATATATTTCTCAGCTGTCAAACGTGCGTCTGAGAGCGTAACGGCATCAGTTGGCGATAACATTATCACCAAATTATCCGTGTTTCAGTTCCAAATACAATATTTCCTTCTTCCATACCATAATCACATACAAAATGCAAGTTTCATTTTTTCCGATATTCTCGCTTTTCCCCAAAATTTTTCTCGACTTTTCCAACAAAACGAAAAAAGAATCGGGATTTTTGATTTGGAATTACTGAAAGTGCAAGCCAGAAAACCGCTGCCACCAGCAACCCCTGAAAGTATGCAATTTCGGGTTTTCAAGATTTTCCGACTTTTCCGGTGGAAATTTCCAATTTTCGGCTCCGTAGTGTTTTTACCTGGTTCAATACGAATCCAACAAAGAAATCCCCATGTAAATCGGATTATATTCAGCCGAGTTATGGATAGTCTAACTGACCACGATTCATTTATATATATATAGATTATATCCCGAGAGCGAGTTGAGCTATGCAGTTTTAGTAAAAGTCAAAAATTATAGGAAATTTTATACAGACCAACATACTACAGACTGACAAACTGATAGAGTGAGAGACAGAAAGACATTTTTGTAATATGACCCGAATCGACTCGGGAAATGTTTTCTTTAGGCAAATTTGGCAGGGCGAAATTTTTCACGAATACACTACTTTATTTGACTGCGTATTAGGAAGTAAAAGCTTATTAAAGTTATCTTTAATTAATAAATGTTTGGTGTAGAAAACTTATACGGTCACTTTCTATTCTTTCTTAGTAAGTTTTTTTTTTACAAAATTCATTTTTATAACATTAATGCTTTAACCATCATTTGATACAATTTATTATAATCGATTTATTCCAATATTAACTATGGTTGATAGGTTAATTAATAGGTTGTGTCAATTAAAAGTTTTTGAATCTGTTTCGTAAACATTTTTTTTGTGACATTCACCATTATTAATACAGTTTAACTGTAAAATGGATTTTATCTTAAGAGAAAGAATAGCCAAGATTATCCATGGAGTTTATTTTTCTTATTAATATTTTTTTCAATTGCTGTAGAAGAATAATCGAAAGTTGTTGCTCTTCAATATCTTGTTGATTTGAAATTATTCTTCTGGTAAAACTTACACAGTATATATGGTACAACATGCGTACATCACTTTGGACTTTAATTATGAAAATTATTTTCCGGGTTCTTCAATAACCAAAAGTGAATACCAGTTTTTTTCTCTTGATATAGTAAGACAAGTTAAAGTTTCATCCAACAATTACATGGGTTATAGTTTTAAATGAACAAAAACAAATGTTGTTTCTGCATTGTTGATAAAGTGCATCTCAGCCTTGACAATATTACAAGTCAAACCGGTCAAAAACACTCACGTGACGAAACTTCTTACGATAAGATTGTCACCTCAAGACTTCATAACTGAAGAAAAACTAAGTAATGTAGGAACCAGGCCGGAATAATGAGACCTCGGGCAAATTTAAAGTTTTTAAGCCAACTAAAGAAAAAAAAACGAAGGCGCAAACTTATTAAAAAAAGGACACAACAAGAGTTTTTTAAATAATTATTTTAGCAAGAGAACTGACAATGTATATAGTACGCATCACTCTAAACCAGCCTCGAATCTTTTTTGAGCATCGGCCCCTGAGGCATTGTTCCCTTTCTACCGACCCCAATATTTTACTTACACTAGGCGCTTTTCCAGTAAATAACACTGAAAATATACTGGGTAAAACAGTAATTTTTTTCCTTTTTCATGTTTTCCTAGTAAATTTAACTGAATTGCGACGGTAAAAAAGTAAATTTTACTGAACTGCGACGGTAAAATTTACTGTAAATAAATTATGCTGGGAATCACGCATGCGGGAATTGAAGCTTGGAAAGCGGAAATTAAGAAAATAATTTTATCGCACATGTAACATAAAGAAGAAAAACAAAAAGCGCTTTCCACTAAAATAGTGAGAGAGTCTCGACTCGATTGTGTGTTTACATTAGGACTTTTTTTCATTCGCTGTGTCTTTTGATTTGGTGATGGTAAGAGTCACAGTGGAGAGGGAAACCAAAAAAGGCGAACGAAATTTAGACCCACTTAAAAATTTCAGCCGCAAACCGGTTTGAGTCTGGTTGATGAAAGCTGTTTCGTTTCCATGAAACCGGTTTAGCGAATGAAGATGAATCGCAGCATGAGAACACAGCAGCAAAATGACGAAAGACGCAGCGAATGAAAAAAAGTCGTGATGTAAACACACTCATTCAAACACAAAGCTTTTCCCTTTCCTACAAAAGAACGAACATACAAAAAAGAAAATCTAGCTAAAGTTACACCGCGTCTTGATTTGGGATTTTTCATCGCAGAGATTTTTGATTGACCAATCAGAGCTGGAGTTGACGGCGATAAAAAATCCCAGAGATAAATTTCAAGAAATCTTGCAATTGCAAAATTTCTTGGAATTTCTCAATTCAATATGGCGGAATGTAAATTCTCCCGACAAGTAGTTGCGAAAATAACTAATTTTTACAAACAATACGATACAAAAAGCTTTGGAAGAGAATATATAACATTAATGGCGTTTTCGACTGGCATGCTCTTTTTGCTCTGAAGTTGCTCTAAATTTGCTCACTCTGAGATCTTGTGTTCGACTGAGATTTTTTGATCGCTCGAAAAAGAGTTACGTGTTCGAGTGACGCAAGTACTCCGTATGCGAGCACTAAAAGAGCATTTTTCGAGCAATTTTGTGATCTGCCTAATGTAGTCAGATTTGAGTTGCTCTTTTGAGGTTAAGGCTAACAAAATCGTGTGGAATCGTAAATGGAAGATATTTATGATTTTGATTTCTTGGATTTTGATTTCTTGGAAGAAGAATTTCATTTGTTCAGAAATATATTAGTGCAGTGTCAACTTAAGGGGAATATATCAAAATTAATTTTAATTTGTTTTATGCTTCTTCTTGTTCTTTGAGAAATGCTCGACTCCCAAGCAGAGGTGCTCGAAATCTACTCGAGATCTGCTCGAAATACCTTGCTCTAAACTGGGGTAGAGCGTGCTCTGAATCTGCCCTGAATCTGCCAGTCGAAAACGTCATAAGAGGTTTTTCTTTTCGTCTGTTCTTCTGTTTCAGCCTTTTCAAATTCACGTATTGCATTAATTGCGAGCGCGGCGACTATGTGCTTTCTTTTCATCGCCATTTTGAGTACTAAAATTTCAAGAGATTTTCGGCCCAGCTGTCAAAAAAATCTCATTGCGGTGAGATATTTCTTGGGATGAAAAATTGTTAATCAAGTGTTAGCTCGACGGAGACTGAAGAACGCTACTTGTGCACAATGGCTTTATTCGTCATTACTGCGCGTATGAAATACGAACGACTTCCTTTTCCAGGTTAAACGGGGCCGAAGGTCGACCTGAGAACAAGGAGAAGAACGGCGAAGCGGTTCTAGGCGCAGCAAGTACAATTTTTTGTATTCATGAAAAGTTTCGAACTCATAATTTCGCTTAAAAAACATTTCTCGAGCACTCCTGAGTCAATTGCAGCATTATTACCAAAATGTCTTTCTGTCTGTCACTCTGATAGTCTGTCATTCTATCCTTCTGTCAATCTGTCAGTGTGTGTACAAGATTTCCAAAAGAAAAGTACTAGAGCTAGAGCCATGAATTTTTACAGGCGTGTTTGCTTACTGATTTTCACCAAAAGTTGATAGGATCGCCCCATTCGATCCTATCAACTTTTGGCGGAAATCAGTTAACGGGAACTAAGCAAAAAGGTTGTATGTATAAGATGAATTATTAACCTTATCCGCTATCTTTCCTTTATATAAAAACTCTTCTTTATATACAGTCTGTGTCAGAAGAAGAGATCGGGTTTTTTTGAAAAGTAGAAAAGATATTTATTCAGAGGTGAAGCACCTCTCAAATGTCGCAAATATTTAATATGCCGTGTAATCTCCATCGTTGTCAAATATAGCCTGGGACGTTCTTGGCATACTTTCAACCAGTTTTTGTGCGTAACAAAGAGGACCAAATTTTTCGAATAGTGCATGTCAGCTGCTTCAAAATGTAGACACGCTTTCCCGTGAGAATAAGAACTAAGATACCACAATAAATTATGAAACCATATCAATAGACAAAAACATTAAGAATTAAGAAATGTAAAGTAGCGAGTGTCTTACTAGTAACATCCAGTTGATGAATTTGTCATCTGCATACATTTTCAAAAGCTCTAGGATAATGCATATAAAATACAGAATTAAGACCCTTTCACTCATACTCACATTTTGTCCGTTTCCACAGTTTCACATAAATGTAACGAACCAGTTCTATTTTTCCTTTCATCCAACATAATTAATTTTGTAATTATCTCAAATTTAGAATTGCTAATGCTATTTTGATTAACTTAAAACTGTGTGTGGTTTATCCACTCTTTTTTTAACTATTCGTTTGAAATTCCTTGCCTTAACTATAATTCGATGGAACCATTAAAATTTTATGGGTATGCTGGGAACAAAAATTCACCTGAGACGGTAAATCATTAAAAATTATGTAATTTTCATGTTTCTGAAATATTATATTAGTAATCATAGCAGCTATATTGGCGCGCTTTCCGTTTGTATCACTGTGGGGATGCTGCACTGCTATGATATTTTATGCTCGGCTATTTTCCAGACTCAATTTTTATGAACCTAGCATAGTATGATGCTAGTCAGCGTGCTTGACTTTAAATCAGAGTCATGATCGCGCGCACCTAATTAATCCGCCCGTCAGAATTTCAATGTAAATTTTTTATGACGGATTCAACCGGGACAGTGGAGTTGGACACCTCCTCTAGACATTTGCCAATTCGTTCGACGTTAGCGATCTTTTGGTGCATGATATTATAAGCTAGGTTTTTTGTTCGAACCGCGGGAAATGACCTTTTTGGTGGCAATTGGCTAGAGACTTTGTGCCGTCATTTTGTAGGCGATTGATTAGAAAACCCCATTATGCTGAGCTTGCTATATGAAATTATTGAGGCTTTATGAAGGTTATCTTTTTGGTCGTTTAAAGTGATTTTTGCTTAATAATTGCCAAGTCAATATCATATTCATTTTAGCAGTCTATCTATACTATTCTATTTTATTCTTTCGTATCGTAGATATTGTATTATAATAAAGATGCTGATTTTTTGAACATTTAATCGAATATAATTATAACTTAATTGAATACCACCAAAGATTAGGTAAAAAAAGATAAGAATCCTAGAACAAATTTTGGTATCCCAAAAAAATCGTATCCATAAAAGGCATATTTTGCTTATGATAGATGATAATTTAAATAAGGAAGAAATATTTTTTTTTGCATGTTAGATATTTAAAATAAAATTAAAACAATTAAAACAAAATTACACTTTCTTTGATACTCACCAGAATCCAATAAAGTACCTACTTTAAATTTGATGCTAGACGAGTTCAATTAAATAACAATTTGTATTAATAGTAACGTTAATTTATACTTCTTCGAACAACATTCTGAGATCAAATGAAGGAATCTCTTCAATACCAACCAAATTTTGTTATATGGAGAACTTGGTTTTTCAATATGATAAAACTAGATACATTTTTTTCATGGGATTAAATTTTTCATGAATAAATTTTTTAATCAATATGATAAAACTAAAATTAAAGTCCGTCATATGACGGGTGACTGCAATCTTGGTAAGAATTCCGTAAGGTCACAGGCGACTGTCGATTCGACGACTTTTCAAGTTGATCACCTTACGCTTTGAACAAAATTGGATAATTCTTCTTATCATATCGATTTATCAAATCAATAAAATTATCACAAAGTGTTTGTCTATTTGACAAAAAAAAATTGTTTGTCATATGGACAACATATTTCTTTAGGTGCAGCTGTTTTGACGTGGATACGTCTTGGATTTTGGTTATGGGGGTACAAATTAGAAAATCGGCTTGCTGCCATGATAACAAATTTGCAATCCATGATACTCGATAGTTTGTGGTGACATCCGAACAGAAACTGTGTTATAAGATCCGGCCTACATTAAAGCATTGTTTAGGGTATTTTGTTATGAAACTATGTTCAATTATCTTTTTAAGAATCAAAATCTAAATTTTCACTGTCGCTGTTATGCTGTGTTTGCTGCTTGTAGTACAGATTTCACATTTATACTCTTTTTAAAAGCTTTTATTTAGCTTGCCTTCGTGTTTGTCTGTTTGTCTGTTTGTCTGTCAGATCAAATCTTGCAACCCAATTTTGACCCACTTCCACTTGTCCGATTGACTTGAAATTTTGCACACTTATATAAGTCCGATGACAATACAATATTTTCACTACTTCGTCCTTGTAAGCATAACGGAAGGTCCTGTAAGGATAAAGTGATTATCCTTTTCTCGAAATTTTCCGGAAAAAAATCTATTCTGGGGGTTTTTGAGGTCGCTAAATCCGAATCTGCCATTAAAAAGTCTGTAAGGATAACGGAAGGTCCTGTAAGGATAACGTGATTATCCTTTTCTCCAAATTTTCCGGAAAAAAATCTATTCTGGGGGTTTTTGAGGTCGCTGAATCCGAATCTGTCATTAAAAAGTCAGTAAGGATAACGGAAGGTCCTGTAAGGATAACGAGATTATCCTTTTCTCCAAATTTTCCGGAAAAAAATCTATTCTGGGGTTTTTGAGGTCGCTAAATCCGAATCTGCCATTAAAAAGTCTGTAAGGATAACGGAAGGTCCTGTAAGGATAACGTGATTATCCCTTTCTCCAAATTTTCCGGAACAAAATCTATTCTGGGGGTTTTTGGGGTCGCTGAATACGATTCTCAAGTTAAAAAGCCTGTAAGGACATCTCAAATGTAAGGATATATATTCGAAGACTAAAAAGAACAAAATAAAAGAAATAAAAAATTTTTTTTTTAAAAAAAGCTTTTATTAAAAAAGAATGCACTAAAAAGAAAAAAATAATTTTCTGGACGCTGTGTATCACAAATATAAAAGCTTTTAAAAAGCGAGATAAAGCATAAAACAATAAAATAAAAATTTATCTCGTTTTTAAAAAGCTTTTATATTTGTGATACACAGCGTCCAGAAAATCATTTTTTTCTTTTTAGTGCATTCTTTTTTAATAAAAGCTTTTTTTAAAATTTTTTTTTAAATTTTTTTTTTATGTTTTCTTTATGGTATTGAATATTTGGAAGAGGCACAGGAGAGAAAAAAGGACGAAGTATGTTGAGGTTGAGTGAAGGCTTTTATTCTTGATTGTTTCTCTTCTCTATATGGGTCGTTCTGTTTCTGGAAATTCATTTTACTTGATTGTTTCTCTTGATTGCCCAGTGTTTCCTTTAATTTCTGTATATGAGTTGTATGAGCAGGCGGATTGTGTTTAAGATTTTAGTTGCTATAAATTGAAATTGCTTTGTTGTTTTTATCGTGTAATTTTATTTTATTTTGATTTTTATTTCTTTTTCATCTATGGGCGTTTTCATGAATGCAAGTTCTGCAAATAACACAAAAGATTTTGATAATAATAAACCCAATTATATGTTATTCGTCTAGTTAGTTTACTTTCGCAAATTACTGAACAACTAAGTATTACGGGGAGATGGAAGAAAATGTTTTGTGCAATGTGCGCATTTTCCGAGTATATTTATGAAAATGTCCTATAACATTTTAGAATTAAACATTTGTTCGTTGTGTTGCAAGTGAAATTTGATTTTTAGGTACAACATGCCGAAATTCACCAAACGGAAAGGCACATACCGTAATGGTTCAATATATTGAACAATATTTTGGTTGTGTTCAATATATTGAACGTGTAAGGACTATATTGAAGCGATCCATACGATTTTGAATACCCTTCAATATATTGAAGCAAAAATATTGAACGTGTAAGGCAGGTCTAAACGTAACATTACAGTCAATTAAATTGTTTTTTAGTTTCCTTTTCACTAAAATTTCTTACTTAAATATCTATTGGCGATCGTTGTAGGCGGATCCACGTCTTCTGGCCGTCTCTGCGAGACAGACACCTTGCTTTTTTTCCTAAAAAAGTGAGTGCGAGATAAATAATGAAGAAAATTGAACGTCCTCATACAATAGGGACGATTTTCTGCGATTTCTCAAGTACGAAAAAAGATGTAGTGACAAAGTCGTTTATAACGCAATTTTACACAAATCTTTCATACTTTAAAATAAAATCGGACCAACTTTAAAAATTTTGAATTGGACTATTGGGCGCCATTTTGATATACAACTTTATTCTGTAACCAAAAATTCAGGTTTCACAACCGTTTACATTACGTAACGGAATTCTGAAATTAATTCCTGGGAGACGCCGGATCTGGAAGTGCTGAAAAGAATTTAAATTTTGACAACTTTTGCTCAGTGAATTTAATCATAGATTAGATAATATAGATGGGAAGGCTCTAACGACAAATATCAGCTGAGAAGAGTACGGCTGCCAAAATGGTGTCTATCTCATTGCCTGCGTGAACACAGGAGTAAGCTTTGTGTTCGTTCAGATGGTGTTGCCGCATCTCAATTTTAGGCCTCTTTAAATACTTTTTTTTTGAAATTATTAATTATTGTTTGATTTTTTTTTGTGAATAATTAAATGTGGTTTCCCTCACCACCTTCCGCAAGATTCGTTTTTAACTTAAAACTACTCTGTTTCTGAATTTGTTTGAAACTTAAAAAAATCTTTTCACGTAATTGAGATAATAGCTTAAAGCCACAATTATTTTTTACATCTGTTTTTACATAAGTCAGAATAAATAATCAAACATGTACACATAGCTACAATTAGCTGTACGCACATACGGAAATCCCTATATGGCGTAATTTAAAAACTTTTGACACGAAAAAATCCAGTTCGAGTAATGAATAATCAGAACGAAAATTTACAAAATGGTTTAAAGGTTACAAAATTTCACTCATTTTGGTCAAACAGTTTTAAAGTTATCGTTCTTACAGACATACGTATAGCAACTATAATTTTTTGTTACTAGCGTTGGTATCATCGGACATATTTTTTAAAAATCTTAGATGAATAATCGTTGGCAAAGAGATTACAGGAAAAGCTTTTTTCTTAACCCTTTGTACAACAACACCTTTTCTAATTCAGTTTTTTTTAATATTATAACATATATTTCATGCACTTATATTGACTAAATTCATTTCGTAAGTATCCTAGGACATCAATTGTTATGAAAAAAGTAATATGCGCTTTTTTTTATAATTACTGCATTTTATAAATAAATAAAAAGCAAAAAAGTAGCTATTTTGCAGATTAAATGTAACTGTGGCAAATCTATTACAGTTAAAAAATCGGTAATCAGCTTTATAAAGGTTTTTGGGGTCGCTGATTACGAATCTGAAGTCAAAAATTCAAAATGGCAGATCCAATATGGCGGTCAAAAAATATAAAATTACGTACTAGTTTTCAGCGTAATCTAATGAATTTTATCTTTTTTGACCGCCATATTGGATCCGCCATTTTGAATTTTGAAGTTTTGACTTCAGATTCGTAATCAGCGACCCCAAAAACCCTCGGATACCAAAAACCGTGAAAATTAATTCCATAGAAAAATGTATGCATGAAAGGGTTAAGACGATTCAGAGCACAGAACATCGATTTTCCGAAGTGAATCTCGCAAAATCAGTTCAATTTATTGAATTTAACCAGATTTTTTTTCTAAAATAAATTGTGGTTTTTGTTAAAGGTGGACAACCACATTATTAAAAACATCAAAGTTAAAGCGATCAAATACTATACATTTAACAAATTGAATCCCAAATATGACAAATTTGTTAACATCAAATATTTGAAAATTTTCTCGTCTTTAATTTATGCGATCTGGTAATACGAAGTCCAATCTGTCAGTTTAAAATAAACAAATAAATCGAGTGCGAGTGACAAATCACAAAATGTAATATTTTTTGTGAAATAGATATTTTAAGCAGTGTTAAATATTATTGTTCGGACATTTTGGGAAAGTTTTAATTAATTAAAGTGGAGAAATCTTGTTCCATTTACTTCAGAAGCAAAATGTAAACATTGGCGCTGGCCGAAACTTGTTAGTGTATATGTTGTGCAGTGTCATATTGGAAATAGGGTCGGCTAAAAATCAGTTTTTCTTATTTTTTGTGTTCCGTGGAAATATATGTAAATTCAATTGTAGGGAAATGGAGCCCTTCAATTTTGTTCATTTGAACATTTATTTAACAGAATCATGACTAAACAAGATGCGTTAGACAACTTTTATAAGTGATTTTTTTCTGTTTTCTCCTAAATATTTTTTATTTTGTTGCTCCCTGCGCCATCGCAAGAAAACAACAAGTCAGATGTTTTTTTATGAACTGCATTTAAGTGTGAAGGAGAAAAAGAAAAATCATATTGGTTCGAGTTTTTGTTCCCATAGTGGCTCTCTTTGCACTCATTACGCAAACGAGAAATTGGGTTTACTTCCCATCTATATATATCTAATCTATGATTTAATCTACTAAAGATGTATAAAATTTGCTGAAAAAATTCTAAAAAAATCGCGAAGAAATTTCGGCAATAATCGCAGATGTAAACGAAGTCAAGTTAAATTTTTTTAATTATGACCAATTGAAGCCATATAGGGTATTTTCCGATTGCTTAGCAATTGTAGTTTTGTTTATATTTATTTTATAAATAATTCCAATATATTAATGGATATAGATCTGTGAGTTACGATATGTAAAGTCGTATTTATAACAACTTTGTAATATATTACATATATGGAAATAAATTTCTATACAAAAACATCGAATATGAACAAATTTTATCCTTAAAATAGTCTTAAATGATTGTAAGTGCATTTTGTATTTATATTATATTCATGCAACCTACTTATTACATAAAATTGAACCTTCTTCAAAAGTGGAGACAGCTACTAATGCCTGATTTGGGAAACGATTTTTCATTAAGAATCATATTCGAATTTTCCCATGATTAAATACCAATTCATGGTGACGGATAGACTAACTGTAATAGACTAACTGTTCGATGAAAACATAACTAATAGCTGTGTCATGTGCATACTCTGCTCGTAGAAACGAATTCTCTTTTTCGTCTGTGACGTCAGGCTGCATCCGCCCGCGTCTCTACCGCTGCTAGACGCTAACGCAAAAAATTAAATAAGAGTAAACCGAATTTCTCTTCATTTATTTTGCAGCACAAACTCCCACTGGCTTGGATACTTTTATTCGATTCAACCAAAAGGAGCTGTCGAAAATCGTATAGGAAAATATCTATCTGTTAACCAACATTTATCTGTGACTATACCAAACACATGCGAGCCAGCTATTGGAAAATAAGCTATGTCTGATGATATATTACGAATATTGCTTTTAAATATCGGAAAAGGCATCAAATTGGGCCGATTGAGCCATTCCAAGCCAGGAGATCTTAGATAGGCCAATGCTTCTCGACTTCGGTCAATACTAAGTCTTTGAAGATTAACTTAAATCAGTAGGGAATGCATGTTGGCCTCAATTCGCGATAGAAAAATAAAGATTGCGTGCTCGGACCATTTGTGTTGTATTATACTTGGAGATTTTCGAGCTAACTTAACCCTTAAGGTGATGGCTCAATAGAAGCTTTGCTTGTTTAGCTTGCTTTGCGTTGCTGAAGCATTTGAGGCGATCAAAGCAAGCAAAGCATCTCTAGGCCCAATGTACGGTTCGATATGAGCGCCTTGACATCTGGCAATTCTGTTGTATTTATCTTCTGAGTGAAAAAAAATATTGTGAAAAAATCTTACCAATAAAAATTAATTAATTTAGCATTTATAATACATTTTGTATGTTATCCTTCTTCTATCCCATCGATTGGGTGAAAATCTCAATTGTCAGAGCTGTCAAGGTGCATAAAGCAAAGCGTCGAATTGCGAATTGCTCAAATCGAAGCTTTGCTTCCTTCGCTTTGCTTTAAGCATTTTGTATTGGGCCAGTTCTCATAACACGGAATTCAATTCAGCTGTCGCTACGAGTAAAACAAGCGAAGCAAGCAAAGCTTCTATTGGGCCATCGCCTTTAGATCACAATGAACGCAACCATTGCCGCAACTAAGAACTCTGTGAACTGTCACGCAACGCGGCTCAGGAGCGGTTGAGCGCAATAGAAGCGCCGTCTGTAGCGTATAAATAAAAACAAAAAAAAACAATATTGGGTGCGGCCAGAAAATTTAACAGCTCCGCAACAATCTTTTCCAATTTTTTCATTTTTGAAGATACATTTCTGTATCGGCGGCTGCATTTCGTGTATAAATTCGTATTTTCCGCATTTCTTCATTTAATTACTCCTCGAACGACATTTTGATTCGCACTGCATCAACTGTCAACGCAGACTTTCTGCGTTAAAGTTCAAAATTTGTTATACAAAAGCATTGAAAATTTGGAGAACTAATTGATGTAGAAAGTTGAAATTTGGTATAAAACTGGCTTTTATCAAAAGATAAACCTCTTCCAAAAACGAGACAAATTAATACATCTCTTCTCCCTTCTCTCGCACAAATGGAAAACATTCTCGCACAAATGGAAAACATTTTTGCGATTTGCTTGAAAATGATTCATTTTTCTTTCCGATTCATGAGCCTGTTCACATTGGTTCAAATAGTCCGCCTAACTAGGACGAATGAAATATTGGTCGTGTTCACATTGAGACTATCTAACCCAGTAACAGTCAGTCAGACTGGCGTGAAACACTTGGGAAACGGAACATTTCTAAACAATGGCAGCGAGTTTATTGTGGGGTTAAATTTGTTTTTAGACTATGTTGTAACACGTATGTTGTGGCAATAACTTTTAAAATCGCAAAAGCCATGTCATTACCAGATAGAATAGGAATAGCTTCTTTTTCTCGTCGCCAGTGTTTTTTTCGTTTTAGGCCAATAACTCTAATGCCGGATCCGGATTAATTCTCATACAAATTCGTATTTGATTTGCATTCTGAGTTAGTTAAAAAAAATACAGCTATTTTTTTGTGAAAAATATAGAAATATTCTAGTACAGAAAAAATTGCCTGTTCTGAGAAAAAGGGTTTCCCCACTTTTAATTTTGGTTATAGGTCACATTTCGCCTAGTGATGGGTCCATAAGTTTAGTGGGTCCATAAAAACTGTCTTGGGGAAAGTCGTTTTTTTGGGCGGGGATGGAAGGTGAATGTTCTAGAAATTTTCTTTCCATATAGGGCGTCATTTGTCACGTATTATGCCAAAAGAATCTATTAAAACAAATATCAAGTCACTAGTACAAACAGTAACTCCGTCTAGTATGGTTTTAAACACGACTGGAAAAGGAGGAGGGTAGCTGCGGGATGAGCCAGTTCAGGGTAGACCCTGACCGTTTTGCTGGATAGACTTTATGTAGAAACAGTAGACCAGAGTTTCAACTTTTGAACTTCCCAAGTCCTTTCGGGACCCAACAGGGTGTGCAGCGTAAAAACACGAAGGAGCTAGTCCCTTCCCAGTAAGATTGGCGCAGGACTGATAACCTTGCCCGTAAAAAATGACTATCAGGAAAGCCGGCAATTTCCTCAGAAATGGACTGGATTTGCGGCAACGACCCAGGCAACGAACACGGAATAATGATTTACGAATTTTCTCATGGAACGTACGTTCTTTGTACAGGGCCAGAGCTTTCCAGCAATTAGCCGATACCCTGTCCCAATATAGAGCCGATATCACCGCGTTGCAGGAGATGAGATGGAAATGAAGTGATGTTTTACGGAAGCGCAGGTATGATCTCTATTTTAGTGGCCATGCAAAACACCACATGCTCGGAGTAGGCTTTCTAGTCGGCAACATAATGGAGTCTACTGTTATCGGATTCGAAGCTATATCGGATAGACTATGCACTCTCCGCGTGCGAGGCAAGTTCCATAATATAAACCTCATCAATGTTCACAGTCCTACACAAGAGGCCTCCATCGAGGAGAAGGAAGCCTTCTACGAATATTATGGAAAAAAATTAAGTGAGACTTAACACGGTTGCTCTAAAGGACAAAACTGTCAGACGGAACTATGGCAGATCCGTCCAGTCCGCTCTCGTTCAAAACATCAGAGAAGAGGAGCCCGAAACCGAACACACCTGGACACGCATCCGAGATATTGTCATTGAGTCAGCCGAATCCATCTTAGGCTGAAGTCATAGATCAAATCGGAACGACTGGTTTGCAAACTAGTAACTGAACAAAAGAATTCTGCATTTTTGGCAATCTAAACAAACGCGGGTAAGCGTCAAGAGATATAAGGAGCTCAGAAGACAAGAAAAAAGAACCCACAGGTGCAAAAAGGAAGCTTGGCAAACAGCAATCGTCTGTGAAATACAAAAATGCAAAGAACCAGGACCGCACCAAGCGCGAAAGTTCTATCAAATTATACGCAAGATGGGGAATACACAGCTCGTTGGACTACTTGCAAAGATAAACAGGGAAATCTGGTTACCGATCTGGAAAGTATTATGGAACGATGGGAAGAGCACTTCAATGAATTGTTGAATGGTCAGCTCGACGAAGACATGGAGACCCCGCCATTGAGTCAAACTGAGTCCACCAAGCTTCGATGAAACAGTTAATGCGATCCGTCGAATTAAAAACAATAAAGCGACTGGAGTCGACGGGATTACAGCAGAGCTGATCAAGCATGGCGGCCCGGAATTACACCGAACAATTCATAAGGGTTATAGTGTTGGTGTGCGATGAGGAAACGATGCCAGACGAGTGGAAGAGAGGGATCATATATAAAAAGGGGAGTATCATGGAGTGCAGTAATTATAGGAGTATTACATTGTTGAGTACCGCTTATCAGATATTCTCCTGTATCCTGCAATGGAGGATTTCCCCATTCGTAAATAAAACCGTTGGTTCATACCAATGCGACTTTACACCAGGAAAACCAACAATTGACCAGATTTTTACCCTTAGGAAGGCGATGGAAAAATGTCTAGAGCACGGTATAGTGCTCCACCACATCTTCAGACTTTAAAGTCGCCCATGATAGCATAGTCGAGGTAGAACTTTATAAAGCCATGAGAGAATTCGGCATCCCAAATTAATTGATAAGACTCTGTGATAAGACTCCCAATTACCATCCAAAATGGGCTCCGGTAATGGGATGGTTTGGCCTGCATCCTCTTCTACCTGGCATTGGAGAAGGTGGTCTGCGACTCGGAAATCGCGACAAGACGATACACTACAACTCGATACAACTCCTGGCATACAGAGACGGTACTGTCATCATGGGCAGATCAACTGGAACTGTAGTAGAAGGTTTCAATCAGATTGAACGGGCGCACAATCTGGGGCTGCACATAAACGAAAGCCAAACTAAGTCGTCAGCCTCAAAACAATAATCGGATATTGGTCAAAGTATACTTCAACTACCTAAGGTCATAAATAGCAGCCGATAACAACCTAAATGAAGAAATCCGCTCACGGATCCTTAAAGCCAACCAAAACTACTACAGCTTATCAAAACTCTTCAGGTCTAAAAACCTAACTATAATAACCAAACTGCACCTGTGCAGGATCCTAATCTTGGGGAGACGATTCCGGAGACTTTACAATGACGAGGTCTATTTGAGATATCAGGAGGTGCCCGTAGTCAAGCTCATAAGACTCAGACTCCGGTAGGCTGGTCATGTCATTCGACTGACAAGGAACCTTTTTCAGGTGTCCGCCTCCGATTCTCTTCGCATTGACATATGTTATAGTACTCAAAAAACTAAGCGACACGTATTTTTTTATATCTGCGGATATTCGGTTTTAAGGGGGGAAACCCCCCCCCCCTCGAAAATCCTGCGAAAAATCGATTTTTGGCCATAACTCGGCAACCAATAGTCCGATTTAAACGAAACCAAAACGAAAAGTTTTCTTTTTGCGAGAAGAATGAAATTGCGAAAAGAAAAATTTAAAATTACTGTGATAGGGTAGAGGAACCAATATTCGACCATGGTTTTTTAATCCCCCTCCCCCATATAATTGCCGCGCTTCAAAATTGATTACATATTTTGAAAGGCCTATCAAAACTAAAGTTTACCTGTTTTTGTATTTGACCGGAAAAACTCAAATAATAGGGTAAGTGACCCTTTTTCCATCCCTTCAAACTAATTTTTTTACGATAAATTTTCATCCAATTGGGAAAGAACTTTCATGAGCAAGACGTGTTTTTTATATCGACAGACATTCGGGTTTATGGCAAAATTTGGGAGGGGAGGCTTTCTGAACCGTGTACAAGTAACGTTCACTTAAAAGCAAATTCAAAAACTGCAGCAAATACAGCACTGATTTTTGTTCTCAAGGTAATTAAGTATTCTTTCGAACGGCACTACAATCCTAAATACATATTATGCTTTTGGGTTAAAAGGTGATACAAAAGAGAATTTTTTTTTAATTTTTCTACTTTTTTATATATTTTATACTTCAGCGAAAAAAATCCACAAAACGATACATTTTTATAGATGCTCTTTTTTTCCTAAGAAACTGAGAAGATTAGCTTTCAAAAACTGGCATAATCATCATTTTAGATGCTGTGATTACTGAGCTATGGTCTAAAATGTGTTAATGTTTTCATATATGTAAAATTTAAAAATTTTGTCGAAATCCAATTGAAGTTTTTTTTTTGTCTACTGCAAACTTTCCTTCGAACCTTGAAATCAAAACAACGGCCCCTAGTATTATTTTTTTTATTTATCATTTCAATTTATTTTTTTATTAATTTATTTGATAACAATAATTGATACTGATCAAACTAAAAAAGCTTATTATTCTTCATATTTTGAGCAAAAGTGGTATTCGTCAAAAAAATGCTTGAAGCGTAATGACTTCTTACACCATGACCAAGTTACAACTGCAACTTCTGAACATCCGTCAATTTCATATAGTGGCTGGGAAATTTTTTTAAATGCGAAGTCTACAAGACTTTCAAGCTCATTGTGCATTTGGGAAATGTTACCACTTTTATATCAAGAGTATCGAAATAAGTTTATATATCTGGGAGAAGATAACTGGTTATGTACCAGTGATTGTAATTTGATTATGTTGTTTCTTAGGTGTAAGTTTAACTCATAAAAAAAGATTTTTTTTCGCTGAAGTATAAAATATATAAAAAAGTAGAAAAATTAAAAAAAAATTCTCTTTTGTATCACCTTTTAACCCAAAAGCATAATATGTATTTAGGATTGTAGTGCCGTTCGAAAGAATACTTAATTACCTTGAGAACAAAAATCAGTGCTGTATTTGCTGCAGTTTTTGAATTTGCTTTTAAGTGAACGTTACTTGTACACGGTTCAGAAAGCCTCCCCTCCCAAATTTTGCCATAAACCCGAATGTCTGTCGATATAAAAAACACGTCTTGCTCATGAAAGTTCTTTCCCAATTGGATGAAAATTTATCGTAAAAAAATTAGTTTGAAGGGATGGAAAAAGGGTCACTTACCCTATTATTTGAGTTTTTCCGGTCAAATGCAAAAACAGGTAAACTTTAGTTTTGATAGGCCTTTCAAAATATGTAATCAATTTTGAAGCGCAGCAATTATAGGGGGAAGGGGGATTAAAAAACCATGGTCGAATATTGGTTCCTCTACCCTATCATAGTAATTTTAAATTTTTCTTTTCGCAATTTCATTCTTCTCGCAAAAAGAAAACTTTTCGTTTTGGTTTCGTTTAAATCGGACTATTGGTTGCCGAGTTATGGCCAAAAATCGATTTTTCGCAGGATTTTCGAGGGGGGGTTTCCCCCCTTAAAACCGAATATCCGCAGATATAAAAAAATACGTGTCGCTTAGTTTTTTGAGTACTATAACATATGTCAATGCGAAGAGAATCGGAGGCGGACACCTGAAAAAGGTTCCTTGTGAGTGAAAGTGCCCCGGCTCGGAAAGTCTTCTGTGGTAGGTTATTAACAACAAGGCGACGAGGAAGACGCAATCTCAGATGGGAAGACGGCGTTGACCAGGACGCGAACAGTATTGGGTTGCAAACGGGAGGATATCGTCACGCGACCGGGATTTTTGGGGAGAGACATTACGGCAGGCCAAGACCGGAAACTGGTTATAGCGCCGAAAGAGAGTAAGAGTACAAACAGTATTTAATTAAAATATGTTTTTATGTTCAAAAATATGAAAAAAACGGCAAGAGTTCAGTTTAGCCCCAATGAGGATGGGGAAGAGTCCCCTATCCTAAATAGTCCTTTTAACACCCCTTCCCCCTCGGGACAGCATGAAGTTTGTACAAATTTTTTAGGCGAGGTAGAAGGGCATGTAGCATCTTAATGAAAGGTCTTAAAAAAATACACTTGAGGGGACTTTTAAGCAAATAATCCCGAGAGTCTCCTCACACTTTCTGAAGTGGTTTGAGAACAGATTGAGTGTTATTGCCTTAACTCTTCAAAAATAGTAAAATCTTGAAGATCGAGAAATTCAAATAATTTCCATCACATCTCATAATTAGAACGGATGAGTAGAGTTATTCAGAAAAAAAAATTTCCTCTCCCCTACTTCAAGAGATTCATTGTTTTAAGTGTGATATACATCGAAGACGGGTTGGTAAACTAAAAATGATATATAATTTTTAAATCTAAATATTTCTTCTTTAATACTATGTTCACACTGACGTAAAATCACGTAATTTTGCGAAATGATTTAGATCTTAAACCAAAGTGTTCACACAGAGATTAAGGTAATTTTGTTTCACATTTCAACTACAGGATTGCTATGAATTTTAGTGTAGGATTGCTATGAATTTTAGTAATATGATGAATAATACAATTCAAAACATTGATCAAATATGTGCAAACAGAATTAGACACTTTGGACGAAAATGGAAATTATCTGTAATGAAAATAAACAATTATTTTCCATTTCATATCTAATCGCATCAAAAACAGGTCCATTTTTTTTTTGCCCCGCGTAGGTTGTTTACTAATATATCCTCTTCGCGTGCGGAACACGGCTTCTTTTGCTTATATTTCCGTTTTTCCAATGCAGCACAAATGTCAAAACTTCTCAAAACTGATGTGCTGAAGAGAGCTGAATGAGTGATGCAGGGTTGTCTCCATTGTTTTTGCTTGATTTCGTTCGTAATTTTGTGGAAATTGCATACTTTTAGTGATTTTGAAAACAGGTTAATGTACTGGAAATCTCATGATTTCGAGCAAGATTTCGTTCAAAATTACGAAAATCTTCAAAATTACGTAATTTTGCGTCGGTGTGAACATAGTGTAACTTTGAAAATGTACATTTTAAGAATGGGTATAAAAAGGATATATCGCACATGGTCCCGTAGACTGTAGTATCTCAAAATCGGCCATTTTGAGAAAAACGCATTCAAAGTTTTCATTTCAAAATAATTGTTTATGAATAATTGTTTTTTCTGTTGTCTGTACAGTAATATTTCAATTTATTACTCTTTTGATAATAATTTACAGATCATTTGCTTCATTTTCTTTTTTTTTGCAATAATAAAAGATAGAGATAGGTTTGTTTTCCACAAAATCAATTTAAATTTTAAAAAATGGGAATTTAAAAAACCAAAAAAAAATAAATTTTAGGACTACGTTTACATTTAAATTTGTTTTTCATTTGATTCAGTCAATTTTCCTTTACATAATGGAATAATTACTCAAAAACACATTTTTTTGAGATACTACAGTCTACGGGACCATGTGCGATATATCAGTTCTGCGCTCATTCTACGCTCACTCTGCGCTCCCCAAGGAACAGTCTAATATTGAGACATCATAAATTGAAATATACTTGCGCTATTTCGGTTCAATGTATTTAGGCTAATTGACAGAGATATTAGTTGCGTTTTTTTAATGTTCTGAAGCAGTTCAGAACAAGCTTTCCATACAAACTCCTGTACCACCTTTTCATCTCGAACAGCGCTTGGAACAAAGGGAAATTTTATACGGCAATGTACGGTAATGAAATGCTGCTAACTTCAATATAATAAATCTGACATTTTATTCTCAATTGAGGATTTTGTGTTGGTGGTTTGTAGGTTCTGTTCGACAGCGAAATAGTTTTAATCATGGGAGATAGTGAATGGTGATTATATCAAGAAAATATAGCAGTAACGGCCTACTTGATGTAACCAACGTGAAGCTAGTTGCGATTGAACTCGATGAAATTTCCCACTTACTCTGGATCGTTTTTTTAATGTTCCGTGTTCTAGAACATTAAAAAAACGCAACTATTAACTATAATAATTGCCTCTTTATTATATCATTAACATTTTCGTTTTTAAATTCACTACTTTTGCTGGTCACATACTCTGGGAGATCGCACACCTCATTGCTGCTTCAAAATAATTGATCAATGCCAAAGAAAATTACTACAAAATAAGTTAAATGTTTATGCATCATTTACCCTTTATGAAATTCTCAAGATTTCCATCATGACTTGAAAGTCAACGGAAAAGGTCGTTTAATATATTCATTCGTAATGCTTCTATCCAGGTATTATTCTTTTCACCTTGCCCAATTAATGAAGTAACTGTAGGTTAAATGTTATCAATTTCGTTTAATAAATGCAGATTTTTTGTTATGAAAATCATTTATGAAAAAAATAAATTCATTAAATGTTCACTTAAAATATATCTCATGTGAACAGCACATGACATTCTTATACAAAATCTACGTTCATTAGAGCACACTATAACCCGACGAAAAAAAAATTTAATTTTTATAAAAATATAAATTTTAATATTACAAAATCTGAAATATCTTGATAACGGTGAAAAATATCGGTTTACATTAAAAGACAAAAATGTAGATAATTTCAACTATTTTATATTTTCAAGTATTTCCTTCAACCATTTTACGGGAAACCGTTAGCTTGCAATCTATTTTTTACATTTTAATGAAAATATCTCAATAACGGCAAAAGAAAATGGATAAGGAAATAGACAAAATCGTGGAGAATGCCATTCTTATTAAACATAATATACGCTATATATCGATAACGGCTTTAGATACGCAGTTCTAGTAACAGCTAAAAATGTAGGAGATTTTATTATTTTCAACATTTGTCATATATAAGACTACTGAAAATCGCGTCGTTGCGGAGTAAATCGCGAAAACCGAAATCGCGATTTTTAAAAAGCCACCATTTTGGTTAATTGCGGTGAACAGATTTCCACCAAAAGTTGATAGGATCGCCCGATTCCAAGATGCCTGTAAAATTTCATGGCTCTCGCTCTATTAGTTTTTGAGAAATATTGTACACAGACTGACAGACTAGACTAACGGCCTAACAGACTAACGGACTATTGGACTAACAGACTGACAATCTAACGGATTAACGGCCTAACAGACAAACAGACTAATAGACTAACCGACTAACAAACAGACTAACAGGCTAACAAACAGACTAACAGACTAACAGACTAAAAGACTAAAAGACTAAAAGACTAACAGACTAACAGACTAACAAACAGACTAACAGACTAACAGACTAACGGACTAACAGACTAACAGACTAACAGACTAATAGACTAACAGACTAACAGACTAACAGACTAACAGACTAACAGACTAACAGACTAACAGACTAACAGACTAACAGACTAACAGACTAACAGACAAACAGACTAACAGACTAACAAACAGACTAATAGACTAACAGGCTAACAAACAGACTAACAGATTAACAGACTAACAGACTAGCAGACTAACAGACTAACAGACTAACAGACTAACAGACTGACAGACTAACAGACTAACAGACTAACAGACTAACAGACTAACAGACTAACAGACTGACAGACTAACAGACTAACAGACTAACAGACTGACAGACTAACAGACTAACAGACTAACAGACTAACAGACTAACAGACTAACAGACTAACAGACTAACAGACTAACAGACTAACAGACTAACAGACTAACAGACTAACAGACTAACAGACTAACAGACTAACAGACTAACAGACTAACAGACTAACAGACTAACAAACAGACTAACAGACTAACAGACTAACAGACTAACAGACTAACAGACTAACAGACTAACAGACTAACAGACTAACAGACTAACAGACTAACAGACTAACAGACTAACAGACTAACAGACTAACAGACTAACAGACTAACATACTAACAGACAAACAGGCCAACAGATTATTAGATTAACAGATTAACAGAAAGACATTTTTATAATAGGACTTGAATCGACTTTGGAGTGCTTGGGTAATGTTTTTTAGGTAAAATTTATAGGTCGACATTTTTTATAAATACATAACTTTATTAGACTTCGTATAAGAAAGTAATAAGTGTAAGTTCCGACTCTCACAAATTCTCATAATGAAGTTGAGTTTACAACGAAGATGTTTGAATAATAACAAAATCAAAATTATTATACAACTGGAAAGTGACTCGGATTATTCTTATGTGAAAACCTTTGTTACATAGATTAACTATTTCGACAAAAAATTGAAAAAAAAATCTTTTTGAAATCATCTAACAATAATAAAACCAGTTAAATCACTTGCCCAAAATTGAATTCATTTTTTTGTCCGTTTTTTTTTCTGCGAAGACATTAACAAGAGATCTCGTACAGCATTCATCTGAACCACTGAACTGACCTGGCATCATAAAGAGTTCACAATGCCAAAATTTAACAAAAGATTTTATGTTTGCCCACACCAGAAATAATTTCCACAAAATCAGCCATTATCTAAGGCTTAACGCTGAATTTAAATGACTAAGGGAATGGATTGTAATAATAGAGTAAAAGAAAAAAGATAACAGAAAAAAGAAAAATATTAACAATAATTTAAAAAGCTCTCAAGTGTCGATGAAAAAATTTCTCCTTTTGAAAACAAACGAACTTTGGCTTAGGTGCTTGAAATATGTTGCACACGTATGATTTACAAGTCTACCTTGTTTTGTTATTTATCTGAAAGTCATAAGTCATCTTGAATCACTTATCGTTAACTTGCTACATACTCGTAATTTTCAGTTGATGTGCAGTGTATTTTGTTCACCTATTCATACTTGCATCACCATTTTCACTAGCATCGAACATTTTAATTTAATTTTTTTTTGCTTTCTTTTTAATTTTTTTTTTTTGCATTTTAAAAAATGCCCTAGAGTACAATAGGATTTTTGTCAGAGAAGGATATGTCGAAGTGCCAACACATTACCGAATACATGCGTGTATATGTAATACACGTGCAACGTCTAAAAATTAGCAATTTGCTCTTTTTGTATGCAACAACAGTAGAATGATGACCCACTCTGGTTAAAAGAAAGTTGCCCAAATTACTAGTACTACATACTCGTACCTTCAGCATGTTACCTTAACTCTCAGACACAATATGTTTCGATTGCGCAAGGTTAGTTTACTCGAAAAAATTTAAATTTGACGCATATGAATAATCACTATCGTTGCTTACGAAAGAAAGCTACATGGTATATGACAAGCAATAA
Organism: Chrysopilus asiliformis; assembly: GCA_964034945.1. NCBI lineage: Eukaryota > Metazoa > Arthropoda > Insecta > Diptera > Rhagionidae > Chrysopilus > Chrysopilus asiliformis. The sequence goes on from OZ035960.1 coordinate 56,946,989, forward strand.
GCTTACCAATTTTAGAATTACGCAAACTATTTATTGGTTTTCACATTAATTGCAATGTTGTTTTTTGTATTCGCAAGTTTTTTTTTGAAAATTAAATTGCTCGACTTTCTCATTCAGACCAAATTTGTATACTAGACTTAACAGAAATTAATGAAGAAATATCTGATGTGAACAACACATGACTTTCTTATACAAAATCTACGTTCTTGCAATTTACACTATAATCCACTAATAAAATATTAGTTTATATAAAGATATGAATTTCTATTTTACAAAATCTGAAATATCTCGATATCGGTAAAATATAGTAAAAGGCGAAAATGTACATAGATCTTCAATTCTTCTTTCAACTGTTTCTTTTAAAATACCGTTAGTTTGCAGGGAATTTGCAAAAATCTATTTTTTTTTACATTTTAATAAAAATATCTCAATAACGGTAAAAGATAGCGGATAACAGAAAAATGTGGAAAATATTATCCTCTTCAATTCATTTCATAAAATGAACAACATAAAACCAGTTAGTTTTCGACAGAATCGCAAAAAATTTTTTTTTTAAATAACTGTATATCTCGATAACTGCTTGAGATACGCAGTTCCAGTAAAAGAGAAAAATGTAGGAAATTTTATTGTCAAATTCTATTCTCGTTTTTTGGAGCATTTTACTGAAATGCCGAATTTCGTTCCCTAGAGAGTGATTATTATTTTTCGTTAATTTCAATTCCTCCCTGGGAGAAAATGGGAGCGTGTCGAACAGTGGTTTAAACCATAGATTAGAGAGTTACTATAGATAAGAAACGAGGAAGAAATTTTTTCCTGAAGAAGAGTACTTTGCATCTGTTTCATTTGCTTCGTAAATACATGAATTGCTTTTGTGTGAGAAATGGTGTAAAAAACTTTCTTTTGGGTTTTTTTTTGCTGTCCGCCGAGCATTCCCTAACAATACATTGCACATATTTTGTCACGGGCATTTTGCGTGCTATAAAAACGTTAATAAAAGTAAAATGGAAAACCTGTGCGCCTACGAATGATTCCCATCGACGAATGTAAACAAAGCGCTGGCCCCGGATATGTTTGTGTTTGTGTCGTTTGAGTCAATTGTGCATTCCAATTGAACGTGAAGGAGTGAAAAGGAATACCGATGTCATCAGAAAATATTCCACTAGCGCAGCTATTTACTCTACGTAAGTATATGGGAAAATGCGTTTTCTTCTCATCTATAGTAACTCTCTAATCTATGTTTAAACTGACAAAAGACACAGCAAACTGTAGCTTAAACTCATGTTTAACCTATGTTTGAAAATGACTATGAACATGCACCAAAGTGTCCCGTTCTCCCTTCCTTCCTTTATACACATCAAATATGTAGCGTTATTGGGGCTACACTGAACTTTAGCCCAACAACCCTATAGTAATGGTTGATTGGTAGGGCACAGGTGTGAATTAAGAGCGATATCTTACAGTTGTCTTCATCTGGTTAAGGAGGCTTAAAACTAAAACTTCTATACCAAAAATGAAGGTTCTATCTCAATTGAATCAACAATTTTTGCGAAAAAGATCAATATGACAAGGAATGGAAATAGGACCGCTTGCCCTTTTATTTGATTTTTGTCGATCAAATGTGAAAACGAGTGAACTTTAGCTTTGATAACCTTTTCAAAAAATGCAATCAGTCTTGAAGTGCCACAATTATAGGGGAAATCGGGACCAACAAAGCATGAATGTATTTAGTTTCCTCTACCGTTTGATAGTAATTTTTAAAAAAAGCAACAAATAATTCCCAGTTCAACTCTTTGATTGATGCAATGAAGGAGCACCCTGATATAGCGAAGGGATACTCACGAAGACCAGTGGCAGAGGTTCAGACAATCTGGCAATCGATATCTCAATAATATATATATTGGCAGCGTAAAATCCATATTTTGATTTCAAAAGTTGCACTGAAATGGCTATCAACCCAGATACAAACAAAACCAGCTGATTTTTAACAGTTCTTTATCATGCGATGCTTGTCGTTGTTTTAATCAAAGAACGTAGCCTTTCCGCCGTTTTTCATAACACCGATCGCGTAGCGAATCGAATCGAATGCGTTACGTTTAGCTACCTAACGCCGTATCTCAGAACAAGGGTGAATATACTCACAAGGGTGAATATGCTAAACGTAACGCATTCGATTCGATTCGCTACGCGATCGGTGTTATGAAAAATGGCGTTTGCTGTTTAAAACAACGACAACCATTGCATGATAAAGAACTGTCAAAAATTAGCTGGTTTTGTTTGTATCTGGGTTGATAGCAATTTAAGTGAAACTTTTGAAAGCAAAACATGGATTTTACGGTGCCAATTTATTTATTATTGAGGCAGGAGGACATAAACTCCTTGCGGGAGCAAAGAATTTTTCTGTGAAGTTCTTTGAACGTCATGAATTTAACTGAAGAAGCGTGAGTACACAGAAAAAGTGTAACTTTCAATTCATATAAATTTTTTTTCTAGCTTTAGGAAGGATTTTCGGCTGACCAAAACATCATTTTTATATATTCTGAGGAAATCCTTTTTTGGTGGACATCGAAAATGGCGTATCGAGTACTGATCGAGTAAATATCTCCAATAGACCCGGAAAGGTTTTATTAAAGGGCCTTAAAAGTCCATAACCCTGCCACTTCACTAATAAAAATGTCATTTTTTGTAAACGCTTGTGCTACATTTTAGTGTCGCACAATAAAATTCGCGGAATAAGTGTCAAATGTAAAAGATCCCTAACTTACTCGTTTGAAAAAAAAAACAGTTTTTTAAATTATTTTATTCTGTATTTTTTTTACAAAAAAATTATCAGCCCAAATACTTTGAAAAATAGGAACTAAAAAATACTCACATCAATTAAACAATAAATAAAAACTAATACTTTATTTTTATAATATGTCGACCATATGACCTTATTTCAATTAGTTTGGCGCACTTAGCGGCCTATTTTTTTTTAAAGTTAATACTAATACCAGAAAAAAATGTTTTAGAGGTCAATTAAAACCACAATAGCTCGAATTATTACCTTTAATCAAAAACAAAGGTTATAAACATATAGAATATCAAGCAATACTACTTTCTTAATAAGTAGCCTAAATATATTATTTAATCGTTTAACATTTATACCAATTTCCTTAATTTTTTAAATCCTTATACTACAATAGTGGTAAAATAAATTTTATAAAAAAATATTCAACATTTGTATTAATAGTAACCAAAGATGCAGTCAATATCAATGAAGGACATCTTTTACAATAGAGGAAGCTATGTATTTGGTCATTTACGAGTAAATAAACTAGCATTGTACTCATATCAGATAAAAATAAAAAGAGAATCACTTAATTCGCAAGTATATTATTTTTATGTATGTCCGATGTTGTGTTTATCGTCTTCATCGCTGACATACATTCGTGTAAGATCAGAAGCGACTGAATTTGTTTCGTCACTATTGCTGAAAAAAAAAGAAATTATAAATCAGATAAAGAAATGGCTTAATACTACAATGAAAGAAAATAAAAATAAATTTAAGATGGATACGAATCAAAGTTAAAATGTACTTGATCTCAATGAATAAATATCAAATTTGATCAATAAAATCGTTGATAAAAATCAGATGGATGTAAAAAAAAGTATGCCATTTGAATTGTGTTTTATAAAATATTTCTGGCTTTAGTTATTGGTTAGCGAAATTTCCATATGAACATTTCTTAATCCGACATGGGTGCATAGCGTTGTTTCGTTAATTATTTGCCATTACAAATGATATTTATTCGTGTCTATTCATTAGCCTGGTATGGCGAATAAACACGATTGCAATCAGTCCATTAAAATGTTTAAAACCTGAAAAATGTTCATTTCATATCGACAGATTGCTTTTTATAGCTTAGCTTTTTACAGTTTCTGATCGACACAAATCGATCTATTTCACCTGCTTTATTGCAAAAAAAGATTGTTAATTCTGATAAATGACTGGTACAACTACTTAAAAAAATTACTTTTTTCTTCATAACAAAGAAATTGTGTATTCGGTTTTAAAGGTCTTCCTTCGTATTTTTGAAAATATCTGAAAAGTTTACGTTAATTCTATTGATTTTTACTTTCTGTACGAAATATAATACAGTATTATATTCATGAAAAATTTCGCCTAAAAATCATTTCCCGAGAACTCCTAAGTCGATTGGAGCATTACAAAAATATATTTCTGTATGTCAGTCTGTCATCAGTTTGTCATCAGTCTGTGATCAGTGTGTAATCAGTCTGTCAGACTATCATCAGTCTATCATCACTCTCTGTGTACAATATTTCTTAAAAACTAAAAGACTAGTCATGAAATTTTGCAAGCATGTTTGGTCTTGGAATGGGAAATCTTTAGTCGATCAAAAATAATTAAAACATTCTGGTGCACTTTTCTGGGTAATTTAAGATCGCTGAATCCGAATCTGGCGGTAGTATGGTTGTACCATCTCTACTTTTGCAGATATGAAGAAAAAAATATTTATTGATTTCCAAATTATAAATATTTAAACTAATTTATGAGTCGCCCTTCATGTCGGAAAAAGTAGAGCTCGTACAGCCAAACTACTACTAAATTCGGATTCAATGACTGCAAATTAAACAGAAACATTTTTGCCTTTATCGAAACCATTTCTATTCAAGTACCAGATTTTTCATGGCCACTGGATTTCTCAGCAATCCGTTTCAGGGTTAACATTTAGACCTATGTAACTCTTTAAATAAACCTTACATCACAAAGTGAAAATAGTTCGAATAAAATATTTACTCTATCAGTATAATTCACAAATAGGACAGTTATATCTTCGTTGACTTATATAGAGAAATTTAAGCTCTTCTGTCTCGTTTACATCCTTCTTGCTCAGGGCAGTAACAGAGATTATGGCATTACTCTAATGAGATCCAGCATTTGATTCTCGGGTCCGAAACTTATTGTTTCCTTTCAAAAAAATAATTTTCAATTCCTCATTATTTCCATTTAAATTTAATATTATTGTATTATTCAATTGTGGCCATGAGAAATTTGGTTCGATGGAGGCAAAAATATTCTTGTAAGTTATAGCCCCAAAAATTATCAAAATAAATAATATTTACCGATATTTTTTAATTTAAATATCTTTTCTGAAAATAGCTCTAACTGAAAACGTTTTTTTTTGAGAAAAACTGTAAGACGAATTAACCATATAAAAAAATATCAGATGTGATCAACACAAAACTTATACAGTGAGTGGAAAAAGTCACCGTACGGTCATGATTTTTGAATAAAATACTAAAACCCTAAAACACTGTATTTGTTTTTAAAATTCTGGTTACTGGATTTTGTTGCCTGGACAATTCTTTACAGATCTGTAAAAAAAGAAATTAAAAAAAATAATAATTTAGTACTTAAATTTATCACTTTAACTAAAAATATGCTTTTTAAGAGCGTAAAAAGTCACCGTACGGCTATAAAAACAAAAAATAAATATGGGCTAATTTACCGTTAGTATTTGGTTGGGTATCCATTAGATCGAATTACTGCTTGAAGTCGCCTGGGCATCGTTTTTATCAACTTCCGGGTCACTTCCGGGGTTATTTTTGCCCATTCTTCTCACAACACCGCCTTAAGCGTTTTTTCGCTAGTAATAGTGTGGCTGCGGATTTTCCTGTCAAGCAGGTTCCATAGATCTTGGATGGGGTTTATAGCAGGAGACTGGGCTGGCATTTTCAAATATTTAGGAGTGTTGTAGAGCAGCCATAAGCGCGTATTAAGTGCTCTATGCCTCGAATCATTATCCTGCATAAACACAAACGTGTCCGTTATTCCCATTTATTCGGCGCTAGCATGTAAATTTTGTTTTTATTTGTCAATATACATATACGGGTCCATAACCTCATCAATAAAATGCAGCCTACCCACCCCCCGCCCCGCTCATGCCGCCCCATACCCTGACTCCATGCTTGAGGTTTTCCTTTTGAAACTCCATATTCTTTTTACGGCACAAAATTGGCCTTTCTTCCGATTGGAAAATGTTAAATTTACTCTCGTCAGTAAATATTAGTCAGTAAATAGTAAATATTACTGACGAGAGTAAATTTAACATTTTCCAATCGGAAGAAAGGCCAATTTTGTGCCGTAAAAAGAATATGGAGTTTCAAAAGGAAAACCTCAAGCATGGAGTCAGGGTATGGGGCGGCATGAGCGGGGCGGGGGGTGGGTAGGCTGCATTTTATTGATGAGGTTATGGACCCGTATATGTATATTGACAAATAAAAACAAAATTTACATGCTAGCGCCGAATAAATGGGAATAACGGACACGTTTGTGTTTATGCAGGATAATGATTCGAGGCATAGAGCACTTAATACGCGCTTATGGCTGCTCTACAACACTCCTAAATATTTGAAAATGCCAGCCCAGTCTCCTGCTATAAACCCCATCCAAGATCTATGGAACCTGCTTGACAGGAAAATCCGCAGCCACACTATTACTAGCGAAAAAACGCTTAAGGCGGTGTTGTGAGAAGAATGGGCAAAAATAACCCCGGAAGTGACCCGGAAGTTGATAAAAACGATGCCCAGGCGACTTCAAGCAGTAATTCGATCTAATGGATACCCAACCAAATACTAACGGTAAATTAGCCCATATTTATTTTTTGTTTTTATAGCCGTACGGTGACTTTTTACGCTCTTAAAAAGCATATTTTTAGTTAAAGTGATAAATTTAAGTACTAAATTATTATTTTTTTTAATTTCTTTTTTTACAGATCTGTAAAGAATTGTCCAGGCAACAAAATCCAGTAACCAGAATTTTAAAAACAAATACAGTGTTTTAGGGTTTTAGTATTTTATTCAAAAATCATGACCGTACGGTGACTTTTTCCACTCACTGTATTTAGTTTCGGGAAAAAATATGTAAAAAAAATATTTTTTTAAATATCTTGAGATATGTAAAAACCGTTAAGGGGAAAAATGCAGGAAATTTCATTTCCATTGAATTTGGTTACATCGATTTTATCAGAATAGCGCATAGTTTTCGAGAGATTTTTTTTTGAAATATATTGAGAACCGTTAGAGATACGAAAAAAAAGCAGTTAAAGTATTGTAGAAAATTTTTCACTTTGCGAAAAAAAAATCAAAAAACGGTATTTTAAAATTGTATGGGAGGTGCCCTATCGTTACTTTTCCAAAAGTTGTAAATCAAAGATTCGATACGTCTTTATAAGGTCTTAATACATTTCTTAAAGAAGATACATATATCCAAAATTGAAGAATATGGAAAATTTAATGCATATACGGAAAACATAGAATGATCACGGTAGGATTTTAAATCAATATTAAGGTCCGCTTTTCTGTATGCTGACCTAAAATTACAAAAGCTATAAATTTCATAAAATTTATTATAAATTTTATTCCAATATTATTTTTTCAAAAAAATATCATCAATTATGTTGTGAAAATTGCTGGTTAAATTTTATGATGATAATTATGTAAAATTATTGTTAGTAGATTGTTTTGAGATAATTGTGTTAAATCAGATATCAACGTTTAATAAGAAACTCGGCAGTTAAGTGCCTGTTTGACATAAACAAGATTAATAATGATTCGATTTTATTACTTACCTAAAATCGTGATCATAGACAGAAGCCACCATAGCACTGTAAACGTTCGACATTTCTTTAGCTTGACTATTATCCTCATCACTTTGGTGCATCTTCGAAATCGATGATTCACTAGTAAAACTCGTTGAAGGTATGACAAATGTTCCGCATGGACTAGAGCATAATTTTTCATGTCTGTAAAGATCGACAAAAACGATTAAAGAGAGGAACAATGTTGAAAATATTGAAAAGGTAAGTATCTAGCAAGTCAATGGAAGTTAATTAAACTAGTTAAAGTTGGAGTTGAAATTGGATTCAGATAGTCTTGTCAACGGGACGGGCGGAGGCCTTGGAATAGCGTTTCGACTGAGAAAAACGTTCACTTTGCTTCCATAGCAATTCATCATTACATCGGTAATCTGAATTTTAAGATGAATAAATAACTCAGACTCTCGTTAAGTGGATATTTCATTTGACGTTTAACGAATTTTCGATTGTGCAATTGAATTAGCAATAGAATCGATATCGATTTTTTTTTCCAAACAAAGGCCAAAAGGGCAACAAAAATCGTTGTAAAGTGTATTTATGATAAATTATCTCAATTAGATAACTATGAAAATGGGAAAATGTGTAGGTAATTTTCGTTATTAATTTAAATACATTAAGTTTACTTGTATAACCAAAAGAATCCGAAGTAAACGAAAATCTCTAGAATTTTTACCTTACAAGGAATACTCATTATGTCGGTCAAATTATGCCAGTTAACAGATAAACTATATTATGATAAAATCGTGATTTAGGTTTTACAAAAAAGTTGTTTTTTATTTTATTTATGTAGTTATATTAACAACATTTTATGCCACAATAAATTAGTTTTATTGGATTGAAAATTTTATGATTATTATAAAACTTTATTAATATTATTTTGTGGTCGAAATGTTCGTTTCGTATTTACACACAATACAAAAAACGACAGTAAAAACCGTTTGTCAGTCCGTCAGTAAACACTATACCTTTCAAAAGCATTGAGCTAGAGACTTGAAATTTTTTACAGTTGCGTTTCTTTGCAAATGACAAGTCTAAGTTTTTGAATGGGCAACTTTTTCCCCCTCCCCCATACAAGTGAAACAATTTTTTGTAATTTTCTCGAAAACGCGTCAAAATCCAGTTGGACCACTCCTTCCCCCCTCCCCATACAAATTGAATACTTCTTTTCTATTTTTTTTAAAACCGTGCATAGAATCGAAGCTAAAATGTGGTTAGAATATTATTTCAAAATCCAATCGGATCAATCCTTCTCATTTCTTCCATACAAATAGATTTTTTTTTCATGAAAAGGGGTATTTGTTGATAGGCGCCTGGTAATTGTGGCTTTTCTTGTTTTTAATACATTTTTGGGACACATGACCCAAGTAGCACCATAGGGTAATTCACCCTGTTGAAAGACTCCACGCCTTATTCTTAGTCGAGAAGTCCAATTTATGCCCTATTAAAATCCCTTAAAGCCGTATTTTCTTATAGGACATCTGCTGGGCGAGAGGAGGACCGAACGATTTAAATTTCGGTCTTCGTCGAAGTATCGCCCAATAGGTCTTAAGGAGGATATCTCGTTTTTGTTGCCATGACCAATATTGGCTTTAATAGACCTTACGTCTTCTTTTGACCCTATTCGACGCTAAGTCTACATGAAACCTTCATGGGTTTCGGGTTTTCAGGGCGTGTGCTGAACTTCACGTCCACTAGCGGTCTATTAAGACGCCACTTCTAAAGCAAGAAAAAATTAATGCCCTATAGGGCGACATTTCCATCGAAATATCCCTATTCGTCGTATTAGAGCAAGACAGAAAAAAAAGTGCGGGAAGTTTGTCCTCTGATTAGAGAGTAAGCCTATATTCTATAAAAAGGGGTTTTAAATATAATATACCTATATTCTCTGATGCACTAAAAATATGATTTTATATATATACAGGGTGCGCCATCTATTCCTCCGGTATGAGAATGTTGAATAACTTTTGAAAGAAACAATAGATTGCAAAAAATGGTGTTTTTTTATTTAGTTCAATCCTTTACAATTTATGTGGACTACTTTTTGAAAACAACATCGATCAAATGACCACCTTTATTGGCCACCGCAAACTGTGCTCTTTTTCGGGCATTTTCCATCACTTCTTCGAGCATCTCCGTCGGTATGGCAGCTATTTCGGCACGAATATTGGTCTTGAGCTCGTCAATGGTCTTCGGGTTGCTGGCGTAAACTTTACTCTTCAAATAACCCCACAAAAAGAAGTCTGGGGGGGTTAAATCAGGGGATCTTGGTGGCCAGTCAATATCGCCTCTTTTCGATATCACACGTCTAGGGAATTTTTGTTGCAAAAACCGTATTGTTTGGTCCGCTGTGTGGCATGGCGCCCCGTCTTGCTGAAACCAGAAGTCAGTCAGACCTTTTTCACGCATTTTCGGACACACAAAATGTGCCAACATCCACCGATATCGATTACCATTAACTGTTTCACCTTCATTGAAGAAAAATGGCCCAATGATGGTTTTTGCGCACACGCCGGCCCAAACAGTCACTTTTCGATCATGCAATGGTATTTCATGAATCTCGTGAGGATTTTCTGTCGCCCAAATGCGGCAATTTTGTTTATTAACACCGCCAGAGAGAGTGAAATGTGCCTCGTCGGTCATTAAAACTTGCATCCAAAAGTCCGGCATGGTTTCCAACATTCGGCCGACTAATTTGCCGTATTCTATACGACGCGACTTGTCTGTTGCCAATATTCTTTGAGTTAGTTGTATTTTGTAAGGAAACAAATGGAGATCGTCCTTTAAAATGCGCCGCAACGTGGTTCCACTCATTTTCAACCGCTGAGTTCGGTGGCGATACGAGACATTTGGGTCCTCGGCAACACTCTCTCTCACGGCTTCAATAATTTCATTGGAACGTCTTGGGCGTGGATGATTATAGGTTAGATTGCCTACTGTTCCGTGCTCAAAGAAATTTTTACCCAGCGCCCGAATTGTTTTGTCGGTAGGCGCTTTTTTGCCACGATATTTTGCACGATATGCACGTTGAGTTAGCACAATTGAACGACTATTTTCAATGTACATCGTCACTATTTCGGCGCGTTCTTTCGGTGTGAAGCGGTTCATGGTTAAAATTGTACTGGTTTGACGTTTCCAAAACGTGTCTAGGAAAGCAAATCGGTTGACAAATGGCGAAGTTATTGAATGTTTACATACCGGAGGAATAGATGGCGCACCCTGTATATATATATGTTTATTCACAACCAAAAGGCAAGATGCTTTATATAAAGGTTTACAAGTATAATTATAAATCATTAATACAAAAGAGAGAACAAAATGGATTCACAGGTCCAAATGCAAGTGATTACAATAGTAATACAAACTATACTTTTTTTTCCTTAGCGTCAAGTTCCACACTATACCAAGTAGAGAAAAAGAAGTAATTACATAAGTGATTAAGGATATAGGGTATATCAAGAAACATCCCAAAAATACAAAATTAACCGAACCAAAATACGAAATATGATACGAAATTTACCAAGTTAATTTACTTTATATTGAAGTTAACGAAAAATTTGAAAAACATTTACTCAGGTGGTCTAGTAAGTTCAAAGAAGACACGTTTCTTGAATAAATTCACATTTTGTAAATTTCGCATCTCAAACGGCAAGGAATTCCACACGCGAATCGACCTTACAAAGAACGCACCATCCATAATTTTACGACGAAATTTAGGAAAAGCCAGCAACTGTCTACGAGAAGACTTTAAAAAGACAATATGGCTACCTGGACTTTTGAGTTTGACAATTTTAAAGAGGAAAACCAAAGCTCTCATTTTGAAATAAGTCATGAGGTCACTACCCAAAAGTTTACAAACAAAAGGAGATATATGGTCCCTATAACGGACAGAGTACACAAATCTAGCAACACAATTCCAGCACTTCTTTAGTCGATTGAAATTCGCAACATTGCAGCCCGAAAAAACTTCACAACCATAGGTAAAAAGAGGTAGAATAAGAGCTAGCGCAAGTCTGCGTTTAAGATCAGAATGCATGTAAACATTCACAGAGTTTAGTCTGCTTAGAACGCCAAATGTCCTTTTAATCACAAAACTAATATGATCACTCCATGATAAGGTTTCATCTAAAAAAATACCTAAGTCTTTCACTTTATTTGCATAAGACACCACATTACCTCCGAATGAAATAGGACTGAGGAGGTGAGCTATCGGTCTATGATAAAAGGCTATAGCTTGTGTTTTAGAAAAATTTAAAGGCAAAAGGTTAATGTTAGACCAATCGAGTAAATTAACAAGATCAGCATTGATCAGGTTGACGCAAGTATCGGGAGAGGATAAATCCCCAGACAGAAAAAATTGGAGATCATCCGCGAATAGGTGCATGTCACAATGTATGAGTGTTGAGGTCACATCATTAATAAATAAAAGAAAGAGAAGTTAAACTTTTAGCGCAAATATTTATCACATATTTTTTATGTTGTGGGTATTTATTCTTTAATTTCGAGAACTGCAAAGTTCTTTTGTCTCACTAAAACAGGTGACATTTTTTATTATCTCTGAAAAAATATTTTGGCGCCCTAACAGACTTGAATTCCACTAGATGCCCTTTTAGGCGTATTTGAAGGTATTCACGCCCTCCCATTAGAAGTTAACTTCTAATAGGGCGCGAAAATGAGCTGACGCGTCTTTGATGGCGCACATATTTTCATCCGCCATATTCCACATTGATGTTGATTCAAATAATTTCGCTTTGAAAATTAAACTTCTTATTTTAAGCTAATCACTGAAGGAAATCGCATAAAAAATAGATGGGAGACAATTTTGAAGCAGCACAATTTCATTGGCATCAAAATTTTATTGAATTAGGAAAAAAAAAAAATTTTTGACGAAAAATAAAATTAAAGAAATTTTTTGTTGAAAACAATATAATTATATGGTCAACTTTGTCAAAAAAAATTGAGGTGCAACTAAAATGGCAGCCTATAACATGATGAAAAATCCATTACAAATGTCCATTTACAAAAATTCTAAAATAATAAGCCTTCTGCCTCGTATGAAATTCTAAAACAATTAATATAACAATCTACATATTGCAATACGGCAACAACAAAGCAAAAAAAAATTCAGTTTATATGGATTTTTTTCGAAAAAAAAAAAAAACTTTTTTTGGGCTTTTTGCAAAAAATAGAGCCAGTCTGGCCAATCCACTTGCAGATTCGGAATCAGCGACGTCAAATTATCCTAAAAATACTATAAAAGTTTGGGCAACGCAAACAAAGTGGGTCTTTGTCGGGTAGTGTTATCGATCTATTGGAAAAATTGTGTCAAACGTTCTCTAATTGACTCCAAGATGACTACACCGAGTCTGCCACAAAGGTATTGTGTTACGGGATAGATCCATACCTATATCAATACTATAAACTATAAACTACAGATATTATATGCTACTTCTTTTACTTATGGCTATAAGATTGTGTAGCTCAAACTGAACGATTTAAGCGGACTACCACCTATCGTACTCACCTATCAGCGGAGTTGCTTTTACTTCTCATTACAACCTCTAACCAATTTGGAACTGGCGGCTTTGATGCTGGATCGGGTGTAAATCTGCAATTAGATAAGAGAAAGAGATTGCGTGTCAGGTAATTTGACTTTTTAATTTAAATTTACGTTTTTTAAGTACAGCCTAACACTGCTGAGAGCGAGATGAAATAAATTAAATTGTAGAATGATGGTGATTTATCTGAATAAGTGGACGCCATCTGATAGAGGGGCTGAATATATCGAAGTCGTGAAAACTAATTCAATTAAACGAGCATATTTTACTAGCGAAAAAACTTATCTTGGCATAAGATAAAGGTAGGGTCAATTGATCGTAAAAGGTTGGCTTAATTGATGTGAACTCAGCAGACATTAGGCTTGTTTTTTTTATAATATTCTGTAACTATTTAGAGCAATACTGCACCATGATTTATTCAATGCAGCATCGGGAGCAAAGATAATTTTTTGGGAAATTTGATGAGGCAACTCCAAAGCTCAGACGGAAAATTGAGATGAACGAAAAAACTTGATTGTAAGTAACAAATAATTTCTCAGCGAAACTTTTGCTATTAGTAACACAGCATTAAATTCATAAATGAGTAATTGTTTTAACGATTTTTTTTAAATCACATGAAAAAATTAAGTGGACTTTAAATATTATGAAGATTATAACAAATATAATTTTACTAAAAAATTCAAATATTTTTTAATTTGATTTCATGATGGTCCACACTGATATAATATTGTGTAGGATAATGAAAACAAAATTTTCCCGATATTTAATAGAGTAAAAAATTCAAATGTTTTCCCCTGACAGATCCCCTGACATCAGTTTTGAAGAAATTCATTAAATGTATTTCTAAAATGGATGAAGAAATTGAAAGGGAAACATGGCTGACTCCATCGAAAACCTGATGAAGCCAAAAAGCTATATTCACAAAAGTTATGTCAATTGCATTTTCTTTTAATTTTAAATTTGGTTTTGTTTTGGAGTAGCTACATGATCATACTGTGGCTTACGACTGGTGAACCGTTTGTGTTTTTTTTTACAAAAATTTTAAATATTGTCAAAAGCCTGTTACTTCTCGTTGTATGACATAGGATTGTCCTATGTTTCTATCCTGGTTTTTCTGCGCATTAATAATTATTTTTGCACAAGAATTTTTAAATGCAGACGCCGCAACGAATTTGTGTTCGTTCGTATGTAACGAAAATTGTGAGATCGACTTCTACAAGTAAACCTTTTCCGATTTTGATGCGGTTTTTTTGCATTCGGAAGCTGTTTTCGTCCCATAAAAAAATATCTGATCTGAACAGCGCATGACCTTCTTATACATAATCTGCGTAATTTACGAGTATACTATAACCTGACAAAAAAAATAGTTTAATTAAAAATATGAATTTTAATTTTACAAAATCTGAAATGTCTCGATAACGGTAAAAGATATCGATTTACGGGAAAAGATAAAAATATAGAGAATTTTAATATCTGTAGTTCTTCATTCAACTATTTTTAAAGGGGATCGTTAGTTTGTAAACAATTGGCAAAAATCTATTTTTTACATTTTAATGAAAATATCTCAATCACGATCAAAGATATCGGATAATGATAAAAGACAAAATTATGGAGAATGCCATTCTCATTAATTTATCTTCTACATACACCCAGCAAAAAGCTATATTTTTCAAGGTAACTGCTAAAAACTGATTTTTTTAAGTAACCGTATTTCTCGATAATGGCTTCAGATACGCAATTCTAGTGACAATAAAAAATGTGGGAAATTTCATTGTCTCCAACTCTTGTCATACATAAGACTACTGAAAATCACGCAGTTTCGGAGTAAATCGCGAAAACAGAGATTGCAATTTTTAAAAAGCCGCCATTTTGGTTCCTTCCGGATAAAGGATTTTCACAAGAAGTTAATAGGATTGTCCAATTTGAGGACCAAATATCCCTGTACAATTTCATGGCTCTCGCTCTATTCGTTTTTGAGAAATCTTGTACACAAACTGACAGAGAAACTGGCAGATTGGCAGACTGACAGACTGACAGACAAAAAATTTTTTTTTAATAATGCTCCTAAGTCAGTTCTCGGGAAATGTTTTTAGGCAAAATTAGGAGATAGAAATTTTTTCATGAATACAATATTATATTACGTATAAGAAAGTAAAAACATAACAAAAGCTATAATTGCCAATCTGGCAATCATTGGAGACCCGTATGGTGATATTCGTATCAAAATTCGAACAGTTGTACCAAAATTCCACTTTGAAGTCAAACTTTCCAATAAGAATTTTTAAAATTTATTCCAATCGGATTTTGATGTATGGGAGTTTTCTGTAGAATCATATCCTAAATAACTTTTGTTCTTGCACTTTTTTGATAAGATGCACCGTTTTTGAGATATTCACAAAAACCGTTTTCGTTCGTATGGGGGGTACCCCCCCCTAATGATCCATTTTTGCCCATTAACGAACTTGGCCTCGCATTTTACGAAAAACGGATCTGCGCAAAATTTCAAGTCTCTAGCTCAATCCGTGCGCCCGCAATCCGCGCCACAGACGGACAGACAGACGGACAGACAGACGGACGGACAGACAGACGGACGGACATGCTAAATTCAACTTTTTTCATCATTCTAAACACACTGGTGTAATTCATTTTTGTGTGTGATGACGGGATCTTGGCGTTACAAACGGTAAGGCAAAGTTAATATACCCTTTGGTTTCACCATACGGGTATAAAAATTAAATCTATGATTAAATCCTTACCTAATTAATGAACTTGAATGTTTTATTCTTGGAATGGCGAATCCTTCATTGGGAGTTTCATCTAATGGCTTCAATTCCTCTGTATTTAACCGAGCATTATTAAGCACTTCAATATCGAATTTTACCATTGCTATAAGGTGGTAAAATTAAGAAATTGTAATTTAAATTTACTATGTCGGAATTTTGGCAAAAATTACTGACATTTATGAACCGGTCCTACTTTCTCTGCTATTTCAAATAAAATATCAGCTGTCCAAAAATCTGGTATCCTAACAAACACCTTGCCGACATCTGCTGGAAGATGGAATCCCAACTTATGCAAAAGTAGAATAAATGGTTGATACTGAAGTACGGCTGCTTGATCAGCATTCCAAGATACAATCGGAATCGACTTCTTTTTTACTAAGTAAAACGACATGTGAATGATACCATAAAGAATTTTGTTTTTTTTTTACAAATGCAATGATGAACTATGGGCTCCATAACTTTAACATTGGTTAGCTCCAAGATATCTTTGCAACTGGTCTTTCCTGCGGCAAAATTAAGCTTCACAAAGTAGCACTCAATCAAAATCTTTTGCAGCCAAATTAACATTTTGCCCTTTTTCTCTTTAATCAAGCGATCCTTAAGAACCTAAAAATGGCATAAAGGGTTTTGTAAAAAAATTTTTTATGTATAATTCACAAGACAATACCTGGATATCATCAGAGGGTTTGCCAAGCACTGCATCTTTGATTTCAATTCCAGATTCTCCTGTACTCGTTGAAGGAGTCGGTGTCTTAGTCACATTCCGTTGATATTCAGCATCCTCGTATTTCATTAAGTCATCGTATTCTACTAACGTTATTATATCCTAAAAAGCAAATAACGCGATTTTTTCTATAGTTTTTGAGTCGACCGAAAAACGCTGTAGGTTACCTGTTGCAGAAGTTGCTGCACTATGGATAGCCGGGATTTTCGAGTATTGTCTGTTGCAGCAAACAAACTGGCAATCTTACCTACAACATCCCGTAATTTTTTACTCTGCACATAATACCAATATAATGTGTCCATTTCCTCTTGCGTCCAACTGCTGTTTCGGTAAGTGTATAAAAAAATATCAAATAAAACTTTTCTTAGCAATATTTAGTTTTGGAAAAAAGTGTAAAAAATATTTTTTTCAAATATCTTGAGAACCGTTAAAGATACGTGCAACCGTTAAAGAAAAAAATGCAGAAAATTTTATTTCCTTTGAATTTCGTTATACGTGCCCCGCAGACAAGTTTTATACCCGTATGGTGAAACCGAAGGGTATATTAACTTTGCCTTACCGTTTGTAACGCCAAGATCCGGTCATCACACACAAAAATTAATCACACCAGTGTGTTTAGAATGATAAAGAAAATTGAATTTTGTATGTCCGTCCGTCTGTCCGTCTATCCGTCTATCCGTCTGTGGCGCGGACGGCGGGCGCACGGATTGAGCTAGAGACGATGCGAGGCTAAGTTCGTTAATGGGTAAAAATGAACCATAAGAGGGGGGGAACCCCCCATACGAACGAAAACGTTTTTTGTGAATATCTCAAAAACGGTGCATTATATGAAAAAAGTTCAAGAACAAAAGTTATTTAGGATATGATTCTACATAAAACTCCCATACATCAAAATCCGATTGGAATAAATTTTAAAAAATCCTATTGGAAAGTTTGCCTTCAAAGTGGAATTTTGGTACAACTGTTCGAATTTTGATACGAATATCACCATACGGGTTTTCAATAATTGCCAGATTGGCAATTATAGCTTTTGTTATGTTTTTAAAGAAAAATGTACTAGAAATTATGGGGGTGTTTGAAAATAGTTCGATTTCATTGCAGTATCGAATCGCAAATATTCTCTTTTAAGTTTTATATCGTTTTCTTATTTTTAGTAAAAATAGTTAATCATGTATGTACCACTTGTCGAACATTAATTTTAGAACTCGTTGAACAACTTTACCAAAAAGTTAGGCATACAAATCATTAAAACTTTGTAACAGTTAAGAAGCACTGGTTAGAGCATAGAGCCGAAGTATATTTGAACAACTGTGCATTGCTCCAGAGATTTTTTTTTGTTTGACTATCAAAAGTTGAAGTGAATCGATCCAGTGGAGATTTAGCCCAAGAACGCTTTAAGACTCTTTGGGTACTAGGTTACACTGTTATATAAAACATAACAAAAGCTATAATTGCCAATCTGGCAATCATTGGAGACCCGTATGGTGATATTCGTATCAAAATTCGAACAGTTGTACCCAAAATTCCAGTATGAAGTCAAACTTTCCAACAAGATTTTTTAAAATTTATTCCAATCGGATTTTGATGTATGGGAGTTTTATGTAGAATCATATCCTAAATAACTTTTGTTCTTGCACTTTTTTGATGAGATGCACCGTTTTTGCGATATTTACAAAAAACCTTTTCGTTCGTATGGGGGGTACCCCCCCTAATGGTCAATTTTTGCCCATTAACGAACTTAGCCTCGCATTTTACGAAAAACGGATCTGTGCAATTTCAAGTCTCTAGCTCAATCCGTGCGCCCGAAATCCGCGCCAAAGACGGACGGACAGACGGGGACAGACAGACGGACAGACGGACGGACATGCAAAATTCAATTTTTTTTATCATTCTAAACACACTGGTGTAATTCATTTTTGTGTGTGATGACGGGATCTTGGAGTTACAAACGGTAAAGCAAGTTAATATACCCTTTGGTTTCACCATACGGGTATAAAAATCCAGGTTAACACAGATTTCCGCATAAAATTGTAAAAATAAGTATGAAAAATACAATAATTTAATTACCACACAGTATGCTCCATATTGTGTTCTTTAGTCATTTCAGTTAAAGATGGACTCGGAAGTAATGGCCCTTTCCTCGGAGTATTCATAAATTTGTGAATTACATACTCAATTAAATCTGACCAATCCTACGAAAAACAAAAGCTCTTACCGTCAAGAATTTAAAAAAAATACCGTCAAATCCATGATATACTTACATCGCACAACTCATATTCCGTTTCCCAGATTTGTGAGAACGCTTTAAGTATTCCTGGCTGAAAAAGTGTTGAAATTTTGCCTAAATCTCCAGCAATATGGTGCATCATAGTAAAAATACAATCATTGACAAATTCACCATTTTCTCTGAAATCTTGCAACAGCAATCCATAATGGTGCATTATTTCAACAGTAGCAAAACTTTTCGAAATAGAGGACAATCAATTATATTTTGAATATTTTAAAATCAAAAATTTACTTACTGGGCTATGTGATCCGTCATTTTAAAATTTCCGTTGCTTTCGGGAAATTTCGCGGCACGATCCAAAAAAAGAAGTAAAACATGATTCGTTACAATAATGTCCTGAAGATACTGTTTACTCTGTACGAGAGGGTTGTAACGACGTATCAAAAGAACAAACAAGTTGCGTAAGTCTTCTGTGGAACTGACTTGAAGTTCAAATCCACGTAAACTAATTTTGTCGTCCTGTAACAAAAACATCTAATATATATATATATATACATACGGATAACTGTCAAGCTAGCTGTAATTTTTTAAATTGTCAAAGTTTTTGTTGTTTAAGTAAAGTCTAATATCATAGAATTACACCGCAACAACGTTACCAAAACGTGGAATGTTATTTCCGAAATCGGCATTCAATTACTCAAAATTATCGAGAACTTCGTCAATTTTATGGATCGAATCCGAGCGTGCTATTCATCGTAGTGGATAGATTTCGCACCAATTTAACACTACATAACATTGGGCCAACAATAAGAATGAGACCAGTGCGTTTCGAAGAAAATATAGCCGCAGTTGAGGCCAGTGTTAAAGAAGACCCAAATTTGTCAGTTCGCAGGTGTGCACAGGTGCTTGGGCTTTCTCCGTCCATAACATGGAAGATTTTGCGAAAGGGTCTTTGCCTAATTCCTTAAAAGATCCAATTGGTGCTAGAATTGAAACCGTTAATCATCGCGTTCGCTGAATGGGCTCAGACTCAATTGCAAGATGACCCGGAATTTTATGACAAAATTGTGTTCAGCGATGAGACTCACTTTTCGATACGTTAATAAGCAAAATTGACGTATGTTAAATGAAAACAATCCGCAAGAGACTCTTCAGACACCATTACATCCAGAAAAATGTACCGCATGGTGTGGTTTGTAAGCTGGTGGCATCATATGCCCTTATTTCTTTAAAAATGGGGTGGGAGCTCGGGCTACAGTCAATGGTGCCGATACAGAAATCTGATCAACAAATATTTGTTTCCAAATTGGTCATCAAGAACCTGTGATCTAACACCGCTCGATTATTTTCTGTGGGGATACTTAAAATCGGTTGTTTCCAACGATTGACGCTTTGTTGCGGATATAAGGCCTCAGATGCTCGAAAAAGTGGTCAAAAATTGAACCAACAGGATACGCTTTGTAACTGCCAGTCGTGGTGCTCATATGTCCGAAATCATCTTTATATGTTAAATGATAAAGAATTATCTTTCAAATAAAAGCACTTTTTAGATCAAACGCCAATGTCGTGTATTTTTATTTGCATTTATTTTCCGGACACTCTTAAAACACACTTTTCAGATAACAATTATTCAAAACAAAAACCTATGATTTTAATGAAAAAATGCAGGTAGTCTAGAGGTTTATTCAGTTCAATGTATCAAAAATATACTATCAAATTTGATGTCTCAAAAATACATTCTTTTGGTAACAAATGAATTCATTCTTTATATTCGAAAGAGATATATTTGTTACCGGCCAAACCAGATTTCAGTTTAGTCTAGGCCAAACTAGTTCGTCCTAATAGAGAAACGCACAGTGTCGGCTTAATAGTGAATTAAAATACAGACAAAAAAAGAATCCCCCATTTAGATTTTCCTTATAAAAACTGTTATTTACGGAGTGGGAGAGGGGAGTGTGATGGGGGAAAGAAGTCTGAGAGGCTGAAGGAGATGGTGTCCTAAAAGAATGATGTACTTTCATGTACTGTATGAACAACGCGACAATCACCCTAAGAAAATTATGCATCTTTCATGTACTTTAGAAATATAAAAAAGTAAATCTATATCGTTCGGTTCTAAAGACATATCCATAATAATTTAACCTGATTGACTGACTGACTGACTCACTCATCAACGCCCAGCCCAAACCCCTGAAGCTAGAAAGTTGAAACTTTCACAGTATGTCCCAACCATCACGTAGGCACTCACTAAGGCGGGATTTTCCGAAATTTTACCGCTAAGGGTGTAAACGGGGGGTAAAGGAGGTTAGGATGTTTTTAAACCATGATTTTCGCCATGAATCCTCCTCAATAGGAGGCTGAAAAGTTTCCCTAGCGGGTTTTCGGGGCCGCTGATCAGGAATCTGGTGTTAGATTTTCAAAATTCGAAACGGAAGGTCCTGCGAAGATAAGATTTATCTCAAAAGTTTTTAAGTTCTTTCCGGTTTTTTTCGTATTTTAAAACTTATACAAAAAACTTTAACCCGGCAACGACGGGTATGCAAGCTAGTATTTTATATATCTTTGATATATCGTCTCTTGAATCTTATTTTGTACCAAATGCAATTTTTGACTTTTTTAACCAACGATGGGGAATTGGGTTTTGGCTCAACCTCTTTAGAACATACCAGGTCCCAGAGTTCTAGTGCTTTTAGTAGACGAGTAAACCAGTATGAAAGAACCTTTGGTTTGTAAATCAATTTTTTCACACTGTAATAAGAATATCTCGAGCTCGGATAAAGATAAAAATTGACGGTCAAAAACAAGTAATGGAAACTATTATTTCTTTTAATTTATTTTTCACATACCACAAGTAGTGGAAACTATTATTTCGTTTAATTGATTTTTCACATACCACCATAAAAAACCCGTTAGTTTTCGATAAAAACGCCAAAAACTAAACGTTTAGAAATAACGGTAAATCTCGATAACGGTTCGAGATATGGGGTTGTTGTGAAAAGCAAAAATATGCCAAATATTCATATCTCCAATTTCCTTTGTACGAATTACTATCGAAAAACGCTTAGTTTTGGAGTAAAACGCAAAAAACCAAAACTAGTTTTTTGCAAATCTAATTTAAACACGTGGCACAACGTTTTGAAAACGAAATTTTTAGCAGCTAAATTTCGCCACTTCTCGAAATTGTCGTATTTGACGTTTGACGAAAATTACTCACAACAAAACCGTTGCGTTGACTTACGAGGGATGCGTAAAAGATTTCCCAAACACATTTCGACAGTTCGGTTACGAGGTAGTGAACTTACGCGGTTTACGAGGCAATTTCGAGATTGCATGAATACCCCTGACAAACATTCCTCTGTGCCAAACCCCATTTTGAAGACACATTACGCCGCGTAAGTTACTAATAATGTAATTTTCTTTTGCTTACAGAATTTTTTGCTTACCTCACTTAAATGTGTAGCCTTTTTATAAGTTTCTAAGGCCTGGAAAATCTCCCTGATAGCCGTTACTACCTGTAAAATTTTAAGTCATATGATTAGTATTTCAGTAAAATAACAAAAAAAAACTCTCTACAAATTATTTTGCTACATTTTCAGCTTTTTTAATATAAGTTTAAAGTTCAAAAAACATGATTTTTGGTACAAAAGCACTTACCAAATGCATGCGACGTAAATATGGTTTTAAATCGCTTTCACTCTGTCGAGCTGCTAGATCGAGCTGTTCGCATAACATCACCGCCTCATATGTCAAAAAACTGACAATGTCAAAACATAAAACTGAATTAATATGCTCTAAATCCAGTTCCAATTGAGCAGCAAATTTTAGGAAGTATGTTACGAGCCAAAAGAAGTGTGATGTATCAATTTGAACTTTCTATTTGGAGAAAAGCGAAAAATACAAAATTAAAGTTTCACGTGAGGAATATTAGTTTTGGAGAGTGTAATGAAAATTTACCGAATCAGATAAAAGTTGTGCGTGTAACTCCTTTACTAAATAACCATATCCTTTGAGCAAAAAATCTACAGTGAATTCTTTAAGTATATTTGATATATCCTCATCTGTTGGTATATGCTGCACTAGTCCTTTCATATTTATTCTGTAAAAATAATAGTTATACCATAAGCATTTTTAGTAAAGTCATTTGAAATTAATAAATGAAATGTGTTAAATATGTTTCCAATTGCAATTAAAGTATTATCAGTGAGGAAACTAAATTTCGACGAGGAAAATTGTCAAAACTTTTGAATGTGAATCAATTCTAGAGTTGTCTTGGCCGTTTTTTTTTGGTGAACAAAAAATTGCGAGTACACTCAGAAAAATGTCCAGGTCAACTTTTTGTCAGGTTAACTCTGACCTTACAGAGGTGTCTGTAAGCCAGCTAGCGGTCAGAGTTAACCTATCTAAGGTCAACTCGTGCAGCTCCCAATGCCCTACTTCACCTGCTGGTGGCTTAATTTCAGAATTTCTCCGACCACAGGTCAACTCAGTTTTACTTGCCCACATGCAGGCGAACGCGCGCCTGCCCGAGGCCAATTACGCCGTATGTAGGTCGTCGAGTTAGCATTAGTTAAACTATAGTTAGGAAACCTAAGGATTTTTCCGTGTACCTACGTTGGAGTAAACATAACTGATACACTCGTGAACGCGCTTTTTTTTCTGTCCTATGCGTAAATTACCAACAAAACACAACACATGTAAAACCTAGCCACATTTTTATACACCAACCAACACATGCAATCTCCCGCTGGCGGGCGGAAAAACCGCGTCCACGAGTATATCGGTTATCTTTACTCCAACGTAGGTACACGGAAAAATCCCTAGGTTTCCTAACTATATTTTAACTATGGAGTTAGCCTCCATTTTTCTGAGTGTAGTTGTCATTAAACACACCTAAATTCGACATCTCTGATGGAGTGTGTTTACATTAGGACTTTTTTTCATTCGCTGCGTCTTTCGCCCTTTTGCTGCTGTGTTCTTACGCTTCGCTTCATCTTCATTCGCTAAACCGATTTCATCAACAAAACTAAACGAAAGAGGTTTCAGCAACCAGACTCAAACCGGTTTGCGACTGAAAATTTTAAGTGAATCTAAATTTCGTTCGCTCCTCCCCACTGCGTCCCTCACCATCACTTGGCTGGAGCGAATGACGGGGCGAACTAAAATGAGTCTTCATGTAAACAGGCTCATGTAAACTAAAACAATTGCCATTGTGCCAAAAATACTAAAAAGAGCTTTCAAAAAGGTTTGTTATAAACACGTGGTAGTGCATACCCGAGAACTTTCAAAGTTCTACCGACCCTGGTCTAAATGTACATACAGAAAGAAAATTTTATATATGTATGTCGATAGCTAGGGTTGACTAACAGGTGGCAACCAGCCTAATCTCAACCGGGCATTAAGGCGATAGTGACAGGCATAGATAATCATTATATACTCACAAATTACTTTTGCTCCTTTTCACCAACTTTTTACGCCTTAACTCCTTTTTGTCCTGGGTGGATATTAGCGGCCTTTGCTTATTCGCAGTGCTATAACGTTGTTTTTGATTTGTTGGTGGCTTTTGATGAATTGGCTTTTTATGCAAGAATTCGTCTTCATTACTTGATGTCGAAATCGACTCCTGATTTTCCACTTGTGTACCATATCCACAATCTGAGAGTTCCGATTGTGGTGAAGTACATTCTCGCTTTTTTGGACAACATTTACCAGAATTGTATTGTGTGGTACTAGTTGAAGGTGACGGAAAGTTTTTCTGAAAATTAACCAATTTAATATCAAAATTCCGAACACTTTTTTTTAGAAAAGAATAATTTTTAAGCGTGTTTATTGCACGAACCTAAAAAATCGTTCTAAATTTAATAAATACCTTTACCATTGAGGAATAATGAATTTTCAGGACCCGGGATTTTATTCTGCACATCTTAAACAAAAATTTTTCAACAAAATGTATCAGTTTTCACAGTTTGTTTTATTGATAGCAGTCGCTAAGATTTGAAATTATCTCAAGATAATAAAATGGTAAGGCCACAATAGACAGAATTGTATACCATAATGTATCTTTGAAGTCATTCAGAATAAAATTTAATAAAGTGATTCAGCCGAAACCAACTTTCCATAGGCTTTAATTAAATATGCATAAGGATAACAAATTAAGCAAAAACATCAGAATTTACAGGTCAGTTAGTAAAAGCTTTCCAAGAAGAAAAATTGTTTTTCAGAAAAACTTGATCTAGCAAGGGAGACGGTGTAATAGCGCCACGAGATTAAATTTACAGCGGCACCCAATCAGGAATTTTATCTACAACTCTCTCCTTGGAATGACCAAAATCGGTCAGTAAAAAGTTATGCATGAACATACATGAAAAATTCTCTTTAATTCATCTCATATTTTGGACCATGAAAAACCCGTTATTTTTCGAGATAATCGCAAAAAACTGATTTTTTTTAAGTAACGGTATATCTCGATAACGGCTTGAGATACGAAGTTCTATTAAAAGACAAAGAAGTAGAAATTTTTATTGTCTCCAACTTTTGTTATAAATAAAACTACTGAAAAACGCATAGTTTCGGAGAAAATATGAAAAAACGAAATAGCGATTTTTAAAACGCCCCCAATTTGATTACTTCCGGTTAACGGAATTTCACCAAATGTTTATAGAATTGACCCATTCCCGGAAAGTTTATAGGATTGTCCCATGCCTGTAAAATTTCATAGCTCTAGCTCTATTAGTTTTTGAGAAATCTTGTACACAGACTGACATAATGCTCCAATCGACTCAGGAGTGCTCGGGAAATGTTTTTTATTATACTATGTATAAGAAAGTAAAAACATTTACTCTTCAGTAGGATTTACAAATTTAGAATAAGTTGATTCAATCGACTTATATACAGAAATTGGAATTTTTCTCCCTGTCCGCATCCTTTGCGATCAAGTCTCTAACATAGATTCAATGTGTTGGTCTGATTAGGTTCGACATTGAATTGGGTTCGACATTAAACTTACTCCATTACTCCTTGCCCAATTCCTCGATTCCCAGTTCTTCAATTCCCAATTCCTCGATTCTGCCTCTTTCTCCTGAGAATTGGAAATTCAGGAATTGGGAATTAAGGACTTTAGGAATTGGGAATTGCCGGGGCTGTGCCTGATAATCCAGGACGCCAGCTTTCTTAAAGATATTATCCCACATAAGTTCAAATGGTCTAAAAATTTATCTTAAAATGATAATGGCTATCTTTTACCGTTATTTAGATATTTTCATTAAAAATTTATAGATTTTTGCGAATTGTTTGAAAATTAACGTTTTCTCAAAAAGCAATTAAAAAAGGATTGAAGGTATTAAAGTTATCTAAATACAGAAAATTAAACATGGCAATTTGACCTTGGTTAAATAATTTTTGTATGGGTTTACCAACATTTTCAATTTATTGGGTAATCGCATCAAGAAATTGATTAAATTATTTATGTCTAAAATTAGTAAAATATAAAAAATAAATTGTGTCAATCAAATAAGGCCTCGTTAAAATATTTTCTAGAATGTTGTGTGGTAGCATATAACCAAATATCTTAATTTTTAAAGGTCAAAACATAACCAATGCATCTTTAAATGAGCATCAGCTGCTAATGCGTGGCAGCTAAATGTTCAGAGACAGAAACAAAGCATCTTCGAACTATCATCTGTAATTAACGCGAAAGATTAAATCACTGAAAATTAGAATTGAAAAGGTTTTGTTATGGTTTTAAATAATTATAGACCACAATACACCCCTGGCCAAATGAACCGAAACAAGCAATTTTTGTGCTTTTTTGGAACTAAAGGCTCTGTTTTTTGGGCTTAACCATAAAATATTATAGATTTGTTATTCCGGCATCATTCTCAAGTATATTATGTGTAATATAAATATTGGCATTAAAAATAAAATTGTGGGACTGGGTACTTTTTACCTGATAAACGGAAATCAGTCGATTTCTTGCGTATTTTTTGAACTCTTACAACTTGACATATTTCACTCACATATCTTAAAAAAAGAAAATAACAATTCAAACTAGGGGAATTTTTTTAAGCATTTATATTTAACTTAAATTTAAAAATCACACTAATAATTTATGTGCCTTCCTTTTGCCGGAATTACTGCTTCGAGTCTTTTTGGCATTGATTCTACCAATGTTTTTAAATACTCAGCCGAAATTTCGATCTCCCATACTTTTTTCATTACTTCCTTCAATTTATATTACACATATTTATATTATTTATATAAATATTTATTATTTATGATATTTTCTCAAGTTAGGCTCATCGGTCCTCATTATTGCTTTTTTAGGTTTTAATTGAAAGCATATTTATATTGTATTGTGTTTTTGTTCGTTTATTTTAATCCGACGTTTCGGTCACGGTGGTGACCTTCTTCAGGAAAATGCGTTACAAAAATATTCACTAAAGTGCAAGAAGCATTACTATTTTAAATTTGTTTTGAAAAATAACTTACAGATTTGGATAATTTTAAGAGGTTTGACAATCGTGTTTCTGTTTTTTGTTTGACAAGTGTGATGTTTTTATTTTTATGTTGAAAACCATGATTTTAATATTGTGTCGAAAGTATGATAATAACACTATTGTTAAGTCAAAAGTATAAAAAACATTGAGTTAAACTAAAACTAATAAGAATAAATAAACACGACGTCACAAAATGGCTATTGCACTGAAAATATTTTAACATTGAACGGCTGATTAAAAATAAAAAAGAGGGAACAGTAAGAACAATAACAGTTTATCATATCAAAATCTCTTATCGTCGTATTCGTTTGTTGTCGTCGTCTATGTCTGCGTCACTGTCAGAGAACGTTCTTTTTCTCTTATTATTTTTTACGCTATCGTTCAACAGCGAGCAATATATGGCGGAGATTTGATCTGTATCACGTTTAATGTTATATGTGTTTTCTGTGTATATGTGTAGAGACTCGACTGTTAGTCTTTTGCTAAGGTTGGTTTGTTTTGCTAGAATTTCAGTTTTTTCAAAATCTGGTTTATGTCCGTGTGTTTTAAAATGTTCTACTAAAGCGGTGTGTGGTGTGTCATCTGTTATTTTTCTTGTTCTCTTTAGGTCGTTCATGTGGTTGCCGATTCTCTTTTCCAAATGCTGTTTTGTTTGACCAACATAATTGAGGTTACATGTTTCACCATTTTCTTCGTTTCCTTTACAAGGGATTTTATATATTATATTTGTTTGTTTTAATTTTGGTATGGGGTCTTTTAATTTGGTGTATATGTTTCGTAAAGTTGTTTTGTTTCTATATGCTAGCATTATGTCTTTAGTGTGTTCTTTAACTGTTTTAGCGATTTTTTCTGTGACTCCATTAATGTAAGTTATGCTTCTAAACATGTATTTAGTGTTGCTTATATCAGTTGGTGTCCTTTTTGAATGTCCGTCATTGTACATGTTTAGAAGCATAACTTACATTAATGGAGTCACAGAAAAAATCGCTAAAACAGTTAAAGAACACACTAAAGACATAATGCTAGCATATAGAAACAAAACAACTTTACGAAACATATACACCAAATTAAAAGACCCCATACCAAAATTAAAACAAACAAATATAATATATAAAATCCCTTGTAAAGGAAACGAAGAAAATGGTGAAACATGTAACCTCAATTATGTTGGTCAAACAAAACAGCATTTGGAAAAGAGAATCGGCAACCACATGAACGACCTAAAGAGAACAAGAAAAATAACAGATGACACACCACACACCGCTTTAGTAGAACATTTTAAAACACACGGACATAAACCAGATTTTGAAAAAACTGAAATTCTAGCAAAACAAACCAACCTTAGCAAAAGACTAACAGTCGAGTCTCTACACATATACACAGAAAACACATATAACATTAAACGTGATACAGATCAAATCTCCGCCATATATTGCTCGCTGTTGAACGATAGCGTAAAAAATAATAAGAGAAAAAGAACGTTCTCTGACAGTGACGCAGACAAAGACGACGACAACAAACGAATACGACGATAAGAGATTTTGATATGATAAACTGTTATTGTTCTTACTGTTCCCTCTTTTTTATTTTTAATCAGCCGTTCAATGTTAAAATATTTTCAGTGCAATAGCCATTTTGTGACGTCGTGTTTATTTATTCTTATTAGTTTTAGTTTAACTCAATGTTTTTTATACTTTTGACTTAACAATAGTGTTATTATCATACTTTCGACACAATATTAAAATCATGGTTTTCAACATAAAAATAAAAACATCACACTTGTCAAACAAAAAACAGAAACACGATTGTCAAACCTCTTAAAATTATCCAAATCTGTAAGTTATTTTTCAAAACAAATTTAAAATAGTAATGCTTCTTGCACTTTAGTGAATATTTTTGTAACGCATTTTCCTGAAGAAGGTCACCACCGTGACCGAAACGTCGGATTAAAATAAACGAACAAAAACACAATACAATATAAATATGCTTTCAATTAAAACCTAAAAAAGCAATAATGAGGACCGATGAGCCTAACTTGAGAAAATATCAAAAATTAAATACGGTCGACATGAATACATATATTTATTATTTATATTTATATATATATATATGTATAGGGTGTTTCATTTTTCCAAAGATGTGATTTTCATATGACTTTGCTTACGCCCCGAGTCTCAGTGATGAAAAATATATACATATATGCCAAATTTTAAGAAGATTGGATAATATTTAGGGGTTGCACACTTTGATCACTTTTCGTCAAACTACCTAGTTTAGCCATAAATACTGACACAAGGAAAAATTGATGCCAAATGAGAACGCATTGATATTTTTCAAAACTTTTTTTTTATACATATTTATTGGGCCACACAACAGCCACAAATCATAGAACACATTATTCGAAAATACCGCCATTTGATTTAACACCACGCCTTTAACGATGGAGCCAACAGGGCTGCAAAATACGCGCTCGATCTATTTGAAGAAACAATTTGTAACCGTGGTTACAAAAAAACCTTCAATTTAGGTTACATTTTGGTTACATTTTAGATGGTATCCGAATAAACCCGCCAAAAACGGTTATTGTGAAACCAGCTTGTATTGTACTACCCAAATTGGTTATTAAGATACGTGCATTAAACTTTTAAGTTTCATCCAGATTTATTTTGAAACCATTTTGCAACGTAGTCCACATTTCGGCTACTTAAAAACCTGTTTGAAACGTTTAGGTTTATTTAAGGTTAATATGAAACCTACAATTGGCATCGACATAACCTCAAATTTTTTTAATGATGATGCAATTAATTTCAGTAACCAAGAAACGTGTTTGAAATGGTTATTTTGAAACCCATTTGTAACCTCTGCACATTCTGGTTACTCAAAAACCTCTTTGAAACTTTTAGGTTTATTTGAGGTTAATATGAAACCTACAATTTGCATCGACATAACCTCAAATTTTTTGGCTTTTTCCATGTATTTTTTTTTCAAAATATCTGCTGAAAGGTTGATTTGATAGAAAAACTGTTATCCACAAGTTAAACTAGAGTAAATTTGCTGCAATTTAAGCCCAAGACCAGCTCTGTAGCTTAAATAGTGACTGAGATATACACACGTGTCTCTCAAAAAGCCACGATTTCCTAAAAATGTGGGTTTTTTCGATTTCTGTTGCATATCTCCTAATCTCAGGTGTTTAGAGCAAATGTTGAATATATTAATTTTAAAGGGAAGTGAATTTTCTTCAATTTGAGTCTAAAACCAGCTCTGTAGCTTAAATACTAACTAAGATATAGGCTTTAAGATTTTTCATTTTTTTTACTGCCCAAAATGGTTATTAAGTTACGTGCATGAAACTTTTAAGTTTCATCCCGATTTTTTAAAAACCATTTTGCAACATAGTGCACATTCCGGCTACTTAAAAACCTGTTTGATACGTTTAGGTTTCTAAATAACTCATTTGTAGTATAAAATAAAACCATGGTTACAAACTGGTTTCAAAATATACCCGTATGATACTTTTGGGTTTCATATGAGTTTTTTTGTAACTTAAAAGAACCTAAGTACCGTAATCTTGAAAGATCTCGTCAGTTCTATTTCAGCCGTGTTAAAGTGAAGTTGTGTTTTAGTGGTTTCGCTCTGTAAGTGCTGTTATGTCTTGATTTGTCTTTACAATGTTTTTTGTGATTCTTAAAAAAGTAGATTTATAGAAAATTCGTACATACATAGTTTTTTAATTTTTCTTCAGATTGAATAGTAATTGGCAAATGACAAGTGAGTTACACTAATGTGTTAAATTCGACAAAAAATTTATGTGTGTCATGCTCGTGCTTGAGAATTTATCTTCGAAATTACCTATATATAGTACCACAAATAGGGGAAAACACCCAGATCTGAGCCCCCTTAAGCCTTTTTTTCACTTCATACCATATTTTCTTTGTCTTCCGTATACTTTCTGAGAAACTTATATTTACTGGTCGAAAGTATGGAATGTTTAAATTAAATTAACATACATATACATATTCCTCAACAATTTGGATAAAAAAAAGAAATTATGTGTAAATGTGGAAATTATCCCAAAATCCAGTTCTGAGCCCCTCGTATTAAATGAAGTACGCCTAGTAACTTATAGAAATAAGAATTGAATTCGAAGAATAATTGGTTTCATCACGTTGTTAAATGAGGTTTAATCGGCTCAATCGCGCACAATTCTTGTTTTAGCCGGAAAATTAACAGGGGTGCTCAG
Organism: Chrysopilus asiliformis; assembly: GCA_964034945.1. Taxonomy (NCBI): domain Eukaryota; kingdom Metazoa; phylum Arthropoda; class Insecta; order Diptera; family Rhagionidae; genus Chrysopilus; species Chrysopilus asiliformis. Next base: position 56,978,668 of record OZ035960.1, read on the forward strand.
AACTGGTGCCGGGGCTCAGATCTGGATACTTTACCCTACTACGAGTAAAAATTCAATGAGGACAGAATCTGTTAGAAAAGTTCCGGAATTCTGTAGGAGGACAGAATCTGCTGGAAAAGTGCCGCAAGAAAAGTGCCGTTGGACAGAAAAGATTCTTAAAATTCCCCAAAAGTTATCTTCAATATCTTCTGGTAAATCAGAATTTCTTTTAATTAAAATATGTTATAGAATATCTAAATATTTATAATTTAATTATCAACAGTTAAAATTATCTCTACAGAACCAAGTTCTACATCTACGGGTAAACTTAGTGTTTGAAATAAAACTTTTCTGAATTATTATCTTTGTATTAGTTTTTGAAGAGCTGAAAGTATTACAAGAGCTATAGTTAGTTCTGTGCAAAAACAAATGGAAGAGCTAAAAGCTGCACATATCCGTTATCACAAGGAAAAACAAAAATTTTAAGCAGAGTCTCAAGTAGCACTTGATTTGATCTTAAAGACGATGCAAACCGTTGCTCCAGTACCGTTGACTGTGGTACAGCAAAATTGGGAACAGTTCCCCATTACCGACTCGCTGGACCTGGAAAAACTAGAGACTCAGCTTCGGAAATCCCAAGATTTTAAAAATGCACTAGTAAGTATTTTCGTAATTATTTTATTTATGCGTCAATGTCTGGTAAAAACCACAGATTGGCAAAATTGTCAAAAAAAAAAACAATAAAAAACCAAAAAAGTATTTTTTGTTATGCTTCTGAATTTGTGCTTCAAATTTTTTGATTTTTTTGAACTTCCTACCACGCAATAATCTCAAAATATTTTTCAGATTCAGAAACTCATCATTTGGCGGAAAGGATTCTCAAGAAACTGGAAGAACGATTTGTAACTTCCTTTTTAAGGATTCGATGCTGCAACAGTACTCCTGGGGAGGCACCAAAGAGAAAAAGGTGTTTAGCAGCCTCAAAGAAGTGAATTTTGTCGTGACCAAGAGTTTTAGGCATCATTTCCCCAACTACACCGATTTTTCACAGGTATAAAATATATTTGATACTTCTACAGAATTGATTATTTTTCGTTCTATCAATATTTAACGTCATAAAATATTTGGATTTTGATATTTCCATTGTCTAATTATGATTCTTATTTTTTTGTTCTACAGTAACCAATTGCCTAAGCAGCTGTAGAGTACCAGAAATGTTTTTTTGTATGTTTAATTTTTAATTGCCTAAGGAACTGTAAAATGCCAGAAATGATTTTTATTTCTTTATTATATTTTTGTTTTTTAATTTTCTTTGAAAAAGTGTATTCAAATAGTGTATTTTTTTTATTAAACAGAGAAAATGTTTATGTTTTTGTTGAACACATTTTTTTATTTTACCAGAAACACTTTTTTTTTAATTCAGGTATTTTCAGATTTATTTCGACTGATTTTAAATGGTGAGTAAAAAATCTAGTTGCTTTGTAACGCAATTGCAACCCACAAATTTCCAGTATTTTTGTAACCCGCTTGAAATTTGGAAAGTTTCATGAAGGTTTTTTGTAACTCAAAGGCAAGTATATAGAGTCGTTTTTCTGTAACCCAAATGTAACCATAGGACAAGTTCAAATGAGTTTATTTGTAACTCAATTATATGCATATGACAGTTTAAAAAGCGTTTCTCTGTAACCTAAAGAATAAGGTTACCCAGTAACCCGATTGCTACGCGAAGTTACAACGGAGTTTTTTTTTAAACCTGCCAGGAACCCTAAATCTGTATTGGGGAGGTTTCAAATGTAATGTGGCGTATCCGGTAACATGGGGGTTTCTGAAACGTTTCTGAAAGGTTACAGAAACCAAATGTGAAACTTCTGAGTTTTGTTACCATGGTTTCAAACACGTTTCTTAACCGGAATGTAATCTCAAATTGTTACTTGGGATGATTTGTGGCTGTTGTGTGGCCCAATAAATATAAAAAAAAGTTTTGAAAAATACCAATGCGTTCTCATTTGGCATCAATTTTTCCTTGTGTCAGTATTTATGGCTAGACTAGGTAGTTTGACGAAAAGTGATCAAAGTGTGCAACCCCTAAATATTATCCAATCTTCTTAAAATTTGGCATATATATATTTTTCATCACTGAGACTCGGGGCGTAAGCAAAGTCTGAAAAAATTTTAGATTTTATTTTTTGCCTAACAAAATGAAACACCCTAATATATATTTATATTACACATTAATATTTATATTTATATAAATACACCCAACTCTTTTTTTACACGGTCTTTTTTTACACGATTTTGAAAAAACACGGTCCACAAAAAGAAAAAAAAAAATTTTTTTCCACGAATTTTTTGTTCTAACACGAAGTCTAAAGAAAATTTTTTTACATGTAGTTACAAAAATAAAATATAATTGGGGAAATTTTTATAGTCGATTTTATATTTGTCTATTTAAAATTGCATTAAGCACATTATTGAGTTATTGGGCGCATTCAGTGAACGTTAATAATGAACTCTTCATTGGATTCAAACTCGTCAGATGTGTTAGACATCTCTAGTAATGGAAGCGATTTTTGTCAAGTCAGTAATAAACGTTCACGCTTAATATCAAGTAGCGATGAATAATCTAAATAATATTTTTATTTCTATTCTAATTTGGTTTTTTTATAATTGAGGCGTTAAAAGCTAGACTGGATCAAGCCACATAATCGAGTTTTTAAAGCTTTTCCACTTTTGTACTATTATTAACTGTAAATTTTTGGGAAAAAAAAATGTCTGTGGACTTTATTACTCAATGTTGAAATGTTCTTTTGTGCAACCAAACATTTTTATCTAAAAACTCACTCGCAATAGTGATTCAAACACAAAAAAAAATCACGATTTCGACATGTGGGTTGGTCCACTCTAGCTTTTAACGCCTCAATTATGGACTAATGATTATCTTTTTTACTTACTTTATAATTTTTCAATAAAAATTAATACAATAGAATCCCGATAATTCGTACCCCGATAATTCGTATATCCCGCTAATTCGTATGAATTTGCTGGTCCCTTGAAAAAAAACCCGATAATTCATACCCCGATAATTCGTATATCCCGATAATTCGTATGAATTTGCTGGTCCCTTGAAATACGAATTAACGGGATTCTACTGTATTAGTTATATTTTGTTTTTCTTTATAATTTATTATATTTTTTTTGCACGGTTTTTAGGACAACATATAGCTTTTTTTCATCTTACACGGTTTTTTAAAGCTGTGGAACACATCCTCAATTTTAATATGTGCTGCATATCTTTTTTTACACGGTTTTTTTTTACACGATTTTCGTTGGAACGTATCTACCGTGTAAAAAAAGAGTTGGGTGTATTTATATTACACATAATATACTTGAGAATGATGCCGGAATAACAAATCTATAATATTTTATGGTTAAGCCCAAAAAAACAGAGCCTTTAGTTCCAAAAAAGAACAAAAATTGCTTGTTTCGGTTCATTTGGCCAGGGGTGTATATCGCAAAAGCTTCGATTTATTCACTTCTATGCACTGATGGATTATGTCACTGATGGACTATTTCCAATGGATTATGTCACTTTAAATTTGTATAGCAACTGAATAAACAACATTTTTGCTTGCATACGACAAATACAAAATTGTAGCTTATGCAAGTGAAATACGATGCAAGATTGCTAGGGCAGTACATTGCAACACGCATTTTTGCTGCAAAGATGCTGATGCGTTGGTTATATTTTGACCTTAAAGCTACCGTCAAAAGACGTGTGGACTGCCTCGTGGCAAAAACAATCCATGTACTGGAGTGTGCAGTTTCAAGTCCAGCCGCCGGAAATGTTTTTTTATTTAGATCTTTCTATTCGCTATGGGAATAAGTTCTTAGCGTTTTTTTTGTGAAAAATCTTTATTTATTCTTCAAATTACATATGGATTTTATTCAAAGCATGTTCCATTGCAAGCTACAGGGTGGGCCAGAATAGACACGGGGGTTTGAATTCTTTATGAATTTTTGAAGTGAAAACTTCTTTAGCGGCGTTGTGAGTGATTTCAAACTCGATGAAACGACAGTAAAAAGAGATAGGATATTTTAGCCTACGAGAAAATGAGATAGAATACAGATGGGTGCCAGTCAATTTATCGTAAACAAGATTGATGGGAAGCGGGAAGGGGTAGGGGAAGAGGGCGGGGTACGGGAAGGGAAAGGGGAGGAAGTGGAGAGAGGAGGCGATAAATTATGTTTCGTCATAAATTGCAATATATACATATGTACAATATATACATATATATATATATATATGTATATAAATAAAAATGGATGTTTTATTGTTTGTCTGCCTGCCTGAGATTACAAAACTCAAAAACTACTGGACCGATTTTTATGCGGTTTTTTGCAAAATAATCTGTGTTGCCAGGAGCAGGTTTTTAGCTATGTAGATTTTCAAAATTCGAAACGGAAGGTCCTGTAAGGATAATGAAAATATCCTTTTTCCCATTTTTCCCCGGAAAAATTTGCATTTTAGAGTTTTTGGGGTCGCTGATCACGAATCCGGTATTAGATTTTCAAAATTCGAAACGGAAGGTCCTGTAAGGATAATGAAAATATCCTTTTTCCCATTTTTCCCCGGAAAAATTTGCACTATAGGGTTTTTGGGGTCACTGATCATGAATCCCATATTAGATTTTCAAAATTCGAAACGGAAGGTCCTGTAAGGATAATGAAAATATCCTTTTTCCCATTTTTCCCCGGAAAAATTTGCACTATAGGGTTTTTGGGGTCACTGATCACGAATCCGATATTAGATTTTCAAAATTCGAAACGGAAGGTCCTGTAAGGATAATGAAAATATCCTTTTTCCCATTTTTCTCCGGAAAAATTGGCACTACGGGGTTTTTGGGGTCGCTGATCACGAATCCGGTATTAGATTTTCAAAATTCGAAACGAAAGGTCCTGTAAGGATAAATATCCTTTTTCCCATTTTTCCCCGGAAAAATTTGCATTTTAGGGTTTTTGGGGTCGCTGATCACGAATCCGGTATTAGATTTTCAAAATTCGAAACGGAAGATCCTGTAAGGATAATGAAAATATCCTTTTTCCCATTTTCCCCGGAAAAATTTGCATTTTAGGGTTTTTGGGGTCGCTGATCACGAATCCGGTATTAGATTTTCAATAAAAATATAATATTACTTTTGAACCTGGTACCAATATTATAATAAATAAACGCTATAACTATCCCACCCCTGATACCGCATTCGTCTCATTCTCTCGCTGTTTAGTTTTCCTAAGGTTTCACTTCTACCGCGTGTGCACTGCACACACATGTTTTTTTTTATTTTAGCGAAACCTATAATTTTTTTTTCAAATACATGTAGTTGACTGATGGGGAATATTTTTGGTCTAAACATGGAAAATTATATCCCGCAAGTGGTGGCCATTTTCTGCTTCGCAAATCCGTGCTCTTTCCAAGACATTTTCCATAACCTTTCGTGTTATGGCCTCAATTTCACTGCGAATGTTGGTTTTCAATTGGCTGATGGTTGTTGGCTTGTTGACGTACATCTTTTCTTTCAAATAACCCCAAAGGAAACAATCTGGAGTCGTTAGATCAGGTGAACGCGGAGGCAAATTGAAATCGCTTCTTTTAGAAATAATGCGTCCGCCAAACATGTCCCGTAAAAGAGCCATTGAGCCCACCGCCCACCGGTTCGTTGTTCTATTGTGTACAGGTCAATTTTAAATTGCCCAAGTCTTCTTAACAAAATGCTGAAACAAAATTAAAAAAAAAAAAAAAAAAAAGTTATAAAGACTTCAAACCCCTGCGTCTATTCTGGCCTACCCTGTATAACCGTAACCCATCTTTCAGACAAAAGACGGATTCCTTGAGTGAAGAAGGCCTGTTCTTTCGCGCTGATACAGTCATGCACCCACTTGTTCACCTCATCATATGAATGGAACTGCACTCTAGTAAGACCTGATTGCATCATTCTAAATAAATGGTAATCAGAAGGGGCAATGTCTGGGGAGTATGGCGGGTGGGGTAGGCTTCCCAGTTGATTGCTTCTAGGTATGTTTTGACCGGCTTAGCAATTTGTGGCCTTGCGTTGTCGTGGAGTAGAATCAACTTAAACACAAAATAGTAAAATCGCTCTGGCTTGATGGAGCTATTTTTGCCTTCCCTTATAATTCATATAAGGTTTGGGGCAATCTGGGTATAAGTACTCGAATTGAGTTTTACTATACAAAAAATCCTGTAAACCTGCGTGGAAGCTAGTAAAGCAGGCTCTGATGATGGTGAGCCAGTTTCCATGCCAAGAACAGACTCCTAGTGGGGTTTCAGAGCAGACATGCCTCATGTGTTATGAGGAATTTTTCGAATGTGAAAATATCCACAAAAATACTATAACATTATGTGATTTTTTTATGTCCTATAAGCCGAGAAATTCCAATAGAATTTAATTCTAAAAAGGTCGAGTAAAAACCATGAATTTAATCAAATTAAATGGTTTAACACAAAAAATTATTAAATGTACTCTAATTTGGAAGCAACAGATTTCTTATCTCCGCGTATCCATGCAGTATCGTTGCCCAACTGAAGCAAACTTAAATAAATTAGGGTCAAATTTAAAACTTACTTGTTTTTTGTCTGTGATTTGTAAAGTTTTCTGGTGTGGATCTTTGATTCCAGAATTGTTTGGCCCATTTTTCGTGTGCTTAGTGACAGTTTTTTGCATCTGTTCATGTTGATTCTTGGATATCGTTGTCGGCTTGGCTGGCACTCGAAGGTAATCATGTCCCTTCCTATTAATAAGTTGGCCTGTTGAACTGTCGGTTTCCTTGCATATATTCAACTGTCGGCAGTCGTCGCTGCTATCTTGTTTGCCGCTACCTGTAAATAGAAAGTTTTTCCCAAAGAAATAGGTTCGCACTTTGCTGTCAATAGATCTTACCATTATCGGATGAATCAGAAGTGGGATCCGATGTCAACATTGGACTTGAATCTCCACTGCCCTGTTTAGGCGGCGATGTATTACTTTCGTTATCTTCGGAGCTCTCTGATAGCGATGCTTCCACCCATAGATTCAACAATTTCTGCAAAATACTGACATGCTGATCCTTATACATTAATGCAATCAGCTGAACCAAAGTGACACCCCAGTGAACACGACGAGAACACGACATCAAATAAATTAACAATTTATCAATACTTTGTATAAATAAGTTCCACATAATTATATTTTGCATTGATGTACAGCTACTATTATGATGTCCTTGTGTTACAATATTATCTTCCGGTATGTGTAGAATATTTCTCAACAATAGTAAACAATTATTTATACTATCACATTGGCTAATTGATAATTTACTATCGCATTCTAATAATTGCTTTACGTAGTCTAATATTGATTTTGTTGTTTTTGCGTCAGTAAAAGCTTCTTTGCTTGTTATTAGCAATTTATTAATCTCGAAAATTGTATGTCGTCCCACTTCGGTACGATACATGACATCAACGGAAAAAAGGCATTCAACAGGAACTGTTAAATTGACCAAAATTCGTATAGTAGCATCTAAAACCGCCGGTTCCTTGGCATTCAATAGTAACGGCACTAAATCAGTTTTAACATTTTGACCAAATCCGAGTGCACGTCGATATGTTCTCAAAATTTGATCCTCACAGGACAATTTACAGTAGATTTCTTCTAATGTAGCTGAAAAAAACAATTATAATTGGATTAAATTATTTATTCAGTCAAGGTAAAATTTGGATAGTATTATTTCTGTGGTCACAAGGAAAAACCGCTTAAGTCGAGTTATGTACCGCTTAAGTCGAGTTATGGTTGGTGAATATTTGAATTCTCCATATATTCTGTCAAAGTTTGGTTTTCATGCTGTACCCCTCTGAAAAATGGCAGAGCAAAAACCATATAGCCTAAGTCAGTTTTGCTTCACTATGGTTTTGGAAAAACTTATTCATAATATGGAAGAAACGCCTTTTTTACGATAACACTTTAACCAAATTGGATTTTAAGATTCTTTTGAGTTTAAAGTAGTCTTTAATGTGTTTACTTCAAACTGGAAAACATTTTTCGTTTGAAAGAATAACCAATTTTTCCCAGAAAGTAATCAAAACTTTAAACCCAAATTACTCAAAACACGCTATTTTGACTTAAGCAGTTTTTCCTTGTGACCACAGATTTATTCACGTTACTTTACCAATCACAATTTTTATTATTGACTTGTATTTAACGTTTTATGTATGAATAGCCGTTTTTTATTATATTTTTTTCTTGTAACTTTCACCCAATTTCTACTTGTAATATATCCACATTTTCAACTTACCAAGCACATCAGGGCTAACAACATACGTGTCGCCATCCATTCTTCCTAGCGATGAGAACGTACTATGTATCTGCGGATTTGCGAGAAGCCATTCCATTTTCTTTAGTTTATTTTTTTATATTATAATAGAAAAATTCTTTTTCATAAAAGTCTGCTTTTTAAAAATTAAATTCAGATAAACTTCCAAATTATTTCGTGTCTGAACACTTGAAGTAGTTTCGAAAGAGTTTCTCCTATGTCTCTATATGAATTTTGCTTGACTAAGAATTCATTAAATATGAAAGTCCAATTTTTTGATATAGTGTAGCAGCAAAAGCATTATTAACATATTCAAAGCAATTTAAAAATATGTTTTTGCCTGTAGTGCAAACCTGTAAGTACAAATAAAAGTTTTAATCATTTCAGTGATTGATTATTTTTAAAATCTTTCTTCAAAAAGCCATCCCAGGAATATATTGCATGAATTTTTCCAGGGTACAAATACCATAAAGATCACTTTAATACATTTTCCTGAAATGTTTTTCTTACTTATACGAAGTATAATAACATATAGTATTGATGAAACAATTAAACCTCTTAATATTGCCTAAAAATGTCCCTAGCACTCTTGAGTACTGGAGTATTATTATTACAAAAATGTCTTTCTGTCTGTTAGTCTTTGAAACTGTCAATCATTCAGTCTGTCTTTCAGTCTGTCTTTCAGTTTGTCTGTCAGTCTGTGTACAAGATTTCTCAAAAACTGTTGGTGCTTAAACTATGAGATTTTTCAGGAGTGTTTGGTCCTGTAGTGGGACGATCGGTGGAAGTCCGTTAACCAGGAGTAATTAAAATGTCGGCCTTTTAAAATCGCAATATCGTTTTTCGCGATTTACTCCGAAATTATTTTTCTAGTTGGGGACAATAAAATTTCCGACATTTTTATTTTAATTCTTAAATTGCGTATCATTTTTAAAAAAATCATTTATTATTTTTTCGAAACATACAGGTTTTTTGCTGACTGTGTGTGTATCGGATTTTTAAATAAACTAAAATTTTATTCGTTGGGTTATAGTTTAAATTACACAAAAAGGTAGATTTTGTATAAGAAAGTCATGTGCTAAATCTCGAAACTTAGGGTTTATTCGTCAATATTTTTGAATAATATTTGCTTCTCCCGAAACGAATTTGTGATTCATTTGTGACGAATTTCTCCTGGTGAACGAGTGAATATTTTCACTAAGGAAGGAAAAATTGTTAACGAAATGTCAGTCAAGTTTCGACCCGAAGTGTAGTGGGCCTCTTCAGAATAACTGCTACACTTCTGTTGTTGACTTGACGACCAGACACAGACAGAAGCGGACGTGGTAGAGAGTTTATTATTTATTCTACACAGAAAATAAAAAGTATGTAAATATTACGAAAACGTTTGTTAATATAACGAAACCATTTGTCCCCCATGGGCCGACAAAATATTTTGTTAATGGTATGATGTCAATTTTGTTAAGTTTTTGTATTTTTGTATTTCGTTTTCACAAAAATTTTGTTAATATTACAAATATTTTGTAAATATTACAAATATTTTGTAAATATTACAAAAACAAATCTCTCTTGTTGATATGGAATCTCTTTCTGTTTCTTGCTTAGTGTGTGTTCATAGAATTTAATATATGCAACTAATGAGCGGAAATTGTTTTAGTGTGATGACTTCAAAAATTAAGAGATGCTTGTTTGTTTCTGATAGTTTCTATATTAAATATTCGTATGGAGGAAATGTTTTATGACGGCCAATATGATGCGAAATGAAAATAATTTATTTTGAATTATTTTTCTTACAAAAACTTCAAACGAATGAAATCTCTCGACGAATGTTGTTGTCAGGGGCGTGGCGTCATTGGATGCAAGGGATGCATTGCATCCCTTACAAATCGCACAAAAATATTGGTAACTGAGTTTTTAAGTTGAAACATTTTTTTTTTCAAAATTCGATCATAATTAATGGGGCTATTCACGAATGTAAATGTATCTGCAACTGTAACTTTACATGTTCCACATGATTCATACTAATTTTACATTAGATTCCAAATTGGTATTCACAAACTGTAACTGAATAATAGGGATTCCTGACAGTTGCTTCTTCTGAACTGTATAACAAATCGTATAAACATTTCTTTCTAAGTATTTTAATTTAACTTACTCAGAATCTTCTTCCCATCCATTATACAACAATATTAAGTCCGACATATTTCCTTTATTCTTAAAATTTTGCATTTTTCTTAAAAAATGTAACCTTATGGATAAGTTTTCTCTCGGCATAAACTTACAGATGATTTGACAGCTAGTTACAGATACAGAATGTCAAAGTTACAGTTTGTGAATAGCAAAGTGGACTGAAAATGTAAAGTTACAGATACAGAGCAATCTTACATTTTAAGAATAGGCCCATAAGTTTGAGTTTATTGTTAGAGTTACTGTTTTGTGCCCTTTGTAGCTTCAATACAACTTAGAGTTACTGTTTTGTGCCGTTTGTAGCTTCAGTACGGCACAATATGCATTTTATCATACAGTCGTGATATATTCAACAGCGAATGCCTTTAAAAAAAGAGAGAATTTCTTAACTTGCCTTTGAAACTGTGTGGAAGCAGAAATTATTGTTGCATCTATGAGTTTTGTACGAAGAGAGATCAAACTAAATTTTAAGAGATGAGAACCTATGTTAACGACTGGAGAAAAGAGAAAATGTGGATGCAAAATAAAAATTGCTTCCACCTCAGCAGAAGTCAAATAATTTGCGCTTTTATTTAAATAACTAAAAAACTAAGATCCGTATTTAAAAAGTTTTTTTGGAGGACATTTAGATGATTTTGTTTTGAGTAATTCTATATCTAATATTCATACCTTTTTGAACGAAAAATACGCGGTTTTCGCGTTTAAAAAAACCATTCCAAAAATAAAAATTTCTTTCGGGCGATCATTTCTCTTTTGCCTCGTAATGTCATATGCAACAGGAAGGGTGAAATAAGCAATTCGAATCGTTGCTTCCGAGTGAAAATAAGTAAAAAAAATGCATTAAGGCAAATTGGTAGTAGCAGGTAGTAGCGTTTCTGCATGCGTAGTTAGTAGTGTCTTAAATTGTTTATTTATTAGCGTGTCTTTTTATTGTGTGATTTTTGTGATTTCAATAGTTTGGTAAAAATGGCAGATTGTTGTGTAATCGATAGCTTATTAAAACAATCATTTAGTTCGCGATCTTTTTCAGAAAAACAAAATATTCTTGATCGCGGGAGACCAAAACCAAAGTTAAATATAACAACAGTAAATAAAAGTTGTACGAGACGGTTTTCGGTCAAAGTTTACGAAGATTTTAATTGGCTTTGCGGTTGTGCAAATAAGCAAAAGTTATTTTGTTGGTCTTGTTTACTTTTTTCGAAGGATTACATTACAACGTTTGGCAATCTGTAAGTTACAGCGATTTAAATAATTTTCATAAAGCTGTTTAATTAGCAATTCTGAGTTAAGAACGATCTTGGTGTATCCGGGTTTATGCGGACAATCGTAAATATTTTATTTTATAACTGTATTTTTTATACAAAAAGATCATCAATTTACTTTTTCTCCCGATTCAGATATATAAGTGTATCGAATTAAAAACAAACACATTATAATTTCGTAGTCTGGGGATCAAAGATCGGATGCATTTTTCATAATCATTTTCATAATCATAAAGTACAAGTTATTTTAATGTTTTGAACTTTTTATTATTTTATTGTCATTCATTTAAGTAGCTAACGAGAGATGTATTTTTGCACAACCCAAAAAATACCTTTATTAATAACAAAAAACCTTAAGTTGGAAATTAAATTCCAAAAAATTAAAATTTGCATCCCTAGCTTCAAAACTCACGCCACGCCCCTGGTTGTTGTGTTACCTCGAAAAAATACTATTCGCGTTTAGTATTTTCCGAAAATGGGAAAAAATTATCGAAATCTGAAAAAATGGGCATAAAAAATATTTCAAAAAAGCATTCCAACTAATGTCTAAACTAAAAAATGCTTTCCAAAAACTGATTTTTTGCATCAGTTTTATGAAAAATTATTGGAATCGCTTTAAAATCGAGTTTTTAGAACTGGCGAATCGACTAACAAAATCGTCGCCATTTTTTCGTCAGGCGCAGTTCTACTACTAGTCTAATTACCTGCTGCAGGCATCCAAACATTAACAGCAGGGAATTGGATGCTTACAGCGGCTAATGAGACCACTAATAGAAAAGCTTGTGTATCGTAATGACGCCATGATGCAAATCAGATTTGACAAAATGTACTTCGTAATATTAACAAATTTTAGTAACTATACGAAAAAATATTGGTTAATTTTTTCGTAGTATATACAAAACTTCAGCAATATTTACGAATTTTTTTTTGTTAGGCTTAACAAAACCCATTTTGTAAATAATACAAAATTATTTCTTTCTGTGTACTTATTTTATTTTTTTTATAATTTTTTTTTTAATTTTATTTATTATTAAATCGACATTTACTAATGTGATTATGAATTGTGTTATAGAGTAAATTGCTGAACTTTTTTTTTATTTTTTGTAGGAAGATTTGAACCTATAATCTTGCAATTCTGGGAAGCCTTTTTCGCATCAACCCTAAGTTTCGAAATATTCAAATATCACATTAGTTACCCCAATTATATAAAGTAATGTACTGTTCACATCAGATATTTTTACATTACTCTAGCCCGGGATTAAACTGTACTAACAATAAGCGACAAAAAGTAAAATGTTCTAATGGTGGGTTTCACGAAATTTTGTTTCGACCATTCATCGATTAGCGAACGAATTTCAAGCGAAAGAGTGATTTAAAGATGAAACTGGTCGGATGTTAACAAAATTTTAACGTAATTTGTTTAAAAAATCATTTAGAAATTCACGTTTGCTTGAAGAATTAAGAAATCTCTAGGTAAACGCAGTACCTTTTTTCACAATCATTCTACTAAAAATAATTTGTGTCAGAATAAATCCTAAAATGTATCAAAATAATGTCATTTCAACTTCTACTTCTCCTCTGGAATTATGGCCTTGTAGTTAGCGTGTATGCCTTGCTATCTGAAAACCCTGATTTGAATCCACCCCTAGTCATATCAAATTTTCAACTTAAAAATATTGTAAGGGGCTGTCCATAAAATCCATCCCGCTACTTTTTGGCCTATCGTGCCTCTCTCTCGTCTTGCCTTTTCGCAGGATCTCTCCACCCAAAAGTGTGACGTATTTTGTTGATAGCCTCTAACGGTATAAAGTTGATGTATCAAACCTATTTTGACTTAATTTTTTGTCAAATTAATAAATTTTTCACCTGGATTTATACTTTTTTTTATCAAAATTACACCGAATTTTTTTTTGTTTAACTGAATTCCGTTCAGAAATTGGAAACTAAACTCCAAACATCAAACATCGAAGAAAAATTAAGTGGCTAAAAAGTTAAAATTATCCGACTTTCTTTTGACTGTTGTGAATCGTTGATTTCTTAAATTGAACTAAAAAAAAGTTTACACTTACCCTCCTTTCAACATCAGCGCCATGAAATTTTCTTTATTCTCCTTGTGAAAAAATCGCAAAAACACGTATTTTTCGGCAGTCAACAAACAAGACATCGGATGACTGGGTGCTAACAACAGCTACGATTGCCAATCAACCGATTTAAAATAGAAGTAAGCCTAAATTCTTAATGGAAATCGCAATGGCCGATGTGATACGGCCATAACGGACTTTCCCAAGAATTTATATTTTGTTAAATTGAAAGTGTAATAAGTATGGCGAAATATTATGCAAACTTCTGCAACACTAAAAATTTTAAAACGGACGCCATTTTGTTCGTAATTGAAGTTTTTTCTTCCAGCATTTTGTAATACTTAATAAAAAAAATCATTTGATTTTTTTCAGATAAATGACCACTGTCACCACAAATAAAATTGCTTCAGAAAAAGCTCCTTAGGTACTTAATAAAATACAAAAAGAGCCGAAAGAAAATATTTTTTTAAACAGTATATAATGCGCATCAAACACTTTATTTTCAGGCCTTGCAGGTCGGCTTAACCCCTTAAGGAGGATTGGTAATGTAATGTAGCAAGCGGTAGGCATATCAATTTTTTATGGCGCTGTAAGTCGATAATGCGTGAGTCAATTTTTATACCCGTATGGTGAGACCAAAGGGTATATTAAATTTGCCTTACCGTTTGTACCGCCAAGATCCCGTCATCACACACAAAAACGAATTACACCAGTGTGCTTAGACTGATGAAAAAAAAATTGAATTTTGTATGTCCGTCCGTCTGTGGCGCGGATTGCGGGCGCACGGATTGAAATTCTACGCAGATTCGTTTTTCGTCAAATGCAAGGCTAAGTTCGTTAATGGGGCAAAAATGGACCATTAGGGGGGATACCCCCCATACGAACGAAAACGTTTTTCTCGAATATCTCAAAAACGGTGCATCTTATCAAAAAAGTTCAAGAACAAAAGTTATTTAGAATATGATAAAACTCCCATACATCAAAATCCGATTGGAATAAATTTTAAAAAATCTTATTGAAAAGTTTGACTTCAAAGTGGAATTTTGATACACCTGTTCGCCGTTCACTTAAATCACCATATGGGTTTTCAATAATTGCCAGATTGGCCATTATAGCTTTTGTTATGTTTAAAATAACAAATAACGATCAAATACGGATTTTCATCTAAAAAATATACACACCAATAAACATCATTAGAATCCTATTGGAATTTCTCGGCTTATAAGGTCTACAAAAACAAAAAAATAATACATATAACAAATTATTATATTTTGTTATATGATTTTTTGTTTTTACAGACCTTATAAGCCGAGAAATTCCAATAGGATCATTACAAATATTTTAATAATTAGAATGAGTTTTTGCTGATAACGAATTAATAAATTGTATAATATAAAACCTACGTTATATTTACATTGTTATGAATTATGATGAGCAAGCCGGGGCAATGTTAGTCACGGGCACTGACACGAGACATGAGAATTGGCAAGAAATTAAAATAGCAATCGAAAACCTATAAGTATTCCACAACACTTGCCTTCGTCATCAAGAAAAGATCTTACAGGAAAATGAGAATAAAAAATAAATATTAAGTAAGCTGTAATACACTCCTTTCGATGTCGCCATGAAAACAAAACGCCAACACTTGCTAGTCCAAACCATCGTGCGTCATAATAAGATTAGTCTTGAAATTAATTCGATGCATTACCGAAGATTTTTTATTTTCGAACAATTTGGACGCTAAAAATAGAATTTGTAATCATACAGCCATGATCAAAAGTGTTAGGCACCATTTCAAAATCAATTTTTTCCTGTTTACATGTATATAATATGATAGTGAAACAATGTGATTTTAAGAATATCAAAATTTATTTATCTGACTAATTTTATATTAACAATTTTTCGTGGAACAGCGGATGTGATTTAGACACATAAAATAAAAATCCACACTAGAAGCCTGTTTCTGGGTTGTCATTAGCCGGTATCATCCAAGAAATGTATGCTAGTAAACCGAGAAAATTATAATACATTTCAACGGTAATTGGTCAAGGGACAATCCTGGTTAAACAGAAACAGTATAATTTTATAATACTGTTTTTTGTATAACACTGCCGTTTAAAATGATACTCAACTTATAATAGTGTTATTTGGGTCCGGGAAAAATAATCAGGGTATTCACAGTCGTCTTTTAAATTGCGGGTAAATTTACCGCTCGGTAATTCAGTCAAATTTAACAGATTTTTACCGAGACGGTAACTTGGTTCATGTAAAAATGAATTACCGGATTCGGTAATTGTATACATGCCTTAAGTCGTGTTTTCCGGCCCGGTTATTCGGTATCAAGAATCAACCGCGGGTGGCGCTAGTAATGTTTTTAGTTGTCAAATTTTCTCGCTGGCTTTTTGTTAATCTCATCGGACTGATGCAAATTTTTTCAATTTTGATAGCCGTTGCCACAATAGAAATTCAAAAGAATACATCAAACATGGATTAAAAGGTATGTGACATATTTTACAATCAAATTCCCAGTTCATGATTTGGTCACGTATCAAATAAAAGCGCTGTTCTCAAATCTGGGCTGTGGGATGTTCACAGCAGAATATTTTCAGTCTCTTAATATTGCCGAAAATACCGAATACCGAAAATTAAAAGAGGATTGTGAATACCCTCAATAACCCGCTAGAAAGTGCGCCAGCGAAACCAATCAATTCTGATTTTTGTTTTTCATTAACCATTGAACTTCAATCTCGCCTTATAGGTCAATAATATGGTAAAATGTTAGATTATATGTGGATGTTTGCATATCTGAAAAATCTTCCGTAATATTCTCAAAGCATATCTGCCCCAAGCGTTTGTTTATTATTTGGAAGCTACTTGGCATTTCAAAATGAAGAACTGCAAGAAAAATCATTTTGCGTTCTAACTTATGTAAAGGAGTAGCAAATAAATGCAAGGTAATGTAAAGGGAAAAGTGCTTAAAATTCAACAGAAATGTTGCCATTAAATGTTTAAAATATCACGTCGTACCTACACAAAAGTACAAAAAATATTATTTTTAACGGCGAAAATCGAGTACTCATGTAAAGTTAGATATAATAAAAAAAAAAGAATATTTTTATAAACTCTCGACCCCCAAGTGTTGCACAAACATTTGTTTTGCACAAATGACTTCTACATTTTTTAACAGCCAAACATGTGTTGTTAGTAGGTATTTCTCCATTTTTAAATCCCGTTCCCGCTTCTTTTTTTAACTATCGCTGGGGTTTTCTTAATATTGTGGGACTCTCGAATAACAAATGGTAACGTAGTTTATAAATAGATAAATAATAAAAACATAAAGAAGTCCTGTAAATAAATCTCTTCAAATCAGTAAAACCAGGTGAGCAAATTGTTTGCAAATTGTAACTATATTAAAATAAACATTGGTAAGACCAACGTGTACACGTGTCCTCATTTCCTTGCCGATAGAAACATGCTGTATAAACATATGCTTTCTTATATTAGGACTATTAAAGATACGGTGCCCTTTCAAAAATGTTGTTCCTAACACGTGCATTGATAAGAGATTGATGATTCACATAAATTTGCAATTATATAAATCTTTCAAACGTTGAACGACATAATAAAATGTACAGAGCAGACGTGGGCAATCGCTCTCTTTTAGTTATAAATGTATAAGTTCCACACTTTTTAATTTGCTGTTGCCCATGTCTGATTTAGAGTAAGACAAAAAACTTATGGCATTGTTCCTATTGCATATTCCAGTGTGACCTTTATCAGTAAGAGGGAAGATTAATTTGTTTGCATTTTTGTTTTAATTTGTACTTAAAAAAATAATTAATTTGCAGGACCTATTCCCCTCTTCCCAAAATATATGGAAAAGTTTTTTGCGATTTTCTCGAAAACAGTGCGTCATATTGAAAAATTATAAAGATAAAGTGTGTTTAAAATATGATTTTAATAACTCTCCCTAATATTAAAATTTAATCGCTACATCCCTTGTCTCTCTCCCGTATACATGCGTTTCACACATAACATTTTGTTATATTTTTTAGTGACCTCGAAGCCGAGAAATTCCAATAAATTCCAAAGCACAAGACGCGTAAAAAATATGAATCAGCAATGATTCAATGGTTAAACACAAAATTACTCGTCCATACATCAAAATCCAATCGGACCACTCCTTTCCCCCTCTACTATACAAATGGATTTTTTATATAAACATTTTCTCTATCATCATATAATGTATTTGACAATTGGCTCTGGCAATTGTAACTTCTCTTATGTTTTTATTTTATAATAGTTCAGACTGGCATTTCTAAGTTCAAAAGATAATGTTGACACGGAGGCATGGCCACTATTTCAAAAGCTGATGAATTCGCGAAAAAAATGAATAATTTTTTGTTTAATATTTTGATTACAGTAAAATCAGAGCCTATTGCCTCCCAGTTTCACCAAATTTCGTATTCATTCAACAAACTACCCACATTTTCGTCAACACGGCTCTTCCGTCGTCAACTGCTATCACACAAATGGGAAAACCTGGAAAATTGAAATTAAACACGCAGAGAATTCTTTCAAACTATATTGCGAGTTAATAATTTACAAACATTAATAGATGCTCTTTTTTTGCTTACAAAATCACATTTCAATCTTAGATAAGAGCGGTAGAAAACGATATTATGAAAGCAAGACTTTTATATATAGGGAAACATGGCCAAAATGACATATACGGGTAAAACGACACATTGCAATATCTTGAAATCCGCGAATATATCAGATCTCCTTTTTAGCCTAATATGTGATGTTTAACAACCTGTGAAAACAATAGCTCAGTCTACTGAGTAGCGTCAGAGTGAAAAGAGTTAAAGTGTATACTCCAAAAAAAGTTTTTTTTAAGTGATCTCATTTTTTCAATTTTCGGTAACTCTTCTTTTTTTTAAATTGTTTGTGTTTTAGCAAGACCATACATTGCTATGTTGTTTTCGAAATAAACTTGTTTGTTTAAAAAAACCCGTTAGCTTTTAATATTTTTTTTATAGGAAAGTCTCAATTATAGTATTTGGACAAAATTACATACTGATAATATGGACAAAACGACACAGGTATGCACCGGAAATCTAAAAAAAAGAAGAAAAGGAAGATCACCAAAGTTTCTTTTATGGACGACATCGATAATGGAGACTTTGTTGCTGACAACGAGGACGAAAATTACTGTCCCTGCATTTATTGCAACGACCTTTATTCAAACCTGGTGAGACTTGGGTACAATGTATGACATGTTTTCGCTGGGCTTCCTGCGCCGATACGCCAAAGGAGGAATACTTGCTGCGCCGATGCGGTAAAGGAGGAAAAAAAATTTTATTTGTGAACTATGTGTGTAATTACTCATGTCATTTCGATATGTCATTTTGTCCATAGTTTATATGTCGTTTTGCCCATAGGTATAAACAAAGCGAACTTTCGTAGGTCTCCGAATTTTGAATCATATTTTTTTTATTTGCATTTTCTAAAGTTAAATAATATGGAATATGAATTGGTATTGAACCAAAGAAATAATTTGTGAATTATCATATTGTTTTTTCTTAAAACAAAAGAGTTGTTATCGAAAAAGAAAACAGTATGTCATTTTGGCCATGTTTCCCCTACGTAAAAGAAGTTGAAGGAAAAAAAATCGGGAAATTTTATTTTCTTTGAATTTAAAGGGTGGTTAAATTTTAAGGGCCGATGTTGAATGTGAACCACACCTAAACGTCAAGTTTTTTTCTGCATTTCATTTGACATTTCTCAATTTCAGACTAACTCAATTTGAACCATGGAAAGATACACAATCGAGCAACGCGTTAAAGTTATTCAGGCTTATTATGAAAATGGGCGTTCAAATCAAAATGCATATCGTGCACTTCGTGATTTTTTCGGTCAATTTAATCGTCCAAATGTGCGTACAATCGGAAAAATCGTGCAAAAATTTGATCAAACCGGGTCTGTAGGAGATGTGAAAACACCAGTCCATGCTCGTACAGCTCGTACTGCAGAAAATATT
Organism: Chrysopilus asiliformis; assembly: GCA_964034945.1. Taxonomy (NCBI): domain Eukaryota; kingdom Metazoa; phylum Arthropoda; class Insecta; order Diptera; family Rhagionidae; genus Chrysopilus; species Chrysopilus asiliformis. Next base: position 56,998,581 of record OZ035960.1, read on the forward strand.
GCTGCTGTTCGCGATAGTGTGGCTGAAGAGCCGTCCACCTCAACTCGTCGTCGTGCCCAACAATTGCACCTCCCACGCTCGTCGTTGATGAACATTATGCATAAAGACTTGCATTTACACGCTTACGAGGTGCAATTGACTCAAGAACTAAAGCCTCTTGACCATTTCAAGCGTCGTCAATGGTCAGAATGGTGGCAAGAAATGGCAACAGTGGATGATCAATTTTCGAAGAAAATCATCTTCAGTGATGAGGCACATTTTCACCTCAGTGGATTCTTCAATAAGCAGAACAGCCGCATTTGGGCGAATGATAATCCAAGAGTGATTGTCGAAAAACCAATGCACCCACAAAGAGTGACTGTTTGGTGCGGTTTATGGGCTGGCGGCATCATCGGGCCGTATTTTTTCCAAAATGAGGCCGGTCAGGCAGTTACTGTGAATGGTGTTCGCTATCGTGAGATGATAACGAACTTGTTATGGCCCGAATTGGAATGGATGTGGACGATATGTGGTTTCAACAGGACGGTGCCACTTGCCACACAGCTACCGAAACAATCGCTCTTTTGCGCGACGCGACAAATTTAATGGCCGTGTTATCTCACGTGGTGGCGATGTCAATTGGCCGCCAAGATCATGTGATTTGACACCGTTGGACTTCTTTCTTTGGGGTTATTTGAAAGAAAAAGTGTACGTCGATAAGCCAGCAACAATTCAAGAGCTAAAGGATGAGATAATTCGGCACATTAACGGCATAGAACCTCAATTATGCCTCAGCGTCATCGAAAATTTGGACCATCGGATGGAGGTGTGCCGCCGTGGTCGCGGCGGTCATTTGGCCGATATTTTGTTCCATACATAATTGAACCATAGCAATATTATCATAATAAAAAGAAATTACAAAAATTTCCTAAATAATTCGTGTTTTATTCAAAATCAACATCGGCCCTTAAAATTTAACCACCCTTTAGTAATATGCAATTTTTCTCAAAAGCGATCAGAAAGTTTCTATCTGCCCCCGTTTTTTCGTCGGGCTTCGTCATGATGACAATACTTTCCCTCTATAGAAGAGGAAAGTAAAAAGTAAAAATAGTGAGTGTGTTCCATCCAAGTTGAAGTATTAGATTTACTCTAAGAATCTAAAAAAAATTACTCAAAAATTCACCGAACCGTATCCTTTTGAATAGCAACGGCGCTTGAGGAGTAAAACTGACAAAATTTCAAAGATATAAAACTTTTTACATTCCAGGGATATAAAACTTTAACGGATTTTGCATATCTCTAACGGTTCTCCAAAATTAAATTTTTCGAAAATTTCTCAAAAAATGCGTTTTTTTGAAAAAATGCATATAACCAAAATTTCCTGCATTTTTTTCGTTTAACGGTTTTTACGTATCTTTAACAGTTCTCGAAATATTTGAAAAATTATTATTTTTTACATATTTTTTCCAGAACTAAATATTGCAGAGGAAAGTTTTGTATTAATTAGGACTGATATTTTTACATATAGAGGAAATATGCTTAAGATTGTAAGATGATATTTTTTTATAGTTTCAGCCAGAGCTTAGGGGAAGACCCTTTAATGCCGAAGCACAGCTCAGGATGGTCGGAAGAATGAAATGAGATGAGACATAATTTTACTTTTTCGTAAAAAGTATCTTCTAGAAACCTAACAACAATAGATTTGCAAAGAATAGTAATTGGTAACTATGGTAAAATCAGTGGTATGGTCAGCTTGACTTTGCTTTTTCGTTTTTTGGGTGCTGAATATAAAAATACTACACTCGGGAGCTTGTACTGCTACAACCGAAAAGAAAGTAATGTGATAGAAATCAGTATCTCATTAATTTCTGGTGTTATTTCGCCTGGAAAATGCGGTTTCACATTTGAAATTACTGTACAGCTTTTGTATTTATACGTAGTTTCTTTCATTTGAGCTGAAACGGACAATATGAGATATCTTCAGTATTCGCAAGTTTTAACTGATAGCTCGAATCTTAAAAAAGTTAAACTATACGCGCAATTGCAACTTCAGAAAAACAATGAAACATGCAATAAAAGAACAATTCGCAAGCACTTTAAAAGGGTATTATTGTATCACCAGCATAACGACACTGGCGATTTTGAAGAGGTAATGATTTATTTAACACATGGATCAATAAGTCCCGAGACTAACCCAGAGATGACGCTCGTAGTAAACCAGTAACCACGTCTTTCTAGAGTACTAACCTTTGCTTGAAACGTGTCAAAATTTTAAGTCGATCGGACCAGAAACAGCTGAGTTATCGAGGTTGGAGTAAAGTCGTTTTGTAGTTTGTTTAAAAAATGGAAAAAACCGAGTTTCGTGTTCTGATAAAACATTGTTTTTTAATGGATAAAAACACCGTGCAAGCGAAACAATGGATTGAAAAATGTTACCCGGACTCTTGTCCATCAAAAGCAACGATTTGTCGGTGGTTTGCCGAGTTTAAACGTGGTCGTACCGACACAAATGACGCGGAACGCTCGGGTAGACCTTTGGAAGCCGTTACACCGGAAAATGTGAGTGAAGTGACAAAAATTATAATGAAAGATCGTAAAGTGAAGCTCCGTGAGATTGCTGAGATAACACAGATATCATATGGAAGTGCATTTACTATCCTTCATGAAAAATTGAGCATGAAAAAGGTTTTTTCCAAGTGGGTGCCGCGATTGCTTTCGATGGAACAAAAACAGCAACGAGTCGATGATTCAGAAAGCTGTTTATCGCTATTTACTCGCAATAAAAAAGATTTCTTGCGTCGTTACGTGTCCATGGACGAAACATGGATACATCACTACACTCCAGAGTCGAAGCGGCAGTCATCTGAGTGGCGCACAGCTGGCGAAAGCCGTCCGAAGCGTCCGAAAACGCAGCAGTCAGCTGGCAAAGTCATGGCGTCAGTTTTTTGGGATACGCATGGCGTGATTTTCATTGACTACCTCGAAAAAGGTAAATCGATCAACAGTGATTATTATATTGACTTGCTGGTGCGTTTGAAGGAGGAAATCGCAAAAAAACGACCGCACATGCAGAGAAAAAAAATCCTTTTTCACCAAGACAATGCACCCTGCCACAAGTCGATGAAAACAATGGCAAAATTGAACGAATTGGGCTTTCATCTGCTTCCCCACCCCCCATACTCGCCAGATTTAGCCCCCAGTGACTACTGGCTCTTTGCTGATCTTAAAAAAATGCTCCAGGGAAAAAGATTTGGCTCAAATGAGGAGGTCATCGCTGAAACTGAAGCTTATTTTGAAGCGAAAGATAATTTTTTTTATAAACATGGTATTGAAAAATTGGAAAAGCGTTGGAACGATTGTATCACCCTAAAAGGTGATTATATTGATGAATAAAAAAAAATTTGGCAAAAAAAATGTTGTTTTCATTGTTAGTCTCGGGACTTATTGATCCATGTGTTAGTAAATTCGAAATCTGAAGAAGAATGGATTTGCTGTCGAATATGTTCCAAATGGTTTCACACACGATGTCTTGATGTATCAGGAAATCAAAAGTAGTTTATTTGTGAGTTATGCGAAGGCTAGCATAGTATGTCATCTTAGATTCATAAAAAAGTCCACCTTATTTTCTTCATATTTTGAATTTATTCGTATTTTTATACCCGTATGGTGAAACCAAAGGGTATATTAACTTTGCCTTACCGTTTGTAACGCCAAGATCTCGTCATCGCACACAAAAATGAATTACACCAGTGTGTTTAGAATGATGAAAAAAGTTGAATTTAGCATGTCCGTCCGTCTGTCCGTCCGTCCGTCTGTCTGTCCGTCCGTCTGTCTGTCCGTCTGTCTGTCTGTCTGTGGCGCGGATTGCGGGCGCACGGATTGAGCTAGAGACTTGAAATTTTGCGCAGATTCGTTTTTCGTAAAATGTGAGGCTAAGTTCGTTAATGGGCAAAAATGGACCATTAGGGGGGGTACCCCCCATACGAACGAAAACGGTTTTTGTGAATATCTCAAAAACGGTGCATCTTATCAAAAAAGTGCAAGAACAAAAGTTATTTACATCAAAATCTGATTGGAATAAATTTAAAAAAATCTTATTGGAAAGTTTGACTTCAAAGTGGAATTTTGGTACAACTGTTCGAATTTTGATACGAATATCACCATACGGGTCTCCATTGATTGCCAGATTGGCAATTATAGCTTTTGTTATGTTTTTTTGTTGTGTTTTGCTGTGAAAATGCAATTTTTATTTAAGTTAACCTTTTTTGGCTTTAAATTTTGGTCGCAATATATTTTTTTCTTTGGTTGAAGAAAAGTATGTCCTATGTTTTGAAATAGTTACCATACTTAGGCCCGTTTGCTGAAACAAGTCATAACAATTTAAGTTGTGCTTAGCCTACTTAAACCGTAGAAATTCTGGGTCTTAAATAATTTCAGTTGAACATAAGACGCTATGACTTGTTTCAGCAAACGGGCCTTAGTCACTATTCTACTTCTTCCATAAATATGTATATGCACGGAAAATAATCCGCATAGGAAACGATCCTTCAAAATATGGGAAAGCGATTATATAACTCGTTACACCATTTTGTAGCAAGGGCTTCCTTAAATATTGGAACTCGTCCTAGTTTTCATTTATATGGTTTGGACCTGATAAGTACCATACTCGAAAACATGTGTTAGAGACACTTTTTAATTACAAGGAATTTTATTACTCGAGTTGTTTAATATTCCGAATATTTTCAAACCACTGGAATTTCCCTATCTCGTATATTCGAAACCTCGAATTTTTGTTTGTACCCTTTATATTGGACAGGATCCAATAAAAAAAAGTATTCAGTACTATTCGAATAGGCTTTGGTATAGGAACCAACCCTATTTCAAATAAGAATGTTGCGCGTATATATAGGAAAGAGTCCAATAATCAGTGGGGACATTACAACATTTGATAGGACTCATTCCTTACAAAAGGAAATGTTCCCCAATTTTTTGTCGTAACAGGTCTAACATATACAGTAATCTCGCTTATCATTTTGGGAATGGTTACACAAAAAAAAAAAGAATACGACATTTTTTTGTAGGAATGTGTCCTAAAGAATTTGGGGACTGTTTCATGTTTTTTATAGGAATGACTCCCATATTTGGCCACTATGCCGTTTTTTCACATAAATATAGGACTGGAGCATGAAATTTTGGTGGAACGGTTCCCATATGTTTTTTCCGTTTAGACGACAAAATTTCTTCGGAATGGCAACAAAAAGGTGGACGAAAAATGCAATTTTTCCAATTTTAATATAACAAAAACTTATTGATACGGGTTTTGAATCAAAGGCCTTGACACGAAAATTACAAATACATATAAGATACTTATACTACCCTCTCAAATATCATCCCTCTCCCAATATCTTCTGAACCACTGATCCGAGTTCGATGCGAGTTCCTTCAATTATTGAGTTATGCAATTAAAATTATGTGCCCTAATTGAGGGATATTGTAGTTATTAAAAGAAACAAAATCCAGATACTTGTTCGGAACATTTCACTAGTTTTTGAAACTATCTAGTATTTTTTATTTCTTCTGATCTTACCCGATAAAAACAGTGTGGTGGATTTCTTAATTTCCAAAAAAAAACTCACTAAACCCTCTAATTCAAAACACTATATTGATAGTAAAACCTAAAGTTAATAGTATAAGAGATATTTTAGTTTCTCTAAATCAGAATAGATTTATGTTTTAATAGAAGCGTGCAGTTTAGCAAAATAAATTTCTACTTACAATAAAAGTGTTATGCAAGAAAATAAGAAAAAATCCATCGTGAACATTACAATATACATTTAAAAGATGCACTATGAATTAATATCAGTAAATAACTTTTTAATTAATTTATTTTTCCTTCTTGTATTTTGTTTTTTGCAGAATTTTCATATTTTTTCAACAGATATAAATGCACTATATATATATATATTTGATAAATATTTCTTAGCAACTTTAAGTATTTATAAATTTCAATATTCATTTCTTTCTGCATTGATCAATTATCCAACAATAGAACAGACAAAATTTAACTGCTACTGATAATTTGTGATTATTATAAGGCTATCAATCACAATTCTACAGAAAAGTCAATATGCAAAAAAAACTTGAACTTTTCTCGAAAATACACCACCATTAATATTAGTTTATTAACTTGATTAATTAAATCTTATTATTCTAAGATTTCCGCGACACGCGTAATAACTGTTATAGGAATGCATAATTGAAAATATCCCGATCAATTGATTAATACTCGGGAAAACGCGTATTTTGTATTGACACTATTTTCATAACCCGATATTTTAATATTACTATTTATCACTGCGCTTCAGAGAATATCTCTTCTTGCGGAGTAAAAATATTTAATGCATTCGTAAAAAAAATATAATTTAATTGCAACAATCCAACGTGTCTTGTCAATATGAAAATTGTGTACAAAATGATTCAACGGTCTTGAGAACCACTATAAAAATGAATTTCGCTGCTCCGAATTTTCCAAACCCACTACAGACATATGAATTGAACCCCGGCAATACGTGATGATAACCTCTTAGAATAATTCTATGCCCATTGTTTAGCGCATATACATTCCCATATCCTCTACTAAGGTAAATGGGGACTGCGCGGATTGGCAAGAGTTTCACGTGGTCAAACAACGTGATTAAGATGTTTTCTAGCTCTTCTACTTGCAAATTTGCCATTTTCCATTTATAGGTAAATCGCTGTTGCAGCAGACTTCATGGAAATGTGAGGGTCGCTCAATATGTAGACAAAAAGGCAAACAAATAGTTGTATGCCCAGTTCCACAGTCAGAGCTTAAGCTTCGGCTCAGTTGCACTTGACAATTAGTTTAAGCTTTAGCTCAACCTATAGCTGTTTCACAGTCAAATTTTATGGGGTGCCGGTCAATTTATCGTCAACAATTTATCGTCAACAATTTATCGTGAGCAATTTATCGTGAACAATTTATCGTGAACAATTTATCGTAAAACAATTTATCGTAAGAACAATTTATCGTAATGAAGATTATCGTGGGAAGTTAGGGGAGTGTATTGAAGAGGGGTTGGGTGGGTGATGAGGGGGAGGGGGGGGGGGGAGGATGGGGGGGGGGGGGGGATTTATATATATATACTAGCAGACCCTACGTTGCCAGGTTTAAGTTTTTTGTATAAATTTTGGAATGCCAAAAAACCATAAAAAACTCAAAAACTTTTGGGAAAAAACGTTATCCTTACAGGACCTTCCGTTTCGAATTTTAAAACTCTAACACCGATTTTTCCCGGGAAAAACGGGAAAAATGATAATTGCTTTATCCTTACAAAACTTTCAATTTCGAATTTTAAAAATCTAATCGCATCCGCGATCAGCGACCCCAGAAACCCCATAATACAAAAAGGATATTTGCGTTATCGTTACAGGACTTTACGTTTAGAATTGAAACCCCAGATTCGTGATCAGCGACCCCAAAAACCCCATAATGCCAATTTTTCCGGGGAAAATTTGGAAAAAAGAGATTTTCGTTATCCTTTCAGGACGTTCCGTTTAGAATTTTGGAAACCTAATACCGGATTCGCAATCAGCAACTCCAAAACCCCAAAATGCCAATTTGTCCGGGGAAAAATGGGAAAAAGGATATTTGCGTTATCCTTATAAGACCTTCCGTTTCGAATTTTGAAAATCTAATACCGGATTCGTGATCAGCGACCCCAAAAACCCCATAATGCAAATTTTTCCGGGGCAAAATGGAAAAAAGGATATTTATGTTATCCTTTCAGGAACTTCCGTTTCGAATTTTCAAAATCTACATAGCTAAAAACCTGCTCCTGGCAACACAGATCATTTTGCGAAAAACCGCGTAAAAATCGGTCCAGTAGTTTTTGAGTTTTGTAATCTCAAACCAACCGACAGACAAACCAACAAACATCCATTTTTATATATCTGTGGCAACAAGTCATAAGGGCCTAAGTCTGTTTTCAGGCTAAGCCAAATTGCTCTGTCTATTAAAGTAAATACAGATCTTTTTATCTTGATCTGAAAATCGACTTAGGCCCTTATGACTTGTGACCACAGATACATAGATTTATATTCTTGTGGTGCTTTAAATAAACTAACATCTGTTTTGCTTTGCCTTTATCAGTCGTGAAGTTTAATTTTTTTTTTAGCGCCGGGACAAGAGGTATTCGCCTTGCGGAGGAGTGTCCGAATAAGGGACAGGCTTTGCCGAATAAGGGACAGGCCCGGTCATCATACCTGGGGATAATACCTGGGAGATAATACCTGGGGATAATACCTGGGGATAATACCTGGGGGATAACACCTGGGGATAATACCTGGGGGATAATACCTGGGGGATAATACCTGGGGATAATACCTGGGCGATAATACCTGGGGATAATACCTGGGGGATAATACCTGGGGATAATACCTGGGGGATAATACCGGGGGATAATACCTGGGGGATAATACCTGGGGATAATACCTGGGGGATAATACCTGTGGGATAATACCTGGGGATAATACCTGGGGGATAATACCTGGAGGATAACGGGAAAAAAGATATTTGCGTTATCCTTACAGGACCTTCTGTTTCGAATTTTGAAAATCTAACGCCTAGCAAATCAGATCATTTTGCAAAAAACCGCATAAAAATCGGTCCAGTAATTTTTGAGTTTTGTAATCTCAAACAGACAAACAGACAGACAAACAAACATCCATTTTTATATATTAAGATATATATGTTATATTCGGGAATTTATTTTAAGGTTTGGTAACACCATTTTGTCGTAAGGAATATTATTTTTACAAATTCTGGAGCCCGAAATTGTCGTAAGGAATATTATTTTTACAAATTCGGGCGCCCTTACAACAAAATGTTTACGATAAATTGTCTTAAGACCCCCATCCACGAGATACATGTATGACATACATTGTTTGTTTGCGCATACCAATTTTTGCATACAAATATCCCATCCACTGCACATACATTAGTTTGTCAAAGGCCATCATTGAGTATGTTGCGTTTTCGGTAATAATATTTTGTGATTTTCAAAACACTGTGACACTAAATTTAAAAATGAGTGACATTACTTTAGCGATCGCAAAAATTTTTGAATGCTTACAAAGGCCCTAAAAGAAAAACAAAAAAACGGGGTAAAAGATTGGCTGGCAAAACGACAGAGATTTTTACATCGCTCAAAAAATCGAGAAACGCAAAAAATCGAGAAGATCGTAATACCATAGGGATGGCGTGTAAATGTCATCAACACCTGCTCCGGATTTTTCGCAAGTTCCTAATTTTTTCAGCTCCCGTCTGTAGCTGCAGCGAATGCTATTTATTTTTCTGCAGACCATTTCCCGATCTACGTTCGATTCAATTTCCTTGAATTTTTCCACTAATTTTTCGTATGTAGCATTTTTAAATGATTTTTTTTATATGCTTCACTTTTCACTTTCCATCCGGCAAATCTCTATAGAATTCCAAAAAGTCTCGCCAAACTACTTTACTCCCGATCGACATTTCGTCGGCAATCAGCAACGTACTAACCAGGGATCCCGTTTACACTACTATTGTAGTTTTACACTACTCTTTTGACATAATTTGACCTAACACTACTTACACTACTGAAAAACTCAAAACAATACCATTTTCGCCCTATAAAAAACGTGCTACAAAGAAAGTTCATTTCTAGATTTGAAAAGTTCATTTATCTGGGGAAAATTAAATAATATGTAATATGTAATTATTCAGACTCTTTATCTAAAATATTTAAATACTTTAGGTATTCCCAATGAAAAAGTGACTGAATAAACGCACTCAGTTCTTGAACAAAGCGGACATATAATACTTAATTCCGTCCTTTAATTTTAATTTAAAAAAATCTGATTTTTGTACTAATATAAAAATGTACTGATATGATATGCAATAAAACATTAGACGGTAACATTCAAAATGTGTTGTCTCAATGAAACTCCAAATGACTGTTAAAAAAGTTGACACTACTGAAATCTCTCTGACACTACTATTTTTCGATCAGTAACACTCCGCTTTTCACTTTTGGGGTGGGAACCCTGGTACTAACCACGCCATGTATGCGCAAACATTGCGGCATGACGGTTTTAAAAACTTTTGATTTTATCATACATGCATGCGCAAACAGGAATACTTGTCCATCCACCGTCAAATTGGCGTGCGCAAACACCGATGTATGTTATACATGTATCTCGTGGATGGGGGCCTTTACGATAAATTGTCTTACGATAAATTGTTTTACGATAAATTGTTTTACGATAAATTGTTCTTACGATAAATTGTTCTTACGATAAATTGTTTTACGATAAATTGTTCACGATAAATTGTTTTACGATAAATTGTTCACGATAAAATTGTCCGCGAATCAATTTTATGTTTGGTTTACCAAAACCTAGTTCACTGAATTTTCTAAGTCTGTGACTCTCTTTTCTGTCAAAAATGGCAAGAACGGCAATCATAATTTCTGAACAGCACATGACTTTTTTATACAACATAAAATTGGCCAGAAAATATCTGAGCAGCACATGACTTTCTTATAAAGGGTTAAATTTTAATCAAAAGTTTTTATTTAATCGAAAGATTAATACATGGCATTAACATTTGAAAATGATTTCGGACATATGGCCACCGCGGCTGTTATTGACGAAGTGCATTCTGGACGTCCAATTTTGGGTCACTTTTTCGAGCACTGCTGGCCGTATGTCACGAACAACACGAACAATGTTAACCTCCAAGGCGTCAATTGTTGCTAGTTTATCAGCATAAACCACTGACTTCACGTAGCCCCACAGGAAATAATCGAGAGGTGTCAAATCGCACGACCTTGGAGGCCAATTGACAGGCCCATTTCTCGAAATTTAGTTATCGCCAAATTTTGATTTCAATAAGTTGATGGTTGCGGTCGCCGTATGGCACGTAGCGCGATCCTGGTGAACCCACATCTCGTCCGGATATATGTCATCCATATTTTCAAACAATAAATCATTGATCATGGTGCGGTAACGATCTCCATTGACCGTAACGCCAGCTCCGGCCTCATTTTTGAAGAAATACGGTCTTATGATGCTACTGCAGCAATATTCCCATTACTACGGGCTGTACGCACTCTGGTTGATGGATGAATGTCTAATAGTGTAAAATTAGTTCGAAATTTGGTGATGGTTTCACGAATAGTGCGTTCAGTGGGGCGATTATGACGACCAAAATGTGGACGAAGAGCTCTATAACAATTCCTAGCTGAGCACTGATTTTGGAAATAAGTTTCCAGAATTAGTAAACGTTTTTCACACGTAAGTCTATTCATGATGATTTGCCATAACAGCTCGTTTGCAAAAAAAAACACCCTTTACAACAAAAAATCGATTTTTTTACAAAATATTGTAGAGCAAAACAAAATTAGACGGAAAATTTCTGAACAGCATATCGCTCTTTATATTAGAACCATATATAATTTTTTTTAAAAATCAGTTTTGTTTTTTCGCGTTTTACTCCGAAACTAAGCATTTTTCGATAGTAGTATGAAGGAAACTAAAGATATCAGTATTTGCCATATTTTTGCTTTGCACAAGACCTCCATATGTCGAACCGTTATCGTGATGATTTCTAAAGAGTTTGATTTTGTCGTTTTTCTCGAAAACTAACAGGGTTTTATGGTGTTATGTAAGGAATAAATTAAATGAAATAATAATTCCCACAACTTGTTTTTACCGTCAATTATTTTATCTTTATTCGTTCCTCAGATATTTACAAAAATATATGAAAAAGTCAATCTTACCAAATTTCTTGCAACATAACGTTTTTCGAAAAACCTTATTACGGAAGAATTAAAGATAGTACATTTCTCTCAGCGATCCAAAAAATCCCCAGATGAGATTTTTTTTGTATAATAGTTAATTTGTCACAAAGTTTGTTTCCATAAAAATAAATTCTATAAAAAATTAATAAAACTTAACGAAAAGAAAATACAAATAAAAACAAAAAAACTAAAATAGTGATTCTTCAGTTGAAAAATCAATAAAAAACTTTAAAGAGAAAAATCATACAAAAGTTTTGTTTATTAAAAAAATTGCCGAACAAAAACGACATTTTTTGTTTCAATATCAAAGATATTGAATTTTAGGCTTTTTTGACATCGCTGACTCTGAGTCGCACTTTGCTTTCGCCAGAGATTCACTCTACTTCTGTAGATACCAAACAGAAAATATTTTCGATACCAAAAAAGTTGCTTAAAAGATTTTGCTTTTTGCATCTCCAGAAATAGATTGAATCTGGCAAAAACAAAGTCCGATTTAGAATCAAAATATGATTAAAAACACTACCCCAATATTTTTATTTACAGTGTGACCTCGGTAAACGCAACCCTCCAAGAACGCAACTCCTCGGTTAACGCAACGCCTAAAATTTTGCACTGTTGTTGACTCAATAAACGCAACTTCCAAATAATGTTGACTCGATTAACGCAACTTTTTTATAATCTGACACTGCTTCGACCAAAAAAAGATAAAAAATAGTTACAGGAAATCTTTTATTGACTTTATTCTCTGTTCCTTGTTTTTATTTATTAAAGAATGGCTGTTACAAAACAAGTCTGTGCCAACAAAAAAACACGAAAACTATAATTGGCAGGCAATCGTACAATTTGTGTATGGCGAGATTATAAACTCTCAAAGTGGAATTTTTGAATTGGATCATAATATTCCAGTTGAATTTTTTTGAGGCTAATCCGACTGAACTTTGATGTATGAAAAACTTGGTGTAAATACTTTTGCAGTATTGTAAATAATTTTGCAGCGTAAACACTACGTTACAAATGGTAGAGATTTTATCCTTTTTTTGGAGCTGTTATATTATTTAAAAACTTATGTTTCCCTTTTTGACAGATAATATTGTGACTCGGTTAACGCAACTGACTCGGTTATTGCTACAGGCTCTGTCTACTATAGTTGTGATTACCGAGGTTACACTGTATATGTATTTTATGCAAGCGGTAGGCCTGTGGGGTTGATGAACTTTTGTGGATCATCTCACAAAAAAATAATAAAAATTAAAATAAAGCAAAAATAAATAAATAACGAATAAACGAAATCATTTTTTTCGGTTTTCGTTAATGTAACGGAATTAAATTTCTATTACGTTGTAACGCAATTTTGAGGAAAAAACCGGAAAATCGGTTTTTCGTTTCGTTATTTCGTTACGTTACGATAGGGAAAAGTTATCTAATAAAGTATTGTATTCATGAAAAATTCGGACCTCTTTATTTTGTCTAAAAAACATTTCTCGAGCACTCCTGAATCGATTAGAGCATTATTACAAAAATGTCTTTCTGGCTGTCAGTTTATCTGTCAGCCATGAAATTTGACAGGTATGTTTGGTCATGGAATGGCACGATCCTATCAAATTTTGGTGGAAAGCCGTTAACCGGAAGTAACCAAAATGGCTGCTTTTTAAAAATCATGAATTCGTTTTTTGTCATTTCCTCCGAAACTATGCCTTTTCACTAGTCTTATGTATGACAAAAGTTAGAGATAACAAAATTTCCTGCATTTTTGTCTCTTACTATAATTGCGTATCAGAAGTCGTTATTAAGATATACTGTTATTTAAAAAAAAAACAGTTTTTAGTGAATATTTCGAAAAACCACTAGTTTTTGGTGGTTGAATAAATGAGATGAATTGAAGTCAATAATGTTTGCCACGATTTTGTATTTTATCGCTTTCGAGATATTCGCTATTTTTTACAGTTATCGAGATATTATCAACACAAATTTAAAAAAAAATAGATTTTTGCAAATTGCTTGCAAACAACCATTGTTCAAAAACATAACAAAAGCTATAATTGCCAATCTGGCAATTATTGAAAACCCGTATGGTGCTTTAAGGGAACGGCGAACAGTTGTATAAAAATTCCACTTTGAAGTCAAACTTTCCAATAAGATTTTTTAAAACTTATTCCAATCGGATTTTGATGTATGGAAGTTTTATGTAGAATCATATCCTAAATAACTTTTGTTCTTGGACTTTTTTGATAAGATGCACCCTTTTTGAGATATACGCAAAAATCGTTTTCGTTCGTATGGGGGGTACCCCCCTAATGGTCCATTTTTGCCCATTAACGAACTTAGCCTCACATTTTACGAAAAACGGATCTGTGCAAAATTTCAAGTCTCTAGCTCAATCCGTGCGCCCACAATCCGCGCCACAGACGGACGGACAGACGGACGAACGGACGGACAGACGGACGGCGGACGGACATGCTAAATTCAACTTTTTTTATCATTCTAAAAACACTGGTGTAATTCATTTTTTTGTGTGATGACGTGATCTTGGCGTTACAAACGGTAAGGCAAATCTAATATACGGGAATAAAAAAAACTGTTAAAGGCAGGATTAAAGGTATTAAAATTCTCTACGTAAATCGATATCTTTTACCGTTAACGAAATATTTTAGACTTTGTAAAATAATTTTTTTTTTATCTAAACTAATATTTTATTCGTCGGGTTACATGTCGTATACAAAATGCATGTGCTGTTCCAAGGGCGTTAATGGGGGGAGAGGGTTGGAATTAATTGGGATTGTATCCTTATATAACTTTGCCCATATTCTGACAATATTTTTCCTCGAGGTAAAAAAAAACATTTGATACGTACTTAATTAATATCTAAATATGACATTTTAATTATGGATTTTGGAACTATTTTTAATACATATTAAATAACAGTAGATCAACGCTACGAAAACTTTCTTATACGAAGTATAATTAAGTATTGTATTCATGAAAAATTTCGACCTCTTAATTTTGCCTATAAACATTTACCGAGCACTCCTGATTCGACTGGAACTTTATTACAAAAATGTCTTTCTGTCTGTCAGTCTGTATACAGGATTTCTCAAAAACCATTAAAGCTAGATCCATTGAATTTTAACCAAAATGACGGCTTTTTAAAAATTGCAATTTCGCTTTTTGCTACGCGTTTTCAGTAGTTATGTATGACCGTAATATTTTCTAGACTAAGTAAAATATTCCATATTTTTGTTTCTTACTAGAATTCAATATCTCAAACTGGTATCGAGATATACCGTTATTTCGAAAAAAATGGGTTTTAGGTGATTCAATGTATTAGATGAATTGAAGAGAATATCCGCTAAATCTATTCATTAAGAATTAAAAGATATTTTTGCGAATTGCTCGCAAACTAACAGTTTTTCGAATGAAAGCGGAATTAAAGAGATGAAATTCTCTTCATTTTTGCCTTTTACCGTAAATCGTAAATCGAATTTGTCGTTATCGAAATCTTTCAGGTTTTGTAAAATAAAAATCGACTATTTTATATAAACTAAACATTTATTCTCTGGATTTTTGCAAATTGTGCAGAAACGTGGATTTGATATAAGAAAGTCATGTGCTGTTCACATTAGATATTTTTTAATGAAATCAGCATTAAACTTGATTAAGGGTATATTAACTTTGCCTCACCGTTTGTAACGCCAAGATCCCGTCATCACACATAAAAATGAATTACACCAGTGTGTTTAGAATGATAAAAAAAATTGAATTTTGCATGTCCATCCGTCTGTCTGTCCGTCTGTCCGTCTGTCCGTCCGTCTGTCTGTCCGTCTGTCTGTCTGTCCGTCTGTCTGTGGCGCGGATTGCGGGCGCACGGATTGAGCTACAGACTTGAAATTTTGCGCAGATTCGTTTTTCGCGAGGCTAAGTTCGTTAATGGGCAAAAATGGACAATTAGGGGGGGTACCCCCCATACGAACGAAAACGTTTTTTGCGGATATCTCAAAAACGGTGCATCTTATCAAAAAAGTACAAGAACAAAAGTTATTTAGGATATGATTCTACATAAAACTCCCATACATCAAAATCCGATTGGAATAAATTTTAAAAAATCTTATTGGAAAGTTTGACTTCAAAGTGGAATTTTGGTATAACTGTTCGAATTTTGATACGAATATCACCATACGGGTCTCCAATGATTGCCAGATTGGCAATTATAGCTTTTGTTATGTTTAATCATGTGGCTTACTTATACGTCCTTGTGAAAAAGAGTAAATAAAAAGTAATTTATAAATGATTCAGAAATTAAGAGTACATTTGCAACTAAAAACTTCGCATGTATGTTATACACAGGAATTATTAACTCATTCAGTCCAATTTTTGAAATAGCTGTATAAAAAACGAATCTTGGTGTTTTTTGAATATTTATAGGACTAAACAATCTATATATATAAACATAACAAAATCCTATTGGAATTTCTCGGATTATAAGGTCTGCAAAAACAACAAAATTATATTATTTTTGCGGATGTTTTCACATCCAAATTTCCCCCCAACAGGTCGGACATGTCTGCCCTGAAAACCCATCAGGAGCTTGTTTCTGGTATGGAAAGCTGGCTCACCGTCATCAGAGCCTGCTTTGCCAGCTTCCACGCAGGCTTACAGGATTTTGGTGGAGTAAAACTCGATTTGAGTATTTATACTCCGATGCCACAAACCTTGTGCGAATTATAAGGTTTAAGGCAACATAGCTCCATCAAGCCAGAGCGAATAAACTATTTAGTGTTTAACCATTGAACCATTTCTGATTCATGGTTTATACTCGACCTTTTAGCATTGAAGACCTTATAAGCCGAGAAATTCCAATAGGATTCAATGCTAAAAGGTCGAGTTTAAACCATGAATCAGAAATGGTTCAATGGTTAAACACTAAATAAACATAACAAAAGCTATAATTGCCAATCTGACAATTATTGAAAATCACCATACGGGTTTTCAATAACAGCGAACAGTTGTATCAAAATTCCACTTTGAAGTCAAATTTTCCAATAAGATTTTTTAAAATTTATTCCAATCGGATTTTCATGTATGGGAGTTTATGTAGAATCATATCCTAAAAAAGATTCGCGGACAATTTATCGTGAACAATTTATCGTAAAACAATTTATCGTGAACAATTTATCGTAAAACAATTTATCGTAAGAACAATTTATCGTAAGAACAATTTATCGTAAGAACAATTTATCTTAAGACAATTTATCGTAAGAACAATTTATCGTAAGACAATTTATCGTAAGAACAATTTATCGTAAGACAAATAATCCCCCCCCCCTTCCCCCGCCCCTCCCAACCCATCACCCACCCAACCCATCATCCACCCGACCCATCTCCCCAACACTTCCCACAATAATCTTGTTCTTACGATAAATTGTCTTACGATAAATTGTTCTTACGATAAATTGTCTTACGATAAATTGTTCTTACGATAAATTGTCTTACAATAAATTGTTGTTACGATAAATTGTCTTACGATAAATTGTTCTTACGATAAATTGTTCTTACGATAAATTGTTCTTACGATAAATTGTTTTACGATAAATTGTTCACGATAAATTGTCTCACGATAAATTGTTTACGATGAATTGACCGGCACCCCCTAAAAAACTTTTGTTCTTGCACTTTTTTGATAAGATGCACCGTTTTTGAGATATTCGCAAAAAACGTTTTCGTTCGTATGGGGGGTACCCCCCCCCCCCCCCCCCCCCCCCCCTAATTGTCCATTTTTGCCCATTAACGAACTTAGGGGCCTATTGCGGTTATCGATCGATCATCGTTGACCGGAACGATCGAAAAACAATTTGGTATTGCGTAAGGTTCATCGTGATTTTTTTAGTGTTTGACGTCTTCACCGGACGATCCAACAAAGATCATCGTTCCCAACTGAACGATTTTATCGTTCGCGAACGATAAAATCGATATCGCAATACTGATTTTTCGATCGTTCCGGTCAACGATCGATTGACGAAGCTCACAATAGGGGCCTTAGCCTCGCATTTTACGAAAAACGAATCTGCGCAAAATTTCAAGTCTGTAGCTCAATCCGTGCGCCCGCAATCCGCGCCACAGACAGACGGACAGACAGACAGACGGACAGACAGACGGACGGACAGACGGACAGACGGACAGACAGACGGATGGACATGCAAAATTCAATTTTTTTTATCATTCTAAACACACTGGTGTAATTCATTTTTATGTGTGATGACGGGATCTTGGCGTTACAAACGGTAAGGCAAAGTTAATATACCCTTTGGTTTCACCATACGGGTATAAAAATATATCAACGGTGGGAACTTTTATTTTCTATTCATTTCATATATTGAATCACAGAAAAGCCGTTATTTTTCGAGATAAACGCAAAAAACTCATGTGTTTAAAACCCATTAAAAATTTGCGAAAATATGAAGAAAAAAATTTTTTTTAATGTGGTTTTAAATATTTTATGATTATTTTAATAAAAGAAAAGCCATTTTTTACATGAAACATTTATTTTTCTATAATATTCAAATACTACTAAATTTCCATATAAATCACTATAAACAGATATTTGACAATGGTAGTTATTGTTTTTAAAAATGATTTTTTTATCATTACTACAATAAATGAAAAAGTTTGATATAAAATATCTTTGTAGTTGTCATTTTATTGGTATGAAAAGTTTTATTTATCATTTTAGTATTGATATTAATTATGATTTTACCGATGATAACACTGTGCAACAAAATGGTACCTCATCCCGACCAGTAACAAAGCCGATGAGTTATCTAGAGTAATTTGGGGTCGCTGCACACGAATTCGTTAACCGTTTTGCTCCATACGTCAAACTTTTGAGATAACGGTAAATGAAGTTTGAAATTTAGCGTTGTCGAAGGCTTTTCTAAGTTTTTTATTTGAAGTCTGATACCTTTAGTATGTTTGGAAAAGTAGTACGTAAGGATATGAGCAATACATTTTGTGAAGACACTTTTCCCCTCTCTCCACCCCTTCTCCATCATATTGGGGGTTTTTAGGGACTTTTTGAGACAAAACCGCTATATCGACTAAACCGTTGAGAAAATGTATGATAGTATATTTGGGGAAAATGTTCCCCATCAGGGATGGTCCCCAAACAAAAAAAAAATAACCCAATCCCCACCATTCTAAGGGAAACCCCCTCAGAGGCTAATTTTCTATTTTTTCGTAACTCACAAGGGAAGGCCGCGAGTTATCGATTTTGATAAAACTTTTATACGTAATAGTAGACCGAAAAATAAGCGATACGTAGTTTTTTATCGACCCAAAAAAGGATTAGAGGGTACAAATCCCCACCTGCCATTACTCAGCAACTAGACGAAACAAAAACCAAAAGTTTTCTATTTAAGAATACATGGAAACTGCGGAAAAAAAATCCTTACATAGCAAAGGTATCAGACTACAAATAAAAAAAACTTTTAAAACAGCCTTCACCAACGCTCATTTTCAAACTATTTCTAATTTGACCTGATTGAACAAGACGGATAACGGATTCGTGTTCAGCGACCCCATACTACTCTAGTTCAATCATTGGCTTAGTTGTGGGTTTTTCGCTGTCGCACAGTGTATCTAATCAGTTTTTGTTTTTACATCGTTATATACAAAGAAAATATTAAAAATTATATATGGTTAGGTTTCAATCTTGAAAATTCTACCAACCTGCTGCACATTAATTATGTATAGAAATTTTTAAGTCTTTTAATACTTTTATTTGACAGAGATTAATAAATAAAATTAGCATAAATTTTATAAGTTTTTCATTCAATCAAAGTAAAAATGAAGAAACATATAATTCGGAGGAAAATAGAAATGGAAATTAGACAATAAGTACTTATAAATTTTTTTTTTGACACAGTACAATTTGTAATTGTTTTTCTCTTTAATATAAAAGATTAACATACATTCGCTTTACTACTATTATTATATCAAATCGAACTTGGCATATGCATTTAAACTAGTAGCTGACGATTACAATTCTATTTTCGTTATTCCCTTTACCTTTCGTTTTTGTTGCCTTGAATTCTTCTGGCTTACTCGCATTTATTCTTAACAGTGATCATAATTTGATTTGTTTGATGAATAAGGTACAATGCACTTACGAATACAGCATTTGCCCTGAAAGTAAAAATTCATAAATCGTTAATAAACAAATATTTTATAGGTAGAAAAAAACGTGTGTCAGATCATCGTCCCAATGCCATAATTTAATTTTGCCTGAAACGGATTTCGTACTGATCAGAAAATTTCTCTCCGCCTACGTTCTCGAGTCGATCTCCGACATGAATACAACCCTTTCTCTCGATACAAGAGGTAAGTAAAAATTGCGGTAAGAGTTCTTTAATATTAGCACTGTTTGACTTAAAAAATTACATACTATCAAAATATAAGAGAAAAAATTGCGCCGCTGGTGAAATTTAAAAAAAAATCTACTTTGCACGAGAACATTTCTGAATATGAGCTACAGGTGAAATTTTTCACGTACCGAAGATATACCTTTAAGATTAAAGTTACACGATTTTTCAATTTGATTATAGTCCATTTACATTTAAAGTATTTCTAAACTGCAAGGCTGCAAAACTTTGTCAAAATTTTCTATTCGATTCAAAATTTAGATCGAGGAATTTTAGAGGAAAACGAGCAGGCCACTTGAATACGCGCCAAGTTCTTCGGTATGCAAAAAAAATGTGACGCAGCCAAACTTTTATTTTAAAAAAATGCATAGATAGGCAGAATAATGCATAAAAGTAAAATTTATGGCGCGAGTAAAAAATTTAACTCCCAAGATCAAATACATTCTTAAATTAGGGTTTCCCATCCCGTCCTCTTTTCCCGATACGATGTCCTCTATTTAACCTTTAACTGACGTAGTGAAGTTAAATCAGTTGCGGTCGTCGCTACGCTAGCCTGTCCACATTGCCTTCGGATTTTATAGATACTTCGGGTTTTATAGATATAGAGCTAGTCTCTAGAAATGCTAACAAGAGTTAACCCAGTTAAACAATATTGCACCATGGCATTTCTAAGATACAATTTTAATCAACAGGGCCAAATTTTGACGTGGATAAGTCTTGGATTTTGGTTATGGGGGTACAAATTAGAAAATCGGCTTGCTGCCATGATAACAAATTTGCAATCGATGATACTCGATAGTTTGTGGTGACATCCGAACAGAAACTGTGTTATAAGATCCGGCCTACATTAAAGCATTGTTTAGGGTATTTTGTTATGTTAAACTATGTTCAAATATCTTTTTAAGAATCAAAATCTAAATTTTATCTGTCGCTGTTATGCTGTGTTTGCTGCTCGTAGTACAGATTTCACATTTATACTCTTTTTATGTTTTCTTTGTGGTATTGAATATTTGGAAGAGGCACAGGAAAGAGAACACGACGAAGTATGTTGAGGTTGAGTGAAAGCTTTTACTCTTGATTGTTTCTCTTCTCTATATGGGTTGTTCTGGTTCTGGAATTTCGTTTTACTTGATTGTTTCTCTTGATTGCCCAGTGTTTTCTTTAATTTTTGTATACGAGTTGTGTGAGCCGTCGGATTGTGTTTAAGATTTTAATTGCTTAAATTGAAATTGCTTTGTTGTTTTTATCGTGTAATTTTATTTTATTTTAATTTTTATTTCTTTTTCATCAATGGGCGTTTTCATGAATGCAAGTTCTGCAAATAACACAAAATATTTTGATAATAATAATCCCAGTTATACAGGGTGGGCCAGAATAGACGCAGGGGTTTGAAGTCTTTATAACTTTTTTTTTATTTTTATTTTTTTAATTTTGTTTCAGCATTTTGTTAAGAAGACTTGGGCAATTTAAAATGGACCTGTACACAATAGAACAACGAACCGGTGGGCGGTGGGCTCAATGGCTCTTTTACGGGACATGTTTGGCGGACGCATTATTTCGAAAAGAAGCGATTTCAATTGGCCTCCGCGTTCACCTGATCTAACGACTCCAGATTGTTTCCTTTGGGGATATTTGAAAGAAAAGGTGTACGTCAACAAGCCAACAACCATCAGCCAATTGAAAACCAACATTCGCAGTGAAATCGAGGCCATAACACGAAAGGTTATGGAAAATGTCTTGGAAAGAGCACGGATTTGCGAAGCAGAAAATGGCCACCACTTGCGGGATATAATTTTCCATGTTTACACCAAAAATATTCCCCATCAATCAACTACATGTATTTGAAAAAAGAATTATAGGTTTCGCTAAAATAAAAAAATTATAAAGAATTCAAACCCCCGCGTCTATTCTGGCCCACCCTGTATGTTATTCGTCTAGTTAGTTTACTTTCGCAAATTACTGAACAACTAAGTATTACGGAAGAAAATGTTTTGTGCAACTTCCGAGTATATTTATGAAAATGCCCTATAACATTTTAGAATTAAACATTTGTTCGTTGTGTTGCAAGTGAAATTTGATTTTTAGGTACAAGATGCCGAAATTCACCAAACGGAAAGGCACATCCCGTAAACGTAACATTACGGTCAATCAAATTGTTTCTTTAGTTTCCTTTTCACTAAAATTTCTTACTTAAATATCTATTGGCGATCGTTGTAGGCGGATCACGACAGACACCTTGCTTTTTTTTAAAGCTGATGTACTGAAGAAATGAAACACAACTCAGGCACATCCATAAAAGAGACCACAGAGTAGAAAAATGTGTTGAATCTTTTTTCACTTTAAAATTCGCAAAATAACTAACAAATAAATCACATAAACAATCAGCTTGGACAATGTGTTGCCTTGCGATTGAAAAATGAGTTTCAGATTAAATTCCACAATACCAATTGAGTGGCGAATCGAAGCGACTAAGTTTGTTTTTACGTTTTAACTTCGGATTCCAGAATAAGGGCAAATTACTTCGGTAAATGCGTCCGCTGGCAGGTGAGAATTTTAAGGAGACTACGGCTAAAAATCTTTAGCTTCAACGCCTTCCGTCTAATGCTAAAGCTATTTTAACTGTGAGTTCTGATTCATTCGAAAAATCATTTAATTTAACAATTTTCTCATCCAGAGAAGTTTTTTTTTTTAATTTCATTTTCGGCTGCGACGCACTACTGCCTCTTATATTTTGATAGTATATCATTTTTGAGTTAAATTTCAGTGCTAATATTGATGAACTGCTACCGTAATTATGTTTTATTCATTATTTTTATTTTTTGATTTGCCGTTTCTAAATAAGTTGTTCAATTCTGAGTTGGGCCCAACTAATTACAAAGTAATTAAATTAATAATTAAATTACAAGTAATTCAATTACTAGTAATTCAATTACAAAGTAATTTAATTACATGTAATTATATATTTTATCAATTACAAGTAATTTAATTCATAATCACTTAGGATACATATCAATATTTTTATTATTATTATAATATTATATTTAGTTTAAACACCATTGCTACGTGATTTAACTTTTGTATTCGTTTTTTTTTTCATCAATTCAGGTATTCACAAAAAGTATTAACGCAGCTGTTATCGTTGTAAAATAATACTAATTGATACTCTTTTACTTCAAACCATGAACACACCTTTTCGCTGTCGTACTAAAATTGCGAATATACTCACATTTTCACTCGTATTTTTCCACTTTACCCCACGACTCCATTAGACTTTTTTCCAGATTGTATTTAAATCCAATCACGAAAAAATCTAATGGAGACTCAAAAAATCTTGCATCATGATTTAAATCTCCGTACTGTCATGATTTTTTCGGCTGCTGAAAAGTAGGATTTTTTTTGACATTTGTTCAGTCAAATTGGCTGATTTCTAGTTGGCTGCCCTGATTACCTCCTGGTTGACATTTCTAAGTACGCTTTGGAGACACAATAAAAATGAAAAATCATGACTGAAAATGCCCACGCGCTGATTTTTTATTCGCCAAAATATGGAGTGGGGGAAAAAATCATGATTCTAAAAAGTCTAATGGAGTCGTGGGGTTACTTTAAGCAAACACTAAACATTTTAACATCACAAACACTGTTTTTGAACAATTCGCAAAAAGAATTTACTGAAACTGTCAAAAATGAGAATGCCAAGTATATTTTTGCTTATTGCACATTATTACCAAAATTTTATATTTTTACACCAAGGATTGACACTTAAAAAGTTCTGGTAGTTGTAACAAATAATGCCGAGAATTTTGTTGTTGTTTACAAAACGTTAAAAATTTGTACTATTTTACGATTACAGCTAATTTAAAACTTTTAGTGAATACCCCCAATATCTTTATATTTTTTGTTATAAATTCGTAAATATGCTGTAAAGCTTGAATAAGGTACTTTTCCTTTATTAATTTTAAGTTTCGATTAGACATAAATTGGGATTTTTTCATGGGCTGCCATTAAAACAATTGCAAAAACGTTCTGACAAGTAATAAAAAAAAGCGAATTTGTCTAATCGATACAAGGTTTAATATAGGTATATTATTGTTATTTTAACCCTAATTGGAACACCTGGGGTCTTTGAAGACCCCAGACAAATATTTTTGTGAATATCTTCAAAAAAATTTAAGCGTTGAATATGAAATCCTTTGACTTTACAATTTTAGCAAACTAGTTTCTAAAAGTAAAAAGTATAAGTACTAAAAATTACTGAAAATATTGTTTTTTTACACTTAAATGCGAATAGTCTGTTCCCGCACACCTGGGGTCTTCCAAGACCCCATGTAAACCTTATACAATTTTGCTATATTTCTAATAGCCAACTCCGTTATTTCAAAGCGTTAGATTTGATTGGGAACTGTTTTGTACGATTCGTGCCTAGTTGAACGTATATCGCGGTGTAATAAACCATATAGTATAAAAAATTGATTGTGCACCGCAGGAATTTATTTATTTATTTATTTATCAACAGGTAACTAGACCAACTGACTATAATATTATTACATTAAGAAGAAAAAAAAAATTAATAGTAAAAAAAAAATTAATATATAAAACATACCAATATGAATTACACTCTATATAATTTGAGCTTTAAAGTATTTTTATCGCTAAAAAAATCAATACTAGAAAAGTTTTCATTAAAAAGTCTGGACATGTTTGACATGGGCTCGAAACGACCATAATTTGTTTTGTGATAATCTATATAAATAAATCGTTTATTTCTGTTGGCACGAAGATGAAAATCGATTTTTATTGAATTTAATAAGTGCGACGAGGAAATATTTCCGGACAGTAAATCATTAATAAATAACACACAAAAAACTTCTCGTCGTCTCATTAGTGACGACATGTCAATAAGTCTGAGACGTTCTTCATAAGGAGGTAAAATTAGGGAGTCCTTCCAGGGTAATTTATGCAGCGCAAATCTCAAAAAACGTTTCTGAACTGCTTCTAGGCGCGCGATGTGATTATGGTAAAAAGGCATCCAAACGATACATGCGTACTCCAAAACCGGTCGCACAAATGAGCAATATAGAACTTTTAAAACGTAGGGATCAGATATTTCTCTTGACCAGCGTTTGACAAATCCCAGCAAAGAATTTGCACGATTGATAACTTCATTAATATGAAGCTGGAAATTTAATTTATTATCAAGTAAAACACCTAAGTCATGAACTCTATCTGCTTTCTCAATTTTAGTTCCATCTAACATGTAATCAAAGTTAAACGTTGACTTCTTACGACTGAACGAAATAGCTTTACATTTGGCCACATTTAGAACTAAACCATTTTTAAAACACCATAAACAAAAGACATTAAGATAGTCTTGTAAAGCAAGACAGTCATTTAAATTAAAAATTATTTTAAACAATTTCAGATCATCAGCGTAACCAAGAGTCAACGGTACATTTAAAAAGATATCATTAATAAATAAGTTGAAGAGCAAAGGCCCGAGATGACTACCTTGAGGAACTCCCGATAGTACATCAATTCTATCAGAAAGAGTTGACTTAAAACTAACTGTAAAATATCTTTTGCTAAGGTACGATTTAAGCCAGCATATTAAAGAGGCTGGGAACCCAAGTCTTTTCAGCTTAAATAAAAGTATGTTGTGCGGAAGTTTGTCAAATGCCTTGCTAAAATCTGTATAAATGCAATCGACTTGGTTGCCTTTTTCCATTTCACTAATACATTCCTTAGTAAATTCAACAAGATTCGTGACAGTAGATCTACCTTTAACGAAACCATGTTGCTTTTCGCTTATTATTGATTTACACTGAAATGTAAGAGAATCACAAACTATGGACTCAAAAACTTTTGCAGCAGGAGCAAGTTTGGCAATGGGCCTATAATTTACAACTAATTCTTTATTACCTTTCTTATGAATCGGTATCACAAAAAATATTTTCCATACTGACGGAAAAACACATGACGATAATGACAGATTAAATAAATATGTTAAAGGACGAACAAGTGACGATTTACAATTTAACAGAATTCCTGAAGGTAGTCCATCAGGAACTTCGGAGAAATCGTTACTAAGTTTATTTAAACAATCCAAGACAATGTCCTCATTTATCACAACATTATTAATATTCGTACAATTTGTCAAGTAGCTAAAATAATTATAATCTATATCACAGGCGGAAGATGTAAAAGATTCAGAGAAATGACTAGCAAAAAAATTAGATATCACAGCCGGGACATCGCTTGTGAGGTCATTATAATTTAAGGTGGACGGATATTGACTAGCTTTACGTTTTGTGTTAATAAAATTCCAGAATTGTCTGGGATTGTTTTTTATTTTTGCCTTAGTAGTTTCTAAATATCTTTTATATAGATATTTAGAGTATGAATTAAAATTTTTTCTCAAATCGGCATACGTATTATAATCATTTAAGTTTTTAGTTTTATTATAAGTTCGCCACGCTGAGTTACGTCGGTTTCGTAAGCAACGTATCTCATCGTCAAATGAGGAATCGCATATTTCACATGTGGATCGAGTGGATTTTAGAAAAATTAAAATGAATCGGTTTGTAATAATTTTTATCATGAAAGTTTTGTATTAGTGTCCAATTTTGTACCAGGCTAACATACGAGCAGGAAGAAAGGCGCATTTTGGGGCTTCTAGCAGGCTCTGATGATAACGATGAGTCTGAAATCGAATGCCTCTCCGAAGACGAAGATTGGGTGCCACCAAAAGATGCTGAAGATATTGAGTTTTCTGAACATCATGAGAGCGATAGTAGTAGCCAGACTGAAAGTGATGATGACATATCTCCCCCAGAAGAATTAGAACAGGAACAACCTTCTAATAGTAGTGATAGCTATATCGGTAAGGATGGCAGCATTTGGGATAAGTTACCAAGAGGTACATCAGGTCGCGCTCCGGCACACAATATCTTTTCTGAAGCTAGTGGACCAATTTCATCTACAAAGGAATTAGGAATAAAAGCTGTCTTCGATTGTTTTATCACGCCAGAAATGTTGGATATAATTGTTAGGATGACTAATAAAGAAGCGGAACGAGTATTTTCTGAATGGAATAACCATCAAAATAACCGACTTAGCGAAAAAAAAGTGTAAGGCAATTAGTGTAAACGAAATGGAAGCATTTATAGGTTTATTATTATTATCTAATTATTATTATCTGCTGGAGTACTGCGTTCTGGTATGGACAATATACATGAGCCTTGGAGTAGAGATAATGGCAGGCCAATTTTTGGAGCAACAATGGGTATAAATAGATTTAAAGCTATTCGCAGATTCATTCGGTTTGATGATCGGAATACTCGTTTACAACGCCAATCACTGGATAAATTAGCGCCGATTCGCGATATATGGGAAATGTTCAACTCGGATCTGTCCAGGTATTACAAACCTAGCGAATTTTTAACTGTAGATGAGCAGCTTCGAGCATTTAGAGGAAATTGTCCATTTAAGCAATATATTCCGTCCAAGCCTGCTAAATACGGTATTAAAATATTTTGGATCTGTGATTCAAAAAATTCTTACCCATTAAAAGGAGAGGTTTATTTAGGTAAAAACCCGAATGATACTAGAAATAAGAATATTGGAGCATCAGTTGTAAATAGGTTAGCCGAAAAATGGACGAAGGCTGGACGCAATATTACAACCGATAATTTCTTCACTAGCATTCCTTTAGCTCAAGATTTGCTTAGGCAAAAAACAACTCTTGTTGGTACAATGAGAAAAAATAAATGAGAAATCCCAAAAGAAATGCAGGCTTCAAAAGAACGGCCAATTAATTCATCAATTTTCGGCTTTAACAGATATATGACTTTAGTTTCCTATGTTCCAAAGTCTAATAAATCTGTCATTTTATTATCGACGATGCACCATTCCCCGGATATATCATCAGATGCAGAAAAAAAAACCTGATATTATTACATTTTACAACGAAACAAAGAGCGGTGTTGATACATTCGATCAACTAGTATCAGTTCTGCATGAACTGCCAAAAATAATTTTTTTATTACTTTTTTTAATATATTTTTTCTCAAAAATAAAAATGTAAAGGAATATGTAAAATGTCTTAAAAAAATAAAATATAAACATGTTTCACAAATAATTGCTTTGAATTTTAATGGGGTCTTAAAAGACCCCAGGTGTGCCGATTCGTATTAATTTTAAGGTGTTCCCATAAGGGTTAAAAAAACGTATGTATATTACCCATATCAGAATTCAAGCGACGATTTTTTTTTTACTTACTGGCCTTCTTTAAAATACTCCTTCAGTGTCGTACTAAATTTCTTGGAATACTTGACAAATTCTTTTTTTCGCTGCTCAACAGCTTGTTTTCCAGACGATCCAGGGATAAATCCGACAACTTCATTGACTGCATCTAAAAGCTTTTTAATGGCACTGGCAATTTCTCTATAAAAACACAAAAGAATAATTTAATTTATCAGCGGAATTGGAATATTTTTGTGATTAAATACTTGATTGTTTCAAGGAATGTTTTACGATCAGTTATTTCGTCAGGAATGCGACTTAATATTCGTTTAAGAGCGGCTGATTTTTTATTAAGCTCTTGGAATGAGTCTTCAGTTCGGCTCAAACGGTACTCAATTACTAAAAACGACAATATGAAAAAGTTACCATCACAATTTATACAATTTCAATGTGACTACTCACGTTCAACGTCCGTTACCGAGCCTTGCAATCTTAGAATCGCCTCATTCAAGTTAACATTAAGTTCGCCCTTACGAATTATGCCCATTACGATGTCATATGAGAGACCGGGATGCGTCTGTTCAGCCTTAGATAAAGCAGCCCGTAGTGTTTGAGAAGCCCCGACATCACGACGTTCAAGCTAAAAATAAATGTATTCTCATTAAATTATGGTTGATTGCAGTTCTACACATTTTATGAAAAAAAAATGCAATTTGTTTTTGTCAATGACCCCAGCGAAACTACCGAAAATGAAATTTCCATATAGAACAAGACGTGACACAATTTCGTCGTTATGTTATGCAAATAAATACAGTTTCCACTTATCATACAGAAGTAGTCAAACAAAAGCCCAAGATTCTACTAAACAGAATCATAATACCAAACTGTTCATTGCTAACATTAGGAATTTTGTCCGCTCGATTCATTTGTAGTTCAGGTATTACACAAATCACACATCGATATTTTCTTCTTATTGAAATTACCTGGGAAAAAATAGGGCGTAAAAGAACTGGAAGTACCAGAGAAGCAATAGGAATTTCGTCTCCCATTGTCATTTCGCAAATATTTTATGTAGAGAACAACTTCACCAGGGTTTTAATAAATCTTATCACTCGTATTCATTTATTTTCGCTGTTTTTTTCCGTATTTTGTCTCTTTTTTTGTCATGAAATTACAGGAAGCACTGAAAATAACAAATTTTTCTTCAACAAAACGTCAAACTCAAGGGTTACAGAACTCGTTTAAACGGAGAACGTAAAACCAATTCTAATCCCGATGAAATTTACGAATCATTATGATTTGGAATAAAGAGCTCTGATGTTTTTGAATAGAGGGCCTGTAATCTAGACGGCAATCGGTCGTAATCTAGTAAAAAAAAAGTTCTTAGTGCCGTTTGCACCAACAAAAGTTAAGGTAAGATTAGATTATGCCAAATATTTGGCATATGAAACTTTGGCAAATAATGGTGTTTGGCGCATGCATTTGCCAGGGGTATTACACTTAAGTTGTTTTTGCCAAATATTTGGCGAATTTTCATCTGGCCAAATATAAGCCAAACACGAAACGGCCAAACATACGACAAACTTGTTTGTCAGGGTATTACACTATTTGCCGAATTTGTGGCAAAGTTTTCTTTGCCGGAATTGCTCATCGCAATTAAGTTATTTGACATGTGAGTATTTTCATTAAAATTTTCAGACCCAGTGGTTACATTTGTACACATTAAAGTTTTTCCCAAATATAACAATTTCATAAGATTATTTCGTATTTGAGACCGGTTGCGAACGTTTGTACACATTACAAGCTATCGAAAACAGTAATAGATCTTGGATTTTTTTTTTCAATATTTTCTTACTCTTATTTACCCACTTTATCAACACAAATTTTATCACAACCAAATTTTTTAAAAAAATAATTCAGTTCTGAAAGGGTTAAAACAGCATTTTAACATCAAAAATAATATTAGAGAATGGACTATGCTTCGATTGCCGCTGTTTTTGGAGCTTCATATTTGTTGCTGGAAGACGAAGAAGTGGTAAAAACTCGTCGCAGAAGAGTATGGGTTAGAGATTGGGTTCAAAAAAGGGAATCGGATGGCTGCTACATAAAGCTGCTTAAGGAATTACGTATCGGACACCCAAGCTTATACCGTAATTTTGTTCGTATGACAGCCGATGATTTCGCTCCATTCGCCCACAACTTTTGCCCTCACTCTTTTTTTCTTGTCCATTTTATTCCTAGAAACTTCCGCTACATTTCCTACTTCACTCAGCACTTCCACACTTTCCATTTTGTTTAAATCGCGATAAAAAACAACACCGATTTTACAATCTCTGGACGACACAGAGTACTGTCAAAAGCAAAATGTTTGTCATGTTTGCCACTTTAGAAATTTCAAGAGTGCCAAACATGCCAAATACAGAAAATTTGCCACATTTTTTTTGCCTTCCCAATCACACTATTTGGCAAAATGTCAAATATGTGTTTGGCAAAAATTTTGCCAAATATTTGACAAAATTTATTTGGCGATCACACTATTTGTCATGTTTGGCAGTCGAAAAACGCCAAATATTTGGCATAATCTAATCTTACCTTTAGCAATTTATGTAAAAAATTTAAGTCGAAGAATTTCTACGGTTTAACTAGGCTAACCATAACTTAATTTTTTAAGAATAATACGCGCAAACGGGCCTTACTGGCCTAATAACCTATTTTAATTGAAGTTAATAAAATGTCCCCACTCATGAGAACAATATATTAAGTGCTATTGTCTAATCTCAAGATTATAGGCATTCTAATTCGCAGATACCCGATATTTATATTTGTTTTGGAAATTTTTATATCTTTACACAAATTAAAAAAGTTAACTTTTAATTTTGTACTCATCTTTTAAACTTTTCGTACAAGATATATAAAAATAAACCTAAGTTTTTTTTTAGGTACAGGCAAAAAGTTAAAGTAGTTGGCTCAGTTTTTAATGACAGGAGAATGGAAGAATTTTACCAACATATGCAACAAAATTTACGATTAGACCTTTGAATAAAAAAGCTGAGAAAACAGCCTACTAGAAATATAGTGAAATATTTTTGTCTCTGTTAGTAAAATTTCTTTCAAAGTAGTCATTATATGAAAAAATGGGGTATTGCCGAAGAAGTCGACCACTTAAAAAAATATTTTTCCACAATATGTATGAAACAAATTTTCTCGTTTACACTTTCTCCACTTCTGAATTCAATCGCATTCTATTAACTGCAATTAGAACAATCTATCAGGACAAATAGAACAGTTTTTTACCAGATTAGAACAGTTTGGAAACAATTGTTGAATTTATTAAAACAACTTTCGAATTTGTTTTTGAAAGCTCAGACATGAGTTTTTTTTCTTTTATTACCCGAATTCAGTTATTTTGTCAATTATTTGTAACAATGAATCAAATTTTTAAAATTTTACACCCTCATTTGTACTGGCCCCATTGTCAATTCTCTAGATTATAGGTTCTTTACGGGCGATCAGTTAAGAACTCTATTTCAATGAGAACCCAGTCCTTCATTTTTCATATAACAGCACTGGAGAAACGAGCTGTCAAATTTTTCGCTGTTGACAATTTCGGCGCCGCATGTGATCGGATTTCTTTGCAGTTTAGTTTTGGCTGTAATTTAGTAAGAAGATAATTTTATAACTGGGCCAGCCTAACACAAACACCAAAAAGTGCGGCTAGTCGGAAAATGTAAGTAATGCAAATAGCATCGCTCACTAAATTGTTGGTTGATTTTTTAAGGCGCAATTTTTACAAGCCTGGGTGCCAAGAGGAGGACATGGACAGTTCCCTAGAAATAACAGATGAAGGTGAATTATTCGAGGATCTTGATGGTGATCCAGATTCCGAAAATGCGGCTGCAAGCCCAGTTGATAGTGACACGGATTCGTCGGATGACGACTTTGATCCATCTGAAGTGGACACCGACGACTCGAATGGGAATCTTCCAACGGCCAGTACAAGTCGCCAAGCAGTAGCAGAAAGTTCGACCAACAGGCATGGCGAAAACTTGGAAGACGACGAGGAGGACGAGACAGTGAGAGCCATTATTTCAGCCATTAAGAAACCACGAACGCAGCCTCCAGAAATAAAAGTTGATGATTTCGTGACAGACTTGTCGTTCCATCCAGACAACGATATCTTGGCTATTGGACTGATGACGGGAGATGTTCTCCTGTACAATTATGCAAATGATGGTAATACTTTGATAAAGACGTTGGAGATTCACGATAAAGCAATACGAGATGTTGAATTCAGTGAAGATGGACTCACTTTGCTCACTGGCTCAAAGGACAAATCTATTATGATCACCGATGTCGAAACTGAGAAACTGAAGCAAATGTATGAAAAGGCTCATGAGTCATCAATCTACAAGCTCTACATAGTCGATGAACATCTTTTTACCACAGGTAAATTTGGGGAAAGATTTTTTAGCAATAAGTGGAATCTCAAATTAGGATACAAATGCTGTTGATATCCAGTCAAAATCTCGAATTTTTCCTTGATCACTTCCATATCTTACTGTACCATTATTTGACGTGATAACTCGGGATTTTTCTCTATAACTCAAGAGTTTATATAAACGAAAGTTTTTTGCGATTTGTCGAAAACATGCCGCCGCACACTGGCTTCAAATAAGCTAAAAGTTTTCACATTGTAAAGTGCATAGCTGAGTTCAGGAATAAAATATTTAAAAAATCTGGGTTTTTAATAGTTGCATATCTTTTTATAGGTTTTGTTCGCGGTATCTTATAAACCACTTAGGTTCATTTGCAAGATAAGAACTTAAGAAGTTATGTTATACTTAAATTGTACAGTTGCACGAAATTTTAAGTTTTGCTTAAATACCACTAAGTACCGGTTAAATTAACTGGAACTTAACGATTCAAAAATACGAACACAAAACATTTTACATGAAAAACGTGCTTTTTTAACACTAGATTTTTCCTGCGACGGCACTGAAAGAATAAAATGCGAAATATAACAGCAAAAATAGCACATTTTTACACATTCTACACAACAAAAAACTAATACAGTAGAATCCCGATAATTCGTATTTCAAGGGACCAGCAAATTCATACGAATTAGCGGGATATACGAATTATCGGGGTACGAATTATCGGGATTTTTTTCAAGGGACCAGCAAACGCATACGAATTAGTGGAATATACGAATTATCGGGGTACGAATTATCGGGATTCTACTGTACCACAAATCACATTTCACATAACAAAAAATTGTTTTTTTTTGACTATCACGAACGCAAAATCCCGCTTTTCAAAAATGAAATGAAACAAATCCATAAGTTAGAATACCGTGATTATCATTTTCCTCAAATTTTCCGGATTTCATCTGGGGATTTTTGGGGTCGCTAAATTCAATTCTCGAGTCAAAAAGTCAGTAAGGATACCTCAAAGGCAAGGAAGGATTTAAATTCGAAGACTAAAAAGTATATAAATGGTGATCCAATAAGAGCTTCCTGTTTTTTTTTTTTAAATAAAACCATATATTGAGGAAAATCTTTTTTTAAGTTGTTTGGCTCATGCCATTTAATGTTTAAAGATAATTTCCTTCAAATGTTGCCCACGGCTAACTCTTAAATGGTCCATTCTGTGGGTCCAATTTTCGACCACTCTTTCAAGCATATCGGTCGGTATTCCGCGAATAGCACGGGTTATGTTTGCTTCCAAAGCTGTAATCGTTCCGGGTTTATCGACGTAAACAAGAGATTTCACATATCCCGACAGAAAGTAATCCAATGGTGTCAGATCACAAGATCTCGGTCTAATAGTGTAAAATTAGTTCGAAATTTGGTGATGGTTCAGTGGGACGATTATGACGACCAAAATGTAGACGAAGAGCTCTATAAAAATTCCTAGCTGAGCACTGATTTTGGAAATAAGATTCCACAATTAGTAAATGTTGTTCACACGTAAGTCTATTCATGATGAAATGGCACTGAATACTGAACACCAACGTCATATAGACAAGCCAGTTGACACATAAGAACTGTCAAAACAACCCTATTGGAAAAAGTACCTCAAATTGGATCACCCTTTATAACCCTAAAACGCACGACGTGTGCTTCAGAAGAACATTTCGTTTTCTCAGTTTAGTTTTCATGAATAATTTTGACTTAACACTGTTAGAATATATCGACTTCTCTCTTTCACTATTCACCAAAATATGGAGTGGGGAAAAAAAATCATGATTTTTAAAAGTCCTATGGTGTCGTGGAGTAAGTGATTTTATTCTGCGATAAACGAATAAAATGTGTTAGATAAAGTAGGAAAAGAAATGCCACGTTTTGAATTTCGTATTGGCAACTAGGAAAACTTTGAGCTACCTAGCCTATTTATTTTAATCATCTCGACCTCTAGGATTTCAATTATTGAGCTATTTGATCAAATCTAGGTCTGCAGTATATTTTTTAAAAATTGTCCACAAAAAGGAGAATGGAGGCAAGGACAATTTCAAGCCATCGTTGCTGCGTAACATCCTTTTAGTTTTAACTTTCTGATAAATTTGCAGTTAAAATATCTAGTATCAATATTCGTTAAATTTTATAGTGTGATACCATTTTTCATTGTTATTACTTTTGAAAATATTTCTTTTCTAATCATAATACTTGCACAATTTGGGAGTTTCTAATTTTTTTATATTTTAGATCAAAATTTCAAGTTCGTTTTTTTTATTGCTGGCTGTACTTTTTCACAACTCTACCAAAAAAGAAATCTCTTAATTTTGCTTAAAAACATTTCCCAAGCACTGACTTTCTGCCTGTCAGTCTATCTGCCGGCCTGTCTGTCAGTTTTTGTACAAGATTTCTCAAAAACTAATACAGCTAGAACCATGAAATTTTACAGACATGTTTGGTCCTGGAATGAACTTTGTAGTGTAGGCTTTCGAGAAAAAAAAACGGTACACAATTGTGCTACAATGCCAGCTATCTATTATTCGTAGTGTATTTTTATAAAATTCAACGGCACTGAACTAATTGTAAAATTTCTTAAATTCGACTTAAATTCGATTCAACTTCTTATGGCGACAAATTTGGTCTTATGGATTGTATACAGAAGCATAGGATACTATGAGTTTAAAATCTGAAATGTCACCGTAAATGTTGTATCGGGTTAATTGTGTTCTGTGCTTTTCAATCTTCTTTTTTTGACAGTAGTGGATTATTGGTTGCTTAAATCACAGATAAAATAACTTTTGTCTGTGCTTAAATGGAACTAAACAGTAAGAAATTTAACTTGATTTTTGACAGCTCACACTGTTTTTTAACTTCATTATATTCTCCTATTACCATTGAGATTTTGTATAGACATTTTAGCCTTTTCAGCCATTTTTCTCATCAGAAGTAATCAAAGTTTTATAGTATAAAGTTCTAATACAGAGTATTTCACGATTGTTTCCAAACAATTGTCGTTTTTCTTATGTTACCGTTAAGATCTCCTGTCCTATTTGATTTTTAAATTCTGTGTTTCAATTTTTTAGGTGACGACTCAGGGACCGTGAAAATGTGGGACATAAGATCGAAAGATCCAATATTCTCGCTTAAAGAAGTTGAGGACTATATTTCCGGTATGTTGACCAATGACGCAAAGAAATTACTGCTCGTTACAAGTGGTGACGGCTATTTGACTACAATTAATATTGGGGCCCGGTAGATTTTCGTAAATTATATTTTAACATGCTAAATTTAATTATGAAATTACTTAATTTTAGTAAAATGTATGTACAGTCGGAGCCCTATGATGAAGAGTTAACATGTATGGGATTATATCGTAATGATTCCAAGCTCGTGGTGGGCACATCCAAAGGCAAATTGTATACTTTTAATTGGGGACAATTTGGTTATCATTGTGACATGTTTCCTGGAATGAAGACTCCGATAAGCGCAATGTTACCAATAACCGACCGGATCGGGTGTGTAGCCGGCGAAGAGGGAATTTTAAGGGCAGCACATATAGCCCCCTTTAGAAATTTAGGCATCGTCGGCCAACATAGCTTACCGGTTGAAACGATGGATATCAACCATTCCGGTGAGTTCATGGCGTCGAGTTCTCATAACAATGATGTCCAATTTTGGAATATTAAATATTTTGAGGACTTCGGTGACATTAAATACAATGTTCGTCACAATTCGCATAGAGAGCGACGGCATAATTTACCATCATCAAAGTTTTCCAATGCATCCGATTTCTTTGCGGATCTGGCCGAATGAAATTTGTACTTTAATCGATTCAACGGAATTTCAATCAATGTACATAATTTAATACCATATTGTTTTGCCAGAAGTGGCGTTTTTTAATAAAGTTTTATTTTTTAACAGAACGTCATTTTTACTTATGCGGTCCCTAGACATACAATATTATTGTACAATATTATTGACATGCCCCTAGACGATACAATGTTATTGTACAATAAATCATTTTACGTTTGATCATGAGCAATCAACATGTCTCTAAATGACATTGAAGCTAGTTGTGTAGCCATTGCAAAAAGAAGTTTGAAAAAAAGCGCATATGGTTGAAGGAGTGGTTAAAAAAAGAATGACTTAAAAATAAGCGAA
Source organism: Chrysopilus asiliformis (assembly GCA_964034945.1). Classification (NCBI taxonomy): domain Eukaryota; kingdom Metazoa; phylum Arthropoda; class Insecta; order Diptera; family Rhagionidae; genus Chrysopilus; species Chrysopilus asiliformis. The sequence continues at coordinate 57,035,682 of OZ035960.1, forward strand.
CCAAGGGATTTTCTTCGCCATATCTAGCTGTACTCTCGGCGATATTTCATACGATACTGAGCCAAAATTGTTCAATATCGCCCTCAGACTTGTGCAATAAAAATCAAACCGATTTTGATTCCTTCAATATATTGCACAACCGTTCAATATTACCCCTAGACGCTCAATATATTCCACCATATTGAAATATTGCACAATAATATTGGACATCTAGGGGCCACTTTAGGTTTAAAATCGGTTCGATTACTTGATCAAATAAGTGAAAAAGTCCAACTGAATATTACGTCGGAAAACAAATAATTTTAGCAATTCTTCACGCTTGCTCTCTTCTTTTTTGTTTCCATCTTCTAAGTGATTCTTCATTTACCTTTGCAATCTATTAATCTGCAATCTACACTCCAAATCTGGTCGAAATTAAAAATAATAGGAATTTTTCGATCCTAAATATTCAAATTTGAGTCGAACCTATCCACTAAAAAATTATCGTTTTTGGTTTGGTTAAATCACTTATTTCATAAACTGGTTTGGTTTTGGTTCGGTTTAACCATATTTTTTTCAGTATGGTTCGGTTTTGTTTCAATAAAATTTCAATGGTTTTTGGTTGGGTTCAAACAACGGGTTTGCATCTCTAAAATTAACTAAGAAGTTATTTTTTTCTTTGTCATGTTGAAAACCGATAAAGTGATATATACATTTAAATCTCCATACTAACACATGGATCAATAAGTCCCGAGACTAACAATGAAAACAACATTTTTTTTGCAAAATTTTTTTTTATTCATCAATATAATCACCTTTTACGGTAATACAATCGTCACGCCATGCGTATCCCAAAAAACTGACGCCATGACTTTGCCAGCTGACTGCTGCGTTTTCGGACGCTTCGGACGGCTTTCGCCAGCTGTGCGCCACTCAGATGACTGCCGCTTCGACTCTGGAGTGTAGTGATGTATCCATGTTTCGTCCATGGTCACGTAACGACGCAAGAAATCTTTTTTATTGCGAGTAAATAGCGATAAACAGCTTTCTGAATCATCGACTCGTTGCTGTTTTTGTTCCATCGAAAGCAATCGCGGCACCCACTTGGAAAAAACCTTTTTCATGCTCAATTTTTCATGAAGGATAGTAAATGCACTTCCATATGATATCTGTGTTATCTCAGCAATCTCACGGAGCTTCACTTTACGATCTTTCATTATAATTTTTGTCACTTCACTCACATTTTCCGGTGTAACGGCTTCCACAGGTCTACCCGAGCGTTCCGCGTCATTTGTGTCGGTACGACCACGTTTAAACTCGGCAAACCACCGACAAATCGTTGCTTTTGATGGACAAGAGTCCGGGTAACATTTTTCAATCCATTGTTTCGCTTGCACGGTGTTTTTATCCATTAAAAAACAATGTTTTATCAGAACACGAAACTCGGTTTTTTCCATTTTTTAAACAAACTACAAAACGACTTTACTCCAACCTCGATAACTCAGCTGTTTCTGGTCCGATCGACTTAAAATTTTGACACGTTTCAAGCAAAGGTTAGTACTCTAGAAAGACGTGGTTACTGGTTTACTACGAGCGTCATCTCTGGGTTAGTCTCGGGACTTATTGATCCATGTGTTATATACTCATCGATATTGTATATCTCAAATTTTGTTTAACGTCACACTTACAAGCAAACCTACGGAAGTGTCACATTTGTAGAACTATGAAAAATATTCGACAACAAAGTTATTGAACAGGCGAAATCGGGCCGTGGCGCCTCGGCCCGAGATCCACCTCCTCCCTCAACCGCCTCTTTCACAGCACCTTTTCCAACCCTTCATTTTGAATGGTTGAAGTAGTTAAAATGTTTGTGAACTGTTTCTGAGTATTTGCAACGGTCTCATGAGCATGAGCAATAGAAAATTGTCAAATACACATGCTCATGAAATTTTCCAGGACATGGGTAAGTAAGAGTTTTTTGATCACCGTTTACGAAGGAAGTAAATTACTCATGAGCGGAACTAATTGCTCATGAATATGCGTATTTACAAACTCTGCCTGTAATTAAGTTCAACACAAAACAAACAGTTTCAAGTCAATACCTCTAACCACAGAATAACAGAAGGGAATCGAGGAACAAAAATTTTTGATGTGCGAAGAACTTTCCGAGCCTTATGTAGCTATCTCATTTCCCTTGTAAGCACACGAATTGCTTTATATGTGTGCCCAGAAATGGCGGATGAAATTCCAGGGGGTTGCCAGAATTAAACTATTGGATGTGTTGATGCACATAATTTTATTCCGCTAAAATCACAAAATGGAAATTCGCGGAAATTTAATTCATATCCTTAATAACAGTTAGTATGTATTACGTTGATTTTTTTAAAAAAGCGTTAATGCTCGTCGCTCAGATTTTAGTGAAAACTTTTTTTTATTAAAAAGTTAATGTAATCGACATTACTCCAATACCCTATTCTGAGACTAAGCTTTTAGATCCGACAAATAATTCGTTGAGAACTTAAAACCCTTACAAATCCAAAAGATGAAATTCAAAGTTCAGAAATTTATTGAAATTCAAATCTACGCGCCTTTTGCAGTTTTTGAATCACGAAACCTTGAATCAGGTAATACCAAGGTTTGACGTTTGTCGGAAACGTTTTGAATTTATGCCGATTTATTGTGTAAAATCGTGGATGTTGTGACGTGTTTATCGTTATGTGATACGCGGAGAAGCGGCGGATAACGTAATTCTTTTAAAAAAAAATGATTTCCTCGGAATTACGAGAAAATTTTAGTGTTTCCTAAATTTTCCCCCTTTTTTGTGTCTAATGGAAAAAGTTTACCTTTCTGGTGCTTTCGGTACCCTAAAAAACGTTCTTTCGGGATTTTTTAAGCTGTCCGCGGAACATTGCTTGACAAGGCATTTTAAAAATTCCAATTTTGGCATAATAAATAGTTCTTCCAACCTTTCTCGGAAAAATTGAACTAAAAATGTAAACAAAACGACGTCGTTTTGTTTACAATTGATATGCGTTTGTGTGCAAAGAAGAAAAAATGCAAACAGGGTTGCAATGGAAATCGTTTTTGGTTGATTTTCAATTTTGGCAGAAAATGAGTTTCTTGGAATGGATGAAACCAAAACTCGATCGAATTGTCGTTTTATCGATCCCGCATGGCGTTTTATGTTCTAAAAAGTGTTTTGTGTGAGGAGAAGTTAGATTTTTTCGATTGCTGGAATAATGAAAAAAATGCCGTATCAAACCCTGCAAAACAAATTTCGCATGTTATATTTTTTATCTCTTTTGCGTGTTCGGTTTGAATATGAAGGCAAGAAAAGGAATTCCGGAAAATTCGAAAATTTAAAGCGAGTTGAAGATATTTTTTTCTATCGCCGATTCTTCTCTCTACCGTGCGACATTGAAATTCTCGATTGTTTCCCTTCTGTTATTCTGTGCTCTAACGATGTAGAATCTAGCAGGTGAGGGGGTTTGAACGGTTAGGTTCATAGGGGGGAAATATGTAAAAGGTCTTCCCTGGTGTTGAACTGAACAGCAAATTTTAACTCGAGATTTCGAACGCCGTAGAATCTAGCAGGGGAAGGGTTATGAGGGTTTAAAGTAAGAAGTTATGTGCGATCATATACTACTTACGAAAATACATAAAAGTTGAGTTAAGAATCTTTTCCTTTTTGGAATTCTGTTGAAAATTAGAAAAAAAAATTTGGAACATATTTCTGTAGTAATCATATTTCGTCGGCTAAGAGTGAAATTGTGCTAAGTCCATTTGGTATAATTTTCTTTCAATAACACTGAGTTTTCTTTAAATGAGAAAAATTAGGCTCAGTTTTCTTTAAATGAGACTATGTTTTCTTTAAATGAAAATTAAAATGATTTAACAAGGTTTTTTATTGCTCTTCTGGAAAATTCGGTATAATGGACTTAGCACAATTTTACTCTTAGCCGACGATTTGTCGAAATACACTATTCTAAAACAGGTTTCCGGTGAAATCGCAATTGAAAAAACCGATTTTCAAAACCGAATCGGGTTCGCATTCTCTAATTGGTACCGAATTAATAGAAAAACACATTTTTCATACTTTTTACGCAAGCTTTTTTACATTAATAATTCCCGGTACTCCCGGTACTGAATGTACTGCTCACTAAAATTGGAGAATTCGCACCGAAAAGTGGAGTATAAATACAGTAAAACCCGCTTATAAGCAATTTCAATTTGGCAGCATTTTTGTTGCTAATAAGCGGGGTTTCCTTATAAGCGGAGTAAAATACACGATTATGCATTACAATGGGTTTTTAAAATGTGATCTTGTAAGAGGGTTTTCCTTATAAGCGGGTTGCATATAAGCGGGTTTTACTGTATATGCTAAATTGTATGCCCATTACTTGATAATTACGATTTTAAAATATCAGTTATGATCAACACAAAACTTTCCTCCGCAATATTTAATTTCGGAAAAAATATGTAAAAAATTATATTTTTTTCATATATCTCGAGAACGTTTAAAGATAACAGTTAAAGAAAAAAATAGATAAAATTTTATTTTCTTTGAATTTGGTTATTTGATTTTTTTCATAAAAGTGTATAGTTTTGGAGAAAAAAAAACTTTTTTTTTTAAATATTTTAAGAATTGTTTGAGATACCTAAAAATTTGACGGTTTTGTAGAGAATTTTCATCCTCGGCGCTACAGCTCTCGAAGAGAGGTTTCATAACAGTGTTCAAAACGCTCCCATTTATAGTCTTTCGTTCTGATACCAAGGAGGGATTGAAATCAATGGAAAATAAAAATCACTCTCTAGAGAACAAAATTCGGCATTTCAGTAAAACGCTCCACAAAAACAAGAACGAAATCATGGTTTTTACGTTCTTGCTCTTAAATTCTTTACATTTGCATTTTGTTTTTACGTTCTTTGAAAACCGTACGGTAATGCTGGGAGCGAAATATCGTTCTCTCACTAGTAAAATACATACTCGCTCGAGGCTTTCATTCATTTTTATGCGAGATCCACAAACCGCTTTGAACAAGGAGCGAAAACTTAACTAGAAACCATTGCGTTCTTAATTTGGGAGAGAAAACGAAAAATGTGCATCTATCGTTCCGACTCCTACGTACAGTACCGCGGAGCTCACAATTTCTCTCTTTAAAGAACGATTGTGCTTGCAAATCATTTTCGTTCTTGAGAACGGTAATCGGAAACCGCAGCAAACGTTCTTGTCGTTGGGAGCGAAACTTTTAAGAACAAAATAACAAAATAAAGTTTTTCATAACAATTTCTTCCCTGCTTCGCACCTACAGTTTTACATGGATTGCAAACCATGGATGAATTACAACATTTGTAAGGTTCTTACGTTACAACCCATTAACACAAGAGGCCGTGATAGCAATCTAGTCGTTAACTCCAAGTGGCAGCTATCACTACTCATTTCGTAAAGCAAGTGGACTTGAATGACTTGAATGACAGCGTGCCACAAATTCAACGTCAATGTGAGTCCCTGGGACTCATGGAGGTGGTTTACGTCATTTTTTCATATAACAAAAATTTAAGCTGACTAATACAATTTTATGGCGTAGAATTTCCCTTTCATAAATCTTTATTGATTCAAACAATGATTACTTTTCAAAAAATTTATTTCCTTTATCTAATCAATTTATTCCGAATACATAAAAACATCGAAAATGTTAGTTTTAAAATGAATGATGAAATCCGAAATCTTTTTGAATTTTGAATTTTTTAACACACTCCAGATCGAACAATCTCTAATTTCTCTCCAAAGGCCTTTAGATGTTTGCGGTTGCATTCAAATATACATTTGTTGCTATAAGTCCTTTTATTGGATGCACAAACTGGATCATAGATTCTGGGGCACGGACACTCTGGTAATTCTCGAGCATCGCTGTCTTTGCTCGACCCACATGAGATGGCAAAGATTGCCGCTAACAACCCGAAAACTAGATAAAAACGCATTTTAGCAAAATTTTTTTTGACTTTTTGTACACACGCTTTTTTTTACAAAATGAATTTATTTATTGGTCACCTTTATACCAACAACTAAAGTTGTGAACAATTTTTATCGTATATATATTATAATAGATAAACAGAATTACTGAATTGATAACAGGTTATCTATAGGTCGATAAGCCTATAATTCTCGTTACAATAAACAATAATTTAACAATCTTATTGTTTTTTTAAGAGTTATACAAGTATATATTTATACTAGCAGACCCTACGTTGCCAGCTTAAAGTTTTTTGTATAAATTTTAGAATGCCAAAAAACTATAAATAACTTAAAAACTTTTGGGAAAAAACGTTATACTTACAGGACCTGCTTCGCATTCTGAAATTCCAATACCGGATTCGTGATCGGTGACCCCGGAAACCCCCTAATGCCAATTTTTCCGGGGAAAACGGGAAAAAGGATATTTGCCTAATCCTTTCAGGACCTTCCGTTTCGAATTTTGGAAATCTAATATCGGATTCGTGATCAGCGACCCCATAATATCAATTTTTCCGGGGAAAATGGAGAAAAGGATATTTGCGTTATCCTTACACGACCTTCCGTTTCTAATTTTGAAAATCTAACACCGGATTCGTGATCAGTGACCCCGAAAAGCCCCTAATGTCATTTTTCCCCGGGGAAAATGGGGAAAGGGATATTTGCGTTATCCTTACAGGACCTACCGTTTCAAATTTCACAAGTCTAATGCGGCCCACACACTAAGAGGATACACGACGCGCAATGAGGATACAAACTTGAGTTGTCGTGTATCCTCACAGCCTGTGGGCAATGAAAGAGTACAATCAAAGCTTGAAAGCCAAGATTGTATCGTTCCACGGCCGCCTCGCGATTCATGACAATCTTGTTGTATCCATCGCGCTCTCTCTCGATGTAGATCCATCGCGCTGTCTCGATGTAGACTGACCGAAAGTTAGCTACAAACTGATGGGAATGAATGTGTGTGGGGACTTCACGATAGAATCTTTTTCGTGTGGTCTTTCCTTGAGGATTGATAAGTCATAAGATTGTCGTGAATCGTGTCTAGTGTGTGGCCTGCTTAACACCGGATTCCTGATCAGGGACCCCAAAAACCCCTTAATTCCATTTTTTTTGGGGAAAAATGGGAAAAAGGATATATGCGTTATCCTTACAGGACCTTCAGTTTCGAATTTTGAAAATCTAACATAGCTCCTGGCAACGCAGATCATTTTGCAAAAAAACCGAGTAGTTTTTGAGTTTTGTAATCTCAAACAAACCAACAAACATCCATTTTTTTACCCGTTTGGTAAAACCAAAGGGTATATATTAACTTTGCCTTACCGTTTGTAACGCCAAGATCCCGTCATCACACATAAAAATGAATTACACCAGTGTGTTTAGAATGATAAAAAAAATTGAATTTTGCATGTCCGTCCGTCTGTCTGTCTGTCTGTCCGTCCGTCTGTCTGTGGCGCGGATTGCGGGCGCACGGATTGAGCTACAGACTTGAAATTTTGCGCAAATCCGTACCCCCCCCCCCCACACTCACACAACGAAAACGTTTTTTGCGAATATCTCAAAAACGGTGCATTTTATCAAAAAAGTGCAAGAGCAAAAGTTATTTAGGATATGATTCTACATAAAACTCCCATACATCAAAATCCGATTGGAATAAATTTTAAAAAATCTTATTGAAAAATTTGACTTCAAAGTGGAATTTTGATATAACTGTTCGCTGTTCAATTAAATCACCATACGAGTTTTCAATAATTGCCAGATTGGCAATTATAGCTTTTGTTATGTTTATATATACACTGCCGGTCAAAAAAACTTGACCGATGATAAAAAAAACCAATTTTTCGACTTTTCACTCATGTTTCATGTATTGTAAATGTTTTAATTCGACAATTTCTGAAAGAATGTACATAACTGAAGCTTATTCAACATTTTGAAATTATTATTCGATGAACATGATGAAAGAAATAAAAATGATCTAAAATATACAATTTAAACGCATTTTTCATCGAAGTGACCACCTTTTGCTCATTACACATGAACGGTCATACTCGTGATAATAACAAGGAATCAAATGATGAAAAATTGTCGTTGGCGATTGTTGACAGTACATAAACAATGATGCGTGATCGGGTGCGCTCGGCCCATGATTCAAGTAAAATAGATTACGCCTTGCGCATGTCGGCCATATTGTTGTGAAATTTTGACAACTACGGTGACGTCAGCTGTGATCTCGTGAAGAACATTGTGATTTGATTTTAGTGGAAATAATAAATTAAAAATGTGGTGCGCAGTGCTTAATTGCGGCAATAATAACAATAATAAAAAGAAAGCTTTGTTTTCATTCGTTTCCGAAGGATCCGAAACTATTAAAACAGTGGATAAAATTTTGCCGTAGGGGAAAAAAGTTTAATGTGAAAACAGCACGAATTTGTGAACAGCATTTCATAAAAGTTAACTATGAACGAAATTTACAATATGAAATGAGATATGCCAGCCAAAACCACCAAAAATTAAAACCCGGAACAGTTCCTAGCGTATATAAAATCAAATCCATAGCTGCTGAAGAACAGAAAGAACGTACAACAAGAATTTAAATATCGGTTACGGTCTTATATATTGGGATATAATGAAGGAGCCTTGTCTCATAATGCCAATGTGGAAATAGATGATACCCCAGATTTAGAAAATTCAGGATTTTCACTAACAGGTAATGGTTTAATAAAATATTAATAATTTTAAACGAAAATCTTGTTTCTCCAAGGTACCATTTTCAAAAGTATGTCGGTAAAGCCAGAAATACCAGATGAATACAACGAAGCGCAGGAATTGAATTCAATGGCAGATGACGGGTTAGAAAATTTGGCGGGGTACATTTGCCACAAACTTAAGGATAAAGTGCCGGAAATTCGTGAAAATGCAGAACATGTTCCATCATTTACATGGGTCGATCATCTTAATGAAGGCGGTTTATCCAAGCCCACCAATATTATGATGACAAACATGAAAATATTAGATAATATTTTTAATGAGATTAACGGGCAAAAATTACTTATATGTAAAAATTATATCGAAAATCTATTAGCATCCGCTGAGTATATTGAATGTGATGCAAAAATAAAAAGGTTTTTTTTTCGTGCAAGCATGTATTTCCGTATTAGAAAGCTTAACCGGGAAATAGCTGAAAACTTAAAAACTAGAAAACGAAAATATAAAAAAATTATTACATAATAAGAAAATTGTTTTATTTGATTAAAATAACAGAAAAAAGAAAAAAAAAACAAATAAAAATAGAGATTTCCCAAAAAACATATGTCCAACAGTATACTATCCATGCTGTTTGAGTCACAGATGACGTATGTGCGCAGAACAATAAAAATTTGGTGAGACATTGGCGTAATCTATTTTACTTGAATCATGCGCTCGGCCGACTTGGCCGCGTTTCCTCGAGCCGAGGCGATTGTAGCCGAGAAAAGTCGATAATAGTCAAATATCGATCAATTCAAAATTGAAAATGTCTATTCTCTTATCATTCACCTTGAATGTATATAAAAAACCTTAACTTGCACATACAATGGGAGTGAAAAATCGAAAAATTGGTTTTTTTTATCATCGGTCAAGTTTTTTTGACCAGCAGTGTATAGATAACTTATAAATATATGTATTTCTGTATTGTTGTCAATGCAGGGGCGTCCGGTGCTCGCGTTAGTGATGGGAAACTATCGATAGTGGCCACAATCGATATTTATCGATATTCTATAAAAAACTATCGATACTATCGATATTACTATTGGTTTAGATCTAAAGTTTGAACAGAAAAATGGAAACAAAATATGCAACTAAACAATTGCCAGCTAACTCGTCAAGTGAATGCGTATTTTCGTTGTGCATGAAAGTTTTTTAGAATATTATTGAATTGTTCGATTGGATTTGCGATTTAATTAATTAGATACATTTGACATATTGAGTACAGTAATCCCCCGCTTTACGGACGGGATGCGTTCTACGGAAACTGTCCGTATTGCGAAAATCCGTAAATAGATGTGTTCCAATCAATAGAAATGTCCGTAAAAAGAAACCTATTTTAGTATAAGATCGTATTAAAAATAGATAGATGCGTACCAAAAAAATCCGTAATACGAAACAGATTAGTATAATATATTAAAATAATTATTTAGAATAATGAGAAAACTATATAGCTTAAGGTATAACCTGAATCGTACGTCGATGCGTCCGTCATGCGTCCGCCACGTTGACAGTTCGAGTAAAATCAACGGGCTGCTATGAGTACTCCCCTAATAATACGTTTTCCGATGCGGCAACCGCATAGAGTAGGTCGAATTTCTACTTTTACATGCGGCAACGCACGGAAATGTCATTTCGCAAAAAAGTTTGTTTACGATTTAAGCAATTTAAGTATGGAACAAATTGAAAGTAATTGTTTCGACAATAATCTAATAGAAGAAGTGCAAAACAATGAGTTAACTCCAGATTCGTTGTCGTACCCAACTGTCACCGCATAAAACTGTCAACCGGACGGACGCATGGAAATACGATTCAGGTTCTAGCTTTACATTACATGTCATTGTAACAGTGTAACCGTGGCCACACAATTTTTGTAAACCTTATTTTATATTATCGCTATCGATAGTTTAACTTGCTATCGATATTTTCTAACTATCGATATTATCGATAGTACTATCGATAGTTTCCCATCACTAGCTCCCGTAGAATTTTCTGTAGATACAATATCGATGCATTATCGATACATTAATATAAGAACGTCATGCAGAAAAGCATGTTTTGAGGAAAACTTCTCATAATAGTTGTTTTGTATCAATATAAGTACATTTATAAATGTCTTAATTCCTACGTGACTAAAAGTCTTAAAGTTAGAAATTGTTCCAAAAATATTTGGACTAATTCCAACAAAAATTTGAAATCTTCAACTATGGGTTTGAATGATTCCCATAAAATTTTTGACACCCTCACTAAAAAATTTGGAGAGTTCGATAGGAAATCTTTACAGAAAATTGAATAATCATTTTGATTTTTTAGTGTTACATTGTTAGACTTGTTACCAATATTTTGCATAGTAATCTAATATATAGGAGAGATTACCGATATTTGAACTACTAGAAAATATAGGAATGATTCCAAATACAACTTTTCTCCTACATTTTAAGAATAGGTCTAAAAACCTATTTTTTTATGTATCGATACCTTAGATATATCAAAATATAGGGTGTTAGACCTATTCTTAAAATGTAAATTTTCAAAGTTGAATAGACTATGGTGTCCATTGTGATTATCGATTCGTCTTTCGATAAATGAACGATTCGTCTTTCGATTGAAAATAATTTCAGTATTGCGTATCATAATCGAAGGTACACAAAAGCATTGCCATATTTCATTTAGCTGAATTTCTTCCTTTTCATTCCCCCGGGTGGACTTTTAAAACAGTTGGGGTTTCATTTTCAATGGGAAAGTAATTTGCTCTAGTTTCATGAACACAAGTTGTTTTTTGGCGGGGATTTGGGTGCTTTTTTTAATGTTGTTTTTTTTTCAAAATAAGGAGACACATTTTTCTTTTCGTGTGAAAATTTGATTTAACTAATCAGTGTTTCCAAACTGGCAGTACATGTACCCCTATTTTCCATTCTTGCAATCATTAAAAGATTTAAAATAAGTTAAATTTTAACAAAAAAGTGATAAACCATCCGAATTTCTGACATCACATGATGGAACGCAGCAAGATACCGGTGTTAATTTTTTGTGATTTACTGTGAAATGAAGTGATGTGATAACCAGCAAGTTTCTAATTTAGCATTTTTGCATACTATTTCGCCTATGAATATGATATGTGCTCTTTACTCTTATATGTTTAATTGGGTTATTTTCGAGTTTGTCTTCTGTATTCTGTGCTCTAGTTTTATATAAGTTGCGTTTTTTTAATGTTCTAGAACACGGAACATTAAAAAAACGATCCAGAGTAAATGGGAAATTTAATTGAGTTCGAATGGCAACTAACTTCATGTTGGTTACATCAGTAGGCCGCTACTGCTATTTTTTCTTGATATAATCACGATTCGCTATCTCCCATGATTAAAACTATTTCACTATCGAACAGAACTAACAAACCACCAACACAAAATCCTCAATTGAGAATAAAATGTCAGATTTATTATGTTGAAGTTAGCAGCATTTCATTACCGTACATTACCGCATAAAATATCCCTTTGTTCCAAGCGCTGTTCGAGATGAAAAGGTGGTGCCGGATTTTGTATGGAAAGCTTGTTCTGAACTGCTTCAGAACATTAAAAAAACGCAACTATAGTCACTCTTCTTGCGACAAAGTGGATCATTTTTTTCGAACTCGAAAATGGAACAGATTTCTATGCGACATGGCAATTCGGCATACTTATAGCGTTTCTGGTAACCCTAGTTGTTGTCAGTGTAGTGTTCTGAAAAATATTTGCCGAATCGGCGGAAAACAAATGACACGATAAAGAATTGGATTATTGTAAGGAATTTCGAAATCATATCCTCTAATTAAAATGCAAACACCTCTAGCTCAAGTAAGTAGAAACTGATAATGTTTATGCCATTAGATCAAGAAACGGTTTTTTAGTGCATTGCGGCATTTTTTTTTTCATTGCTTTACAGTTTTCTGCAAACCGCTTCTGGAAGTTTTGAATATCTGAATTCAAGGAACAGAAACGCAATGGCATTCGTCCAGAAGTACGAGAAGCCTTAAATCTGTGATTTTACAATTTATCTAAATAGGTCAAGAAAGAAATTTGTCAATAATAAATTTAAAACTCGGAAGTTAATACAGCACAGACGATTTTAACCTAAAAATATAACTACAAGTAAACATGAAGAAACTTCTTGCTGAGAAAAGAAATCGCGCTAAAATCTATATTTCCATCGGACTTGGCTGTCTTTTGATATTTTGCATTTGGCCGAGCCGGTTTGCTGCTCACTACGAATTCATAGATAGCAACGATATTTATGAGGCTTTAACATCGGAAACAACGCGTAATATTTCACTTTCCAAACTGGACGAATGCGAATATTTCGACATATTGGAGGAAAATCAATTCATGTACACAGGAGCCTATCAACAAGAAGTCTTCGATAGTAAACAGATCCGACCTGGCGGTGAATATCTGCCAGAGGAGTGCCGTTCCAGATACAGCACAGCGATTATTGTACCCTATCGACAAAGGGAACAGCAGTTAAATCACTTTCTAATTTACATGCACAACTTTTTGCGGAAGCAAAGAATACACTACAGGTGAGATGGAATAAGAATTATGATAACAAATGATTAGAATAAGTGATAAGAATGAAAATTAAAACTACCTTGCGGTGGCTATAGCAAATTAACCCATTCGGTATTTTGATGCCATATGGCAACGCAGTCAAAAGTTGCTAGAAAATTTGAATTAACTTATATTTATTTATTTTCAAACACTATTCTGATTTGTGACCCAATTTTGATTAGTTGAGTAAAAATCTGGACTACAGTAAACATATTTGTGAAAAATTATTTTTTTTTAATGATAGCTTAAACATTATTAATTTGTATAGAGAGTATTTTTAACCCCCATAGAAAAAAAACATGTACCGAACGGGTTAAAGAAGAAAGAATCAAAAAGAGAAAAAAGAGATTTTCAGGGGTAGCCTTTAGTCATTTAAAAAACAAGAGCTTTTAATATACTTATAACCAGAGCCCGTATACAAGCTTGATCTATACTACGAGAACTACCATATAGGACTAACGCTGCATCAAAAAATTTTTTTATTTTTTTCATGATGAAAATATGGCAGGGTTAGTTTGAATACACAGTGATTTAGGTTTTATGCTAAATTCTGAACAAATTGTAGTTTTATGAATTTATGAATAAATTTAAAAATCCATTGATGTCTGAGTTTACTTGATTACCTATTAATTAATAAAATAATAATTATAGGATATTCCTGATCGAACAATATGATGGGAAACCTTTCAACAGAGCGAAACTGTTCAACATTGGCTCCGTAATAGCAGCCCAACATGAATTCCCGTGTTTGATCCTGCACGATGTCGATCTGATGCCGCTTAATTTGGGCCATATGTACGCCTGCACGGAACGTCCGCGACACATGAGCTCTAGTTTGGACTCGTTTCGATTCAATTTGCCTTATGTGGGGCTTTTCGGCGGTGCCGTTGCCCTCAAGACACAACAATACCGTTTTGTAAATGGCATGTCGAATATGTTTCATGGCTGGGGTGGTGAAGACGACGACTTCTATGGACGTATAAAAGCAAAAAATCTTAATATCTGTCGCTTTCATCCAGATTACAGTCAATTCACGATGTTGAAACATGCTAAGGAGCCTCCAAGCGAGGAACGAATGGTGCTTTTGCGGAATGGTCCACTGCGCTACCACACCGATGGACTTAATTCACTGGTCTACGTTCAAAAGGGATACAAACTGCATAACCTCTTCACGCATGTGCTCGTGGAAACATAGTTTAATGTTGACAACATCAACTAGCGCTCAAATAATATATTTTCTCCTGTGATTGATCAAATGTGCGCTGTTTTGAGAGCTCTTGAGTCTTTGTCGCTTAGTCAGTTCCAAATTTGCTTTATATTTCAACGACATCAACAATTTAATTAATGAATGCCTGATTTGTCCACATTCACTGGAGATTGAAATATCCACATATCCTTAAAAGTAAAATTAACAGAAAATTTTTGTAAGAAATTAAAAAAAATTGAATTAACAGAAGATTTCATTGGACCGAATTGAAAAAACATTAATGGAAACCCACTTTATTCTTTAGATTAAATAAAAAAGAGTTTTGAAAAAATCAGGTATTAAAAATTAAAATCAAGTATTAAAAGTAGGATTTAATTTTGATTACGTTGTATATTGACAATTGCTTTTAAATCAAAAGGTAAATAATTTATGTATGCGATTCGATTTTTTAACACGTTGAGTTTTAAAAGGGAATCGTCTATTAATTTTTTGTCTGGATTTTTTTAAATTTTGTAAAAAAACAAAAGTAATACAAAGATTTAATACGAAATTCACGAAAAAATATATTTAGAAATGCTTAACACAAAATGTTGAAAAAAATAAATTTTAGGCAATGAAATATAAATAAATAATATAATGAAAATCCTTAGGATTTTCGCGTGATAATAAAGGATATTGGTTATAACTAGATCATAATTTAGCGCATCAAGTATGTATTAAGATTATATATTTTAAGCGTATTGTGAATTTTTAGTCAATTGCCGAAATTCCATATTAGACATTTAATAAATTATTTAAAAAAAAAATGATTTCTTTGATGAAATTAGGAAATAATTTTTTAACATATTCACTCCAATTCTGATAGCCTCGTCACTTGAATCTACACAACTCTGGTCGAATCGCTAGCTACGGCGGCGACATATTTTTCATAGAATTTGCTCTTTTTATTGTATTCATGAAAAATATCAACGTCTTACCTTTGCCTCAAAAACATTTCCCTAGCACTCCCGAGTCGATTGAAGTCATATTAAAAAAATTTCAATCAGTCTGTGTACACTCAACTTTTTTTGCACGGTCAGTTTTTCACGTTTTTCGAGGAAACTATCTACCGTGTAAAAAAAACGAGTCTAGTAACAAGGGCGTTCCATGTTATCCAAAAACTACATAAGATAAAACGAAGAATTTTATTTAATGCGACAAATCATGAAAAACTGGCCGTGTAAAAAAAGTTGGGTGAACGAGATTCCTCAAAAACTAATGAAATTTTACAGGGATGTATTTGAAGCCGTTATCGGAATATACCATTATTTAAAAAAATCATTGTTTTGCGATTATCTGGAAAAATAACGGGTCTTTGGTGGTTTAATGTATGGGATGAAATGAAAAGAATAATTGCCATAATTTTGTTTTTACCATTATTCGCTATTTTTTACCATTATCGAGTTATTAAAAATTAAAAAAAAAATTTTTTTTTGCGAATTGCTTGGAAACTAACGGTTTTTCGAAAAACCAGTCAATGGCAGAATTACATTTTTTTACTTTTTTGCTTTTTACCTTAAACCGATACCTTTGACTGTTATCAAAATATTTCAGATTTTATACATAGCTCGCGATCGAAATAAACAAAAGAATTTTATAAAATTTGATTCGCGAACGTGGTTGATTTAAGTATCTTCTACGTATATACATTCATATACAGTGTAACCTCGGTAAGCGCAACCCTCCAAGAACGCAACTCCTCGGTTAACGCAACACCTAAAATTTTACACTGTTGACTCAATAAACGCAACTTCCAAATAAGGTTGACTCGATTAACGCAACTTTTTTATAATCTGATACTGTTTCGGCCAAAAAAGGATAAAAAATAGTTACAGGAAATCTTTTATTGACTTTATTCTCTGTTCCTTGTTTTTATACCCGTATGGTGAAGCCAAAGGGTATATTAACTTTGCTTTACCGTTTGTAACGCCAAGATCCCATCATCACACACAAAAATGAATTACACCAGTGTGTTTAGAATGATAAAAAAATTGAATTTTGCATGTCCGTCCGTCTGTCTGTCTGTCTGTCTGTCCGTCCGTCTGTCTGTCTGTGGCGCGGATTGCGGGCGCACGGATTGAGCTAGAGACTTGAAATTTTGCGCAGATCCATTTTTCGTAAAATGCGAGGCTAAGTTCGTTCATGGGCAAAAATGGACAATACGAACGAAAACTTTTTTTCTGAATATCTCAAAAACGGTGAATTTTATCAAAAAAGTCCAAGAACAAAAGTTATTTAGGATATGATTCTACATAAAACTCCCCTACATCAAAATCCGATTGGAATAAATTTAAAAAAATCTTATTGGAACGTTTGACTTCAAAGTGGAATTTTGGTATAACTGTCCGAATTTTGATACGAATATCACCATACGGGTCTCCAATGATTGCCACATTGGCAATTATAGCTTTTGTTATGTTTTTGGTTAGAATTAGAAATTACCCCAAATATTTTTTCCGAAAATATTAAATTGCAAAAACTGTATTATTTCTGATCTTTTTAGATGTTTGTGAGTCTTCTCACATAAAATTGGAACACCAACGCAATGCCTTTGACAAATTAATACTGAACATATTTCAGCAACATATTTCAGAAAAAATATACATACAGTAATCCCCCGCTTTACGGACGGGATGCGTTCTACGGAAACTGTCCGTATATCGAAAATCCGTAAAACGAAACCTATTTTAGTATGACATTGTACTGGGAATA
The DNA here is from genome assembly GCA_964034945.1 of Chrysopilus asiliformis. Lineage (NCBI taxonomy): Eukaryota > Metazoa > Arthropoda > Insecta > Diptera > Rhagionidae > Chrysopilus > Chrysopilus asiliformis. Next base: position 57,052,957 of record OZ035960.1, read on the forward strand.
AATAGATGTGTTCCAATCAATAGAAATGTCCGTAAAAAGAAACCTATTTTAGTATAAGATCGTATTAAAAATAGATAGATGCGTACCAAAAAATCCGTAATACGAAACAGATTAGTATAATATATTAAAATAATTATTTCACCACTAATGAGAAAACTATATAATTATAGAAAAAAAAATTTATTCTATTTGAAATGGAGCATAAATCAATTGAATATGTTAAAACCAACAAAATATTATGGGACAAATCATGCCGCGGACAAAAAAACGTAGCTGTTTCTACGTAGGTTTCTGCTAGTTTCGTCAGAATTCAAATTTCATTGTGGGACAGAAAGCAGATTCTGCTTCTGCTTCTGCCTCTGCTGCTGCCTCTGCCCAATTGGAGTTCTCGCTTAAGAATAGCAAATAGATTTTTTAAAAATACACCGCACTGCAGTTTTTTATTGCCTTTTTTTAATTCTCTTTTGTGTATACACAAAATGTGTCAGAAATTTCGGAGAAATTAAGTATGTACATTTACAATAAATACAATATAATTATGGAGGACTTTTTCTTGTTTTTCTTCTGTGTTTCAAAAAAAAAATTTTTTTTGTCCGTAATAGCGAATTTTTTTATCCGTATAGCGAATTTGTTCCTATATTAGTCATGTCCGTAACTTCGAATTTCCGTAAAACGAGTGTCCGTATAACGGGGGACTACTGTACTACCCTTTTTTATATTATTTTATTTTTATTTATTTATTTATTACTCTATATACCAAAAGGACTTTTTTGAATACGGTGGCTTGTTCCATTTTTGAAATATAATGTTAAACATCAATGTGGTTTTGATCAATATGTATGCTAACTTAACATTAGCAATTGAATGAATAATATTAAATGAGAGAAGATTAAAATACTGAACCGTATGGTAGAAGGTGCTACAAAACGACATATACATTTCAGAAAAATCTATCAGAATCAATATTAAGAAATAAAAATAAAAATCAAAACCAAAATCAAAATCAAGATCAAAATCAAAATCTAAATCAAAACAAAATTAAAAATAAAAATAAAATCGAAATACTAAATCTACAAACCTATAATCTAATCCTGTACGTCAAAATATTTTTGACTTAGCCCAATGACATAATACAATAGTTATATATTACCCTTCCATTATTAACTGACATTGCCAGATTTATGAAACAAATGCATTACAAATAGTAATATTGTATTCACAATGGAAGTATAACTAAAGGTCATTCTACACCTAGGAGAGCAGTCTAGGCCTGCTACATACGGTGCTGGCTGTAAATATTTATTTATTTATTAGAAATAAGCTAAACTATCTCCTAGACTAATCTATTCTCAAATAACAAAACAAAATAATAAAAAATTAAAATGAAAAACAAAATAAAACATAAAGAAAACCTAATATAAAACCTATTAAAAATCTAATATTTTTAAACACCTATCACAAAACATATAGAGATGAAAGTACAAATGTACCGACCGTGAAGGTCCTGTTGGTGGCAGCGAGGACATGTTTCGGATCACGCCACTGATCCTTCATCAGCTCACTTAACGTGAAAATTTCGTAAAGAAATATTTTTTAATATTTCAAACAAAGAGATTTTGTATGAAACAAACCGTTATAAACACACTCACTAAACGTACATGAAAATCACAGACATTTTATTATAATTAACATCACCACTACACAATTGGATATAAAATACTTAAAAGTTATCAAAAACTCACTGGTTAATAGCACCACACTGTTCAAAACCTCTTTAAAATAAAATAAAACAAAACGATTACCAGTTATTTGCAAACCTGTACGATCCTGAATTTAGAGATGCCAGATTGAGAAATACTCATCAACTAAAAATTAACCTTTTTATACCCGTATGGTGAAACCAAAGGGTATATTAACTTTGCTTTACCGTTTGTAACGCCAAGATCCCGTCATCACACGCAAAAATGAATTACACCAGTGTGTTTAGAATGATAAAAAAAATTGAATTTTGCATGTCCGTCCGTCTGTCTGTCTGTGGCGCGGATTGCGGGCGCACGGATTGAGCTAGAGACTTGCACAGATCCGTTTTTCGTAAAATGTGAGGCTAAGTTCGTTAATGGGCAAAAATGGACAATACGAACGAAAACTTTTTTTCTGAATATCTCAAAAACGGTGAATTTTATCAAAAAAGTCCAAGAACAAAAGTTATTTAGGATATGATTCTACATAAAACTCCCATACATCAAAATCCGATTGGAATAAATTTTAAAAAATCTTATTGGAACGTTTGACTTCAAAGTGGAATTTTGGTATAACTGTCCGAATTTTGATACGAATATCACCATACGGGTCTCCAATGATTGCCACATTGGCAATTATAGCTTTTGTTATGTTTATTTATTAAAGAATGGCTGTTACAAAACAAGTCTGTGCCAACAAAAAAAAACACACGAAAACTAAAATTGGCAGGCAATCGCACAATTTGTATATGGCGAGATTATAAACTCTCAAAGTGGAATTTTTGAATTGGATCATAACATTCCAGTTTAATTTTTTTGAGGCTAATCCGACTGAACTTTGATGTATGAAAAACTTGGTGTAAATACTTTTGCAGTATTTACTATTTATTTAGTATTCTAAATAATTTGGGGGTACCACTTCTCTTTTTAATGAAGTAATACAATAGGGAGGGATACTGAATCAAGATCGGGCGGAATAATTTGAATTTTATATTTGTTGTTGCAATTTTTATTCACTTCAAGCATTTTTAAAAGCTTTTATTTAGCTTGTCTTCGTGTCTGTCAGATTCAAATCTTGCAATCCAATCTTGGCCCAATTCCACTCATCCGATTGATTTGGAATACAATATTTTCTCCACTTCGTCAAAAAAAGAAGAATTTTCTATCAACTTTTGCAAAAATTTCCGGTTGTGTTATTGTTTTACCCATCTGTATTTGATTGTTTCTTTTAATTTTTTTTACACATTTTTCACAGTTTCCTTTTGATTTTTTTTTTTTGTTAACATATTTTAAGAAAACAGTTTATATAATTTGCAGTCCTTAGACTTCCGCTCGAAGTCATCACTTCTTAACGCGAACAAAATCTTTTTAACCCTTTTCGTCAAATTTGTGTAATGTATCACACAAAAATTTTCCGTCAGATTTTATGTATTTTTATATTTAAATTATGTATTGTTGATATATACAAAGTTCTATGTTCTTTAGCGAATTACACTAGTGGCCTACAAAATTGAAATAGAAAAAAATAAAGGTCAGTTACCTCAGTAATTCCGGTGCAACTGAAAAAAGAAATATGAAAATTCAATAGTTTATTAATGTCTCCTTGTATACAAACCGAAAAAAAACTTTAAAAATATGTTTTCCTTGCAATAGTTCAAAGGGTTACACGAAAGGGGTAATCGTTTTAGCCTAAATTTATATATGCGCACGTAGTTTTTTCTGTCGTAATTATATATATTTATATTAAAAGAAATTAATTAATTTCTATCTGTACCTTCCTTTTCTACAATATACTTTTCGCATTAAATTAAATATACACAAATATGTTCCAAATTGGAATTCAGAAAGTTGTGACTTAAAACAATTGGTCGAATTTGAATTTTTTGGCTGTTGCTGAGTATATTATTAAAAAAAAAACCAATTGGAAAGTTAAAATTTTATAGCCTTAGCAATCGAAATTTGAAAATTTTTAAACAAAAATCGATCAAAGAATAAAGGTGAATAGATAGGATTTTTTTCCAGACTATTGTTTGTGGATTTCTGAAAACCTCGGTCGTTACGCCCACTACCACTCATCCTATTGATTTTGCATACACACGAAACTCCAGTGACAATACAATATCTTCACTACTTCGTCCTTGTAAGGATAATGGAAGGTTCTGGCAAGATATAACTCAATTTTTTTGCAAAAAAATTTCATCTGGGGTTTTTTTTGGAGACAATGAATGCGATTCTGATGGTAAGAAGTCTGCAAGGACAACGAGAGGTCATGTAGAAGTAACGTGACAACGAAGATTCTCTAAAATATTTAAATTATAAGGAAGTCAAAGAAGTGTAGCAAATAAAAAGTAAGGTTCTCTATCTTGCCAAATATTTCATACTTTTCGAACTAATTTTATATTTTCATTTCGATTTCTCTCTCTCTCTCTCTCTCTCTCTCTTTCTTAACAGAATTCACAAATAGTAGAAAATAAAATTTGAAATTTGTATAGTTATTTAATCCATGTATCAACAAAACAAATAAAAAATAAGTAAAGTTTTAGACTATTTATTGAAAATATGGTTTACAATAGTAGGTTTTATTTTTAATTCAATGAAATGTATAGTGGTTTTTAATTATTTCTGATTAATATAAATAACGATTAAAAACAATTTCGTGTTACAATTTTGGAATCTATTTAACATTTTCTATTTCGAATTAATTCTTAAAATTTATATACAGCATGAATTGTAAAAATACTATCCAACAGATTTGATTTTGTTCTGTAATTTATTTTGAAAGCTTTTTAGAACGAAATTTTCTGCTGCTGAGAGTCTTAAATTTAAATTTTTAGAAGCCTTTAAGCTAGAAAGAAAAGAAAAAAAATTATATATTATTAAACAAATTTTCTGCCAAATGTGAAAATGGAAGGGATTTGTTGCATTTTTTGCGTTTTGTTTTGACTAACCGTTTTCGAGAAAATTGGAAAAAAAATCTGTTTCATTTATATGGGGGTAGGCGGGAGGAAATGGTCCCATAGCAAGGCTAAGTTGATAAGAAGAGACCAAAAATTGGGTCGATTCGCGGATCACTTCAAGAGACGAGCAGTTTTATCGATGTGAAATCCATATGCTGCCAGAAAGATGGGAAATTTGTGGCTAGTGATGGACAATATGTAAGCATATAAATATCTAAGAATTTGTCCACAAAAAAAGCCTCAAATTTAAAAAAACCGCCGTTTTTCATTTGTACTCCACTCCCAATATTAAATTAAGCATTTATGTTCCGAAAAAAGGCAAAAAAGTGCTTATTTACTTTTACAAAAAGGACTAAATTTTTTATTTCAAACAGTATTTTTTGTTTTTTCTGTAATTGCGTAGAATATTTCAATAACTTAAAAGTTTCACATTGTTTTTGTTATCTCGTGTATCAAAGATCATTATAGGGTTAGGGTTGCAGACAGCCTTTCATTTGCAGGAATAGCTATTCTCATTATCGTGTCCTTCTTTTCAATGAATGGTCTTACTGCATCCAATAATTCATCGTAGGTGTTGCTGTCCATTCTTAAAAAGTTTTTGAAATCGTCAGGTGCAGTCACACGTAGTTCACGCATTAAATTTGAATGAGAAAACTGAGCACGGTTCTGATACCACTCCTTTGCCCAATTTTTTTTTCTTTTTCAAAGGGGGCACCTCATCTTCGCACAACTCGTTTAAAACCAATACCAATAACAAATCCTTACTCATTTTTCACTAGTCAAAATATACCCTATAGTTGTCCTATAACCATATAGTAAACTATAAACAATAAAAAAATTAGAGAAATCACCTAAAGTCGACGGGATCTTGTTAAAAATGATGTTGACAACTTGGTGCTTGCAATAATATAAAATCAAGTTTTGATTTTTATCAAAAAAACATAACAAAAGCTATAATTGCCAATCTGGCAATCATTGGAGACCCGTATGGTGATATTCGTATCAAAATTCGAACAGTTGTATCAAAATTTCACTTTGAAGGCAAACTTTTCAATAAGATTTTTTAAAATTTATTCCAATCGGATTTTGATGTATGGAAGTTTTATGTAGAATCATATCCTAAATAACTTTTGTTCTTGGACTTTTTTGATAAGATGCACAGTTTTTGAGATATTCACAAAAAACGATTTCGTTCGTATGGGGGGTACCCCCCCTAATGGTCCATTTTTGCCCATTAACGAACTTAGCCTCGCATTTTACGAAAAACGGATCTGTGCAAACTTTCAAGTCTCTAGCTCAATCCGTGCGCCCGCAATCCGCGCCACAGACAGACGGACGGACGGACATGCAGAAATTAATTATTTTTATCATTCTAAACACACTGGTGTAATTCATTTTTGTGTGTGATGACGGGATCTTGGCGTTACAAACGGTAAGGGAAAGTTAATATACCCTTTGGTTTCACCATACGGGTATAAAAAACCTTTTAATATGAATGAAAAATAATTGACAGTTCGACAAAAAAAACTGCAATCAAGTCAAATAGCTGAAACATTTTTTAGGATCGGTGAAGATTCTTAAGTCAGTATCTTCCAAGGTTGTTCCAGTAGAATTACATATCGACAAATCATGATGAAAGAATCGCTTGAGATATAAAAATTAAACCGCGACGGACAGGGATGAACATGATCGTACATATGTGGATGTGAGTGCAGAGAGCCGCGTAAATGTATGCGTTATTTACTTTGTATGGCTGCGTTCAGACGCAGTGGAAACTGGTTGACTTCACTAAGTTTCCACTCGATTTTACGGGCCAGACGCTATCGGGTGTATGCGGGGAATTCACCTGCTGGCTAGGCCGGGTGAACTTGGTTGAAAACACATACACACATAGAGTTCAATGGTGGGGGTTCACAAAATTTTTCTAGCTACACGCACACATTGACATAGCATGTGTAAATATACAGCAGTGCAAAAGTTGAAAAACACTACGTGAGAACGCAAGCAGGTTTTTTCACCCAGAGTAACTTGGTTGACTTCAACCAGTTTCCACCACGTCTGAACGCGGCCTATGACATGCTTCGCCGCAACGTGAATTTTTCCCTGAGCTTTTACAAATTTCAGGCCAAACTTCACGTGCCAAAAATCGCTCCAATCCGTGTGACGAAAACGCGCCCCATAACTAGATCTGTTTTTGCACGGTGGTTTGTTTTTGGAATCATTCATTGCGAAAATATTTAAATTTAAGTAAAACTTACGCATCGATGGCAGATTTCTTATCTAGATGCTCTATAAAAAGATCTAATTTTGATAAAATTGACAAACGATTGCTTTTTGAACCGGTCTGTCCAACACAAGATAAATAATCACGCAGCAGACGAAAAATTTGATGTAAAATCTCGCAGATAACTAACTCCATGTGTTCGGATATTAAATTATCGATCAAATCCAAAAGTTTCTGGACCTGTAACTGTTGTGAATCTCATTAAATGAAGTAAGAACATTTTAATTGGAAAAATACCTTGAATTCATTGGGCTTCAAGCTTTTGTGACATTCGAATATTGTTGCACTAACAATTAAACAAAATCGCAATCGTGGAGTTTCACGGTCTCCTTTATAATTGAAAATTTCTTCAAAGAGTACCTCCAACTCTACATGAAATGCCTTTTTCTGTAAAACAAAAGCGGTAAAATAAAATCTGACTAATTTCCTATTAATATACAAGTACATTTTCAAAATGCATCAATATTTTCCATGGATGATTGGTGATTGGTAAGCTTTTGTGATGTTGATGTAAACTTGAAAAACTAATCAACATTATTTTGTAACTCTCCATCTGTTCCAAATTATTTGTTTCATCTAACAATGAATTTTAACAAGTTATAAATAATATTTAAAACATTAAAAGATTACATGTTGAAAGTCCGGTGTGAATTATGTCAACCAAAAAAGTATAGAGGTTCGATGGGAATTTGTTTACAAGTAATATCAAATTGCCGACCAAGTTATACCCTAAGTTTTCTTGGGTAGACACATACAGATCAACTAGAGTAGTGAATATCTAAAAAGGATAACTGTTAAACAAAACTTTTCTCTTTCTTTTTTTATAAATATATTTACCGTCTGCTGCAAAAATAATTCAATTGATTCGGTTTTTAGTAAATTTTCTATCAATTCAATAAAGTTTTTTACATCTTTGCTGAAAGCAGATGTTGCAGCGTCCTTTCCGATTGTCTTAAAGTTGGTCACGGTTAATAGTATTTTTGCTTGAATAAGATTTGAGAAAGTTTTTATGATGTATCCTGGAAATTGATAAATTGATAAGTAGGTACTTATCCACTAAATACATCAAGCTATTTTTCGTCTTTTTGAGAGACACTAAAAAATTCGTTTGCATCTTTTTAATGCAAAGGGAGAAACATATTGTTTAATAACCACAGACAGCGGCAGGGGGTACCTAAAATGTAAGAGACAAAAAAGCGTAGAACAGAGCTACATATTAAACTCAATTACCACCAAACCGCGTGCAGCATCACAAAAAAAGGTATGGTAACAGTTCTTTAAAATTAGCTCTGAAGTTTATCTTAAAAATTGACATACTATTAAAACGTGAGACGCACAAATTTGTTAAACAAAATGAGCTAAAGGTGACATTTTTACGTATCCAGTTTAAATATGTATATACCTTTGAATTGAAAGCTATACGATCATTTTATTTATTATAGCCCTATATACACACTATTCTAAATGAAAGACTGCCAAACTCAAGGGCTAATAGGGATAGTCATGGGTGATAGATAAATGTTGTGTTTATCATTAATTAAACTTGCGACCCGCGCAAGGAAAAGCAACGCCTGAGACAAGACCTGTATTTTGCGTCCCGCCCTGTCTAAAAAAAATGATAAAACGCATTTTTTTCAAGCATACATGGAAAGTTAGAAAGACCAATCAAAGAGAAGAGGTTTGTCTTACTTTTGACGTGGATACGACTTAGATTTTGGTTATAGCGGTACAAATTAGAACATCTACTTGCTGCCATGATAACAAATTTGTAATCGATGATACTCGATAGTTTGTGGTGAGATCCCAACAGAAACTGTATTATAAAATACAGCCTACATTAAAGCATTGTTTAGGGTATTTTGTTGTGTTAAACTATGTTCAATTATTTTTTTAAAAATCAAAATCTAAATTTTCACTGCCGCTGTTACGCCCATCATACACTTGAGCTAAGCTATGTGAGCGAGGCTAGCTATAGTTACATAGCCTAGCTGGGTTAGCTCACCTCGTTGCACACTTGAGCTAAGCTACGCGGCGATATTTTCGGTAAATTTATGCATTTTTCCACTTTATCTGCAGCCATTTTTAGATATAAATTATTTAACGCGATTGAAAATATTCCGCAAAAGAATTTAATTTTCACGCCTTCCTTACACTTTTATGTCCACAAAATACTACACTTTTGCAAACACCGATTATACACTGTATAACGCCGAAAATATTTATATGTGATTGTCAGCGATGCCAGCGAAGTCGTTCGCGTAGTTGAGGTCTGAACGGCGCGAGCGAGCTTAGTCCGTGTCGCCCATCACTAGGCGACGTAGTTTCATAGTTTCGCTGAAGTGTGCGGTCACCAATGTAAATGCTAAGGATTTTACTTTCAGCGAGAAACTTAGATCACGTAGTTGAGCTCGCTTAGCTCAAGTGTGCTACGGGGGTTATGCTGTGTTTGCTGCTTGTAATACTGATTTCACATTTATACTCTTTTTATGCTTTCTTTGTGTGTATTTTTTTGTGCTTTCTCTTTCGTTCTCTAAAGAGATCAATTTTGAGCTCCGCGGTACTGTTTGTAGGAGTCGGAACGATCGATGAACATGTTTCGTTCTGCCTGCCAAGTTAAGAACAAAATTGTTTCTTTTTAAGTTTTCGCTCCTTGTTCAAAGCGGTTTGTATATCTCGCATTAAAGTGAGAGAACGATATTTCGCTCCCAGCATTAACGTTCTGTTCTCAAACAAAACGCAAATGTAAAGATCTTAAGAGCAAGAACATAAAAACCATAATTTCGTCCTCGTTCTTTGGGGGCTTTACTGAAATGCTGAATTTTTTTTTCATTGATTGCAATTCCTCCTTGGGAGCAGAACGAAAGACTAGAAATGGGAGCGTTTTGAACACTGTATGTATGATATTTATTTGATACTTCTCTTATCATAAACCAATTAAAAATAAAATTATTTTTAAATAAAAATTTGTTTCTTTAATTTCCTTTTCACTAAAATTTCTTACTTAAATATCTATTGGCAATCGTTGTAGGCGGATTCACGTCTTCTTGCCGTTTCTACGAGACAGACGTTCTTTTTTAACATAAAAGCACCGTCGGAACACATTAAAAAAAATCTCATGGACGCCTTAAATAAAGGACAATGTCTGGATAAAAACCGAAAAACAGATAAACTACAAAATTAAATTCAGTCGTTGCTGTCGCCTGCTTGCAATTTCTTAAGGTTTTATATAAGCTTTTACAGAAATGCTAAGAAGAGCTAACCCAGTTATACGATCTTGTCCCATGGCATTTCTAAGTTCAGCAGACGATGTGGACACCGGAGCGTGGCCAAAATTTTCAATAGTTGGTGTACTCGCGGAAAAAAATTAACAATTTTTTTCACATTTCTTTAATATTTCGATTGCAGTAAAGCCACAGCTGACTTGCTCCAAATTTCGTAGTCATTCAACTGGTACATCTATTGAATCTCTTTCAGGTATTCCTTTGCTTCTTGTTTTTTTTTTAGAAATTTTGATTTTCAAGGCGGGGAGGGGGGTGAACCTTTGCAGTCTCAATATCGCATTTGTTTCCCGAGTGGAGTTTTTAACATTTGTTATCGTAGTCTGGTTTTAATATTATTAATTTTATTTTAAACTTTTTAATTTGAAATTTTCCCAAGTAGCGTACAGCTTGGAAGATATTTTCTAGGACATGATTAATCTATGTCACTCGCAAGGCCAATACGACTCCAACGACAGTTAAATCGTCAAAATTGGCTCATCCGCTATCGACTTACAACGCTACAAAAAATGGACACGTTGCTCATCCGCCCGCCACCTTACATTACCACTCCTCCTTAAGTAATCAGGTCAAAAAACCGCTCAAGTTTAATATAAATGTAACAAAATACCACGTAAAATTAGGTATATGTCCATTTCACCGTGTAAAAAGAAGGCATGCATTTAAAAAAAATCCTTCCATCTTTTAAACTTGAACATTGTTTACAGAATTTTTATTTCGTGTTTTATATACATTTTATTTATTTAATTAAAATGGTTTACACTTACAATTTAAACAAGCCTGACAAAAAAAATCTCAAATAAATTGAAACTCAAATCTATAGCACCGAACAAATCAAAGCAACTGAACGAAATGAAAATGAATAATGCGTTTTGTATAGAAATTTTTATATTCGTTTATAATTCGCTTACAAACTGCGAATACGGAGTATAAATAGCAAATGCAGAGTTTGTTCCGGTATCGCTTCTCGGCCTTATGGCTAAGATCAAAGTGTAGTATCTGTTCTTATCAGCTTAACATCTGATAGATCCTCCATAGGAGGACAACAAATGTTAAACTGATTTTTGGAAGTTGACGGAGTGCTAGGGGCTTGCTCCACCTCTGTCGCGGGTTGGCCCGGTATTGCAGTACCGCCGGGATAGGCCCAAATAAATATAACAACAAAATAATCTTAAGTTAGTAGTAGTAAATATTTGCACATTTTTGAGAAAAATGGGTTAATATTTTTATCCTATTTTTCTTAACCCTCTAGCCCAGTGATGCTATATCGAGGGGAATTCCCCTTTTTGCAGGGAATTTGACTATAAAAATTGTTAATAGGGGAAAACGCTTCAAAACGAGGGGAAACGATCAGGGTTCCCACCCCAAAAGTGAAAAGCGGAGTGTTACCAAAGATTAGAGACTTACTAAAGATAAGACACAAACGTGGTTTTCCGTTTGCCGCCTGTAGAAAGAAGTAGTCGACAGCATCATTTCTCTCTTTTTATCATTTAGCTCAAATAGACTTGTTGAAAAAAATCATTTTGTAATACTCGCACAGAACAAACCAAAATATTGGACCAACACATACACAAGGGCCGACAGCGGCCTTTCACAATTTCTTCAACTGGCAATGGCGATAGGATTTTTTAGCAAAAAAAAACACTTTTATTTCACTTGTTACGTTGCTTAAACAGAAAAAATGCCTGGCAAGGAACATTTTACGGAATGTTCTGCCGACAATACGAAATATCCCGAGAGTTTTGCATTTCTCACACAAAAGCAATTAGTGTCTTTACAAAGCAAATGAAACAGACGACAACGTACTCTTCTTCAAGAAAAAATTTCTCTCGCGTTTCCTAACTATATATCTCTAAACTATGGTGTTACTGATCAAAAAATAGTAGTGTCAGAGGGATTTCAGTAGTGTCAACTTTTTTAACAGTCGTTTAGAGTTTTATTGAGACAACACATTTTGTGTGTTACCGTCTAATGTTTTATTGCATATCATATCAGTACATTTTTATACCCGTATGATGAAACCAAAGGGTATATTAGATTTGCCTCACCGTTTGTAACGCCAAGATCCCGTTATTACACACAAAAATTAATTACACCAGTGTGTTTAGAATGATAAAAAAAATTGAATTTTGCATGTCCGTCCGTGCGGGCGCACGGATTGAGCTAGAGACTTGAAATTTTGCGTAGATTGGTTTTTCGTAAAATGCAAGGCTAAGTTCGTTAATGGGCAAAAATGGACTATTAGAACGAAAACGTTTTTTGTGAATATCTCAAAAACGGTGCATCTTATCAAAAAAGTGCGAGAACAAAAGTTATTTAGGATATGATTCTACATAAAACTCCCATACATCAAAATCCGATTGGAATAAATTTAAAAAAATCTTTTTGAAAAGTTTGCCTTCAAAGTAGAATTTTGATACAACTCTTCGCCGTCCACTTAAATCACCATATGGGTTTTCAATAGTTGCCAGATTGGCAATTATAGCTTTTGTTATGTTTATTAACTAAGTATTATATGAGGCGTTAAAAGCTAGAGTAGACCAACCCACATGTCGAAATCGTGAATTTTTTTGTGCAACCACTATTGCGAGTGAGTTTCTAGATAAAAATGTTTGTATGCACAAAAGAACATTTCAACATTGAGTAATAAAGTACAAAAGTGAAAAAGCTTCAAAAACTCGATTATGTGGGTTGGTCCACTCTAGCTTTTAACGCCTCATATGTCCCTTTTGTTCAAGAATTGAGTGCGTTTAGTTAGTCACTTTTTCATAGGGAATGCCTAAAGTACTTAAATATTTTAGATAAAGAGTCTGAATGATTACATATTACATATTTTTGAATTTTCCCCAGATAAATGAAATTTTCAAATCTAGAAATTAACTTTCTTTGTAGCACGTTTTTTATATGGCGAAAAAGGTAGTGTTTTGAGTTTTTCAGTAGTGTAAGTAGTGTTAGGTCAAATTATGTCGAAATAGTAGTGTAAAACTACGATAGTAGTGTAAACGGGATCCCTGGAAACGATTTACAACGAGGGGAAAATCTTCGCCTTCCAACTAAATCCGAAATACTTTTAAAAAATTACGGAAAAGTAGAAATACAAATAAATAAGAACAATTACAATCCAATTCCAAGCTTAGACAAAGGTAAAGAGTGAAGGCCTTTATTTATGCATTTGCCACTTTATAATGATCGTATTGCAATTGTAAAGTACACACCAATCTTTTAAACGAAAGCACTTTAAAATGGCTTTGGAATGTACGTTTAACCGATTTTTCCGTGTACTTTTTAACCGTTTTGAAAAAAGCACATTGAAAAGTACCATTTCTCATCTTATTCAAAGTAATTACTTTAAACTACTTTAAAAGACTTTGATGGAAAGTAGTTTCCATGAAAGTTCATTGACACATATTTTTTGTTCGTTTTCCGGATTTCTTAAATATATTTTCAATGGAAATATTTTCAATTGCAAATCAGTAGAAGTGCTTTGTTTAAATTATGTAAAAATCAATTAAATCGGTAATTTCTTGGACATCTTTAAAATTTGGCTTAATGTTCTAATTTCGACAAATATTCACCAGAAGAATGCATGGACCAGTGGCAAAGTGCCCGGAATACAAAAATCGAGTTCCAGTCGCGACTTGATTTCGTTTTTTTCCATTTTTTGATATTTTTATATTTTTTTAAATTCAAAATATGGAAATAATTTTTACCGAATTTAAGGAGGACAGGATCATTTTAAGCTCGAAAGCAAAGGAACTACCTTGATTTATAAATTTGTGACTTGCTTTGATTATTATCTAATTGTGAATCCCGGCTTCTTTTAATATCTTATTTGACGTTTGGTTGGAGACCCGTGACGTTGTTATCGGGAATACAATTAACGAGTATTTTGTTAAAGCTTTCCAAAATATAAAATTATTTCTTAATTTGTGCTTTTTTCTCTTAAAAGAATTTAACATGAGTCCAGATGACAATAATTTTTGGTTTTAATAAATGAATTCTTTATTTAAAATTCGTTGTTTTTATAGGGGAAAAACGAGGGGAATCTCGTCATTGAAAAAGGGGAAAAGGGGGAATTTCGTCATTTGGAAAGGAGAATGTCACTAAAGGTACATAGTATCACTGCTCTAGCCGGAATGCCCGCCTAACCCCCGTGGCACACTTCAGCTAAGCGAGCTCAACTACGTGAGCTAAGTTTCTCGCTGAATGTAAAATCCCTAGCATTTGCATTAGCGACCGCACACTTCAGCGAAACTATGAAACTACATCGCGCAGTCATGGGCAGGGTTCCCACCCCAAAAGTGAAAAGCGGAGTGTTGCTGATCGAAAAATAGTAGTGTCAGAGGGATTTCAGTAGTGTCAACTTTTTTAACAGTCATTTAGAGTTTTATTGAGACCACACATTTTGAATGTTACCGTCTAATGTTTTATTGCATATCATATGAGTACATTTTTATATTTGTACAAAAATCATTTTTTTTTTAAATTTATATTATAGGAAGGAATTAAGTATTATATGTCCCTTTTGTTCAAGAATTGAGTGCGTTTAGTCAGTAACTTTTTCATAGGGAATGCCTAAAGTACTTAAATATTTTAGATAAAGAATCTGAATGATTACATATTACATATTTTTTAATTTTCTCCAGATAAATCAACTTTTCAAATCTAGAAATTAACTTTCTTTGTAGCACATTTTTTATAGGGCGAAAAAGGTAGTGTTTTGAGTTTTTCAGTAGTATAAGTAGTGTTAGGTCAAATTATGTCGAAATAGTAGTGTAAAACTACGATAGTAGTGTAAACGGGATCCCTGGTCATGGGCGACGCGGACTAAGCTCGCTCGCGTAGTTCAGACCTCAACTACGCGAACGACTTCGCTGGCATCGCTGACACTCACATATAAATATTTTCGGCGTTATACAGTGTAGAATCGGTGTTTGCAAAAGTGTAGTATTTTGTGGACATAAAAGTGTAAGGAAGACGTGAAAATTGAATTCTTTTGCGGAATATTTTCAATCGCGTTAAATAATTTATATCTAAAAATGGCTGCAGATAAAGTGGAAAAATGCATAAATTTACCGAAAATATCGCCGCGTAGCTTAGCTCAAGTGTGCAACGAGGTGAGCTAACCCAGCTAGGCTATGTAACTATAGCTAGCCTCGCTCACATAGCTTAGCTGAAGTGTATGACAGGCGTAAAGGCGGGCTTCAGGGAATTCGCTTGTTTATAACGGGTAACAATTTTAATCGCCGCAAATCGCCGGAACGTGTTACACTGACTTTTGTAAGTTATCGCTTTACATGCTGGAAAAAATTTAGCCCTGTACGTTGTCTTGGTTACGGTCTGTCACAAGTTGAAAGTCATACCACTGAACAATTACTATTATAGAATGGAAAGCTCTAACGAAATTTTTTGTGTTGGGAGCGTACATCCGAGGATTTCTATAGCTGTTACATGGCAGTGTACATGAACACTGAGCGATTTGGTGGTGTGTGGCAATATGGATTCCCATGTGTCACTTGAAATGAAAACAAATCAAAACAAAATCGGATAATGGAAATGTTTTATGGAGAATTTGATATTTCCATTAAATTAGTAATGTTCTTATGTGTTGAAAGGTGAGGAAATGAAAATGCGGACTGCAATATGAAATATGTTGGGACCACAAAGCAGTATCTGAAAAATAGGATTGCAGGGCATAAATCCGATTTAAAAAATAAAGGGGTAAATAAAACGGCGCTCACTGATCATTGCATCGAAAATAATCATGTACCTGACTTTGAAAATACTAAAATTATTGACAAGGAACAACACCAAAGGAAAAGATTTATTTTAGAAGCCTTACACATTTATAATACCGAAAATAGTATGAATAAAAAATCAGATACAATGGACGCCGTCAATGCGACTTACTGTGCAATATTAAAATGACAACGAAGGAAAAAATACCTGACATCTCTTGACTACCACTAGTTCTGTCCCTAGCAAAATATATTTTTACTTGTTATATGTTTAATTAATTAATTTATTTATTTGTATTAAAAGTTTAATTTTTTTAAAAAAAGTGTCCAAAAATTTGTGTACAATTGTAAGTAAATGAAAAAACATTGTTTTTAATAAGACCCAATAATGAGAAAAAATGTTCATATTTATATTCATTACACAGATCCTGAAGACGTCCTGTGAAAACGGACGAAACGTCGATAATAAATGTTACATTTATTGATATGAAAAAATTGTTTTAATTGACCAATAAGCCTATAATCACACAAAATGTGTTAAATTTAATTTAGTTTTAGTTTTTAATTGTTTTAAGGCCCGTTCATGTGCAATTCTGTCGATCTTTCGTTATACTTTACCTTTCTGTTTGGGTTTTTAATGGAATTAGCGGAACATTCCTTCACTAAATAGTGGTGAATTTGTGATTTATTCATTTTCATGTGAAATTATGCAATGTTAACCCTAATCCGTGTTTTGTGTCAATTTGACACAATTTTCGAATTCAAATCCACTTATTTCTTTGTTTTTTTTTATTAAATTGATCTGAGATTTTGGCGCAAGGTAAAAATCGTATATGAATTTTTAATTTTTCTAATTGGCTTTACCCTTAGGTGTCACTTGGTCGCTGTACAAAAAATTCCCTTAATCTGTCGTTCATGTGTCAAATTGACACAATGGTAAAAACTTAAACATTACGCTGCGCCAACAAGATGTTTCATGCACATTTTTTATTTGATTTGAAATGGTATCAACAGGAATACAATTTGCCATTGTTTAAAAAAAAAAATCTAATTCCAATGTCCGCAGTGTACGATGTGATAAATGTGTAAAATCTACTTGTCCATCTCACCGTTTCACAATTTGTGAAGAATGTGGAACCAACATTCAATTTTCTTGATTCCTTTTTTATGTAATTTTGTATGTTATTAATAGGGCCCGGATTATATGCATTTATTATTGCAAAAATATGCAGTTATATATGCAATAAAAAAGTTCAAAATATGCAAGTAAATATGCAATAAAAAAATTCAAAATATGCATATAAAAATTTTAAATTTGTAAGGATTTAATAATTTTGTAAACTTTATTAAAACAAAAAAATAAACAAATAACTTAAATTAACTTCACATTTCAGAAGTAGAAAAAAAATAAAGTAAAAAAAATAATTCTAAATTCAAAAAAATTCAATCACAATTTCGGAGGTAAAAAACATTATTGACTGACTATTGTTGGCTATAATTATAATTAGATATAATAAAATATTTTAAATGTTCAAAAGAAAAGGACTGTCTGTTTGGTCGTAAAATACTCTTATAAATAGAAAACGACCTTTCAATATCACAAGACTTCAAGCTAGTCACATCGGTGACACTTTTTTTTCTCAAAACTCAATTTCTGTAACGATAGAGTTGTCCCCTCTTAATATAGCTTCCACTTTTTTTAGGACTTCAAGATTCTTATTTTTTTCCAAAGTGGTTAGCATTTTCATTTTAATTAAATCGGCTTTATTCCCAGAAATGCTTTCAATTTTGGAAAAAATGTTTTGTAGAATTGGTAAGGATTCGGTTAATAGTAAACCACGCGTTTCCATTTTTTCAATAGCTTGCGGTAAAAATCCATAGTTTGAATTTATATAAATTAAGTCATTTTTAAAAGCTTTTATTTAGCTCGCTATCTTGTCTGTCTGTCTGTCTGTCTGTCTGTCTATCTGTTTGTCGGGGTCAAATCTTGCAATCAAATTTTGACCCACTTCCACTTGTCCGATTGACTTGAAATTTTGCACACTTATATAAGTCCGATGACAATACAATATTTTCACTACTTCGTCCTTGTAAGGATAACGGAAGGTCCTGTAAGGATAACGTGATTATCCTTTTCTCCAAATTTTGCGGAAAAAAATCTATTCTGGGGGTTTTTGGGGTCGCTGAATCCGAATCTGTCATTAAAAAGTCAGTAAGGATAACGGAAGGTCCTGTAAGGATAACGTGATTATCCTTTTCTCCAAATTTTCCGGAAAAAAATCTATTCTGGGGGTTTTTGAGGTCGCTGAATCCGAATCTGTCATTAAAAAGTCTGTAAGGATAACGGAAGGTCCTGTAAGGATAACGTGATTATCCTTTTCTCCAAATTTTCCGGAAAAAAATCTATTCTGGGGGTTTTTGGGGTCGCTGAATACGATTCTCAAGTTAAAAAGCCTGTAAGGACACCTCAAATGTAAGGATATATATTCGAAGACTAAAAAGAACAAAATAAAAAAATTAAAATTTAAAAAAAAAGCTTTTATTAAAAAAGAATGCACTAAAAAGAAAAAAATAATTTTCTGGACGCTGTGTATCACAAATATAAAAGCTTTTAAAAAGCGAGATAAAGCATAAAACAATAAAATAAAAACTTATCTCGCTTTTAAAAAGCTTTTATATTTGTGATACACAGCGTCCAGAAAATTATTTTTTTCTTTTTAGTGCATTCTTTTTTAATAAAAGCTTTTTTTTTAAATTTTAATTTTTTTATTTGTATTGGGTTGCGACAACAGCTCTTTGCAAATTTTTATAGAAGTGGCTTCGTCTTCGTCCAACTTATTTATGACTTCAATGAATTCATCATAATATGGGCAATAATAAATAGCGGCATTCAGCCATGTTCCCCACCTAGTTATTACGGGCTGAGGAGGAAGTGGAATATTAGGAGCTGTTTGTTTAAAAATTTGTATTCTTGACGGTGCTTTTAGAAACACTTTTTTTCCGTTGGACACCAACCGGTCAATATTTACAAACATTATCCGAATTTGTTCCGCAACACGGTGCAATCCGTGAGCAATACACGTGATGTGTATAATTTTCGGATATAACTCAGACAATCCTTTCCCAGCTTTGACCATATATTTTCAAATACTTAAAATATGCACTTAATATGCATTTATATGCTTTTACATGCATTTATATGTTTTTATGCATTTATGCAACATAATGGTAAATATGCATTTATATGCAAAGAAAAATTGGGTTTTTTGGATCTGAAACCCGCAAATCATATAAGTAACTCATAATAAATGCGAAATGCAGCAAAAAAAAAATCTATGCATTTATGCAAAATCCGGGCCCTAGTTATTAATAAAAACAAATTATTTTTTTTGCTTTTCTCAATAAAAAAAATAATGATCAATCGAGAAAACTTAATTTTGTTACAATTAACACTAAAAATATGGGATTTTCTGGTATTGTGTCAATTTGACACATGAAATACTTTTAAGTAACTTTAAATGAGATACGGATGAGGGTTAACACGCTAAAATGTGATTATCCATCAAAATCAATCGTTGCAATAAAATGAATCAATGTTGCAATGAAATGTCATGCAAAATGTGAACAAAAGTGCCAGCACTTTTCTGTATGTATTGTAAAAGGGAATTCTATTTGATTTTTTTTGGTCGAGTGTATGACAGCAGAAAGGGGAAGTGAGATAAAAAACCCGATTTCTATAGTGTATAGTGCTTACTCTAGTGCAGTGGTTCCCAAAGTGGTCCCTACGGACCCCCAGGGGTCCCCGGGATCATCCAGGGGGTCCGTGGAAAATTAAAATTGATTTGGGGGTCCCTGAACAACGTCAGGGGGTCCGCGCAAGGTTTAATATAAAAAAAAATAAATTGTGACACATTTTTATTGATATGAAAGTTAAAATAAATAACAGAAGCTGTTGATTGCTTTTCCGTCTTCCTATTTGGTAGAACGTAGATTCAGTGCCGTTATGAGCCTCATCACAAAAAAAAAGAAACCGACTAGAAATTAGTACTCGTGGGGATTTGCGGTTGCTACTCACAAACATTGAGCCGAACATAAATACACTCATAACATCCCATCAGGTTCATCCAAGTCATTAATTTTTTTTTGTATCTTAAAACAAAAGTTATAATTTCAATAAATACTTCTTCAACAAAATGTTTAATTTATATTTTATTTTTACGTTACCATTTACCATTCAAGACATCAAAGTTAAATTTGTAATTTTTCTATTAAACATTTATGTGGTTTTTCACCCAGGGTCCGTGGGCAAGTTTTGACTATGAACATAACAAAAGCTATAATTGCCAATCTGGCAATCATTGGAGACCCGTCGGCTTTTTGAGTTATGGGAGTTTTATGTAGAATCATATCCCAAAAAACTTTTGTTCTTGGACTTTTGTGATAAGATGCACCGTTTTTGAGATATTCGCAAAAATCGGTATGGGGGGGGTTCTAAACACAATGGTGTAATTCATTTTTGTGTGTGATGACGGGATCTTGGCGTTACAATCGGTAAGCCAAAGTTAGTATACCCTTTGGTTTCACCATACGGGTATAAAAAGGGGTCCGTGGGCAAGTTTTGACTATGAAAAGGGGTCCGTGGGCCAAAAGAGTTTGGGAACCACTGCTCTAGTGGAAGTTAATGAGGAAAGGCCTTACTTTCCATTCTATATAATAGTTGTTCCGTGGTCATACTTTGGTAAATTTTTTCGGAAATATTCCGGTTAGAGGGTTAAACCATAGAATAATATACTTACATAGAACGGTCGCCCCGGGATTTTCCCATAAGAGGAAGCGAAATGAACCAACATATGCTATAGATTTTCTCTGTCTACCACATTCACTAGATAGGCAACGTCACAACTTTTGCTAAAAGCAGAAAATCAGGGGTGGATAGCTATGTTCTAAAAGTTAACAATTTGCATAAAATATGGTGCGAAAAAAAACTT
Source organism: Chrysopilus asiliformis (assembly GCA_964034945.1). Classification (NCBI taxonomy): domain Eukaryota; kingdom Metazoa; phylum Arthropoda; class Insecta; order Diptera; family Rhagionidae; genus Chrysopilus; species Chrysopilus asiliformis. Next base: position 57,073,941 of record OZ035960.1, read on the forward strand.
TTTTCATGCGGATTCAACTATTTCAGTATGTTTTAATTACTTTAATGACATAAGTAATTTTATTAAATGAATCGTAATGAAAATTTCTGTGAATTTTTCAGGGACGGGAAACGAAATAAAAAATCGTAACGTTATTCATTTCGTTACGTAACGAAATTGAACTTTTATTTCGTTACGTTATTTCGTTTTGTAACGATAAAAAATTTCATTTCGTTACGTTATAACGTTATATTTCGTTACACATTGTATGGAAACTGAAAACAAAAAAACGCACTTTAATAATAGTTTGTCACAAAGTAATTCCATAAAAATAAATTCTGTAAAAAATAATAAAAATAAATTCTATAAAAAATAATAAAAGCATAAAGAAAATATAAATTAAAAAAAAAAAAATAGTGATTACTAAATTAAAAAATCGACATTTTGGTCAATATCAAAGATATAGAATTTTAGGCTTTTTTGACGTCGCTGATTCTGAGTCGCACTTAGCTTTCGCGAAATTTACTCTACTACTGGAGTTACTAAAAAGAAAATATTTTCGATACCAACAAAGTTGCTTGAAAGATTTCCTTTTTCGTATCTCCAGAAATAGAGGGAATCGGGCCAAAACAAAATCCGATTTATGTAAGGGCCACATCTATCAGTTTTCCATCAGTCGCGACTGTTACGGTACTCGTCAGTTTTCCATCAGTTTTTTACATCCAATTAAGCGTTCACATCTATCAGTTGCGACTGACAGTTTTTTATGAAAATTTTAGCTTCATTTTGATTGTAGAAATCAAAAAATACCGGTGGATAATAAAGAGAGAGTATGTGTATGCATTATTATTGCATTAAGTTCAAAAAATAATATTTGGTTCTATTCTAATGCGATACGACTGAAGCGACTGACGCGAAAGTTTACACCAATCAGTTGGGTATCAGGTTTGTTAGAAAAACTGATCTGCCCACGAATTTTTCGTGGTTCCCCATCAGTCGTCTGATTTTACGTTCACACCAATCAGTTTCCCATCAATTTGCCAAAAACTGATGGAAAACTGATAGATGTGGCCCCTACATTAGAATCAAAATACGATTAAAAATACTACTCCAATATTTTTAATTATATTTTATGCAGGTGGCAGGTCTGTGGGGTTATACTTGATGAACTTTTGTGGAGAAATATAATACTGAACAAAACAAGGAAAAATTAATAAATAACGAAAAAACGTAATATTTTTTTCGTTTTTCGTTACGTTTTTCGTTATTGTAACGGAATTGAATTTCTATAACGTTATAACGTAATTATGAAGAAATAGCCCGAAAATCATTTCGTTATTTCGTTATTTCGTTACTTTACGATAACGTTTCCCATCCCTGGAATTTTTACTTTAATCATGTTGTTCTAAATATATTATTGTACTAAAATTTTAACACAACCCTGAAATTAGTATTAAACATTTTCCCTTGCCCCCGAGCCCCTTTGCCATCTAATTTAGAAATAAAGGGTGGTTAAATTTTAAGGGCCGATGTTGAATGTGAACCACACCTAAACGTCAAGTTTTTTTCTGCATTTCATGACATTTCTCAATTTCAGACTAACTCAATTTGAACCATGGAAAGATACACAATCGAGCAACGCGTTAAAGTTATTCAGGCTTATTATGAAAATGGGCGTTCAAATCAAAATGCATATCGTGCACTTCGTGATTTTTTCGGTCAATTTAATCATCCAAATGTGCGTACAATCGGAAAAATCGTGCAAAAATTTGAGCAAACCGGGTCTGTAGGAGATGTGAAAATACCAGTGCATGCTCGTACAGCTCGTACTGCAGAAAATATTGCTGCTGTTCGCGATAGTGTGGCTGAAGAGCCGTCCACCTCAACTCGTCGTCGTGCCCAACAATTGCACCTCCCACGCTCGTCGTTGATGAACATTATGCATAAAGACTTGCATTTACACGCTTACAAGGTGCAATTGACTCAAGAACTAAAGCCTCTTGACCATTTCAAGCGTCGTCAATGGTCAGAATGGTGGCAAGAAATGGCAACAGTGGATGATCAATTTTCGAAGAAAATCATCTTCAGCGATGAGGCACATTTTCACCTCAGTGGATTGGTCAATAAGCAGAACAGCCGCATTTGGGCGAATGATAATCCAAGAGTGATTGTCGAAAAACCAATGCACCCACAAAGAGTGACTGTTTGGTGCGGTTTATGGGCTGGCGGCACGAAGTGCACGATATGCATTTTGATTTGAACGCCCATTTTCATAATAAGCCTGAATAACTTTAACGCGTTGCTCGATTGTGTATCTTTCCATGGTTCAAATTGAGTTAGTCTGAAATTGAGAAATGTCAAATGAAATGCAGAAAAAAACTTGACGTTTAGGTGTGGTTCACATTCAACATCGGCCCTTAAAATTTAACCACCCTTTAGAAGGTGAGCGGCGGAGCAAGGGGATGTTTTGTTTTGATTTGTGAAATGTCATTTGATTTCGCGTGTGTTAATTTGTTTGTGTTGTTATTTGTGTTGTGCAATGCAGTATTTTTCCTGTGTGGTCACAAAATGCGGAAATAGTACATGGACGGCACCAAATTTAACATTTTTCAAATTTCCAGACTCCGAAACCAGGTATGAAAACATTTTTTCTTCATGCTTGCTGATTGCAATTTCCAAGACGTCGAATGGATTTTTGGCATCGACCAGGAAGAAGTTACCAAAATCAACAACATTAGGTCTTTTCGGATTTGCGAGGAGCACTTTCAGCCCGAAAACATTTATCCCATTGGACGCTTGTGAAAGACGGCTTTCAACAATAACCAACTTTTAGCGGCTTTCAATAATAAACAAAAAAGCCCGAAAATTATTTCGTTATGTTACGATAATGTTTTCCATCCCTGCTATTTTACCGATTTTCTTAATTAATTAATTAATCAAGACATTAAGCTGATAACAAACAAGTTGTTTTTTTAAATTTCGCATTTCTTCATCATAAAATTTATGTTTATATGGAACAGACTGACACTACTTCACAGGGTTAAAAAATAATCAATCAGACATTGTTAATATATTGGTCCTATTAGATAAGCCCGCTAAAAATGGACTTCACTTAATGGTTGCGAAAATATATTTTTTTCCGTTGTACTAAATATTAATATATACATATGTGGCAATGTTGGATTTCAACAATTTACAAATGTTGTATATTTTTCTCGTTCTTTCCCAAATGAGTCGCGGGAGGCTATTATTTGCGCTGCAAAAAATAGATAGCAAGATTTTCCCCTAATTGTAGGGGAAATATTTCAAAAAGTTTGTTCCTTGCAAACCTTCTATGTTATGGCGTTTTCGACTGGCATGCTCTTTTTGCTCTGAAGTTGCTCTAAATTTGCTCACTCTGAGATCTTGTGTTCGACTGAGATTTTTCGATCGCTCGAAAAAGAGTTACGTGTTCGAGTGACGCAAGTACTCCGTATGCGAGCACTAAAAGAGCATTTTTGGAGCAATTTTGTGATCTGCCTAATGTAGTCAGATTTGAGTTGCTCTTTTGAGGTTAAGGCTAACAAAATCGTGTGGAATCGTAAATGGAAGATATTTATGATTTTGATTTCTTGGATTCTTCTTCATCTAGTGAAGAAGAATTTCATTTGGTCAGAAATATATTAGTGCAGTGTCAACTTAAGGGGAATATATCAAAATTAATTTTAATTTGTTTTATGCTTCTTCTTGTTCTTTGAGAAATGCTCGACTCCCAAGCAGAGGTGCTCGAAATCTACTCGAGATCTGCTCGAAATACCTTGCTCTAAACTGGGGTAGAGCGTGCTCTGAATCTGCCCTGAATCTGCCAGTCGAAAACGTCATTAGTATATTATTCTATGCTCTCAGGCAGAGCAACATTTCAGCGGCAGAGCCCAAGGGCATCTTGTGAAGTAGTACAAGTGACATAATATAAAGTGGTATAAAGTTGGCAAAATTACAAAAATGGATAATTTTGAAGCGATAATTTGCTTTGTTGGTCTTTATCTTTGTTATTTGTATGTTATTGTACTAAAGGCCAAAATACAATTGGCCCAACACAACATTTACGACAGCAGATTACGGCGACAATGTCGCCCTCCATATACAATTGCGCACACTTTGTTGTTCTAAACGTAATTTACTTTTCACAGATAAAACTTTTCATTCGCGCACGCACTCAATTAATTGTTCTTCGAAATTCATTTTTTCAATCCTTGGTCTTGAATATTCTGTATTTCTTTCATTTGAATTTTGACAGTCAGTGAGCTAGATATAACATTTTTTGTACCCAATTATCATATAATCTAAGCAACACAGCATACGAACTACATTTCCTAATACTTTAAGTGAAGAAATTTAGATTTTATGACATCCCTACAAGATTTCATTTTGAATCAACCACTAAATTTTGTATGCGAGCTGGCCGACAAAAGTTAAATTCGATTAAACTTTTTACGGCTGCAAAGTTGGTCGGATCAGTGGCGGCTCGTGTATATTTGAAATGAGGAGGCAAAGTTTTTTTTCGTTCTATAAATTTTTTTATGATACGACCACAGAACTATATAACATAGAACAACTGTCACCATACAAAGCTCTGCTGAAAAATGGCCCCAAAAATATTTCCCTCTTTATCGTACTTGAATGCATTCACTGAACTGTATAAGGTCGCGAAATTCAAATTTCGTTTGCCGCGAAATTCAAATTTCACAAGTTTGAGACTAACTTTAGGCGTCAAAAACTAACTTTAGTTTTAACTAACTTTAGGCGCCGTAAAAAAATCTCTTCATAGAGGCTAGCCTCCGATTCGTACAAATACTTTCATACAGCTTTTGCTAAGCAGAAGCATAACCGCATATAGAATACGAACACCAATCTCCGTAAAAAAATCTCTTCATAGAGGCTAGCCTCCGATGCTTGTGCTTAGCAAAAGCTGTATGAAAGTATTTTTACGAATCGGAGGCTAGCCTCTATGAAGAGAATTTTTTACGGAGATTGGTGTTCGTATTCTATATGTGGCTATGCTTGTTCTTAGCAAAAGCTGTATGAAAGTATTTGTACGAATCGGAGGCTAGCCTCTATGAAGAGAATTTGTAGTTTATGTTTTAGAGAATTCGACATTAGAGAATAGGATTTTCTTTTAAATTATTATTTTCTGAACATACAGATTTTTATTCAGTCCATTATGGTATAAAAAATTAAAGGCATACGTTAGAAAAACATTTTTATAAAATGTTATGAGGAGGCAATGCCTCCGTTGCCTCCCCTATAAAGCCGCCACTGGGTCGGATTGATTGTATATAGAAGCATAGTGTCCTATGAGTTTAAAATCTGATATGTCGCCGTAAATGTTGTGTTGGGCCAATTGTATTTTGGGCTTTAGGCTAGCAATTTTTCCTCAAACGACATTTCCCCAACCGCACTTTATGACCTGTCAACGCAGAATTGCTGCGGCAAAGTTAGAAGTTTGCAAACTTTTGCGTTGTAGTTGCGTTGTAGTTGTGCTCACTTCAAATGATTTCTATGAAACAAACTTGTAAGTGACAGGTTCTGCGTTTGCGTTGCGTTCATTGGGCTCCAGGCATTAAACTTATGACGGGAAATAACCAATTTCAATTTTTACTTTCTTCTATAGAGGAAAAATGTATTCATGACGCAGACCGCGACTAGAGGGCAGATAGAAAATTACACGTACTTTATTATAGTATTGTCTTCATGAAAAATTGACCCCTAATTTTGCCTAAAAACATTGAGAAAAGTTGTAATTGCTAGTGGCCAATCGTTAAATATTCTAAAAGATGGCAGACGAAATGTTTATTTAAAAAAAATCCATTTGTATAGGAGGGGAAAGAGTGGTCCGATTGGATTTTCATGTATGGGTGAGTTATGTGAAATCCTCTTCGAAACACATGTTACCCTTATAAATTTTTCAATATAACTCACCGTTCTCGAGAAAATTTGCAAAAGCTGTTTAGTTTGTATGGGAGAGGGGGAAGAAATGGTCCAATTTCGCGCGTTCAAGCCTAGCCATTTATGATAAACGTAACTATACAAAATTTCAAGTCTCTATCCCTAACACCCTGGTACAAAGTTCAATTTTAATCTACAATATCTTAGAAACGAATTATCCGATTTTATGGAAAATAAAGTCTGACATTTTCTATTAAATAAAAAAAGCATTTAAAAGTTTTCATTTAAAAAAGTTTCTATAGTGGTTGAACATAATATTAAATCCTGACACTTTTTCACCCCACTCCTAAGGATAACAAAACCTATCTCCATATTAGTGTGACTTAATAAACAGAGTGTGGTCAATTTAAAATGAGCTTCTAGCGCTATTTTTCAAAATATTTTCTTATAATCAGTAGAATCACAGATCTACAATATAACAACTGTTACCTTTTAATATGGAAATATTGCTTATTGTTTGATAGTTAACAAAAATATAAACATAAATTGCTTAAAAAATTTAAAAGAAAATGGTGATGATTGACCGTAATCTAGGTATTAAGTGGTAAAGTGATATTGTGTTACCTTTTTTAAATCTTTTAGTTAAAAGGGAAATTTTTGTTTTAGTAAACCATTAATCAATCAAGTCGTGTAGTAGAGTTACATCAACTAAAATTAAGTGAAAGCGCTTACCCAATAGATTTTGTGATTTTTCATATAACAAATCGGTTTTGCTCTTTTCCACTGCAAATTTTACAATCGTATTGTACAAAGAGATCTGAGTTTCAGTTAAAATGAGCTTATCTGTTTGCAGAATTATTGACATTCTCAAAGCTACTAGTTCCAGTTCACTTATTTGATAATCAGGATCAGAATACTGAAATTAGATCTTAAATTTTAAAAAATATATGTTTAAAAAAAAAAATCACATTTCCGGCCTTAAAATTCCAGAATTCTTTTTCGAAGTTAGAACAAATGTCTGCCGCAGTTTCCTCCAATTCATTACTTGCTTCATGATTTTTTTCTTTTAGAATTTCAAGCACATTGAAAACATTATTAAGCAATTTGCTATTCTGAGATGTCCTCATAACATGTACTAAAGATTTTATAAGGCATGATACATGCTACCATAAAATAGAATATAAGTATTTGGTTTTTGAACGAATTTTCCAAAGTTTGTTACCTGGCTACTTGAGAGATTTTCGTATGCTGCTAGATTTATATATCTTAGAACATTCAAGAATATACCATATTCAAGATCTTGATCTTGCAAATCTGTCAGGATTGTTGGAATTAATTTCAATATATTGACCAAATCGCTGGTGTCATCATCTAAATTTTATGAAATTTGTTTTAGAGTTTTAGAAAAATTTTGATTCATTTTACCAAAAACTTGTTTTTTAATGATGGCGTTTAAAAATTGACCTAACAAAACCTTTTCAATTGTCGTTGTTGCCAAATTATACAATGGAGCAACGTTTTTTATAGATCGAAGATATTCGAAACTCCAAATCGTGTCCACGTAGTTATCGATATCAAATTTTTCTGGCTTTGAAATAGAAAAAATAAAAATGTTTGTACGTGGTTAAAAACTTTTGCAAAAGAGATTTTTAAAAAAATATCTACAACCTTGTAATTATAAAAATAATTCATTAATTCCAAAAGAGTTTCATTCTTCTTATTAGAGGTTTTTACTACCAAGGTTTTAATAAGAAAATTCCCTGCTAATTTACGAATCACTTCATTTTCATCGAACACTTGAAAGCTGACCACATTGTAATCGTTGGGAGACCACTCTGTAAACTTATCAATATGGCTGTAAAAATGAAAAATAAAAAAAACTTATATCAATTTCAATTGAATTATCGAAATATTCCGATTATCGAGTACGATTTTTGGGAGATTCCAAATACAAAATTAACCATGACTAGCTTTAATTTTCGTAAACTAACAATTTAAACAAATATATGGTAATTGAATTTTTTTTAAGAAACGCGAATTTTTGACTACTCCTTTTATTGAACTAGCAGTAGCTGTTACTCCGTCCACGTAAAAGCCCATTAATCTGCATCAAAATATTTTGTGAGAAAGAATTAGGGTCCACCATTTTTCAGTACATTATTTTGGAACAACAAAAATTGTTTTTTCTTACAACTGATTTGGATCATCGAAAAGTCGATTACGATTTCGGACTTTCCAGCTTTCGGATTATACATCAAACTTTGCTTAAAATCCTAATGTCTGCCTGGTGAAATAACTGATCCTTACACAAACAGACAGACAACTGTCTGTTTGTGTAAGGAAAAAATACAATTTTTTCCCTTTAACTATGACTTATTCTTTGCATATAGAATGCACAATTTAACTCTAAAAGGCACGACGTGTGCTTAAGACGCACATCCCATTTTCAAACACGATATTTTTTTGAATGTATTGCTGCTTCGCTATTGACATATGTTTCTATTCAAGAATTTTGCATTTGTCTAAAAAAAACAACAAAAAAAATTGTATTTTTCGTCCTTTTTCATATTCAGGGACCCGGTCCAAATTTTTTATTACGTAAAAGTACCCCCTTTATTTTGAAAACGATTCGACCGATTTTGAAAAGTTTTCGGGGTCGCGAAAGCGATTTAGCTAGGTTGCAAGTGTATCAAAATTCAATTAGCTCCTATAAGAATAATGTGAACATCCTTTTTCGCATTTAGTTTTCGAGAAAAATTGTTTAGGGGGTTTTAGAAGCCGCTTATCACGAATCTGTAGTTCAAATTGCGTTACTTTGGTCCCAAGGACCTGCAAGGATAGCGCGAATATCCTGCTTCCCATTTTTTTTAGGAAAAATTACATTAAGGGGTTTTGGAGCCGCTGTTGTTTCAGATTTTATTCCGTTATAGACCTAGCTAAATGATTTTTTATTTATTCATTGATTATATTAAAAAGGATTTGAAAGGAAATTAGTTCCAATTTTTACTTTATAAATAGTTTGAATAACATAAAATTCGAAACTGTTCAATTAACCCTCATCTTGTATTTGGGTCATTTATGACCCATTTTAAGAAAAAATCTGTTGTAAAACATTCAGTTCAGCTTTGATTGAAAAAAAATTTCTTTAATTCTTCTAAAATGGCCAAATACGTATTCTTAAAAAAAAACTTTAATCATAGGGTATCCTATTAGTCCTGAGAAAAAAAATCACAAATGACCCAAATACAATATGTGTGAGTTTTTCTAAATACAAGATTAGGGTTAAAGAAAATAATTACCTTAATAAAACGTCCAGAAGTTGAAATGCAGTTTTACAAATGTTTGCATTTTTATTGACCGCCAAATTAACTAAAAACTTCGACGGGACCGAGGATGTTAAATACCTGATTATGATATTTTGTTCATCTTCAGTAAGTGCATCATTTTTAAGAATTTTTATTACACTTTTCATGGCGGAAATATTTTGTTTGACATCCTAAAACATATTAATTATACTTTTATCATATATTAGTATTTCTAAAGAAAACTACCTTCATGCCAAAACATTTTGCGTAAACTTGCAAAGAGTCATCCACATTTTTATAAAGAATCGATGAATATTCATGTAGTTTGAAAATCTTATTTGCAGTATAATGGGAAATAGATTTAAATCTGAAAGGGAAATCGTAGTTACGTAAACTAAGATACATTCATCAGAGATGTCTGCGAACTGAGCAAATTTTTATTCCCCAAACATAAAACAATTTTTATTATAAAAATCTTCATTTTGTTGTTGAAAGATAATTCCCCAAGTGTTTTTTTTTGTGGAAAAAAGAAAGTTTGCAATTGTATATATGTAGACATTTCGGAAAGTTTTTTTTACATATAAGCTCAAAACTTCAAATTTTCTTTATGCTTAATTTTTTCGTAAAAGGCCAAATAATAAAATAAATACAAATGTTCCGCAAAATAGGATTTTGTGAAAAGGAAATTGAGCAAAAACTTGTAGCAACTCGCTCTGTTTTCTTTTTATAGACGCTCCGCACATAATTCCATCCCGAAAATTTGAAGCGAATCGATCGAATGATGCATTTTGTGTTTCCCTTCACGTTCTTACCTAAATCTGCCACCGAGCATATCATTTGATTCAAAGTGCCCCAATACTACGAATACACATTGGCAGTTTGAGCCGATTCGGTTCAATTATTCTCTTTTAAAATAGTTAATTTATTTATACTTCCTTTTCCACAAAATCCCAACAGAGAAATTTTTAAAATCTCCAGATAAATTTTAAAAGATGCCGGTAATAAACAAAATGTAATTTACCTTAGAGTTTTCTAGCGCAAAGAAACCTAGGTTTTTTGTATATATTGGTACACATTTTGTCTTTATAACTTTTGCGACATGGCGCACCGTTTTCGAGAAAATCGTAAACAACTATTTAATTTGTATGCGGAAGGGGAAAGCTTATTTTTTTCTTACATGCGAATTATCTCCAAGATTAGCGTAATCTTTATGCAAAAAAATTGTATTGCCGTTTTTATGGAAGGATTTCATTAAAACATTTACTTGAAAACTTGTCTTAAAAGACCAATTGCAAGGATGAGCATTTTCGGGCTTTCAACCATATTATAAACATAATGAAAACTGTGATTGCCAGGCAATATCCTATATCGCGGGACTTTTAATTTTCAAATAGAATTAGTTTCATTATAACATTCCGATTGATTTTTTTCAATGCTGCTCCGAATGAATTTTCATGTATGAAGCACTTATGTAAAATTGCATTATGACCAATGTTGTCTTTAAAACTTTTTCGATATGACGCGACGGTCCGATTTTGTCCGTTGACGAACTCGTCCTCCCATTTTACGAAAAAACTGCTGTGCCAAATTTTAGGTCTCTAGCCCAATTCGTTGTCAAGTTTTCATGTCCACTAGACAGCCCGACAGACAGACGGACACGCAAAAACTAAGTTGATTCATCCTTCTAAACACAAATTCATTTTTTGGCCAAATTCATTTTTCAAATTCGTTTTTTGGCCGACAATTAGTTCTAGGCCAGCAAACCTATTATACCCTTTTACGGTTTCACCATATAGGGTATAATCAGTTAGTAAATTGTTAAAAAAAACATACTGTAGTCCGTATTCAGAGATTACAAGAAGTGCGTCCATCCAACTCGTCAAACCTGTGCTCGGTTTAGTGCCTTCTTTAACTTTGACTTCAGTTAAGCCCGATAAAAGCTGGATACCTGAAAAAATTGTCAGCGTTAAGGCCTCTTGTGAGAAATATATGTGAACCAAAAGTACAAATAAATGAAGCCACCGGTTGAAAGCTGTCGAGCTTACACATTTCAGTTAACAACTCCACTGGGTCCTGCATCCATTCAAATGGCACTTTTTGGCAAAAACTCTCAATGCACAACAGACAAATAAATGTTTCAAATTGTGAAAATGGTTTCTCCTTGAAATTTGGTTGCTTCTGCAAAGTACAATTCTTAGATTTTGAAAATGAAGCTAAAAACTATTAAATCTCCTACATAACTTTTTTCCACGTCGTTGAGGACCTCAGCTGGGCTGTTTTCGATTTCATCTTCGGTCCAGACGTGTTTTATTTCAAGAAAATCAAAAATCCATTGGAAAAAGTCGATTTTCGAAACTTTTTTCGATTTTATGTCGGATGCTAGCAAAGCTGCAATCCCCTATAATTCATTGCTAATGTACTCTTCTTCAGTATAATCCATTTATCAATAAACTTACCTTGAAAGTGGATCCAGGTCTAAAATATTCAATTATTCTCATTGTTATTCTATGCACTCCTACCGTTCAAAATGCCGTTATTGAAAAGAAATTTGAATATCAGCTGAACAAAAATGGCAACACTAAGGACGAAATGTCAAGTTTTCAAAAATTTGTTTTATGGGATACAAATACTATTCGCTTTACCAGAGTGACTATATAATATGTGTTTTGGTTTTCAGCACCGCAGTGTTCTTTTTGAGGCTTTTGTTTTCTGTCCAACAACAAGAAAAATGAAATTTAAAAAAATATATAATTTTTATTGGGGACAGTCATAGGAAGTAGAGTCCGACCGATTAATCGGCTTCGGCCAAAAATCACTTCGGTCAAACCTTTGGCTTAATTTTGGCCGAAGCCGAAGGTGCAAGTGAACAAAAATATCAATGCAATGAAAACAAAAATACAGTAGAGACTCGGTATTTCAAACACTCTGTAATTATAAAATCACGCTAATTTGAACAATCATTTTTTAATATTGGGTATCTTGTAATTCGAATTGTGGTCGATACATTGGTCTCTGTAATTCGAACTTTTCTAGTCGAGAATGGAAATAGCTTGAATACAATAACTAAGCCATTTACCAGCAAAATTTGCGTGGTGGTATGTACTGTCGCAACTGTACAGGCATTGATTTTGAAGCGAAAATTTCAAGTTTCCTTAAAAAGAATTAAATGTTGTCTCACAGGTATATATACTTTTTTTTGCCACTAAGACTGTTTTAATAAACAAAATGTACACCATAAAAAAGAATCCAGTAATTAGAAAATCTCCGTGGTTCCAATTAGTTCCGGTTTTTATTGATTCGAATTACAGAATCTCTACTGTAATTGCAATCAATTATTATACCTAGATATAATATTCAAGGTATTAAACAAATTGGAAAATCTTTCTAGCTTTAATAATTTGGCTGCGTATTCTAATATATTATCGTGTAAATAGCCATTCTGGATTACATGCTTTCTACAAAGTCTATCTAAATGGCAGAATAAAATGAAAGTTAAAATTTTTAGTTCCGAAAGAAAAAAAATGCAAAAAAGCCCACCCATGTAGCACCAAAAGTACTTGTTATCGTAACAAAAGTATCGAATTGGTACTCGTATTTACTTGGATCGAATTAGAGTGACTATGTATACTCGTATTATAGTGTGGCCATCGGAAAATCGTTCACAGTTCAAATATTTAGAAAAGTTTCGAACCGTCTTATTTCGAAAATTTTCGTGAAAAACTGCTTTGTTTTCATTTTATTTTAAGAATTTCTTCTATTTAATTTTTTTAAGCTCTTCATCCAAAAAACAGTACTTAAGTTAATCGATTAAAACCTTTTTCATGTAAGAATGGCTAAAAAAAAACAAAAGCAATTTAAAAATAGCAACAGATCACTTTCACGTTGGCCGCACTCTAGTATTATATAGTCACTCTAGACCGAATTAAGCCTCCCAGTGAACAAGAAAAGCCTTATTGACTATGTTTACATTAGGCGTCACTTTGAGGCGGCACGTCATTCGTCAGGGTGAGGGACGCAGTGGGGAGGGAAACCAAAAAGAGCGAACGAAGTTTAGATTCACTTAAAATTATCGGTCGCAAACCGGTTTTTGAGTCTGGTCGTTGAAACCTGTCGTTTAGTTTTGTTGATGAAACCGGTTTATTTGTGAGGTTAAATTGAAAGCAGAAATTTAGAGAAATGTGTTTCTGCTTTTGCCACTGCCTCTGCTGCTGCTTTATTGGAGGTCATCACATAAGACGCTATGTGTTCTAAAGTTCTGCTTCTGCCTCTGCCCAATTGGAGTTCTCGCTTAAAGGTAGAACCTGAATCGTACGTCGATGCGTCCGTCACGTTGACAGTTCGAGTAGAATCAACGGGCTGCTATGAGTACTCCCCTAATAATACGTAGGTCGAATTTCTACTTTTACATGCGGCAACGCACGGAAATGTCACTTCGCAAAAAAGTTTGTTAACAATTTAAGCAATATAAGTATGGAATAAATTGAAAGTAATTGTTTCGACGATAAACTAATAGAAGAAGTGCAAAACAATGAATTAACTCCAGATTCGTTGCCGTACCCAACTGTCACCGCATCGAACTGTCAACCGGATGCACGCATGAAGGTAGAACCTGAATCGTACTTCGATGCGTCCGTCAAGCTAGAACCTGAATCGTACGTCGATGCGTCCGTCAACGAATCTGGAGTTAATTCATTGTTTTGCACTTCTTCTATTAGTTTATCGTCGAAACAATTACTTTCAATTTGTTCTATACTTAAATTACTTAAATCGTAAACAAACTTTTTTGCGAAATGACATTTCCGTGCGTTGCCGCATGTAAAAGTAGAAATTCGACCTACTCTATGCGGTTGCCGCATCGGAAAACGTATTATTAGGGGAGTACTCATAGCAGCCCGTTGATTCTACTCGAACTGTCAACGTGACGGACGCATGACGGACGCATCGATGTACGATTTAGGTTCTACCTTTACTCCGGAATAACGGAACGCACCCCGGGCCAATTGCATTCCAGCAATTTTGAATTATGAAAATGGTAAGGCTGGTCATTTGAATCGTCATTTTTTTAAACGTCACAACTGGGTTGTGTTTTTAGATTTTGTGCTGAATTTCTAATCATTTGTTAAAATATCCTGTAAAAATGAATAAGTCGAACAGTGGAGAAAACGAAGATTTCAACGCAACGCTTTTCGATGCGAGAAATTTCTATTACATCGGGAATTTTATGGGCTCTATTAACACCGTATTGCCCGAGCAGGTTAGTTTAATCAATTTAAAAAACAAGGCAATTATTTTGATTGTTGCTAATTTTGCTTCACATTCTGAGAATTTTCGCTAATTTTCTTTTTCTGTATATTCGGTTTAAATTGCAGACAACAGGAGCCCCAGAGCTGCTCGCCTACTCTTACTATTCGTATCTGGCCATTGAATCGGGAAGATTAATAACAAGTGAGATTAAAAATGATAATCCCACGTCTTTGTTGGCCTTCCGATATTTGTACGAATATTTGAACGAGAAGAATGCCGCTAAGCGTGAGGAAATTGTCCAAGTTTTCGTTAACAAAGTCCAGCAAGATGTCGGATCCACGAATATTTGGCTAGTCACTGCCGCAATAGTTTTCAGCAAGGAGGAGATGTACGAAAATGCCCTGAAGTATGTTTTATTTCAATTTTAATACTTGTTTGTGTAGCATTTTTATAACTCAAAATTGTGTGTAAAAAAGTCTTAAATTGTGTGTAAAAAAGTCGTGTGTAAGAAGTTTTTACAAATTATAATTCGTATTTACTTTGTACTGCCTTGAACTGATTTAGAAAAACATAAGAAAAACTACAGTTGCCAGGGGACAGTGGTTCATTTCCAAAACTCACTAAGAACATTTTTGGGAAAAATTCAGTTAATGATGCAGAATCGTTTATTTATTTGAAGTCTTTTAGTATACTAAATAGTAGTTTTCCATATTTATTAAATTCATGGCAAATGCGTCCCAAATAAGTGTTCCTTTGCTATCTACACCCCCTATTTAGTTCCAAAATTTCCAGAAAATTCAAAATCCAGTGTCAAAACTAGCTGTCTTCCGAACATTTTTCCGAACAAGACTAATTTACATATTTCTCGAATACACGATATTGTAAACTGTCTTTTACACTTTAAATTTTTATTTGGTACTAATAGTATTTTGCAAATGATATTGGTTGATTGGGGGTTTAAGCGGATAGGTAAGGAATTCTTTGTGTAAAGCCTGGCTAAAGCCTGCCTTATACGGTCAATATTTTTGTTTTAATATATTGAAGCAATATTGAAAGGCCTTCAATAAAAATTAGATCGTTTTGATTATATTCAACCTTTTTGCTTTCAATATTTTTGCTCAATGTATTGAACGACAAAAATGTTGAAGCAACAATATTGACCGTGTAAAAGGGTCCATAGATGGCCAACTTTGTTGCCAACCTGGTTGGTAGTTTTTACCACACACGAGACGGAATGTTGGCAACCAAGTTCTCAACATCATTTTTAACAAGATCCCGTCGACTTTAGGTGAATTCTCTAATTTTTTTTATTGTTTATAGTTTACTATATGGTTATAGGACAACTATAGGGTATATGTTGACTAGTGAAAAATGAGTAAGGATTTGTTATTGGTATTGGTTTTAAACGAGTTGTGCCCCCTTTGAAAAAGAAAAAAATTTGGGCAAAGGAGTGGTATCAGAACCGTGCTGAGTTTTCTCATTCAAATTTAATGTGTGAACTACGTGTGACTGCACCTGACGATTTCAAAAACTTTTTAAGAATGGACAGCAACACCTACGATGAATTATTGGATGCAGTAAGACCATTCATTGAAAAGAAGGACACGATAATGAGAATAGCTATTCCTGCAAATGAAAGGCTGTCTGCAACCCTACGGTTTTTGGCAAGTGGCCAGAGCTTCGAGGACTTAAAATTTCTCACTGGAAAGTCTTGGAGTCAGGTCGTACGATCAAAACCCTAGTAAAATTAACCAAACTCAACCGAACTTAATCAAATAAACTATTTTTGACTCTTCACTGTTCTCATTGCAGTACTCAATGCAACTGAGATTGGCAACCAGGTTGTAAACTTGCCTACAGACACCCCAACATGACAACCTGGTCGACAAGATGAAAAACCAACCGCCAACTTGGCCACAGACATACAACATCGACTCCAACATTGCATGTTGGCGACCAGGTTGGCAACAAAGTTGGCCGTCTATGGGCCCTTTAAGGCAGGCTTAGATGTCCAACTCGTCAGCTGTGGGGAAAACAATCCAGAAAAATTTAATTTGGTAGATGAAATGAGATAAAATTTAGTCTTGAAAGTTATTTGAGGGTGATAACTGTTTCGATAATTACATTTTGCAAATTTAATAAGCATGTTGCTTGCAGAATTGTCTGGCTATCCGATATTAGCGCCCCAATTTGGTCCCTAGAATAATTTAAATATTTTTAAATAAGCATTTATTAAAATTTTATACAAAATTTCTTTGACTTACTATGTATTTATTTTTTATTTAACTTACTATGTAAGAATCCCGATTGAATATTTTTCATAGCATCACACTAACCACACAAGTCCTGTGATGTTTCGATATGTTATAGTGGACCGAAAACTAAGGGACAAGTGTGTTTTCAAAATCGCCAGAAAGTCCCTTTTAAAGGGTGTTTTGGAGGGGGGTATTTTGACCGAAAATGCGGTTTTTGGCCATTACTCGGCAATAAGTCGGATTTTCACAAAATGTTTTCTTTTGGAAATAGAATCAACCAAGTATTTTTGGAAATACAAAAATTTAATTTTTTTAGGGCAGTGAAATCTAATTTCCTATAAATTCGAACTGCAAAACGAATTGCATATTTTGAAAGGCCTATCAAAACTAAAGATTATCTGTTTTTGCATTTGACCATAACAAGTCAAATAATAAGATAAGCGCTTCTTTTTCCAACCCTTGTCACATTGATTTTTTTCTCCATTTCTTTTGCTTCGAATGAGATAGAATCTCAATTTTTTACACAAAAGTTTCTGTTTTAAGGCTTTTTTATCAAGTGAAGATAACTTTACCATCCCGCCACAAGTTCACAAGTTGGGTTTTTCGGTGTTTAAGAAACTCAAGCAACTAGTCCACGTGCTAGTATAAATTGAAAGGAAAAACAAATTATTTAAATCGTTTTTTTGGACGCGACTCCAATTTTTATAAAAAACAAGTTCTTATTTAAAATTTCAAGTTTTTAAAAAAATGAAACATTCAGGAGAGCTTACTAGCGTCAATTACTAGTGTCAGTTTCCCCGATTTATATATATTACGAGAAAACTCAAAAGGAATTTATCGACATCGTTATCGACTAGGGATGCCAAGAATACCTCGATGTTTGCAAAACATCGAGGTATCGTTGAAAAATGTCGAGTTTTAATCTCGATGTTGAACAGGCAGATATATCGAGGTATCGATGTTGTTATGCACGATGTTCAAACATTGCTCTTCATAAAATTAGTAGAGGAACTAATTTTAAGATTAGAGGGACTAGTTTTTAGATAGATTTAATATAGCCACTCTACTTAAAGATTTGTTTAAATTTCCCTTGGTATCAATTTTCGGTTTCATCTTTCTACAAGATTTTGCAAAAAATACCAGAGCTAGCCATGAAATTTTACAGAGAAGTTTGGTCCTGATGTGGAAATCCGTTAACCGGAAGTAACCAAAAGGCAACTTTTTAAAAACTACGACTTCGTTTTTTGCAATTTATTCCGAAACTAACCTTTTTCCACATTTC
The DNA here is from genome assembly GCA_964034945.1 of Chrysopilus asiliformis. Lineage (NCBI taxonomy): Eukaryota > Metazoa > Arthropoda > Insecta > Diptera > Rhagionidae > Chrysopilus > Chrysopilus asiliformis. The sequence goes on from OZ035960.1 coordinate 57,091,931, forward strand.
TTAAACTTGGAGACAATAAAATTTGCTACATTTATGTCTTTTACTAGAACTCCGTATCTCAAGCCGTTATGAAGATATGCCGGTATTTTAAAAAAAATAGTTTTTAGCGAACATCTCGAAAACTAACGGGTTTTTGGTGGTTCAACGTATAAGAAGAATTAAAACCGTGTTAATTCTACCTGCGTGCACTCCACCCACAGTAGAGCATCCGCCAGGTGGCTAAATTATTTATTAAATTTAACTTTTTCAAAACATCGGAAAAACATCGAGGTATCGATGTTTTCAGGACGATGTTTTTTGACATCAATATTGCCTTAAAAAAAGCATCGATTTTCGATATATCGAGGTTTTATGAACGATGTTGCATCCCTATTATCGACACCTACCACGGAAAATTCAGTCCAAAAGTTGTAAAGTTATTTGTAAGAACTAGGGGAACAAATTAAATTCATCCGTAAACATATCTCACCATCCCTGAGAATACCAGGTAAAGCAAATTCTGAGGAATTTCTAAATGTATACAGCGTGATGAAATTAAGTGCACGAGTAACAGAAGAAACTATAATCTTGAAGATTCAAATTCGTCTACCAAAAGAAAAGATGTATCAACTGTTTCAAATGTATTCACCACCTACTCATTACGATGACAGTCATTTCTACATGCAACCATTGATCATGGTCTTAGCTGTAACATTACATTGAGATTCAAATTTCACATTAACTAAGTTTGAGCTGAACGAGTTGTACGGACTGAGGCACTTGAACAATTATATCGTCAACAACAGCCAATCTATAACAGTCAAGCAGTTTCCAGTAGATCTGAAATCGACTTAGGTTCTGTTGAGGAGACCGCGCGTGCTCAGGTGTGAACACAGCGCCTCACCTGGAGGCTTGCAAGCTCATTGTGATGTCTTTCGTACTCATAAGACCTTTCATCAAACGCGCTGCTCCATTTGGAACCAGTCCGATTTGTTGACAAGACTCAGCATATGCTCGAGTTTATGGTCGCTTAATTCCATCAAACTGCTATAAATTTTGGCCGTAAGCATGCAATATTGTCGTGCTTGTAAGGCTGGACACTCATAGAGTGTTCCGTGGTCTCTTGCTCTTCATCGTTACCACAGCTGCGGCAAACACCATTCGCGATCGCGCCCCATCTCCTGACCATAGTGGCAAGGAGGCAGTGCCCCGTGATAAAACCAGTGAGAAATCTCATGGATGCCGTACTCAGTCTTAGAAGAGTATCGATTCTGGGTCTGTTGATACTTGACCAAAGTGAGCTGGTGATTGCACAATCTTTTTTGTATATTTGTGTTGTTCACTATTTTCCCATTTATGCTATTTCTTGAGGATTCCTCGCTCTATATCCATTCCGGTCCCTAACTAAGTCAATAGCAGCGTGTCAGAGGCCGAGCTGGTTAAGAGTTCTGGGGCAATTAGACACCTTCTTTGACTTAATCGTCGACAAATCAAGTGCCTTGATTGTTGATTGACTGTCGACGTAGATTCTCACCCTAGGTAGTTATCTCGTCAAATTGAATTTCTTTCTGTAAATATTTTGCCTGTCCTCATATATGGTATTTGACGATTGGTCACTAGTAATTGTAATTTTTCTTGTGTTTTGATATAACTTCAACGTAACTGTATCTAGCTTACAATAGTATATTACGCAACAAGGGGCGAAAGTCAACGATTTCACGAGTGTGAAGTTAGCTGCACGAACAAAACGAGGACATATATCACACGAGTGAAATCGTTGACTCGCTCCGAGTTGCGTATATAATTTTTCATAACAAATTCATTGAAAATATGACTTGAGATGCCATTGAAACGCGATTTTCGTATTGGAGAGTAACGCAAAAGGAGTTTGATGGGTCCAGGGCCATACGGGGCCCTGGAGCAGAGCCCCGGTCAGGGGGTTCTTCAGCAGAAGTAAATTTTTAAAAGAAACAAAACAACTATATTCTATAAATTCGTTTTATTACTAAGAAATGTTGGTCAAAATAGATTTTAATTTTTAAATTTCTGAAATAAAAAATCATAACAAAAAATGGAAATCGGCAATGCTCAACTAAATCACACGCAAAATACAATGTGCCGAAAACGCAACTTTCGACCCACTACGGACAGTGGCGGTCCTAGCCAAATTTTTAGGTGGTGCGAGATCTCAAAGTGGCGCCCCTCCAAATACAAAACTTTAGTGTTCTTTCTATGCAGTTGCTTACTCGTCATTTTGCTGCACAGAATTTACATTGAGACAAAATTGAATGTAATTTTTCACATCTATAAACAGTATCAGACGACCAAATATCTATCTATGGTATATATGAGACGACAACTTTTACAGATGAGAAATAATACAATTAATATTTTGTTCGACAACTTTTAGTTAAACTTTTTGCTGCAGACAGTAATCACTAATGAAAATTTAAAAAAAAATAAAAGGAGAACCAATTTGATAAAAAAAACTTAGATGACCACCTTTCTAGCTTTTCGCTTGATAATTTTTTTATTAAGTCGGAATAATTTAACTCCTGGGGAATAGCATTTTCTATGGATAAAATTCCAAGATCTGACAGTCTTTCCTGACACATAGTAGAACGTAGGTAAGTTTTTATAAGTTTTAATTTACTGAAACTTCGTTATCCTTAAAGCTCGGTTTAGACGAGACAAGTAACTTGCGGCAAGTAGACGTAAATACACGCGTTTTGACCTAGTGTGCGACGCTCGCATATGTGTGAGAATACTTGCCGCTCTCATTTTATATTTGCTGCTTTGCCAGAAAACGTCGTAACATTTTAAGGAAAAAACGACACGGATATAAAAAACTCGTCGGCAACAAACAGTTTCAGGTCGAAATTCGCAAATTTTTCCACAAAAAAGAGTCGTGATATTTTTTCTCAGAAAATTTTAGGTTATGTTTTCCTTCGGGTGTCATTCTACTTGAAATGATTTACTTGAAACGTGTAAACTAAGCAAACTACTTGCCTCTCTTTACTTGCCGCAAGTTACTTGCTGTGTATAAACCCTGCTTTAGCGACAGTTACAGGTACAGTCAACAAGATACGTAGCGCTGTCCACACATTCGGAAAAATATCCTGCCAATCATTTTGTTTAATAAGTGGAAGAACTTTTAACGGGTCTGCTGATTGAAGATCCTTTAATAATGGGTTCAGACTCATAAGTTCCTCAACCAATTCACAACCAGACACGTCATATTTATCCTCATCGGTTAACTTGATTTGCAAATCAGCACAGGCTTTTTGCAATATGAACTTTTCAGGAATTATTTTGATGTTATATAAAAACCGCCATGTATCATTGAATTTTGATAGTTGTCTAAATCGAGTGACCAATGCATTCTCAATTGTATCAATCATTGGGTGAAAAACGTTCTATATTCTCACTTTCACATATAAAACTGACACAACTGGTAACAACAGCGTGTGGACTCGAGATGTTGTTCAGCGTTGTCGTTACAACTGTGGTTGGAAAGGCCCATTCATTTGCGCGCCCGATCGGTCGTCGGTCAATAACGAGTCGGTGGCGGCGGTCGCGTTTCGGTTGATTTCGCCGCTGACTACGGAGGCATCGAAAGGCATATTTTCAATGCATGTGTTATGAAAAGAGTATTTTTCGTAGCTTTTATTTTTCTTTGTGCAATATTCGGCTTCGGCCGGAGGTTGAAAAAACAGCCGAAGTTGGGCTTCGACCAAAAACTAACCTTTGTTCGGAATTATAACCTTGCGGGAGGATCAAGAAGCGTGCAACGACAAAGGTCTATTAAAAAAATCATGTGCCGTAAAATGTATAAAATTATATTTTATATAAAATATTTGAAAGTTCTTCACATTCAAGTCTGATCTATAGATAAGTAAGTTATGTCCAAATCATCTTAGGCTTGATGCAAAAGCTGTTAGAATTTTTTTTCGTTATAGAAGAATGGTCCATTTTTTATAGTACATATATGTCAATTTTTTTTAACCAGGGCTGTGGAGTCGGAGTCGGTCAATTTTCACAAGAGAGTTTAAGAGTCGGAGAAAATTTGTCGACTCCAACTCCGAACCGGTTATTTTACCTCCATTGGCCACTCTCTAGTCTGTTGTCCCTCTAGTTTAGATCAAATCTCAATGTTTTGTAACCAAAAACAATTTTTGATTTGGGGTTTGAGGTGATTTAATGATTTTTTTAGCCGAAGGAATCGGAGTTGAAGTTACATCGTCTAGACTTTCAGGAGTATGAGGCAGAGTCGGATATTCTGATATTTCAGGAGTGAAATTGATTAAAGTTGGTTTTTTTATATACAATATTGTTTCGAAATAGTTTATTGTTGATTCTCTATTAGGGTGCTGTCTATTTACTGCATATTTATAAACTTATATCATTCTATTTTTAGAGCTCTTCATGGGTCAGACGATTTGGAATGCATGGCCTTAAGTATATTCTGCTTGCTTAAGCTCCATAGAGTGGACCAGGCAAAACTAGTTTTGGCTAAGATGCAAGAGAAGAGCGATGATGCAACATTAACGCAGTTGGCTCAAGCGTGGGTCGCTATTTTAAGCGATGGGGACCAACTTCAGGATGCTTTTCATATATTCCAAGAATTCTGTGAAAAATATTCATCAACGCCGTTGCTTTTGAATGGTCAAGCGGTTTGCCACATCGGCCAGGAAAAGTATGAAGAAGCTGAAGATGTTCTCAAAGAAGCATTATCAAAGAAACACAATGATTATGATACTTTAGTGAATTTGGTGGTTCTGTCGCATTTGACTGGAAAAAGCGGCGAGGTAAATACTTTTATCATAGTATAATACAGTACGGAAAGTTTAGAACAAATGTGTGAACAATTTTTCAACGCACTATACGCTTTAATTTAACACATATTTTGCCGTTTTATCAAACGCGCAAGTAACGCTACTGACGAAAACTTAAAAAGAGTGTAAACTTATTCCCATACCCAAAAATTTTCCATTTTCGATTAAAGCACTAAAAAAGATATGCATAACATTATTACATTCGCAATTTAAAAAAAAACTTTTTATTTCTGATAAATAATTACTAAGTCATTTCTTTTCACAAATTATTTAGGTGGTGAATCGGTACATTGAACAGTTGAGACAATTTCATCCCGAAAGTGATTTTATTAAGGATTTGCAGCTTAAAGATGATGAATTTGATAAATTATGTCTTCAATATGAACCCGCCAATAAAATTGCAATGCCGACTTTTTAAAAACTCGATGAATTCCATACAATGAGTTCTACTGTATTTCCAAGATAAATATTTTTAAATATAACTCAATTATTAAAAATGTTTTTTGCTTAATTTCCTTTAAAAAACGAACAATTATCTCAATAAGTTGCTTTGTAAATTTTAATTTTTAGGGCCGCGAAATATACGAGAAACATGTAAATATTAAAGGAAACAATTTCAATCTAAAGTACAATTCAGACTAGCGATTGCGATTACGACTGAGCCTCCCGACCAATGAGATCAAAGCTCTCATGTCCCGATCGTTGAAAACTTTGATCTCATTGGTCGAGAAGGTTCAATAGAAATACAAGAGTAACTATTCACTAAGTTTATATTTTAATTTATCTACGATGAAGTTCGTGGCGGGAGTTTTGCCACGACCGTATTCATTTTGCAAGTTGCGATTGAAGTTTCTGATGACATTAGTCGCTTTTACACCTTTCTTCAATCGGGTTGCATCCGTTTATCAGATCAGAGGGGATCGGAGACTACGGGAGAAATGGGTCGTTCGAGGCCTGGGCGCAGCCATGGTACAATAACAGAACCATGGTCGATTTCAACTGTCAAATGGTAGATATAATATAATTAAGTTACGCAATTCAGGAAATTTTAAAATAAAGGCGAATGAAATTATTTTACATTAAAGTTTTATTATTTTTTTGTTTTATAAAGTGTAATTTACGTGCATAATTACAACATATTTATTTTTCTTCGATTTCAATCGTGATATTTTTGGTTTTTTACGATTCAATTCTTTCCTAGGACATGAATTAACGATAAAATTTGGTTTGCAATCTTAGTAATTGTGTTGAGCATAAATATTTTTGCATTTATTGGGACTGTGGATCCATGTGCGTTTATCATAATCAATTGGTTCATTCTAGTCTCCCTTTAATGTTGTTCCGGCGAAAACATCTAAAAGGAAAATTCAAAATAGGCACAAGGGTATTGCGGCTGCGCGCTTTTTTATACCCGTATGGTGAAACCAAAGGGTATATTAACTTTGCCTTACCGTTTGTAACGCCAAGATCCCGTCATCGCACAAAAAAATGAATTACACCAGTGTGTTTAGAATGATAAAAAAAATTGAATTTTGCATGTCCGTCCGTCTGTCTGTCTGTCTGTCCGTCTGTGGCGCGGATTGCGGGCGCACGGATTGAGCTAGAGACTTGAAATTTTGCGTGGATCCGTTTTTCGTAAAATGCGAGGCTAAGTTCGTTAATGGGCAAAAATGGACCATTAGGGGGGGTACCCCCCATACGAACGAAATCGTTTTTTGTGAATATCTCGAAAACGGTGCATCTTATCAAAAAAGTGCAAGAACAAAAGTTATTTAGAATATAATTCTACATAAAACTCCCATACATGAAAATCCAATTGGAATAAATTTTAAAAAATCTTATTGGAAAGTTTGACTTCAAAGTGGAATTTCGGTACAACTGTTCAAATTTTGATACGAATATCACCATACGGGTCTCCAATGATTGCCAGATAGGCAATTATAGCTTTTGTTATGTTTTCTGTTCGCAACTAGAAAAGTTTGCTTAGGTGACACGCACACATTGAAATGAGATGTATAAATATTTTTTTAAAGAAATTCGCAAAAAAGAAAAAATATAAAAGCGAGAGCATGGATTTACCCGATTGACGCTCGGCAACGAAGAAAGATTTATAAGCGGCCATTAAGGGTGTGCCAGATATCCGCATAGTCCGCCAAATTCAAACATACGAACCCACATCCTCCAATTTTGGGGACGGATGTTTGGTTTCATGAATTTGCCTCTCTTTTTATAAAGTTATAAAAAAAATATTTAATAAATTTCTTTGTTTTAACAAAATTAATGGTATTATAAAAAAATAACGAAGATTACACAAGTCAACACGAATTTTGAGTCTGGGTTCTGCAAGTTTGATTTTGATTTCTTATGCCTAACTAATGAAAGAAAAAATATTTTGGTCTAATAAAGTTTGCTTTTGTAGCAACCAGAACGATATTTCAAATTTTAATGAAATTATCCATTTTTTTAATTTCAATTATTATATATAAAAGGAAAACAAACTTTTTATATATTTACATCACTTTTATTTGCCAAACACAATAAAAATAATCCTACAAATACAAAAAAGAATACAAATTAGCTTTAAAAATGAATATTTTTTGTATTTCTTCTGTGTAAGTACGAACTTTCTCGTATCAGCCCCCAAATGTAGTACCCATCATGTTCTCGTTATATTGTCCCTGATAACGTTGTTCAAAGTCCATCACATCTTGGTGAAAACGTTCCCCTTGCTCTTCCGAATATGCCCCCAAGTTATCTTTAAATCGATCTAAGATGAGGTGCCCATATTTTATCTTGACTTCGAATGGGAAGTTTAAAATAGGCTTCATAGGCTTCACAGAGTTTTATATTTGTTGACAAATTAAATTTTTTGGATCTTACTTTAATGAATTCCCCGCAAATGTAGCAAAAAGAGTCAACGTCATTTTTACACTTTTTGGGAGGCATTTTTAGAGCTCTGACACACAAAATACGTTGTTATTCTGGAAAGCGCTAACGTACACTACCCAACTGCTCTGCCACTCCATGCTCCACACCAGCAACCCCCCCCCCCCCCACCTCCCCCCACCCTCCCCCCGCCACACCCTCACCCACTCTGTACACTAATGTGGTGTGTATTAAAAGCCGTTACCGCTTAAACAATCTGCCGATACCTTACATATTTATTTATCATTGTATAAACCACAAAAGCAAACTTTATTTATTATGAATGCAGTTTTTGTTTACTTTTCGATGTAGGCAGTCGGAAAATATTCATTAAACAATAGACCCAAAAAAAAAATTTTTTTTTGTTGAATTGTGTTATTCATTCAAATGAATGAATTTTGACACACTTCAAATCGTATTACACAGTATATCAATTAAATTCTACCAAATAATAAATAAAACGCGAAAATTTTTGATTTTTTAAATTTTATATTGTGATCTAACTGCCGTAAACCGAGATGGCGAATATTGAATGTCGTTGAATATGTTCCCCACCAGTTGCTGTTTCGTGATAGAATACGATCGTAATCGTAAAGGTGATGGGCCACTAGATGCTCTGTTTGCTTCGCTTGGTTTACTCACTTTGACACAAAAACGTCTTTGTTTCGTACTAAAACATCTGAAAAAGATAGAATTGGATTTTCCGTGGGTAGGTTTAAACAAGTATTTAAAATATTCCAAAAATATGAAAAATGAAATGAAAATTGTTATGATTTATTAGGAGGTTTAACACATTAATATTAGGTGATTTCTTTAAACTTAATATTACTTAAAACTTAGATTATTTAAACTTATTTTTAATTATTGTTCCGTTCAACGTTAGGGATTTAATAGAGCAATGAAACAACTGTTTTTATAAAGAAAATAGATTTTTGTAAAAAACTAAAAATGTAATAAAAGAGATGTCTGTAATTGAAGAAGGTAAAAATGAAAAAGTTAATTTACTGCGTTTTTATATTATATAATTTTACTTTCTTATACGTAGTACAGTAGAACACGCTTAAATGCACATCGAATTTCGCAGAATTTCATGTGCGTTTTTCCGTGTTTTGCATTTATCCGTGTTTTACATTTATCCGTAGCACGGATGAATGCACATTAATGTGCAATTATGCAAGTAAAAGATAAACATGCAACTTTAATATTCCTGTAATAAACGTTTAAATTCAACAAGGCTACACAAAAACAAAGAATCTAATTAAGAATTCATTTTATTAAATTAAAATAACAATAATCACATTTTTTTTTGTGTGATTACATTTCATTTTTGCACATGTGCATTTAAGCGTGTAAAATTTCATGTAATTTATACTTTTGCGGATGTGAAATTGGTTGCATTTAAGCAAGTATTGCAATTAAGCGTGTTTAATTTATCCGTGTATATTTGTATGAAAAATGCTTGAAAATCCTCCAGGCACAAATTTTGCGTGCAATTACACGAGTTTTGCATTTAAGCGTGTTGCATTTAAGCGTGTTCTACTGTATAATGAAAAATTTCGCTTAGCTCTAAAAGACACAATGTGTGCTTCAGAGGAACATCTCATTTTCAAACACATTTTTATAGATGTATTGATGTTTTGCTATTGACATATGTTCCACACGCCATGCTTTTACTTGGTAAAAATACATCGTGCCTTTTAGGGCTAATTTTGCCTAAAAACATTTCCTGAACACTCCTGAGTTGATTGGAGCATTATTATAAAACTGTCTTTCTATCTGTCACACTGTGTAAGAGATTTCTTAAAAACTAATAGAGTTAGAGTTATGAAGTTTTACAGTCATGTTTGGCCCTGGAATGGGACGAGCCTATAAATTTTTGGTGGAAATCCTTTAACCGAAGTAACCAAAATGGCGTCTTTTTAAATTCTGAATTTCGGTTTTTGTTATTATAACTCCGAAACTACGCGTTTTTGAGTAGTCATTTCTACCACGAAAACTAGAGACAATAAAATTTTCTACATTTTTGACTCTACGAATCTCAAGTCGTTACAGAGATATACCGTTATTTAAACAAAAATCAATTTTTTGCGATTATCTCGAAAAGTAGTGGGTGTTAAAAAGAATAGCATTCCCGGCAATTTTGACTTTTACCGTTATCAGCTATCTTTTACGGTTATCGAGATATCATTAAAAGTAAAAAAAGTAGATTTTTGCGGATGGGTTGCGGTTTTTCGAAAACAGTTAAAAGCAGAATTAAAAGTATTAATATTTTATTCGTCAGATTATAGTGTAAATTGTGAGGAATCGTAGATTATGTATATGAAAGTTAAGTGCTGTTCACATTAGATATTTTTTTGTTCACTTTTCAATTTTAGGTTGAACGAAGGAATTCCAAATGGAAGATTTGGAACTTCAAATGAATAGAGAATTCTCCTCATGATCATGGGCTTGTATAGCGATGTAGAGACTTTCGAGAAATACTACCGCGATCAAACTGGCGAAGAAATTTTCCGTAAATAATTAAAATCGAATGTATTTAGAATGTAAAATGTTTATATTGATTGATTAGCGGTTTTTTAATTATTTACGCATTTAGTCCATTCGATTTTAATAATTTACGGAAAATTCCTTCGCCGAATACTTGAGCTACTTCTTGACTCCATTGTCTTAGTTAGACCAAAGATCATATACTCTACATAGATAACCGTGTTATAAGCTTGTTCTCTGGTTTGCAACTGATTTATTAATCATCCTTTGATACAATTACAATTTATTATAAAGTACCTATATAATATAATTCATCTTAGAGTACATATATAACAAACCGAAGTCTAACAAGCAATTTTTGGAGGCGAAAAATGAGTTTGCCTCCAATATACTGCCGACAGCCACTGTTGCTGCTTTTAACTTGCGCTGCAACGAAGTTGAGTTGGATGCTATCCGGTGTGGATAGGAAAGACGGTGATCAACACAGAAAGAGTTATGAGGGGATTTATGGCTCGGATCATTGCCTCCTATAAACACAAGGCCTCAAGATCTAAAACTGACGTCACATCAGTGGTAAAGCTCTTTTCGATGTTGCTATGCAATTCAAATGGAGACAAACGAAAATTCGACTTTATCGGCTTATATCTCGGAAACTATTAATGCGACAACAAATTGACTTACGCACTATTATACTCAATGTAATTATCTGTCGTTTGGTTCATGTCCCAATCATGTCGAATATATATCAATTAAATTATTTGCGAAAACCCAAATCGATATGATTTTAGATGGAGAGTAGGAGTGGAGAGCGACGTGAAGAGAAAACGAAAAATCACACTTTTGTTAAGATTTTGTTCGATAACTTTTTTTCTGTTCGCCTTTGGTAACTAAGGCATATGACTGAAAGCAAGAATATCGAATATTCTATAGGAAAGTGAAAACAGTTTTTCCGGCAAAGGAACAGTTTCCGAGATATAAGCCGATAAAGTCGAATTTTCGTTTGTCTCCATTTGAATTGCATAGCAACATCGAAAAGAGCTTTACCACTGATGTGACGTCATGATAAAGTTCTTTGAGATATTGAGGCCTTGTGTTTATAGGAGGCAATGCTCGGATTGTGTGCTTTACGGTACATTTGAATTTCTTGTTTTGTTTGTTGCCTGCTACTCACTTTTAGTTATCGATGAATGAAGTTCTTGCATTCTTGCATTTGGACAAATTGATATAGATTTTGCTGAAAAAACATTGCATTTGTGCATCTCAAAAATTCCACATAGGTGACAAAAAAATTTATAAGAAATTAAAAATGATCAAGGAATGAGAAAAAAGTGTACTAAAAAATGTGCTTTTAAAAAACGAAAAAAAATTAGGTGCTTGTCTGATAAAAGCGAGATAAATATTTTATTTCACCTTTTTTGCTTTTACCTCACTTTTATTTCTGATATACAGCGCCTAAACTTTTTTTTCCTTTTTAGTACATTTTAAAAAAAAAAACTTGTTTTTAATTTTTTTAAAAAAAATTTAGTCTATTATATTCTTGGCTTTGGGGCATTGTTACGGACTTCTTAACGCCAGCGACGCCAGATACCTCGAAATGAGGTTTTTTCCGAAAAATTTGAGTGATATCCTGGCAAGGACCGGCAGTATATTGGAGGCAAACTGATTTTTCGCCTCCAAAAATTGCTTGTTAGACTTCGGTTATCTATGTAGAGTATATGATCCTTGGTTAGACTCGACTTTGTTTACAGCAACTTTCGCGATTTTTTTTGTGCGAACAGCGAATGGCGGTTAGTAAGTTTTTATATTTTAGCGTAAAATTGATTCTTTTACTGCAATTTCTATATGACATCCATCCATATTAAAATTAAAACAAAATGGGGTGCCTATTCGTACCTAAAACTTGGGCAACTATCCTTCTTCGCACGGATAGATGCCATTTCGATTTTTTAAAATCTCACTTCACAATATTTAAATAAACTATCAAATTAACAGTAACTATGTGCAAAAATAGGTAAACTTTAATTTTGATAGGCCTTTTAAAATATGTAATTGGTTTTGCAGTTCGAATTTAGAGAGAGTGGGCTAAATTCCACTCTCTCTAAATTCGACCTCTCTAATTCGACTACCCTATAAAAGAAAATTGGAAAAAAATGTTTTTTGCTATTTTTTATTTTTTGCTCTTTAAAAAAAAAACTTTTGGTTTTTATTTCGTGAAAATTCAACAATTGGTTGCCGAGTAATGGTCAAAAATCGATTTTTCGGTCAAAATGTCTGTCTTCAAAACAACCCTTAAACGGGCCTTTCCGCCGATTTTGAAAACACATGTGTTTTTTAGTTTTCGATCTACTATAACATATCGAAAAGCAAAATCGGCGTGTTCGCGTTGGGGTACTTAATAGTTGATTTCTGCTTTAAACCGACGATATATACTTATTTAATAAAATGCAAAAACAGCATTTAAAAATCAGTGACGTCAAATTATCCTAAAAACATTGGAAAATTTTTAACAACACAAAAAAAGTAGTTTTTTGTCGGGTACTGTAATAACTGTTTATGGGGAATTGTCAATAACATGTTTTCTTATTACTGTTCAATCTAATCATCAAAAATGTTAATAATAACGCACATTCAATTTATTTGATTTTATTTATTTAATTTCCAAATAGAAAAGTAAAATCGAAATGAATCAATATTTTACTTGTAGTTATAAAATTGTATTGACATTCTGGTTGAACCATTTTAACCCAAATTCCAGGAAAATATCGAAACAAAAAAAAAACTTGTCCGACAGTTTAATACATTCAACAAGTAAACATTTAAGTTTACAAATTCCTCTAAAAATGAAATAATTTTCGTGCTTTGAGAACTAAAAACTGCGCGTGTCGGTAGAAAAAGCTCTAGAATTTCACCACGATTCAGGGATATACGAAACTAAGCTGCACTGAAAGATTTTATTTCTCTGAGCGAACTCTTTTAGTTCGATTTGATCCTGAATTTGATAGGAAGAATTATTCTCCCCCTCATAAAGAAATTATGAAATAGAGTAGGTTTTAATTTGAACCAAATTTTCTATTGCGTGTTTTAACCGTTAATATGGTTATAAGCAGGAGAAAAGCGAAAAAAAATCGCAAAAATTGGATTTGACACATACCAGGTTTTCGTAAAAGTGGGATTAGATATTTGCTAGGGTAAAATCAGATTATTACGTTCGCTTCATTCATGCTTTTCTGATTTCCTCTAATTAAGGTACATCGAACCTAAAACCTGATAGACAGCGTTTACAATACGATTTGATGAAAGTTTTGATTTATCAAAATAAAAATTTAATCAAGTTCTAAATTTATTTAAGTAATATTACCTCCTTAAAACATGTTTTTTTAAACATACTGACCAACTGTTTTTTATGTTGACTGATTTTATTTAAGCAAAATACAGTAAACAGTACGGGAAAATTCTTAACAAATTGAAAAAGTAATCCGTGTTAACGTCCAAAAAGTCGATTGATGGCGTCACTCTGATCAGGAGTGATATTCCGTAACTTGTTCCAAGCGTTTGTTTCGAGTTAGAAGAACAAGAAGTATTCGCTGTCTCTGTTTTGACCGAAATAAATGACCGAAATAAAAGAGAAACCGAGATAGCAAATACCACTTTTTCTTCTAACTCGAAACAAACGCTTGAATCAAGTTACGGAATACTACTCCAGATCCAGCCATTATATTCTCGGGACTGAACGGTATGTTTCACATCCAAACATTTTTTTTTCAGTTCCTAATTGGTTCCATTTAAATTTAAATTTAATTTCATTGTAGAAATGGTTTTGATCAAGATGAAAATATTCCTGTATGACCTACAACACAAATAATTATCTTAAGACTTTTGACACCAGCAATAGCATAAACCCGACATGCAATTTTTCAATAAATAATTTGTAAGTACCATTAGATTAAAGTAATAAGAAACATTATAGTTTTCACACTTTGTGATTTTTATTGTACTTAGACATAAGGCTCCTGAAGATGGTCACCATCGTGACTGAAACGTTGAGCAGTTTAGAATAAAACTACAAAAGAGAAATTGATGCTTTTTATTTAACACCTCTTAAAGCTAAATTTGGACCGATTAGCCTGTCGAACACATCATAAATTATTTATGGTGTGTTCGACGGGCTAATCGGTCCAAATTTAGCTTTACAAGGTGTTAAATAAAAGCAATCAATTTTTTTCCTTCTTTTGTTGTTTTAATTTCGACAATGCTCAACGTTTCGGTCACGATGGTGACCATCTTTAGGAGCCTTATATCTAAATACAATAAAAATCATCACAATGTGAAATATATAATGTTTGTTGTTACTTTGATTTAATGGTACTTACAAATTACTTTATTGGAAAAATTGCATGTCGTGTTTATGTTATTTTCAGTGTAAAAAGACTTGAACGCTTATGTTCATAGGTCAGCAAAAATAAAAATAAAAACATTAAGCACGTTGTAAACTTAACAACAAAAATAAATCGAAGATAATGAAAATAAATAAACAATTATAATAAATTAAACACGACGTCACAATATGGTTAATTGAACTAAAAAAATATATTTTTGAAACCAGCTGATTGCTTAAATCACAGTGAGTACAATAACAGTTTTTCTTTCTTAGTAGTGTTCACTCAGTCTCAGTATCGTATTCGTTTGTTGTCATCGTTGTGTTCGTCATCGTCAGAGAGAATTCTTTTCCTTTTGTTTTTATTTTCTACGTTGAGCATTGTCGAAATTAAAACAACAAAAGAAGGAAAAAAATTGATTGCTTTTATTTAACACCTTGCAAAGCTAAATTTGGACCGATTAGCCCGTCGAACACACCATAAATACATAAAATACGGTCGATTTACATAAAAATATCATAAATTATCTTGTGTACTTAGCCGTGCCATAAGTTTAGTGGTTTTGATACTTACACAAGACTGATGAGGGCGTGTGTAATGCTTTTTGGTGCTAGATTAACATAAAACATAACAAAAGCTATAATTGCCAATTTGGCAATTATTGAAAACCCGTATGGTGATTTAAGTGAACGGCGAACAGTTGTATCAAAATTCCAATTGGAAGTCAAAATTTTCAATAAGATTTTTCAAAATTTATTCCAATCGGATTTTAATGTATGGGAGTTTTATGTAGAATCATGTCCTAAATAACTTTTGTTCCTGCACTTTTTTGATAAGATGCACCGTTTTTGAGATATTCGCAAAAACTGTTTTCGTTCGTATGGGGGTACCCCCCTCCTAATGGTCCATTTTTGCCCATTAACGAACTTGGCCTCGCATCTTACGAAAAACGAATCTGCGCAAAATTTCAAGTCTCTAGCTCAATCCGTGCGCTCGCAATCCGCGCCACAGACGGACGGACATGCAAAATTCAATTTTTATACCCGTATGGTGAAACCAAAGGGTATATTACCTTTGCCTTACCGTTTGTAACGCCAAGATCCCGTCATCACACACAAAAATGAATTACACCAGTGTGATAAAAATAATTAATTTTTGCATGTCCGTCCGTCTGTCCGTCCGTAAATATCTGATTTGAAGAGCACATGACTTTCTTATACAAAATCTACGTTTGTGCACAATTTAAACTATGATCCGACGAATAAAATTTTGGTGTATATGAAAATACGATTTCTTACATATAAAAAAGGTATTAATATCACTCGCAAAACCGAAATCGTAACGGAGCTCGATGAGTCCGCAACATGTGTGTGTGTTGCGTGTTAGTACATATGTATGTAACGAAATTTGTAAGATCGATTTCTACCAGTAAACCTTAACCAATTTTACTTCGGCTATTAAAATTAATGCTCAAACACCAAAAATATTCAATAGTTTACTACCATCACCGAAACCAGTGATAATAAAATACTCGTCGTGTACTATATCGAAATCAGCAGTGAGAAGAATCTTACACTTACTGCGAAATATTCCTTGCACTGTATTTTGTTTCGTTTGACTGATAGTAATTTGAAACAGAGAAAAGATTTGTATTATTCCCTATTTATATTTCTAATGGAATTTAAATGAACTCATTTTTGCATCGGGATATTTGGTGGTATCTAGTTTTATTTTGTGCGGCTGATCGATTCGACAGGTGGATATTGTTCGATGATAAATGCAGATGCGATAAAAGTTGATAAGATCACAAAAGCATAGCTTGAAAAATCTAATGTAGGGGAAGCTGGGGCTAGTATTAACAAAATTTGGAAATTGGGTCATATTTTTTTAACAAGTAACATTTTTGGTAGTGTTTTTATATCTAGTCATACTGTAGGTCTTCAGGTATCATAAGAAATAAAAAAAGTTTCAACCAGGTAGTCACTATATGAAAAAAAAATCATTTTTATGAAAAAATGTCATCTGTTAAAACTAACCCCGGTCATGGGGCTAGTTTTAACAGCGATGGGGTTAGTATTAACATAAGTTTTAACATGGAAATAATTAAAAGAAAAGAATTTTTTTCACAAAAATTATAAAATAAACAAAATAAATATCCTTTTAAATTTAAATATATTAATTATCACAAAAACTAATAAAATGAATCAAATAAATATCCTTTTGAAGGAACATAAATAGACAAAAAAAATTAAGTCGTTTTAAAAAAACAAAAACAATTATTATTATCTAAAAAAAGGTTTCAGCGAAGCTTTTTTGTACATAATTTGTATCTATAAAAACATAGTATGAGAATTCTTACTCTATGTTGTCATCGTCAGTATGTATTAACACGTGTTAATTCTTGCCACATGGGCTTGTTAATTTTAGCTCCGGCACTACTGTTTTTGAATTATTAATCATACCAAAAATATCGTTAAGGATTGTAGTAAAAAAAGGACATTATTAATTATAGCTTAATTAACTTACATTATCGACAAAGTTATATTCAATAATATACAAAACTAAGACAGAAATCAAAATATTGCAAACCATAAAAAGTTCGTTTACCAGCTAAAATTCGGTCTCTATGCTTAACCCTCACTGGCAATGAACAGTTTATAACTGATGAGTCATGATATGGTCGACCGTATCGAGTGGGGGACAAAAAGCAAATTTCGAGATTGTGGCTTGTATATTTCGGTGGGAATAGGCTTGTTAATACTTACCCCTGTTAATACTAGCCCCGGGTTACCCTATCTACTTTATTGTGAAAAATCTAATGTACTTTAATGTGAAAAATTTAATGTATTTTAATGTGAAAAATCTAATGTACTTACTTGGTTAGTTTGTTTACAATTTTGCCATGATGATCACAAACACACAAACTCGCACACAGGTAGTAGTAGCATTACTGAAAATAGTTAAATACTAGTGGAATTAATTTTAGTGCTCAAATATAGAGGGATAAGAATGCTGATATTAGAAAATTTAGTGATTCAGCAAATAATTATAAAATAATTAAGAATGAGGGCATTTCCTCTTTTACATATCCGGAATTCAATTTAATATCATATGGTATAAAGTTATTCTAGAATGTAGAACTTAACATACGAAGTTTTGAAACTTAAAATTAAATTAACATTCTAATTTTGCTAAGTGTTATTTTTCCCCGGGAAAGGTGAGCAAAAGGTGAATATTTTTATTTAATATTTCTAATGGAGATTTTTTTGGAATAGTGCCCAGGAAAAAAATTCGTCTGCGAAGAAATTCCCATATGAAGCGCTGCAGAAATTTTCGTTCCTGATTTTATTTTTTGATTGCGACAGTTATTTGGCGTTAAGCACAATCATCAGGAAAACGAATAGTTTTTTTTTTCTTGCTTGCGATTGTGAGAGTACAGAGACGAAATTATTTACCGAATTGTTCAAACATGGTTTTATAAGTGACGTTTTATCGCTGAAAGGGTTTAACCATCGTTTAATACTTACCAGCTTCAATATTTGAAGCGAAACTTTTGCTCAAGTAAGATAAGATAGAGAAAAATTTTTAAGTTCGCGATTTTCTAAATTTATTGTGTTCATCAGGTGTTACACGAAGGGTTGCCCTAACCGTTATCAAATTTCATTTGTACAAAACAGTCCCGAGTTCGTCAATTTTGATTTTCATGGATCGCGCCGTATATATCGCAAATTTGTAAAGAGTTTTTTTTTGTACTATTCGATCTACTGTAAATTTTCGGTCTCTCGAGCATCGACGCTCTGTTGGGGTACTCAGCATATTCTATAGGTATTTCCATGGGAAAAGTTCCACTGAAATTTCCCAACTTATTCCTCCACGGTATATTTTCCCTAGACCCTCTCGTGCAGCTGCACGCGCGCATGACTTCTTGCTCCGCGTTTTCGTGCAGTAAAATTTAGGAATTCCTTCATTCCGCGAACAATAAGACTTTGGAATGATTTACCATCCAATGTGTTCACCCCGGACTATAACCTGCAGAAGTTCAAGGAGAATATAAACCGACATCGCCTTTCGTTCTTCCGACCATCCTTAACTGTGCTTCGGCATTAAAGGGTCTTCCCATAAACTCTAGCTGAAACTATATAAAAATATCAGTTGTGGTCAACACAAAACTTTCTTCTACAAAATCTACGACCCTGTGCAATTTACGCTAGAGCCCTGTCGCGTTGTCAACCTAAGACGACCTCCCAATAAATTCTTGATTTATTCAAAAATATCAAAAACGTACAAAATTTGAGATAACTTGAGAACTGTAAAAGATATCAATTTACGGTAAATGGCAAAAATATAGAAAATGTTAACATCTTTAATTATTCTTTTAACTGATTTGTCGAAAAACCGTTAGTTTGCAAATTATTCGCAAAAATATATTTTTTTATATTTTAATCTAAATATCTCAATAACGGTAAAAGATAACGGATAACGGTAAGAAACAAAATTGTGCAGAATGCCATTCTCATTAATTCACTTCATACATTCAGTCAGCAAAAACCCGTTAGTTTTCGAGATAATCGCAAAAAACTGTTTTTTTTGGAAATAACGGTTTATCTCGATAACAGGTTGAGATATCGAGTTATAGATAAAGACAAAAGGTGGGAAATTTTATTTTCTCCAAGTTTTGTCATACTTAAGGCCACTAAAAAACGCGTAGTTTGGGAGTAAATCGAGAAAAACGAAATTGCGATTTTTGAAAAACCGCCATTTTGGATACTTCCGGTTAACGGATTTCCACCAAAAGTTGACAGGATCGTCCCATTTCAGGACCCAACATGCCTATAAAATTTCATGGCGCTAGCTCTATTAGTTTTTGAGAAATCTTGTACACAGACTGACAGACAGAAAGAAATTTTTTTAATATGACTCCAATCGACTCAGGAGTGACCGGGAAATGTTTTTTAGGCAAAATTAAGAGGTCGAAATTTTTCATGAATACAATACTTTATTATACTCCGTAGAAGAAAGTAAAAAGCAAATATTATTCAAAAATATTGACCAATAAACCCTAAGTTTCAATTCGAAAAAACTGTAAAAATTTCGTTTTTGTGTGGGGATTTTAGATTTTTTACCTTTTCTTTTTTATTTAAATCAATTTTTTTGAATTCACAGAAGCAAAATTTATAAAAAGTCGATAACATAAAGAAATCAGACTCTCCAGAATTTATGATAATGTACCACATATACAAGATCGGAATGGTAAAATGATGTGATTTAGGTAAAATTTTAACAGCCTCTTAAAGGAGATGTTGGCATTTCAATGGTAAATCACAATATAATGTCATTTAATAAGGGACAGTGGCTTTAACCGCCGCCTGCTGTTGATGTCAAACCCATGTTTGTCCTTATTAGAAATGAAGTGGGTACAGGAAGAGATTTTTTTTTATAAGTAAGTTAATTCGCTTTGTTGTGTAAGTATTAAAAAATTCCATAACTTTAAATATATAAAAAAATCAATAACTGCAAAGGATTTCACCTTCTTTGATGGTTGAAGGACCGTGAGATCGTTTCGACAAAATAAAGAAATACTTTATAGTGGAATTACAAAAAGGTCTCGGAAAAAATTCCTGAATCGTTTAAATGTCGTCATAGGCTTCATGCCACTTTCAAGTGTTTTTATATACTGGGGTTGATTGTTGGTATTGGTTGGGGGATTTTTACCTCCTTCACAAAGGTTTCTGTTCGTTACTGTTTTCCTTCTTTCTGGTTACACTAATTCATGCAAATTATGGTTTGAATTTATTTTTAAAAAAGTGTTTTTCTCGATGAGAGAAGGAAAGGCAAAACCAAATGAAATCTTTTCCACAACTTTCAGCCATAGAACTGGCATAAATGATGGCATGGAAAACTTTATTAGAATATAAATCGTTATACCCTTACTTAAGCAAATGAACGACCAGGATCTGCACGTTAAGTAAACTAAAATATTTTTGAACATTTTATTAACCATTGAATAAATTAAAAAGTTTTTTGTGCGGAAATGAGAAAAGCCTAGGTCTTTCCGGCCAATAATAAAATGGTAGAATAAATAAATGTACTTACTTCATAAAATCGAAATCATGATTTCAATTAAAAATATAAGAAAATCTACAACTACCAAGGGCCAATCGTCAAATACTCTGTCTGAGGACAGACGAAATTTTTATTTAAAAAAATCCATTTGTGTGGGTGATGGGAGAAGGAGTTGTGTAAAAAAGGAACGGGGGGGGGGGGGGGGGGGGGGGAATTCGATTTTGTTGTATCAAACGGTTATGTGAAATCATAATCTCAGTACATTTCGTACGATGCACCTTTTTCGAGGAAAAAACTTTTTCGCTTGTATGGGGAAGAGGGAAGGAATGATCCAATTTTTCTGGTTCAAGAGGAAAACTCTGAACAGTCTGTGTAAAAGATTTTTTAAAAACTAATAATAGCCATAAAATTTTACAGGTGTGTTTGATCCTGGAATAGGACGATTCTATAAACTTTTGGTTGAAATCCGTTAACTGAAATTAATCAGAATGACTTTTTAAATACAGTAATCCCTCGAACTGCGCGGTTTCGGACTGCGCGGTTTCGCAACTGCGCGGTTAAGTTTTTAATACCCAAATTTCGAACTGTGCGGTAAAAATTTCGCTGCTGCGCGGTTTTTTTTTATAATTTCCGTATAAAAAACATGTTCTGAACATATATTTTGGTGAATCCCCGACAAGAAGGAATCAGCTGGTAATTTGGTATCTTCGTACATATTTGGTAATTTCGTGCTTATATTAGTGTTTATATTTAGTGGAAATTGTGACATTAGGTAAGACAATTGGTGGGGACGAATTTGAAGACTTAGAGTCAGAAGATATCATGGAAGTCCTTGCAAGCAATGAAGAACATATGACTGCTGACGATATTTTGACACAGTTCGGCGATAATTATAGCGACGAAAATGATGAAAGTGAAGTTATAGAGATTATAAGAAAGAAAAACCTTACGCACGAAAAACTGACAAATTTTTTAATGCTTGGTGGTCAACTTTAATAAAAAGCTCTTAATATGGACCCTGATATGGAGCGTGCCTTAAAATGTTGGTGAAATTTGACAGCCGCTTTAGCCCCATACGCAGAAATGCATAATGAAAAACAAAAATCGGGTAATCAATCACTAATTTTTCAAAAAGATTAGTAATACATATCATATCTTTGTATTACTTTAAATATGTCGTAAAATAAAAACTTTTTTCTATTTTTTTTTTGAATTTTTCTATAATCTGGGACCTAATCCCAATATTTCATACAAAGTAGGGTTCACAGTGCGCGGTTTCGCAGTGCGCGCTCTTTTTGTGGAACGTATCTACCGCGCAGTTCGAGGGATTACTGTATCGCAATTTTTTTTGCAGTTTACTCTGAAATTGTA
Source organism: Chrysopilus asiliformis (assembly GCA_964034945.1). Classification (NCBI taxonomy): domain Eukaryota; kingdom Metazoa; phylum Arthropoda; class Insecta; order Diptera; family Rhagionidae; genus Chrysopilus; species Chrysopilus asiliformis. The sequence continues at coordinate 57,113,967 of OZ035960.1, forward strand.
CAATTTTCAGTAGTATTTTGTATGATAAAAGTTGAAGGCAGTAAAATTTGTCTAGAACTCGATGTCTCAATCCAGTATAGAGATACGTTATTTCAAGAAAATTAGTTTTTTGCGAGGATCTCGAGAAAAACGCTTCTTTGCTAGTTGTCTCTATAAGATGAGTTAACGGAAATAATATTTGCCACAATTTTGTATTTTACTGTCATCGGCTATTTTTACCGTTATTGATATACAGTCAAAGTCCTCTAACTCGAAATCCCTGTAATTCGAATTTTCCTCTACCTTGAATTTTTTAACCTTTTTTTCCGCTCCCTTTAATTTTTTGCGCTCCTTTCAGTTTGTTTTAAAAACTTCTGAAAACGAATCATATATGTACATGAATTTAAAAAAAATTGTTTCAATTTCTCTAACTCGAAATTCCTCTAACTCGAAACGATTTTGATGGCAGCAGACAATTCGAGTTAGAGGACTTGAACTGTATTTTCATTAAAAGTGTAAAAATGGTGATTTTTGCGAATGGCTTGCAAACTAACGGTTCTTCGAAAAAATATTTAAGGAAAGAATTACATATGTATATTAAAATTCTCTATAAATTTGCGTTTTACTGTAAATAAATATCTCTTACCGTTATCGAGATATTTCAGATTTCGTAAAAAAAAATTCAATTTAAGAAAAATATATTTCATAGTACATATTGCAGAAGTTGTGTAATTATGCGCGCTGCCAAGTCTACTACTCTGACGCCTTGCTATTTCTCAATTATTTCATGTTTTTGCATTGTGAACTCTACGGCAAAAAAGTATATTTTCAGTCCAAGTTGCATGCAAAAGCTGATATGTTTAAAATTACTTTGGTACCAAAAGTAGTCTCACGGAGAGAAATTTATATTTTGTGATCATTATTATCTGAAATGAGTTTAAATCGCTAAGTTATTATTAAAAATACTTAAATTGATTAAAATTGAAATTTTGGTTTATTAAAATAGATTGATTAAAAATTGAAATTTTGGTTTTGCATTGAAAATTTCGATAACTTTTAGTAAGTAAAATTGAAAATCCGATAAATTCTTGTAAATAAAGTGCAGATCCCGATAGAAACAAAAAAATCATTTCAAAACAAATATTTGCAAACTTAAAAATCCTTTCATTCTTAAACTTTATAATGGACCATGTTTTTTTCTGATTAAGTACGCAAAATAACTTAAAATGTTTTTATCGGCCTTTGCATTTAATAGACACATTTTAGTCCAAACAAAAGCAAAAAAGGAAAATTCGTAAGCCAGAGTACATGTTCATAAGTAATTATGAGAATAATTACTTCTGCTGTACATTTATGTTGAAAATCTTCAATATACCATCGCGGTCAACTTTTAAAAATCTTAGATCGTTGCCAGGTTCATATCAATTTATAAAATTAATTAGCTTGCATACCCGTCGGTGCCGGGTCAAAGTATTTGCATAAGTTTTTTTGCACCAAAAAACCAAAGAAATAACTTAAAAACTTTTGGGAAAAAATTATTGGGGAAAAAATATCACGCCTTCAGGACCTCCCGTTCCGAATCTTGAAATTCCATCTTCAGATTCGTGATCACGAAAACTCCCTCAAGCCAATTTTTCCAACAAAAAATTGAAAAAGGATGTTTGTGTTATCCTTACAGGATCTTTCGTTTCGAATTTCGATCACCAGATTTGTGATCACTGATCAGCGACCCCGACATTTCTCAGCCTCATAACAGGCAGGTTCGTGGAAAAAATCAATTTTCTATAAAACTACCCACCTCACGTTTACCCCTTAGAGGTGGAATTGAAAAACCGTTTCTTAGTGAGCACATATGAGGTAAGACGAATCTGTCATGGCAATCGCTTTGGCGGTTAAGGAAATACTGTGATGAGTGAGTGGTATTTGGCTTTTATATGAATATATAGAACATATAGATTGAGGAATTTTCGTAATTTTCCACTAACTTTTTTTTTGTTCTAGAGAGCTCGTAAATTCCCTTTTTATACCCGTATGGTGAAACCAAAGGGTATATTAACTTTGCCTTACCGTTTGTAACGCCAAGATCCCGATATCACACAAAAAAATGAATTACACCAGTGTGTTTAGAATGATAAAAATATTTAATTTTTGCATGTCCGTCCGTCCGTCTGTCTGTCCGTCCGTCCGTCTGTCTGTCCGTCCGTCCGTCTGTCTGTCCGTCCGTCCGTCTGTCTGTCTGTCTGTCTGTGGCGCGGATTGCGGGCGCACGGATTGAGCTAGAGACTTGAAATTTTGTGCAGATTCGTTTTTCGTAAAATGCGAGGCTAAGTTCGTTAAGGGGCAAAAATGGACTATTACCCGGCCCTTACACGCGCCTGCAGAGCTGACACAGTCTCGTGTAAATGCACTGACTGCCAGTTAGCTAAATGTCTTTTAATTCGTTGTCAGTAATTTGACATTTGAAGTCTGTGCTACTGACAGACTTTACAGTCGCGTGTAAAGGCCGGGTTAGGGCAGAGAACAAATAATCTAGAGAATAAACTCTTAGAACAAATTTTTAGAGAAAATTTTTCCACTGTGAGATGAAGCAAGAGGATCCGATGTAACACGGAAAAAATTATCCATTCGATTCCTCCATCTCATTGAATAGATACGACGAGAAATGTTCTCTCTGCTTCGTGCTCCCTAGTCTAAAAGTAATTAACTTTTAGGCCGTAGCATAGAAAAATATACTTAAATAGAACTGTCGCTTCAGGGGTTTTCCATATACCAGTGTAAGAGGAAACGGGATGAACTTAGGAATTTTATATACTTTCTCTCTTTACCACATTCATCAGATAGGAAACATTAAAAATTGTGCTAAAAGCAAGCAATCAGGGTTAGGCAGCTATATTCTAAACGTTAAAAATTTCTCTAAAGTATGGAGCAAAACAAAACTTTTTAGTATGGTTTTAACTGTTTAAATGTTTTTTTAGTCATGTTTATGGTGAAAGGAATTTTACTAAAGATTCTTAATGCGGAAAAAATTGAATTACAATGGAAAAATTGCACTTAAAGTGTTTTGTTGTACTAAAATGCAAATTCATGAGTGTACTAAAACTTTACACATCCCTGAAATTTTTATTTGACATTTTTCTTACACCCGACCCCCTTCGTCTTTTGTTCCAGAACATATAAGGCAAGTTGAGGTGAGAGGCAAGCGGATTTTTTGTTTTGAATTATTTGTCATGTTTCAGTATCTTATCCTACGAATAAGAATAACAGGAAGACAGAATCTGCACATCTACAGTGTCCGTGAGTGAAGCATTTTTTCTGAATAGCCCCCAAAGAGATTTCTGATTGATCCCCCAAAGAGATTTCTGATTTATCCCCCAAAGAGATTTTACCGTCCGAAAAGTCACATTTTTTCACATTTCCACAGCATGTCACGTTATTTTATGTTTTTATCATTAATAAGCGGTGAGTTTTGCATCGAAATTAATTTAGTTTGCGCGAATTAAGTCAGTAAATTAAACAAAATTCGATGAAAACCGAAACTTGAAAACTGGCTTCAATTATAAACACGAGAACTGTCAAATAGATGGTATTGCCATATAATACAACCTAACATTTGTTATACTCCTTTTATACCTTCAAAATGGCGTACCTAAAAAAAATAACTGAAACTAAATTCCTATTACCCTTCTGCAAACTAATTTCATTGTTAGGATAATATTAAATAAAGTATGACTTGAGCAGAAAACATTTTATTTTCGCTCTTATTCAACTTAACAAAAACAAATCATGGACAAAAAATAACCAAACGTTAATATTTCTTTTCCACTCTTGCAAAGAGCATTATAGAGAAGTTGAAAATTCTCTATAATGCTCTTTATTTTAACTGAAAACCAGCGTTTTTTAAACTATTTGTACAGGGGTTTGGATGGAAAAAATAGTTACGAACAAAAGTGTATTGAAGAGTTTTACTAAATTTCGTTATGTTAACACTATTTATAAATAAAAAGTCTGAAAACATTTACTTCATTTACGGATTGCAAAAATATTTTTTACTGTATTTGATTTTTCTCGACCAAGTTTTTTTATAATTTTAATATGTTTTTTCGGGCTATTTGGTCAAATAATATAAACACTATATGTAAATTTTAGCGACGTTTCGTCCCTTTATTGGCGACATTCTCAAGCTGAATACTATCGGAAAAAACATACCTTAGTTTCTATGTAGACATAATACACAAAAAAACTTACTATAAGTATAAAAGTTGTCACAATTAAATACATAGGATTAATTAAAACAAAAAAAACTAATAGTAAAAAAATAAAACAAGCATACAAAAAGCCATGTTTCACCAGGCGAAATTCTCTGCGGACTAAAGCTTATTTTGCCCGTAAGGAACTTTTTCCCCTTTCTAGCAAAGCACAGTAGGTCAGATTTATGTCATCTGTGTCAGTTTTTTTGTTGATGGTGTTGGGTGTTGAATATATATGTAGTGCCTCTAATATCATGCGCTTTCTATAGTTTGTTTCCCTCGCTAGAATCTGTATATGATCGAAATCAGGTGAATGTTTATTTTCGATCGCATGCGTTGCTAGGGCGGTTTTCTCCGGGTTGTTATTTTTGAGATCTGACTTATGTCCTGACACCCTGTTTTTCAGTAGTTGTTTTGTTGTCCCAACATATGATTTGTCGCAGCTGGATTCCAGGTTTCCTTTGCACGGAATTAGGTACACTAAGTCTGAGTTTTCCAGTTTTTCCCTCTTGTCTTTTAAGCTTCGGAAAATGCTGTTTGTGTTAGGTGGTTTGAAGCCTAGTTTAATGTTGCTGGAACTGCTGGATATGAGTTTATTGAATTCCTCTGATAATGACGGGATGTAAACCATTCCTGCATATTTTGTCCCTGATTCCGAAAAGTTGTTATTTCGTGTGTTGTTTACTGTCCAGTCGTTGATGTGTTCTTGTATGAGTTTTCTGGCAAAACTCATGGGAAAAGCGTTGTTATGCAGTATTTGGGCAATCTTGTTGGCATTAACTTCATGAAACTTTTCGTCGCTTAACCCAAGTACTCGAGATATGAAATTTTTCGCCACATTAATCTTCATGTGTTTAGGGTGACACGATAGGTAATTGAGGAGTCGGCCCGAAGATCCTGGTTTCTGGTGCCAATCCGTTATTAATTTATTATTTTGCCGAATAACTTTGACATCCAGGTAGTTTAGCGTGTTATTGGATTCCACTTCCGCTGTAAATTGGAGTTTTTGATGGAAACTGTTTAAAGTTTGTAGAACAGCCTCAAATTTGTTGTTTGGAATGATTGAGAAGAGATCATCAACATATTTTACTAGGCACTTTGGTGCAAAATCCAATGTTTGCATGCACTCATCTAGCAGTTGTTCCATAACAACATCCGCAAGGATTGGTGAAAGTGGACTCCCCATAGGCATCCCAAAGGTTTGTTTGTACAACTGTTTCTTAAACGAAAAGAAATTGCTGTCTATGACACAGGTTCTTAATATCTCCATAAATTTATTTTTGGGAATTGTCGTGTATGCCGATATTTCATTCCATCTCTGCTCTATTAGTTGTAGAGTAAACTTGACCGGAATATTAGTAAACAATGACGTTACATCAAAAGATACCATGGTGTCTTCTTCTTCTAACACTATATCCTGGATCTTTTGTTTGAAAGCGAACGAATTTTTAACGTTATATTTCGAATTGGCCGTTAAATTGTTTAGTATTCCTGCTGCAAATTTGGATGTTTCGTAGCACGGTGATTGTATAGCAGACACTATAGGTCTGATTGGACAGTTTTGTTTATGTATTTTGGGTAAACCATAGATCCTTGGTGTCTGTGCATTGTATGTCGTTAACTTATTTTTTGTATAGGCATCAATGAGCTTTTTTTCAAAAAGATATTTTATCAGCGTATTATTTTTGTTTTGAAGTTGGCTTGTGGGATTACTGCGTAATGGAAAGTATGTAGAGCGGTCGGTAATTAGATCCTCCATTTTTCGAATGTAGTCAATTTTATTCATTTAGTGTACCTAATTCCGTGCAAAGGAAACCTGGAATCCAGCTGCGACAAATCATATGTTGGGACAACAAAACAACTACTGAAAAACAGGGTGTCAGGACATAAGTCAGATCTCAAAAATAACAACCCGGAGAAAACCGCCCTAGCAACGCATGCGATCGAAAATAAACATTCACCTGATTTCGATCATATACAGATTCTAGCGAGGGAAACAAACTATAGAAAGCGCATGATATTAGAGGCACTACATATATATTCAACACCCAACACCATCAACAAAAAAACTGACACAGATGACATAAATCTGACCTACTGTGCTTTGCTAGAAAGGGGAAAAAGTTCCTTACGGGCAAAATAAGCTTTAGTCCGCAGAGAATTTCGCCTGGTGAAACATGGCTTTTTGTATGCTTGTTTTATTTTTTTACTATTAGTTTTTTTTTGTTTTAATTAATCCTATGTATTTAATTGTGACAACTTTTATACTTATAGTAAGTTTTTTTGTGTATTATGTCTACATAGAAACTAAGGTATGTTTTTTCCGATAGTATTCAGCTTGAGAATGTCGTCAATAAAGGGACGAAACGTCGCTAAAATTTACATATAGTGTTTATATTATTTGACCAAATAGCCCGAAAAAACATATTAAAATTATAAAAATATTTTTTTCCTTGTACTAAACATTAATATATGTATATCTGGCAATATTGGTTCTCAACATTTATAAACATGACATATATTTTCTCATTCCCTCTCAAATGCGAAGCGAGAGGCCTTTGCTCGCTGCAAAGAAGAGATAGCGCGACTTTCCCCTCATTTTAGGGGAAATATTTCAAAAATTTAGTTCTGAGCAAAAGTTCTATTTAAGTATATTTTTCTATGGCCGTAGCTAGTGAATGATAGGGACATTTTTCCCCCCTTCGAAGGGGAAATTTGTCAAAAATTTGTTCTAAGAGTTTATTCTCTAGATTATTTGTTCTCTGATTAGGAGGGGTACCCCCCATACGAACGAAAACGTTTTTTGTAAATATCTCAAAAACGGTGCATCTTATCAAAAAAGTGCAAGAACAAAAGTTATTTAGGATATGATTCTGCATAAAACTCCCATACATCAAAATCCGTTTGGAATAAATTTTTATTTATAGTGGAATTTTGGTACAACTGTTCGAATTTTGATACGAATATCACCATACGGGTTTTCAATAATTGCCAGATTGGCAATTATAGCTTCTGTTATGTTTTTATATAGGAATGACCCCCATACATATATGGCCACTATGCCGTAAATATGGGACTGGAGCATGATATTTTGGGAGACCGTCTCACACATGATTTTTCCGTGTATGTCATATAGATTCCATTTGGGTTCTATTGCATACTTTCAAAGTTCTTAGCTCACATAGTACATATGACCAAGATGTTTTAGCAGCGAAATCAACAACAATGACGGAAGTAAATAAACTCAATAAACCACTGGGGCGGAGTAAACAAATACAAAAGTTCTTAAAGTTCCTTATTCCAAAGTTTATAATAGCGAAATTATTCTGTTGAGAGTACAGTAAAGTTTTGTCCTTTACGAATTCCCTAGTGCAGTAAACCATTTCTTGGTTTGCCATTGCAACCTTTTACATAGAGACAATTTTTCTAAGGTAAGGTCTGCGTGCAGAAGGGGACTTACTAAATGGATTTGAGACTGAAAGAGAATATTGCAAAAAGTTTTATGGAGTAATCCGAATTGGGTATAACTCACACAAATACTTTAAGCAAAATAAAAAGTTTTTTTTATAATTTAAAATATTTCTCATAATGTAAAAAAAACTCAATCGACGTAAAAAATATAACCTACACGTGACATCTTAATGTTTAAAAGGGATTTTTTCACATTAAGCATGTTTTCGGATTAAGAATCAAGTAAAACGAAATACGGTAAAAAAAAACTCAATCGACTTAAAAAATATAACCTACACGTGACATCTTAATGTTTAAAAGGGATTTTTTCACATTAAGCATGTTTTCGGATTAAGAATCAAGTAAAACGAAATACGGTAAATGCTCGATATAACGAGCACTCTATATAGTGAACACTCTATATAGTGAACGTAAATTGTTTTGAACATTGGCTATTTTAAATAGTGAACAACTCATTTTTTCACCGCTCGAAATAGTTAACGAAATTTAAAGAACTGCAACCGGGTTTACAGGCAAGGGGAGAGTGGATTTCAGTGCGTGAAAACTTTCCTTGAGGGACAATTGACTCAATGACGGAACACCCATCAAAAATGGCCTAAGGTACAGAATATAGCTGTAGAGGGGTTTAGAGGCAAGGGCAGAAAGTTTCTATCTGCTCTCGTTCTCGAGTCGGTCACCCTCATGAATACAATACTTTCGCTCTATATCAGAGGAAAATAAGAATATTTAATTTTTCACACAATGAACTACTTTTTCATTACAACTCAACATATTTCAATAAATATATAACGTAATATCAGGAAGTACAAAGACTGAAATATAGTTTTAGGTTCCTAATATAAAATAAGAATCCTTTAATAGCTATAAAAATTTAGTGCAAACTAAATTTTTAAAGCTATTAAAGGATTCTCATTCTCAAGGAAAACCCATTCATTTTTTATACTCTTTATGAGAATCATATAAAAGTATATTAGATTTAGGATATCGTCTGTAACGCATCGAACCGATTGTGGGACACAAAATTAAACTACACCGGAATGTTTGGGATGACAGAAGATTTTGATGTTCGCATGTCTGGCTCTCTGTCTCTCCGTCCGTGAACACCATAAATTTCAAAATGATTGAGCAAGAAAATTTGTACAATTGCATTTCTCGTAAATTACAAGGCTAACCCCCGTCGCACACTTCAGCTAAGCGAGCTCAACTACGTGAGCTAAGTTTCTCGCTGAAAGTAAAATCCTTAGCATTTGCATTGGCGACCGCACACTTCAGCGAAACTATGAATCTACATCACGTAGTCATGGGCGACGCGGACTAAGCTCGCTCCCGTAGTTCAGACCTCAACTACGCGAACGACTTCGCTGGCATCGCTGACACTCACATATAAATATTTTCGGCGTTATACAGTGTAGAATCGGTGTTTGCAAAAGTGTAGTATTTTGTGGACATAAAAGTGTAAGGAAAACGTGAAAATTGAATTCTTTTGCGGAATATTTTTAATCGCGTTAAATAATTTATATCTAAAAATGGCTGCAGATAAAGTGGAAAAATGTATATATTTACCGAAAATATCGCCGCGTAGCTTAGCTCAAGTGTGCAACGAGGTGAGCTAACCCAGCTAGGCTATGTAACTATAGCTAGCCTCGCTCACATAGCTTAGTTGAAGTGTGCGACGGGGGTTAGTCCTTGAACGGGTAAAATAGGACCATTACTTTCTGGCCTCCACCATACAAACGATATCTGAGTTTTTTTTTTTAAATTAATGATTTTAATGGAGTTCCCCAAACTGACCATAGTACCCCAGGGCTGGGGCGCTTGTAGCCACAGGTCATTTAATAAAAACATAACAAAAATAAAAATTTTGTTCAGAAAACAAACCAAAAACAGAAGAAAAGCTATAATTGAAAACCCCAATTGTCAAATACTATATTCTTGGTTGGAAATCTATGATGTTTTTCAAAAATTACGAAAAGTCAAATAATTTTATTAAAAATCATGGTACCTATTATTGTGAATTTTTACTTTCATCTGCTATAGAAGAAAAGTATTGTATTCATGACGGAGATCGACTGGAGAAGGGGGCAGATAGAAAATTACTGACCAGTACGAAATTCGTTTCAGGCAAAATTGAAGTTCTCACGCTAGAACGGCCTAACCCACAAAATTTTGATTTTGAGAATTCTCACTGTTATACTATTACAAATTTTAAAAAAGGTTTGAATGCATATCATAACTTTATGTTGTAATGTTCTTATGTGTATCCAAAAAAAAATTGTTCCAAAAACGCAGACTTACTAGCGGTAAAATTACCAATGGTAAAAACTTCACAATTTCGGCATGTGACTTATGGTTCAACCACAATGAAGGCGGCATGGCGCCGCCACACATACCGCCGAGCCAGCTATAATGATAGCGGCACCGTCGGAATATGCTTCTGTCTTGTGAAATCAAAACGTCAAAACATCTGCATAGAATGTGGCGCCGGATGTGGTGGTTTTCATAAAACATTGTGGGCGGCGGCGGCGGCAAGTTTGACCTTGTTTCAAACTCGGCGGCGACGGAAAAAGTGCGCTGCCGTTGCCGCTGTATGGTAGCAGCTCTTGTTGCGCTACGTTAGTGCAAAAAAATGCCGCCCGCCGCAGCCGCTTGCCGCCTTCACTGTGATTGAACCATTAGGCCGTTCTAGCGCTTAGCGCCTCAATTATGAAGATGACCGTGCATCTCTCTGTCGGTCTGTTCGTTGTACTTATTTTAAATAACTCGACAGCTCGTTGACCTAGCGACATGAAATGTTTTGTAAACATGTTTTACAAAATTCGTAGTTTTCTATCAACTTTTGCAACGGTAACGGTAGTTATAACGGGTACCTCCCATACAATTCTTTTTAAAAGGGTCCCGTTTTTTTTTTAAATGTCTCGAAGCCTTTTGGAAAAATTAATATCATTTAAATTTATTTTTTGGTTTTTTCGTATCTTTAGCGGTTCTCAAGATATTTAAAAAAAATCTGTTTTTTGAAAATCCCTCGAAAACTATAACTTTTATAAAAAAATTCATATAACCAAATTCACAGGAAATAAAATTTTACGTATCTTTAACGATTCTCGAGATATATGAAAAAAAGAATATTGGGGCGTATTCACAGTAGTTTTTAATCACAGTTTTTGTTTAACCCGTTCGGTACATGTTTTTTTCTATGGGGGTTAAAGATTCTCTCTATACAAATTAATGATGTTTAACACGTTGGCTACCAGCCAAAAAAACGCTTACTCCGCTAGTATACACTGGGAAAAAACGCAAAAATCATTTCTGTACAATATGAGTAACCAGTGAACACAAGATGAATACAGACAAAAACGAACGAATCGAATAAAATATAACGGAAAAAACTTACCACAACAAATTTTTCACATGAAATATGCTCCACAAAAAAACCCCTTTGTACCGCACGAGCGACTGCAGTCAACCATGGAACTTGAGAAACTGACGGTAATGACAATAGTGTGTGTACACCGGTGACTCACATTGTCCCTGTGGGTGACACGCTGCGATCACCGGTGACTCACATGGTAGCCAACGTGTTAAGCTATTAGTATTCATTTAAAACAAAAAAAAATTAAAAATTTTTATTTTTTACAAATACGTCTACTGTAGTCCAGCTTTTTATTCAAAAATCAAAATTGGGTCACAAATGCACTTAAAGGTGCACTGAATGAGAATAGAGTGTTGAAAATAAATAAATAATAAGGCAATTCAAATTTCTTAGCATGATGCCATACGGCATCAAAATACCGAATGGGTTAATATGAGTTTAAACTGACAGTTTGCTATGGTTTTATGACAGTCTAAACTCATGTTACACAAAAACAGACGCCCCATTATTTTTTACATATTATTTCGTAACTAAACATTGCAGGGAAAGTTTTGTGTTGATCACAACTGATATTTTCATGTTTTTTTTCATATCCCGTTTTCGAGATAATCGACTTCAAAGATTTTTATTTAACCGTCCCTATCTCCCCAACCAAAGGAGCTAGAGGGTTAAAATTTTGCAAAAATTTTATTTACACTGATGCCAACAACTGATGATTCAATCTGAGAGGGCATGTTTTGCATGCTTATCCTGCTATGCCCTTTCTAGGAGGTCGCAGAATACAAATTTGAAATTCGAGCATTGCTCATATTAATTTGTAGTTTGTTAACTTGATACTCCAGTGTACAGCTCGGGAATTATCAGTGATTGGTAAAATATTTGAGTATTTTGCGATAAACGATAGGTTATTGCGGGAATCAAACCGTTAAAATCAATTAAGAATATTGAATTTTCTAGGTTTTTGTTAAGTTAGTTTAAATATTGAAAATGGCTTTTCCCTGAATTCGAAGATATTTTTATATCAAATGTTTAAACAGTCGAACCTCGATACGTCGAACTTCGATAGTTCGAATTCTGCCATTTAGAAACTACATTTCTTACTGTATGCCTAGTGGATTCAGGAAAAAAGGAATTTGTGCAAGCACTGTTGATACAGTTGGATATATTTTTATATAATACCTGGAGAAATGTTAAAATCTCGTCATTATTTTTTTTAGTCTCACTATCAAACTTAATCCATTTACACAAGAAATTTAAAAATTGTTAGATACACTTTTGCGTGTATGTGGTAATACGTTAATGAGGACTACAAATGATTTTCACTGATCTACAATCGAAAGTTGCATGATAATAACAATTAATGATGATGAAGAAACTAAGAATAGAAGTTTTCGCTAGATATACGAGAGTTTGAAAATACTAGGTTAGGAAAAAAAAGTGTAAAGATGAGTTGAAACTCGTTCAATCACTTAGCCTGAAGAACGTGACTTTATCGCTTTTCTTCGACATGAATCAGAAATATATGGCAAATATCTATCTCTGAAGTAGAAATGCTAAGATACTTAAATATTTTCCTCATGCTTCCTAAGTGTTGTTTGCTTACAAGAAAATCATTTCGCTCTCTCACGTTAAGTTCAATTGAAATTTCAAAACATGCTTAAATGGTTTCATGGTCCTCGAATATAACCACCATATATAACCACTTAAGAAATGCTGACTAATATTGAATGTTGAACTTTAAGTTGATTTTTTAGGTCAATGGATCACACAGAGATTTTCATTCTTCTATTGGATTCTTTGGTGCGATTTCTTAATCAATGTACCTACTTTTAAAACCTAAAACATATAACTTTTGAGCGATGAGTTAGAATCAATTGAATTTTTTGAACTTGTCACAGTAATTTTGAGATCTTGTATTGTGATGGAAAAAAAGAATGTAATCAATATTGAACACTACAGAATCCCGAATCGAAAAAGCACTCGGCGAAATGATTGATTTACTCGGGTCCAGTGGGCAGAACAAGTGATTTGGTTCTGCATGAGTGAGCTTTTGGGGACAAAGTCACCATGTTGGCAAAGCCCACTTACTAAGCAATAAGCACAATAACTGGAAAAGCTTTGGAAAATTTCAATAAAGCAACAATGGTCTATTCGTATATCATATCGATTCGATATAATCAATTTTCTTGATAAGGTTTCTCCTAACAATCATGAATAGGTATCTAGGCGTCCCTTCCATCGACAAAGGACAATTACCCTTGTCATCTTATAGACCAATATTATACATAAAAAGGAAAAGTGAAGTTCATCTTCAAAGAGTAATACACCGAAAATAACAATAACACATCAATAACTGAGGCATTCATGCATGATTTCATTTTATATTCTATAGATTAATATCATGATACATATTTTAATGGAAAAACATTGCCCCGGCCGAATACGCTATATGGAGACATATAAAATTTTTATTAAAAAAAAAACTCTATTTGAATTTTGATGTGTGGAAAAGTCGCAAAAAACTATTTTATATGTAAGGAGGAGGGGAAAACATTTCGCCACAGGCGGACAGAAGTCTAGATTCCGTAATTGTTAATTTAGAGCTCTGACTCTATCATAGCAAAATTTTAAAATTCAAATAAAAGGATTTTTGGTTTTTTATTTCGAAATTGTTTCAAAATAAAGTCACCTATTTTATGCCTTTTAATTCGAAATATACAAATTTACCGGTATAGGTCTGAAAACAATTCTCTGAACATGAATTTTTGAAAGGAGTGTCCCAATTAAATTTTGATATTTCAGAATGCGATATAAAATACTAATCTCCTAACAATAGGGTAAAATACCCAGATCTGAGCCCCCTTAAGCCTTTTTTCACTTCATACCATATTTTCTTTGTCTTCCGTATACTTTCTGAGAAACTTATACTTACTGGTCGAAAGTATGGAATGTTTAAATTAAATTAACATATACACCCAACTAACAAACTCTCCAGACCAAAACTCTTATGAATTTTGAAATCTTCTCATTAAACTTTCTTAACACACTGGATACTCTCATAACATAGTTCTTGTAATGACACTCTAATTTTTTCTGATAGCGTTCTTTTTATAAGAGTATGACGCTACTAGAGCTACTGAATCTTTTACGCATATAGCAAGGCGATTTTTGAACTCTTGTAGCGAGCCTTTAAAAACTTGTGTTCTCATTGTATATTTTTTATAAAGTTTTAACACTTAAAGAGTTTAAATCTTAAATAAAAATGTTATGAGCAGTTAATTCGTATGATTCTCATAATGACGCGCTTGTAAAAGTTTAAGTATAAAAATACTTGTTAAAATGCTCATATGAGACATAACGCGAGCTTATGTTCTTATTACAAGAATTTTATTCTTAAAATAAATCTTCGTCAACAGGCGCCATATTTTTCCTTTTATTTTTTTTAACAGTAAAACTTTGAAATTCCAAAAACAGCTTATAACACATGGATCAATAAGTCCCGAGACTAACCCAGAGATGACGCTCGTAGTAAACCAGTAACCACGTCTTTCTAGAGTACTAACCTTTGCTTGAAACGTGTCAAAATTTTAAGTCGATCGGACCAGAAACAGCTGAGTTATCGAGGTTGGAGTAAAGTCGTTTTGTAGTTTGTTTAAAAAATGGAAAAAACCGAGTTTCGTGTTCTGATAAAACATTGTTTTTTAATGGGTAAAAACACCGTGCAAGCGAAACAATGGATTGAAAAATGTTACCCGGACTCTTGTCCATCAAAAGCAACGATTTGTCGGTGGTTTGCCGAGTTTAAACGTGGTCGTACCGACACAAATGACGCGGAACGCTCGGGTAGACCTGTGGAAGCCGTTACACCGGAAAATGTGAGTGAAGTGACAAAAATTATAATGAAAGATCGTAAAGTGAAGCTCCGTGAGATTGCTGAGATAACACAGATATCATATGGAAGTGCATTTACTATCCTTCATGAAAAATTGAGCATGAAAAAGGTTTTTTCCAAGTGGGTGCCGCGATTGCTTTCGATGGAACAAAAACAGCAACGAGTCGATGATTCAGAAAGCTGTTTATCGCTATTTACTCGCAATAAAAAAGATTTCTTGCGTCGTTACGTGACCATGGACGAAACATGGATACATCACTACACTCCAGAGTCGAAGCGGCAGTCATCTGAGTGGCGCACAGCTGGCGAAAGCCGTCCGAAGCGTCCGAAAACGCAGCAGTCAGCTGGCAAAGTCATGGCGTCAGTTTTTTGGGATACGCATGGCGTGACGATTGTATCACCCTAAAAGGTGATTATATTAATGAATAAAAAAAAATTTTGCAAAAAAAATGTTGTTTTCATTGTTAGTCTCGGGACTTATTGATCCATGTGTTATATGTAAATTAGGACCTAAAAACACTGCAAAAAGCTATTTTCGTTAAAAACAAAAACGCATTAAAACAATTGAAACAGTTTGATCAATTATATTAAAAATTTAATTTTTCCATATTATATTTCCGATTTATAATATATCTAACTTTTTCGATTTTTTCGAGGGGTTTCGCATTTTTTCGAAGTAAAATATGTTATATTATCAGTAAAATTCCATTTCCCATATAATTTTTGTCTATATATCCGAAAAAATAGAATTTAAAATCTATGTCATATGAAATTCTAATACAATATTATCATACGCAAACGTAGACATGACTCGGATACGAAAATAAATAAACACTTCAAAAATAACTTTTACTCTTTAAAAAATTACTTTAGCTCTTCAAAAATAAAACCGGCTAGATATTTTTATATACTCTTCTCTTTTTAGCAAAGCATAAAGTACTCTCATTAGAATTCAAATAGTGTTCTTGTGAGACTTTCGTGACTCTTACAAAAAGAACTGATGTCTTGTTATAAAATAAAAAAAGTTCTCATAAGTGCGCCATTTAAGCCTCATGAGCCACTCATAAAACAGTTGTAGCATTCTACAAGGGTGAAATAGCCCTGTATGAAAACTCTCAAAAGACTCTAGTAGAGTCTTATGAGACGAAAATTGTTAGTTGGGCATATTCCTCAACAATTTGCATAAAAAAAGAATTATGTGTAATAATGTATTAAATTAAGTACTGGATACTTTACCCTATATTGTTACACGATGCATTGTTTTCGAGATACTGGAAAAAATCTTTCGGTTTGTATGGGATGGGGCCGAAGCAAAATTTTAAGCTCATTGAACAAGCTAAATCTATCCGGAGTTTAGTTAAATCAAAGTAATGGTCAAAAACACCGTTATTGGCAATTTTTAGCAAAACCTCAAACCAGAAATTTTTTTGATCCGAGGTGATAAATATAATAAAAAGCTCAAATAAAATGATATAATACAAAAAATTACACAAACATTAAAAAAGCTCGAATAAATGACTATCAAAACTCAAAGATTCTTTATTTCAAAACAATTAAATGGGGACTTTGATCGTTTTTCGTATGAAGAATATCAAGTTTTTATGGTTCATAAAAGAACTTGAGCTAATATAAGTACCAAACCAAATACCAAAATACTTTTAGAATTAAACTACAGGTAGCTTTCAATTATTTATTAATAGAAGTTTTACGGCTTATTGGTCATCTGGAATATATTTGTTTGTTTTGTAATCACTTCAATTCAAGTACCAGATTTCTCACGGTGAACTATTAAATACAATGAAATTAAATTTTTATTGAACATACGTGCATCCGATGACAATACAATATTTTCATTACTTCGTCCTTGTGAGGACAAGAGAAGGTCTTGTAAGGACAACATGATTATCCTTTTCTGCAAATTTTCCGGAAAACAATCTATTATGGGAGTTTTTGGGATTGTCAAATCCGATTCTGGCATTAAGAAATCCGGAAGGATAACGGAAGGTCCTGTATTTTTTCTTCAAATTTTCCGGAAAAAAAATCTCAAATTGGGGATTTTGGGGTCACTGAATCCGATTATGACATTAAGAAGACTGTAAGGATAACGCAAGGTCCTAAAAAGATAACATGATTATCCTTTTCTTAATATGTTCGGGAAAAAATCTCATCTTGTGGTTTTTGGGGTCGCTGAATCCGATTCTGACGTTAAGAAGTCTGTAACTTACAGACTGTAAGGATAACGAAAGGTCCTGTAAGGATAACGTGATTATCATTTTCCTGAAATTTTCGGGAAAAATACTCATCTGGGAGTTTTTGTGGTCGCTGAATTCGATTCTGACGTTAAGAAGTCTGTACCTTACAGACTGTAAGGATAACGAAAGGTACGGTTAAGAAAGCGTGATTATCCTTTTGATTTTGGATTTTTAGTCATACTAATCAAATTACTAAAATGACAAAACAAAATAAAGTAAAAAAAAAATCATTTTTGTTAAAGTTATATTTAAAATAATGCACTAAAAGGGAAAAAATATGTTTTTGAGCACTGTGCATCTGAAATAAAAACGAGATAAAAAAAACATAAAAAATAAAGTAAATATTTATCTCGCGTTTATTTCTGATACACAGTGCTCAAAAAATTATTTTTTCCCTTTTAAAGCATTTTTTTAAAATCAAAGCGGTTTTAAAAAAACTTTTTTTTATATTTTTTTTTTGTTTACAATAATTTGTGACTTTTTTTCTTCAAAATTTGGTAGCCGCGTGGGAAACACTGATATAGAGTATAATTGGTTACATCAAAAACCACTTTTTTAGCGGTTCGGTTCGGTTCGGTTCATATCTGAATTTTTAAGATTGGCCCTTTTTAATTATTTCCTATCATCGCTCATATTTAGAGTATAAGACTTTTCGGCGTTAATCTAGTAACCCAAAAATAGTTTCCGTGCCCTGTACTCAAGAAATTTGTCATATGATTAGGAAACGCAAAAACCACTGAACTGGAACCAAAAACTAAAATCAAAAACCAGAACCAAATTTCTTAAATTTCAGAACCCGAAACCAAAGCGAGAACCATATTTTTGAAATTTTAGAAACCAAAACCAAATTTCCAAATTTTAAGAACCAAAGTCAAATCCTAAATCAAAATCCAACTCCACAAAACCGAAGCACATTCAGAAAACGTTTGGTTCTAGTACTCATAACCATAGTAAATGATGGCAGTCAATTACTATTTTTCTCTCCAGGTAGTGCCAATCAAACATTATTCTACTTCCTCCCGGATTTTCCTACAGATAACTCATGTGTTTCTCACATAATTACTGATAAAAATTATAGATTTTCGTAAAAATCGAAAAAAAACCATTAGAGATGTTGAAACAAAAATACTTTTAGCTTATATTTCAATTACAGTAATTTTTAACTTTAATGTTGTATTATCAGCTTTAATATAAAAGTTGACAGAAATCGCATATTTATGTATTTACAGGTCGATTCCCTTAGGCGCGCGCCTCGCCTCGAGACAAGCCAATCGCCTCTTGGTATTCACTTAAGCTAGTTTCAGACGAGCACACAAAACCGTCACACGTGTGATGACTGACGTCACGAAAAAAAACTCAACACACATTTCACACACATCTGACACGACCCGTTCTCACACTCGAAATGTGTTGTTATCAGACGGTGTGACATTTTTTTTCCACACAATCTGATTTTTGTCCCAAAACGTGTGAAAGACGCTAGTCTTCACACGAAATTTTGTCACACAATTACACACTGTGTGACGCAGATTGAGTAGTTATCAGACGGAGTGAAAAGCCTCAAAAGGTGTGATGATGAAAGACGTGTGACAGCAGTCGAAATCGTCTGACACACTCATTTGCTATCAGACGGTGTGATAGCTCTCTGACATTTTGTGTATTTTTCTCGGTCATTTTGACAAGCAATTGTGCGCTATTTTCAATTTGTGAAGAAAAATCAAATTAAATTAGAATGTCAAAAAGGAAATATGAGGAGATGATGGATATGGCGGTTCTGGCAGCCTATATTTTGGAAAGCAGTGACGACGACGACGACGACGAGTGAATGGCTCGAAAGCGAAGTTGTTGGACAAAGGATTGGGTGTCGCGTCGCGAGAAGGAGGGTTTCTTTGCCAAATTGATGGTGGAATTGCGCTCTGAAGAACCCGAATTGTATCGGAATTTCTTACGGATGTCGGTCGGTCAATTCGATAATTTGCTAACAATTGGTGAAGTCGCAGATAGAAACATAACAAAAGCTATAATTGAAAACCCGTTTGGTGATATGGCATTATTTGAAGCTTAATCGAACAGCGAACAGTTGTATCAAAATTCCACTTTGAAGTCAAACTTTTCAATAAGATTTTTTGAAAATTCTCCGAATCGAATTTTGATGTATGGGAGTTTATTGTAGAATCATATCCTAAACAAGTTTTGTTCTTGCACTTTTTTGATAAGATGCACCGTTTTTAAGATATTCGCTATAACACAGTATGTGTGAAATGGCACGAATTCATGCCACTTTACACATTAGGACATTTACACACAGTCTTAACACAGGCCGAAAAATGTCATCACACATACCACGTTTTACACAGGGTTATCAGGGGGAGGCAAAATTCGTTTCACACACGTCAAAAAAATGGTCGTAATACAGACTATCACACGGTGTGTAAACAAAAATTCTGTCACAATTTAAGTTATCAGACGGTGTTAACTGGTGTGACAATTTTGTGACGTCAAAATTACGTCAGTCATCACACGTGTGACGATTTTGTCTGATGCTAGCTTAAGACTTTCTTATCGGCAGCAGGCGTAAAAATTCGAAATATACAACTAACGCCATCTCTTGCTCGACATTCGAACAAATTTTGTGTATTCTTTAAGACTTTTTTATCGAAATGAGTCGATAAAAAACGACAAATCGAGGCGCGCCGATTTTGGAATCGACAGCTAAAATTAAAAAAACCATGCAAATGAATAAAGAAAAAAAGTATATTTAATTTTAATAATGTAGTTTCTAGTTTCTAACACATGTCGTCTTCAATTGAGGGGTCTAAAAACGAATTAAATCAATTAATTAATCAATTTAGTTAAAAATTGAAGCCATTCCGGTTTTTAAATTTTAGCAATAAAATTACGAATGGTAAGTAGTTTAACCTCCTTGTTAGCCATATGCAAAAAAAAACAGGGAAATGGCAACCGGGTTTACTCAATTTGGAAGCTCTAAAAAGGACCTACGGGATGCGTGGGAAAATTTATCCATTTCCATAAAGAGCCTGGGTCCTCCACTCAGAAGTGGAGAAGGATGGGCCAAGGTAAATTGAAGAAAAAAATGTTCCATAATCAAAAAGAGTTAGCTGCTACTGGTGGAGGCCAAAACGAGTTATATACGTTTTCCTCCTTAGAAGAAACTGTAATCAGTTTGTTATCGCTGCAACAAACAAATCCAAATCCTCCTTGTTACTCTTAAGTCCACATTGCAGTCTTCCAAGTCTTCGTCAGGTTCATAGAATTCGAACGAACTCATTTTGTGTGGAAAATAAAATTTAATTCCAATTGAAAATGAATATGACGGTTTTTTCGATTAAAATATGTTATATCCTGTCATAATATTTCATATGTCCTGTACATAACGCCGATTTTAGTGCTTTACTAAAATGTTTGAGGCATTAATCGCCAAATTTACTTTAGCGGCGACTATTGTAAGTTCGAGAATCGATTCGAGAGCCTAAGGGAATACCAAACTTCACGCGATTCACCTCGACACAAGGCTCGTCGATTAAAAATGCCTCGCCTAAGGGAATCGACCTGTTATTCATTTAATCAATACACTGATTAAAAAAAAGCTATATAATTATTAAAATCAATAAGGTCAAAATAATTATTGAACGATCATAGCATAGACGAGATTGGTTGATGAAATCCGTAATTGGTCTGATGTTAGGAATATTATAAAAGTTGTAAAATCGTAAGGAACGAGCTGGAATATTAATATTGAAGTTACTAAGTATAATCATAGCGTCAATACTGTCGGTTAGAATTTTGAAAACCAACCTAACTTTAAATTGTTCTCTTCTACGCACTAAAGAATCAAGATGGAGAAGTTTCAGAAGATCGGAATAAGGTGGAAAAGGAAACGGATCTATCCAGGGAAGTACCCTTAGTTCAAAACGAATGAAGCGTCGTTGAAGAGTTTCAACTCGGTCAATGTGAACTTTATAATAAGGACTCCAATTAGGGGATGCATACTCAAGAATGGGACGCCCATTACAAAAATACATACTTTTAAGAACAAAGGGACGTCAAATTCTTTGGCCCATATTATTATGAAGCCTAACATAACCCAGGTAACCAAATAGGGCGTAAAGTGGTCGTGGCGACTTTAACATCGAATCTTTATGGTCGCGACGACCACTTTACGCCCTATTTGGTTACTTGGGAATATTGGTTCTGTTACAAATAACTTCAATATGGTCATTAAAATTATAACACCCAAATCTTTATACTTGTCAAATTGTAACAATTTGAATTGTGAAATTGTAACAAAAAACAGTCATCAATAGTAGAGTCAGATTGAAATATCTTTGCATCGTCAGCATATAAAAGAATTTTAAAGAAATTAATAAATAAAGATACGTCATTTACAACTAAAACAAATAAGACGGGACCAAGATGACTTCCCTGAGGAACCCCAGATGTGTTTGGAAAGCTATAAGAGGTCGGAAATTAACGAATTGAGTACGGTTGGATAAATAGGAATATATAAAGTCAATAAACAATGTTGGAAACCCTAACATTCCAGTTTGTGAATTAAGATTTTGTGATTGATTTTATTAAAAGCTTTGCTAAAATCTGTGAAAAATACAGTCAACCTGATTCCCCCATTCGATTTGCGATGAAACAAAATTAGACAATTCTAGTAGATTGGTTGTCGGCGACCTCCTCTTCATGAATCCGTGTTGAAAAGAAACAATTATAGATTTACAGTGAAATTAAAGCACATCACAAATAATATTTTCAAAGACATTAGCAATGTATGGTAATTTAGATATATTATTAGAAGGATATTTATTATTATCATTTCATCAATACAGAGCTGATTACTACATTTTAAACATTTGGATATGTAAAAAAGAAAAGAAAATGTTAATGTTACAATCATTAATTATGTTTTCGGAGAAGTAAGTTTTTTACCTGATTGGCATTCAAACAATAATCAATTAAATTATAATTTTCATTGAACAAACGTGACATTGATGTAATCGGCTCATTGCGGCCATAGTTGGTACGATGAGGATGGACAATAAGTGGCTTATATGATCGGAGTTTCCGACAAGGAACACAAATGCGAAACTCATTAAGTATACCCGGAGAGTTCATAGTCCCGGATAAAACTTTAAAGGCAAAAGCAATTTTGAAATTTTGTCGCCTAATTTCAAGAGATTGTAGAGATAAGAGACCAAGGCGAGAAAGGTAAGGTGGCAGCCTCATACAATCAGTCCACGGAAGATATCTTAGAGCAAATCTAAGAAACCTTCTCTGGACTGATTCAATGCGTTTAACATGAACGTCGTAGTAGGGATCCCATACCGGAATAGCATATTCAAGGATAGGTCGAACAAGCGTGACGTATAAAGCTTTAGTTAAGTACGGATCGTTGAATTCTTTAGACCAGCGTTTTATAAAACCAAGAGCACAATTAGCCTTGTTCACGATGCTATCGATATGGTCAGAAAAGGAGAAATTGGAGCAGAAAAACACACCCAAATCTCTAACTTTTTCTACTCTATCTAAACATATATTATTAAGGATATACTGGTAAGATGAAGTAGTCTTATTACGTGTATAAGACATGAAATTGCACTTCAAAACATTTAACGGCAGTTTATTTTCAACACACCAAACATAAAACTTAACTAGGTCTTCTTGTAATCTTAAATGATCGATTAAATTACGAATAGCCAAAAATATTTTGACATCGTCCGCAAATATAAGAAATTTCGAGTACTTGAAAATGAAGCTCACGTCATTAATAAATAAAATAAATGGAAGCGGACCAATATGCGAGCCTTGTGGAACCCCTGAGGAGTTGTGTATCTCCGCAGACAATTGGCCACGGAATATAACTTTTTGAGTACGGTTGCGCAGATATGACTTCAGCCATTTGATGAATCCGCGAGGAAAATTCAGACGTTTAAGTTTGTACAACAAAATATTATGGTTGATTTTGTCGAATGCTTTGCTGAAGTCGTTATAAATACAATCGACTTGGAAGCCATTTTCAATTACGTCAATGCAATACGTGGAAAACTCCACAAGATTAGAGGTAGTCGATCGCCCTTTCATAAATCCATGTTGATGTGGGGAAATTATGTTTTTACAGTGGATATAGGATGGTAATTACAAATATTGTTCCTATTTCCCTTCTTATGAAGAGGAATAATTGTAGAAATGTTCCATAACTTTGGAAATTTATCCGTTCATATAGAAAAATTAAATAAGTAAACTATAACGGACACAAATTTTCAGTATAGACGGAGGGACACCATCAGGGCCAGGCGTGGAACTTTCGTCAATTGATAAAATATATTTTAAGACAGTTGATTCATTAAAAATCAAGTCTTTCATTGTTAGGGAGGATGGAGAGATTGTGCAGATAACTAAACTCATTAAAATCGGTGAACGGACCCCAAAAATTTCTTCGGTTTTTCAAGCAAGCCGAAGCAAGCCGAAGTAAGCACTGTCATTTTACTAACATAGACATTATACTCTAACCTGGAGAGTTCAATAAACTGATTAAAAATGGTACTATACCTTGCATAGTCAGATACGGTCTTAGTAATAGTATCTTAGTAATAGTATCTTAGTAATACAGTATCTTTTCCAAGCTTTCGTTTTACGATTCTTTAAATTAATAACATCAGTACTGTACCAAGGAAATCTACAGGGCATAGGAACCAAATTAAAAAAAAATTAATTATTAAATTATAAATATTTCCAACCGCTAAATTTAACACAGGCTCTAGAAATTTACAAAGCAAAGAAATTGTTAAATATGTTTTAAAGCCTTTTATATTAGGTAGAAAAATATTCTAGGTAGGTATTTTTGTGGTATTTGTGATTTTTTTTTGGGAAATTCGAATTTTCAGAAATGATCCGATTAAATTACTCTTCAGTGATCCCTTTAAAAGTAGAACTGGCGTTCATGTGGGTGTAGTTCTTGTATTTAGAAACAACTGCGATATTAACAAAATATTGTTTGTGGGTCCTTATACGAGTATTTTCCTTTTCTAAATTACTTGCAGACCTTTTGATAACGGTGGGTATTTTAGCATGGCATATAAGACAACAAACTTTGATGGAGCATTTTTTTTTCTTGATTTTACGTTGGGAAGCGAGGTAATAAGAAGTTTATGGCTTGTTAAGTCGTTAAATTTTCCTTGAGGGAACATTATCGCCTTAACCCGAGTGAAAATATGGCCGCATGTTTACGGTATGACGTTAAGTGTCTAAACGCGAATATGAGTTATTGAGACATCAGTCAAGAGCGGATTCGAACCCGAATCCCCAAACGAGCCCCTCAATACACACTATGGAATACAATACTGGAGCGTTTTTCCATCCATTTGGGTGCCCGCCTTTGCAACATATGGTATATTATATTTACTATCGTGAAATTTATGAAGTGTAACGTGATATAAAAGCGCGATTATATGAAGCATAAAGGAAAATAAGACATTTACTAATATATTAGTCCTTTGGGGCACGTTCAGTTCAAAGTGCAGAAATGTCTAATTGTAGTCACGTACGAGATTCTTTTAAAAATTTGTAAAGTCTTTAAGCGTCTATCTAAAAATAGTATTGTAAATGCCTTGCCTTGAGTATCCACAAACCACGACAGCGTATTAAAAATTATATAAATTTCCCTTTACAAGATTTTCTGCTTCTCTGCCCACATATATAGTAGAGTTAAGCCTGGAAAATATTGTGTGTCGTGGGGTAAAGCTTTTTTTGTCCAACATACACAAGCGAATGTCTATAAGTAACTGACCCACCCCTAAAACATTCACTTGTGGAGCAATATATTTACAAAGTATTTGTTCTTGTCGACAGTTTGATGTGGAAGACCTTATAAACAGTTTGTAGGAAGTAAGAACTCGTTAATGGCAACTGTCTCAATAAATCAATCCCGGTACCAATTTGTCACGTTATTAGGACAAGGTGAACAGAAAAGGATTGCCCTTTGATTTATGCTCTTAATTCCAAGTGCTTGTCCTTTACCACAGAAAAGGAGGAAAAAGGAATGCAAAGGCTCAAAATGGCAATTTATTACATTTGAAATTTTAATGTGGGGGTTCGGATACTTCAATGAATTTTCGTATATGGCAATTTATTGCTTTATCCAAGGGGCTAAATTAAAGCTTGCCACAGCAAATGATTCTTATCATTATTTTTAAGTCGAAATAAATTGAGAAAGTTCCTATAGATATTTATCGGCAGTTGCCGACATTGAGAGTCTATCGTTTTTATACCGCTTTTAATTGTTATAAAAATTTTCAAAATGGGATCGTGTAAAAAAAAAATGCAAGTACTCTTTTACAATACCTGGACATATTAATTGAATCTTTCTTACCGATTTGTATCACAAATTGACTGCTATCGCGTTATGGGACGATTCATATGCATCAAAGGTAGTTGCTTTCTCTGAAAAAATAGGAAAAGTAAATTTTTTTACTGTTTTTTGGCTTGAATATTACTGAGTCCTGTTTACTATGTAAAATGATAAAGTTGTTGTTGTTTTTCGAAATACTAATTTTTTAAGGGTTTTGGTAGGAAAAAATGGACAACTAAAGGCCGCTAAACATGCAATGAAATATTAACATAGAATGTTTTTTGTTTCTCTGAAGATCATTTTTACTCAAATACCGTATTGTTCGTTGTGAATGGTTGAATACAATGAAATTAATTGTAATTGAAACAATGGGGAATTGGAAAAATTTGATAGGAAACGTTTAGATCTCAAGTTTAGATCGTGAGGACCCATTGTTGGATCTCATCAGATTAACACAATTGAAACTCATAGTAAAAGTTTTCTATTGTAACCAATCTGGCAACACGGTCTGGACGGCCAACGCAGCAACACTGCTAAGACAAACGAGACTAAAGTAGTAGTAGAGAGCTGAGCACCGTGGCTGACAACTTTTCGCTATTTTTTTTTAACAAGAAATTGTCCCACGAATAAATGTTCTTTTTTTTACTTTTTTTTTGATATAATAGAATAAAAACTGTTCCACACTATGGTCAAAACAATCAGGGAATTCACAGTCGTCTTTTAAAATGCGGGTAAATTTACCGCTCGGTAATTCAGTCAAATTTAACAGATTTTTACCGAGACGGTAACTTGGTTCATGTAAAAATGAATTACCGAATTCGGTAATTGTATACATGCCTCGAGTCGTGTTTTTCAGCCTCGGTATTCGGTATCAAGAATCAACCGCGGGTGGCGCTAGTAATGTTTTAGTTGTCAAATTTTCTCGCTGGTTTTTTTGTTAATCTCAGCGGACTGATGCAAATTTTTTCAATTTTGATAGCCGTTGCCACAATAGAAATTCAAAAGAATACATCAAACATGGATTTAAAGGTATGTGATATATTTTACAATCAAATTCGCAGTTCATGATTTGGTCACGTATCAAATAAAAGCGCTGTTCTCAAATCTGTGCTGTGGGATGTTCACAGCAGAATATTTTCAGTCTTTTAATATTACCGAAAATACCGAATACCGAATACCGAAGAGGATTGTGAATACCCTCAATAATAAATACAAACATGCAATGATTTACCAGCTGATTGTAAAGATTTATTAGATTCCCATAATCCCAACAGTGGAGATTCTTAGTTGAACACTGTAATCAGGGGAAAAAGACATTGATTGTAAATACTAAAGGCGCCTCCACACGTTCAATGTTACTTGACACTTTTACTTGAATGACTCATGTTTCAAGTAACATTGATCGTATGGATACTCTTCAATGTTACGTTTGCAGGCAATTTCCATCATTATTACTTGATGAAAATTTTCAACAATAATACTTGTCAAGTAACATTGAACGTGTGGAGGCCCCTTAAGGCCTGAGCAATTACTCGCACAAACGCGACAACTCAAAATGGTATCGGTGACTAATAGCATCAGCGAAAATACGCATATTTTGTCAGATAAAACACAAATTTTTGGTTTACCAACAAGGCCCCAAAAAATTAACTTAGTGAGACTTAGTGACGTCATGGAAGGAACATACTGTGAAAATTTCAGGATTCTTACTCCAGGGGCTAGGCATTGATGAGTCAGTCAGTCAGTCAGGACAAACGATTTTATATAGATATAGATTTCATAAGTTCGCATAATTTTTGGTAATTTGACGATCATCTTTAAACTAATCTCGACTCACCAGAAGAATGCATAGATCATACACAAAACGCACGTATACAAACACGTAAAAGGGAATAAATCCCCTCCCCCTCCGCTATACAACCGAAACAGATTTTTGCAATTTTATCGAAAATGGTGAGTCATTGTAAAATGTGTTAAGAATAGGATACATAACTCATCCATACATCAAAATCAAATCGGACCACCCTAGTAGACGGTTCATGATTACTTCATCGATGTACGCATCATCGCGATATGATGAAAGTCATGATGAATTTTGTTCTAGGGCTGGGAAATATTCTCATCATTACTGCTCACTTAGATACTCATTTGATCAATGAGTCTTTCGATGAACTCTAGATGAGCCTCCAGTTTTTGCTAAACACAACTGAAATACCATTTTATTGTGTGCGTTTTTCCTTTGACAGTGTAGAGAACTGATGAGCAAAATCTACTAGGGCACGGCTTCTTCCTTCTCCCATACAAATGGAATACTGTTTTCTGTTTTCTCGAAAACTGTGCAAGGTGTCGGACAATTTATAAAGATAAAATGTGTTTAGAGTATGATTTTATATGACGATTCCATAGATCAACATCTCATCGGACCACTCCTTTCTCCCTCTCCTATACAAATGGATTTTTTTAAATAAACATTTTGTCTATCATCATATAGAGTATTTGACGATTGGCCCCTGACAATTGTAGCTTCTCTTATGTTTTAATTTTCCATTCAAAGAGAATTTGTAAGTATATGTTAAATAATTAATATTAAATAATATATCTGGCAATTATTGAAAACCCATATGGTAATATGGCATTGTTCGAAGTTTAAGTGAATGGCGAACAGTTGTATCAAAATTCCACTGTGAAGTCAAAGATTCTTTAAAATTTATTCCAATTGGATTTTGATGTATGGGAGTTTTGTATGGGAATTTTCGTTCGTAGGTTCCATTTTTGCCCATTAACGAACTAAGCCTTGCATTTCACGAAAAACGAATCTGCGTAAAATTTCAAGTCTCTAGCTCAATCCGTGCGCCCGCGATCCGCGCCACAGACGGACAGATGGACGGACGGACGGACATGCAAAAATTAATTATTTTTATCACACTGGTGTAATTCATTTTTGTGTGTGATGACGGGATCTTGGCGTTTCAAAATTCACGAAATTGATTTTTAAAACTCCAAGACCAATATTTTTTTAACCATCTTGCATGCCAATGCAAGATTTTTGTAGCCATTTACCAGAAACAGACGGCCGAACATGCGGAAATCAAAATCTTTTGTCATCTCTAAAACCCTGGTGTAGAGTGTAGTTAATTTTTGTGTTCGATAATCGGTTTGATGTGTTACAAACGGTATAGTAAATTACATATCCTCCTCTATGATATATAATATATGTATAATATAAAAACTGTAAGAACTACATTAAAATAAACAAAACTTTGAAACACCCAAGCTAGAATAAATAAAGCAAAAACATTGCGTTATTTTAATTACCTCCTCAAGTAAATTAGAAAACTTTTACTCAATGCATTAATGTAAATGAAATACTCCACAGGGACTGCAGAAAATTCATTTTGCAGTTGAAAACTAACGACTCGTTTATGTCCGTTTCAAGCTTGATTTAATAATACAAAAGTTTTCTTTAAGAATAACTAAGAGAAAAGGCTTGTTTCCTTTTAACCCTCATCCGTATTTCATTTAAAGTAACGTAAAAGTATTTCATGTGTCAAATTGACACAATACCAGAAAATCCCATATTTTTAGTGTTAATTGTAACAAAATTAAGTTTTCTCGATTG
This sequence comes from Chrysopilus asiliformis, assembly GCA_964034945.1. Classification (NCBI taxonomy): domain Eukaryota; kingdom Metazoa; phylum Arthropoda; class Insecta; order Diptera; family Rhagionidae; genus Chrysopilus; species Chrysopilus asiliformis. The sequence goes on from OZ035960.1 coordinate 57,143,171, forward strand.
ATCATTATTTTTTTTATTGAGAAAAGCAAAAAAAAATAATTTGTTCTTATTAATTTGTTTAATAACATACAAAATTACATAAAAAGGAATTAAGAAAATTGAATGTTGGTTCCACATTCTTCACAAATTGTGAAACGGTGAGATGGACAAGTATATTTTACACATTTATCACATCGTACACTGTGGACATTGGAATTAGATTTTTGTATATGACAACGAGCTCTTTTAGCTATTTTTGGTGCGTGCGTCAATGACAATGATGGTTGTGATGAATACTGTGATGTTGATGAAGCTTGGGGAATATTCCTGACACTGTTAACAATAGAAATTGCATGAGCACCACGAGGCATACTTTTACGCCGATCAATGTGTGGATAACACAAGGATCTACCAACTTCAATCAAAAATAATCTTCTTCTTACATTCCTTTTTGCAAAATTCCATTCATTATTCAGATGAATGAAAATAACAAATGCATTGGTTGCAGAAATATCAAGCATATTGCAAAAAATAGCTACTGACCATCTATTCACTTTCCTTTTGCAGCGATATGACCCAACTAATTGATCTAATACATCGACACCACCCTTAGTTTTATTGTAAAATTTAATTATATCTGGCTTTTTTTCTGTATCGCTGGCATCAATGTGAACAGAGGAATGATAAGTGGAGAGCAATGTAACGAATCTACATTTTTTCGGAACATATGAAAACATGCAAGTTATGGATTTTCCTCCGCGTTAGCTCAAAAAAAACTAACTTGTTTTTATAAAAAGCTCTTTATTTAGATCTGAATGCTTTAAGATACAATTGGCAAATGACAAACTTAATTTACCTTAACTAAGTCTTTTATAACCTAATTTAGCTTATTCTGCAAAACGTGCACACTTGTAACGTTACAAGCGTTACCTGTGCATTCGAAATTCTTAGACGAAATATGATTCTATACTCGTTGCAACATGTTTGATTCCGCGAAGGCCATCTTGGGTGAATCGTGGGAATGAGAACGATTTTGGGTGGAAATATGGAATTATGCTGTATGATGGAGATAATGGGGATCGGTAGGGGTGTGGTAATGATTTGATATATGACAGAATGTGTTAACTCCTCCCTCCTTAAAAAATATTTAACTAATGTTCGGGAAGGATAATGTTACAGGATCTGGATAAGTATATGGAGTAGTGGTTTGGAATTTTGTGGTCAAGAGTTTTGACCGAAGAAGGTAAAAAATGAAAGCTAGGGATAATATTAGGATAATTATTATTGCATCGGATGCAATAGATGTAATGTTATTTGTAGAAAAGTAATCAAGCTTTTTAACGTTATCCAGGTGAAGCCTATGTAAGTATTCCAAGTCGAGTTTTATATTCTTTTCAGTGAGGTTGCCTAGGAGGCCTGTGGGTAATGGATGAAATGTTTGAATTTCCGTGCTGGTGTACTCGACGTTGTTAATTCGTATTGTGTCATTTTGGAAATTGACTACAAATGTTCCGTTGAGGTTTTGTGTTTTGTTTTGATGATGAAGTTTCCCATTAAAGTTCGTAAGAAATACCGTATTTTCGTTGATGACTTCGATTATTGGTTTACTATGGTACTGATAAGTACAGGATGCGTTGATTCCGTCGAGGATTTGTGATACACAATCGTCAGGGGCTAGTTTTGTTAGCTGGTTCCTGTTGCAGATTGTTATATTTTGCATCGTTGTGCAGCTCCCTTGCACGCCATACCGTGTTTGCTGCGTTACCAGTAGGCTGGAATAATTTAGGAGGATCATTTTGCTTTCAGTGATCGTTGAGCGAATTAGAATGTGGTTGAAGTTCGTGGCTTCCGTTTTAGGTAAACATACAACGTACAGGAGTAACGAGTCCTTCATTAGCATCATGGGTTGTGCATATTCGATGGCTTGAATTTCATTGTCGTAAGGCAGTGTTTCGATTTGGGATAGAATTTCGGATATCTCCATGTGGTCCAAGAGATTTGAATTGACTACGCCGCTTTTGGCTAGTTGGCTGGCCAATACTATTTCGTGGATTTCGTCCTCAAGGATTCCTAGCTTGTTGAAAATCATTTGTTCGTATTTACCATTGTCGTACTCGCTGATATCTGAGACGATTCGATTATAGTTGTCTATAATTTCAGTTGATATTTTGGTAAAATATTCATTGATCTTGTACTGTTTGTTGTTGTTGCTAATTATTTCGTTTTGACTTTTAAGGATATTGTTCCAATCGGTTGCGTCGGGGTTTCCCGCAATCCACTTCCAAGCTGAGCCTATCCAGTTTATGGCACGCTTTGGCCTAGTTGTTTGGAGCTGTCTGAGTAATCCTTCTATTTTTGAAACTCGATGATGGAGTTGTGGTACTAAGATGCTGGATCTGTTAAGCTTGCGTTTTATTGTTTGATCAATATTCTTTAGTATCGCCTCGTAGTTTGCTAGGTTTATGGTGTGAATTAGTTTGAAATCTCCACTCATGATTTTCCCAAATCCTAATCGCATTGTCATAAGCGGTTTGTTGTATTTGTAGATGTTAAGAGATGCGTCTACCGTCCATAATGTTATTCTAGAATAGATGGAACGTTTTTTAAATGGGATTTGTGAATTCTTTTCCCTGTAGCTGTGGTAATGGTGACGCGATTGTTTTGAGCTACTGTTTCCTTTACGAATAGTGGTTTTTCTTTAGTTTTAATTTGTTTATTTTTTTTAAACACAGTGTCGCCTGGTTGATATTGTTTTGGTTTCTTTCGTTTCGCGTTGTGCCTGTCGATTTGATTCCTCTGTTTCCGTCTAATCTCGCATTGTAGATTTTCATGTAACTTTTCTTGGAAGTTCGTCAAATTTTGATAGTTAATTCTCTGAGATCTTCCGTAGAATATGTCGGATGGTTTAGTTTTGGTGACGGAGTGAAATGAGTTGTTGTATCTGTCGACAGAAATGTTGACAATTTCTTTTAGGGACCGGTTTGTATTTTCCTTTTGAAGGCATCTTATAATTTCCAGAACCGTAGAGTGAACGCGTTCGATAGCACCGTTAACTTCGCTTTTTTGTGGCGGAGCCAAATAGACGGTTATGCCTAACGATTCGACATAGTTCAGAACCGTGGGACTAATGAAGCTGCCTTCATTGTCCGAAACTATCATTCTTGGGACCGTGAAATAATGGATCAAATTAGCTATCTTTTTCCGTAAGTAAGGAGCAGATTTGTTTTTGATGTGGAAATACTTGGCAAATTTACTGAATTTGTCAACGCAAGTTAAAAATTTTTCGCCTTTTAGCGTCATTATGTCTATATGTAGTATTTCCGTCGGAAACTGTGGAATCGGTGTCTCCTGTAATTCCGGTTTGTGCGGGTGGCGATCGTATTTGCAACTGTTGCAAGTATCGCAATTTACCGTATATTTTTTTATTGATTTACTCATCGCAGGAAAATAGTATTTTTCTAAGATTTGTTCCTTATTCTCCCTGGCATTTCTATGGGCTCTTTTGTGCTCATCCTGTATAATTTTGATTTTATTATCTTCATTGGAGATATCTTGAACTACTCGTTGTGTGATTCGTATCTTGAATTTTGAAAAGTGTTCCCTATAGATTTCTTGTAATAGCTGAATGTAGTTTTCCGGAATTTTGATGCCGTTGACCACATTTGGGTTTAGGTATTCCTTTAGTATTTTTATTAAATTTTGTCTATTGATTTGATGTAGTCGAATGTAATATCTAAAGTATCCTGGGTGAGGTTCTTCGTGGGCGTATATCTCTTTACCTTCGGAGATTAAGATTTGTCTTTTGAAGACGTTTATTGGTGCCTCGCAACTTGGTATGAGGTCGCTGTTGTCTTCATTTGCACTGTGAGCCGTTCTAGAGCTGTTTGTTAGTACGTTTGTCTCGGTTGGTAGCCTAGAAAGGGCGTCTGCAACGACATTAGTTTTCCCTGGTTTGTAGATGAGCTCGTAATTGTATTCTTCTATACGAGACTTCCATCTTTTTAGCTTCGCATTGTGATTCCGGTTACTAAGGGCGAATGTTAGTGGCTGGTGGTGAGTGAGAATTTTAATTTTTTTTGCTCCGTAGAGGTATGTTCGAAGTTTATCTAAGGACCACACTATGGCTAACATTTCCTTTTCTCCCGTGGAATAATTTTCCTCGGTCTTGTTTAGAGATCTTGATATGTAAACTACCGGTCTATCTTTGCCGATTTCGCCTTGCGAAAGAACTGCTCCGACTGCGTAGTTTGACGCGTCTGTTGTCAGGATGAAAGGTTTTTCGAAGTCCGGGAATGCTAGGACTTCTGAGGAAGTGAGAAGTTCTTTTAAACAGTTGAAAGCTTCGATCTCTGCGATTCCCAATTGAATATCTTTCTTCTTAGACTGATTGGCCTTGATTTGGGCATTTTCACCTCTCGTTAGCTGCGTCAATGGCTTTGCGACTTTTGCAAAATCCTTGACAAACTTTCGGTAATACGAGGCCAAACCGAGAAAGGCTTTTAGGTCTTTCAGGTTCTGAGGGGGCTTGATATTTCTAATGGCAGAAATTTTCTTAGGGTCTGGTAGAATTCCTTCTTCCGAAACAACATATCCCAAAAATTCGACTTGCTTTTTCAGAAATTTTGATTTTTCCAAGTTTACTTTTAAGTTGGCTTTTTCCAGATGAGTAAGAACAGTCTCCAGATTGAGTAAATGTTCCTCTTCTGTCTTGCCAAGGATAATTACGTCGTCGATATAGACGTAACATATTTTACCGATGAGTGGTTTAAGTACGTCATCGATCATTCTTTGGAAGATCGCCGGTGCGTTCTTCAAACCGAAAGGAAGTCTGGTAAACTCGTATTTGCCATTTGCTGTGGAAAAAGCGGTTTTGGCGATATCATTCTCTTTCATGCGTATTTGGTGAAACCCTGAAGTGAGATCGATGGTTGTAAAGTATTTGCTTTGGTTAAAGCTTGCAAGGGTGTTGGTGATTTCCGGGATTGGATAGGTGTCGGGTATTGTTATGGCGTTTAGCCTTTTGAAATCAATAACGAGTCTATATTGCTGCTCTCCGGCTGAATTCGGTTTTTTGGGCACTATCCAAAGGGGTGAATTGTATGGACTTTTTGATGGACGTATAATTCCATCTTTAAGCATTTTTGATATTTGTGTTTCCACTTCTTGTCTCAAGTTGACAGGATAGGAATACGACTTCGTATATATTGGTTCGAACGTTGAAGTTCTTATCTCGGCTCTGACATTAGTTTCAACTACGTCTTCGTCGTTTACTGGGCCGAGAATCAGTGGGTGGTTGTTTAGAATAGTGTGCAGTTTTTTTTTGAGTTTTTGGTCCAGCTCATCGCACTTGACTTCAATATTGTTGACTTGTCTATACCTTTTCAACTTCAAATTGGAAATAAGCAATATCAAATTGGAAATAAGCAATATCAAATTGGAAATAAGCAATGTCAAATTGGAAATAATCATTTTCAAATTGGAAATAATCATTTTCAAATTGGGAATAATCATTTTCAAATTGGGAATAATCATTTTCAAATTGGAAATAAACTTTAAAAATTGAAAATAAACTTTAAAAATTGGAAATAATCATTAAAAATTGGAAAACATCATTTAAGTTAAAAAAAACACACAAATCAAATTTAAAACATCTGGTATGAATTTTTGAACATAAGCAACATATTTAGCACAATTTGCAACAGATAAATTTGGTACATTCCGCTGTATAATATTTTCAATCCTTTGTAGGCGAAATTCGGTTTGGGACAAATTTGTCCTATTTTCACATGTTAAAATCTGTGGCATTTCACCTGCTAAATCTCGTTTAATAGAAGCCTTAAGAGCTGACCAAGCAAGTTCTTCAATCCCCACCATTGTTATAAAAAGCACAAATTTGTTTTTTTAATATTATCAGCTTCCGTTTTCTTAATATACGGCATTTTAAGAGCAAAAATATTTTTTTTATATATGCAACAAATGAAAAACTTAACAACTTCTTTTATCGTTTGAAAACCATTTTTCCCAATTTTTAATGATTTTTTTCAATTTTTAATGATTATTTTCAATTTTTAAAGTTTATTTCCAATTTGAAAATGATTATTCCCAATTTGAAAATGATTATTTCCAATTTGAAAATGATTATTCCCAATTTGAAAATGATTATTCCCAATTTGAAAATGATTATTTCCAATTTGACATTGCTTATTTCCAATTTGATATTGCTTATTTCCAATTTGAAGTTGAAAAGGTATAGAATGGATTGAATGAAATTGTTAGTCTGCTTATGATTAGTTTGTGGTATAAGTTTGCTATCTCGGAGTTAGTTATCACATGAGTTATCTCCGTGTTAGGGATTTTTTATTAATAAGGCTGTTTATGTTTTGTAAAGCTTTAACAAAATACTCGTTAATTGTATTCCCGGTCTCCAACCAAACGTCAAATAAGATATGAAGAGAAGCCGAGATTCATAATCAAAGCAAGTCACAAATGTATCAATCAAGGTAGTTCCTTTGGTTTTGAGCTTAAAATGATCCTGTCCTCCTTAAATTCGGTAGCAATTAATTCCATATTTTGAATTAAAAAAATATAAAAATATCAAAAAATGGAAAAAAAACGAAATCAAGTCGCGACTGGAACTCGATTTTTGTATTCCGGGCACTTTGCCACTGGTCCATGCATTCTTCTTGTAAATATTGGTCGAAATTAGTACATTAAGCCAAATTTTAAAGATGACCAAGAAATTACCGATTTAATTGATTTTTACATAATTGAACCAAAGCACTTCTGCTGATTTGCAATCGAAAATATTTCTATTGAAAATATATTTAAGAAATCTGAAACATAACAAAAGCTATAATTGCCAATCTGGCAATTATTGAAAACCCGTATGGTGATTTAAGTGAACAGCGAACAGTTGTATCAAAATTCCACTTTGAAGTCAAATTTTCCAATAAGATTTTTTAAAATTTATTCCAATCGGATTTTCATGTATGGGAGTTTTATGTAGAGTCATATCCTAAATAACTTTTGTTCTTGTACTTTTTAGATAAGAGGCACCGTTTTTGAGATATTCACAAAAAACATTTTCGTTCGTATGGGGGGTACCCCCCTAATGGTCCATTTTTGCCCATTAACGAACTTAGCCTCACATTTTACGAAAAACGGATCTGCGCAAAATTTCAAGTCTAGCTCAATCCATGCGCCCGCAATCCGCGCCACAGACGGACAGACGGACAGACAGACGGACGGACATGCAGAAATTAAATATTTTTATCATTCTAAACACACTGGTGTAATTCATTTTTGTGTGTGATGACGGGATCTTGGCGTTACAAACGGTTACAAACGGTAAGGCAAAGTTAATATACCCTTTGGTTTCACCATACGGGTATAAAAACGAACAAAAAATATGTGTCAATGAACGTTCATGGAAACTACTTTCCATCAAAGTCTTTTAAAGTAGTTTAAAGTAATTACTTTGAATAACATGAGAAATGGTAGGTACTTTTTAATGTGCTTTTTTCAAAGCGGTTAAAAAGTACACTGAAAAATCGGTTAAACGTACATTCCAAAGCCCTTTTAAAGTGCTTTCGTTTAAAAGATTGGTGTGTACTTTACAATTGCAAAAAGATCATTATAAAGTGGCAAATGCATAAATAAGGGCATTTCCTTCACTCTTTACCTTTGCCTAAGCTTGGAATTGGATTGTAATTGTTTTTATTTATTTGTATTTCTACTTTTCCATAATTTTTTAAAAGTATTTCGGATTTAGTTGAAAGGCGAATATTTTCCCCTCGTTGTAAATCGTTTCTCCTCGTTTTGAAGCGTTTTCCCCTTTTCCCCTATTAACAATTTTTATAGTCAAATTCCCTGCAAAAAGGGGAATTCCCCTCGATATAGCATCACTGGTCTGGACACTTTTCTCTCCATATTCGTGAGAACAATTAATAAAATAAGACGTAAAAAATAAAAATGTCGAAAGTTTATTTGAAATCAAAATTTTGGCTTGATGTGTTTATGTGTCATCCGATTGCCACTGAGGACGTGAGTGCGCCACTCTCTCAACTTCGTTTTTGTTTGCAATAAAAGGCGAGTAGTGGTAATTCAACACATATAAATTGGAGATCTCTGCTTTACAATTTTGGTTACAGCAAAATAATAGTTGTTCTGGACCGTTTCCATGACTGTCTACTGGCCGGTATGTAAATAAAAATCTATTAGGTCAGTCATCTATGTCTATTCGGCAGACAGAAATATGACAATCGTTTCAAAAGCTAAAGCCCGGAATACAATTGGCCCCAGACTTTTGATTTTTTCAAAATTTGAGTTTATTCGGATAGTTTTATATGAAAAAAAGAAGGTGTATGTCTCGTAGAGACGGCCAGAAGACGTGGATCCGCCTACAACGATCGCCAATAGATATTTAAGTAAGAAATTTCAGTGAAAAGGAAATTAAAGAAACAAATTTTTATTGAAAAATAATTTAATTTATAATTGGTTTATGATAAGAGAAGTATGAAATAAATATCATAAATACAGTGTCCAAACCTTCCCGTTCTGCTCCCAAGGTGGAATTGAACTCAATGGAAAATAAAAATTCAGCATTTCAGTAAACCCCCCAAAGAACAAGAACGAAATTATGGTTTTTACGTTCTTGCTCTTAAGATCTTTACATTTGCGTTTTGTTTTTACGTTCTTTGAGAACAGAACCAGAGAACAAATAATCTAGAGAATAAACTCTTAGAACAAATTTTTAGAGAAAATTTTTCCACTGTGAGATGAAGCAAGAGGATCCGATGTAACACGTAAAAAATTATCCATTCGATTCCTCCATCTCATTGAATAGATACGACGAAAATGATTAGAAAATGTTCTCTCTGCTTCGTGCTCCCTAGTCTAAAACTAATTAACTTTTAGGCCGTAGCTAGTGAATGATAGGGACATTTTTCCCCCCTTCGAAGGGGAAATTTGTCAAAAATTTGTTCGGCAGAGTTTTTTTTCTATATATTCTCTATGACAGAACGTTAATGCTGGGAGCGAAATATCGTTCTCTCACTAGTAAAATATATACTCGCTCGAGGCTTTCATTCATTTTTATGCGAGATCCACAAACCGCTTTGAACAAGGAGCGAAAACTTAAAAAGAAACAATTTCGTTCTTAACTTGGGAGGGAGAACGAAACATGTGCATCGATCGTTCCGACTCCTACAAACAGTACCGCGGAGCAGGGTTGCCAGGTCTCCAGGCAGTTAAGTCGCCCAAATTTTAAAGAATTGTCGCCCAAAATCGCTTCCGCTCAACCCAAGTCGCCCAATTCGCGATAATAATTACATTACCCTAAAAACATAAAATAACAGCAAAACCTTTAACCCCGTGGTTCCCAAACTTTTTCAGTTGACGCCCCTCTTGAACACTTATCAAACAACTGACGCCCCCCTTTTTTGAAAACCTGTCAAACCTCCGTGGTTCTATTCTAATATTTTGAGTTAAAAATCCACACACACTTTTACTGTTCATTTCAATTATTTATTTCTCTAGTTTCTACAAAAAAAAAACTGAAAAAATAGAAAATTAATGGGATGAGTGACACTGTTTTTCTTTCACTAAAATCTGAATATTAGGTCTGATGTTTGACAGAGCACACCGGAGATCGCTTTCCAGATTAAGTCTGCAACGCTGCTTTGTTTTTATTAGACAAGACTAGAACAATATCTTGAAATGTTAATTTCAAATTTCTTCACGACTACCGTCCGTAGATCTACGCCCCCCAGTTTTGGAACCATGGCTTTAACCCATGTGTAGTGCATTTTTTAAATATCAAGTAAAATAGCAAATTAAAACTTAACCCTGGACCCGTGTACTATAAAACTTCCATTTATCGTGTACTTGGGCACTCAGTGCCCAGATGCAATTCCAATAGAAAATGTATGGCTGGTTTGTTTAAAAACCATAAAAATTGGTTTATTCGTTAAACAAGTAGAAATACAATGGGAAAATATAATTTGCAAAAATCGACTGAGAATATAGACCACCTTGTAAGCTCGCGAATCTGGTACTCGATTTCTCCAACAAATCATGTACTCCACGAAAGAAAATGCAATACATGACAACAATACAATATAAATATTATAATATAAATAATATAACAATACAATATAATATCTGCATACAAGAAAAATCATAAAAGGGGAAAAACCCAAAGCTGTAATCAAAATAAAAACCAAATTCATACAAAATGTACTGACTTGGGCACTGAGTGCCCAAGTACACGATATTACGCTTTTTTTTTTGACACCTTCCACAACCCCCCCGAAGATATGCAATTTGGATTTTTTTTTTTGTTTTTGTACTCTAAATTTTAGTATCTTTCAGAAATATATTGCATTTCATCATATTCTTTATTAAAAATATGATTAATTTCGGTTTGAAAATCGTTCTGGGCACTCAGTGCCCAGTACACGGGTCTAGGGTTAAAGGCGAGAAAATCGAGGACTTGATTTGAATCAACGACCCCAAAATTGCCAAAAATATGTCAATACATACATTTATATCAGTATTAAGAGAGAACTCCAATTCGGCAGAAGCAGCAGCAGCAGAAATTTTAGAGATTAGCGCTAAAATGAAATTCTGATTCTGCCGCTGCTTCTTCTACTGCTGCTTTATTTGAGCGCAACACATTAGACGCGATGTTTTAAAGTTCTGCATCTGCCGCTGCTTCTACTTCTGCCGAAGTGGAGTTCTCCCTTTACTCTTAATTAAGGTTCTTGGTTCTGTCGTAACGCCGTAACGCACAGATAGTGTACTCATAAAATAAATTAAACAAAAAAAATGTGTGTAATATATTAATTTTATATTGCAGAGCTTATTTACAGATATAATGTTATAAGGATTTTACATATGAAATGAACATAAAAACGTTTTTCTAAAAATAAAAATACTAGAAAAGGTTTGTTGTGCAAATATTGGGCCTTACCAATGAACATTTGTAAAGTCGAGTCTACGTTGTCTTAAAACTAGACACATAGACTAAAATAATTTATAGTTTGTTAGAGTCGAAACTAAAAAGGCTACGTAGACTCGACTTTATAAATGTTTCTTGGTAACGCCCATTATGTCTTTATATTTTGTTATGGGCACAAATTTAAAGGCGTGTTATGATTCTTTCTTTAAGCCTATAGTACACGGCATGTAAAAAGCCACATATAAATGTGGCTCTGACGTCACTAGAAGGTGTCGCATATTGGGTACACATTTCGTATGTGACACAGTGGTTGCATACGGGAAAAATGTGCTAGTACACGGCATGTGTCTTTTGTCCCAAAATCCATATGTCCATATGTAACCAATGTGGTCGCATATGCTGTGGTTACATTTGAGTGCACATATGAATGGTTGCATATATATCGCTAGTACACGGTATCCAACGCAGCATGCGCATATCGTATGTGCGCATCACAATTTCACATATATATGTGGTTTTCTAGTACACGATGTGCGACATGCAACCATTCGTATGTAGACGATTCATGTTTGACAGATCATTTGCGAGGGAACAACAAATTCAGTGTCGGTGGAACCATCACCGTCATCGTGAACTGATTGTTCGAGCGCCTCGAAATCCAAATTTGCATTCATATTTCTTTATTCTGAAAAACACACACAGCAAAACAAAGGGAAAAAAAGAAAATAAAATTAAAGAAAAACGAACGAAAATAGCCGAAATCAATTAAAATTGAAAATTAAAATAAAAAAAAACCAAAAATAATGCCAAAACAACGTGCTGCTAAAACAACAAAACACAAAAACTGAATGCTGAAATCAGGGTTGCCAACCATAGAAAAAATTTCCTTCTAAAAGCTGGATGAACAAACCCCTAAAATACTATTTATTAAAAAAATTAGTTAAACCCACTAAATATGTCAGCCTGAAATGTCATTCAAAAGTTACATATAAGGGCTACATGCGATCCATATGCTGTGTCAAGTTTTCGTGCAGACACATATATTGTGACTGCCACATTTATATGTAACCACTGGACAATATGTCACATATAGTTACAAACTGCATGTGCTAAGGTAGTACACGACATTCGAAAAAGCCACATATCCTTATGTGCCACGAGTGCCACATATAGTACACATTCGTATGTGTACCATATGTGTGTGTCTCAAAGAGAGCTAGTACACGGCATGTGGCCATTGGGACCACATGGTGACGTCAAAATGACGTCAGAGCCACATTTATATGTGCTTTTTACATGCCGTGTACTATAGGCTTTACTCAAGGAAAGCGATAACATTCTTATTGGTGTTATTAGAAAGCAGAATATTCAATACTTATTTTGAAAATGACAGTGGGTGCATCAATTTCGCTGTTTAGCTTAGTTACCGATCGCTAAAAGTAAATTGACCGTATTGCCACAAGCAAAAGAGTAATTTTAGCCAGACAAACATATGCTAAATGGAAGGATGAGTGCGTCCATTTAGACATCGAGTGTGCGTTCCGAACTTGGTAAATAGTGGGAAAAATTCGGCAAATGACGTACAATTTCGAAAGGAAAGATATTTTTCAAAGATAGCCCAATGTCGCCCAAACGATTTTTTTAAATCGCCCAATTTGCGATTTGCGATTTTTTCAAAAAGATTGTCGCAAAATCACGAAAAAGATAGCCCAATTCGCGATAAATCGCCCAAACTGGCAACCCTGCCGCGGAGCTCAAAATTTCTCTCTTTAGAGAACGAAAGAGAAAGCATAAAAAGAGTATAAATGTGAAATCTGTACTACAAGCAGCAAACACAGCATAACAGCGGCAGTGAAAATTTAGATTTTGATATTTAAAAAAATAATTGAACATAGTTTAACATAACAAAATACCCTAAACAATGCTTTAATGTATGCCGTATTTTATAACACAGTTTCTGTTGAGATGTCACCACAAACTATCGAGTATCATCGATTGCAAATTTGTTATCATGGCAGCAAGCCGATTTTCTAATTTGTACCCCCATAACCAAAATCCAAGACGTATCCACGTCAAAAATTGGGTTCAGTCATTATTCAGGAATAAATTTCTGAATTTTATTTCATAGTTTAAACGGTCATGAAACGTAAATTTGGTGTCAAAGAATAAAATTCGCGGAAAAAAGTGTCAGGTGTAAACGGCGGCTGATGTTCTATAAGGGAAAATTTAAAGATAACGCAAACATAATGTTTTCCATTTTTATTCGGGAAATCAGGGAGTTTTTAAGGTTACTGATTTCAAATCCAGAGTTCAAATTTTCAAATTTGTACCCCATGTTTGTGTATTATCTAGAAAAGGATCGGAAAAGTGATTTAAAAAAAAATACATATTTTTTAAATTTTTTCCGCCGTTATAAAAATTATACAAAATACTTGCAACCGACAAGGATGAATCTACATTCTAGTAAATTAAGAAATATTTAAAATAATTTACGAACCGACGATATAGCAACCAGGGGCGTGGCGTCATTGGATGCAAGGGATGCATTGCATCCCTTACAAATCTCACAAAAATATTGGTAACTGAGTTTTTAAGTTGAAACTTTTTTTTTTTCAAAATTGGATCATAATTAAGTTTGAGTTTATTGTTAGAGTTACTGTTTTGTGCCCTTTGTAGCTTCAATACAACTTAGAGTTACTGTTTTGTGCCGTTTGTAGCTTCAGTACGGCACAAAATGCATTTTATCATACAGTCGTAATATATTCAACCGCGAATGCCTTTAAAAAAAGAGAGAATTTCTTAACTTGCCTTTGAAACTGTGTGGAAGCAGAAATTATTGTTGCATCCAGGGATCCCGTTTACACTACTATCGTAGTTTTACACTACTATTTCGACATAATTTGACCTAACACTACTTACACTACTGAAAAACTCAAAACACTACCTTTTTCGCCCTATAAAAAACGTGCTACAAAGAAAGTTAATTTCTAGATTTGAAAAGTTCATTTATCTGGAGAAAATTAAAAAATATGTAATTTATAATCATTCAGACTCTTTATGTAAAATATTTAAGTAGGGGAAACTGGGGTATTCTGGACCACGGGGAATTGCGGACCAGCGTCATTTTGTTTCCCCTAGTAGTGGTTGGTAGCTGCAAATAACTGTAATCAGTTTGCCTCATGTTAAGCTAATTTTCCTAACAGTACTCGACTTGTGTATACGCACTATCACCTCGCTTCGATAGCAAATAGAAAAGTGATACTTCGAAATTTTTTTTTTCACTTTGTGTTTCGCTTAAATTTAACCACATTTTTCGAGAATCAACTCAAGTAAATATATTGATAATATTCACGGAGCCTTAAGCATTCGACACTGACAAAAAATTTTGCATGAAGTTTGCATTGTGTTACTAATAGCTGCCATATTGTAAAAAAGAGCGTTCGGGGAATTGTGGACCACTTTTGTCGGGGAATTATGGACCACTCAATTCTTGACATTTGACAAGCAAACTTCGTGTATTTGATGCATATAAGTGTTTTTTCATGCAAAAACACAGCATTAGATTTTCGGCAATCATACTAATACATATATACAAATGAGTTGGTGTCTGTCTGTCTGTCTGTCTGTTCCTCTTTCACGCAAAAACTGCTGAACCGATTTGGCATGAGTGTCTGTGGTAGTTCTAGATCCAACATAGGCATACGGAAAAGTAGCGCGAGAGGTGGGGGGAGTAAGGGGAGGGGGTAAAGTGATTTCGAAACTTAGTTTTCCCTCTATGTTACTCTTTCGCGGGGAAACTACTGAACCGATTGGCCTGAAATTTGGCATAGATGTTCGTCGTCGGTCCAGCCCCAACATAGACCCATTAAAAAGTTTTTAAGTTCTTTCCGGTTTTCTTCGTATTCTAAAATTTAGACAAAAAGCTTAACCCGGCAACGACGGGTATACAAGCTAGTTTCTAAATCGGTCGTTTTGACATCGCCAGAGGATGTAAATGACCTTCGTGAGAAGGCTGATATGAAGCGAAAGAGATTGGAGAGAAAAGGTGATAAACCATAATCGAAAAAGCAAAAAGATCGTGTCAAATCGAAGACATCACAGAAGAAACAACCATCTTCAACCTATTGTGAGGTGGAAGAATACATCGATTTCTGCATAATTTGTAAGAAAAATATGCCAAAAAAAATGAACCGCCGAAATACCATCCATTGCAACGTGTGCGATCGAGCTGTTCACTTGGGATGCTCCGGAATGACTGCAAGTTACTGGACTTGCGAACATTGCGTTTCGGACTGATTTTCATTGCAATTTTTCACTTCATTTCACTTTGTCTGTTATATAATAAATATATGAATCAAATAAAAAAGTTTGTCTATCACATTTTTCCATTTTTAATCGATTTACAAAGTGGTCCACAATACCCCGAGATTTTTCAAAATCGCAAAAACGCCATTTTTGCGCCAACTGATAAAACTTGTATAATTTAATACAATTTGACCGAACTGCTGTGACCCAAAGAGAGGTTATTTATCGTACTACAAATTCAAGCTTTGAAATTTTCAGAAAAAGTTATTTTTTTACGATTTTTTAGCCAAAATGAAAAAGCGGTCCAGAATACCCCACCCTCCCCTACTTTAGGCATTCCCTATGAAAAAGTGACTGACTAAACGCACTCAATCCTTGAACAAAAGGGACATATAATACTTAATTCCTTCACGGTCAAAAATCTTGGAGTAAATTCCAATCAAAACTGGATTACGCTGGACCTATATGTAATCCAATGGAAAATTCTAATCCAATAATATGGATTGGAAATTTTTATAAATTTATTTTTGGTTTAATTCAGTATTAAAGTCTAAAATTTTGATTAAATTGTAGACATTAATGTTAAAAGTACTTAAGTTCGATACATAATAAAAATCTGTTCAAATATGACTGCAAAAAAGGCTAAAATATTTTCAAAAATTCGCATGTATTAAATTCCAATCCAAAATATGTATTAAGATTTCGTCAATATAATTTTTGGATTGAAAAATACTCCCGGATTTTTTGCCGTGTTCCTTTAATTTTAATTAAAAGAAATTGATTTTTGTACTAATATAAAAATGTACTGATATGGTATGCAATAAAACATTAGACGGTAACATTCAAAATGTGTTGTTTCAATAAAACTCTAAATGACTGTTAAAAAAGTTGACACTACTGAAATCTCTCTGACACTACTATTTTTCGATCAGTAACACTCCGCTTTTCACTTTTGGGGTGGGAACCCTGGTTGCATCTATGAGTTTTGTACGAAGAGAGATCAAACTAAACTTTAAGAGATGAGAACCTATGTTAACGACTGGAGAAAAGAGAGAATGTGGATGCAAAATAAAAATTGCTTCCACCTCAGCAGAAGTCAAATAATTTGCGCTTTTATTTAAATAACTAAAAAACTAAGATCAGTATTTAAAAAGTTTTTTTGGAGGACATTTAGATGATTTTGTTTTGAGTAATTCTATATCTAATATTCATACCTTTTTGAACAAAAAATACGCGGTTTTCGCGGTTTAAAAAACCATTCCAAAAATAAAAATTTCTTTCGGGCGATCATTTCTCTTTTGCCTCGTAATGTCATATGCAACAGGAAGGGTGAAATAAGCAATTCGAATCGTTGCTTCCGAGTGAAAATAAGTAAAAAAAATGCGTTAAGGCAAATTGGTATGGTAGTAGCGTTTCTGCATGCGTAGTTAGTAGTGTCTTAAATTGATTATTTATTAGCGTGTCTTTTTATTGTGTGATTTTTGTGATTTCAATAGTTTGGTAAAAATGGCAGATTGTTGTGTAATCGATAGCTTATTAAAACAAATATAACAACAGTAAATAAAAGTTGTACGAGACGATTTTCGGTCAAAGTTTACGAAGATTTTAATTTGCTTTGCGGTTGTGCAAATAAGCAAAAGTTATTTTGTTGGCCTTGTTTACTTTTTTCGAAGGATTACAACGTTTGGCAATCTGTAAGTTACAGCGATTTAAATAATTTTCATAAAGCTGTTTAATTAGCAATTCTGAGTTAAGAACGATCTTGGTGTATCCGGGTTTATGCGGACAATCGTAAATATTTTATTTTATAACTGTATTTTTTATACAAAAAGATCATCAATTTACTTTTTCTCTCGATTCGAATATATATGTAAGTGTCTCGAATTAAAAACAAACACATTATAATTTCGTAGTCTGGGGATCAAAGATCGGATGCATTTTTCATAATCATTTTCATAATCATAAAGTACAAGTTATTTTAATGTTTTGAACTTTTTATTATTTTATTGTCATTCATTTAAGTAGCTAACGAGAGATGTATTTTTGCACAACCCAAAAAATACCTTTATTAATAACATAAAAACCTTAAGTTGGCAATTAAATTCCAAAAAATTAAAATTTGCATCCCTAGCTTCAAAACTCACGCCACGCCCCTGATAGCAACGTATTGCTTCTTAGGGTTAAAATCAAACTGTCTGTATACTGACTTTTTCCGCAAAGGAGTAAAACTTTTTTAATTATATTTATTTAAATTTGGCATTTTATTGGAATCCACATAAACAAACCGTTTTTCCCCATATTCCAAATAAAAGTGAATGGTATTTCTTACTCTTAACATAGACGAAATAATAAAGGATTTTAGCTGTATAATTCCTAGCTTCTGGGTTACGATTTTTTAAGAATTATTGGCATGGAAAGGTCATGAATTTATTTCAATTTCAATTTATTAACATTTGTTTTTCTTGCCAGCAGACAATTATGTGGTATGAATAAAATTCCAGCTTCAATTTGCATATGAATATTTATTTTGAATGTCGAGTTTTTCTAAAAAATTCTCATATTAAAATTGATTTAAGGTTTAAGAAATCATGGAGCATATTTTCCTCACAAAAATGTTTGTCTTTTTCCTCTTGGATACTCGCCAACCTTCATTTTTCAGATATGAGAACTTATTCTAGCGTACATAATACACTTTCTTCTAAAGAAAATGTTATACCATAACGAAATTCAAATATATTATTATGAACATTCTTCTTTATTGTTTACTGTGCTGACAACTTTTCGACTTCGAGAAATATACGTAATGTGTGAACCTTTTGGGAAAACAAAAGAGATATTCTTATAAATTAACTTTTATTCTGATCCTCTTACAACTTTTACTGACATAAAAAAAATTAATCAAAAATTTCAGACTTTAAAAATTTTTAAAAGTCGCGTCACATTGAAAAATTGCAGTGACAAAAAAATTAATTAAAACTGCTTTGCTCTCGGAAATTCTGTACACAGAAAATATTTTTCTAGTTAAATTCAACTATACTGAGAGGAAGAATAACATTATGGTACTAAAAAACTGGCGTGCTGTGTGTCACCATAGATTAGAGAGTTACTATAGATGAGAAACGAGAAAGATTTTTTTTTTTGAAGAAGAGTACATCGAGCTTTTATCGTCTGTTTCATTTGCTTCGTATAGACAAGAATTGCTTTTGTGTGAGAAATGCAAAATTTAATGAATTTGGTTTGCGCAGGTAAAATGAAGCAAAATACGGAGCGTGTGGACCGCGCTTTACAGTCTGTCAGTCTGTTATACGATATCTTTTACCGTTATGGAGATATTTTCGTTAAAACGCAAAAAAAATTTAGATTTTAGAGAATTGCTTGAAAATTAACGGTTTTCAAAAAAAAATTGTTTAAGGAAGAATTTGCGTTCAAATTCTCAAATTCTCTACGCCTTTTACCGTAAACAGATATATATTACCGTTATCGTGGTACAGTAGAACGCGCTTAAATGCAACACGCGTAAATGCAAAACTCGTGTAATTGCACGCAAAATTTGTGCATGGAGGATTTTTAAGCATTTTTCATATAAATATACACGGATAAATGAAACACGCTTAATTGCAATACTTGCTTAAATGCAACTATTTTCACATCCGCAAAAGTATAAATTATATGAAATTTTACACGCTTAACCCTCTCAATGGATTTGCCCTATATATGGGACAGACCTTTAAATTCATTTAGCGGCTTCTGTAACGGTTTTTTAAACGCTTTGTTTAATTTTCATCATTGAATGGACACTTTTCTAAACACTGACCCACTATTCCTTTGTCTTTTGAAGTCTGAGTCAGTGAAACTTTAGATTTTGTAAAGGGCGATCCCGGTTGCTGCGTTCGCCCAGCCATTGAGAGGGTTAAATGCACATGTGCAAAAATGAAATGTAATTACACAAAAAAAAAGTGATTATTGTTATTTTTATTTGATAAAATGAATTCTTAATTAGGTTCTGTGTTTTTGTGTAGCCTTGTTGAATTTAAATGTTTATTACAGGAATATTAAAGTTGCATGTTTATCTTTTACTCGCATAATTGCACATTAATGTGCATTTATCCGTGCTTTCGTGCTACGTATAAATGCAAAACACGGATAAATGCACATAAAATTCTGCGAAATTCGATGTGCATTTAAGCGTGTTCTACTGTACTTCACATTTCACAAAATCACGTAATCAAAAATCTTAAAAAGTGTCTCCTGAAAAATCATGTTTGTTAAGCTATAACATTCTTTTCGCAAATAATGCCGCATTTACACGAATGACAAAGTTGTCATTTTTTTGTCATAAATTGTCATTATCGTGTAAATAGTAGGGGAGACTGGGGTGTTCTGGACCGCATTTTCATTTTGGCTAAAAACTCGCAAAAAAATAACTTTTTCTGAAAATTTCAAAGCTTGAATTTGTAGTACGATAAATAACCTTTCTTTGGGTCACAGCAGTTCGGTCAAATTGTATTAAATTATACAAGTTTTATCAGTTGGTGCAAAAACGGCGTTTTTGCGATTTTGAAAAATCTCGGGGTATTGTGGACCACTTTGTAAATCGATTAAAAATGGAAAAATGTGATAGACAAACTTTTTTTTTTGATTCATATATTTATTATATAACAGACAAAGTGAAATGAAGTGAAAAATTGCAATGAAAATCAGTCCGAAACGCAATGTTCGCAAGTCCAGTAACTTGCAGTCATTCCGGAGCATCCCAAGTGAACAGCTCGATCGCACACGTTGCAATGGATGGTATTTCGGCGGTTCATTTTTTTGGCATATTTTTCTTACAAATTATGCAGAAATCGATGTATTTTTTTTTTTTTTTATGTGTGTATGGGGTGGTGCTTTCTCGCTCCCTTGTCACCGCGACCTTAAGATCTATTGTGACTTCCCCATTTTTACGTTAGCCACCCCTCTTCTAGATTCTTAGTGAATCTTAGAATGGTTTTGACTGGAGTCCTCTTTATGTCTTCTGGTAGTACTTAAAAAAATCGATGTATTCTTCCACCTCACAATAGGTTGAAGATGGTTGTTTCTTCTGTGATGTCTTCGATTTGACACGATCTTTTTGCTTTTTCGATTATGGTTTATCACCTTTTCTCTCCAATCTCTTTCGCTTCATATCAGCCTTCTCACGAAGGTCATTTACATCCTCTGGCGATGTCAAAACGGCCGATTTAGAAACTAGCTTGTATACCCGTCGTTGCCGGGTTAAGCTTTTTGTCTAAATTTTAGAATACGAAGAAAACCGGAAAGATCTTAAAAACTTTTTAATGAGTCTATGTTGGGGCTGGACCCACGACGAACATCTATGCCAAATTTCAGGCCAATCGGTTCAGTAGTTTCTCCGCGAAAGAGTAACATAGAGGGAAAACTAAGTTTCGAAATCACTTTACCCCCTCCCCTTACTCCCCCCACCTCTCGCGCTCCTTTTCCGTATGCCTATGTTGGAGCCAGAACTACCACAGACACTCATGCCAAATTTCAAGTCAATCGGTTCAGCCGTTTTCGCGTGAAAGAGGAACAGACAGACAGACAGACAGGCAGACATACACCAACTCATTTTTATGTATTAGTATGATTGCCGAAAATCTAATGCTGTGTTTTTGCATGAAAAAACACTTATATGCATCAAATACACGAAGTTTGCTTGTCAAATGTCAAGAATTGAGTGGTCCACAATTCCCCGACAAAAGTGGTCCACAATTCCCCGAATGCTCTTTTTTTACAATATGGCAGCTATTAGTAACACAATGCAAACTTCATGCAAAATTTCTTGTCAGTGTCGAATGCTTAAGGCTCCGCGAATATGTAGCGTGCGTACCCGTTGGACGCCATGTAGCGGGCGTAACACTGCTCAAGATATTGCGATAGCGCCAGCCGCATACGCTCTCTATATCTGAGCGGGGCGGAGATTCGACCATGTTGCGAGGGTGACAAACCAGGGGCTAGCTCAGCAGCTGAAGGGTCGTGGATAAAACTCGCGGTCAAGGAACCTCCACACGCTAAGTGTGGTTTGTCAGAATTGAGCAGAACAACTGGAGATGAAAGGATCTTACCCCTCTCATTGTTCTAGATAGCTCATAAATCTTTACGGGGACAAAGACCAGATCAGGATCATTCAAAAAAAAAATTGATGGATGCTTGGTAGTTTTCAGTCGGAAAGTAAATGTGACGTCAGACCATCCCACCCTATTTTTAAAATACAACGATTTTAACCAAAATACTAACTGCTCGGTCAACTTTCGCAGTTAGCCCCTAATAGGTATGTTGTGCTTCTTCCTTTCTTTTTCTCAACTCATTAGCTTACCTGGCCCTTCGCGGACCCATGTCCTTTCTCTCTCCCTCTCTCATTGTCGAACTCTTCTACAGTATCATTAAAACTTTTGTCACATACATGACAAAATCAGCATTACCGAAAAAAAACTGAAATTGAATCGAGGCGAAAGAAAAGCCGAATTTTTTTCTTACCCATATAAATAATTTTATTATAAATCGGTTATTTAAAGCCGTGATATTCACAAATTATACAAAATTATATATAAAAAAAAATGCCTACACCAACTCTAACTAAAATTTTACACAGAAATGATTTTTCTGAAAGTGGCCACACTAACTTGACACTAAAGTATGGAAATTGTTAAAATAAGCGATATTCAAAAATTAAACAATCTATAATTTACAAAAAATTCCTAAACTGAACTCGACGTTTCGTTGTTTGATGAAATGCGATGACGATGATGTGACATCTCTCTTAGAAAATCTCGACTTTAGACTGCGTCGATGTTACCAGCATTCAAAAATATAGTTTTCGCTGATTTATCTTTCGGTTGATGTAGCATTCGAAATGTGGCCAGAAGAATAGCAATTAGTACAATATTTTAAAATTACTTACGTACTCCAATTAGGTATGAAATGAAGTTATACTGGACATGGTATTATAGCAAATGATGAACCAAAATGAAAAAGTACGATTCTGGATGCAAACGGCAAGTTGTACGTAACAGGAACAACCAAATGATGAATACTCTGGATACCGATGAAAATTCAGGATACAAATGGCGACTTCTCTTTTTTTGATCGAAGTCGGAAACTTTGACACTCGCAAACGAATGAAATTGAAAACTTCTGGATTTTACTGCATGTCTTATTTTTCGTCGATTTAAAATTAGTTATACTGTGATATCTAATAACAATCTGTGATACTGTATACAATTATTTATTAGATCTAATTTTATCTTATTCTTATAAGAAAACTGAACTATATGTTTTTATAAAACAACCAACTAATATTCTAAAAACTGAACTGTGATATTTTGGTAACTTCACTGTGATATTTGATTATTTTAAATCCAAATCTTTTTTTTTA
This sequence comes from Chrysopilus asiliformis, assembly GCA_964034945.1. Lineage (NCBI taxonomy): Eukaryota > Metazoa > Arthropoda > Insecta > Diptera > Rhagionidae > Chrysopilus > Chrysopilus asiliformis. Next base: position 57,165,826 of record OZ035960.1, read on the forward strand.
TCATTAAAGCACAAAATTTTATAATTTTCTTTATCACACTGTAGATAACCGTTTTTAAATTGTTTGTAGTTTATTTAAGAATTATTCTAGTTTTATTAGTTCCTCTTTCGCTTCGTTTTCTTACTATTTTATTGTTGTAAAACTTTATGTGAATTTACAAACGAACATCGATGAATTTTAATGTTCAATATAAAGAATTAGCACGAATTTTGTCACATGGACGAACTAATAATTATTCGCGGCTTATCAAAATATTAAAACTCTTAACTAAAGCAAATATATGTTGCCGTGTTATAAAACTATTGCGCGTACATTAAAAAAATATAAGTTTGGTTTTTAACGCGAAGAACAATTAGTAAAATCTTCATCTTATCGCCTACGATTAAAATTTTTGCAACCGACTTCTATCCTAGTTCAACATCGTTCAGTTTTTTCTATCGACTGTCAATTCCTCTCGATTTTTAGTTTTTTGAAACGGTTAATTTCTGAATACCGAAAGAGACAAAGCTCCATCGAAACAATTGAATGCAATGGACTTTGCTTCTTCTCAACCTAATGCGCAGCTAAATACATTGTTGTAGAGAACTCCTCTAGCCTTGAAAAAAGGCGAAACTGTTCCTTCGTATTGAAATAGTTGCAGATGGTGAAATTTGTTGTTTTCTTTTGTTTGGTTGCTTAGCAACAGACTTTCTATGGTTTTTGCACGTGGCAAGGCAGTGGTGCCGAACCTTTTATTGATTCGTGGGGCTCTTTCGGAAAATCGAAACGCTACACCATCAACGATTTCATTGACCTGCTCAGGTAATTGAAAGCGTTGAAAAAAAAAACAACGATTCGGTGCCTCGAAAAGCCCAACGTGTGGCTCGACCACGACCCTAGAATAGTCTCATGCTGAAATTAGATAGCCGGGCAGAGAATCAATTTATCGAAGAAATTTATTATATTTTCAACGAAAAAGCCAGCCGAAGCTGCTCAGAAAACTTTTCATGGACTTGAAATATTGAAATACAGGTATTATTGAAATACTGTGATGCGAATAAAAGAAAATGGAGCTACAGTTGTATAAAAAGGATAGATGGTCTACCGCTGTCTTGGACTTAAGCGGAACGGCCATCGGTAATTAAGGGGTGAAGCCCCCGGGATTCCTTCTTAGGGATACCCAAAGTCCAACCTGGAAACCATTAAGTTTTAATGTCCTTAGCATGAACTTTTCCAATCGCTTTACCATCGAAGTCTTCAACTAAATACAGAGAATTACCAATGGGTTTGGAAATTTTACATTTCAGAAATTTTGGGGCGAGTTTGGCGCTGAAATTCTTGGTTGCATCACTGAGAGCGAAGTTCCGCCGATAAACTACTTGGCCAGGTATAAACTTTCGTTCCCGGCTTCTTAGGTTGTAGCTATTAGTGTACCGATTGTGTGCTAGCACTAAGTGTTTTTGGACTTCTTCGCGTACCATACTTAATTTGTCTGCTACAAGAACTCGATCTTGATTGTCACTCAACATATTAATTTTATTTAGTATATCATAAGTTCCGGCATGCGTGATCATACTCTGGCCAAAATTTACAAAATATGGTGTATATCGTGTGGCCGAGTGTACACTAGTGCGGATAGCACCGGCAATTTCGGATATGTGAGTATCCCATTTTTTATGCTCTTTTTGTAGGTATGACCGAATAGCTGCGAGTATGGTTCTATTCGTCCTTTCAGATGGATTTTCCTGAGGAGAATAAATCGCTGTTAGCATATGCTTTACCCCAAATGATTCTAAAAACTGTTTGAAGTCTTTAGAGACAAATTGAGGGCCATTGTCCGAAACGACTGTCTCTGGTACCCCAAAGGTCATAAATACTTCATCCTTTAAATATTTTATAACAGCTTTCGCGGAGCCTTTTCTCATGGGTTTCAAAAGAATGAATTTACTGAATTGATCCAATGCTACGAAAAGTATGGTGTTACCATCCTTTGACCTCGGATACGGACCCATAAAATCGATGCACAACCGTTGCCAGGGTCGTATCAAAAGTGCTCGGTTTCCCATAGGAGGTCTAAGAGTTGAATTTGGCGCTTTTGACTCTTTACATTTTTCACAGTTGCCCACGTATTCTCGGACTTGGGCGACCATGTTTGGCCAATAGAAACGCTGGCGTAAACGGTGCAAGGTTTTTCCCACTCCCCCATGAGCTGCTTGAGGTGGGTCGTGTGCCGCTTGGATTAACGTTTGCGTCAAGTTTGTTGGCACCCACAGCTTCCATGTTTCATCCTCTTGCACAGAATCACCCGTTCGTGGCTCGCACCGTCTGTAGATGTAACCGTCCGAGACGCACAGATCTGGCAGTTTACTTCCCTCCGCCATAATTTTTTCAATGAGCTCTTTATATTCGCTGGAGGTGAAGTGTGGAGAGCTCAAATCCACTTCCATCGGAAGTTCAGCTGCTTCGATCGTGATCTCGTCCGCGTACATCCGAGAGAGTACATCGGGCACCACATTTTCACTGCCTTTCCTGTGCTCAATTAGGAAATCAAAGGATTGAAGCTTGAGTGACCAACGCGCTAGCCTGCCACTTAAGTCTTTTTGGCTCATTAACCACTTCAGACTTGCGTGGTCAGTGATTATCTTGAAGGGCAACCCCTCGACATATGGACGGAACTTCTTTACGCAGAAAACCGCAGCGTAGCATTCAAGCTCTGTTATCGTATAGTTTCTTTGAGCTGCATTTAGTTTTTGCGAAACATACGCGATGGGCCGCTCCTCTCCATCCTCACTGACCTGGCACAAGACGCCCCCGATTCCCGATTGACTTGCGTCGCATTGAATGCTGAACGGTTTCGAGAAATCAGGAGTCGTGAGAACTGGAGCGGACGACAAGGCCAACTTAAGTTGTTCGAAAGCCTGTTGAGCTTCATCTGTCCACCGGAAACCCGAAGTTGTCTTTTTGAGACAGTCAGTGATTGGAGCGGCAATAGTGGAATAATTTGGCACGAATCTCCTGTACCATCCGGTCATCCTTAAAAATCGACGAATCTGTTTCACGGATTTCGGTACAGGAAATTCGGCAACCGCCGAGACTTTCACTGGATCTGTGTTAAGCCCACAATCTCCAACAATGAAGCCAAGGTATTTAATTTCCTTTTTACAAAAGGAACTTTTCTTGATGTTGATTGTCAAATTGGCTTGGCGCAAGCTTTTTGCGACTTCGGTGAGGACTTGCAAATGAAGATCAAAGGTAGGTGTCAAAATCAGTAAATCGTCTAGATAGACCGACACATACTGACGCAGTTGACCAGGCATGAAATTCATCACGCGATCCATCAGTCGACACATACGTTGCGGAGCGTTACATAACCCGAATGGCATCACCGTGAACTGGTATAAAGGTCGACCTGGCACCGTAAATGCTGTCAACTCTCGAGACTTTGACTCGAGAGGAATTTGCCAGAAGGCATCTTTAAGGTCCAGGCTCGAGATATAGCGCGTGTCATCGAGTCTGCTTAGCAGGCCATCGATGTGGGGGAGCGGATATGCATCTTTTATTGTTACCCCGTTCACTTTCCTGGAGTCTAGGCAAAGACGGACTTTACCTGGTTTTCGGACCAGTACCACGGGTGAGTTCCATGGACTGATGCTCTCCTCGATCACCCCTTCCATGTTTCATCCTCTTGCACAGAATCACCCGTTCGTGGCTCGCACCGTCTGTAGATGTAACCGTCCGAGACGCACAGATCTGGCAGTTTACTTCCCTCCGCCATAATTTTTTCAATGAGCTCTTTATATTCGCTGGAGGTGAAGTGTGGAGAGCTCAAATCCACTTCCATCGGAAGTTCAGCTGCTTCGATCGTGATCTCGTCCGCGTACATCCGAGAGAGTACATCGGGCACCACATTTTCACTGCCTTTCCTGTGCTCAATTAGGAAATCAAATGAAATTCATCACGCGATCCATCAGTCGACACATACGTTGCGGAGCGTTACATAACCCGAATGGCATCACCGTGAACTGGTATAAAGGTCGACCTGGCACCGTAAATGCTGTCAACTCTCGAGACTTTGACTCGAGAGGAATTTGCCAGAAGGCATCTTTAAGGTCCAGGCTCGAGATATAGCGCGTGTCATCGAGTCTGCTTAGCAGGCCATCGATGTGGGGGAGCGGATATGCATCTTTTATTGTTACCCCGTTCACTTTCCTGGAGTCTAGGCAAAGACGGACTTTACCTGGTTTTCGGACCAGTACCACGGGTGAGTTCCATGGACTGATGCTCTCCTCGATCACCCCAAGCGCTAGAATCCGATCCAGCTCTTCGTAGATCAACCTCTGTACTGCAGGTGATACCGGGTAGTGTCGTTGTTTTATGGGAATCGCACCATTAACGTCAATCACATGTTCCTCTAGGGAGGTTTTACCCAATCCAAGAGCTTCGGAAGAAGGAAAACATGTAACTACGGATTGCAATTTTTGTGACTCCTCAATGGACAAAATATGAAAATCTGCGGTCTTGTTTTCGGGTACTACATCAATTGTGTCAATAAACTTTGGTATGATATTAAACAACTCCCAAAAATCCATCCCTAAATATAGTGGTTGACTCAAGTTCGGAACAAGGTATAAGGTAAGTTTCTTTTGAGCATTACGAAATTTAACAGAAACTTGCACGTAACCAAGGATGGGTTGCGCGCGACCGTCAGCTGTTCTGACGCTAGATTTGATTTTATGATGTGTCAACTTCAGATTTTCTATCAACACAAGACATCCCTTTCCGAGACAACTAATGCTGGCTCCAGAGTCTAAAAGACCAGTAATTGGATAGTCGTTTATAAAGATTTGTGCATGTGGTCGCAAATCTCCTGAAGTGCAAAAAATAGAAGACACAATCATTTCTTTCTGTTGTTTAAGTGATTTATACCAATTCTTGAGTCGTTCTGTGGACCGCTTTCTTTTAATTGGTGCTTGTGAAATAGGCGTATTAAAAATTCTAGCTCGGGCAATTTCATAATCGAGCTTTCTCTGGTGCAACGATTTTCGATTCATGTTAGGCCGAGATTGCAAAGTTTTTGGTTCATCGTGGCGTTTTAAGATTTTAATGTCGGGTTTAGAGTACTTATTATAATGTGGTGTAATTTCTGATGGGTTATTCGAAGTTGATGGAACTACTATGGGCGAGGATCTCGAGCACGAGACTCTCCCTGTGCAAAGTTTTCCGGACAACACTTTATACATTCTCGTTTCAAGATATCCTTCTTCCCGCATCCGAAACAAAAAGGTTTTTGGATAACTTTGGAACAGTCTTGATACCCGTGCCCCAACTGATCGCAGTTCCAACACTGCCAACGACTACGGTCGCGTTTCAGTGGAACACGGCGTGGATTTACACGATCGAATGCCTCTAAATGTTCGTTGGAATCAAACTCGGGATCACTTATCAAGTCTAATTCCGCCACTTGACGAGAATCAAATCGCGATTGAAAGGATCTCACATCGGTGAGATATCGTTCTGCTTTCCTACAGACGTCCAAAAATTCATTCATATCATTAATACGCGCAGAAAAAATCATGGTGGCTATTCTGGGTAATACGTTTTTTCTTAAAATATCCACTAAAGCAGGTTCGGGCAAAGGATTACGCATTCTCGAATGTAATGTTTTAACGGCGTTAAGGAACTCGTCAATCTTCTCTCGCGAACCTTGCTTGCGGTCTATTAGAGACCGGATTATTTCGTGATCAGTCGTAAGACTTTGAAACTGTCGTCGGATAGCACTTTTAATGGTTTGCCAATTCGGTCTTCTATTATCCCTTACGAACTGCCAAAACCAACGATCCGCATGGCCTGTTAAAAGTTGATGAAAATTACGACAAAGATAATCTTCCGACACTCCATCTGATTCACGCAATACTTCAACCCTAAAAATTAGGTCCTCAACGGTTAAATTTGTGTCTGAACCATCGAATTTAATTCCCCATTTACGCAAAGGATTACGAGGTCTATACCGTTCGTCAGACTCGTGAGTATTTGAAGGAGATGGAGATCTACCTCGCTGATTTCGAGCAGATCGATCGTATGCCAAGGGTACTTGCTCACTGTTTGGCGGAAAATCAAAATTATGAGTTCTATTTCTAACTGTCGGATTCTGTAACCTCAAACTTTCTTGTAGTTGCAGAATTAATCGACGTTGTTCGTCCAACTGCCGTTCATATTGAATAAGTCTTTGATCTGAAACCTGTTGCGCATGTGGGGCAATCGGGTCATAAGACGGATCCCAAACCAAATTATTTGCAGCAACATTGCTCGCGCCTGGGGTAACCGTGGCGTATGGCAGAGGAGCAGTATCATTTAGCAAATTCGGGGAAGGGTTACGTCTTGCAAATTCGCGATGGTTGGAATTAACCCTCTGGCAGTCATCGTATTGTAATTGTTGACGAACTCGATTAATGGCAGGATTTGTGACACGAGGTACAGGAGTTGGCGGTATTGGTGTTGCAGAGCGATTGACAGAATTCAAAGGTGTACGATTAGCTTCGGGAATAACGGGCAAAGAACCACTTTGATCATTTAACATTGCGCTATTACCGTGTCTTATATTTGTATCTGAGCGCAGCACCATTTTAGGACGCGCACCTCCTCGAGTTATAGGAGTTCTATGCATAATTGAATACGGAATGTAACTATCAAATACCCAAACCACAATTGAAAAATAAAAATCTGAGGAACCGATAAACGAATCAAAATGAAATAGACAATTTTTTTCAAAACAAAAAATATAATATATACCCTAACCAAACTTAATAAATATTATTAAATATGATCTAAAAGGATTAATTTTAAATCACCAAAAAAAATATAGATGTTAATTTATAAATATAACTAAAAATTAAATTATTTATTAGACGTTGCAAATATTTTTCGAAAATTCTTATTTATGAAAACCAAACTCATAGTTTTAACGACTAGAGAGAGAAAGTTTGAAAAAAACAAGGAATCTACGTCAGACCAAGCAATTAAGTTTATTGTTTTTTTTTTTTTTTATTCTTTTTAATGAGTCGAAACTGACAAAAAAAATAACTCGAAGTATATGCACAACATTTTCTTTTGATCGAATGATATTTCTGAGAACAACAAAGTTCTCGTAGCGGAATCCCCAAGAATATATCCTTGATAAGATTGTCCAGCGAACGCACATCGTTGGTGTCAGAAACATCATACAAATCTCGTCACAATAAAGACGGAAATAATCATCTCAAATAAATTATTTCAGACCAATAAAACTCGACGGAATGAGTTGCGATATAACGCAGACCTCAAAGTCCCTCATTGTCACGCTTTGTTTAAATTGTTCGACTCCTCTTGGGAAAATTTACTGCAATTTCCGTGGAACGTAAGGACAGCCAGCGGGCTTATAACCGAAATGAACTGTATTCCAATACGCTTCACCTGGAAATTTTCGCAATCGTCCTTGTCACTTTCCTTAGATGGAAAACTGAAAAACTACTTACAGCAACTGGATTTTATTTTGATAAACGGAGAAATTTTGAATCTAAAAAAAACTTGAAATATTAAGAACGAGACACTGTTCGTATAGAACCTGAAGGATTTCCGATAAGGACTTGTTAGCTATCAGTGTGCCTCGTTGGGCGCCATGTAGCGTGCGTACCCGTTGGACGCCATGTAGCGGGCGTAACACTGCTCAAGATATTGCGATAGCGCCAGCCGCATACGCTCTCTATATCTGAGCGGGGCGGAGATTCGACCATGTTGCGAGGGTGACAAACCAGGGGCTAGCTCAGCAGCTGAAGGGTCGTGGATAAAACTCGCGGTCAAGGAACCTCCACACGCTAAGTGTGATTTGTCAGAATTGAGCAGAACAACTGGAGATGAAAGGATCTTACCCCTCTCATTGTTCTAGATAGCTCATACATCTTTACGGGGACAAAGACCAGATCAGGATCATTCAAAAAAAAAATTGAAATTATATATAAAAAAAAATGCCTACACCAACTCTAACTAAAATTTTACACAGAAATGATTTTTCTGAAAGTGGCCACACTAACTTGACACTAAAGTATGGAAATTGTTAAAATAAGCGATATTCAAAAATTAAACAATCTATAATTTACAAAAAATTCCTAAACTGAACTCGACGTTTCGTTGTTTGATGAAATGCGATGACGATGATGTGACATCTCTCTTAGAAAATCTCGACTTTAGACTGCGTCGATGTTACCAGCATTCAAAAATATAGTTTTCGCTGATTTATCTTTCGGTTGATGTAGCATTCGAAATGTGGCCAGAAGAATAGCAATTAGTACAATATTTTAAAATTACTTACGTACTCCAATTAGGTATGAAATGAAGTTATATTGGACATGGTATTATAGCAAATGATGAACCAAAATGAAAAAGTACGATTCTGGATGCAAACGGCAAGTTGTACGTAACAGGAACAACCAAATGATGAATACTCTGGATACCGATGAAAATTCAGGATACAAATGGCGACTTCTCTTTTTTTGATCGAAGTCGGAAACTTTGACACTCGCAAACGAATGAAATTGAAAACTTCTGGATTTTACTGCATGTCTTATTTTTCGTCGATTTAAAATTAGTTATACTGTGATATCTAATAACAATCTGTGATACTGTATACAATTATTTATTAGATCTAATTTTATCTTATTCTTATAAGAAAACTGAACTATATGTTTTTATAAAACAACCAACTAATATTCTAAAAACTGAACTGTGATATTTTGGTAACTTCACTGTGATATTTGATTATTTTAAATCCAAATCTTTTTTTTTTATCATTAAAGCACAAAATTTTATAATTTTCTTTATCACACTGTAGATAACCGTTTTTAAATTGTTTGTAGTTTATTTAAGAATTATTCTAGTTTTATTAGTTCCTCTTTCGCTTCGTTTTCTTACTATTTTATTGTTGTAAATCTTTATGTGAATTTACAAACGAACATCGATGAATTTTAATGTTCAATATAAAGAATTAGCACGAATTTTGTCACATGGACGAACTAATAATTATTCGCGGCTTATCAAAATATTAAAACTCTTAACTAAAGCAAATATATGTTGCCGTGTTATAAAACTATTGCGCGTACATTAAAAAAATATAAGTTTGGTTTTTAACGCGAAGAACAATTAGTAAAATCTTCATCTTATCGCCTACGATTAAAATTTTTGCAACCGACTTCTATCCTAGTTCAACATCGTTCAGTTTTTTCTATCGACTGTCAATTCCTCTCGATTTTTAGTTTTTTGAAACGGTTAATTTCTGAATACCGAAAGAGACAAAGCTCCATCGAAACAATTGAATGCAATGGACTTTGCTTCTTCTCAACCTAATGCGCAGCTAAATACATTGTTGTAGAGAACTCCTCTAGCCTTGAAAAAAGGCGAAACTGTTCCTTCGTATTGAAATAGTTGCAGATGGTGAAATTTGTTGTTTTCTTTTGTTTGGTTGCTTAGCAACAGACTTTCTATGGTTTTTGCACGTGGCAAGGCAGTGGTGCCGAACCTTTTATTGATTCGTGGGGCTCTTTCGGAAAATCGAAACGCTACAAATATTATCAATATATTTACTTGAGTTGATTCTCGAAAAATGTGGTTAAATTTAAGCGAAACACAAAGTGAAAAAAAAAATTCGAAGTATCACTTTTCTATTTGCTATCGAAGCGAGGTGATTGTGCGTATACACAAGTCGAGTACTGTTAGGAAAATTAGCTTAACATGAGGCAAACTGATTACAGTTATTTGCAGCTACCAACCACTACTAGGGGGAAAAAAATGACGCTGGTCCGCAATTCCCCGTGGTCCAGAATACCCCAGTCTCCCCTACCTATCATTTTTGTCATTATTTCTGTCAGAAAAATGACAGTCTCTCATAAAAGAATGAACTTGTCCATTCTTTTATGACAGATTGTCATTATCTGTCATTCGTGTAAACCCAGCATAAGCGATATATATATTCATTTGTCCTGACTGGCTGAATCACTTATCTACGCCCAGCCCTAACTCCTAAAGCTAGAATTCTGAAATTTTCACAGTATGTTCCTTCCATGACGTAGATCCTCACTAGGTCCTCGTTCTTCGAAATTTCGCTTCTAATGGGGTCGATGACTCCCCTTACCCCCGTGTAGAGGGTTGGTGTTTTAAAACATTGATTTTTTTTCCTATGGAGACTAACCGTTAGGAGACTGAAAAATGTCACTCCGGGGTTTTCAAAATTCGGAACGGAAGTCATGAAAGGATACCGGCCTTTTTTCAAAAGTTTTAAGTTATTTTAGTATTTTTTTTATACAACATTTATGCAAAAAAAGTTTTACCGGTATGCAAGCTAGTTTGCAAGAATAAATGCATGTAAATTTTTGTGTTATTTATTACGAACGAATAGCATTCCGTGTTAATTATATTCATCTAATGGGGATTTATGTATTATTAAAAGAAGTTTAATGAGTTTTAAAAGGCCCTTTCAAAGGTATTAAGATTTACAATTACAATCAAAGAAAATCGTTTTATCAAAATTTTCGATCTCACCTTAATAATAAATTGATCTGAGAAGCCCGTTAAGTTTTCACATAACTCAAAAATATGTTTTCGTTCACCAAAAAAACCCCAGTTTCGCCTATAAATCAAATCGATACCAAGATTTATGGACTCGAACTTATTATTATAAAAAGACCGATCTTTATATATCTACATTTTTGCAGTTGCTTAGTAAATCGGGTTCGCTCCTTATGCTAAAATTTCACTCCAAAAGAAACCGTTGGTCATAAATTTGTTTTGTCCGCGATAACATCATCATAGACAAACAAAATCTTTTTCACCACAATAAGTAAATAGATATTTATTTTGCAGTTATGATAACAGCTTAATCTAAAACAGTCCAACGACTTTTTTCTGTCCCCTTCACTGGCGGACCACAGGTCTACTTAAAAAGTGTGAAAACAACAAAATATCTCAAAATCACCACATCCGATCCTATTAAGCACAAGAAAAACTTTTGACGTCTCTGCGTTAGATCATTTTAATATTACTTTGGAGATAAAAACTTAAAAAGTTTTATCAGACAGGGTGAAGCAATATTTTACCTTATAAATGTTCAAAAAAAGCCTGTGGCAAGTTTATTAAGTTATTGGATTTATAAACTCTTTGAGACTTGAATTAACTTTCTAACTGTATACATCTGTATGTGGTGAACCGCCGCGATAACTTTTCGCTGTTCAGTACAAGTTTCATACAATGTTTTCACGTATATCGTATTGAGACTTTATCGTTTTGACATTCATAACGAAAATGGTATTTCTTCAAGCATATTCACAAAAAAGTATTTTTAGGTTCACCAGATAATTTTCTTATTCACATAAGTATGTGTTCGCAAAGAAAAATCCCAAATAAATTCAACTTCAAATAACCCTATTAAGTGTTTGTTAAGTTGATTTAACGCATTCGTGACTAATGTTGCATATTGTAAGTGTGTCCAAAACTGATTCTTTTTCAGATTATTTCTAGGGCAAATTCGAACCTCCAGGTGAATCTTCTCCCAAAAATTTCATAATTCTCCTTGAAATAGTGATCCTATTTGTTTGTCTGAATGTGTGAATCCGACACAAATTACCGGTGATGAGCGGGTGGTGGGAGGGGAGTCGACGACGACAAAATGTGAGGCTTTCGTCCAAATGTCACTTAACTGTAGAAGTAGATAATTTAAAAAAAATGTATAATTTTAGTTTCACATAATACATTTCTATTACATTGCATTACTTAAATCTACATGAAAGAAAGTAAAAGAGGATAGGCCAATATACACTATTTATTTATATCGAAGGTCAGAATTCACATGTGTATATTGCATCACCATATGGGATATCATTTCCCATAAAAGGAGAAAATGTTGTAAGGCTTTTCTTATCTTATTGAAACGATTTCCCAACTTAAGCTTGTAATCCTGAACAAATATTAGCAAACATATGTAAAATAGGAAACTTCACTGGAATCTTAGCAGTTGCGGTTGAACCCTTGAGAACTATTAAGATATGCAAATATTTATAAATAAAAAGGTATATTTTGTTATTCGGATAGCCTTACAAGGTTAAAAAATGAACAAATAAAAACTGTTTATTCTTTCCATAGCTTACATTCTTATGTATGATTGTATATAAATAAGGTATTCATTTCTTTTCAGCTCAAAACTTTTTTTTTACGAAAATATTCCAATAAGATCTATTTCTCGATTGCAAATTATGAATTCTTAAAGGAATGTTCTGGCTTACGGAGGTATCGAACGCAGGCTCTTTCCAAATAAAAGCCAGTCGACGGATTTGAATTGCACACTTGTTGTTAATGTAATGCTAAAACTACATAAGCGAGGATTTGGAGAAAAAAAAAACATTGTAATCCTGTTGTTTAATTTTCAAAATGTGTTTCGAGGATGGAGTTATTTTCAGTTTCCTTCACACCAACAACTTACTTCGAGTTTTGGAATTTCCTCATTTGTATCGATGCTCTATGTTGCCATAATGAAATTAAAAACATAACAAAAGCTATAATTGCCAATCTGGCAATTATTGAAAACCCGTATGGTGATATTCGTATCAAAATTCGAACAGTTGTAGGGGAAGCCGGGGCTAGTATTAACAAAATTTGGAAATTGGGTCATATTTTTTTTACAAATAATATTTTTGATATTGTGTTTATATCTAGCCATACTGTAGGTCTTCAGGTATCATAAGAAATAAAAAAAGTTTCAACAAGATAGTCACTATATAAAAAAAATCATTTTTATGAAAAAATGTCATCTGTTAAAACTAACCCCGGTCACGGGGCTAGTTTTAACAACGATGGGGTAAGTATTAACAAGGGTTTTAACATGGAAATAATTAAAAGAAAAGAATTTTTTTTCACAAAAATTATAAAATAAACAAAATATATATCCTTTTAAATTCAAATATATTAATTATCACAAAAACTAATAAAATGAACCAAATAAATATCCTTTTCAAGGAACATAAATTGACAAAAAAATTAAGTCGTTTTAAAAAACAAAAACAATTATTATTATCTAAAAAAAGATCTCAGGGAAGCTTTTTTGTACATAATTTGTATCTATAAACATAACAAAAGCTATAATTGCCAATCTGGCAATTATTGAAAACCCGTATGGTGATTTAAGTGAACAGCGAACAGTTGTATCAAAATTCCACTTTGAAGTCAAACTTTCCAATAAGATTTTTTAAAATTTATTCCAATCGGATTTTGATGTATGGGAGTTTTATGTAGAATCATATCCTAAATAACTTTTGTTCTTGCACCTTTTTGATAAGATGCACCGTTTTCGAGATATTCACAAAAAACGATTTCGTTCGTATGGGGGGTACCCCCCCCCTAATGGTCCATTTTTGCCCATTAACGAACTTAGCCTCACATTTTACGAAAAACGGATCTGTGCAAAATTTCAAGTCTCTAGCTCAATCCGTGCGCCCGCAATCCGCGCCACAGACAGACGGACAGACAGACAGACAGACGGACGGACAGACAGACAGACGGACGGACAGACAGACAGACGGACGGACATGCTAAATTCAACTTTTTTTATCATTCTAAACACACTGGTGTAATTCATTTTTTTGTGCGATGGCGGGATCTTGGCGTTACAAACGGTAAGGCAAAGTTAATATACCCTTTGGTTTCACCATACGGGTATAAAAACATAGTATGAGAATTCTTACTCTATGTCTATGACATTATATTGTTAATTCTTGCCCCATGGGTTTGTTAATTTTAGCCCCGACACTACTTTTTTTGAATTATTAACCACACACAAAAATATAGTCAAGGATTGTAATAAAACCAAAGGATATTATTAATTATAGCTTTATTAACTTACATTATCGGCAAAGTTATATTCAATAATATAAAAAACTAAGACAGAAATCAAAATATTCAAAACCATAAAAAGTTCGTTTACCAGCTAAATTTCGGTCTTTGTGCTAAACATTCACTGGCAGTTAACTGTTTATGACTGATGAGTCACGATATGATTGACCTTATCGAATGATGGACAAAAACCAAATTTCGAGATTCTGGCTCGTATATTTCGGCGGGAATAGGCTTGTTAATACTTACCCCTGTTAATTCTAGCCCCGGCTTCCCCTACCAAAATTCCACTTTAAAGTCAAACTTTTCAATAAGATTTTTTAAAATTTATTCCAATCGGATTTGGGTGTATGGAAGTTTTATGTAGAATCTCATCCCAAATAACATTTGTTCTTGCACTTTTTTGATAAGATGCACCGTTTTTGAGATATTCGCAAAAAACATTTACGTTCGTATGGGAGGTACCACCATCCCCCCCTCCCTAATGGTCCATTTTTGCCCATTAACGAACTTAGCCTCGCATTTTACGAAAAATGGATCTGCGTAAAATTTCAAGGCTGTAGCTCAATCCGTGCGCCAGCAATCCGCGCCACAGACGGACAGACAGACGGAATTATATATATTACATATAATTGGGTTTATTATTATCAAAATCTTTTGTGTTATTTGCAGAACTTGTTATTTGCAGAATTCATGAAAACGTCCATAGATGAAAAACAAATAAAAATCAAAATAAAATAAAATTACACGATAAAAACAACAAAGCAATTTCAATTTACAGCAACTAAAATCTTAAACACAATCCGCCTGCTCACACAACTCGTATACAGAAATTAAAGGAAACACTGGGCAATCAAGAGAAATAATGAAGAGAAACAATCAATAGAAACAATCAATAGAAACAATCAAGTAAAATGAATTTCCAGAACCAGAACAACCCATATAGAGAAAGAAACAATCAAGAGTAAAAGCTTTCACTCAACCTCAACATACTTCGTCGTGTTCTCTTTCCTGTGCCTCTTCCAAATATTTAATACCACAAAGAAAACATAAAAAGAGTATAAATGTGAAATCTGTACTACAAGCAGCAAACACAGCATAACAGCGACAGTGAAAATTTAGTTTTTGATTCTTAAAAAGATAATTGAACATAGTTTAACATAACAAAATACCCTAAACAATGCTTTAATGTAGGCCGGATCTTATAACACAGTTTCTGTTCGGATGTCACCACAAACTATCGAGTATCATCGATTGCAAATTTGTTATCATGGCAGCAACCCGATTTTCTAATTTGTACCCCCATAACCAAAATCCAAGACGTATCCACGTCAAAAAAGATTTTGAAGGTATCCTTTGCAGGTTCCAACATTCCATCGAGTCGTCTGAAGTATCAATTTATAAAAACCAAAAACAATTAGAAAAACTAATAAATTAACCCGATTCGTTCCAGCTGATTTTTGTTTACAAGTCTTACATAATTTTTGTAATATTTCAGATTAAGGTTTAAGGCATGGTTCAATCAAGACATTTCTAGTGATCCATAGTTGAGGATAGAAATTGAGATTTTAGATTCAACTATATTTACTAATGCTTGTATCTTTTCAGGCATAAAATGTTGCTTGGATTGAACATTAGATGGAGAAAAAACGGTAATGTGAAATTCTGAAATGCACGTATGAAAAGGAAAATTTATTTCGCAGGCGTCTGCTACAATATATACATAGCCCCAATAAAGATCAAAAATAAAATATTAAAACCTTAGAAAAATCCAAATAGTTTGTTGGGATTTGACACCAAAAATAAAAGCAAGATATAAATTAATATGCAGAAACTCTCAACGCTTTTATCTGGCCTTTTCAGCATACGAATCCATGCATTATGACAAAGCACATTTTTTTATACTTTGATCATCAGCTTCATTAAAACTTAAATATTTAGCCATATGATTTAATATAATGAATATTCTTAATTAAATTATGAACAACAAAAAAAAAACATTTCTAAATTAATAACAAAAAGTTAATTAATTAATAACAAAAAGTTCCCAGATTCACGCTTTTTATATGCTTTAAATATTAAAGATTTCGAACTAACGCAAAACATGCATAAATTTTTCGGTTTTTTTTCAGAAAAAGTCGCAAAGTACCTGATCCTAGTAGGATCCAATCGACTCGGGAAAAATGCTTCGAGCAAAAATTAAGAGGTTGAAATTTTCAATAAATACAATACTTTTTAGACTATAACACCGCGTCTTGATTTGGGATTTTTCATCGCAGAGATTTTTGATTGACCAATCAGAGCTCGAGTTGACGGCGATAAAAAATCCCAGAGATAAATTTCAAGAAATCTTGCAATTGCAAAATTTCTTGGAATTTCTCAATTCAATATGGCGGAATCTAAATTCTCCCGACAAGTAGTTGCGAAAATAACTAATTTTTATAAACAATACGATACAAAAAGCTTTGGAAGAGAATATATAACATTAAGAGGTGTTTCTTTTCGTCTGTTCTTCTGTTTCAGCCTTTTCAATTTCACGTATTGCATTAATTGCGAGAGCGGCGTGGTGTAAAGTATGATAAAGTAATATTTCGTAAGTAAAGTACCAGAGGAGTACCGAGCCATCACCACAGAACCTTTCGTTATAATTTGGCAATTATTGAAAACCCGTATGGTGATTTAAATGAACGGCGAACAGCTGTATAACAATTCCACTTTGAAGTCAAATTTTTCAATAAGATTTTTTAAAATTTATTCCAATCGGATTTTAATGTATGGGAGTTTTATGTAGAATCATATACTAAATAGCTTTTATTCTTGCACTTTTGTGATATTCGCAAAAAAACGTTTTCGTTTGTATGGTCCATTTTTGCCCATTAAAGAACTTAGCCTTGCATTTTACGAAAAACGAATCTGCGTAAAATTTCAAGTCTCTAGCTCAATCCGTGCGTGCGCCATCCGCGCCACAGAAGGACAGACGGACGGACAAGCAAAAATCAATTTTTTTATCATTCTAAACACACTGGTGTAATTCAGTTTTATGTTTGAGAACGGGTTTTTGGCGTTACACACGGTAAGGCAAATTTGATATACCCTTTGGTTTCACCATACGGCTATAAAAATACACAATTATTGCTCGTATCATATTATAGAATTATAATACAGGATACGTAGGTGTACAACTTTCGAAATTACTTGCAATCCTGTCATAAAAACGTCATGGCTATATGTTGGAATTAAATTTATTTTCTTAGGAACGATTTTTCATTATGCGTAAACATAAAAAAGACAGGCCTAAAAAATATCAAACTGAAGTATTTTGCCATCTTCTGACAAACAGACCTGCCGACATTTATTCGCATTAATGTTAACACCTTCAACTTTTTGACTCCTAGAGTACATAATGGTATTTGACAGTCCTTTAATCTGTCATGAATGTCTAATAACAATTGAAGTGGGAATCTTTTGCGAGTTTTTAATATTAAAGCATTTGTAGTACCACTTAAGTAATTTAAATAAATTTCAGATATTAAAAATTCTTGTCGAATGGAAAGTATTATTTGACAACCCAAGTAATAAATAAACTGAACAACAAATAAACGAATTACTGAACAATATAAGAGGCATGATAGAAGTCAAAAAAGAGCGATTTACATAAATCTTTTATGCGTTTCAAACGTAAAAGTTTACTTATTTTTCCCATCCTTCTCCGGTGTCGTAGGAAATCTTTTGAAGCCTATTCTTGAACCGAAGCATATATTTCGCATAAAATGTATGTATGAGGAAAAAGCCTTTCACTTCACTTTTACTTGAATTTTCCCAGTAATAACATTTGAATCTGCTCAACGTAGTAGAACGCGCCACTCATTTTTCATGACCTGAATAAGTTCCCATGTGCTTAACCCTCAAGAAAGGGCCATAATTTCTCATTGTTCCCTAATGCAGATATTAAGAGGGACATAATGTGCCATAAATTTCAAAATAAAGAGGCAAAGTTTTCACAGCCCTTTAGTTGTAGTGCCATTTGAGACTTTACATGCCACAATATACTTTGTGCCATTGTTGTATGATTTTTTATTTTCACATTTACTATAAGTAAAATTCAAAAAAAAAAACATGAAACGGCCTCAACAAATGCTTTGGACGTAAAAGACCAACACCTTTTTCTATTTCAAAATCAAACATATTTACCGAGCATCATTAATGTGAGTTACTGTTTAATTATATTTATGTTAATTTTTTCAGCCATCAATTTAGTTCGGTACGTCCTTTCGATTAAAACAAAAAGAACACCTGTATTTTATTTTCGCATTAAATTATACACGGAAAACCATATGGGAGCCGTTCCCCGAAAATCTCATTCTCTAGTTCCATATTTATGGGAAAAACGGCATAGTGGCCAAATATGGTCATTATTCATATAAAAAAACTATAATAGTTCCCAAATTTTTCAGGCCACATTCCAACCAAAAAAAAGTCTTATTCTTTTTTTGTGTAATCATTCTCAAAATTTTTGCACAGTTATATGGGGCTACTACAAAATATTGGGAACCATTCCCTTCTGTAAAGGACTCAATTCTGAAATGAAAAGAATGAATTCCTTAAAGCGTTGTAGTGTCTGCATTGATTATTGGACTCTCTCCTATATAAAGGGTCTTTAAATAAGGACGCTCGAAGTTTGTTAGGTTATAAGGGCCATGTTGTTAAAGCAACATCTGTCAAAAACTTGCTTTCGTATCTGTCTGTCTGCCAGGATCAAATCTTGCAATCTAGTTTTAACCTTACTTACACAGAAGCCATTTAGATTTTTAGTTATACTAATCAAACACATAAAGTGACTAAAAAGGATACAGTAAAAAAATATTCAAAAAAAAAGAATTGAAAAAAAGCTTTTATTTTATTTTTAGTAAGAGTAAAAAGAAAAATAAATTTGTGAAAAATCAGTGAAAAGAATAAATCATTGAAAAGAAAAATAAACACAACAATGAATTACACCAGTGTGTTTAGAATGATAATCGATCAGACCGATCAGCCTCTCGTCTTTTCTTTTGAAAACACTAGAAAGATTGTTAGATACTCATATACGTCAAAAAATTGACCCAAATAAGTTATCTACATCTCAACACGCATACTGCAAGGGCAAGTCCGTGGAGACAGCTATGCATACTCTGGTTCACACAATAGAAAAATCACTGGACCTCAAGGAATATACAATGGTTACCTTTCTAGATATTGAAGGAGCCTTTAACAATGTCGCACCCGGGGCTATCATGGGGGCATTACAGTATCTTGGTGTAGAGGCTCCTATAGGCGAACTGATAAATCTAATGCTAACAGGCAGGATTATCAATTCAAAGCTGGGGAACTCATCTGCAAGAAGATATGTAAAGAGAGGAACCCCACAAGGGGGAGTACTTTCCCCACTTCTCTGGATACTAGCAATTAACGAATTGCTTCAAATCCTGGAAGTAAAGGGCTGCAAAGTGGTAGCTTACGCGGACGACGTTGCTATAGCTTTTTCAGGAAAGTATCCTACAACATTGAAAGAGCTAACTCAGAACGCTCTCTATAAACTATCTACCTGGACAAACAAATGCGGTTTAGCGGTTAATCCGCTGAAAACCGAAATAGTCCTCTTCACCAGGAAATATAAAATTCCTCAAATCGACCCACCCTCCATAAATGGTATCAACCTAGTCTGGACAGACAGGGCCAAATACCTGGGTATTATTCTAGATAGGAAGCTAGACTGGAAATTGAATACTCAGGAAAGGGTTAAAAAAGCCTCAGTGGCCCTCTACTCGTGTAAACGAGCCATTGGATCAAAATGGGGAATGAAACCATACATGGTTCACTGGCTCTACACGTCCGTTATCAGACCCATACTTATGTATGGGGTAATCGTCTGGTGGACAGCTTTAGATAAAGCCGCACACCGAGGTTTGCTAGGGAAAATACAAAGAATGGCGTCAGTGTGCATAAGCGGAGCATTGAGAACGACTCCCACGAAGGCACTGGAAACCCTTCTACATTTGGTTCCCATAGACCTATACGGCAAGCAGATGGCGGCACGCGTAGCCATAAGACTAAAAGCCTCATTAACATGGTATAGTACTGAAAAAGGGCATTCCAGTATTCTTAAGAATTTTCAGGAAGTCCCGAGAAATATAGATTACACCATATCCAAACCGTTCTTTGAAAGGAACTTCACCACTATCATCCCTTCCAGGCAACAATGGGTGGATGGTACTATACAAAACTACACTTTTACACAGATGGATCCAAACTGGATGGGAGAGTGGGCAGGGGGATCTACTCTGGTCAATTAAAGATCAGTCAATGCCTCCGCCTACCGGATCACTGTAGTGTATTTCAGGCCGAAATGATGGCAATCAAAGACGTCACCGAGTGGCTCAAAAATAATGTTGTATCATCTAGAGATATTAGCATTTTTACTGACAGCCAAGCGGCAATAAAATCCCTAGAATCTATCGCACTCACATCAAAGGTGGCACGGGAGTGTAAGGCATCTCTCAATAAGATGTCTGAATACGTCAATATCAACATCGTTTGGGTGCCAGGACATAGTGACATAGATGGGAACGAGAAAGCGGACGAAGTTGCTAGGAGAGGCACAATTGCGCCAGCTCTTCCTGCAAAAGAGAGTATAGGCATACCTCTGGCAACGTGCAAACTCATACTAAGTTCTGAAACGCTAAACAATGCAAACCAGAGATGGACACGGGAGAGAACGTGTACCTTCACCAAACGTATCTGGCCTAAGCTAGACAAAAAACGCTCCAGTAGACTCCTCTCACTACAAAGAAATGCGATCAGCACGGTAGTGGGAATAATAACAGGGCACTGCCTAATAGGCAGACATGCCGACAGGCTCGGAGCTCCCTCAAACGACTTTTGTAGAAGCTGTGGGGATGTGGACGAAGAGGAGTCGACAATTCATCTTCTCTGTCATTGCCCAGCACTAGCTCAACGCAGAAGAACTCATTTGGGTAGTTTCTTCCTAAACGATCTAGAAGACCTAAGCGCCACAAGCGCTGCAGATCTGCTCCGCTTCATCAGAAGCTCCAAATGGTTCGAGGTATAGAGAAATGGATCGTCAAGATTCGCGTGGTATCACAATGGGCCATTTCTGGCCTAAGTGTGCCTTTTTGGCAGCCACTCTAACCTAACCTAACCTAACCTTAGAATGATAAAAAAAAATTGAATTTTGCATGTCCGTCCGTCCGTCTGTGACGCGGATTACAGGCGCACGGATTGAGCTAGAGACTTGAAATTTTCGTTTTTCGTAAAACGCAATGCTAAGTTTGTTAATGGGCAAAAATGGACCATTAGGGGGGTACCCCCTATACGAGCGAAAACGTTTTTCGCGAATATCACAAAAGTGCAAGAACAAAAATGGCTTTTGTTATGTTTAGTAATAAGGATACAACTTGAAAATGAGGGATTTTTAGAACAAAATTGTTTCCGTCTTCTTTAAATGTTGTAATATTTGGAATGTGCTTTCCAAAGACATTTATTTTTTCAAAAAATATTTTTCACTTCTCGTTTAGTTTCCGCCATTTTAATTTTATTATCTGCCATTTTAATTCTATTATCTGTCAAAGTTGGCTGTCTGCCAAAGTATAACAGTGGTATCAATAATAGAATACCATATTAGTCGACACCGTCAGAAGTTGTCTTTTTATAAAAAAAAAAGTTGATTGAGAAAAATTAATTTTAAAACACTTGTTCAAAAATTATCGCTTCACAAAAGCACGTCAGCTTTCACAAAAATTGTGTGATAGAATTTGAAATCATACTGAATAGAAAATATAATTGGGGAGCCACAGTAATTAGTTGTCAGCTTTGGATTATCGTTGATTCCCCTAGTTTTCATCTATATATATTTTAGTTAGAAGAGACCTTTCCCTTGATATTACTTTAATAACATCTCATACAAAACTTTTTACTCGACTTTTGAGGTTAATTAGAAAACTTTTTTCTTTAGATTGAGAAGTTTTCCTCACTGGGATTTTAGGAAATAGAAACCATAGAGCTTTCAGAAATTGTAATGATATACAGTCAATTCTTCTATACCGAGAATATTTTAATAAATACTTGTTTAACCCATTTGCATCACAAGCGTATATATACGCAATCGCTTAGCTTTTATATTTGACGTTCATGTTTTGCTGGTATTTTGGGGGTATAATTTTCTTATCAAAACATATTTATGGAAGCCGCGCAATGGCATTCCAAATGTTTTTTTTTCACAAATTTCAAACCACTATAAAATTGATACTGTGGAATCGATTTTAAACACGTGAACGTCAAAAGACGTGTGTCAAAAAATTCTTTCGATGCCGTGCCCGAAAACCCGTTAGTTTTCGAGAGAATCGCAAAAAACTGGCTTTTTTCAATACCGGTATATCTCGATACCTGTTTGAGATATCGAGTTCTAGTAAAAGTCAAAAGTGTGGAAAAAATTAATTGCATAAGACTACTGAAAACGCGTAGTTTCGAAGGAAATAGCAAAACACGAATTGGCGTTTTAAAAAAGTCGCAATTTTGGTTACTTCCGGTTAACGGATTTCCACTAAAAGTTAATCGGATCGTGCCATTCTAGGACCAAACATCCCTGAAAAATTTCATGGCTTTTGAAAAATGTTATACACAAACTAATAGACAGAAATTTTTTTTTCATAATGTTCCAATCGTTCTTAAGGCCCAACTACGATCGACATAGGAGCGCATATGCATATGTCATTTCCAGAATAAGAAAGTCAATGTTATTACCCACAATAGGCATGTGTCAAAGTGTTGCCACTTTCAAACCTTCGTTAAACTTTCGTTAAGCATGAATAATTCGATACAAATGGAACTGGCATAGGTGAACATAACCTAAAATTTTAATGTGAATTTAATAATATTGTGGCCATATTAATTTCCACTTGAGGTAAAATGAAGATTAGCTGTTATGTTGACAGCTATGTATGTCAACATTCGTTGGGAATTTGACATTTACATATGCGCTCCTATGTCTATCGTAGTTGGGCCTTTATACTACGTTGGCGCCTAATCAGAGAGCTGAGTTAGTTCGTTTGGTTTGCGTTATGTGTTGTAGTGCGTTACTAAATGGATATCAACGCACATAGCGCATGCCACGGTATCAACGCAATAGCGAAACGCAGCGCTGCGTTACCCATGACTAGTGTGGAAGCAGAAATTATTGTTGCATCTATGTGTTTTGTGCAAAGAGAGGGCAACTAAATCTTTAAGAGACGAAAAACATTGTTAATAACTGGAAAGAAGAGACGATGTGGATGCAAAATAAAAATTGCTTCCATGTAACAATAAGTCAAATAAGAGTTGCGTTTTTTTAATGTTCTAGATCACAGAACATTAAAAAAAACTATCCAGCTTTAGTGGGAAATTTCATCGAGTTTAATCGCAACTAACTTCACGTTGGTTACATCAGTAGGCCGTTACAGCTATATTTTCTTGATATACTCACGATTCGCTATCTCCCACGATTAAAACTATTTCGCTGTCGAACAGAACCAAAGAACCACCAACTGAAAATCCTCAATTGAGAATAAAATGTCAGATTTATTATATTGAAGTTAGCAACATTTCATTACCGTACATTACCGTATAAAATTTCCCTTTGTTCCAAACGCTGTCCGAGATGAAAAGGTGGTGCAGGATTTTGTATGGACGGCTTGTTCTGAACTGCTTCAGAACATAAAAAAACCCAACTAATATTGCGCTTTTATTCAAATAACTAAAAAACTAAGATCCCTATTTGAAAACTCTTTTTCGGAAGGCATGCACATGATTCTGTTTCGAGTAGTTTTATAGCATAATATCTATACCTATTTGAAGAAAAAAATGGTTTTCAGGTTTAAAAAAACCATCCCAGAAATTAAAATTCTGCTTCGTTACTTCTATCATCAGGCTAGAGATAAAAAAACAATTACTGCCAAGTCAAAATAGTAAAAAATTAAAAAGTAAGCAAAAGTTATATTATTGGCCTTGTTAACCTTTTTCCAAGGATACCAACTTTTGGAAATCTAAATTATAGCGATATACATAATTTTCAAAAAGCTTTTGAAAGACAAAAGCTGTTAACCTAATTGGAATTAGCAATTCTGAATTTTATGAGTTAAGGACGATCTTGGTGTATCCAGGTTTATCTGTAAATATTTTATTTTATAACAGAGTTTTTTATACATAAATTAAAAACAAATACATTATAATTTCATAGTCTGGGGATCAAAAATCGGATGAATTTGATAAGAATAGCGTTAAATAGGAATTTCTGAAAATAATTATTTTATAATCATAAAGTACAAGTTTTTTTTACTGCTCCGAACTTTTATATTATTTCATTTTCATTCCTTTAAGTAGCTAACGAGGCATGGGTCCAAAAAATTAAAATTTGCAATAAAATTCCAAAAAATTAAAATTTGCATCCCTAGTCTCAAAATTCACGCGGCGCCCCTGATTTACACCCACCTTCCTACTGCTCCCACCTCCTGGGCTACTTTAAAATTGGTCTATGTAAGAGCTGAATCCGACGAACATCTTCACCAAAATTTAGCCCAATCGGCTCAGTAGTTTTCCCGCGAAAGCGTAACATCGAAGAAAAACTAAACCCTTGCTCTCCCACCTTGCGGGTTCCTTTTCAATGTGTTCATGTAAAATCTCGATCCCCGACAAACATCGTTGCCAAATTTCAGGCCAATCGGCTAAGTAGTTTTTCCTCGAAAGAGTAATATAGAGAAAACTAAGCTTCGGACTTATTCACCCCCTCTGTTACTGTGTTATGTTGGATTCGGGCCTACAGCGAACATCCTTGCCAAATTTCAGGTCAATCGCTTCAACATTCTCCCATGAAAAAGGAACATACAGGCAGACAGCCGCCAACTCATTTTTTTGTTTCAGTATGATTACAAAAGTAATCGAGAAAAACGATTCGCGGACAATTTATCGTGAACAATTTATCGTAAAACAATTTATCAAAATCACTGGTATAAGGAACAATTTTTTGACTGCCGATCCACCAACATGGGAGGAAGACGAGAACTACATCGCTGCGAAGGCAATGATTAAAAATTTACTTTATTGTTAATGATATAGCAGAGCGTGGAGTAGCTTTGATGACTCGATATAATACTGTTCTAACGCACCAGGACCAACAAAAACAGTATATCCTGCATGCGATGGAACAGCACTATAAACAAATATCAATGCAAAGCTATTCGAAAGCAAAATTCATTGAATATTTAACAAAAAATTATGAACAATTTCAAGAAACAAAAAAAATTCCATTAAATTTTGTATTTTAAAATGTTTTATAACAAATAAGAATATCGGAAAAACTTAAAAAAAATATACTTTTCAATACTTCTGACCAGTACAAAATCCGTTTCAGACAAAAAATTTAGGATGTCCATAAATATGTCTGTTTGTCGGTCTGTATGTATGTCGTAACTTTAGATCGGCTTAATTTTTTTTTTAAATAAATCTACATTTCATTCTCTAGAACATAGGCTTTCCAGAAGAAATATTCCACCCTTTAGAAAGTGCAAAAAATACATTTAAAGAAAATAATTCATGAAAATGTTCTTAAAAAATTGCTGTTTTGGGACAAAAAAAGCATTAAATTTCAACCGTAGGTCAAAACTTCGTGAGAATTAGATGTTCGTCTAGTTATCCTCTACAAAAGTTGTCTTTAGACCATCAACGAAAAATTAAATATTATAGGAATTACGGACAGTTAAAGCGATTCACCATTTTAAAGTCTATTTTTGAAACTTCAATGAAAAACCGGCTGGGTTTTTTCCACTACAGGTTCCTACTTTTTTTTTAAATCTTATTTTTTGACCTAAACTTCAAGAAAATGGACGGGGAGCAACAAAAATTACAACTTTGCACATTTCATATGAATATCTTGTGGGCAATCTAATATATATATAAATATATAGATATATATATAGATGTGTGTGTGTGTGTGTGTGTGTGTGTGACGAACATCGATAATTTATCCCCTCCACCCTCCTTCTCCCCCTTCCCCCTTCCCCTCTTCCTTTCCCCCTCTTCCTTTCCCCCTCTTCCTTTCCCCTCCCCCATTTCCCCCCTTCCCCTCACCCCCTTCCCCACCCCCTCCACCTTCCCTCCTCTCTCCACCCTCTCCCCTTCCCCTTCCCCACCCTCCCACCCACTCACCCCACCCACCCACTCATCCGGCCCAACCCATCACTCGGATGAATAATCTTCATTACGATAAATTGTTCTTACGATAAATTGTTCTTACGATAAATTGTTCTTACGATAAATTGTTCACGATAAATTGTTCACGATAAATTGTTTACGATAAATTGACCGGCACCCGAGAAAAACAGGTTTTCGGGGCAATTTGTATTTAAATAATAATTGAAGACGTGGGTGCAAAAACCAGATAACTCCACTTTTAACAGAAATTGGGTTTTTCACTAATTATATATCATCGTTTGGGGCTAAAATCAGACTTTGCATGCCCATAATACAGCTGTTGTATTTATTTTGGAGTTATCTTTCATATACATAATAGAGAATGCACACGTAATTAATAAAACAATTTTTTCCACCTCCTGAAAAAATCTTGAAAAGTGGGGTTGTCTGGTTTTTGCACCCACGTCTTCAATTGTCAAAAGCTCCAAAAGGTGGAATAAAACAGATTTTAAATTTTTTCGGTATGTTAAAGCATTTCTAAGTGTAAAATAATGGAATCCGCATAAAAATAAATTCATCGATTTAGGAAATAGCAGAAGAGCTCTATCGGACCTGACGTTGAGCCAAAATTCGCCCAAATCAGCAATTTTTTTGCTTTTTAAATTAAAAAAAAAACATTTTAATATAATAAATACATCGAAAAAGGCGATTTTTTAGCGAATTTTTATGCTACGACTAATTATACAAAGTTATAAAATTTAGTTTCATCTGCGTCAGAGAATGCAAAATAATGTTTGCTGAAGTTGTAATCTAAAAGAACTCATTCAAGTTTTGATATTTTTTTTTGAAAGCAAAGAAATTAAAAAAAAATCTAACCAAAGTAATAGATCGAAAAACTTTTTAATTTTGTTATGGTACAAATTTCAAATTCTACTTACAGAAAATAAACCCACAGCACATCCGTATTCTTGTATTGATTAATTGTATTGATTCCAGAATGCGAGACATTTGTCTGTCGACGAGGCGGTTGGGTAAAAAAAATCTTACCAAAAGATTTTATGTTAAGCCTGTATCTATTTAATAATACAGAGAAACATAAAGTTATAGATAAATTCGTCTTTAATGAAAGAAAATACCTACAAATATCAGTAATCACCAATTTGTGCCTAATGCTGTACAACATATTTACAATCGTCTTTTTATATCGAAATTTTCTTCCTGTTCTGTTGTATTGAAGAAGTAAAGTTCGATAAAAGATAAAAACGAAAAGTTTTTTTTACTTTGAAGAGACTTACCTCAATTACAAGTGAAACTTTTTACGACCTGAAACTGTTTGTTGCCGACGAGTTTTTTATATCCGTGTCGTTTTTTCCTTAAAATGTTACGACGTTTTCTGGCAAAGCAGCAAATATAAAATGAACCGAAACACACATGCATGAAAACCAAATTTTGACAGAATATAGAACTGGATAAGGAGAATTCAAATATGCACCAACCTTTAAAACCACATAACTCGACTTAAGCGGTTTTTCCTTGTGACCACAGAATTGTTGAGCACACTTTGCAATAGGCTGATTCAGCCCTATCCTTTACCCAAGAAAACTGTTGCAACCATTCTTTGCGGAATTTTTGGACGTAACACTTTTTGTTTTCTTTCTTCAGACTGAAGAAAGAAAGAAAAAGCGGCATAACTTGCAAACTTTTAAGAAAAATTTTGGGTTTGACTTACCACGGGATCTCGTTTTCTTGATCCGTGGGGGACTTTGGGGGCAGTGGCTCTAGTGGCAGCTCATCGCTTCCCTTAGGCTTGACCCTTTTAAAATGCCTTAAGAGATGTCTTTTAGGTTTTTTGGACTTACATCATAACCAAACAAAATTTACCATTCTGAAAAGCAATTTTAGCGCAAACGATCAACGAACAACTGGTAAAAGATGTCAACAGGGATGGGACAAGCAAATAGGCTATATACGTATGGCATTTTATGATGAGTACAATAAACTAGATTCACGAAAAAGGATACTAGATTCCAAAAGAGAGAGGTAGATTCTTTTTTTAAATCACGCAGCTGAATCAAAATTAAAGTTTGTTTATAATGAAAGAATCCATACATTTTGAGTTTGGGCCCAAATGTACTAGATTTGGCTAAAAATGGCATACGTAAGTAATAGGTATTTTTAGAGCTTGAAATGTACTAAATCTATTACGATTGTACTAAAAGTGCAACACTGGTCTCGTCTAAACCGAACTTAAAAGAAACAAATATATTTATATACCAACCAAATCTACCAACACTAAAATATATAAATAACATCAAACACCTGAATCTGTTTTTCGACCAAATCTGTAGATATATTCCATAGTGTAGGTATACATAACTAAGGACAGGAAAGTGTTATCACCTTAAGCTGAGTCTTAATTTTGTAAATTTTTTGCTATTCAGACAGCTTTTCTCACAAATGGTCTCCAGTTACTGATGTAAAGTACTGGGAATCTTGTTTATTCAGTTTGTGGTAGCTACCATGGGATTGTGTAAGTATGTCAAATAATAAAGTTTAATTCATCGAAATACAAAAAGCTAATTCATTGTGATGAATATTCCGATCTTTGAAACGTATTAATCGTGTCCAACCATAACACCAATTCCTAAAAAAATCCCCCCAAAATACTTTAAATAAAGTTATTCAAAGTACAGTTCATAAATTTGTCTTTAAATATAAATATGTAGCCCGAACATTGTCCTGTTCTATACAAGCTTTTATTTAATTTCATTTGTTAGGTTCAAATCTGGTAGTCTAATTTTGACCCACTTTCGCATATCTTATTGACTTGATATTTGCGCATACTTAAAAAAAACAAGATGGTGGCTCCAGATCCTATTACTTAAATCAAATAAAAGAGCTTCAAAGACAGTGATAGAGCCGTATTAAGGGATTATACTACCCAAGCGCGCTGAACAATGAACCTTTTTTTGAGAATTTTTTCTCGATTACTAACGAATGGAGTAAAATGAAATTTTGAGGCCTAATTACACATGTATTAAGGTACACAAAATTTTTTTTTTCCAAATGTGGATACAAAATGGTGCCGTGGCACTATATTACTTGAAAGTATGTTTTCCAAACTTGCGTTGTCAGAAACTCAGTCAATTTTCCTCGGATTTACTTGAAATTTTAACTGTAGCTTCTCAGATAGATTGTCTATGGAAGTACACAGGGTTTTAACTTTTTTTTTTGAAAATTCACAAATTGTCATCAATTTTTATTGTTTCCAAAAAACAGTTTTTTGCGATTATCTCGAAAATTAACGGGTTTTTGCTGACTGAATGTATGAAGTGAATTAATGAGAATGGCATTCTGCACAATTTTGTTTCTTACCGTTATCCGTTATCTTTTACCGTTATTGAGATATTTAGATTAAAATATAAAAAAATATATTCTTACAAATTCCTTGCAAACTAACGATTTTTCGACAAATTAATTTAAGGAAGAATTGGAGATGTTAAAATTTTCTACCTTTGTGCCATTTACCGTAAATTGATATCTTTTACCGTTCTCGAGTTATCTCAAATTTTGTACGTTTTTGATATTTTTGAATAAACCAAGAATTTATTGGGAGGTCGTCTTAGGTTGACAACGCGACAGGGCTCTAGCGTAAATTGCGCAGGGTCGTAGATTTCGTAGAAGAAAGTTTTGTGTTGACCACAACTGATATTTTTTCTTTTATTTTCTGATGTAACAAAAGTTAGAAAATTATTATTTGGTCCTTTCTATATTTATTTAATAGCTATTCTAAACACGAACATTAAGTACGAGGATTTTGAGGGCTTCGAAATTTCGAGAAACATTCAGAATATTTGTGCGCAAATTTCAGAATATTTGTTTTTAGCGTATGTGCGTCAATTTTGTTCACATCCAGATTTTTGTCTCTATGTAAAAACAAAGCAAATTTTGAATTTAGACGGTAAGTAAAAATCTTTAATATAATTACAAACTCATCTTTAAAAGTTTTCGTGGAAAAACATTTACAGTTTTTACTAAAACAGATTTGGTGCCGGAACGAATTTGTAATGGGAGAGATAACTTTTCGCCTTTAGAAAATGCTTCTACAGTAACATTCCTGAAGAGGACGAATGATAAAATATGGAATTCAACAGTCATAAATTCTCAGGTTTTTTAATCATTATTATTGGTTGTATGAAGATATTTTATAAACACTTTCCCTTCATACTTATAGGGGTTAAAATCATACATATTCCAACAGAATGACGGGTGTCAGATATTGACCAAATTTGAAGGAACAACTACCTTGGAAAATCCGGAAGAAGAAACGCTGTGTCGTTGTTGGTTGTTTTCATATAATTTTTCTTAACCCTTTCGGTATTTTGATGCCATATGGCATCATGCTAAAAAATTTGAATTGTCTTATTATTTATTTATTTTCAACACTCTATTCTCATTCAGTGCACCATTAAGTGCATTTTTGACCCAATTTTGATTTTTTGAGTAAAAAGCTGGACCACAGTGGACGTATTTGAAAAAACTTAAAATTTTTAATTTTTTTTTTGTTTTAAATGAATACTAATAGCTTAAACATTATTAATTTGTATACAGAGTATTTTTAAAACCCATAGAAAAAAACATGTACCGAAAGGGTTAATAAAGATAACTATTGATTTATATGCAAACAAAAATTTGCAACTTTTGATTATTTCCATAATGCGTATCAAATAGAAAATTCTGTTGAAGACCCAATCAAAATTGTTAATTTATCACGATTAAAAAATTTTTAGAACAATTGTAAAGCAATGTCAAGAAAAAATAAAAAAAATGTGTATAATTAAAAAGAATTAAAAAGAATAAATGTTAAAACTAAAAAATTATTTCTGTTTTTATTTCGAAACGACTAAATGTTATTATATTTACAATATGGTCGGCTAGAAGTGAAATTGTGCTAAGTCCATTATACCAAATTTGACAGAAGAGCAATAAAAAACCATGTTAAATCATTGTATTTTCATTTAAAGAAAACAGAGTCTCATTTAAAGAAAACTGAGCCCAATTTTTCTCATTTAAAGAAAACTCAGTGTTATTGAAAGAGAATTAAAACGTTTTAACAAGTTTTTCATTGCTCTTCTGGAAAATTATACCAAATGGACTTAGCACAATTTCATTTTTAGCCGACGATATATAAATTTTATTCCAGGAATATATTTATCGAAATATTTGATATTCTAAAACATAAATTTAATATATAAGGTTTAAACTAAATCTATAAATGAAGGTATAAATTTTATAAATTAATCTATGAACCAACTTTATAGTTATAGATATAACTAAAGTAAATTGAATTTATTAATTTTAATCCACGTTACTTATAAAATTTATAAATTTCCTTATGAATTTATATAAATAAATTGATTTATAAAATGTATACCGAAATTTTCAACTGTATACCTATTGCAGAAGGTCTCGTGTATAATTTCCAATTTTTTTTTCTTTTCCAGTAAATTTTTGTAAAGACAACTAGAAAAGTCTATCTTTTCTTAAGGCCACTACTTAGCCTGCTGCCTTCCAGTATACTATATGTAGTACATTAAAAACATTTGCCACAGTTAAATTAATACGTCATCCACTAGTTTGATATATTGCTAAATGCAGGTTTTTTAAATTTTTGAAAAAAAATGTATATAGCAATTACTCAATTTTTGAGCATTGTATTTGTTAAATGTAGTTATTTTCAAAAAAAAAAAAGTTTCATTTTTTTATTTTAATGTTATTTGAATCCCAAGGAACTAACCCTGGGAGTTTCATTAATCTACCATACAAAAAAAATTGTAGGCAGGAGGTTAAAGCTAAAATTTAAAATATCATAAAATTTTTACCTTGTTATGTAAAATGCCGAAGCCTTCCATTTGTGGCAGAAATATGTCCATATAGTTCAAATTATTTTCAACAGTACGAGCAAATATCATCGACAAAGTGGGTCAAAACATCACCATTGAGTACCAAGCGTTAAATATGCTCCCTTACCTCAACATGCTTGAGATATCGAAAACATTCACAGAACTTGTGACGAGGGTTCGACCTTCAGGGAATTGACCTTCTGTCTTCGCTGTAAAATTTTTAATGGCACACAGGACAATCGTCTATTAAAGTTACATCGTCGATGGCGCCATTTGTGCTGTTAAGGGGGTGCACCGAACATAGTAAACAAAATGGCTTCGGGGTAACTCAGTAAAGCTGAATGTTAAACTAATATAACACTACTTAAAGCATTTTATGGCTAAATATATCTTAAATATCCTTCTGTTCGTCATATAAGATAGCTATGACTATACTATAAAACTTTTACGGCAGTAAAATATTTACATGCGGGTGCTGAAATGGTTTTTTTTTTATCGCGCGATTAATAATGATTTACCAGATATTTTTGGCTTATTAAGTGAAATATAAATTCATAAAAATTTTGGGGGTATTGATAATTTAAAAAATACAATGTGTAACCAAAGGACAAAAAAAAAAAATAAATAAAAGATATACAAAAAATAGTGTTTTCTAGAAGTTTTGCATGAACAAGTAGTTCAATGTCTCTTTGAAATATTGATTTATTATTCGTATTCAACTTAGTAGTTGTTATACAAATAATTAGTTGTTCGCATAATTCTGTAAAATTGAATTTTACCAGAATTTTCTAATATGTTAAACTGATCTTACCGTAAAAGTCTTGGTTTTATTTGCAAATTTTGAAAAATGATGGCTTGACATAAAAGATGGGTGATTTGGCATAATTAAAGGTTGGCATAATTTATCTTGTTTTGTAAAATTTCCTCTCTTTCTAATAAATGTGACAGGGCATCGGGTTTTGTGGGACTAGAGACAGAGTCGAACTAAACGCGCTCCAATATCACTTCTTTCGTCATAGTACAGGCAAAGACAGTAGATCAGACATGGGCAAAAGCCAATTAAAAAGTGTGGAACTCACGCCATCCAGACCTGCCGGAAACATTGACAGAACTGTTAACAGAAATTTCATTAGAGAGTAGCAAATATGACGATCTTTTCTTTTGTAAAAATTACTTTAGAAATCATTTCTTTGTAAAAATTACTTTTAAACAGCATTCGTTTATAGAACGGAGCTTCTCTGCACGTAAAAAATTACAATCCGCCATCTTAAATTTACGGATGTCAAATTTCCGTCACCATTTCTGTTAGCAAAGATGTCAGCAAAAACTGTCTGACTTTTCTGTCGTAATAGCTGACATTTCAATCTTCACTAGACGTAACATCAGATTAAACAGCGACAGTGACGAGATTCATGGCAGGTGTGGATTGCTAGTTAAGCTGTCTCACAATTACGCGCTACGCGGCACGCTGAGGTCAGTGCGGTACGGTGACAGCCGCAGTCATTTCCTAAACCAGAATTACGCGGCGGTGACAACTCCACTTATGTTCTCATAACCTACAAATCGCAGTGAATTTGAAGATTATTGTATAGTAAATGATTATTAACGTTTCAAAATTATTTTTCATCTTTCTGCTTGATAAAAATATTTTCTGCAACGCTCACTAAATGTAAACAAGTGTTTGGAGATGGCAGACATAATGTACCGAGCTTCCCGAATATATATTAAAGTACAATAATTCACTACTTGTGATATCTCTGTTAATGTCACCGCGTCTGAAAGTAGAAACTAGACTTACTATTCGCGGCGCGGCGCGCTGCCACGGTTGATCGCCAAACTCATATAAACCTATAGCTTCTACGATAACACGCCATCCAGACCTGCCGGAAACGTTGACAGAACTGTTAACAGAAACGTCATCAGAAAATTTTGTTGTGACGTAGGTGGGCTGATTCTGGCGTGACGTTTCAGTTTCAGAAATGCGTTGAGCAGTAAACAACGGAGAGTAGTAAATATGACGATATCAGTAATTTCACTTTTTTCTTTAAAATTTCCGCACTAAAATGAAATTCGGCCTCCAGCTGCTCCCACGATGCCTTTTTCAAATCATTTCTTTGTAAAAATTACTTTTAAACAGTATTCGTTTATAGAACGGAGCGTCTCTGCACGTGAAAAATTACAATCCGCCATCTTAAATTCCATTTCTGTTACCATTTCTGTTAGCAAAGATGTCAGCAAAAACTGTCTGACTTTTCTGTCGTAATAGCTGTAATTTCAATCTTCACTAGACGTAACAGCGACAGTGATGGGATTCATGGCTGGTGTGGATTACTAGTAAGCTGTGATCGTAGCACGTAATTGTGGGACAAACTTTATACATTATAACTAAAAAGAGAGCAAGAAGCTTTAAATTTCAAAAACACTGTTATAGTATGTTCACACCGACGCAAAATTACGTAATTTTGAAGATTTTCGTAATTTTGAACGAAATCTTGCTCGAAATCACGAGATTTCCAGTACATTAACCTGTTTTCAAAATCACTAAAAGTATGCAATTTCCACAAAATTACGAACGAAGTTAATATACCCATTGGTTTCACCATACGAGTATAAAAAAATATAGCCAAAGCTATAATTGCCAATCTGGCAATTATTGTAAACCCGTGTGGTGATTTAACAGTTGTATCAAAATTCCACTTTAAAGTCAAACTTTTCAATAAAATTTTTAAAAATTTATTCCAATCGGATTTTCATGTATGAGAGTTTTATGTAGAATCATATCCTAAATAACTTTTGTTCTTGGACTTTTTTGATAAAATTCACCGTTTTTGAGATATTCAGAAAAAAAGTTTTCGTTCGTATGGGGGCTACCCCCACCCCTAATGGTCCATTTTTGCCCATTAACGAACTTAGCCTCACATTTTACGAAAAACGGACCTGTGAAAATTTTCAAGGCTCTAGCTCAATCTGTGCGCCCGCAATCCGCGCCACAGACGGGCAGACAGACAGACGGACGGACGGACGGACGGACAGACGGACGGACATGCAAAATTCAATTTTTTTATCATTCTAAACACACTGGTGTAATTCATTTTTGTGTGTGATGACGGGATCTTGGCGTTACAAACGGTAAGGCAAAGTTAATATACCCTTTGGTTTCACCATGCGGGTATAAAAACATAAAATTTAGTAGTTTTAGCAAATAATCAACGCGATAATTTTGATCGCGATTTAAATTTCAGAATAAAAAAAATGTACTTAATTTTCGTTTAGACCTCAATTTTCATCTGACAAGCCAAGTGTTTGGATACTTTTGTCAAAGAGAGAAATTTGTGCGTAAGAATCCTTCAGTATAAATTTAATTTTTTTCTCTCTGTTTCACTAAATGTGACAAATGAAAACAGGGTCTCCGAAGTGGCTAAATAAGCCACTAACTTGTTCCTGGAGATTATCAAATGGACTTCGAAGCAGTAGTGGCTTTGGGATCTCACAAGTAGTCGCTAGCTCGACCCGGCAACTATTCAGATCACTTTGAAGTTGGTGGGATTTGTTCAGGAGTGATTCCTCGGCTTGTCGTCCTTTTAGAAATTTCCCAGTACATTGTAACGCCCGTCCTTGATATTTAAATCCTTTAAATAAAATTTTGATTTTCGCGCGTTCAACTGATTCTACTCCCATATCTACTCATTACGCCCACGAGCGCTGGTAGCTAAACTAGCCTGGTAAAACCAGTATTTTTTTCTACCATGAGGCTAGAGATGAGAGAGAGGATCGAGAAACTTTCTTCTGGTTCCTGCCTTGATCCAGTAGAGATCACTTTTTTTGATAATTCTAAGAAAACATATTTCTCCTGTAGTATACGTAAACTAAATTAAATTTAAAAGTTTGTAATAAAATAAAGAATATCGTCGAAAATTATTCAATATATCATCTAAAAACTTCAACAATTATTCATCGCTGTGCAAGGAGACTTTTTACTTTGATTCTCATTGAAGAACATCATTTCATCGAGAATACAGCTTAGGTCGAGACATATTGAACGAGAAACACAATCAACGTGGAATCAACGTGTAAGGCGCAGAAAACAAGTAACAAATAAATTTAAGAGACATAACAAATGTAAAACTTTTAATTATAATCCTAAAACTAAAATTAAAAATAATAATCGTCCTTGTAACCATGCATGCAATAAATTCACGCAGAAATCAAATATATTCAAATTTGTGAAGGTTAAATATGTTTAATTTCATTTCAACCTAAATAAAATTGAAATTTTCAGATTCTCTCTGAACATAATTTAACATAACACCAAGAAAAGGTGTTACATTTTTGGGGGCTCAACCGGGATTATATTAAAATTTCATATACATATTTCCTCCTTTTTTTATACCTGAAATGCATTAAAAAAAAAAAAAAGAAAAAAAAGGGAAAAAAAAAGAAAAAAAAATCTAAAAGTGCCAATATTCAATTCAATTATTATTTCGAGTCATTTTAATATAATATCGGATTAAACGGTAAAGGTCCATTCCAAGTTGTTCTGTGACGTCACTCATTACATTTATTCAGAGTCATCGCGATCTTTCCTTTTGTAAATCGAGTTGCAAAATTCACTCAAACCACATTGTGTGATAACGAAGTCAACAAGCAGAAGCAAAGTTTTAATCAAGGAATCATTCGTGTAATTTGTGTTTATTAATTTATTTCATGTCAAAAATAGTTTAAAAGCAATTTTAAGCATTTTTTATTGCGCATACACTAGCTGTGCTATAGAATTATGTTTTTGATTATCCTAGTGAGGTATTAATTTATTATTGTTATTGTGACCGATAAATGCATTTTCATTGTAGATAAGTTTTCGTTCGCCGCATCATTTTATTTTATTTATTTATTTATAAATCGTGTGCGATAAGTTATTCCACTGTATTGTAGTTTAATTGGGTGTTTCGTGATAGAATAGATCGAATCGTTTAGTGCATACATAACAAAAACCTCTTTTCAATCATAATCTTTGAGATAATTATACTCAAGCTAGTAAATTTTTCAAGTTCAAAGTCCATCAGGGAACATTTCTATACAATAGTGTCTCATTTTCTTATTTTCATTCACCTTTTTCTACATAGTTTTGTCTACGAATTTTCGGCTTTTCCAAAAATTCCGAACAATGGCAAACTTAATAAAATTTCTGCCTGATGCCTATGTCAAGTATGAGTTAAGTTTAAGAGAAGTGGATTATACACTTATGAGCCTTTCTGAAAGAAAAAAACATCTCATGAACATTTTTGACATCAAGGAATCATCAAAATTAGTGTATAAGGACCCTGTTGACGAAGATTTACGTCAAGCACTTAAGCCTATAGTACACGGCATGTAAAAAGCACATATAAATGTGGCTCTGACGTCATTTTGACGTCATCATGTGGTCCCAATGGCCACATGCCGTGTACTAGCTCTCTTTGTGACACACACATATGGTACACATACGAATGTGTACTATATGTGGCACTCGTGACACATAAGGATATGTGGCTTTTTCGAATGTCGTGTACTACCTTAGCACATGCAGTTTGTGACTATATGTGACATATTGTCCAGTGGTTACATATAAATGTGGCAGTCACAATATATGTGTCTGCACGAAAACTTGACACAGCATATGGATCGCATGTAGCCCTTATATGTAACTTTTGAATGACATTTCAGGCTGACATATTTAGTGGTTTTAACTATTTTTAACCGACTTCCAAAAAGGAAAAGGTTCTCAATTCCACCTGAATATTTTTTTTTTTTAATGTATGTTCACGCCTTATTTTTTACTGGGTGGACCGATTTTGGTCATCCCAAAGAGAAAGTTGTAGAGAAAGTTCCTGGTTGGGCCCTGGTTCATTCATGGGCAAAAATGGACCATTAGGGGGGGTACCCCCCATACAAACGAAAACGTTTTTTCCGAATTTCTCAAAAACGGTGCATCTTATCAAAAAAGTGCAAGAACAAAAGTTATTTGGAATATGATTCTACATAAAACTCCAATACATCAAAATCCGATTGGAATAAATTTTAAAAAATCTGATTGGAAAGTTCGTCTTCAAAGTGGAATTTTGGTACAACTGTTCGAATTTTGATACGAATATCACCATACAGGTTTTCAATAATTGCCAGATTGGCAATTATAGCTTTTGTTATGTTTTTACGTTGTGTTCAGTACAACACAAGGAAGGTTCTTTTATATATTTCCCCCGTGTTAACCTACCCCTTCAAACGACTCCCTGCTTGGGATATCGAGTAAAATTCTTTGTATTGTGTTCAGTACAATATCTGGAAGATTCTTTTATATATTTCTCATCTGCGGACTTATCCCCTCAAACCCTCTGTAATTTTACCTATATTAAAAATTAAAACTAAAAACGTTCGAAATAAAAAAAAAAATTTCTAAAAAAAATAAAACCGACTTTAAAAAAAACTGAAAAGAGAAAAAAGCACTAAAAAGAAAAAAATAATTTCAAACTATGTCCATTAATAGCGTATTTAAAATTCGGCTTTTTTGGAGTGGCGTTAAATTTACACTAAATAAAATCGTTAAATTTGCAACTAAAATAAATTACATACTTTCTAACCCTTAAGGCTAACTAAGAACTAAGATCGACTCCAAAAATTTTGTTGTCAAACAGATTAACTATAGACACGGCTCTTAGAAGCACCAAAACTAAGTTCTTTTATGTCCCAAATTGGATTCCCTATTTTTAAGCAATCGCTATAAAAAAGCCCACTACATGTACAAACTGATTTGGTGCGAAACTTGACAATAGAAATTTTACAACGATTTTATTTAGTGTAAATTTAACGCCACTCCAAAAAAGCCGAATTTTAAATACGCTATTAATGGACATAGTTTGAAATTATTTTTTTCTTTTTAGTGCTTTTTTCTCTTTTCAGTTTTTTTTAAAGTCGGTTTTATTTTTTTTTTTAATAAATAGTATTTTAGGGGTTTGTTCATCCTGCTTTTAGAAGGAAATTTTTTCTATGGTTGGCAACCCTGATTTCAGCATTCAGTTTTTGTGTTTTGTTGTTTTAGCAGCACGTTGTTTTGGTATTATTTTTGGTTTTTTTTTATTTTAATTTTCAATTTTAATTGATTTCGGCTATTTTCGTTCGTTTTTCTTTAATTTTATTTTCTTTTTACTTTCTTCTACGGAGTATAATAAAGTATTGTATTCATGAAAAATTTCGACCTCTTAATTTTGCCTAAAAAACATTTCCCGATCACTCCTGAGTCGATTGGAGTCATATTTAAAAAATGTCTTTCTGTCTGTCAGTCTGTCTGTCTGTCAGTCTGTCTGTCAGTCTGTCTGTCAGTCTGTCTGTCAGTCTGTCTGTCAGTCTGTCTGTCAGTCTGTCTGTCAGTCTGTCTGTCAGTCTGTCTGTCAGTCTGTCTGTCAGTCTGTCTGTCAGTCTGTCTGTCAGTCTGTCTGTCAGTCTGTCTGTCAGTCTGTCTGTCAGTCTGTCTGTCAGTCTGTCTGTCTGTCTGTCTGTCAGTCTGTCTGTCAGTCTGTCTGTCAGTCTGTCTGTCAGTCTGTCTGTCAGTCTGTCTGTCAGTCTGTCAGTCTGTGTACAAGATTTCTCAAAAACTAATAGAGCTAGCGCCATGAAATTTTATAGGCATGTTGGGTCCTGAAATGGGACGATCCTATCAACTTTTGGTGGAAATCCGTTAACCGGAAGTATCCAAAATGGCGGTTTTTCAAAAATCGCAATTTCGTTTTTCTCGATTTACTCCCAAACTACGC
Source organism: Chrysopilus asiliformis (assembly GCA_964034945.1). Classification (NCBI taxonomy): domain Eukaryota; kingdom Metazoa; phylum Arthropoda; class Insecta; order Diptera; family Rhagionidae; genus Chrysopilus; species Chrysopilus asiliformis. The sequence continues at coordinate 57,205,610 of OZ035960.1, forward strand.
GTTTTTTAGTGGCCTTAAGTATGACAAAACTTGGAGAAAATAAAATTTCCCACACTTTTGTCTTTAGCTATAACTCGATATCTCAACCTGTTATCGAGATAAACCGTTATTTCCAAAAAAAAACAGTTTTTTTGCGATTATCTCGAAAACTAACGGGTTTTCGCTGACTGAATGTATGAAGTGAATTAATGAAAATGTCATTCTGCACAATTTTGTCTTTTACCGTTATCCGTTATCTTTTACCGTTATTGAGATATTTTCATTAATATGTAAAAAATCATATGTTTGCGAATAATTTGCAAACTAACGGTTTTTCGACAAATCAGTTAAAAGAATAATTAAAGATGTTAACATTTTCTACATTTTTGCCATTTACCGTAAATTGATATCTTTTACCGTTCTCAAGTTATCTCAAATTTTGTACGTTTTTGATATTTTTGAATAAACCAAGAATTTATTGGGAGGTCGTCTTAGGTTGACAACGCGACATTGCTCTAGCGTAAATTGCGCAGGGTCGTAGATTTTGTAGAAGAAAGTTTTGTGTTGACCACAACTGATATTTTCCCTTTGTTTTGCTGTGTGTGTTTTTCAGAATAAAGAAATATGAATGCAAATTTGGATTTCGAGGCGCTCGAACAATCAGTTCACGATGACGGTGATGGTTCCACTGACACTGAATTTGTTGTTCCCTCGCAAGCGACATGAATCGTCTACATACGAATGGTTGCATGTCGCACATCGTGTACTAGAAAACCACATATATATGTGAAATTGTGATGCGCACATGCGATATGCGCATGCTGCGTTGGATACCGTGTACTAGCGATATATATGCAACCATTCATATGTGCACTCAAATGTAACCACAGCATATGCGACCACATTGGTTACATATGGACATATGGATTTTGGGACAAAAGACACATGCCGTGTACTAGCACATTTTTCCCGTATGCAACCACTGTGTCACATACGAAATGTGTACCCAATATGCGACACCTTCTAGTGACGTCAGAGCCACATTTATATGTGGCTTTTTACATGCCGTGTACTATAGGCTTTACACTAGCGGAAACCGTAATCTCCAAATCAGAAAGTCTAAACGTATAACGCAGAGAATTTCAATGCGCAAATTATTTTTCTTCGAATTAGAGTGAATCGCTTAGTTATTAAAACCGAACAAGAAAAGGCCATTAAAGATCAAGTCTTAAGGTCACTGCGTAGCTTTCAGATATTTCTATTCCAGTAGAAACATCAGATATTCCTTGCGAACTGACTTCCAAAATTAAGCTTGCTGAACCGATACAAAATTCCACCACATCGGAAATTCAGGTTCCTAATAATGTAGCAAACTTATTTAGGGATCTAAATATTTCTGATGCTGAAATCCTCGGAACTAAACCTAAAGATACCCGTAATGATAATTTCAATCAACCCAAAGCCCGTAATTCAATTTGGAAATGGAATATAAAATTTACAGGGGATGATCCTAACACATCCGCTTCAGAATTTGTTCAATATCTTAACGATTGCTCTGTATCGCGAAACGTCAGCAAAGAAGATCTTTTACTCTCCATGACCGATTTACTTGGGGGTACAGCTTTGCAGTGGTATAGGGGCAAAACGGCTTTATATCCATTCATATCATGGAGAGATTTTGTTATCAACTTTCTAGAAGATTTCGAGCCAAGCCATAAAAGCGATCGCCTTTCGGAATACATCAAAACCCGATATCAGGCTGCAGATGAATCTGTGGTCAAATATTTTGCGCTCATGGAAAACCTTTTTTTAAGACTACCTTATTTACCATCCGATGCGGAAAGGGCAAAAATCATTCGCAAGAATCTCTTGCCAGTGTACATACAAGGTTTAGCTTTGCACGACTTTACTAGTGTTGAAGATCTTCGTTCGGCATGCAAAAAAATCGAAAGTGGCAACGAATTGTTAAGAGTTCGACAAAACTTACCCCATCCTTCTCTACCCAGCCAAAGCAATAGTAGATATCCTAATTCGAGGTATTTAATCCCCCCTACAGGCTTTGTCGATCGACCATATGTTGAGAGAACCAACAATTTTCGTCACAATAACAATCGTTCCAATTTTCCGATTCAGTCAACCAATCAAAATAGCCCATGGAGACAATATATCCCTAATACTAATAACTTCACCAACCGTAATACCCCTTTCAACAACAATAGCAACAATAATAACCGAAGAGATAATTTTCCCAGATTCCAGCCTTCTGCTGAGTCTCATAATCGACCACAAATAAATGAAATTTCCCAAAACCAATCGGAAAACTCCGAAGGGGTTACAGAAGATCTACCGCCAGTAATCCCGGAGGAAGGCGAATCTCTAATTTAAATTCAAAACAACTTCCAAATCCCGAATTATTCTCAGCTATTTTCAACCTGCGAAAATCTCCATCTAAAAAAGATAACCGGCCATTTCTTTCAATAAATATCCTAGACTCTCTTACCAGTTGCCTACTGGACAGTGGTGCAAACATTTGCATAGCTGGTACCGAAGGTATAAAACTTCTTGAGTCTGTAGGACTTAAACTAGATAAAAATTTCATGTCAACCGTGTCTACTGCAGACAAAACTAAACATCTTATTAGCGGAGTATACTATGCACCAATTAAATATCGCGATGAAGTTAAAACTATTGCAATATACGCATGCGCCTCTTTGCCAGGTAAAATCATCTTGGGTGTAGATTTTTTCAAGGATTTCGAAATTCTTTTATACCATGATGAATCTGGGTGGTCAATAAATTCTCTGGGTGACACCTCAACACAAATGAGTCATGGTTTAGTGGATTTTGAATCATTAACTCCTTCTAATCAAAATCAATTAAGCCGCGTTGTAGACCAATTTAAAGTTTTGGGTTCTGGCAAACTTGGCTGCACACCTTTAATGAAACACGTCATTAATACGGGTAATGCTCTTCCTAAAAAACAACGGGGATATCCTGTATCACCTGCAGTTCAAGAACGAATGGCCAACGAACTACAGCGTATGAAAGATCTTGGAGTCATAGAAAAATCCTTTAGTCCTTGGTCCTCACCAGCTGTTTTAGTGAGCAAAAAAGATGGACGTAGTAGACTTTGCGTGGATTCTAGAGCTCTCAATTCGGTCACCGAAAGAGACTCGTATCCCCTCCCTAGAGTGACAGAAATTTTGGATAGATTAGGTGAAGCGAATTATGTATCATCAATTGATCTGCAAGATGCATTTTGGCAAATTCCCCTTTCGGAGGAATCAAAGCCAAAAACAGCCTTTTCCGTTCCAGGTCATGGTTTATGGCAATTTACAAGACTCCCTTTTGGTTTACACAATTCCGCACAAAGCATGCAGCGTTTGATGGATTCAGTTTTCGGACCAACTGACCATGCAGTATTTGTTTACCTGGATGACATCATTATTGCAACTAAAACATTCGAAGAGCATATACACGTCTTAAAATTTGTCTTAGAACGTCTTAAGCATGCAAATCTCTCGATAAATTTTTCAAAATGTACCTTTTGTAGATCCTCATTAAAATATTTAGGTTTCGTTGTCGGTTCAAATGGTCTAAGAACAGATCCGGAAAAGGTAGACGTCATTTTGAATTACCCTAAACCTAAAACATTCACGGAATTGAAACGATTTATCGGGCTCGCGTCTTGGTATCGTCGTTTCGTTAAAGATTTTGCAAGCATCGCCGCACCATTACACGACCTCACCAAAGGGACACAAAAATCTAAACGATTGGTTGAATGGAATTCTGAGGCAGATGATGCTTTTATTAAGCTGAAAAATCATTTGGTCTCTAGTCCTATTCTAAAGTCTCCAGATTTTTCGCAGCCCTTTTCCATCCATTGCGATGCCTCAAACTACGGGTTAGGTGCAGTAATTTGTCAAGGGGAAAATGAGCAGCCTATTGCTTACGCGAGTAGAAAACTTCGAGGTGCTGAACTTAACTACTCAACTGTCGAAAAAGAATGTTTAGCGGTAGTGTTTGGTATAGAAAAATTCCGCCCATATATCGAAGGCTACGAGTTTTCAGTGTATACTGACCATCACTCTTTAATATGGCTCTTAAAGCAAGAAAATCCTCCTGGTCGTTTAGCTCGATGGATAATGAAATTGTCCCAGTTCCATTTCAAGATCATCCACAAAAAAGGTCTGAATAACGTCGTTCCGGATTCACTCTCCAGGATCGATCCAGAAGTGAATTTAATTAATTTCGAACCGCAAGGAGCTGACGATTGGTAAATGATGAGTAAAGTTGCTTTAAATTCTCAAGATTTTCCCGATTGGACCATTAACGATGGGAAATTGTATATCAAGTTCCACGAACACAACACGCGTCTACGGTCAAACAATCTTCGCCTTGTTGTCCCAGAATCTTCACGTAAAGCCGCGCTTTTCGAATGCCATGATGATCCGCGTTCAGGACATATGGGTATAAAGAAAACCAAAGCTAAAATTTTGTCTCGCTACTATTGGCCTAAGTTAGGAAAGGATGTAGAAGACTACGTTAAAAGTTGCGAAATTTGTAAAACAACCAAGAAATCATCCACTCGAAAATTAGGTAAAATGGGTCCACCTAAAAAAGCGAGTAAACCATTCCAAATGCTCTCTTTAGATCTAATAGGCCCTTTGTCACGTTCGACTCGCCAACATTCACACTTACTAGTGATTTCCGACTGGGTTACCAAATATGTTCTCTTGTTTCCGCTACGACAAGCTTGCGCTAGTAAAATAGTAAAACATTTGGAGAAAGAGGTCTTTTTTGTGTACGGAATACCTGAAATTGTTGTGGTAGATAATGGTGTTCAGTTCGACGGCAAACTGTTTAGGAACTTACTTAAAAAATACGATATCGACAAAATTTGGTACAACTGCCTTTACCACCCACAAAACAATCCTACGGAAAGACAAAACAAAACAATAGGTAATATGTTGAGGGCATATGTCTCAGATAACCACCGTCTGTGGGATGTTAAGATTGATGAAATAGGTGTAGCTTTAAGAACTTCAGTTAACGAAATTACGGGTTACACTCCGTTCTTTTTAAATTTTGGTAGGGATTACACTTTCTCAGCTTCCGATTATGCTCTACAGCCGAACATAGGTAATGAAAATGAAGCGATTTCCACTCGGGTTAAATTTATTACACATTTAGAACCAATTTTCAAAGACATTACACTCCGCATGAAAAAGGCTCATGAACGCAATAAAAAATATTATGATGCGAGGAGAAAACATATTTATTTTAAGGAAGGAGATGTTGTATATAGGAAAACTTATCCAAAATCCGACGCTATTAATTTTTACTCCGCTAAATTAGCTCCAGTTTATATTAAATGCATTATCGAACAAAAAATTTCAAATTTAGTATACAGACTTAAAGATTTAAATGGCAAATGTTTGGGAACTTGGCATATCAAGGACTTAAAGCCGGATACGATGGTTTCTACACAATAAAAATCCTCACAGCAAAGTATAGGTTGCATTAAAATATAATTTTGAATTTGGTTTATATTGTATATTCGGTACAATTGTGGTCTAAGGTTTAATTATTAGGAAACAAATAATTTTGAGTAATTTTCATTTGCGCGACGGTGTTATACACTCGTTCTTATAAGTTCAGCAAAAGCTCACTTATGCCGCAATTTTATTTTAATTAATAGCCATGTCTTTACACGCCTGTTATTTAACTAGATATTATAGCTAAGGGCACTGTTTTAGACTGTGAACCAGGCTGAGATCCTCGTTCACACAGTGCGCAACGTTTAATACATTATAGCAATCTTTTACACCCTCAGTACTATACTTTAGGGCAAAGGGATTAAAATTTATTAATTAAGATACTGTATAGTTAGAGATAGAAGGACCATTTTTTGTACTTAATGTATAACGAACTATTTATTTATTTTAACGTTTTTGCGGTTTCGATAACCTTGTTTCTGCTTTGTATAAACTAATTTTTTTAAATACTTATTCCGTTGCGTCGAATTGTTTAATGGCACTTTCATATATAAATGTTTTGTTAAACCGTGATTTTTGTATTATTAATTTATTAAATTAAAGAACGAAACTCAAGTTTCATTCTTTAATTTTCATGTAAGTTAGGAGGGTAATGTAACGCCCGTCCTTGATATTTAAATCCTTTAAATAAAATTTTGATTTTCGCACGTTCAACTGATTCTACTCCCATATCTACTCATTACGCCCACGAGCGCTGGTAGCTAAACTAGCCTGGTAAAACCAGTATTTTTTTCTACCATGAGGCTAGAGATGAGAGAATTTTAGCTTTGGTTTTCTTTATACCCATATGTCCTGAGAAACTTTCTTCTGGTTCCTGCCTTGATCCAGTAGAGATCACTTTTTTTGATAATTCTAAGAAAACATATTTCTCCTGTAGTATACGTAAACTAAATTAAATTTAAAAGTTTGTAATATAATAAAGAATATCGTCGAAAATTATTCAATATATCATCTAAAAACTTCAACAATTATTCATCGCTGTGCAAGGAGACTTTTTACTTTGATTCTCATTGAAGAACATCATTTCATCGAGAATACAGCTTAGGTCGAGACATATTGAACGAGAAACACAATCAACGTGGAATCAACGTGTAAGGCGCAGAAAACAAGTAACAAATAAATTTAAGAGACATAACAAATGTAAAACTTTTAATTATAATCCTAAAACTAAAATTAAAAATAATAATCGTCCTTGTAAGCATGCATGCAATAAATTCACGCAGAAATCAAATATATTCAAATTTGTGAAGGTTAAATATGTTTAATTTCATTTCAACCTAAATAAAATTGAAATTTTCATATTCTCTCTGAACATAATTTAACATAACACCAAGAAAAGGTGTTACAACATGTAGTATTATTTTAAAGCTAAACTCAAGACCAATTAGTTTAACTTAAGGTAGGAGCTTCGAGAGAAATTTCAAAATCCTTGTCTTCGCACTAGCGCCATAGCACGGTGTACACGATTTGCTCTAAAATAAAATAATGGTTAGCTGTAAATTCGAGATTTTTTGGGATTTTTGATTTGCAATGTACTGAAATATAAATTTTCATCAAATGTACTTTAGAAACTCTCTACTGTAGATATGTATGTATTGTAAAATGCCTTGTAGAATTTGAGTTACAGAGCGTCGACTGACCAGAGACAATCATCAGAATGATTAAAAATTCTCAAATGCTAGAAAATCGATGGTAAACAAATCAACGAATTCAATTAAATCATCCTGTCAAAGTCAGTCAACCACCCACTCATCCGTACTCTGAGAGTTTCACTATTTTTTTTTTCTTTCTTATACGTAGTCTAATAACGTATTGTATTCATGAAAAATGTCGATCTCTGAACTTTGCCTCCTGTATTATATTAACAGAGGTCTTTCTGACTCGGAGGTTGAAGTGCAACTGACTTCGTTTATTAGATTCTAATTCATTTATACAATACAATATATACAATACACCTCCCGAGCAATCCTGAGTCAATTGAGGCATTATTATAAAAATGTCTTTCTGTCTGTCAGTCCGTCTGTCAGTCTGTCAGTTTGTCAGTTTATCAGCCTGTCAATCGGTCAGTCTTGTCAGTCTGTCAGTCAGTCTGTCAGTCAATCTGTGTATAAGATTTCTCAAAATCTAATAGAGCTAGAGCCATGAAATTTTACAGGGATGATTGTCTTGGAATGAGACGATGAAGTTTTTGGGAAAATCCGTTAACCGGAAGTAGCCAATACGCCGGCTTTTTAAAAATCGCAATTTTTTTTTGTTATTTACTCCGAAACTACACGTTTTCAGTAATCTTATTATGACAAAAGTTAGAGACAATAAATTTTTTTTCTGTTGATGTTTAGTGACCGTTTTATCTATTGATGATTTTTATTGTTATGTTTTTCGCAGGCTTCTCGGTCAGTGGATTGGAAAATAAAACCGAAACGTTGGGAATTGAGAATTAAAAATAATTTTTTTTATTTCACTCCAATCCACTGACCGAGAAGCCTGCGAAAAACATAACAATAAATTCTTTTACATCTTTGCTGTACTATAATTCTGTTTCTTAAGCCGTTATCGAGATATACCGTTATTTAAAAAAAATCAGTTTTTTACGATTATCTCGAAAAATATGAGTTTTTGGAAGTTGACTCTATGAAATGAATTGAAGAGATTAATGTCGCCATAATTTTGTCTTTTACAGTTATCCGATAGCTTTTACCGTTATCGAGATATTTTCATTAAAGTTCAAGGTTTTTCGAAAAAAACGGCTAATAGCAAGATTAAAGGTATTAAAATTCTCTACATTTTTTCCTATTACTGTAATTCGTCATTTTTTACCGTTACCGAGATATTTCAGATTTTGTAAAATAAAAATTCATATTTTTATAAACTAATATTTTATTCGTCAGGTTATAGTTTAAAGTAGGGCACACATCTATCAGTTTTAGATCAGTCGCGACTGTTACGCAGTGTTGTGCCGCGTAGTCTACGTGGTGTAGACTACACCATTGTCTACGCGTAGACTATTACTGTAGACAATGGTCTATTCTCTACGCGTAGACAATGTAGACAATCAATAAAATAAAGGATAGCTGATTTAGTTTTAAAATCTCATTTTCTTCAATCAATTTTAACATAATAAAGCACAATTTCCAGGAAGCAATCGCCAAATGCTGTAATGGAGAACTTCAGAGCAAACTTTAGTGGCAATTCTAATTCTTTTCATGTAATCTAAGCGGCTTTTTTTTTAATTTTTGCAATTGAAATCACATTGAATTCTAAAATCTTTTTGCTTTACACATTTTTCTATATAACGAACCGTTTATTTAAAAAACTGATTCATTTGTATGGGATGGCTTTGCTCATTTAAGAATATCTGTTTAATTTTTTCGAAAAACACTAGTATTTAGCTTAATTCCATTGAGAGTTGTCGTATTTACAGATAGACGGAAATCTATAAGGAAGTCATTCAAATCAAATAAAGTAAATCAAATACCCCTAATATAAAAAATATTTAAAAAAAACCTACCAAAACTAATTCAAGAATTAATTTTTTGCGCTTATATGTATTGTACATAAATCAATCATAATCAGAATCATTGTCTTCTTCGTAATATAAATTATCATTTTTTCGCCAAGAATAATAAATATGGAGTAGTTTTTTAGACCTTTCAAAGGTCAGTCGATTTCGGCTTTGAGAATATATGACTCACTGATGACTTTGTTTTGACAGATATGACAAAGTCTACATTGTCTACGCAAAGTCGACATTGTCTACGCCAAAGTCGACATTGTCTACGCCAAATCTATTGTCTACGCTATTGTCTACACTGAAGTGTAGACAATTAAAGTCTACGCGTAGAGGAACAACACTGCTGTTACGGTAGTTGTCAGTTTTTCATCAGTTTTTACGTCTAGTTAAGCGTTTACATCTATCAGTTGCGACTGACAGTTTTTTGTGAAAAGTATCCATTTATTTTGGTTGTAGAGTTCAAACAGTGAGAATGAATAATAAAGAGAGAGCGGTTACAAAAACTATTTCAGAATGAACAACGAAAACTATGAATTTTTATTGGTTTTAGTGACGTCTATTATTACAAAAACGGATACAAACTTTCGAAAAAGTGTTAATTTTTTTTACGTCCTCCTGTGAAGCATGTGGTTTGATTTTCTTTATATAATTCGTCCGCTACATCGCTCTATTTATTTTCCTTGATGTCTGTCCTTTTATATTCAGAATGGGCCAATTCATAGAGCATTGGATTTCCTTTCACGAACTCGATTAATTTTTCCTCCGTTGTCGGCATCTTGCGAAATCAAAATGTCAAAAAATCTGCATAGAATGTGGCGCCGAATGTGTAGGTTAAGTTGTCACAAAACAACGAAGAAAAATCGGCATAGAATGTGGCGCCGAATGTGGTGGTTTTCATAAAACATTTTGGGCGGCTGACAGCAACACGTTCACACCAATCAGTTGGCCATAAGTTTTTAAAAAAAATGATTTGCCCACGATTTTTTTCGTGGTTGCCTATCAGTCGTCTAATTTTACGTTCACACCAATCAGTTTCTCATCAGTTTCCCAAAAACTGATGGAAAACTGATAGATGTGTGCCCTACTTAAATTGTGCAGAAACGTAGATGTTGTATAAGAAAGTCATGTTCTATTCACATCAGATATTTTGGAATGGTAATCGCGATATTCTATGTAGTTCAGAGCCATGGCTAATAAGTGGATGACAGGTAAAAAATCTCACGTCGTTGATCTGATATCACGAATAAAAGTTCTTTCAGCAAAAAAACGATGGTATTCTTCATATTTATCCTATCAAGAAATCGGATTTTTTTCAAAATTTATAGTTTTTCCGTTTTATGTTTTCGGGTTACACTATGTCCAAAAAATGTATTAACACAAAAAAAAACTTGAATTAACAATTTCCTTTTACTGATTTTTTTTCGAACAAGGGCAAAAAGATTTCAGGTTTGCTTGAAGCTTTGTATATAAGATTCTAAAAAAACTGCTAATGATCTTCTCCAAACTCATGGGTCAAGAATAGTTTATTGTATTGGCACGTTATTTTTTAAAAAGCTAATTCGATTTTCTTGCATCTTATAATAATAATGAAACATAACAAAAGCTATAATCGCCAATCTGGGAATTATTGAAAACCCGTATGGTGATTTAAGTGATCACCATACGTGTTTTCAACCGTGCATTTTACGAAAAACCAATCTGCGCAAAATTTCAAGTCTCAATCCGTGCGCCCGCAATCCGTGCCACAGACGGACGGGCGGACTTTTTTTTTATCATTCTAAACACACTGTTGTAATTCAATTTTTTGTCTGATGACGGGATCTTGACGTTACAAACGGTAAGGCAAATCTAATATACCCTTTTGGTTTCCCCATACGGGTATAAAAACATTCACTTTAAAATTACGTGTGAGAATCTGGACTCTATTCACTTGAGGTTTTGCCAAAAAACCGCTTTTAGATAGGTTTTTGGTTTCAATCACGGATAATTTTTTGTGCAGTGTCTTTATAGTGTTTTAAAAGGTTTTTTTGAACCGAAAAGGAATATTGATAAAAATTTATCTAACAGAGGTTGATTTTTTTTTGTTATAGCTACTTTAAAAAATATATAGGATATAATTATTTTAACTCATTTATATCCCAGAAGCATCCATTTAGGGTCACACACAACTAAATTTAAAAATAAATTGGTTCAAATTGTCAACATATCAATACCTATGCAATGTTTCTATTTTTGCCAACCATTCTGTTTATTTAGTGATTCCATTAAAAAGGGTTCACCTGTGGTATATCCCCAATGGATATTGAGGGAATCTAAAATTGATGTGCTGTCTGAGGTTTTTTTGTTGAACAAATAGAGTTGGAAATTTACCTTGACAATAGATTTAACATATCGGCCAGAATCCTTTCAATTCTATTCGAAAATGCAATAATGGATATGTAATGACAGAAGTAAATCGACGATCAAACCCAAAAGGTTTACGGTTCACCTCATCAAATATATTAGCTTTTGGTGAACTACAAGCATATTCCTAAATTTGAGTCATTTCGGTCGGGTGGCTGTAATTTTTGTGGCTTTTGACTGGAGATGTTGTTCTTCGAATCGTATAAAATGCATTAGATTTATCGTAAAAAATTGTATAAATTTCCGTTTTTGACCTTTTGTTGTGTTAGTACAGGATAAGTTTATGATACCACATGGCCTATTTTTTACTTAACGACAAAACGTAAATTGAAATTTCTTCCTTATCAAGTACCCAGGTTTGGTTGACTTAATGGCATGCTGAGAAGATAAAATGTTAAGGATAAGAACGCAGATAGCAAAAGTTGTAATTACTAGACAAAAGATCAAGTGATATGCTTTTTTGGATCAAATTTTCTAAGTGAATTCTCCATAATATACATTGTTATTTAGATAGATAGTAAAGATGCCCGTATATAAAATTATATATACCTGCATGAAAATATATAAGTGTGGATGGGGATCGTTGACCCATTCAGGTGTAGTAGGTAGATACAATCAAATGAAAACATGAGAGACAGAAGTGAACACAGGTTAGGTTTATGGGAACATTACATCATAAAATTTGTAAGGGTTCAGGAAATATGCTTCCATAACCATTGTAACATTAAATTGAATGCCGGTGTAAGCACCAAAGTAAACAAAGAACAGGCCATGCTATCTATTTAATTATTTTTAATAATATTTTCAAAGAACAAATATGAAACCTAAATATTACATTATGTATTTATATATAACTTAATAACATCCGGTCGTTTTAGAAGACTTTTTATTAAAAAACCAATAATTATGTAATTGAAACAAACATTCGAACTAAACACTCCGAACTGAAAAAAAAACAGTAATACCTCTAGCTGATGTTTTATTTTAATATAATTTTCCACGCACACACATTGATTTTTTTTAAATTTGCACATCAATCAACAATATGTTTTTTTACACAAGGTCATGCGTAAATAGTAAATACTCAGTTCGTTGAATCCTCAGTTCCTAAAGTCCGTAAGGCCATCCCCAGAGGACCGCAGAGGATACCATGGGCGCAACTTTCAAAGCGACGTCTCTATAATCACTTAAAGACGGGTGTGAGTTTTATGAAATGTGGGACAAAACATGGTGTTACTCTTCTCTGGGGACAAAGAGGTTTTAAGTGTTTGGCATTGACATCCAAATTATTCGTAAATATTTACATTGGAAATTTTCTAAGCCGCCAAGACAAAAAAAAACCACCCTCGAAAACCAACCAAATTGAAACAACTTACCGTAAAACTTTAATAATTTAGTTCAGTTTGAATAGCTTCTCTAGAAGCACTTATCTCCTCTAGGGAAACCGTATTTATTTTGGGTCAATCCGGGCAAAAGGATGACTAAAAATAATTTCGTTAACAAAAATTTTAAAATTTCAAGATTTTTTTGTTATTTGTTAATTTGTTGAAACAACTTGTTTGTACAACACAATGCAGGAAAAGTTGCAAAAAACATAGAAATATTGAAAAATTAGGCGAAATCAAAAAATTAAATAATAGTAAAAAAATATTGAATATGGGCTGCAGCATAGTGAAATGTTGAGCGCAACGTTCACCCTTTTTCAATGAGGAATAATTTGATGCCCAATAGCTTTAAAGCAGACATTAGGGCAATTCACTCTTGATCGTAGATAGTGAAATCGTAGATTGTACTGTACATCTACGATGGAAAAGTACAACGAAGCGTGAGCAGCGCTTTACAAGAGGTTGTGGGTTTTGTCGTAAATTTTTGACTCTTTTATTTATTTTCTTTACCTAAATTGTTTAAAGCATTTTTTAACTCTTAATTTATACTAAATCATATAAATACTTTAATTTACTTGCTTTTCCAATGTCCATTTTAGAGTTGGCACCAAGTTGACATGTCACTAAACATGCCTTAACCTCACTTTATTAGAAGTACGACAAAAACTACGATTTTACCATACCTTCGGGTGTGGTAGATTGTAGTTTTCGTCGTAAAAAAATTTGTATGGAGAACTGTCAAAAAACTACGATTTTATTTACGATTCTACGATTCTACGAGTTTACGATCAACTACGATAAAGAGTGAATAGCCCTATTGGCAAATCTTCAAATTTACGCCCTTTCAGGGATGTGCATTTGGTCAGATAGAATCGGAGTAGATCCACAAAAAGAGTGATTTCGGTATTTTTTGAGTTTTTCAACTTTTTAGAGTTCAAATGTGACTTTTTAAACCAATTTAGATTAAAATTTAAAGCTAAAAAGCAAAATTTTCTATAGCTAAAATTGTTTTTTTTTTGTACTTTTTGGGTAGGATTTTTAAACGTTTGTGCTTTCCTAAGGATTGAGGTTCAATGTAGAACCTGAATCGTACGTCGATGCGTCCGTCACGTTGACAGTTCGAGTAAAATCAACGGGATGCTATGAGTACTCCCCTAATAATACGTTTTCCGATGCGGCAACCGCATAGAGTAGGTCTACTTTCTACTTTTACATGCGGCAACGCACGGAGATGTCATTTCGCAAAAAACTTTGTTTACGATTTAAGCAATTTAAGTATAGAACAAATTGAAAGTAATTGTTTCGACGATAAACTAATAGAAGAAGTACAAAACAATGAATTAACTCCAGATTCGTTGCCGTACCCAACTGTCACCGCATCGAACTGTCAGACGGACGCACGCATGACGGACGCATTGACGTACGATTCAGGTTCTACCTTCAAGCTTTATTGGGCAATACTTCGAAGAAAGTCTATACTGAAGTCGTTCGGCTAGCGGAAAAGACGTCTTTGAGGAATTGAAATAGGGCGTGAATTGGAAATCTCGGTTGATAAAAGGACGCGTAGTCTTTAGATAGAGCACTATTACCCACCGATGCCACTTGGGATCCTGGTACAACTTTAATTTAATACCGGGATCATGCTTTAATTGAAAAGTTTTTTTTAAGCAATGGGAATTAATTTTGACTTGAAAGTCGTTTTAGAATTTAATAACTGGATAGAATTTTGTTTAAAAGTTGTGCAGAATCACCTCAAATACACTAATTAAAAAAGGTAATTTAAAGTAACCAGAAAATAAAATAAAAAAAAGCTTTCATTTAAAAAAATGCACTGAAAAGGAAAAAATAGTTTGGTACTGTGTATCAGAAACATAAACGAAATAAAAGTATGAAAAATAAAATAAAATAAAATAAATATTTATCTCGTTTTTATTTCTAACACATAGTACCAAAAAATTTTTTTTTTCCTTTTTAGTAGATCTTTTTAAATAAAAGCATTTTTTTTAAATTTTTTAATTTATTTTAGTCATTTTCTAAAATGACGTCTGTCTTTCGTCACGTTTGTTTAAACTTTTTACTGTTCGAATATATATTTTTACGGACTTTTTAAATCCAGAATCTGATTCATCAATCCCAAAAACACCCAGATAACATTTTCCGGGAAGTTTGAGGACAAGGAAAATCACATAATGCTTACAAGACCTATCGTTATCCTTACAGACTTCTTAATGCCAGAATCGGATTCAGCGATCGCAGAAACCCCCAGATGAGATTTTTATGGAAAATTTGGGGAAAAGGATAATCACGTCATTCTAACAGGACTTTCTGTTATTCTTACGGACTTTTTAATGCCAGAATCGAAATCAGGGACCCCAAGAGCCCCCAGAATAGTTTTTTTCCGGAAAATTTGAGAAAAAGAAAAATCACGTTATCCTTTCAGGACCTTCTGTTTTTACAGATTCTATGATTACAGCACAGATACAGAGAAAAATACCAGAGAAAAGAAATTTTTGGGGACAAAGAATGAACAAGTAATATGACAAAGGAATCTAATAAGGGTGAAGCAGAGGAAGGAATATACTGTCAAACATGAGAGACACAACGACGGTACCAGATGAGCTAGATGATAAAAGTATTTTATTTTAGAAATTAAATACTGGTCTAACATAAGTTGTACATTATGTTCGTTTGAATATGGAAAACTAGAAATTCAGTCAATACTGGTATTCCCTTTTTTTGTAAACGTCGTTGTTGCTTTGAAATTAGCATCATGTCGTTTGTAAAATGATTTTGACATTTCAAAGATTTGATATCGATTGCTTTTCAATTATTTCTTGGCATTTTGTATTCAGTATCCAATCTTAACCTGAAGTGATGAGTTTTTGTACGTTTATAAGAAATGGTGGTCAAAACAGATTTCAATTTTTAAATTTCCCGCCTCTCTATGATACGATATGTATTCTTTACTCATTGGGTTATTTTCGAGTTTGTCTTCTGTATTCTGTGTGGTAGAAATAAAAGCACGTTTGTATAGTGTATAGAGAGATTAGAATATATAGCACAAATTAATATTAGCTTTAAATATTGTTAGGTAGATATTTGTGTGTCCCGAAAATAATTGAAAAATTCAAACATAACAAAAGCTATAATTGCCAATCTGGCAACGATTTCGTTCGTATGGGGGGTACCCCCCGTAATGGTCCATTTTTGCCCAATAACGAACTTAGCCTCGCATTTCACGAAAAACGGATCTGTGCAAAGTTTCAAGTCTCTAGCTCAATCCGTGCGCCCGCAATCCGCGCCACAGACAGACGGACAGACAGACAGACAGACGGACAGACAGACAGACGGACAGACAGACAGACGGACGGACATGCAGAAATTAAATATTTTTATCATTCTAAACACACTGGTGTAATTCATTTTTTTGTGCGATGACGGGATCTTGGCGTTACAAACGGTAAGGCAAAGTTAATATACCCTTTGGTTTCACCATACGGGTATAAAAATGTGCTCCTGTAAATTTATGAGTCCCTTTTATAATACATAAAGAATGGTATACGGCATCCTAAATGGGAAATTGAAACAAAAAAAAATATTTTGCAGATGATAATTTCTATAACTCTAATTTTCACATAAAAACATATTCGGCGAATGCATTTTCATCATTTCATTATATGAATTCAAATTTTGAAACAAAGTGCTTCGTAATGTACACTTTGTACACATTGCAAGGAGAATAATTATTTATTTTCATTTGTGTCGTCGAAGCATTGCCTTTTTGTGGCAATATTTTACGAACATTTCATAGCACACGTCGCTCTGACGGCTGGTGTACTGCAAAGATTTATAGCTCTATACTTTCTTCTTGTGCCCGAAGCAATAAATTAAACTTATGAGGTCGAAATAAAGGACGCCAAATTATTTTGTTCACCTCATATAATCCAAAAGTTCTGCCTTTAACTGCATTTTGCTTGGCTCATTACCAAACTAAAGTCTTCGTAATGGGGCAATATCGGTACAATCAAACTATGTACCTGGCTTCGAAGTGGTTACCGTTAGTATGATTAACTTATTCATTATTATGTTTTCGATTTTGAGTGCCTTGAAAATAAAAATAAAGGTACTAATTATATTGTGCCGAGACGTTTCGAATAGGGACTGTGCTGCGCATCGTCGAACACTGATGATACACGGATAAAAAACTTATGGCTAACTATCATTGGGGGTAATATAAGAATTATTAGAGGAATCAAAATATAAGCAAAGTAATAAAAATATAATCAAATGGTAAATTTCAATTAGTATTATATTTTGTTTTCCAATCATAATTGTGTTGGAAAATTATAATGTAATAGGGATATCTAACCACTATTTGATTGGGGGGAAAATGTGTTTGTATGTCAACATATTTTTGTAAATTTTACAAAAAGTTTAACACAATAAGTGAGCAAATCTTGAAGCGACCAATTAAAAATATGATCCCTCAGATCATATCTTTATAAAATTGTACATATTGAGCGCTATTAATACATCTTTGCTAACTATAGTTTAGAAGCGGGTTAAGTTATTAATACAGGTTAATACACAATTTAAACCTATGTTAAGATGCTAGACTGGATGTTGAGTTTAATCACTCTCGAGGGTATGTTTAAGTGGCTGATTAACTTGCAATTCTATAATGTTTTCCTTGTGAAAATCAATTCAAACGATTTTCATCGATGAGGTGTGAATATTGAAACGGCAGCGTCGTTGTAAAACACAATTTCCGACAAAGCGGAAACTCGAGTTATCAGGCGAGCCAGCACAACACAAATATTCGAGACAAATGGCGAAGTTTCTAAGCCACTGGGAAATTTCAGACACCCGTATAAATAGTGCCCCAAAGTCAACTAGCACACATTCTGAAGTTTGAATCCAAAGCGATCGGAACGACTAGAGTACCTAAGTGATATGAAGGAATTATACTGTAATAATGTAGAGATAATAGAAGATAAGTGTTAATAGAACATAGCGATATTGTATTGTGAAGTGTTAACAATTGTGAATAATTGAATTAAGATTTAACAATGAATTATTGAATAAATTTCTTGAGTAATCACAACTTGGACTCTAAGTACTCCAAGTTGTGATTGTTCAAGAAATTTAAATAAAGACATTTATTTGTTAACTAGAATTAAAACACATGATATGGCGGGTAACTGCAATCTTGATAGGAATTCTGTAATGTAATTATTTGTTAATTATTTCTATCCACAACTTGGAATAGAACAAAATTGGGTAAAAATTATATATTTGCATCTAAAAATCATCACATGGTACATATATACACGGAGAAAAAAATTATGGTTGAATATCATTGGGAGTACTATAAGAATTATTGGGGGAATCAAAATATATTCAGACGAATCAAAATGTTATCAGACGATGACTTCCAATTAGTATTATGTTTAGTTTTCCAATCATAATTATGTTCCCCGACGAGGGAAATTTTCGAAAATTATAATGTAATTGGGAGGACAATAATATCTAACCACTATTTGATTGGAATGAATAAAAATGTGTTTGCATGTCAACATATTGTTGTAAATTCTGCGTCTAAACATAATTATGATTGATTAACACAATAAAAGGGGAAATCTGGAAGCGGCCGAATTAAACATACGATCCCTCAGATCATATATTAATTAAATGAAACATATTATGTTCAATCTTTTTTTCTTCGCACATAATTCGCATGAAGTTTGCAACATGGGAGTATAAATACCTAAACTTAGTTGAAAAATGTCAAGTCCATGAATCCTGTTAGAAACAGGCCTCCAGCGGGATAGCAGACATGTGCTTAACCTGCTGGAAGGAATTTTTCGGATGTGAAAATATCCAAATTTTATTTAAAAAAAATAAAATTTTATTTAAAAAGAATTAACAAATTTTAAGATAACTTTTATTACAGTAATTATAGTTATGATTAATATAAACAATATTTGTTTAGATTAATCATAATTATTGTAGCGCCAACCATATTATGTTCGCCCCAAACATATTATGATTGGACAAACGGCAAAAAAATTTGGGAATCCAAACATATTTTGGTTGCCCCAAACATAATTTGGTTGGTGAATTTGAAAATATTGTTATACAGCTAAACATAATGTAATCAAAATATCAAGATTTCTCCTTTCAGCTTTAAGCATAATATGGTTGGAATCACAATGTCTGCAATCATAATTGTAATGGCAAAAATATCCCCAAGGGGAAATTTCAGCCAAACATAATTGTAATAAGAATCCCCCAAACATAATTATGGTGGCTGCATTTTATGATTGGGGGAATCATAATTTTTTTCTCCGTGTACAAATTAAGAACATGCAATTTTTTCCGGATATTGAATTTAGACCCAAAATGGGATACAGAATATAGCTGCTTTGCAACCGATTAAAAATGAAATTATTATCAAGAAATGGTCTAGTTACCCGCTGCATGTTTCCAAAATGATACAATTGTATGCAATGGGCATCACAGGACTCGAGTAATAAGTTTTTGTAATTCGCGAAGAGTATTTCAAGCCTCGTCTAGCTATCTCATTTGTCTTGTAATTTTTTTAGTACAGTAATCCCTCCAACTGCGCGGTTTCTAACTGCGCGGTTTCGCAACTGCGCGGTTAAGTATTTAATACCAAAATTTCGATCTGCGCGGTAAAAATTTCGCAGCTGCGTGGTTTTTTTTATAATTTTCGTTTTAAAAAACATGTTCTGAATATATATTTTGGTAAATCCCCGACAAGAAGGAATCAGCTGGTCATTTGGTATCTTAGTAAATATTTGGTAATTTCGTGCTTATATTTAGTGCGAAAAACTAGCAAATTCTTTTGTGCTTGGTAGTCAACTTGAATAAGAAGCTCTTAATATGGACCCTGATATGGAGCGTGTCTTAAAATTTCGGAGAAATTTGACAGCCGCTTTAGCCCCATACGCAGAAATTCATAATGAAAAACAAAAATCGGGTAATCAATCACTAATAACAAGGTTTTTTCAAAAAGATTAGTAGTACATATCATATGTTTGTATTAATTTAAACATGTCGTTAAATAAAAAAATATTTCTATTTTCTTTTGGAATTTTTCTAGTTACTGGGACCTAACTCCAAAATTTCATACAAAGTAGGGTTCCCAGTGCGCGGTTTCGGTTTGCGCGCTCTATTTGTGGAACGTATCTACCGCGCAGTTAGAGGGATTACTGCACATTTTTTAATTTCTTTTTTCTTTTTTTTCAAGTTTTTTCCTGGTCAATTCCTCCGCTCAGTTAGAAAACTTTTAATTTAATAAATAAGATAGGTAATTTGATTAAGTTGAATAAGGTCTAATTTTTCGCACATCCGTGCACACTTACGAATGCAGTTTTTGCATGTAAACATGATTACGTAGTCTAGTATTATGTCCCATTTATCACAGGGGCCCATCGCATTGATGGATTATGCTTTCCCTAGTCAGCTTACTGCTGGCAATGTTAGTTTTGCCCTGTCTTATTTAAAAATTCTACAATATTAGGGCTAAACTCATTTTACAACTTTGAGTGAAAATAATTTATTTCTAATTGTTCTTAAAAAGTAATTACACGTAATTATGGTATCTTCCATTACAATATATTGAATGCCTTATGGCGTCTTAATTAAATTTATATTCCTATTACGAACCTTTATGGACCCGATTTCACGAAATTCGATTTCATTTTATATTTACTAGTATAGTAGAAATATGTACTACAAAATTTATTTTCATTGGAATCCACTTTTATTGTTACTTGGAATTAATTGTTATTCGATAACGAAATATTTTTGGATCTTCTTGATTATTAAGTTCCAGTTTATGGCGCTGAAGCATTAACTATAAGTAACAATTTTTAAAACATTGTTTACATGGACTTTGTTATTGGAATTAAGACGTAAAATTAAGAATGTTATTAGATTGGTTATATTTATTAACAAATGGTATTAACAAAATATATCGAATGTGCAAAAAAGCATCCAAAATTGTATCCAATATTTTTATTTGAAAAAGTCGTGGGCGAATTAACAATAAAGCAATATTAAAACATAGAAATAATTTTAATTCAAAGAATTTGTTCTTATTTTTTGAAACATAACATTTAAAAAAAAATAATATATGTATAACAGTTTTAATTCAATAACATAAAAAGTTTTAATTCAATAACATTATATTATATATCAGAAATAAATTCATTTTATCTAAAATAACATGTTTGGCATAATTCAAATCCAGTCTTAATTCAGTAAAATTATTTTAGTCTATTATAAAGTTTTAAAAATCGATATAAAGTCTTCTGTTAAAAACAGATTTAGTTTTTATAATAGTTCTTACGCAAACATAATTGAATTTATAGTTTCTAAATCAAATCTACAGAACTATGTGGTAAACATATAATATTAAAAGCAAAATCTGATACGTTTTTAAATAGATATATTAATATCTATAGCATTTTTTATATTAGAGATTTTTTCCCAAAATTGTTCCGGTTCCAACGTCGATATGTCTTGAACATATTTATTAAAACGCAGTGATCTCCACTCAGTATGGACAGGTTCTTTGTTTTCCGTAAAGTCTGGAAATGCACTCAACAGTTTTTCTATTGAAGCAGTATTATTGACTGCAGTTGGTGGGTTGATGCATATTAATTAACTCGTTTTTGGCCAGTTTTACAAAAAATTGGATTACATTTTTTTAATAACTTTCAATGTTTCCTCTTCTATGTATATCTAAAGAGTCTATGAAATTTTCTCTTTAAATTATATGTATTTAGACGAAGTTTATATTGAAACAGCACGAATCTGGTGTTAGAATTTTCAAATTGGGAACAAAAGGGTTCTGTAATGATAACGCAGATATTCCTCTTTCAATTTTTTCTTGGATAAATTGATTTTAGGGGGTTTTTGGGGTCGCTGATCACGAATTTGTTGTTGGAATTTCATAACTCGAAAAAGGAAGGTTCTATATTTTTTTTCAATTTTTTCTTAGATAAACTAATATATGGAGAGGTCGCTGAGCACGAATGATGTTATAATTTCAAATCTCGGAACGGAATAACGATTTTTTTTTTCAAACGTTTTAAAGTTATTCCTTTGCTTTTTGGGGCAAAAAAACTTATACAAAAACTTTAACCTGGCACCGACAAGTATGCAAGCTAGAATTTCTTGCCGATGACGTAGCAAAATGGTGGCTGTCAAAAAATAACCAGCAGACCTTGTATAATTCGGCCATGAACTCAAACCACTCCCTCCTGCATGATGAGAACTACCTCCCTGCTATATTCTCAACTACTGCATGAATTTTAATACGGTTTTTCTATTGGACATGCTTCCGTCAAGGAAAATTTGGCTAAACTTTACTTTAGGGGCGCGGTTGACTAGGATCTTCATATTTTTTTCCTAGCTTTATGGGGTCAAATAGATTAAAAACATAAAAAAAAATTTAGTCGCTCGGCCATAGGAGCCCCCAAATTTTTTTCGCAAAAACTACAAACGGCTATAATTTGTTTGTTTTTTGACCGATTTTAAAACTGTGAACGCAAAAAGGTGTCTCTCAAAGAGTTTTTTCCAAAAAGTTTTTGTTAGCCCCCACCCAATACAAAATACGCCTACGGCACTGAAAACAAAAAAAATCTCTAAAATCTATTTTTTTGGACTCCGGAGCTCTCAAAATGCATTTTGAGCCACTTTTGTATTTTTGGGGTCAGTGACCCCCCTAACCCCCACCCACTGAAATGCGTTAATTTGACATTCAGAAGTCATACAAAGTATTTCTTTGGATTTAGGAACTCATAAAAAAGCCATTTTGGATGATTTTTATATATTGGGGGTCCCGGTGCTCCGACTGCCACGCCCTAAAGGCGACCTTTGTTTAGAATATGATTTTACATAACCGTTCCATACATCAAAATCCAATCGGACCAATTTTCCGTTTCTCCCATACAAATGGATTTTTGTCATAAAAATTTTGTCTGCCCTCATATAGAGTATTTGGCGGTAATTGTAGCTTTTCTTATTGTATCCCAAATAGCATTTTAAGCAGCAATTATGATGTTTATCCCCATATTTCGTCACGCTGCGATAAGCAATTTATGTCGCAAACACGTCGTTAGTTGTGCCAATGAGACGCGCAACGACACCCATAGTGGGGAACACTTTTCAGCGGTTTGCGGCGCCGCAATTATAACGACAGGGACTTAATTAGTTGCCTCAAGCTTTATGCGCGAGCGTCATCTGACGGCATTATATCACACAATTACACAAATCATCGAGCGGGTTTTCTTTCTCCCTCGAATGCTTGTTAGTAAACAGAGATGAACAAATAAAAACGTAAGCAGAAGACGAACGAGAAAAATCTAATGGCGACAAATTAATGGAAACTTTTGTGGAGTATTATTTGATAATGGACTTTTCTTCCGGTTGCATCTCGTGGTTTTAATTACCATTAAAATTTTTCGACAATATTGGATCTGAAATTTAAACAGATTTTAATGGGCCATCAAATTATTTAGTTTTTAATGAAAAATTTCTTTAATTTTATTTTACCGGTCAAATTTATTTTTTCTTTTGCAATGAAATTTTGATGACAATAAAATTGTGCTGTTTCAAAAATGTATGCTATCCACTTTTTATGCAATATCCTTCAGTCATTCGCCTGAAATAAGAAATTTAATTTTCGAAACGAAATCGTTTCCATCAAATGTCAATAGGAAATATGGCGGCTGAAGGCATCAATTTTTTTTGGTGTTTCTTAGACGGGGAGCTTTAATGAAACTTTAGTGGCAGACTATTTCGACCCGAAAACCATCAAATGCTGCTCTATCGCTGCAGGATTTTTCATGAAGCGAATGTTGCCCCAAAGATGAACCGTGGGTCACCAATTTCCCCACTAAAGCAATTGTGGCTTTGCAGACGCATTATTAATCGGTGCGACGCGCTCGTCACTTCTTTCGCTTCTTTTACGCGGATGTGAATTATAGGTGTAAATTTTTAGCCCCGATTGCGTAAATTGCTGCATTTTAAAGCCGCAAAGAACAAATCTCATGTTCCCGTACTTTTCGATGCTATTTGGGATGTTTAAAAGAAGCAAAATATCATTTTTTTCACTGGTTTGAACACCGGTCTATAGTTTTTGGTTTTCAAACCAGCAAAATCATATAATCCATTATTTTTTTCGAGAATTTTCTGCACCTCTTTCTTTTGATTTTAGTCAAAAAACTCATCTGTTGAATTTTTATGACATTTTAAAATCGCATGCTCTATATTCGGGGACCATATCTTGTTGGTTCGAGCCTCATTCATTTGTATTCTATTTCATATAGGACTAATGAATCATTAAAAATGATGTGGAAATGTCACAAACTTCAAAGTGAGTCTTTCACAAAAAATTTAATATTTTGCAGCATTCCAAATTTATTCAAACATGTATTTGAAAAAGCCAATTATTCATTGAATCAAATTATAGATAAATTTATCGGAGAGTTTTCGATACTTAAGCTCCAATGTTTAAAACCAATTTACTTAAAACCAGGGACGGGAAATGAAATAAAAAATCGTGACGTTATACATTTCGTTACGTAACGAAATTGAACTTTTATTTCGTTACGTTATTTCGTTTTGTAACGACTAAAAATTTCATTTCGTTACGTTATAACTAGGGCCCGGATTTAAGGCACTTATAAAATGGGAAAAAAGGCAGGCAAAAAGGCAGTATAAAAGACTGAATAAGCATTAATTTTTCAAAAAAAAGGCATTTATTTAAACAAAAGGCATTTTCATTGCACGAATATGACATATCATGTATCACAAAATTGAACGCAGAACGCTTGCAAAAAATTTCAGATAAATTAAATTCATATAAATAAATTAAAAAAAATATATAAAAAGCTAATAGCCGTATAAAGAGCCTCACTTCATTTAAGTAATATAAGTGTTCGCTGCTTTTTACCTACAACTTGTTATAGTGACGTTACTTTAGGTGCATTAAGAATCATAATAGGTAATACGGATCTAATACTGATTGCAAGAAATAATTAAGTGAACTAATAAAACTTACCTAAAAGTTCTTTTCTAATCCCCGAAATTGTTTCTAAATAGCAGGTTTCCAATTCTTTCGTAACGTTGATTCATCTGGAATTTTTTCATGGCAATATTTTTGAAAAAAACTCTTTCAAAATATAATTATTCAATTTCCAAAGTGGAATATTTGCTTTAACAAATGCCATACATAAATCTCTAAAAAATTATGAGTCGCTTCTTCTGCTGATTGCATTTTTGAATAACCCGACTTTTTTTGAACTTGCTTTCTGCAATAAATTCTTGTGTATGGCAATTTTTATGTGCTGTGTCACAAAATACTTTTTTGAATGATTCACTACTTTTTCGCACATTTTGCAGAAAAGCAAACTCCCGTCTGTCGAGAAACAGTCTTTACCAAATGTATTTACAAGGTTCACGAGTATAAGGCGGTTTTCTCGTGTGATTTTTGGCATTTCTAAGATTTCAATTTACTACCAAAACTAAACTGATCGTACATTGGCGCAACTGTCATAAATATAGGCATTGCCAAATCAAAAAAAAAATAATGATAATTTTTATGGGTACTTGAATTACCCTAAAAGGAATTTATAAATCTTTTTAAGATCGGAATTATTAAAAAAGGCATTAAAAAAAGGCTAAATGGTCGAAAAAGTGGGAAAATAAGCAAAAATGCCTAAAAGGCAGTTATTATACAAAAATGAACGAAAAAAGCAAAATAGGCAAAATGCCTTTTTGCCTTAAATATCCGGGCCCTGGTTATAACATTATATTTCGTTACACATTGTATGGAAACTGAAAACAAAAAAACGCACTTTAATAATAGTTTGTCACAAAGTAATTCAGTTCAGTTTCCATAAAAATAAATTCTATAAAAAATCATAAAACGTAGCAAAAAGAAAATACAAATAAAAACATAACAAAAGCTATAATTGCCAATTTGGCAATCCAAAAATTACCAATTGAAAACTCGTATGGTGATATTCTCTGGTTTCCTCATACGGGTATAAACAAAAATAAAATAAAATAGTGATTACTAAGTTAAAAAATCGATATTTTAATCAATATCAAAGATATAGAATTTTAGGCTATTTTGACGTCGCTGATTCTGATTCGCACTTAGCTTTCGCGAAATTCACTCTACTTCTGGAATCACTAAAAAAAAAAATTTCGATACCAACAAAGTTGCTTGAAAGATTTCCTTTTTCGTATCTCCAGAAATAGAGGGAATCGGGACAAAACAAAATCCGATTTAGAATCAAAATACGATTAAAAAGACTACTCCAATATTTTTAATTATATTTTATGCAGGTGGCATGTCTGTGGGGTTATACTTGATGAATTTTTGTGGAAAATTTCACAAAAATATAATACTGAACAAAACAAGGAAAAATTTATAAATAACGAAAAAAACGTAATATTTTTTTTTCGTTTTTCGTTACGTTTTTCGTTACGTTTTTCGTTACGTTTTTCGTTATTGTAACGGAATTGAATTTCTATAACGTTATAACGTAATTATGAAGAAATAGCCCGAAAATCATTTCGTTATTTCGTTACGTTACGATAACGTTTCCCATCCCTGCTTAAAACTAACAAATTAGCATTATGCCGATATAGGGCTAGATACTCGATTCTCTAGCAAATCGCAACTTGCTAGCTAGCAAAAATGGCGGGTTTGCTAACAAGTTCTTCATTGATTTATTGCTTGCTTGCCAGAGAAAATTGATCGAGTATGCCATTTCTTGCTATTCAGCAAAAAATCATTGCTTGCTTGCTTGCCAGGGTATCGAGTATCTGGCACATACTCTTTAAAAGTCCTATATAACAAAATCTGGTTAAATATGCATTATGTGCGGTTATCAAGGCAAAGAGATTCTCATTATTCAGCAAATTGAAATCTTCCTGCCATTTTCAATGGCAGTTCCAATATTATAGAAATTTCGATTCGAAAAATCGCATTGTTTCGAACCCAAATTTACTTGAAACTGCATTACTTGAATTTGCATGAAAATGCAAATGGAAGTTATGCTGAGTTTGACATTTCACTTTTCTACTAAATACAAAAAATTGAACCAAAAATGGTGCGCACATTTCAGTTTTTATCGTGTTTTTAATGGGCCTCAATTAGTGATAAATTTCCATACTTTCCATGTCATTTTCCATTTGTCGATAAAATGAATATGTTTTAATTAAGGATAAGGAATAGAATGTGAAATACGAGTGCCGTCAGCAAAATATTTAAAATCACTGAAGTAAAAGTTACATTGAGGCATTTAATTATTTAATGTTTGCATAAACATAAATATGGCTCGTTTAAGCTATAACATTTACAGATTAACTAAAGTTGTACACAGATTTTAACGGCAATTGTACAGAAAAGATTTTCCCATTAGTATGTGAGGATTTGTAAGAGTAAAGTTTAAAAAATTCTTTTACTGAAGGCATTAGGCACTTTTGTATGCTAAAAATTTATTCTTTGAACATAATATGATAATTAGGAACCATTAACCCGTTTTCAGAGGATAAAATTTCTCCCAACCAAGTCCCTTTCTCCTAATTAATTGCATACTTTTCCGTTTTATTTTGGTCTTTCGCTTCGAACTTTTGCGGTATGTTGACGCTTTCAGCCCGACGAAAGCGTTGATTGCAGAACTTTTGCCTAAAATTTTTGGGGATTAATTAGAAAAGTTACGTGCGAATAAAATGTTACTTGAACGGGGTGATTTAGAATGATGGTTTCTAAGCCTGTGTTATCCAAAGTCTACATATTAATGTTATATGCAAACTTTTACATTAGGTACCGACATTGAATACCTACAACAGGTCGAAAGTCTGATTTACTTTCAAGTAATATTGTTTTGTTTGACACATTACTTGGATAGGCTGGGAATTATTTAATACCAGGTGTGAATTATATTTACAGATGAAAGTTGTTAGAAGCCTTTTGGGCTATAATTAATAAGTTTTGAAAAGCGGTAATCAAGTAAGTAATATGAGTATGTTTGCGGTTATATATCGTGAACTTAACTTTTCTCTTATTAGAAGCAGGAATGGGAAACGTTATCGTAACGTAACGAAATAACGAAACGAAAAAACGATTTTCCGGTTTTTTCTTCAAAATTGCGTTATACCATTATAGAAATTTAATTCCGTTACAATAACGAAAAACGTTACCAAAACCGAAAAAAATGATTTCGTTCTTTAGTTTTTATTTTTATTTTTGCTTTATTTTATTTTTCATTATTTTTTTGTGAAATGTTCACAAAAGTTCATCAAGTATGTATAACCCCACAAACCTACCGCCTGCATAAAATATAATTTAAAATATTGGTGAAGAATTTTTAATCATATTTCGGAAAATCGGACTTTGTTTTGCCCAGATTCACTCTCATTCTGGAGATACGAAAATCAAAATCTTTTAAGAAACTTTTTTGGTATCGAAAATATTTTCTTTTTGGTTTCTCCAATTTCTTTTTGGTCGGATGTAAAGTTCGACTCAGAATCAGCGACGTCAAAATAGCACAAAATTCAATATCTTTGATATTGACACGAAAAAGGTCGTTTTTGTTGGACAATTCTTTTAATGAACAAAACTTTTTTTTTTTCTTTTGAGTTTTTTTTATTGATTTTTATACTCTATGCCGCTCACCGAGTGCAATAGTGGGAACAAATCAAGGAAATTACTGAACTGTTAACGCCATTATTATTAAAATTCAATGCTCCACAAATCGGGACGTCGATATCTCTTCTCCGAAAGATCGCGATAGTGCTATTAAACTTTCGTCGCTTTTCTACCAAATTGAAGAAAATCGCTTATATCTCAAAACTGAAAAAATGAGTTGTGCCACTATAGCACTCGGTGAGCGATATATAGAAGTATAATTATATTTAGTATACCGTTTGTAACGCATCGAACCAATTATTGGACAGAAAAATTAGCTACATCACGGTGCAGAGCTGGGCAAAATACTCAGTACATCAGTACCAGTACCAGTATATGGTACTGGTACTGAAATAGCATTTTCAGTACCAGTACATAATTTACTGGTACTTAACACCAGTACCAGTACTTTTTTGTACTGGTACTGTAAACAAAAATCAGTACCAGTACATAAAGTACTGAAACTGATTTCAAGTACCAGTACTTTTCAAAAAATACTGAAAAAATTCAAAGCTGATCGCATAAAAAGTATGTACAATATATTGTACATCTTCTAAAACCCCTGTTTAAAAAAAATATTTTAAAAAATTATTTTTGTTAATTAAGCCTCCCTTAATTAGTTGAAATGCTTCAAATAATTATTTCAGGTCTAGAAATATTTCGTGAATGAAAGGGTTAATAAAACTCGGTTATGTTATTTGTTTAGTTAGTTTACTTTCGAAAATTATTGTTTTGTGCAATTTCCGCACCTTCCGAATACATTTATGAATGGTCGGCACGTGGGGCTCAAAGTGTTAAACATCTATTGGCGTTCGTTGTAGGCATATCCACGTCTTTTGGCCGTTTTTACGAGACAGACACCGGCTTTTTATTTAAAAAAAATTTAAGAAAACAAGTGTTAGAATATAAAAAAAAATTCAGCATATTCATATGCAAACTATTGCATGACGTACTCTTCAAACTAATTGTGGAAGTGACTTTAATCCCAAACGTTTTTCCACGAAATTTAAAAATGGTCACTTTTTCGTATAAAATAATGTTTAATACCACTCCAACCACTCCAAACAACAATTAATTTTCCTGAGCTTAGGGAAATTAATTGTGGATTTTTGACTTCAATTCAGTCAAAAAACCATTAGACAGTTTACAATTACAACAAATATTACATCAAACATTATTCTATACGATGAGCATAAATTTTCTCGATTATTGACACTTCAAAATCACCGCGGAAATTTATCAGGCTGCTGCAAATTATTTTCCAGAAAAATTTTGATATTTCATTTGCCAAATGGTAAACTTATGCGGTTTTCTCAGTTAAAAGCTATTTCCGCGAGTACATATAAAGTGCTAACTTTGATTTAATTCAGAAAATGAAAAAATCGCCTCTCATGTATTGAAAAACTTGCAGTATTTTTAAAGTAATGCAGTATTTTTAAAATTCTGAAGTGTGTACTGGCTTTTCCAGTACCAGTACTCAGTACTGATACTTGTTTTTTCCAGTACCAGTACTTTAGATAGAGAGAAAAACAGTACCAGTACCAGTACCAGTACAAGTACTGGTACAAGTACTGGTACAAGTACTGGTACAAGTACTGGTACTGGTACTGGTACTTTTTTTCTCTCTATCTAAAATACTGGTACTGATTTTTTCCAGTATCAGTACCAATGTACTCGTACTGCTTTTGTACTGCAGTACAAAAAGTACTTAAGTACGCCCAGCTCTGCCACGGTGTTATGGATGACAAAAGATTATGATTTGCGCATTTTCGTCCGTTTGTCTTTGAACACCATAACTCTCGAAAGGATTAAGCTAGAAACTTGAAATTTTGTACAGTCGGGCATCTCGTAAATAGCTAGGTTAATTTTTTAAACCGGCAAAATTGGACCATTCGTTCACCCCTCCCCCATAGAAACGAAACAGTTTTTTTGCAATTTTCTCATTTATTAAGGTAAAATGTGTTTAAAACAGGATTTTACATAACTCATCCATACATAAAAATCCAGCTGGACCACCCTTCCCCTTCCTCAATATAAATTGGATTCTTTTTTACTATACAACTTCTAGTTAAGTTTGTGTAATATTCAAACTGAAATAAGTTAAAATAATATTGTACTAATATTTAGGCGAGTTATAGTTTTTCCTTTTTTGGTTTTTTTTAAATTCGTGTAGTACATTTTATTTAAGATCTTTTGTGCAGTTTTCTTCAATATGGCTGGAATTGGGGTTTCTATTTGCTGAAGCGGCAACTTAATAAGCCGAATATTTGGATGAGCCTCGCAAGGATGAGCCTCGCAAGGTCAACCAAGGCACCAAATTGATTGTTTTGAGTGCCTGACGAACAATTTGTATAACTGTTTTGGTTCAATAAGCGAATGACTGATGAATTAATCGACATCTTAGATCCTTTTACGATCCAGACAGATATCGTCAGCATTACCCACAACGGAAAAGGTAACAATTTTACAAATTTTTATTTTTTTCAATAACCACAAATAATATCCTTTTTTTGCTTGTAGCAGTCGAAAAAAAAACAGGACCTCTCCATATGACGTTTCGATATACGACGTATAGTCACTAAATTTTCACCCGCCCGAAAAACTTCGTAAATCAAATGATGCCTGTATACACATTAGTTATTAAAAAAAATAAAAAAAAAATTTTTAAAAAAAGCTTTTATTAAAAAAAATGCACTAAAAAGAAAAAAATAATTTTCTGGACGCTGTGTATCACAAATATAAAAGCTTTTAAAAAGCGAGATAAATGTTTATTTTATTGTTTTATGCTTTATCTCGCTTTTTAAAAGCTTTTATATTTGTGATACACAGCGTCCAGAAAATTATTTTTTTCTTTTTAGTGCATTTTTTTTAATAAAAGCTTTTTTTAAAAAATTTTTTTTTATTTTTTTTTATTTTGTTCTTTTTAGTCTTCGAATATATAGCTTTACATTTGAGATGTCCTTACAGGCTTTTTAACTTGAGAATCGTATTCAGCGAACCCCAAAACCCGCAGAATATATTTTTTCCCGGAACAATTGAGAAAAAGGATAATCACGTTATCCTTACAGGACATTCCGTTATCCTTACAGACTTTTTAATGACAGATTCGGATTCAGCGACCCCAAAAACCCCAGAATAGATTTTTTTCCGGAAAATTTGGAGAAAAGGATAATCACGTTATCCTTACAGGACCTTCCGTTATCCTTACAGACTTTTTAATGACAGATTCGGATTCAGCGACCCCAAAAACCCCCAGGATAGATTTTTTTCCGGAAAATTTGGAGAAAAGGATAATCACGTTATCCTTACAGGACCTTCCGTTATCCTTACAGACTTTTTGATGACAGATTCGGATTCAGCGACCCCAAAAACCCCAGAATAGATTTTTTTCCGGAAAATTTGGAGAAAATGATAATCACGTTATCCTTACAGGACCTTCCGTTATCCTTACAGACTTTTTAATGACAGATTCGGATTCAGCGACCCCAAAAACCCCCAGAATAGATTTTTTTCCGGAAAATTTGGAGAAAAGGATAATCACGTTATCCTTACAGGACCTTCCGTTATCCTTACAGACTTTTTAATGACAGATTCGGATTCAGCGACCCCAAAAACCCCCAGGATAGATTTTTTTCCGGAAAATTTGGAGAAAAGGATAATCACGTTATCCTTACAGGACCTTCCGTTATCCTTACTGACTTTTTAATGACAGATTCGGATTCAGCGACGCCAAAAACCCCCAGGATAGATTTTTTTCCGGAAAATTTGGAGAAAAGGATAATCACGTTATCCTTACAGGACCTTCCGTTATCCTTATAAGGACGAAGTAGTGAAAATATTGCATTGTCATCGGACTTATATAAGTGTGCAAAATTTCAAGTCAATCGGACAAGTGGAAGTGGGTCAAAATTGGGTTGCAAGATTTGATCTGACAGACAAACAGACAAACAGACAAACAAACAGACAAGATAGCGAGCTAAATAAAAGCTTTTAAAATAGCTGTTATCGTCGTAAAATAGTATGATTTGTTGAAGTTTTGTAAACAACAACAAAATACAAGGCAACTTTACCACTAATTATTATGGTATTAACCGCTTGGTGTAAAATATTGAATTTCGATAAATATTTGAAATAAGCAAAAAAAAGTCAATTGTTTATTAATATAGTTTTAGTTAATTGTTTATTAATACAAAAAGTGTCGAAAATGATGATTAAGTAATTAGAATATGTAGTGCTTAGTGTTTTAAGTGATTTAGTGATTAGTAAAAGGTTTACAAAAAGATAAATGGGATAATGTGAAAAAATGTGAGTGAAATTATGGGTATATATTTTCATTTTACTACAGCCGCGAAAGAGTGCGTTCACAGCTTAGAGCAAAACTTTAACAAATAATACTATTTGACGACTATAACGGATATTTTAATAGTAAATGTGAAGACCCCTAATACGAAAATATTTTACAATATAATTATCATACTTTTTCAGATCAGTTCCTTAATGTTTTACAGCCTTATTAATAAAAAATCCCTAACACGGAGATAACTCATGTGCTAACTAACTCCGAGATAGCAAACTTATCCATTAGATAACTATTCTTATTAATAAAAATTTTTCCTCCATATAATAGCTAACTCGTATTTTATTTAAAAATTTAGTTTGAATAAGGCAACCCTTGTGCTGAATTGTACCAAAAAATACGAAAATCTTTTACATTTGAGTCATATTTTGGTTTTTTAAATCCGTTTCCTTGGAGACGATATTAAAATAAGTCATATTTTGGTTTTTTAAATCCGTTTCCTTGGAGACAATATTAAAATAGGAGTGAAATTAATGTTTTTATTTTAATTGTGATTCAATGCAAAGTAATTAAAAGTGGAAAATTTAAAAATTGAAGGAAAGCGACCAGAAAAGTGGTGTTCAAGTGATAAGATAATATAATATAATAACATAAATTGCATTTTTTTAATGGATCATTGCTTCTTCCAGTCTTTTTTGCAAGAGTTATGCGCCGTCAAGAGTTATCAACTCCTTAACTCGAGGAAATCGGTATGTTAGCTAACACAGAGTTAACTAACGTCAGTTAACTCTTAAAATTTTTTATTAATAAGAATTTCGAGTTATCCACTGCGTAAACCATTGATAAAAGTTAACTAACGTTTATTAATAAGGCTGTTATTATACAGGAAACAACGAGCTTGGCATTTAACATCAAAGTATCCTAAACTTGGTCGATTATTATAAGACATATTCCTATGTTAAACAAGTGTTAATAGATACCTATACCAGGTTATATTCTATGGTAACATATGGAAGAAAATTGAGGGGAAAGATTATGATAATTCAATATTGTACTAAGGCAGCGAATGAACAAGTGACTGAACGACTAGGACTTTCACAAACCCTTATTCTATCGAGCAAATTATTTTTTTTTTGGATTTAGACAGCACATAAAAAGGAACACAAAACCTTTTTCTTATGCTTTTATTTTCATAACGAGATAAGTTCGTATATCTATCACCACCTGCATCAGGAATGGATGGAATTTTCTAAGAAAGTGCGCGCCTTTTTGTTTATGACAAGAAAAGCTTTCAGATCTCATTCACATTCTATTTAAACATCTGACAACAAGGTCGTAAAGAGAAAATTGCCCTAATTTTTAGGTTTATATTGCGTCAACATAAAAGGGAAGATTCCTTGAGTGAAAATATGATTATGGGAGCGCACCAAGGAATTATTTTGTGCAAATAAGCATCGCTCGCCGAAAATTGATGGAGGGACGAGAATAAAATAAAAATTTTATTTATTAGCGTGGGATGGGATGTGAATGAGGGTGGGTCGAGGGGATAGAGTTGTAGGGGGATAGGCTCATTTTCCCCGAGGACGATATAACGAAGCGAAAAAAATGCCTCTGTTAAATATAGAAAAGATACCCACTTGTTCATAGATATTAAGATATTTAGATCTTTTAATATAACTTTGATGGTAGATTAGCTTTAACGTCGGCTTTCATAATATACGTTTTTGAATAAATTTAAAGCGAAACTTCAAAGCGGTTAATCCGAATTTTCTCTGTAAATTTTAAATTGTTTCACATCGAACGCGAATGAATTAACTTTATTCAGTAGGTGTTAGCAATAATCATTATATACTTTGTATGTTGAGTACTTTGAAACAATTATTATAAAAATCAAATCACCTGAATTTTTAAATTTGTCAAAAAATTAAAATTTTATTAGGTTTGGAAAAAACGACCAGAAGAACTAAAAGTAAATGTATTTTGTTATAAAAAAATTGTAATTTGTTAAATTAAATTGTTCTATTAGGAAATTTAAAGCAAGACTCTATCGAGACTTTATTCAACATTATCTTCAATAACGTTTGCCGTAATAAAGAAGCTAAAAATTTCAAATCTGATTTCTGGTGTTTTTGTTCTTAACAAATCTTTAAATTTCTTTTAAACGAAGAATTTTTGGAACTTCCTGGAATTTTCAAGAAACAAGACAAAACTTTATTCAACAGAGGATTTAATTTAACGGCTCTTCAAATCTTGAAAGGTTAATTGGAAGGGCAATTAAAATCTTCAATAAAGTTTTCTTTCTTATCTGAAATTACCTAAAAAATTGGAAGAACTGAAACAAATTTAGAAACTTCGAACATTTAAAAAGAAAAAAGCAAAATGGCTACACACGTACAAGAAGGTACAACAAGAGTAGGGTCAAGTTGCGAAATTTGTCACAAATTAGACACTGATGAAATGGTACAATGTGATAAATGTGATCAATGGTACCATTATACTTGCGTCGGTGTTACTAACGAAATTGTGAATCAAGATTGGTGTTGTCAAAAATGCCGATCCGGTCCTCAAGCGGATCCACGGTCACATCATTCTACTGGTGCTCAAGTCGATCCACCGCCATGTAACTCCACTGAATATCAAGTCGATCTACGGTCACATCACTCTATATCATCTAAACAGTCATCCAGAAAACGTATGGAACTTGAACTACGTCGTTTAGAAGAGGAGAGGAATTTACAAGTAAAGCGAGATCAAGAGTATTTAGCAAAAAAGTATAAAATATTGGAATATCAAGGATCTATTATTGATGAAGAAATGTCTGCAATCAACAATTTCTCAAGACCAAGACCAATTACCCCAAATAATCAAGAACGGGTAAAAGAATGGATTCATAGTCATCCGCCGAGTGTGTGTGAATCTATATTTGATTTTCCTAATTCAAAGGACAATATACTTCAAAAGAGTCACCAATCACCAGGAAATCAATTAGAACTAACTGCTCAACAAATCTCCACAAGGAAAATTATTAATAAAGATCTTCCATATTTCAGTGGGAAACCGGAAGATTGGCCATTATTTATATCCTGTTTTGAAAATTCAACTCAATCTTGTGGATTCACCAATGACGAGAATTTAATCAGGCTTCAAAAATCATTAAAAGGAGCTGCATTGGAGGCAGTAAGGTGTCGTTTGATGCATCCCTCAAATGTTTCAGGTATCATAAAAACTTTAAAAATGCTTTTTGGAAGACCAGAAGTCATAATTAATAATTTATTGCAAAAACTAAGACAAGAACCGAGTCCAAAAATCGAAAAGTTAGAGTCTTTAGTTAAATATGCAATATCGGTACAAAATATATGTGCAACCATGGAAGCGTCAGGTTTAAAATCCCATTTAACGAATCCTAGTTTATTACAAGAATTAGTAGAAAAACTTCCGGCACAAATAAGGTTAAATTGGGCAATTTATAAGCAATCAATATTTAATGCAGATATTTCAACATTTAGTAAATGGCTTTTTGAACTAGCCCACCCAAACAGCATCGAAAAGTACGGGAACATGAGATTTGTTCTTTGCGACTTGAAAGAGTAGAAATTTACACAATCGGGATTAAAAATTTACACCTATAATTCACATCCGCGTAAAAGAAGCGAAAGAAGTGACGAGCACGATCTTTGGGGCAACATTCGCTTCATGAAAATCCTGCGGCGATAGAGCAGCATTTGATGGTTTTCGGGCCGAAATAGTGATTGGCTGTGGAGCCTGAACGTCAGTTTAATTTTGAAGAAGCGTGTGATGGAAAAAGTGACGAAACTGCTGCCACTAAAGTTTCATTAAAGCTCCCCGTCTGAGAAACACCAAAAAAAATTGATGCCTTCAGCCGCCATATTTCTCACTGACATTTGATGGAAACGATTTCGTTTCGAGAATTAAATTTCTTATTTCAGGCGAATGACTGAAGGATATTGCATAAAAAGTGGATAGCAGACATTTTTGAAACAGCATAATTTTATTGGCATCAAAATTTCATTGCAAAAGAAAAAAAAATTTTACCGATAAAATAAAATTAAAGAAATTTTTGATTAAAAACAAAATAATTTGATGGCCCATTAAAATCTGTTTAAACTTCAGATCCAATATTGTCGAAAAATTTTAATGGCAATTAAAATCACGACATGCAACCGGAAGAAAAGTCCATTATAAAATAACACTCCACAAAAGTTTCCATTAATTTGTCGCCATTAGATTTTTCTCGTTCGTCTTCTGCTTACGTTTTTATTTGTTCATCTCTGTTTACTAACAAGCATTCGAGGGAGAAAGAAAACCCGCTCGATGATTTGTGTAATTGTGTGATATAATGCCGTCAGATGACGCTCGCGCATGTGGCAACTAATTACGTCCCTGTCGTTATAATTGCGACGTAGCAAACCGCAGAAAAGTGTTCCCCACTATGTGTGTCGTTGCGCGTCTCATACGCACGACTAAGGACGTGTTTTCTACATAAATTGCTTATCGCCGTGATCTGCATGGTGACGAACTATGGGGATAAACATCATATTTGCTACTTAAAATGCTATTTGGGCAGGCTGCTAGTGATGTAACAATTTGTAATTTTTCAAATTTATCTGAAAACAAGCCAAAAGCATTTATTAATACACATTTAGAGAAGGGTTCAAGTTTTAAATGCTTTCAATGCAAGGGAAATTGTAAATCAATTGAAATTTGTGAGAAATTTAAACAATTAAGTCATAATCAAAAATGGGCATTGGTAAATAAATTCAAAATATGTAAAAAATGTTTGAAGAAACATTTTCAAAATCAATGTTCTAGAGATGAAGTATGTGGGGAAAATAATTGTACTTTTAAACACCACCCAATGCTTCATAATGATAAAAACAATAATGACAATCAATTGAGGGACAATCAAGTGACCCCCAATAGAATTCAAAACGTGGCAGAAAATACCACTGTCAACCATCATTGTGGAACTCATGCATTCCATAAACCTGAATCAATTCTGTTTAGAATTCTACCCGTAGTTCTATCTAATGGCAGTAAAAAAATAGAAACTTTTGCGTTTTTAGAGGAAGAAGTCGCAAATGAATTAAATTTAGATGGGTTTTCAGAATCTTTGTGTCTTAAATGGACGGGTGATACTCATAGAGTAGAAGAATCCAAAATAGTTTCATTTGATATTTCAAATATCAAAAAACAAAATAAAATGTTTCACATGGAAAATGTCAGAACTGTGAAGAATTTAAATTTACTTTTTGTGATGTATACATAGGCTTTTCGGTCGAAATTTTAAATTAAAATAAAATCGCTAGTTTTTAACTTTTTTACTGCTCTACGTTTCGGCAAATTTATTTCACCATCTTCAGGAGCTATATACTGCAACAATTATATATATGTATGTTTATAATAGAAAATCACACTTATGAATAGTCACTTACGTTAATTTATAGTTTAAAATATTTAACATTTAGTAATCAAAAATAAAACAGTTTAGCGAAACATTTTCTTGTCAGTTACTTTAAAATAAATAAAAACAAAAAATTTTAATAAATAATTATAAATAAACAGTAATAAATAAATTATGAAAATTAATATTGAAACTTTTACTAACAATGATCATGGTTTGAACCAGTGTTGGGCATCAATCAATTAAATTTTCAATTGACTAATCAATTGATTGAAAATTTAATTGCAATTAATTTAATCGCAATTAAATTTAATTGCAGATTTTGCAATTAAATTTAATTGCAGATTTTGCAATTCAATTAATTGCAATTAAATTTTCAATCAATTAATTTTTTTGCAATTAAATTTACGATTAAAAATTCAAAAACAAGGGCCTGTAAAAAAAATGTACATTGAATGTCAAATTTCAAAAAAAAATTGAAAAAAAACTAACAATTTTCAATTAAGAATAAAACTTTTTGTGATTGTTTTAAACGCTGATTGCTGAAAAGTTAATTTGCCTCAAAACGACAGGATCGGGAAGGGGTTCGGAGTGGGAGGGGGAAGTGGGTGGGGGAATGGGGAGGTGGAAGGGGGGAAGGGGAGTGGGGGAGAAGGAGGGCAGGGGTAGGTCCTCCTCCACCTTATTAATTAATTGTTAATTGCAGAAATTTACAATTACAATTGATTAATTGTCAATTGCAGAAATTTGCAATTACAATTGATTAATTGTCAATTGCAGAAATTTACAATTACAATTGATTAATCGTTAATTGTTAATTGCTCTGACAATTACATTTTGCCCAACACTGGTTTGAACACTAAAACGAATTGAAAGTGACTAATCAAAAGTTGAAAAACAAAATTAACAGGAAGTACAAAAACGGTTTATTTATTTATTTTTATTTTGGATATGGTGTTGTTTTTAATTGTATGTGTGAATAAAGCTAGTTTATAAATCGTGTTCGTTTATTTTCTCGATTAGGCCATGCGAGACGGTACGTTAAATGGGTGCAAAAAAACCGGTTTTGAGGGAAAGACGATATCGGGAAGTAGCGGGGAAATACTCCTTGAAAAATGGTAGCGCAACGGAGCAAAAGCACCCACACATAAAAGACAAACCAGTTTGATTTTCATTCGGTTCGGGGAAAAAATCAAGTTAAGTTCGCATCAGTTGGTATTTGACTAGGCAAGAGTGAATATCCAAGAAAACAAAAGGAAAATCACCATGGCAAAGTGGACTAAACAGCAGACTTAATCGATCATAATCGATGTTGACTGCTTGACTGTCTAACTTGAAATATGGGCCGAATTACCAATTTATAAAAAAATCTGAGCCCTACACACGCACACATTTAAATGGCTTGTGTTGTTACACAGCCAGAGCAAAAGATACTCCACGTACCGTGCCGCAATAAACCTGAAAATAAACCATTTAACGTTTGCGATAACACGTAGCGTCTCGCATCGCCTATTAGGACTATTATTTAATGTGTCAAATTTTCGTTTTTTTGTGTTTGTGTTATCTAATAAAGCACAATATACCGCAGCAATTTCATCGGTATCCCTTTTTACGTTATAGGTGTTTTCTTTATATATGTGCAACATGTCCATAGTTAGTCTTTTGTTGTAATTAGTAACCGTTTGTCAAATTTTCGTGTTTTCAAAATCAGGCGTATGTCCCAATTTTATGCAATGATCGACAAGTGCAGTTTGCGGTGTTGATGGTTCAATATCTTTTCTTTTTCTTTTTATATCATTCTTATGGTTATTTAATCTTTTTTCATGATACTGTTTTGTTTGTCCAATATAACTTTGATTGCACGTCTCATGGTCATTAACATTTCCTAAACATGGTATCTTATATACCACGTGAGTTTTTTTATACCCGTATGGTGAAACCAAAGGGTATATTAACTTTGCCTTACCGTTTGTAACGCCAAGATCCCGTCATCACACACAAAAATGAATTACACCAGTGTGTTTAGAATGATAAAAATAATTAATTTCTGCATGTCCGTCCGTCTGTCCGTCTGTCTGTCTGTCTGTCCGTCTGTCTGTCTGTCTGTGGCGCGGATTGCGGGCGCACGGATTGAGCTAGAGACTTGAAATTTTGCGCAGATTCGTTTTTCGTAAAATGCGAGGCTAAGTTCGTTAATGGGCAAAAATGGACCATTAGGGGGGGTACCCCCAATACGAACGAAAACGATTTTTGCGAATGTCTCAAAAACGGTGCATTTTATCAAAAAAGTCCAAGAACAAAAGTTATTTAGGATATGATTCTACATAAAACTCCCATACATCAAAATCCGATTGGAATAAATTTTAAAAAATCTTATTGGAAAGTTTGACTTCAAAGTGGAATTTTGGTACAACTGTTCGAATTTTGATACGAATATCACCATACGGGTCTCCAATGATTGCCAGATTGGCAATTATAGCTTTTGTTATGTTTATTTTTGGGAACGGGATCTTTCAACTTAGCAAAAACATAACATAATGTGGATTTTGTTTTATATCCCAATTTGACGTTGGGTATGTGGTTTTTTAACACTTTTACTATTCTATCTGTAACTCCACTAGTGTACGTCAGACTTCTATAAACGTGTTCATTGTGATCTTGATTATTGTTAATATTATTGTGAGGATTATGATTGGTAATTGCTTGTATCATTAATTTGTTTATTATGTTTTCTGGGAAATTATTTTGCAACAAAATCTTTTTTAATTTGTTTTTATTTTCATTATGGAATTTATGTGAACTAAGTGTAAGGCATGTGTTTATATATTGTTTCGCCGTATTGATTTTTTGTTGGTATGGATGATTCGAGAGAAAATTCAAAATGCGGTTTGAACAAGTAGGTTTGCAATACCAATTTGTGTCTACTACGTAATTGTTTCTAATATTAAGTACATTTAAATAGGGTAGTTTGTTGTCTTTTTCTAATTCTATTGTAAACTGTAACATGGGATGGGATTGTAACTTATTTATAACGCAATCCAAAAGTTCTTGAGTTATTATATCTGCTATGACAGAAGATAAAGGGTTACCCATTGGCATTCCATTTATTTGTTTATAAAACCTGTTTTCAAAAGAAAAATAATTAGCATCTAACATGCAAAATCTCAAAATTTGGAAGAAAAGGTTTTTAGGAATGGATGTTTTGTTTTCGATTAAATTCCATTTTTCAGTGATAATTTTGCCAATACAGTCGTATTTTTTGCCAATACAGTCGTATGAAAATGCCATACCAAGAATTTTAATAGGTTTAGATAATTGTAAATTGGGAAATTCATTAAAATGTAGAGAAGGAAATTCAAATGAGGTTATAGCATCCAAAAGTCGCCTCGGATGGACTGTTTATGGACCAAGCTCGATCTCTGATAAAAACATCCAATCTCAAAATTCCAACTATAATTTAAATTTTCATATGTGTGAATGTAAGAAAAACCACGAAAATGATTTACATCAATTAGTAAAAGATTATTTTCCAATTGATAGTATTGCAATCACAAATTTTAAGGGGAGTATAATGTCTAATGATGATCAAAGAGCGACAAAAATTCTTAACGACACTACAAAA
Organism: Chrysopilus asiliformis; assembly: GCA_964034945.1. Lineage (NCBI taxonomy): Eukaryota > Metazoa > Arthropoda > Insecta > Diptera > Rhagionidae > Chrysopilus > Chrysopilus asiliformis. The sequence goes on from OZ035960.1 coordinate 57,247,526, forward strand.
AGAATAGATGGTCGATTTGATACTGGATTATTGTGGAAATATGATAGTATAAAATTACTCAATGATTATGAAATGGCAAAAAATCGTTTGAAATGTCTCTTAAATAAATTTAATAGAGAACCACTTATAGAAGAAAATTTAAGCGTACAAATTCAAGATTATAAAAGTAAGGGATATATTCGAAAACTTTCTGAGGCTGAGATAGAGCGAAACCTTCCTATTTTTCCGGTTATAAATCCTAAAAAAATTGGTCTATTGAATCAAGAAGAACTCTTTAATGCTGAAATTTATTTATATAAAATAGCACAAGTGGAAAATTACCCAGAAGAAATAGCAATTTTAGAAAAAAATAAGGATCTTTCATTTGAAAAACAAATAAAAATTAAAAAATGCAGTCCATTGTTTAAACTATCTCCTTATTTAGATTCTAAAGGAGTTCTTAGAGTACGAGGAAGAATAGATGCAGCAATGGTAAATATCAATGTAAAACGTCCTGTAATTTTACCAAGAGGGCTTAAAAAACCGAAGCTTTTAATTCAATGGCATCATATGAAATACCATCGTTTGAATACTGAAACAGTTTTTAATGAATTAAAACAAAAAATGTCTATTTCAAAATTACGAGTTGCGGTGAAAACTGAAAAAAGATTGTGCCAAATTTGCAAAAAAAAGATTGCATCACCAAATTTTCCAGAAATAGCAGCACTTCCTTCAGCAAGATTCTCGGCTTTCACCAAACCATTTTCATATATTGGTATTGATTATTTTGGACCTATGTATGACTGTAAAAATTGGAAAAAGAACAGAAAAAAGATGGGTGTTGGTGATGCATTCTTATTTTTATTAAAGAAAAATTGGACAACATCACAACAATTTGCAAATTCATTTTGGCGAAAGTGGTTAAAAAAATATCTTCCATGTTTAACCAGAAGAAGTAAATGGTTTCAACCCGTAAAACCGATTGAGAAGGGAGATTTAGTAGTTATAGTAGATGAGAATTCACCGCGCGGCAGTTGGCCAAAAGGTAGAGTAATCGACACTATTTTAAGTAAAGATGGGCAAGTTAGGAGAGCAACGGTTCAAACCTCGACTGGATTAAGTCAAAGACCTGCTGTCAAATTAGCAGTTCTTGATGTTGCTAAATGATAAAAAAGGTATATCGAACAAGCTCGAAATACCGAGGGGGAGTGTTAGCAATAATCATTATATACTTTGTATGTTGAGTACTTTGAAACAATTATTATAAAAATCAAATCACCTGAATTTTTAAATTTGTCAAAAAATTAAAATTTTATTAGGTTTGGAAAAAACGACCAGAAGAACTAAAAGTAAATGTATTTTGTTATAAAAAAATTGTAATTTGTTAAATTAAATTGTTCTATTAGGAAATTTAAAGCAAGACTCTATCGAGACTTTATTCAACATTATCTTCAATAACGTTTGCCGTAATAAAGAAGCTAAAAATTTCAAATCTGATTTCTGGTGTTTTTGTTCTTAACAGTAGGTATATCAAAAAAATGTCTTAATTATGCTCGGTTTAGCTAAATAAGTAATGATGATAAATTCTTCAAATAACTTTTCATAATTGTTCATCTTCTAATCATTTATTTCCAAATTTCTGTAAAATCGAAATTTGTATTCAAGTGAAATTTCATCATTTTCCACAATTTCCTTTTTACACAATATTATAATGTATTATAATGCGAATATACATAGTGGATATTTAATTTTAGATTTAGATGTGAATGTTGCCATTTACCAATTGATATAGAAGATGATGTGGAACAAAAACGGAATAATAACGATAATCATATCCACTTATGAATATAATTTACTTAAATTTTATGATAGACATTACTCTCACAATAGTATAGCCTGGAATTCCCGTTTCAAATGACTCCCTTATATGAAATAGGATTTAGTAAGAATGGAAATAATGGACGAAAGAAGAGAACAGAAATATGTGAATTCGTATTTCCTGTGCCTTTAACAGAAATATTTATTATTATTATATAGCCTAATAGTGTCCCTTTACCATAAAAGGTTTTATGCGAAATTTACAACCAGGAAATATTTTTAGTCGATGAATAATTCAGTTTGACCATTAGGATCAGGCGAATTGTAAAGAAATGAATAAAAAATCATTCTCAAGAAAAATGTTTAGATATGGCAAAGGACAACATTTCCACGAATATATTTGATACAAGTGCCGAATGTACTGCAAAACTTAATGTTGGACCAAAAAATAATTACTTGCTGTGCACTATTGGGTACATTGTTAATTGCAAAATTTTTGATTTATTGGTCATTAGTCATGAATATTTCTACTGTGTAATTTGAACATTGATTTTTAGGGACATTGAAAAATTCTATAGGAACCATTCGGGTACCACAGCGAAGTATGTATAAAAAACCAAGTAGTTTCAATTCATACGCTTTCTTTTCGTTAAATATGGCAGTGACGAAAGTGGACTATACATGACTGCGGTAAAGAGATACACAAGAGATAAAGCAAATACGACCAGTTGAATTGTCGTGCCAAAAATTTTGTTACGGAAATAGCGGAGAGTGGTACCCGAATACCACATATCCAAAAACATTTTTTGTAGGTTATAGATGCATTTTTTTCGTCCAGAGAATACTGATCGAAATTGCAGTAAAAGTAATATGCAAAATGTGTTATCAGCAAGATAAAAAGTTAAAGCGGAATACTCGTAAAGCTTGTGATATCCCAACAAACATTTTTAGTTGCAGATTTTTGTCTATTTAAGAAGGATCTCCATCACCATTACTTCTGTAACTGCAAAAAAATGCAGAAAACCAGAGCAAGATAGACTTATATAGATCTAAATAGGAATGACTGAATACAAGTATAAACGCTTTCCCTTCCAGTTTAACAATTTTATAGCAATCATATCAAACCTTATGCTATGAATATAAGGTTCAAATTAGCATAGAAATAAAGCTATACAGCTGTATATGTGTGGTTGAACTACATGAAAAATGACAGCTACGCTATAATAGCACTTTGTATGTGTCTGTGCTCACTATTCACTTACAGGGACAATGTGTGATTGTAGTAGAAATCGCTATAAAAAAGTTGAAGTCCGTCAACTGTAAGCTTTTTTTTTCGCCATAAAAAAAGCGGGGAAATGATTTTTGCAGTTGCCGACAAATTTTTGCAGTTGATTCTTATCTCCCTTTCTCGCCAAGGTAACTTCACATAAATGTGTCTCTATTTTTTTTGCAGTTGGGAAAAGTCATGGTAATGGAGGGCCAACTTTAAATTGTCTCCAAAATTTGGTTGAACCGGTTGTAACTATAATCAATAATGCTTGTTTGAAATGTGGATATTGGCACTCCATGCGTCCCAATTTTATGGTCCCGCCAGTGGCTCTTAAGTAGAAACAGAGTCCCATTAAAAACACCCTGAAGTCGTGGTGACTTCAGAGTCCTTAATACAAGGTTTCGCGATTCTCAAACCACTTCATTTGTATACCGCAATGCAATCAAACCGAAGTTTTTTTTATAGGTGGCAAAAGTGTGCCGCAAAGCATATTTTGGGTACCGTATAGCAACAAAATCTAACCTATAATTTGACGACTCGGCAAACACCTCCTAGTAGAACTGCAAAGTTTTTACACAACATGAACATGTTCCTGTCTCGAAAAGGAATCATTCCTTCTCGCTCATCCTATTGACAGAAGTTTTATGCCTTCCATTGTTTACAAATATGGCAAGAAATCAAAACTCATATACCCTTTTTCAATTAGTTCTATGTACACGAGAGTATAAATCTCCGCAGCATAAATTGACCAAGACGGGGAATTTAATCTATTATAAAAATATCGGCACAAACCTGAATATTTCTGGGGAAAAAGCACAAAACTGTTGGTCGAAAGGGAAAGGTCATTTCAATACAAATTTCACGTTTTACGAAGTCATCCTCACTACAGTTCAAAATGCATCCGCATGAGTTTGTTTTTCTATTTTTCCAGGCATTTATTTACTTGATTTATCTTTCGAATATTTTCGGTGATCAAATGGGAAATCAAAACACAAGTCAAGAAAACGTTCAAATAGCCACTTCAAATAGCCACATGAATAACACTGAGCACTAAATTGGTGCTTGTGCCGCGCTCTGGGAACTTTGTTTTGAGTTTCTGAAACCCTGAGGTATCATTCACAACTTTATTGTGGCGATACAAATAAATAAATGCTATTTGGGATATATAAGAATATTATATGTCTTTAGCATACAGATCACCCAGTGAAATGCCTCGAATGCCAAAAAAATAATAATTTGTGTTGATTATAAGCATAATATTACTGATTATAAGCATAATATCTTCTACGGAGTATAATAAAGTATTGTATTCATGAAAAATTTCGACCTCTTAATTTTGCCTAAAAAACATTTCCCGATCACTCCTGAGTCGATTGGAGTCATATTTAAGAAATGCCTTTCTGTCTGTCAGTCTGTCAGTCTGTCAGTCTGTCAGTCTGTCAGTCTGTCAGTCTGTCAGTCTGTCAGTCTGTCAGCCTGTCAGCCTGTCAGCCTGTCAGCCTGTCAGCCTGTCAGCCTGTCAGCCTGTCAGCCTGTCAGCCTGTCAGCCTGTCAGCCTGTCAGCCTGTCAGCCTGTCAGCCTGTCAGCCTGTCAGCCTGTCAGCCTGTCAGCCTGTCAGCCTGTCAGCCTGTCAGCCTGTCAGCCTGTCAGCCTGTCAGCCTGTCAGCCTGTCAGCCTGTCAGCCTGTCAGCCTGTCAGCCTGTCAGCCTGTCAGCCTGTCAGCCTGTCAGCCTGTCAGCCTGTCAGCCTGTCAGCCTGTCAGCCTGTCAGCCTGTCAGCCTGTCAGCCTGTCAGCCTGTCAGCCTGTCAGCCTGTCAGCCTGTCAGCCTGTCAGCCTGTCAGCCTGTCAGCCTGTCAGCCTGTCAGCCTGTCAGCCTGTCAGCCTGTCAGCCTGTCAGCCTGTCAGCCTGTCAGCCTGTCAGCCTGTCAGCCTGTCAGCCTGTCAGCCTGTCAGCCTGTCAGCCTGTCAGCCTGTCAGCCTGTCAGCCTGTCAGCCTGTCAGCCTGTCAGCCTGTCAGCCTGTCAGCCTGTCAGCCTGTCAGCCTGTCAGCCTGTCAGTCTGTCAGCCTGTCAGCCTGTCAGCCTGTCAGCCTGTCAGCCTGTCAGTCTGTCAGTCTGTCAGTCTGTCAGTCTGTCAGTCTGTCAGTCTGTCAGTCTGTCAGTCTGTCAGTCTGTCAGTCTGTCAGTCTGTCAGTCTGTCAGTCTGTCAGTCTGTCAGTCTGTCAGTCTGTCAGTCTGTCAGTCTGTCAGTCTGTCAGTCTGTCAGTCTGTCAGTCTGTCAGTCTGTCAGTCTGTCAGTCTGTCAGTCTGTCAGTCTGTCAGTCTGTCAGTCTGTCAGTCTGTCAGTCTGTCAGTCTGTCAGTCTGTCAGTCTGTCAGTCTGTCAGTCTGTCAGTCTGTCAGTCTGTCAGTCTGTCAGTCTGTCAGTCTGTCAGTCTGTCAGTCTGTCAGTCTGTCAGTCTGTCAGTCTGTCAGTCTGTCAGTCTGTCAGTCTGTCAGTCTGTCAGTCTGTCAGTCTGTCAGTCTGTCAGTCTGTCAGTCTGTCAGTCTGTCAGTCTGTCAGTCTGTCAGTCTGTCAGTCTGTCAGTCTGTCAGTCTGTCAGTCTGTCAGTCTGTCAGTCTGTCAGTCTGTCAGTCTGTCAGTCTGTCAGTCTGTCAGTCTGTCAGTCTGTCAGTCTGTCAGTCTGTCAGTCTGTCAGTCTGTCAGTCTGTCAGTCTGTCAGTCTGTCAGTCTGTCAGTCTGTCAGTCTGTCAGTCTGTCAGTCTGTCAGTCTGTCAGTCTGTCAGTCTGTCAGTCTGTCAGTCTGTCAGTCTGTCAGTCTGTCAGTCTGTCAGTCTGTCAGTCTGTCAGTCTGTCAGTCTGTCAGTCTGTCAGTCTGTCAGTCTGTCAGTCTGTCAGTCTGTCAGTCTGTCAGTCTGTCAGTCTGTCAGTCTGTCAGTCTGTCAGTCTGTCAGTCTGTCAGTCTGTCAGTCTGTCAGTCTGTCAGTCTGTCAGTCTGTCAGTCTGTCAGTCTGTCAGTCTGTCAGTCTGTCAGTCTGTCAGTCTGTCAGTCTGTCAGTCTGTCAGTCTGTCAGTCTGTCAGTCTGTCAGTCTGTCAGTCTGTCAGTCTGTCAGTCTGTCAGTCTGTCAGTCTGTCAGTCTGTCAGTCTGTCAGTCTGTCAGTCTGTCAGTCTGTCAGTCTGTCAGTCTGTCAGTCTGTCAGTCTGTCAGTCTGTCAGTCTGTCAGTCTGTCAGTCTGTCAGTCTGTCAGTCTGTCAGTCTGTCAGTCTGTCAGTCTGTCAGTCTGTCAGTCTGTCAGTCTGTCAGTCTGTCAGTCTGTCAGTCTGTCAGTCTGTCAGTCTGTCAGTCTGTCAGTCTGTCAGTCTGTCAGTCTGTCAGTCTGTCAGTCTGTCAGTCTGTCAGTCTGTCAGTCTGTCAGTCTGTCAGTCTGTCAGTCTGTCAGTCTGTCAGTCTGTCAGTCTGTCAGTCTGTCAGTCTGTCAGTCTGTCAGTCTGTCAGTCTGTCAGTCTGTCAGTCTGTCAGTCTGTCAGTCTGTCAGTCTGTCAGTCTGTCAGTCTGTCAGTCTGTCAGTCTGTCAGTCTGTCAGTCTGTCAGTCTGTCAGTCTGTCAGTCTGTCAGTCTGTCAGTCTGTCAGTCTGTCAGTCTGTCAGTCTGTCAGTCTGTCAGTCTGTCAGTCTGTCAGTCTGTCAGTCTGTCAGTCTGTCAGTCTGTCAGTCTGTCAGTCTGTCAGTCTGTCAGTCTGTCAGTCTGTCAGTCTGTCAGTCTGTCAGTCTGTCAGTCTGTCAGTCTGTCAGTCTGTCAGTCTGTCAGTCTGTCAGTCTGTCAGTCTGTCAGTCTGTCAGTCTGTCAGTCTGTCAGTCTGTCAGTCTGTCAGTCTGTCAGTCTGTCAGTCTGTCAGTCTGTCAGTCTGTCAGTCTGTCAGTCTGTCAGTCTGTCAGTCTGTCAGTCTGTCAGTCTGTCAGTCTGTCAGTCTGTCAGTCTGTCAGTCTGTCAGTCTGTCAGTCTGTCAGTCTGTCAGTCTGTCAGTCTGTCAGTCTGTCAGTCTGTCAGTCTGTCAGTCTGTCAGTCTGTCAGTCTGTCAGTCTGTCAGTCTGTCAGTCTGTCAGTCTGTCAGTCTGTCAGTCTGTCAGTCTGTCAGTCTGTCAGTCTGTCAGTCTGTCAGTCTGTCAGTCTGTCAGTCTGTCAGTCTGTCAGTCTGTCAGTCTGTCAGTCTGTCAGTCTGTCAGTCTGTCAGTCTGTCAGTCTGTCAGTCTGTCAGTCTGTCAGTCTGTCAGTCTGTCAGTCTGTCAGTCTGTCAGTCTGTCAGTCTGTCAGTCTGTCAGTCTGTCAGTCTGTCAGTCTGTCAGTCTGTCAGTCTGTCAGTCTGTCAGTCTGTCAGTCTGTCAGTCTGTCAGTCTGTCAGTCTGTCAGTCTGTCAGTCTGTCAGTCTGTCAGTCTGTCAGTCTGTCAGTCTGTCAGTCTGTCAGTCTGTCAGTCTGTCAGTCTGTCAGTCTGTCAGTCTGTCAGTCTGTCAGTCTGTCAGTCTGTCAGTCTGTCAGTCTGTCAGTCTGTCAGTCTGTCAGTCTGTCAGTCTGTCAGTCTGTCAGTCTGTCAGTCTGTCAGTCTGTCAGTCTGTCAGTCTGTCAGTCTGTCAGTCTGTCAGTCTGTCAGTCTGTCAGTCTGTCAGTCTGTCAGTCTGTCAGTCTGTCAGTCTGTCAGTCTGTCAGTCTGTCAGTCTGTCAGTCTGTCAGTCTGTCAGTCTGTCAGTCTGTCAGTCTGTCAGTCTGTCAGTCTGTCAGTCTGTCAGTCTGTCAGTCTGTCAGTCTGTCAGTCTGTCAGTCTGTCAGTCTGTCAGTCTGTCAGTCTGTCAGTCTGTCAGTCTGTCAGTCTGTCAGTCTGTCAGTCTGTCAGTCTGTCAGTCTGTCAGTCTGTCAGTCTGTCAGTCTGTCAGTCTGTCAGTCTGTCAGTCTGTCAGTCTGTCAGTCTGTCAGTCTGTCAGTCTGTCAGTCTGTCAGTCTGTCAGTCTGTCAGTCTGTCAGTCTGTCAGTCTGTCAGTCTGTCAGTCTGTCAGTCTGTCAGTCTGTCAGTCTGTCAGTCTGTCAGTCTGTCAGTCTGTCAGTCTGTCAGTCTGTCAGTCTGTCAGTCTGTCAGTCTGTCAGTCTGTCAGTCTGTCAGTCTGTCAGTCTGTCAGTCTGTCAGTCTGTCAGTCTGTCAGTCTGTCAGTCTGTCAGTCTGTCAGTCTGTCAGTCTGTCAGTCTGTCAGTCTGTCAGTCTGTCAGTCTGTCAGTCTGTCAGTCTGTCAGTCTGTCAGTCTGTCAGTCTGTCAGTCTGTCAGTCTGTCAGTCTGTCAGTCTGTCAGTCTGTCAGTCTGTCAGTCTGTCAGTCTGTCAGTCTGTCAGTCTGTCAGTCTGTCAGTCTGTCAGTCTGTCAGTCTGTCAGTCTGTCAGTCTGTCAGTCTGTCAGTCTGTCAGTCTGTCAGTCTGTCAGTCTGTCAGTCTGTCAGTCTGTCAGTCTGTCAGTCTGTCAGTCTGTCAGTCTGTCAGTCTGTCAGTCTGTCAGTCTGTCAGTCTGTCAGTCTGTCAGTCTGTCAGTCTGTCAGTCTGTCAGTCTGTCAGTCTGTCAGTCTGTCAGTCTGTCAGTCTGTCAGTCTGTCAGTCTGTCAGTCTGTCAGTCTGTCAGTCTGTCAGTCTGTCAGTCTGTCAGTCTGTCAGTCTGTCAGTCTGTCAGTCTGTCAGTCTGTCAGTCTGTCAGTCTGTCAGTCTGTCAGTCTGTCAGTCTGTCAGTCTGTCAGTCTGTCAGTCTGTCAGTCTGTCAGTCTGTCAGTCTGTCAGTCTGTCAGTCTGTCAGTCTGTCAGTCTGTCAGTCTGTCAGTCTGTCAGTCTGTCAGTCTGTCAGTCTGTCAGTCTGTCAGTCTGTCAGTCTGTCAGTCTGTCAGTCTGTCAGTCTGTCAGTCTGTCAGTCTGTCAGTCTGTCAGTCTGTCAGTCTGTCAGTCTGTCAGTCTGTCAGTCTGTCAGTCTGTCAGTCTGTCAGTCTGTCAGTCTGTCAGTCTGTCAGTCTGTCAGTCTGTCAGTCTGTCAGTCTGTCAGTCTGTCAGTCTGTCAGTCTGTCAGTCTGTCAGTCTGTCAGTCTGTCAGTCTGTCAGTCTGTCAGTCTGTCAGTCTGTCAGTCTGTCAGTCTGTCAGTCTGTCAGTCTGTCAGTCTGTCAGTCTGTCAGTCTGTCAGTCTGTCAGTCTGTCAGTCTGTCAGTCTGTCAGTCTGTCAGTCTGTCAGTCTGTCAGTCTGTCAGTCTGTCAGTCTGTCAGTCTGTCAGTCTGTCAGTCTGTCAGTCTGTCAGTCTGTCAGTCTGTCAGTCTGTCAGTCTGTCAGTCTGTCAGTCTGTCAGTCTGTCAGTCTGTCAGTCTGTCAGTCTGTCAGTCTGTCAGTCTGTCAGTCTGTCAGTCTGTCAGTCTGTCAGTCTGTCAGTCTGTCAGTCTGTCAGTCTGTCAGTCTGTCAGTCTGTCAGTCTGTCAGTCTGTCAGTCTGTCAGTCTGTCAGTCTGTCAGTCTGTCAGTCTGTCAGTCTGTCAGTCTGTCAGTCTGTCAGTCTGTCAGTCTGTCAGTCTGTCAGTCTGTCAGTCTGTCAGTCTGTCAGTCTGTCAGTCTGTCAGTCTGTCAGTCTGTCAGTCTGTCAGTCTGTCAGTCTGTCAGTCTGTCAGTCTGTCAGTCTGTCAGTCTGTCAGTCTGTCAGTCTGTCAGTCTGTCAGTCTGTCAGTCTGTCAGTCTGTCAGTCTGTCAGTCTGTCAGTCTGTCAGTCTGTCAGTCTGTCAGTCTGTCAGTCTGTCAGTCTGTCAGTCTGTCAGTCTGTCAGTCTGTCAGTCTGTCAGTCTGTCAGTCTGTCAGTCTGTCAGTCTGTCAGTCTGTCAGTCTGTCAGTCTGTCAGTCTGTCAGTCTGTCAGTCTGTCAGTCTGTCAGTCTGTCAGTCTGTCAGTCTGTCAGTCTGTCAGTCTGTCAGTCTGTCAGTCTGTCAGTCTGTCAGTCTGTCAGTCTGTCAGTCTGTCAGTCTGTCAGTCTGTCAGTCTGTCAGTCTGTCAGTCTGTCAGTCTGTCAGTCTGTCAGTCTGTCAGTCTGTCAGTCTGTCAGTCTGTCAGTCTGTCAGTCTGTCAGTCTGTCAGTCTGTCAGTCTGTCAGTCTGTCAGTCTGTCAGTCTGTCAGTCTGTCAGTCTGTCAGTCTGTCAGTCTGTCAGTCTGTCAGTCTGTCAGTCTGTCAGTCTGTCAGTCTGTCAGTCTGTCAGTCTGTCAGTCTGTCAGTCTGTCAGTCTGTCAGTCTGTCAGTCTGTCAGTCTGTCAGTCTGTCAGTCTGTCAGTCTGTCAGTCTGTCAGTCTGTCAGTCTGTCAGTCTGTCAGTCTGTCAGTCTGTCAGTCTGTCAGTCTGTCAGTCTGTCAGTCTGTCAGTCTGTCAGTCTGTCAGTCTGTCAGTCTGTCAGTCTGTCAGTCTGTCAGTCTGTCAGTCTGTCAGTCTGTCAGTCTGTCAGTCTGTCAGTCTGTCAGTCTGTCAGTCTGTCAGTCTGTCAGTCTGTCAGTCTGTCAGTCTGTCAGTCTGTCAGTCTGTCAGTCTGTCAGTCTGTCAGTCTGTCAGTCTGTCAGTCTGTCAGTCTGTCAGTCTGTCAGTCTGTCAGTCTGTCAGTCTGTCAGTCTGTCAGTCTGTCAGTCTGTCAGTCTGTCAGTCTGTCAGTCTGTCAGTCTGTCAGTCTGTCAGTCTGTCAGTCTGTCAGTCTGTCAGTCTGTCAGTCTGTCAGTCTGTCAGTCTGTCAGTCTGTCAGTCTGTCAGTCTGTCAGTCTGTCAGTCTGTCAGTCTGTCAGTCTGTCAGTCTGTCAGTCTGTCAGTCTGTCAGTCTGTCAGTCTGTCAGTCTGTCAGTCTGTCAGTCTGTCAGTCTGTCAGTCTGTCAGTCTGTCAGTCTGTCAGTCTGTCAGTCTGTCAGTCTGTCAGTCTGTCAGTCTGTCAGTCTGTCAGTCTGTCAGTCTGTCAGTCTGTCAGTCTGTCAGTCTGTCAGTCTGTCAGTCTGTCAGTCTGTCAGTCTGTCAGTCTGTCAGTCTGTCAGTCTGTCAGTCTGTCAGTCTGTCAGTCTGTCAGTCTGTCAGTCTGTCAGTCTGTCAGTCTGTCAGTCTGTCAGTCTGTCAGTCTGTCAGTCTGTCAGTCTGTCAGTCTGTCAGTCTGTCAGTCTGTCAGTCTGTCAGTCTGTCAGTCTGTCAGTCTGTCAGTCTGTCAGTCTGTCAGTCTGTCAGTCTGTCAGTCTGTCAGTCTGTCAGTCTGTCAGTCTGTCAGTCTGTCAGTCTGTCAGTCTGTCAGTCTGTCAGTCTGTCAGTCTGTCAGTCTGTCAGTCTGTCAGTCTGTCAGTCTGTCAGTCTGTCAGTCTGTCAGTCTGTCAGTCTGTCAGTCTGTCAGTCTGTCAGTCTGTCAGTCTGTCAGTCTGTCAGTCTGTCAGTCTGTCAGTCTGTCAGTCTGTCAGTCTGTCAGTCTGTCAGTCTGTCAGTCTGTCAGTCTGTCAGTCTGTCAGTCTGTCAGTCTGTCAGTCTGTCAGTCTGTCAGTCTGTCAGTCTGTCAGTCTGTCAGTCTGTCAGTCTGTCAGTCTGTCAGTCTGTCAGTCTGTCAGTCTGTCAGTCTGTCAGTCTGTCAGTCTGTCAGTCTGTCAGTCTGTCAGTCTGTCAGTCTGTCAGTCTGTCAGTCTGTCAGTCTGTCAGTCTGTCAGTCTGTCAGTCTGTCAGTCTGTCAGTCTGTCAGTCTGTCAGTCTGTCAGTCTGTCAGTCTGTCAGTCTGTCAGTCTGTCAGTCTGTCAGTCTGTCAGTCTGTCAGTCTGTCAGTCTGTCAGTCTGTCAGTCTGTCAGTCTGTCAGTCTGTCAGTCTGTCAGTCTGTCAGTCTGTCAGTCTGTCAGTCTGTCAGTCTGTCAGTCTGTCAGTCTGTCAGTCTGTCAGTCTGTCAGTCTGTCAGTCTGTCAGTCTGTCAGTCTGTCAGTCTGTCAGTCTGTCAGTCTGTCAGTCTGTCAGTCTGTCAGTCTGTCAGTCTGTCAGTCTGTCAGTCTGTCAGTCTGTCAGTCTGTCAGTCTGTCAGTCTGTCAGTCTGTCAGTCTGTCAGTCTGTCAGTCTGTCAGTCTGTCAGTCTGTCAGTCTGTCAGTCTGTCAGTCTGTCAGTCTGTCAGTCTGTCAGTCTGTCAGTCTGTCAGTCTGTCAGTCTGTCAGTCTGTCAGTCTGTCAGTCTGTCAGTCTGTCAGTCTGTCAGTCTGTCAGTCTGTCAGTCTGTCAGTCTGTCAGTCTGTCAGTCTGTCAGTCTGTCAGTCTGTCAGTCTGTCAGTCTGTCAGTCTGTCAGTCTGTCAGTCTGTCAGTCTGTCAGTCTGTCAGTCTGTCAGTCTGTCAGTCTGTCAGTCTGTCAGTCTGTCAGTCTGTCAGTCTGTCAGTCTGTCAGTCTGTCAGTCTGTCAGTCTGTCAGTCTGTCAGTCTGTCAGTCTGTCAGTCTGTCAGTCTGTCAGTCTGTCAGTCTGTCAGTCTGTCAGTCTGTCAGTCTGTCAGTCTGTCAGTCTGTCAGTCTGTCAGTCTGTCAGTCTGTCAGTCTGTCAGTCTGTCAGTCTGTCAGTCTGTCAGTCTGTCAGTCTGTCAGTCTGTCAGTCTGTCAGTCTGTCAGTCTGTCAGTCTGTCAGTCTGTCAGTCTGTCAGTCTGTCAGTCTGTCAGTCTGTCAGTCTGTCAGTCTGTCAGTCTGTCAGTCTGTCAGTCTGTCAGTCTGTCAGTCTGTCAGTCTGTCAGTCTGTCAGTCTGTCAGTCTGTCAGTCTGTCAGTCTGTCAGTCTGTCAGTCTGTCAGTCTGTCAGTCTGTCAGTCTGTCAGTCTGTCAGTCTGTCAGTCTGTCAGTCTGTCAGTCTGTCAGTCTGTCAGTCTGTCAGTCTGTCAGTCTGTCAGTCTGTCAGTCTGTCAGTCTGTCAGTCTGTCAGTCTGTCAGTCTGTCAGTCTGTCAGTCTGTCAGTCTGTCAGTCTGTCAGTCTGTCAGTCTGTCAGTCTGTCAGTCTGTCAGTCTGTCAGTCTGTCAGTCTGTCAGTCTGTCAGTCTGTCAGTCTGTCAGTCTGTCAGTCTGTCAGTCTGTCAGTCTGTCAGTCTGTCAGTCTGTCAGTCTGTCAGTCTGTCAGTCTGTCAGTCTGTCAGTCTGTCAGTCTGTCAGTCTGTCAGTCTGTCAGTCTGTCAGTCTGTCAGTCTGTCAGTCTGTCAGTCTGTCAGTCTGTCAGTCTGTCAGTCTGTCAGTCTGTCAGTCTGTCAGTCTGTCAGTCTGTCAGTCTGTCAGTCTGTCAGTCTGTCAGTCTGTCAGTCTGTCAGTCTGTCAGTCTGTCAGTCTGTCAGTCTGTCAGTCTGTCAGTCTGTCAGTCTGTCAGTCTGTCAGTCTGTCAGTCTGTCAGTCTGTCAGTCTGTCAGTCTGTCAGTCTGTCAGTCTGTCAGTCTGTCAGTCTGTCAGTCTGTCAGTCTGTCAGTCTGTCAGTCTGTCAGTCTGTCAGTCTGTCAGTCTGTCAGTCTGTCAGTCTGTCAGTCTGTCAGTCTGTCAGTCTGTCAGTCTGTCAGTCTGTCAGTCTGTCAGTCTGTCAGTCTGTCAGTCTGTCAGTCTGTCAGTCTGTCAGTCTGTCAGTCTGTCAGTCTGTCAGTCTGTCAGTCTGTCAGTCTGTCAGTCTGTCAGTCTGTCAGTCTGTCAGTCTGTCAGTCTGTCAGTCTGTCAGTCTGTCAGTCTGTCAGTCTGTCAGTCTGTCAGTCTGTCAGTCTGTCAGTCTGTCAGTCTGTCAGTCTGTCAGTCTGTCAGTCTGTCAGTCTGTCAGTCTGTCAGTCTGTCAGTCTGTCAGTCTGTCAGTCTGTCAGTCTGTCAGTCTGTCAGTCTGTCAGTCTGTCAGTCTGTCAGTCTGTCAGTCTGTCAGTCTGTCAGTCTGTCAGTCTGTCAGTCTGTCAGTCTGTCAGTCTGTCAGTCTGTCAGTCTGTCAGTCTGTCAGTCTGTCAGTCTGTCAGTCTGTCAGTCTGTCAGTCTGTCAGTCTGTCAGTCTGTCAGTCTGTCAGTCTGTCAGTCTGTCAGTCTGTCAGTCTGTCAGTCTGTCAGTCTGTCAGTCTGTCAGTCTGTCAGTCTGTCAGTCTGTCAGTCTGTCAGTCTGTCAGTCTGTCAGTCTGTCAGTCTGTCAGTCTGTCAGTCTGTCAGTCTGTCAGTCTGTCAGTCTGTCAGTCTGTCAGTCTGTCAGTCTGTCAGTCTGTCAGTCTGTCAGTCTGTCAGTCTGTCAGTCTGTCAGTCTGTCAGTCTGTCAGTCTGTCAGTCTGTCAGTCTGTCAGTCTGTCAGTCTGTCAGTCTGTCAGTCTGTCAGTCTGTCAGTCTGTCAGTCTGTCAGTCTGTCAGTCTGTCAGTCTGTCAGTCTGTCAGTCTGTCAGTCTGTCAGTCTGTCAGTCTGTCAGTCTGTCAGTCTGTCAGTCTGTCAGTCTGTCAGTCTGTCAGTCTGTCAGTCTGTCAGTCTGTCAGTCTGTCAGTCTGTCAGTCTGTCAGTCTGTCAGTCTGTCAGTCTGTCAGTCTGTCAGTCTGTCAGTCTGTCAGTCTGTCAGTCTGTCAGTCTGTCAGTCTGTCAGTCTGTCAGTCTGTCAGTCTGTCAGTCTGTCAGTCTGTCAGTCTGTCAGTCTGTCAGTCTGTCAGTCTGTCAGTCTGTCAGTCTGTCAGTCTGTCAGTCTGTCAGTCTGTCAGTCTGTCAGTCTGTCAGTCTGTCAGTCTGTCAGTCTGTCAGTCTGTCAGTCTGTCAGTCTGTCAGTCTGTCAGTCTGTCAGTCTGTCAGTCTGTCAGTCTGTCAGTCTGTCAGTCTGTCAGTCTGTCAGTCTGTCAGTCTGTCAGTCTGTCAGTCTGTCAGTCTGTCAGTCTGTCAGTCTGTCAGTCTGTCAGTCTGTCAGTCTGTCAGTCTGTCAGTCTGTCAGTCTGTCAGTCTGTCAGTCTGTCAGTCTGTCAGTCTGTCAGTCTGTCAGTCTGTCAGTCTGTCAGTCTGTCAGTCTGTCAGTCTGTCAGTCTGTCAGTCTGTCAGTCTGTCAGTCTGTCAGTCTGTCAGTCTGTCAGTCTGTCAGTCTGTCAGTCTGTCAGTCTGTCAGTCTGTCAGTCTGTCAGTCTGTCAGTCTGTCAGTCTGTCAGTCTGTCAGTCTGTCAGTCTGTCAGTCTGTCAGTCTGTCAGTCTGTCAGTCTGTCAGTCTGTCAGTCTGTCAGTCTGTCAGTCTGTCAGTCTGTCAGTCTGTCAGTCTGTCAGTCTGTCAGTCTGTCAGTCTGTCAGTCTGTCAGTCTGTCAGTCTGTCAGTCTGTCAGTCTGTCAGTCTGTCAGTCTGTCAGTCTGTCAGTCTGTCAGTCTGTCAGTCTGTCAGTCTGTCAGTCTGTCAGTCTGTCAGTCTGTCAGTCTGTCAGTCTGTCAGTCTGTCAGTCTGTCAGTCTGTCAGTCTGTCAGTCTGTCAGTCTGTCAGTCTGTCAGTCTGTCAGTCTGTCAGTCTGTCAGTCTGTCAGTCTGTCAGTCTGTCAGTCTGTCAGTCTGTCAGTCTGTCAGTCTGTCAGTCTGTCAGTCTGTCAGTCTGTCAGTCTGTCAGTCTGTCAGTCTGTCAGTCTGTCAGTCTGTCAGTCTGTCAGTCTGTCAGTCTGTCAGTCTGTCAGTCTGTCAGTCTGTCAGTCTGTCAGTCTGTCAGTCTGTCAGTCTGTCAGTCTGTCAGTCTGTCAGTCTGTCAGTCTGTCAGTCTGTCAGTCTGTCAGTCTGTCAGTCTGTCAGTCTGTCAGTCTGTCAGTCTGTCAGTCTGTCAGTCTGTCAGTCTGTCAGTCTGTCAGTCTGTCAGTCTGTCAGTCTGTCAGTCTGTCAGTCTGTCAGTCTGTCAGTCTGTCAGTCTGTCAGTCTGTCAGTCTGTCAGTCTGTCAGTCTGTCAGTCTGTCAGTCTGTCAGTCTGTCAGTCTGTCAGTCTGTCAGTCTGTCAGTCTGTCAGTCTGTCAGTCTGTCAGTCTGTCAGTCTGTCAGTCTGTCAGTCTGTCAGTCTGTCAGTCTGTCAGTCTGTCAGTCTGTCAGTCTGTCAGTCTGTCAGTCTGTCAGTCTGTCAGTCTGTCAGTCTGTCAGTCTGTCAGTCTGTCAGTCTGTCAGTCTGTCAGTCTGTCAGTCTGTCAGTCTGTCAGTCTGTCAGTCTGTCAGTCTGTCAGTCTGTCAGTCTGTCAGTCTGTCAGTCTGTCAGTCTGTCAGTCTGTCAGTCTGTCAGTCTGTCAGTCTGTCAGTCTGTCAGTCTGTCAGTCTGTCAGTCTGTCAGTCTGTCAGTCTGTCAGTCTGTCAGTCTGTCAGTCTGTCAGTCTGTCAGTCTGTCAGTCTGTCAGTCTGTCAGTCTGTCAGTCTGTCAGTCTGTCAGTCTGTCAGTCTGTCAGTCTGTCAGTCTGTCAGTCTGTCAGTCTGTCAGTCTGTCAGTCTGTCAGTCTGTCAGTCTGTCAGTCTGTCAGTCTGTCAGTCTGTCAGTCTGTCAGTCTGTCAGTCTGTCAGTCTGTCAGTCTGTCAGTCTGTCAGTCTGTCAGTCTGTCAGTCTGTCAGTCTGTCAGTCTGTCAGTCTGTCAGTCTGTCAGTCTGTCAGTCTGTCAGTCTGTCAGTCTGTCAGTCTGTCAGTCTGTCAGTCTGTCAGTCTGTCAGTCTGTCAGTCTGTCAGTCTGTCAGTCTGTCAGTCTGTCAGTCTGTCAGTCTGTCAGTCTGTCAGTCTGTCAGTCTGTCAGTCTGTCAGTCTGTCAGTCTGTCAGTCTGTCAGTCTGTCAGTCTGTCAGTCTGTCAGTCTGTCAGTCTGTCAGTCTGTCAGTCTGTCAGTCTGTCAGTCTGTCAGTCTGTCAGTCTGTCAGTCTGTCAGTCTGTCAGTCTGTCAGTCTGTCAGTCTGTCAGTCTGTCAGTCTGTCAGTCTGTCAGTCTGTCAGTCTGTCAGTCTGTCAGTCTGTCAGTCTGTCAGTCTGTCAGTCTGTCAGTCTGTCAGTCTGTCAGTCTGTCAGTCTGTCAGTCTGTCAGTCTGTCAGTCTGTCAGTCTGTCAGTCTGTCAGTCTGTCAGTCTGTCAGTCTGTCAGTCTGTCAGTCTGTCAGTCTGTCAGTCTGTCAGTCTGTCAGTCTGTCAGTCTGTCAGTCTGTCAGTCTGTCAGTCTGTCAGTCTGTCAGTCTGTCAGTCTGTCAGTCTGTCAGTCTGTCAGTCTGTCAGTCTGTCAGTCTGTCAGTCTGTCAGTCTGTCAGTCTGTCAGTCTGTCAGTCTGTCAGTCTGTCAGTCTGTCAGTCTGTCAGTCTGTCAGTCTGTCAGTCTGTCAGTCTGTCAGTCTGTCAGTCTGTCAGTCTGTCAGTCTGTCAGTCTGTCAGTCTGTCAGTCTGTCAGTCTGTCAGTCTGTCAGTCTGTCAGTCTGTCAGTCTGTCAGTCTGTCAGTCTGTCAGTCTGTCAGTCTGTCAGTCTGTCAGTCTGTCAGTCTGTCAGTCTGTCAGTCTGTCAGTCTGTCAGTCTGTCAGTCTGTCAGTCTGTCAGTCTGTCAGTCTGTCAGTCTGTCAGTCTGTCAGTCTGTCAGTCTGTCAGTCTGTCAGTCTGTCAGTCTGTCAGTCTGTCAGTCTGTCAGTCTGTCAGTCTGTCAGTCTGTCAGTCTGTCAGTCTGTCAGTCTGTCAGTCTGTCAGTCTGTCAGTCTGTCAGTCTGTCAGTCTGTCAGTCTGTCAGTCTGTCAGTCTGTCAGTCTGTCAGTCTGTCAGTCTGTCAGTCTGTCAGTCTGTCAGTCTGTCAGTCTGTCAGTCTGTCAGTCTGTCAGTCTGTCAGTCTGTCAGTCTGTCAGTCTGTCAGTCTGTCAGTCTGTCAGTCTGTCAGTCTGTCAGTCTGTCAGTCTGTCAGTCTGTCAGTCTGTCAGTCTGTCAGTCTGTCAGTCTGTCAGTCTGTCAGTCTGTCAGTCTGTCAGTCTGTCAGTCTGTCAGTCTGTCAGTCTGTCAGTCTGTCAGTCTGTCAGTCTGTCAGTCTGTCAGTCTGTCAGTCTGTCAGTCTGTCAGTCTGTCAGTCTGTCAGTCTGTCAGTCTGTCAGTCTGTCAGTCTGTCAGTCTGTCAGTCTGTCAGTCTGTCAGTCTGTCAGTCTGTCAGTCTGTCAGTCTGTCAGTCTGTCAGTCTGTCAGTCTGTCAGTCTGTCAGTCTGTCAGTCTGTCAGTCTGTCAGTCTGTCAGTCTGTCAGTCTGTCAGTCTGTCAGTCTGTCAGTCTGTCAGTCTGTCAGTCTGTCAGTCTGTCAGTCTGTCAGTCTGTCAGTCTGTCAGTCTGTCAGTCTGTCAGTCTGTCAGTCTGTCAGTCTGTCAGTCTGTCAGTCTGTCAGTCTGTCAGTCTGTCAGTCTGTCAGTCTGTCAGTCTGTCAGTCTGTCAGTCTGTCAGTCTGTCAGTCTGTCAGTCTGTCAGTCTGTCAGTCTGTCAGTCTGTCAGTCTGTCAGTCTGTCAGTCTGTCAGTCTGTCAGTCTGTCAGTCTGTCAGTCTGTCAGTCTGTCAGTCTGTCAGTCTGTCAGTCTGTCAGTCTGTCAGTCTGTCAGTCTGTCAGTCTGTCAGTCTGTCAGTCTGTCAGTCTGTCAGTCTGTCAGTCTGTCAGTCTGTCAGTCTGTCAGTCTGTCAGTCTGTCAGTCTGTCAGTCTGTCAGTCTGTCAGTCTGTCAGTCTGTCAGTCTGTCAGTCTGTCAGTCTGTCAGTCTGTCAGTCTGTCAGTCTGTCAGTCTGTCAGTCTGTCAGTCTGTCAGTCTGTCAGTCTGTCAGTCTGTCAGTCTGTCAGTCTGTCAGTCTGTCAGTCTGTCAGTCTGTCAGTCTGTCAGTCTGTCAGTCTGTCAGTCTGTCAGTCTGTCAGTCTGTCAGTCTGTCAGTCTGTCAGTCTGTCAGTCTGTCAGTCTGTCAGTCTGTCAGTCTGTCAGTCTGTCAGTCTGTCAGTCTGTCAGTCTGTCAGTCTGTCAGTCTGTCAGTCTGTCAGTCTGTCAGTCTGTCAGTCTGTCAGTCTGTCAGTCTGTCAGTCTGTCAGTCTGTCAGTCTGTCAGTCTGTCAGTCTGTCAGTCTGTCAGTCTGTCAGTCTGTCAGTCTGTCAGTCTGTCAGTCTGTCAGTCTGTCAGTCTGTCAGTCTGTCAGTCTGTCAGTCTGTCAGTCTGTCAGTCTGTCAGTCTGTCAGTCTGTCAGTCTGTCAGTCTGTCAGTCTGTCAGTCTGTCAGTCTGTCAGTCTGTCAGTCTGTCAGTCTGTCAGTCTGTCAGTCTGTCAGTCTGTCAGTCTGTCAGTCTGTCAGTCTGTCAGTCTGTCAGTCTGTCAGTCTGTCAGTCTGTCAGTCTGTCAGTCTGTCAGTCTGTCAGTCTGTCAGTCTGTCAGTCTGTCAGTCTGTCAGTCTGTCAGTCTGTCAGTCTGTCAGTCTGTCAGTCTGTCAGTCTGTCAGTCTGTCAGTCTGTCAGTCTGTCAGTCTGTCAGTCTGTCAGTCTGTCAGTCTGTCAGTCTGTCAGTCTGTCAGTCTGTCAGTCTGTCAGTCTGTCAGTCTGTCAGTCTGTCAGTCTGTCAGTCTGTCAGTCTGTCAGTCTGTCAGTCTGTCAGTCTGTCAGTCTGTCAGTCTGTCAGTCTGTCAGTCTGTCAGTCTGTCAGTCTGTCAGTCTGTCAGTCTGTCAGTCTGTCAGTCTGTCAGTCTGTCAGTCTGTCAGTCTGTCAGTCTGTCAGTCTGTCAGTCTGTCAGTCTGTCAGTCTGTCAGTCTGTCAGTCTGTCAGTCTGTCAGTCTGTCAGTCTGTCAGTCTGTCAGTCTGTCAGTCTGTCAGTCTGTCAGTCTGTCAGTCTGTCAGTCTGTCAGTCTGTCAGTCTGTCAGTCTGTCAGTCTGTCAGTCTGTCAGTCTGTCAGTCTGTCAGTCTGTCAGTCTGTCAGTCTGTCAGTCTGTCAGTCTGTCAGTCTGTCAGTCTGTCAGTCTGTCAGTCTGTCAGTCTGTCAGTCTGTCAGTCTGTCAGTCTGTCAGTCTGTCAGTCTGTCAGTCTGTCAGTCTGTCAGTCTGTCAGTCTGTCAGTCTGTCAGTCTGTCAGTCTGTCAGTCTGTCAGTCTGTCAGTCTGTCAGTCTGTCAGTCTGTCAGTCTGTCAGTCTGTCAGTCTGTCAGTCTGTCAGTCTGTCAGTCTGTCAGTCTGTCAGTCTGTCAGTCTGTCAGTCTGTCAGTCTGTCAGTCTGTCAGTCTGTCAGTCTGTCAGTCTGTCAGTCTGTCAGTCTGTCAGTCTGTCAGTCTGTCAGTCTGTCAGTCTGTCAGTCTGTCAGTCTGTCAGTCTGTCAGTCTGTCAGTCTGTCAGTCTGTCAGTCTGTCAGTCTGTCAGTCTGTCAGTCTGTCAGTCTGTCAGTCTGTCAGTCTGTCAGTCTGTCAGTCTGTCAGTCTGTCAGTCTGTCAGTCTGTCAGTCTGTCAGTCTGTCAGTCTGTCAGTCTGTCAGTCTGTCAGTCTGTCAGTCTGTCAGTCTGTCAGTCTGTCAGTCTGTCAGTCTGTCAGTCTGTCAGTCTGTCAGTCTGTCAGTCTGTCAGTCTGTCAGTCTGTCAGTCTGTCAGTCTGTCAGTCTGTCAGTCTGTCAGTCTGTCAGTCTGTCAGTCTGTCAGTCTGTCAGTCTGTCAGTCTGTCAGTCTGTCAGTCTGTCAGTCTGTCAGTCTGTCAGTCTGTCAGTCTGTCAGTCTGTCAGTCTGTCAGTCTGTCAGTCTGTCAGTCTGTCAGTCTGTCAGTCTGTCAGTCTGTCAGTCTGTCAGTCTGTCAGTCTGTCAGTCTGTCAGTCTGTCAGTCTGTCAGTCTGTCAGTCTGTCAGTCTGTCAGTCTGTCAGTCTGTCAGTCTGTCAGTCTGTCAGTCTGTCAGTCTGTCAGTCTGTCAGTCTGTCAGTCTGTCAGTCTGTCAGTCTGTCAGTCTGTCAGTCTGTCAGTCTGTCAGTCTGTCAGTCTGTCAGTCTGTCAGTCTGTCAGTCTGTCAGTCTGTCAGTCTGTCAGTCTGTCAGTCTGTCAGTCTGTCAGTCTGTCAGTCTGTCAGTCTGTCAGTCTGTCAGTCTGTCAGTCTGTCAGTCTGTCAGTCTGTCAGTCTGTCAGTCTGTCAGTCTGTCAGTCTGTCAGTCTGTCAGTCTGTCAGTCTGTCAGTCTGTCAGTCTGTCAGTCTGTCAGTCTGTCAGTCTGTCAGTCTGTCAGTCTGTCAGTCTGTCAGTCTGTCAGTCTGTCAGTCTGTCAGTCTGTCAGTCTGTCAGTCTGTCAGTCTGTCAGTCTGTCAGTCTGTCAGTCTGTCAGTCTGTCAGTCTGTCAGTCTGTCAGTCTGTCAGTCTGTCAGTCTGTCAGTCTGTCAGTCTGTCAGTCTGTCAGTCTGTCAGTCTGTCAGTCTGTCAGTCTGTCAGTCTGTCAGTCTGTCAGTCTGTCAGTCTGTCAGTCTGTCAGTCTGTCAGTCTGTCAGTCTGTCAGTCTGTCAGTCTGTCAGTCTGTCAGTCTGTCAGTCTGTCAGTCTGTCAGTCTGTCAGTCTGTCAGTCTGTCAGTCTGTCAGTCTGTCAGTCTGTCAGTCTGTCAGTCTGTCAGTCTGTCAGTCTGTCAGTCTGTCAGTCTGTCAGTCTGTCAGTCTGTCAGTCTGTCAGTCTGTCAGTCTGTCAGTCTGTCAGTCTGTCAGTCTGTCAGTCTGTCAGTCTGCCAGTCTGTCAGTCTGTCAGTCTGCCAGTCTGCCAGTCTGTCAGTCTGTCAGTCTGTCAGTATGTCAGTCTGTCAGTCTGTCAGTCTGTCAGTCTGCCAGTCTGCCAGTCTGCCAGTCTGTCAGTCTGTCAGTCTGTCAGTCTGTCAGTCTGTCAGTCTGTCAGTCTGTCAGTCTGTCAGTCTGTCAGTCTGTCAGTCTGTCAGTCTGTCAGTCTGTCAGTCTGTCAGTCTGTCAGTCTGTCAGTCTGTCAGTCTGTCAGTCTGTCAGTCTGTCAGTCTGTCAGTCTGTCAGTCTGTCAGTCTGTCAGTCTGTCAGTCTGTCAGTCTGTCAGTCTGTCAGTCTGTCAGTCTGTCAGTCTGTCAGTCTGTCAGTCTGTCAGTCTGTCAGTCTGTCAGTCTGTCAGTCTGTCAGTCTGTCAGTCTGTCAGTCTGTCAGTCTGTCAGTCTGTCAGTCTGTCAGTCTGTCAGTCTGCCAGTCTGCCAGTCTGTCAGTCTGCCAGTCTGTCAGTCTGTCAGTCTGTCAGTCTGTCAGTCTGTCAGTCTGTCAGTCTGTCAGTCTGTCAGTCTGTCAGTCTGTCAGTCTGTCAGTCTGCCAGTCTGCCAGTCTGCCAGTCTGTCAGTCTGTCAGTCTGTCAGTCTGTCAGTCTGTCAGTCTGTCAGTCTGTCAGTCTGTCAGTCTGTCAGTCTGTCAGTCTGTCAGTCTGTCAGTCTGTCAGTCTGTCAGTCTGTCAGTCTGTCAGTCTGTCAGTCTGTCAGTCTGTCAGTCTGTCAGTCTGTCAGTCTGTCAGTCTGTCAGTCTGTCAGTCTGTCAGTCTGTCAGTCTGTCAGTCTGTCAGTCTGTCAGTCTGTCAGTCTGTCAGTCTGTCAGTCTGTCAGTCTGTCAGTCTGTCAGTCTGTCAGTCTGTCAGTCTGTCAGTCTGTCAGTCTGTCAGTCTGTGTACAAGATTTCTCCAAAAACTAATAGAGCTAGCACCATGAAATTTTATAGGCATGTTGGGTCCTAAAATGGGACGATCCTATCAACTTTTGGTGGAAATCCGTTAACCGGAAGTATCCAAAATGGCGGTTTTTCAAAAATCGCAATTTCGTTTTTCTCGATTTACTCCCAAACTACGCGTTTTTTAGTGGCCTTAAGTATGTCAAAACTTGGAGAAAATAAAATTTCCCACACTTTTGTCTTTAGCTATAACTCGATATCTCAACCTGTTATCGAGATAAACCGTTATTTCCAAAAAAACAGTTTTTTGCGATTATCTCGAAAACTAACGGATTTTTGCTGACGGAATGTATGAAGTGAATTAATGAGAATTGCATTCTACACAATTTTGTTTTTTACCGTTATCCGCTATCTTTTACCGTTATTGAGATATTTAGATTAAAATATAAAAAAATATATTTTTGCAAATTACTTGCAAACTAACGGTTTTTCGACAAATTAATTTAAGGAAGAATTGGAGATGTTAAAATTTTTTACATTTTTGCCATTTACCGTAAATTGATATCTTTTACCATTCTCAAGTTATCTCAAATTTTGTATGTTTTTGATATTTTTAAATAAACCAAGAATTTATTGGGAGGTCGTCTTAGGTTGACAACGCGACAGGGCTCTAACGTAAATTGCGCAGGGTCGTAGATTTTGTAGAAGAAAGTTTTGTGTTGACCACAACTGATATTTTTTATAATAGATTAAATTCGAACTAATATTTTGTTTCAATTAAAACATAATAATAATAAAAGGGCGGTAATTATATTGCGGCCGGTCCCTATTTCAAGGTCCAGTATGGATGCACTGAAATATAGTTAAAATGGCAAAAAGCAGTTTTTAATTTATTGATTTTTTCTTTTAGACGAAAATAATGAGTAAGTTTCTTTTGGACAACTTGTTTTCGAGCATACATCATTGCTGCTTTCTCCCTAACTTTCCGTAAGATGACCAGAGTAGTAGTTATTTTTATTCCGCGGGTCTTTCGGTGCATGACAATCGGTATACAATGTGGCTTCCCTTATTTTTTTTCCAAAAATTTCAAACGGCTGGTGTGCTAAATTTCAAGTAAATCGGATGAGATGAAGTGGGTCAAAATTAGATCAATTTCCTATGACAGCCTTCCTTAGAGAGAAAGACCACTATGCCCTGAGGAAACATTAGGTAAGCTATATTTGGAAGTAATCCTAG
This sequence comes from Chrysopilus asiliformis, assembly GCA_964034945.1. Taxonomy (NCBI): domain Eukaryota; kingdom Metazoa; phylum Arthropoda; class Insecta; order Diptera; family Rhagionidae; genus Chrysopilus; species Chrysopilus asiliformis. The sequence continues at coordinate 57,271,381 of OZ035960.1, forward strand.
AAAAAAAGAGTGTACTCATTCACCTGGTGTGGAAAACCTGGTATGTGAAACTTTAAAAATCTTATGATCTTTTCAAAAAGTCCTTAAGACAATTATATGATAAGAAAGTATTCGTTACTTTCGTATAACATGCCCACACATTGAATTATGTTTGCTCTTTTTATTATTCTTTTGGGTGTGGAGCTAAAAAGGATGCCTTCGCCCATGCAAATATATGCGTTAATGCTGAAATTCAAACAAATTGCTTTTATAGCTGAAGGCTTCTTACTGTAACTGACTTCGCAGTCCCAGAAAGGCGCACATATTTACATTCTGAACTTTCACGTGTGTTTAACTTTTGAATTTTAATGTTTACTTAATTTATACAAGGGCTCCACGAAACCAAACAAACAAACAAAATTTAATTTCATTGCGTGCCGTGACTTTCGCAATATTTCGCAAAGTGTGGCAGTGAAAATAAAAAGAAAAACATTTTTATTTATTGGAACCGAATTCTATTCATAACACGTTAAACATAAAACAATATATATATATACGTTTAGTTATATGTATATAGAAGAAAATCATTTGAATCAAACAACTCGCAAATTTGTTTTTTTTAGCAATTGGAGCTTTAAGTTGATTTTTCTCAATTAAAAAAAACGAAACAAAACTTTTCAGGCACCTAAATTTAGAAACCACTTCAACCGCACGTTTCTAAAATTTTCCCTTAATTTACCATCAATTCATATAACTCGCGCATGGTAAATTTCATTCAAAAGCCTCAAACGGTGTATAAAATATAGGAGTGTGTGTTGCGTGAAATTGTTTCATACCTCAGGCATATATGTCACAATGATAGGAAGTTTTGGATTAAGCGTGCAGTGCGACTAACTTAATCTAAACTTCACATCCACAAAATTCAATCTATATTATATCATGTCTGTTTCTAATTGCTTTTCAACACTTCTTCGTGGGTTGGAAATATCTGTTGTTATGGTTGCAGTATACACTGAAATGTAACATAAGATATGTGATGAAAATGTTTAATTGTTTTGGTTATTTTAGCAGTTCAACCAAAGCAATTGTCTTTCTGTTTTAGATATCAAAAAATATTCACATATCTGGAAATTTTTAAAAATATTTTTTTTTTCTTAAAAATTATAAAAAACCTAGATAGTCACAAAGCAAATAAATTTGGATCAATATTTGAATAGTCTGTCGCAAATGTTTTGAAAATTAATTTAATTTTTCGCACTTTTTACATTCCATAAATAATGGCGACGAAAAATGAAAAACCATTTATAGAAAATAATATAATATTTTTGTTATATTATTTTTTGTTTATGCAAGACCTATGAGCCGAGAAATTCTAATAGGATTATTCATTGCTAGAAGGTCGTGAAAACCATGAATCAGAAATGGTTCAATGGTTAAACACAAAAACATAATAATTTTTGTGTTAAATTTTCGAGTAAAAACATTCTTCTGTGCTATTTCATGAAAAATTGAATTATAATTTTCATGATTAAATAGCGACGAATTGTATTTGGGAAAACGTATTCATATGTGGAAGGATGTAGAACTTGATTGTTAATGACTTCGTAAAACATGAAATTCGTATTGAAATTCTTCGATCAACTGTTTCGTGCTTTTTCCCCATAAATGTTTAGGTTTGTTTCGATTTCCCGTCTCTGTTAAATTATGCTGCGTGGATTTATATTCTCCTGTAAATAGAATTAATTGACAAATCGTCGGCTAAAAGTGAAATTGTGCTAAGTCCATTATACCAAATTTGACAGAAGAGCAATAAAAAACCTTGTTAAATCATTTTAATTTTCATTTTAAGAAAACAGTGTCTCATTTAAAGAAAACTGAGACCAATTTAGTTCTCATTTAAAGAAAACTCAGTGTTATTCAAAGAGAATTAAAACGATTTAACAAGGGTTTCATTGCTCTTCTGGAAAGTTATACCAAATGGACTTAGCACAATTTCACTTTTAGCCGACTATATTACTTCTTCTTTACTACCGTAAACTGAGGTGACTTTGGCCAAAAAAAATGTCTTAATAATTTTCGACTATATTTTTACTTTGTGCGTAAGTACTACATAGTTTTTTGTATTTATTTTCTTTGTTAGACCTTTCTAAACGTTAATTGCGGAAAATATTAATCACATTTTATGTTCCGCTTTTTGCAGAACTTGTTTTTCGCTTAGGCCAAAGTTAAATTATATTTAACACCAAATACCTTGAAAAAGGCATTTTCAACGCTTGAATCAATAGCGTACTTTATTCCGGTCAAATTGCTACCATTGGTATATTTATCCTATGACTCTACTCTATTAAAAAAATGCTTTTTTTATTCGTTTTATTCACATTCAACCTTTGTAAAATAATATAATATAAAAAAATGTAAATAACTGAACACTTTTCTGGTAAGTTTAAAAAATAGGAAACAGAAATAATATAATCTTAAAAAATACTGTACTCAACACAAGTTTTAAATCAATTCATTTACAGTGAAAAATTCCCTTTTATTGACACGTTTGGGGGCGCGAAAATCGCGAGTTTGAATAAACGGTTTGTCCACCAAATTTTCTTAGAGTTAAACAAGTCAGCTTTTTTAATGAAAAAATAAGAAATAAAATGGGGATTATTATATTGTCTGTCCAAATAAATGCAGAAAAAAATTTTTGGGGCGACATTGGCCGGACACAGTCACCCCCAAAAAAAAAGGCAAAAAGCACTTGATGAAAATAAAAGCTTTTATCTCAATAAATTGAATCTTAGAACAAAAAATTTGTACAAATATTTTAAGTAGAAAAATAAAGAAGACAAATGTATACTTACCAATATTTTAAGTTTATTGATTGCTCCGCTACAAAAAGATTTTACGCATTCACATCAACGTTTTAATTTCAACTAATAATACTACATGCACTGTGACTCACACGATTTTGCGCGGCAGGCAATTACCGGTATTTATTTGAAAGCGAATTACTACAACGAAGAGAGTAGTAAAAAATAAAAACCTGTAATATGAGAAATTTAGGCCTTATTGTGATGACAAACTTTTTTGTGAGTTGGGCCAAAGTAACCCGCCAAGGGCCAATGCCATCCCGTTTTACGGTATTTAAAAAATCAGTTTTTTTGCAATTATCTCGAAAAATGACCGGCTTTGGCAAATTAATATATAAGATGAATTGAAGAGAATAGCATTTCCGACAATTTTGTCTTTTTCCATTACCGCCATCTTTGACCGTTATCGAGTTATTATCATTAAAAAATTTAAAAAATAGATTTTTGCGAATTGCTTGCAAACTAGCGGTTTTAGGTAGAATTAAAGATATTAAAATTCTCTACACTTTTGCCTTTTTCCGTAAATCGATATCTTTTACCAGATTTTGTAAAAAAAAAATTCATGTGTGTAAATTGTGCGGAAACGTAGATTTTGTATAAGACAGTCATGTGCTGTTCATATCAAATATTTTTTTAAGCCTGAATCATATCGTAAATTTTCACCCTCTAATTTTTTCATTAGAGGTTAAAATTCTCGAGGCGGAGATTTCTAAATAATTCACAAAGGCGAATTAATTCGGATGGGGAATATATAAAAGTATACTTCTAGTGTAAATTCCTATGATACATCCAATAAATACACAGTTTCTGCAATACAGAGCAGGAGAAGTTGATATTTTTCTGTCTGACGAGGGTTTCGTCACTCGCCTGAGCCCGAAAGAACCATGAACCTTTGCGGTGATAACACAGTACCATAGTTGTAATGGACTTAATGCAGGTTCAACAGAAAAAAACTTTCACGATTTATAAAGGCGATTTATAAAGGTTCAACAGTTGAAAACCATTCGCGTTTCAATAGAAATGCACAACAGAATAATATAATACTTTTTTTTTGAAAACAACTCAATAAAAATTATACTCCTTTGTCTCTCCGTTTTCCTTAGTTTATCCAGTGCACTGTCCAAATGAGTTTCCTTATTGCTATAACTGACCGGAACAAAAACACAAAAAGGAAATAAAGGAGGTAATTTTCACATCCAAAAGAAAACAATTTGCTACGATAAAGAGAGACTTGGAATAAGGAAAATCTTCGCTTCTGAGATGAATCCCTCCAAGTGGTTCATTCCTTGCTGTCTCAATTCAGCCACTCAAAAGAAAATCACACAACATTTTCTTTAAAAAAACAGTGATAAGTTTTCTTAGATCTGATGGGCATTCCCGGCACAAAAAGGCGCTGTATAAAAATACAGAGAGCATAAGTGGTCCCCCGCTGCGCGTGCTTACCAGTCTAGGAACTTAAAGGGATCCATAGATGTATCATCAAGTTTCTTTCTAGTGTATAAAAAACCTACCATTTCGTACAAAAAAACTCACGGTCAATAGGCAATAGATAACTATCGGTCCGAACTAACTTCAGAAACAAAAAGCTAAGGGGTTATGTCTATTTCATACTCAGGGCCGTTTCGCAGGACAGGCAATGAATAGATTTAACAAAATCTGAAGCGGACTTACTATGACGAGTTTTATTTTGTAAAAGTAAGATCTCAGTAGAAAAATAACTAGTGTTCCCTTTTTAACTCATTAATTTTTCAACTGGCAGTTTCCTTTTAAAAAATGAGGCTCATTATAGTTTTACGATAATTCAAAAACTATTAATTATAGAATTAGCAGGGCAACGAATTTCTTATTTTTTCATCAGAACCTAATGTTTTTGATTGACTTGCAAGCAGCATGGCAAAACTTGCCTTCTTTTGAAATATACGCCAAGGGGTTTCTCAAGAATTTCACACGTAAAAATAACATGGATTTGAAATTTGTCACAAGGACAGAAATTTATCCTTTGACAACCGCCCATCGACTAACTGGCGAAATTTTGATCTTTTATTTTACATGGACTTAAAGTTCAAAGTTTTAAATGTATTTGAAATTCCGTGCAAAGAATTGAACAACGGTGATATTATTTGGGGATGCAACGGGTCAAAGTTTTTCGTTCGTGGGAAAAATTTAGCTTGAATACATTTGATTTTATTGAATAACGTGTGGTGAGTTTATGGAGTGTTATAGTGTCGGGCCAATGCAAGGCGAATGTACACACGTATATTTGGAGAGGTTGTAATTAGTATAAGAAAGTCATGTGCTCTTCATATCAGACATTTTCTGTATAATTTCATTCAGAGAAGTTCAGTTGTGAAGGGTTGTAAGAAAAAATAATTTTCATTCGATTCAAGATTTTTTTTCTATATATCAGTGCTGCCCAACCAGGCGATCTCGATCTACTAGTCGATCTCGACACGAATTTGGGTCGATCTTCTACTACAGACTGAAAATGTTAAAAATTTTTTTTTTGTAAACACAAATATTAAAAAAAAGGGAAAGTGAAAATTAAGTAATCACACTATCTAGTTCTCCGTTTTTTTGTTTTTTAATGCTGTTAAAGCAAGTAGTCTATTTTACTTTGATACCTAATTTTAAATTGAAATGAAATAAACTGAAGTTATACCAATTAAAGATCTATTTTTTTGTATATCGGTAGATCTCGATGTAGTTGGATTAAAAAAAGTCGAACTTTAGTACAAAAAGGTTGGGCAGGCCTGCTATATATTATAAAAAATCGATCAGATCAGGAGATGGTTGTCAGAAGGTAGGCAAATTCTTGTAGTCAAGATAGCTAAGAGCATCCGCGTCATTCCAAGCAATCAAACACAATTTATTTCAATGTTCTCTGCTGACAAGTTCAAAAGGTGCAGCTATTCTTTAGGAAAAAAAGTTTTAATTTCATTCCATGGAAACCCCATACGCGTTCAGAGCGGTTTTGTACTATATCCCATGACGAGATTTTTTAACACCATTTAGATTAGGTGGTAAAACATATTTTTGAAAATGAAGTTTCTCTTCTCCTATGACCTGAGTCACTATTTCTCCTATGCCCTGTACAAATAGAATACATTGTTCCTATTTTCTCGAAAACGGTGCATCGTATCGAAAAATTTATGAAGACGGAATATATTCAGAATATAATTTTACATAACCGTTCCATACATCCAAATCTAATCGCAACACACCCTTTCCCCTCACTCAACAAATAATTTTTTTTAAATGAACATTTTGTCTGTCCTCATATAGAGTATTTGACTATTGGTTCCTGGCAATTGTACCTTTCCTTATGTTTTCATACATTTTAATACCGTTTTTATATGGAAAATATCAGTTGTGATCAATACAAAACTTTCCTCGGCAATATTTAGTTTCGGGAAAAATATGTAAAAAATAATGTTTTTGAAATATAAAATGTTGAAATTTTTTTAAATATTTTATTCTTGGTATATTCGTTTTTTCCCAAAAGCGCATAAGTTTCGATAAATTTTCAAAAAATGGTATTTCTCTAAAAAAAAAAAAATGTATAAGATGTATCGGTTATAGCTACCGTCACTGTTCCAAAAGTTGGTAGAACAATGCGTTCTCGAGTTATTAAGACACTTAGATCGAGGAGACCGACACACAGATGTACGGACATCCTCATAATTTTGTTTTGGAACGGATTTCATACTGATCAGCCCTCGTTCTCGAGTCGGTTTCCATCATGAATACAATACTTTCTCTCTATAGAAGAGGAAGGTTTTGGTATTGAAATTACATTACTTTCACAATTCTTCCGTGGAGATTATAACTTTTCTTATTATTTTTGGAATTTGAAAATTACTTTATGCAAGCAAATAAACATTTCTTATTTATTTAAAAAAAAATCAAATTTTGTACATTATATTTAATGACTTGAAACGTTGTTGTGCCCAAGGTCGTTAAAATTTATATTTCCAATTAAAATTAAGGGACAGCATGAAAAAGCGATGGTTCTTTAACTCAGACAGCAAACATCTGTCTACGCTTTGTCAAAAGAACAAAGTTTACAGTATTGTATTTGGGCACAAACTTTACACACAGATCTAGTTAAAGGGTTGGAAAAGCACTTTCTGAAATATTAGCCCAAATGAGAGAGTTCGTCCCGACCTAAATAGTATACACCTGGGTTTAGCCTTTGGGGTTTCACTTTACACGAAATTGGGCAATATTCTTATATATAAAGTATGCTCCTAATGAACAATATTTTCAGGTGAAACAATTTTGTGTGTCACATTTTTCATCAATGAGTGTGCCACTGTGTGTATTTCTATGCTTGTTTGCATCAGTAGGTATTTCAACTCTGTTTCCCATTATCGAGTTTTTTTTAGCCCTTTTTACTGTTTTGGAAACTTGCCCCGTGAAAAAGGACTTTATGGCCTAAGGATACGGTAATGGAATTTTAAATTCCAATTTCTTCTTTCCGTGAAAGCTTTTATCAATTTTGATTTATATGCCGTCTCTGGGGGCCTGTTCGAAGGTGTACTATATATTCACACTTTTTCTTTTTTAGCTTACGACTACGGATGTCCCCCACTCCACATACTTATACCCATCGGTGAGACGGAAGTAAGTCTCCTGTAAAAATCCGATATTGAAGCATTGCATCATTCTGATAATGGCACAGAAAGTGATTCATACCCGCTATATCCTTCAAGATATATTCTTCAAGATTGATCAGATAAAAATGGATTACGATTCCACTGAAATTACATTTTCCCTTGAAAATGAAAGAAAAGCGGAAAAATGGATCCTTAGAGCGAAAAATAAAATAGAAGTGAAAAAAATAAATGACTCAGTGAAGTAAAAAGACGCTTTTCTGCATGGCTTTGTGTGCGCATAATTAAAAGGTGACAGGACAACAGAAGCCATGACAGGAAAGCTGTAGGATTCGCTGAACAGCCCTGGGGCTGTATAACTAAATTGCCATAAATAAATGTGTCACAGAAACATTGTTCACTTCGAATGGCATTCAATTACGAATGCTTAAGAAATATCTATGGCTATAAATTCCTGCGTCGGGCGGGGGCGAGATTTTTTTTTGCTCTCATATTACATAAATTCGTTTTTAAAACTAGAGGGTGAAACAACGATTTTATTTTCAACTTTATTGCTCTCAATTTCTTATCAAATGATTCTTATGGCCACATAAATCAATTTGTGTCCAATAAAGTCTCAATCTTGATTAGAGCTTTTTATAGCACTAACATAAACTGTATTCAAACCAGACAGACATAAACCGTATCTAAGGAATACAGACATTCATATGAATGTTAATTCATTCGAATTTACTATTTATTAAAGCAGAAAATGTTTCGTTTACTTTATCCATTCATTACTCTCTATAATAGTCTTTCTAAATATTATATAAGATTTTAAAATTTAACCACTCATTTAAAACCCCTTACCATTTTTAATAAAAATTAACACTGTGTACCCTTAATTTATTTAAACAGGATTAATTTTCATCGGGTTGAGAAACCTTTAGGTATTCTTGTACGTATTTTTTAAACCTGTCTGCCTTGGTTCCGACAACACGCAAAAACGCTTCAACCGATTTCGATGAAATTTCAAGCGTACGTAAACTTAATTCCAGATTAAACGAGTCCGCAATCTATTTTAACGATATAAACATGTCCTAAAGTGTTTTTTTTTGTTTATCACAGACATTAATCTGAATAATGAAGACTTCCTTAAACTAATTTACCTTCGTTTTAAAATGATTTTTCTAAAACAAAATTCAACGAAAACTAAAAATGGGAAAAGAGTTATCACAAGGAAATTCAGTGTTTCATAGTGCTGATAATTCAGTGTTTTATATTCGTAATTTTTAGCTCAAGGGCCTAAAAAAAATCGCTGGGTTTTTAAATAAAACTTTAGACACTGTGGAGTATAAAGTTTTATCCGCTAGAGACAAAAAGTTTCAAAATTCAGCGATTTTATTGATTCGTTAAAGTTAACCCACTTTAAACTTTGTCGTGAATAAGTGAGTAAAATCAATTGTATTTACAAAACAAAACACATACTGTTGAGAAATTTTGGTCACAATAGTGTGTAAATAGTCATATGTAAAAATATTGGCGAACTTTAACAACCGACGACTTTGAAGAAAAATTTGAAGAATTTGATTTTTATGAAGATTTACCAAACTTAAGACAATCCCGTAAATAAATACTTATGATTATTTGGCTTGTAAAAATTGATTTTGACAACAAAACAGTGTTGTACAAAACGCAAAAGTTTACCTATAAAAAATCATTATTTAAAACTTTTTATTTACCTTTATTTTTTTTGTTTGTGCGTCAGGGTCAAATCTTGTAATCTACTCACTTATACGTATCCGATTGACATGAAATTTTACACACATACTTAACTCAGCCCAGTAAACCAAAAGATTCATTTTTGATACAAAAAATGAATCATTCTTCTGAGCGTTTTGTTCGAATTTGAATTTAGAAAATGATCATAAATGTTTCAACTTGCGGACCAAAGTGTCCCTCTTTTCTAAATCATTTTTAAGATTCATTTTTGCGATCATCAAACGTTCAAAAATGAGTATATAAACTGGGAGGCGTGGCCTGCTTATATACTCATTTTTGAACGTTTGATGATCGCAAAAATGAATCTTAAAAATGATTTACAAAAGAGGGACACTTTGGTCCGCAGGTTGAAACATTTATGATCATTTTCTGAATTCTGATTCCAACGAATCGCTCAGGAGAATGATTCATTTTTTGTATGTTCTTGTTATATGATGTTTTATACTCCATTCAGCTAAATTGGAGCGAAACACCTCTTCTTGACTTGGATTCGTCAGAATCCGAGAAAACTTCACAATTTTCAGATTCACTTATCACATCATTGTCAGAAGTCAGGGGATCCCCGAAAATTTCTCGAGAATTTTCGGAAGTACAAATTGGAGATTGCTGGCTATCGGTTGAATAAACACTTTTAACTTGTGTTATTCTTTTCACAATCTCCCCAGCATTATGCTCCGACGTTTCATTTTTGATTTTTATTTATAATTAATATAAAATCACCTTTATTTTAAACCGCACTTACTCAACACAGTTTTTTGAACTGAAAACAGCATATAAAGAAAATGGCACACAAACTGTAGTTATTTCTTTCGCTTTTATTAATGACAATTCAAACAGAATTCGAATTTTGATCTTTAAGTGAACTACATAAGTTCTATTATTCTTAACTGTGACTAAAAATGAAACAAAAGCTGCCGTATTCTTCTGTCAAACATTTTCCTGCTAACTTTTAAAAACGAATATAAAATGAAACATTTGTGAACAAAAAAATATGAAAAACTTTGACGGTCGGCTTTATATACTAGATACCGTTCGTTCATAAGTTGAAAATACTTGAGAATACATTGTCGTCCCTTTCAGAGCTGATTTTCTCTGTCGCACAAAACGATCAGTAAACGCTCATATTTGATGAACGTTCATTTTTTGGTTTAGTGGGAGATGGCAATGCAGTATGTATGTGTATGTGTGCTGTGCATGCAGGCCAAACGTTATTTGTCCAAATCTAACTAACGAAGTACCCATTGTGTGTGTTGTCTCTTCAATTATCATGAAAGAGCTTCAATTATCAGCGTGTATCGGAACTCGACAAATTGAAGGATTCAGCATGTGGGGTTTTAAATCAAAGGGCTTGAAAAAAAAATCATAAATCCTTATTTCCATCTCGGGGCTTAAATGAAAAAGCGTGGCGATTTTTATTCTTACTAATGAAATACAAAATGACTAAAAAGGATAAAATAAAAAATCAAGGCAAATTTTTTTTTTGGAAAAAAAGCTTTTTTAAAAAAAATATAGCGGGGAACACTTTTTAGTGGTTTGCTATGTAATTCTGACGCTGCCATTTCACAAAAAAAGACGCCCACATTAACAAAATTAGCTGCTTCAAGCGTTATGCAAGCGTGTTTTGATGGCATTGCATCAGCATACAAATCTTCGAGCAGAGTTTTCTTTCTCCGTCGAATGCTTACATAGCTTATGGACGGAACAGAGATGAAGAAATAAAAACGTAAACAGAAAGCGAACAAGAAAAATCTAGTGGAGATAAATAAATGGAAACTTTTTGTGGAGTATTATTATAATGGACTTTTACTCCGATTGCATGCAGTGATTTTAGTTGCAACTAAAAATTTTCGACAATATTGAATCCAAAATTTAATCAGATTTTAATGGCCCATCAAATTATTTTATTTTTAACGAAAAATTTGTTTCATGTTTTTTTGCCGTTAATTTTTTTTCTTTTGCAATGAAATTTTGATGCCACTAAAATTGTGCTGTTTCATAAATGTCTCTTATCCATTTTCTATGCAATTTCTTTCAGTTATTAGAATGAAATAAGAAATTTAACTGTCGAAGTGAAATGGTTTTAATATTTTAATATGGCAGCTGAAGGTATCAACTCTTTCTTTTGTTTGGAAAGCGGGGGCTTTGAGGCAACTCTAGTAGCAACCATGACGACCCTGTTCATCATACACCCTTCTTCAAAGTTAAACTGATATATTAGTTTGTGCTGATATTCAGGTTTCATAGCTAATCACTGTATCGACCCGCCAACCGTCAAATGCCGCTCTATCGCTACAGGATTTTCATGAAGACGATCCGCTGATCACCAATTTTCTCATTAAAGCTATTGTGTGTAATTTTATAGGCTTCATGGCCTTCGACATCGAATCCAAATGCCTTCTGAATTGTAGAAAATAGCAAGAGAGGGGTTTGCAAAAGGGGTAGATATTAGTGAACGAAATTTTTTCCTGAAAGCTGATCCATCTAATGGTGAAAACTGAATCCAAATATATTCAGAATTACAGAATATAGCAGGTTATTTTAATATCGATGTATTTTGTTGTACTGATACCAAAAATAAGATTAAAAATCTTTTAAAAATCTTTTAAAAATCTTTTAAAAGATCTTTTTTTTTGGTATCATTTCGATAAAATATATTGATGTATATTAAAATTTCTAAGAAAATCCAAAATTAAAAAAATTATTTCCGGTACAGTTTTATTATATATGTACATATGTATATATGAGAATGTCCATTTTATTTTTTAAAAGGCATCAATACTAGGAAATATTGTTGGACCACAGTTTGTCACAAACATAAGGTAGAGACGTTGTGTCGAGATATTGCAGGGTGATCTCTAACAACCACGATTCTGCAATACTTTGAAGAAATCCTAAAAACTTAGAATTGTCTTCCCAATTGATTGGTCTAAATCCGGCGCTGCAATATTGAGTCATTGCTAGCAGCGGGGAACACTTTTTAGTGGTTTGCTATGTAATTCTGACGCTGCCATTTCACAAAAAAAGACGGCGCTGCAATATTGAGTCATTGCTAGCACCAATCAACGGTGAATCTAATTATGAACGTCGGCGAGAACTAATTCTGCGTTTGGTAACTAGCTGGAAAGCCTCTTAAAACTAAGTGCATTTCTGAAAAGTAGAACCCTGAATTACAACCTCTTAAAGCCCCTACAGACTGGATACATGTCTATCGACATGTCTTAAAGCTAAAACCAACAGACTGTCTACATGTCGATAGACATGTAGTATAGACATCATTTTAGAAAAATCACCAGTGCGACAAAGTCCTCTGTTGATGAACAACAGAGGACTTTGTCACTCTGTTGATGTGTTTCTATGCTGCAATTGGGTTCCACTTGCTTAAACTTTGATAGAGTTCGAAAAAATCTCGCCAAAATTCATTATTCGCTATAGAAGCCATCATAAAACAATTGTTTTCCTTCAACGACTCTCAATTTATTTAGATGTGAACACTGCGGCTCCGGTTTCACAATGATGTTAGCAATCAAGTTAGCATACCGACGTACAGACGTTAAGGCATGTAGCCAAACTTGAAGCCACGCCCCCAGAAATTCAAAATATTTTGATTTTGTCGACATGTAGCTCAACCGTCTGTCTACCAGCCTACAGACGCTTAAAATTCAGTTTTCACGGACATGTCTACGGACATGTAGCTCTGTCTGTAGCATGCTTTATAGTCACGGCATACAGACAAACAAGGTATGCTGTAAACTTTTGATAGTCAGGTGTGACGTCATTTGTGCCGATTTTTTTTAATTAATTTTTATGTTTATTGATCACTATTTAATGCAATCAGTCCACTAATTTACAAATATCTTATTTAGATCGCACAAAAATTTAAATAATCATCCACAAAACAAGATTCCTTCTGCACTTGACGAACTAATCGGCACAAGTGACGTTGCAAAGAAATGTCAGATTTGAGTTTACAGCATACCTTGTTTGTCTCTATGCCGTGCTTTATAGTTATAATTTAGTCGCAGAAATAAACCTGAAAAGATGGTCGCTGATTTGTATCACAACATACACGACGTGGATTGAAAAAAAAACGTAGGTGAAGGATCAATGTAATGACAAGAATTCTCCAAATTTTAATTATTTAATTAAAAAAAAATAAATCTAAATACGAGTCTACATAATTCTATTTTTAAATTTTAAATTTACCACAATTACAAATTTGTCTTAAAAATAAATGAAAATCAAAATGCAATCTGCGAATAAAGGAAAAGAACTCAATTAGTTAAATTCAAAAAATCAGTCTGTCAGGCTGTTAGTGTGTCATTGTGTTAGTCTGTCAGTCTATTTACAAGATTTTTCAAAAACTAATAGAGCTGGAAGCATGGAATTTTACAGGCATGTTTTGTCCTGGAATGGGACGATTCTATCCACATCTGGTGGAACCTTGAAGTAACCAAAATGGTGACTTTTTAAGAATCGCAATTTCGTTTTTTATTGTTTACTCCGAAATTACGCATTTTTTAGTAGTCTTATGTCATCAAAAGTTAGAGAAAATACAACATACACTGTAAAAAATGGATTTGTATTTAAACCGAAAAATGGGGTAAAAACGGGGTAAATCAGAATTTAGCTCGCATACCATTTAAGTTGTAAACTCACCCAAAAAAAACATTAATCTTACACTAGAAATAGGGTAATTTTAAACCTTTCGTAAAATTTCGACCAATATTCATATTTTTACTCTCATTTTGGTGTAAAAACAAGCTCACAGGGTATTTTTGCATTATTGAACGGACAATTTCATTATTTCACAACGCAATTGACGGTAATAGCGTGTTTGATGAGTCATTTGGTCGCCATTCCAGAAATGGTTCAATGGTTAAACACTAAATAGTTTATTCGCTCTGGCTTGATGGAGCTATGTTGCCTTAACCTTATAATTCGCATAAGGTTTGTGGTATCGGAGTATAAATACTTGAATCGAGTTTTACTCCACCAAAATCCTGTAAGCCTGCGTGGAAGCTGGTAAAGCAGGCTCTGATGACGGTGAGCCAGTTTCCATACCAGAAACAGGCTCCTGATGGGCTTTCAGGGAAGACATGCTCGACCTGTTGGGGGGAAATTTGGATGTGAAAACATCCGCAAAAATAATATAATAATTTTGTTGTATTATTTTTGTTTTTGCAGACCGTATAAGCCGAGAAATTCTAATACCATTTTCGGTGTAATTTTAAACAAAATATCAGTTGTGGTCAACACAAAACTTTCTTCTACAAAATCTACGACCCTGTGCAATTTACGTTATAGCCCTGTCGTATTGTCAACTCAATACAACCTCCCAATAAATTGTTGGTTCATTCAAAAACGTACAAAATTTGAGATAACTTGAGAACGGTAAAAGATATCAATTTACGGTAAATGGCAAAAATGTAGAAAATGTTAACATCTTTAATTATTTTTTTAACTGATTTGTCGAAAAACCGTTAGTTTCCAAATTATTCGCAAAAATATGATTTTTTACATATTAATGAAAATATCTCAATAACGGTAAAAGATAACTCATAACGGTAAAAGACAAAATTGTGCTGAATGCCATTCTCATTAATTCACTTCATACATTCAGTCGCAAAAACCCGTTAGTTTTCGAGATAATCGCAAAAAACTGTTTTTTTTGGAAATAACGGTTTATCTCGATAACAGGTTGAGATATCGAGTTATAGCTAAAGACAAAAGTTTTGTCATACTTAAGGCCACTAAAAAACGCGTAGTTTGGGAGTAAATCGAGAAAAACGAAATTGCGATTTTGGAAAAAACCGCCATTTTGGATACTTCCGGTTAACGGATTTCCACCAAAAGTTGATAGGATCGTCCCATTTCAGGACCCAACATGCCTATAAAATTGCATGGCGCTAGCTCTATTAGTTTTTGAGAAATCTTGTACACAGACTGACAGACAGACTGACAGTGACAGACTGACAGACAGAACGACATTTTTTTAATATGACTCCAATCGACTCAGGAGTGATCGGGAAATGTTTTTTAGGCAAAATTAAGAGGTTGAAATTTTTCATGAATACAATACCTACTTTATTATACTCCGTAGAAGAAAGTAAAAAAATGTCGTAAAATTACACCTTAAGACGCGGTTTTGCTACCAAATAGGAGGAAAATTACAACAAAAATGTGGCAATTTTAAACACCCATGGTAGTTATTACACTATTTTCAGTTTAATTTTAAACAAAAAATGTCGTAAAATTACACCAGTGTTGTACTCTTACGTCTTATTTATTTTAAAGTTCCCCCGTAAAAGTGGCTTTTGTACGCCACAAAATGAGTATAAATACATAGCTTTTAAGCCATTACGACTCGGTTTAATTTTACTACTATTATAGTAGGAAAATGGTTTCCTACTATTTTAGTGGTAAAATTACAATAAAATTTTCTAGAGTGTATCTCAAGCCGCTATCGAGATATACATTCCCGACAATTTTGTATTTTACCGATAACCGCTCTCTTTTACCGTTATCGAGATGTTATCATTAAAAGTTAAATAATAGATTTTTGCAAATTGCTTGCAAACTAACGGTTTTTTGAAAACATGGTTGAAGACAGAATCAAAGTTATTAAAATCCTCTACATTTTTGTCTTTTTTCGAAAATTGATATCTTTTACCGTTATGGAGATATTTCAGATTTTGTTAAATTGTTTTGTAGGGTAATAGTGTAAATTGTGCAGACACGTAGATTTTGTATAAGAAAGTCATGTGCTGGTCATATCAGATATTTTTTCATAAGTTTTTATGTAATTTCTTGATTTCTTGGTGCAGTAAACCTTACGCAAAAAACTTTATCCCGGTAATGACGGATATGTAAGCTAGCATATTTATATTTGAATATATTTGAATTTTGTACCATATAATACACCGGTAAATTCTTTATATAGAGGGTATTTACAATCCTCTTTTAATTTTCGGTATTCGGTATTTTCGGTAATATTAAAAGACTGAAAATATTCTGCTGTGAACATCCCACAGCACAGATTTGAGAACAGCGCTTTTATTTGATACGTGACCAAATCATGAACTGCGAATTTAATTGTAAAATATGTCACATACCTTTAAATCCATGTTTGATGTAGTCTTTTGAATTTCTATTGTGGCAACGGCTATCAAAATTGAAAAAAATTTGCATCAGTCCGATGAGATTAACAAAAAACCAGCGAGAAAGTTTGACAACTAAAAACATTACTAGCGCTACCCGCGGTTGATTCTTGATACCGAATAACCGGGCCGGAAAACATGACTCAAGGCATGTCTACAATTACCGAATCCGGTAATTCATTTTTACATGAACCAAATTACCGTCTCGGTAAAAATCTGTTAAATTTGACTGAATTACCGAGCGGTAAATTTACCCGCAATTTAAAAGACGACTGTGAATACCCTGATAGACAATGTATTTTTTAAAATTTTGTTTATATGCATTAACAGCATTTAATTTGGTCGAAATTGCCTCCAGCCAAAGTAAACAAATGTATGGTAGAATACTCTATGGAATTGCTTTCGACATTAGAATAGTTGTCTAACGTTATGAATAACTTGCCATATAGCTGGACCTAATTTAATGGACAATGTGATGGAAAGTCCCTGCCGAGTGTTTGGACAAACAACTCGTGATGTGTCATACGTTCGCATCCAACTATCCTAACGATATCCCCCGAAGCCGTCACACGTGTTCAATTAAACGCCAGTATATTGTTTATTCACACATTTCGCCAACCTACCACTTGATGTGGGGCAATTTTGTCTCAGAAATGCGTATTACAAAGACAGTTTATGTCTACAATTAAATTGGATTTAACTCCATAATGCCCCACTGAGCTAGTTTTATGTTGACGAGGGTCGTCTGAGCTCTAATGATAAAAGGACTCAGCCTCTGCCCCAAGAATTTTCACATGATACTGTACATGGGCGCCTTAGATTGAGTGATAAAATAACCATGCGAATTTGGCTGCACCGGTTCGTTGGTTTTTTCCTTCAAAGGCTCAGATTCCACTATAGTGTATTCACAATTCAACTACTCGTAAGCGGAAAAACTCCAAAAGAACTAAAAATATATAGAAGTAAATATATTACAAATAAGAATTTATTACTTGTAACTGATGTCCCTTAGTAAAAACATTTGGACGATTGTATGTAGTATGTAGAAGGGCTCATTTATCTTATTCGTGTATTTCGAGTGACAATTTAAATGGCGATTTGCGAAATTATATGTTAAACAGGCAATGTCGGCACAAACGGATCTCCAGAGGTTTTACGAGTTTTGTGCACACGTAATAAAAACTTGAAAGTTTAAATTCAGCTGACATCATTTTTTCATTTGCAATTAAATTGAAGGCTCCGAACGGGAAAGTTATTATATTTTAGCCGCAAATAAGTTTTTAATTATGGCCATCAAAATTTATGGGTTGAACAAGTGGTTCAACGTCTAACGCATTAATTTTATGGGGCCGTTTTCGCTATCATACCGCACAAATTCATATACATAGGGAAAAAATCATGCAAAATTACTAAACATTATTACGACATCATTTAAAGAATATAAATTTCAAAAAATTAATACAGTATTATTTAATACAGTATAGTTTTTAAAAACACGGGCAATTTAGGCATCATAACAATACTTCGTATTTTAAATATTATGATTCTTAAATAAAGAAAATAGATTTTTTTTATAAACGCAATATAAAACACTCACACTCCTGTTAAAATTCTAGTTAAAATCACTAAAGTGGTTTTTAACCTGCATCCGATAAGACAGTTGTCAAGCCTGAAGAGTTTTAACTCTTGGATCTGTCAATACCGGCTCAACGTTTTTGTTATAAGTTTTAGAAATGCTAAAAATATTCCAAACATCATTTTCTTGGAGAGTTTCGAGAGGGACGTGGAAAACCTACGAGGCAGATTTAACTGCCATTATGTGTGCTAAAATCATGGTTTTAAAAATCAAACCCCTGCTGTCCCTGCAGATCCCGTTGGGGTTAACATTTAGTTTTTTCAGGTTTCTAACTTCAGGGATTTGGGCTGGACGTTGATGAGCGGGCTGGGCAACAAAACATATTTTTTAACATAACTAGTCTCCGTATAGGGCGATACACTTCGTCCAACGATTTCCCGATTTTGTGATATTCTCCGAATAATACGATTTCTCGAAGTCCTAAAAAAAAGACATTGGTTTCAGTGATGACCTCCTCGTTTGATCTAAATCTCTTACCAACGAGCCATTTTTACAAATATATAATAAACGGAGGTGGCCAAATCTGGAGAATATGATAAACGAAGAACCAATTCGTAACGGAATTCATGAAATGTCGCCATTGCGCCTGCGGACTTGTGCGCCGGTATGTTGTTCTGGTCGAAGAGCACTTTTGTTCACCAAATGCGGCTTTCGCTTTCGAATCGATCCAACAGTTCTGCATAATATACGCTTTGCCCTAGTCAATGTAAATAATTGATGTAAATGATACTATGCGCATCCCAAAAAACTGTGGCCATGAGACCCGAAGTTGGTCTCGAAGGTGGTCCACTGTTTCGACTGATCCTTGGTCTCTGGTGTGTTGTGATGGATCCATATTTCGTCCACGATTATGAAACGGTGCAAAAAGTCCTTATTGCGATTGATCGCCAAACACTCCTTTGAAACTGTCACACGGACGCGTTTGTTGTTAATAGAGAGCAAACGCGGCACTCATCTGGAAGCGAGGTTCCTTAGTCACAAATATTCATGCAATATTTTCTACACTCATTCACGTGAGATGCCCACATCCTCAGCAATCTCGCACACCTAAACGCTCTTCATTAAAAATTCTCATACGATCGGCTTTAACTTTAGCCGTCCAATATTTTATTGTTGATATCGAAGGCGCAGAGACCTCATAAACAGCGTTCAATTCGGCGTTGTTCTCATCGTTCATTTCCTTTTTCAGTGCAGGATATTCGATTTTATTAATTTTTGTAGACATACGGAAAAACCGTTAAAGCAAAAAATGTAGAAAATTTTATATCCTTCAAATTTTATTATATCCCTTTTTCCCCAAAACCGCAAAGGTTTCAAAAAAATTTCAAAAAACTGCATTTAAAAAAAATGTATTGGAGGTACCCGTTATACTCTATTGGAATTTCTCGGCTTACAGGTCATAAAAAAAATATGACAAAACGTTATAATATTTTTTTTTTGATGTTTTCACATCCGAAAAATTTCTCCGAATAAGTCAGGTTTCTGGCATGGAAGCTGGCTTACCGTAATCACAGTATGGTTTATCATCTTTTGGTGGGTTTCCCAAAATTTTTAGCGGCTGCTAAATCAAGTTAGCTGACAAATTCTTAGGAAAAATAACCTGCTAACTTGATTGGGTGGCCGCTAAAAGTTTCATAAATCCCGCCATAAATCTCGTAAACTCCGCTAGGAGCAGCATGATATGACCAAATCCGCTATTTTCATTTATGTATGATCACTTTATCCAGGAGAAGCTGGCCCATTTTATATGCCATCTTGTCCTTCTGCCTAAGAAATAAAGTATATCACAGTATGTTACAGCCTTATTAATAAACGTTAGTTAACTTTTATCAATGGTTTACGCAGTGGATAACTCGAAATTCTTATTAATAAAAAATTTTAAGAGTTAACTGACGTTAGTTAACTCTGTGTTGGCTAACATACCGATTCCCTCGAGTTAACGAGTTGATAACTCTTGACGGCACATAACTCTTGCAATAATGACTATAAGAAACAATGATCCATTAAAAAAATGCAATTTATGTTATTATAATTATATTATCTTATCACTTGAACACCACTTTTCTGATCGCTTTCCTTCAATTTTTAAATTTTCCACTTTTAATTAAGGTAAGTGCACACGATATGATCACTGTTCATATTTCTGAACATACGCATATGTTGCTTATAAGCTTCAAATGCTCATATGTTCATACAATATATGAAAGGTGTTCACACGATATGAACATTTTGTCCCAAAGCTTCAAATTTTTAGGTGTGTTCATATGTGCTCAAATGCATTGTGTTCATATTTTTCTGCGCGTATGGTATGAACCACTGTTCAGACGATATGAACGTTTTGTTCAAATTAAAGATATGAACAATTTTTAAGAACATTTGAGCACACAACACAACAAATTACAAAACTGTCGAAAACTTTTTTTTTGTGTTATAATGCCAGGAGCTTGAAGGCGAAGACCAAACTGGTCCGTGTTTTAAAATCCATGAACAGAAAAGTTCAAATTCGAATCGAATTATTTTACCCTGAGTGGGATTTGAACCACTGCTCATTGGATCACAAGGCAAGCACTTAGCTGACTGAGCCATCCACGCCACAAATCTAAAACCTACTAGACCCAAATAAAAACCAGAAAACATCAATTTACGTACAAATTTGACTCAAAATTTTACATTTGAACATGTTGAAAACTTAGCCCATGTTCAAATGTGACAGTGTGTTCATATCTGTGATCATACGTCCGAATTTTACAAACTGGGTTCATACGGTCCCAAAATAGTGTTCACACGGTATGAACAGGTCGTGTTCATACGTTTGCTCACGGCATGTTCAAATGTGTTCATATGCCTTGTGTTCATACGTATGAACACAAAAATATGGTGTTCAGACGATATGAACACGTTTGGGACACTTTTTTGCTCAAAAATATGAACAGTGATCATATCGTGTGCACTTAACTTTACTTTGCAGTGAATCACAATTAAAATAAAAACATTAATTTCACTCCTATTTTAATATTGTCTCCAAGGAAACGGATTTAAAAAACCAAAATATGACTTATTTTAATATCGTCTCCAAGGAAACGGATTTAAAAAACCAAAATTTGACTTAAATGTAAAAGATTTTCGTATTTTTTGGTACAATTCGGCACAAGGGTTGCCGTATTCCAGCTAAATTTTTAAATAAAATACGAGTTAGCTATTATATGGAGGAAAATTTTTTATTAATAAGAATAGTTATCTAATGGATAAGTTTGCTATCTCGGAGTTAGTTAGCACATGAGTTATCTCCGTGTTAGGGATTTTTTATTAATAAGGCTGTTAGTATTTAAAATATGCCTTTTTTAAATAGAAATTGTATAACTTACTTTAGACTTCAAGATTTAAATGTTATTCAAATTGAGTTTATTTTGAAAAGTTGATCTTACATAGAGCAAACTTCTTCTACTCACACGTCTTAAGGTTTAATATTCTTGGAAAGAGAGCAAAAAAAAAGGAAAATCTTCTAAACAACTTGACAGCGAAGGCAGATTTGTATACATCAACGATAGAACAACTTTTCTGTCAAAATTGATTTATGGGACACAAAAGCCTTCAAATAAAAAAGTCTATTCTGACGTGCTCTCGTGGAGGGAAAACCAGATAAAGCTTATATTCCCGGAAACACTGAAAAAATGTGCCGAAAATCGATTTAACTCGTGAACAGCAATATCCATGGTGTTGCTATCAATGTCGAAAATCAACATTTTAAAATAAAAAAAAAGTCCAAGTTCAGTACTACAAGCATCAAAAAGTCTATGAAAGCAATTTCATAGATCAATCAATGTGTAAATAGTCCTACTATATTATCCCAAAACGAGACAAGAATCTTTAATATAAGGAAGGGGTTTTTCACTAGTTTCTTTGGAATCATGCATGGCGTCAAAAACGAAGAAAATTAATCGAAACCAACTGCCAAAAAGTTTTTAACTGGGAAATAGAAAAATGACAGAGCCGAATGAGCCGTGAAATCTCAGTTGTTAGTTCGGAACTGTTTAATGTCGATCTGAATTCACTTTCCAGTTTTGGGAAATTGATAGCCTTTTTCTCATGAAAAATTATTGCAAAAACGAGATTTATACACAACATTTATAAGTTTATATTTATATGTGAACCAACCAAGCGTAGATGATGTTCTGAGCTTTTGGTCTTTACTCTAGGAACATTCATTTGCAATAAGATTTCGATGGAATTACTTTGATTTGAGGCGTAAACAGAAAGGCCACATAAAATTCAAAGATACCCCGCATTACACGCAGATATAAATTGGAAAAATTTTGCCAATTGAGTTGCTTCGTCTGGTCGTTTTTTTTTCATGTAAAACAGCAAGTAAATTAGAATACAGATTGGGATCATCATTTGGAATCAACTCCTGAATATTACCCCTGGGGATATTTCCTACTTGTTTCAGTTCCATTCTCCGCACTGGTGGAACGATGTAAAGGCAATACCATGAAACTGTTGCCAGAAGATTGAACTACGCACGACATTCGATACTTCCGCTTTTTTATGTGAGGGAGTCCAGCAGCATACCATCCGGCAGAGTGTTGCGTCATTCCCGTCGTCCTGTAAGTGGCATACCTGCGAAACATGCTGGAAAACTTTGGAAAACTCATACTGATCGTTATTGAAAGCAAATGGGAGAATATCGATGCCGGTAGATTGGTTGCGGTAACGACGCGGAGACTTCATTGGGGACGGAATAAATTTGAATACGTAAAATCATAAGGAATTCAAATCTGGCAACACATGCGGCTTACTTAATGATTTCCGATTGTTGCTCATTGGATTGAATTTGAAAACAGCTTGCAAGCGAACTTTATGAAACTCGTAGGGCTAAAAACATTGGTTTTTTTATTGATTAAGGGTGAAGATAGATAAAAGCAAATTCGAATCAATTTTCCAATGTTTTTCCTGTGAAAATTTCAGGATATTTAAAAGGGATAGCGATGTCGATAATGACGAGAAGATGAACATCTAATAAGATGCCAGTATGCTTGAATTAGTATTAATTTAACGAATTATAAACATGTATGATTAAATGCACACTGATTATCTGAATTTATTTATATAAAACTAGCAGACCCTTCGTTGCCAGCTAAAAGTTTTTTGTATACATTTTAGAATGCCAAAAAAACATAAATAATTTAAAAAGTTTTTGGAAAAAAGGTTATCCTTACAGGACCTTCCGTTTCGAATTATGAAATTCCAACACCAGCTTCGTGATAAGCAACACTGAAAACTTCCAAAGCCAGTTTTTGCGAGAAAAATTGGAAAAAAGACATTTTCGTTATCCTCACAGGACCTTCCGTTTAGAATTTTAAAAACCTAACACCGCATTCGCGATTAACGACCCCGGAAACCGTCTTATGCCGATTTTTCCCGGGAAAAATGGGAAAAAGGATATTTGCGTTATCCTTTCAGGATCTTTCGTTTCGAATTTTGAAAATCTAATACCGGGTTCGTGATCAGCGACCCCAAAAACCCTATAATGCAAATTTTTCCGGGAAAACATGGGAAAAAGGATATTTTGATTATCCTTACAGGACCTTCGGTTTCGAATTTTGAAAATCTAATACAGGATTCGTGATCAGCGACCTCAAAAACCCTATAATGCAAATTTTTCCGGGGAAAAATGGGAAAAAGGATATTTTCATTATCCTTACAGGACTTTCCGTTTCGAATTTTGAAAGTCTAATACCGGATTCGTGATCAGCGACCCCTATAATGCAAATTTTTCCTGGTAAAAATGGGAAAAAGAATATTTTCGTTATCCTTACAGACAGTGGCGGTCCTAGCCAAGTTTTTAGGTGGTGCGAGATCTCAAAGTGGCGCCCCTCCAAATACAAAACTTTAGTGTTCCTTCTATGCAGTTGCTTACTCGTCATTTTGCTGCACAGAATTTACATTGAGACAAAATTAAATGTAATTTTTCACATCTATAAACAGTATCAGACGACCAAATATCTATGGTATATATGAGACGACAACTTTACCAGATGAGAAATAATACAATTAATATTTTGTTCGACAACTTTTATTTAAACTTTTTGCTGCAGACAGTAATCAGTAATGAAAATTTAAAAAAAAATAAAAGGACAACCAATTTGATAAAAAAAACTTTGATGACCACCTTTCTAGCTTTTGCGCTTGCAAATTTTTTTATTAAGTCGAAATAATTTAACTCCTGGGCAATAGCATTTTCTATGGATAAAATTCCAAGATCTGACAGTCTTTCCTGACACATAGTAGAACGTAGGTAAGTTTTTATAAGTTTTAATTTACTGAAACTTCATTCTCCTTAAGCGACAGTTACAGGTACAGTCAACAAGATACGTAGCGCTGTCCACACATTCGGAAAAATATCCTGCCAATCATTTTGATTAACCCTTAAAAGCCCTAAAACGCGATGTACCACCTTTTTTGTAACAAATACTGCACGGTGGTATCAAAATTGTACCACCAATTAAACCGTCTTTCATTGCCGTATGATACTTTAAAATGGTACCACTAAAAAAATAAAAAAAAATTTTTTTTTCGAGTGCCGCAAGGGCGAAAATATTTGCTATTTTTCTGTGCCTCTAAGGGTTAATAAGCCAAAGAACTTTTAACGTGTCTGCTGATTGAAGATCCTTTAATAATGGGTTCAGACTCATAAGTTCCTCAACCAATTCAAAACCAGACACGTCACATTTATCCTCATCGGTTAACTTGATTTGCAAAACATAACAAAAGCTATAATTGCCAATCTGGCAATCATTGGAGACCCGTATGGTGATATTCGTATCAAAATTCGAACAGTTATACCAAAATTCCACTTTGAAGTCAAACCCCAAACAGCATCGAAAAGTACGGGAACATGAGATTTGTTCTTTGCGACTTGAAAGAGTAGAAATTTACACAATCGGGATTAAAAATTTACACCTATAATTCACATCCGCGTAAAAGAAGCGAAAGAAGTGACGAGCACGATCTTTGGGGCAACATTCGCTTCATGAAAATCCTGCGGCGATAGAGCAGCATTTGATGGTTTTCGGGCCGAAATAGTGATTGGCTGTGGAGCCTGAACGTCAGTTTAATTTTGAAGAAGCGTGTGATGGAAAAAGTGACGAAACTGCTGCCACTAAAGTTTCATTAAAGCTCCCCGTCTGAGAAACACCAAAAAAAATTGATGCCTTCAGCCGCCATATTTCTCACTGACATTTGATGGAAACGATTTCGTTTCGAGAATTAAATTTCTTATTTCAGGCGAATGACTGAAGGATATTGCATAAAAAGTGGATAGCATACATTTTTGAAACAGCATAATTTTATTGGCATCAAAATTTCATTGCAAAAGAAAAAAAAATTTTACCGATAAAAAAAAATTAAAGAAATTTTTGATTAAAAACAAAATAATTCGATGGCCCATTAAAATCTGTTTAAACTTCAGATCCAATATTGTCGAAAAATTTTAATGGCAATTAAAATCACGACATGCAACCGGAAGAAAAGTCCATTATAAAATAACACTCCACAAAAGTTTCCATTAATTTGTCGCCATTAGATTTTTCTCGTTCGTCTTCTGCTTACGTTTTTATTTGTTCATCTCTGTTTACTAGCAAGCATTCGAGGGAGAAAGAAAACCCGCTCGATGATTTGTGTAATTGTGTGATATAAAGCCGTCAGATGACGCTCGCGCATGTGGCAACTAATTACGTCCCTGTCGTTATAATTGCGACGTAGCAAACCGCAGAAAAGTGTTCCCCACTATGTGTGTCGTTGCGCGTCTCATACGCACGACTAAGGACGTGTTTTCTACATAAATTGCTTATCGCCGTGATCTGCATGGTGACGAACTATGGGGATAAACATCATATTTGCTGCCTAAAATGCTATTTGGGACTTTCCAATAAGATTTTTTAAAATTTATTCCAATCGGATTTTGATGTATGGGAGTTTTATGTAGAATCATATCCTAAATAACTTTTGTTCTTGCACTTTTTTGATAAGATGCACCGTTTTTGAGATATTCACAAAAAACGATTTCGTTCGTATGGGGGGTACCCCCCCTAATGGTCCATTTTTGCCCATTAACGAACTTAGCCTCACATTTTACGAAAAACGGATCTGTACAAAATTTCAAGTCTCTAGCTCAATCCGTGCGCCCGCAATCCGCGCCACAGACAGACGGACAGACGGACGGACAGACAGACAGACAGACAGACGGACGGACGGACGGACGGACAGACGGACGGACATGGAAAATTCAACTTTTTTCATCATTCTAAACACACTGGTGTAATTCATTTTTTTGTGCGATGACGGGATCTTGGCGTTACAAACGGTAAGGCAAAGTTAATATACCCTTTGGTTTCACCATACGGGTATAATCAGCACAGGCTTTTTGCAATATGAACTTTTCAGGAATTATTTTGATGTTATATAAAAACCGCCATGTAGAGTAATTTCGGGTATTGTGGTACACCTTCTTTTATTTTCATAATAAATCACTAGTTTTTAAAGCAATTATGTTAGAATTTTGTTTACGATACCTCAAGAGGCTTGCCTATAAAATTCCACAGCAATGTTACCAATCATAAACATAAAAACAAGAATATGATCAAAAAAGTACACTAACTGAAAAAGTCGTCCTTCGAAAAATTGGCGGGTAATGTGGTATACTGTTTCATCCATTCAAATATTAAATATTTGTATGGAAGAAATAGTATGCCACATTAGCCGTTTTCACCATGACAAACCAAAAAAATGATTTCTTAGTCAAATTCGCCGCAATCCAAAAATGTTTCTTTCAAGAACCAAATGTGTTGTCTAAATAATCGTTCACTGATTCACAGTTAAAAAAACAACTTAAAGTTGGCTTTCGAGATTCACTTGAATGTGGAGACAATAAAATTTTGATTTTGCTCAAAAACGTTTTTCAGAAAATTCCGGTATAACCTGATAAAACAAGGACTTGTCAACATCAACAATGGTTACCGAATTTCACAAATAACAGTTTTGTATGTTTGATTTTGCGATGGGACATCTCATATCCGAGAAATGATGGTGTACCACATTACCCGCCTATACCACATCACCCGAACTTACTCTATCATTGAATTTTGATAGTTGTCTAAATCGAGTGACCAATGCGTGTGGACTCGAGTTGTTGTTCAGCGTTGTCGTTACAACTGTACGTGGAAAGGCCCATTCATTTGCGCGCCCGATCGGTCGTCGGTCAATAACGAGTCGGTGGCGGCGGTCGCGTTTCGGTTGATTTCGGCGCCCCCTCATGACGGCGCCCGGTGCGGTCGCACCGTTCGCACCGCCCTAGAGCCGCCGCTGCTTACAGAACCTTCCGTTTCAAATTTTGAAAATCTAACACAGCTAAAAACCTGCTCCTGGCAACACAGATCATTTTGCAAAAAACCGCGTAAAAATCGGTCCAGTAGTTTTTGAGTTTTGTAATCTCAAACGGACAGACAGACAGACAGACAGACAAACATCCATTTTTATATATATAGATAAAAAAATACTGAGCCTGGGTATAAAATCGGTTACAAAACCCCTATACATAAGTATTTATGACATTATCAAATAACTGAAGCCAGAATCAAAACATGAGAAAAGATCCAATTGCCAGGCAGCAATTGTGAATACTTAATGCCAACAGACCGAATTTTTATAACAAAAATTTTTTGTACGAAGGAGGGGAGAATGAGTGGCCCGATTTTGCCCGTGCATCACTTTTTTGAGACATCCATTTGTAGCAAATTTCTAGCTCAATTCGTTCGAAAAAAGTCCCTAGCTCAATTCGTTCGAGTTTTGCCGTGTTAGGCGGAAATAAAAATCTTTTGTCATCTCAAACACTTTTGTGTCATTCATAGTTCTGCCCGATGATTGGTTAGAACTTTATTTTTATTAAAATCACTCAAATATGATTATTTTCGTTTAATTAACATTTAATTATTAATTTTCTTCCACATTACTGCTCGATATAAGCTCAGTGTTGTGCCGGCTTTTTACGTAAAGTAATTTACCTAGTTTTTTACACGTAAAAAAGTACGCGTAAAAAACCTCGATTTTAACGTAAAAAATGTAAAAAACGTAAAAAACCTGTAAAAAACCTAAAACATTGATGATAAAAAATTTAATAAGTAGCCATTCACTAAATATAGTAATTATTCGTAAACAAATCATCTTAGAACAATAAAAAGGTTAATAGTCTTCAGCAAACACAGAAAAGTATTCAAAAGCATTTCCTCTTGAAAGTGAAAAAGATTTTAAACTCGGAGTTCAAAAACTGTTTATATCCTTTCATTACATTACGTCCGCCTACTCATTTTAATGTTAATTAATGTGAATAATGTGGAGAGATTTGCGACATATGGGCTATTTTAAAGAAACATATTTGGACTAGTTCTTGCCGCAACAAGCGTAATTTTAAAGTTTGCATCAAAAAATCGTTTTTAAACACAAGGAGACTCATTCCGAAGACGGAAATTGAAACACAAAATGTATAGCAGAGCCTTGACAAGATCTGAACTAATATTGCAAAACGCCACAAGTTTCCTCCCGTCTTTCAACAGGATCATTAAAAAAACACAGCTGTAATTAATTACAGTTTTTGAATTAGAGAGCCTATAATCTACAGAGCCTATAATCTAGAGAGTGGACATCCGGACGTATAAAAATGGTCGAAAAACTGAAAAACCTTCGCGAAAATTTCGAAAATTCACTTATTGTCAAAAATAGTTACCAAAATAATTACAATTGGTTAATAAAAGCATAATATTCATGACTGAAGTGTTTAAAAAAATTAAAAAGTTGTGTCCGATTTAAAAAAAGGAAAAGAAATTCAAAAAACTGGAAAAAAGGAAAAGAAATTCTAAAAACTGGAAAAATTCCATTCAAACAACTGTTCTAATTTGAGTTGATAGACTGTCCTACTTAGTAGTACAGTCTATTAAGTGCTGATGTCCACTCTCTATATTATAGGATCTCTAATGTATGAAGTGAATTAATCAGAATGGCATCCTGCACAATTTTGTTTGTCACCGTTATTCGTTATCTTTTACCGTTATTGAGATATTTAGATTAAAATATAAAAAAATATATTTTTGCAAATTACTTGCAAACTAATGGTTTTTCGACAAATTAATTTAAGGAAGAATTGTAGATGTTAAAATTTTCTACATTTTTGCCATTTACCGTAAATTGATATCTTTTACAGTTCTCAAGTTATCTCAAATTTTGAACGTTTTTGATATTTTTGAATAAACCAAGAATTTATTGGGAGGTCGTCTTAGGTTGACAACGCGACAGGGCTCTAGCGTAAATTGCGCAGGATCGTAGATTTTGTAGAAGAAAGTTTTGTGTTGATCACAACTGATATTTTTTTATTGCAATGTAATCCAAATAAGTTATTGATTTTAATACTTTTTTATTAAAATTTAATGCTACCGCATTGATTTTTTTAATGCTTTTTTGTATATTACAATGTAATGCAAATGCGCTATTTAAAAAAAATATTTTTCTTTTCAAATTTAATATTGTCATTAAAATTTGATTTATTTAAAAAGGGAGCCATTTAAAAAACAGAGCTTTTTTAAAACCTGAGTTTTTTTTAATAGGGGAAGCCAGGGCTAGTATTAACAAAATTTGGAAATCGGGTCATGTTTTTTTAACAAGTAATATTTTTGATATTGTGTTTATATCTAGTCATACTGTAGGTCTTCAGGTATCATAAGAAATAAAAAAAAGTTTCAACCAGGTAGTCACTATATGAAAAAAATCATTTTTATGAAAAAATGTCATCGGTTAAAACTAACCCCGGTCACGGGGCTAGTTTTAACAACGATGGGGTAAGTATTAACATAAGTTTTAACATGGGAATAATTAAAAGAAAAGATTTTTTTTTCACAAAAATTATAAAATAAACAAAATATATATCCTTTTAAATTCAAATATATTAATTATCACAAAAACTAATAAACTGAACCAAATAAATATCCTTTTCAAAGAACATAAATTGACAAAAAAAATTAAGTCGTTTTAAAAAACAAAAACAATTATTATTATCTAAAAAAAGGTTTCAGCGAAGCTTTTTTGTACATAATTTGTATCTATAAAAACATAGTATGAGAATTCTTACTCTATGTCTATAATATTATATTGTTAATTCTTGCCCCATGGGTTTGTTAATTTTAGCCCCGACACTACTTTTTTTGAATTATTAACCACACACAAAAATATAGTTAAGGATTGTAATAAAACCAAAGGATATTATTAATTATAGCTTCATTAACTTACATTATCGGCAAAGTTATATTCAATAATATAAAAAACTAAGACAGAAATCAAAATATTCCAAACCATAAAAAGTTCGTTTACCAGCTAAATTTCTGTCTTTGTGCTAAACATTCACTGGCAATTAACTGTTTATGACTGATGAGTCACGATATGATTGACCTTATCGAATGATGGACAAAAACCAAATTTCGAGATTCTGGCTCGTATATTTCGGCGGGAATAGGCTTGTTAATACTTACCCCTGTTAATTCTAGCCCCGGGTTCCCCTACTTCCCTTTTGCCTCGGATGTTGTGAATTATAACGAAGGAAAAGTTTTAAAAATATTGAAAAACAATACAAATTTTATTGAAAAATTTCGAAATCCAGAACTGGATTTAAAAGTTAGTACAAAAAGTATTAAAAATATACCCATTTAATGCTGTCGGCATTATATAATGCTTATTTTTATTACAATCTATCAAACTCTAAAAAAATACTGAAAAATAATACAAATTTGATTGAAAATATAGTTGGCAATTTTAGAAAATTGATATTTAATAGGAGAAGTATTAAAAAATGTAGAATTCCAGAAGTGGGATTGAAAATTAGTACAAATATTTTAACCGTGTAAGTTTTCATATACAGTATAAAAATCTGAAAACGCCCTTAAAAAACCCTTTTTAAGCTGTCAGCTGTCAAAAGACATAGTGATAACATCGATGTACGGAAAAAATCCGCATAGGAAACGTTTCTATAAAATATGGTAAAACGATTATAGGACTCGTTACTAGTGCTAGTTTTCGTGGAATTATTACTATATATTTAGGGCTGAGAAAATAATGGACTTATTCCAACAGAAGTAGCACCCGTTCCTAGTTTTTACTGGAGACATTCCTATACTGAAGAGGAAACAATGCTATATTATGGAATGGAATCGTTCCCATTGTTTTTAGAAGTATCTCCAATATTATGTACACTGAGAGAAATACCCCATTGCGATATTTACAATGATGCATTGTAAATCTTCGCATTGTAAAAACTTTCCCCAAATTGGAAAAGCACGCAATTTTCAATATAAACTTATTGATCTTACATATACATTAATATGAAAACAGGGAAAACTATGTTTTCATGGTAAATTTTACATTGTTTGTTGATGAATTGATATGTACTATTGAAAAACCCAGAGTAAAATGCAAAATAATATAAATCATATATAATTTTACATTGAAGATTTGTAAATTTTACAATTTTCCATATCATTTAATACATGTGAGTTAATAAAATCCGAAATTACATTTTTCGACTTTACATTTTTCGACTTACATACGAAATTACATTTTTCGACTATAAAATCATGCATTTCAACTTATACTTTTATATTT
The DNA here is from genome assembly GCA_964034945.1 of Chrysopilus asiliformis. Taxonomy (NCBI): domain Eukaryota; kingdom Metazoa; phylum Arthropoda; class Insecta; order Diptera; family Rhagionidae; genus Chrysopilus; species Chrysopilus asiliformis. Next base: position 57,303,083 of record OZ035960.1, read on the forward strand.
TTGTGAGGTTAATTTTGTATTTTCAAATGTAAAAAAAAAAAAAAATTTGATGCCTTCAGCCGCCATATTTCCCATTGACATTTGATGGAAACGATTTCGTTTCGAGAATTAAATTTCTTATTTCAGGCGAATGACTGAAGGATATGGCATAAAAAGTGGATAGCAGACATTTTTGAAACAGCATAATTTTATTGGCATCAACATTTCATTGCAAAAGAAAAAAAAATTTGACCGATAAAATAAAATTAAAGAAATTTTTGATTAAAAACAAAATAATTTGATGGCCCATTAAAATCTGTTTAAATTTCAGATCCAATATTGTCGAAAAATTTTCGTGGCAACTAAAATCACGACATGCAATCGGAGGAAAAGTCCATTATAAAATAATACTCCACAAAAAGTTTCGATTAATTTATCGCCATTAGATTTTTCTTGTTCGCTTTCTGTTTACGTTTTAATTTGTTCATCTCTGTTCACTCACCAAGCTAAGTAACCATTCGAGGGAGAAAGAAAACGCCGCATATTTGCTGCTTAAAATGCACAATATGGGTATCAATTCATATGGCAAAATGTTGAATTCACAATGCGGCCGTGTTTCACATTACTCAATGTAAATCTTACAATTTTGCGCAATGGCGCCCTTTTATAGTTGAAACATACGAATTCATATGCGTTTTCTATGACTTTTTCGCTCAGTGTAGGACTCAATTCAACAGAAATTTTGAGACCAATTTTAAGTGTTGGCGGACACATTCATATGCAGATAGGATTCAGCGAATATGTTAATTTAAGACCAATTTTTGTATTCGATTATAATTCGCATGTTGTGGTTTGCGAGCTCGTGGTTTATATAGCTTACACCACAAATAAACATACCCAGACAACCAGTGCCCATAGAAGCATCTGAGCCCATTTTTAACGCGTAGCCGACAGTCGTAGCTGACAAAACGCTTTGGTTTTAGAGAGCTTAAAAGCTTTCATTGCATCGACGAAGAATAAAATGCCGAAACGAACCGACTACGATCGTTTGCTAGATATCCTCTTCCCTTTGTGCCTTTCGGCGATCAAATAGAATGTTGGATTTCCTTTTTTGTTTTTCTATTTCGCCTTTACCATCATTGCATGCGACTTCAATTTAGAGTGGCAATGAAAGCTTTCAAGCTCTGCCATGAGCCAACAAAAGCGTTTTGTCAGCTACGACTGTCGGCTACGAGTTAAAAATGGGTTCAGATGCTACTATGGGCACTGGTTATCTGGGTATGTTTATTTGTGCTTACACTCTAACACTTGTATTAGACGAATTTCTTAATTAGAGAACATTTTATTACTCGACTTGTTTGATATCTCGAATACTTTTAAGCCTCTCGAACTTCCTTATCTCGTATATTCGATAACTCGAATTTTCGTCGGTCTCCTTTAGATTGGACAGAATCCAATAAAAAAAGTAATCAATCCCATTCGGATAGGTCTTGGTGCTATAATTATAGGAACCAATCCTATTTTAAATGAGAATGTTACGCATTATATAGGAGAGACACCCAAAAATCAATGGAGACATTACGTTTTATGGGATTCATTGCTCTCATTTTAGGATTGAGTCCCTTACAAAAGGGAATGACTATGTCGTTTTTCCCATAAATATGGGACTGGAGCATGCATTTTTGTTGGAACGGTTCCCATCTGTTTTTTTCCGTGTGCTTTAGGACTCTAGTACTTCCAAAAATGAACTAATCATTCTTTCGACCACCCAATATAATACACGACATCACACTTTCCGTTTAAATCACCATATATATAAATATTTATGAATAGTACTATAACGAATCGGTAATGATGACTAATTGTGCAATGCTTCTTGAAGTTTTAGAAGTAACCTGAAGGCAAGCTGGATTTAAGAGGTTTAAAGGAATTTGCTTTAATAATTCTGGATTTACATATTCTGTGCACAAATTGTTTTGTTGAACTAGTTTCAGAAAATATGAATGAGGTTTCATCGGACCTGATTGACTTTGAATTTAAATGGAGTGTTTTAACACAGAACAAATGTATATACAAAAAACAATCGTGTCAACGATATTCAAAGATTTTTTTCCTGGATAACTTACGAATAGTCAGTGAAGGTGTGATGTTGTGTGAAAATTGATTCAACCTGAACTAATAAAAGACTTGCAGGCTTCTTAAAGTTGTTAAGGTAGCTTCTAGAAAGCAGGCACTATTTGCCATCCATAAATTTCGGCTTAATACCCATTTGGGTATTCCACATATAATATACTCGTAAGTGTTCATACATTCGTGTTTTTGATTGCCCTTCCGAGGTGGCTGTGCTTTGAAATCAAGGCCAGTTCCAGTTCAATTCGATTCCCGTAATCAAATATTACATTTATGTCGTGTCGTAAATATTGAGGTAAATGTTCTTGGCCAATTACACTCGACAGTTTGATATGATTTTTGAACTGTCTTCATACTGGAATATTACAAATACTTTTCTACTTAATTGGCTAATTACAAATAATTTAATCTGGTAATAAAATCCACAAAATTGAAAGGAATTGACATTAGAGGACAACCACAAGTAATTTGCCACATTATTTCCATTCATAAATTATTAAATTTAATATACCTATATAGTGGAATATACTTAAAACCATAAGAAAAATTTGTTGCTGTATGGAATGTATTTTTATGTCCTTTTTATATGATTTAAAAAAAATCAAGTATAGGGTAAGGTGCGGATAGAAGCCGCACCTTTCGGAAAAACGCTGTGAATTTCTCATACCCATTTAATTATAAATCTCTAGGATAATTTCATCGTTCATCTATATCCTTGTGAAATTTCAGAATTCTGGGGTGAATAGGAAAACAGCAGGGAGAAAAATAAAAAGGATCGAATTTTGATACAGATAGATGCCTCACCCGGATAGATGCCTCACCCGGATAGATGCCTCACCCGGATAGATGCCGCAGTAGGTACGGATAGATGACCATGGGTCGAACGAATAAAAAAACCATGAATTATTGAAAAACTAGCCTGCATACCCGTCGTTGCCGGGTTAAGTTTTTTCAAAATTTTTTTTTGATGGTCTATGTTGGAGCTAAACTTCAGGCCAATCGGCTCTGTAGTTTCCCGCGAAAGGGTAACATAGAGGAAGAGGTAAGTTCACTTTACTCCCTCCCCTTACTCTCCCATCTCTCGGGCTACTTCTTAATGGGTCTATGTTGGGGCTGGACCCCCGACGAACATCTATGCCAAATTTCATGTGAAAAATGTGCATCGATCGTTCCGACTTCTACGAACAGTACCGCGTAGCTCAAAATTTCTCTCTTTAGAGAAGGAAAGAGAAAACATAAAAAAAAACACACAAAGAAAGCATAAAAAGAGTATAAATGTGAAATCTGTACTACAAGCAGCAAACACAGCATAACAGCAGCAGTGAAAATTTAGATTTTGATTTTTAAACATAACAAAAGCTATAATTGCCAATCTGGCATTTATTGATACCCGTATGCTGATATTCGTATCAAAATTCGAAAAGTTGTACCAAAATTCCACTTTGAAGTCTAACTTCCCAATAAGATTTTTTAAAATTTATTCCAATCGGATTTTGATGTATGGGAGTTTTATGTAGAATCATATCCTAAATACCTTTTGTTCTTGCACTTTTTTGATAAGATGTACCGTTTTTGAGATATTCGCAAAAATCGTTTTCATTCTTATGGGGGGTACCCCCCTTAATGGTCGATTTTTGCCCATTAACGAACTTAGCCTTGCATTTTACGAAAAACGGATCTGCGCAAAATTTCAAGTCTCTAGCGCCCGCAATCCGCGCCACAGACGGACGGACGGACGGACATGCTAAATTCAACTTTTTTTTATTATTCTAAACACACTGGTGTAATTAATTTTTGAGTGTGATGACGGGATCTTGGCGTTACAAACGGTAAGGCAAATCTAATATACCCTTTGGTTTCACCATACGGATATAAAAACGTAACTACACGATTTACTACAGCGGTGACGGTCACTTATCAGGGCTACATGGAACAGGATTCATCAACATTGGCAAGTTACAAAAAAATGTTTTAGGATTTACTCAAATAAACAACAGAATATGTAAAATAGGAATAAAAAGAAGATTCTGTAATATCACTATCATCTCAGCATAAGCACCTACGGAAGATAGTGACGAAGAAATTAAAGACTCTACGAAGAACTAAGCCAGATATGTTGGGGATTCCAGCGCTAAAATCGGTAGAGTACACATAAAACACATGAAAGCAGGCAAATTTTCGCTACATGAATTTACCCGTGCAAATGAGCTACGTCTGTATCAAGTCGCCAGTGAAACATGATCAACCAAAGGACTTCATATGAACTAATAGAGCCAATCAAATCGAGTTAATAGAACTAATCAAATCGATCATATATTAATATCAGCTAGAAAGGCAGAGTCGATAATGGATGTGCGAACTTGCAGAGGCGGAAATTGCGATAGTGACCTTTTTCTTGTAAAGTTGATGCTACGGCCAGGAATTTCGAACTCTGCTAAAAACAAAGGATCCAAGGAATGTAGCTGATGCTCTAAGTTTCTTAAATGCTCTAGTCGGCGTGATGGAAGGAAAGGCATTTTTTTATGCTGACCCAATCATCGAAAATGTTGTCAGATACGAGGGCGGCATCAGCCGGGCCTCTTATTGTTTGTCGGATTTCTTAGAATTCAGGGAAACAATTGCGTTATAGAGTCTAGAACAAGGATCCCAAAAAGTAGTCGATATCCATTCATTTATTTACGTGATAAATAACATGGATAAAAACATATGCTCTTTAAAATAGCCAAATATAGCGTGATATACAGGGCCTAAGATTTATTATACGGATATTGTTTCGATTAAAATTTTTCTGCACTCAAATTTGAATGACAAATGTAATTTTTTTTTAAATTTTTAGCACTTTCATTTATTTTTTTATAATCTAAATTACTAGTTTTTATAAACCGATAGCGTGTTTAACCAATGATTTTTTCGACATGCAAAAACTCAGATTACTCTTAGAAGAATGTGAAATCTGCTCTTCACTTGTTACCACATGGGTAGCGTTAGAAACATAAACAAATCGAAACACCATAAAAAATTTGTCAGTTTAAAAACTCACGAATGACGGCACTTAATACTCGTACCAAATATAGGCACACACCTAAGATTACATTGAATTAGATTACGTATTGTATTCCACTTGTTTGTAACCTTATAAAAATTATAATATGAAACTAAGCATTATTGAATTCAACACATATTTCACAAATATTTTTATAGAATCCGAACTATACACCTAACGATGATATTCAGACATTATGATAATAATTACGAGAATCTGCTGATCAATATCTTAACCAAAATATAATTTAGAGCAATTTGTCAGCTAAAAACTAACAACCCATAGTCAAACCCTTTTCACAGTATTCAGATTAATAGTGAGAGAATGGCATTTAAGCAAACTTAGCAATAATGATATGCTAGGAGTTTGTTATTTGTTAAGTTAACGAGATTATGGAATTTAGCTTCTTATAGTATCTCTACCTACTTACAAACATAGAATTTAGGTAAACGCACAGCAATTAAACTAAACAAGTTGATGATGCTAAACCTAAACTCTCGAGAATTTGACTTAATATCACAAGTTTTGGTTAAAGTAAGTTGGCCACAATCCCTAATATAAAATTAACATGTTAATTTCATATACAATGTTTTAATTAATATACATATAGACAGCGGGGCAGCTATAGGTTTATCATGGGGGAGGGAGTGACGGGGGGTTGCGAGAGGGGGGGAGGCTTTTGAGTCTAATCTGCTAAGTGTAGAATAGAGCTGTCAAACTCAATTACGACCCACATTGAGTTTTTTTTACACCAAACCGCAGGCGGCATTAAAATAAAAGTTATCAAATCATAAGAGAAAGTAATGCGCCGTAGGCACAATTTTTAGAAACTATTGCTCTGCAGGCGCAAAATTTTAACTGCTAAGGTCAAATGCATCCTTAAATTAAGATTTATATCCTGTCCTCTATTTAAGGGCGACCGCATTTTTTTTTAAATTGGGGGTAACATAGTGCAGCCAGAGCCGTATTAACAAGTTTGAGCGCCCTGGGCTAAATAAAATTTTGCACCCTTACATAGTTTTATTGTAAAAATTCAATTTTATTTTTTTAAAATATTCTTTAATTCAAAACTTAAATATATATTTACGCAAAAGAAAATTCAAAAATTTGTATAAATACATATGTGAATTAAAAAAAAAAAGCAATCAAAATTTCATTGCCTCGGATCGATGGCGCCCCTGGGCTGTAGCCCGATTAGCCCTATGGTTAATTGGGCCTTGAGTGCAGCCCTAGAAAAGCAGCACCGCAACACATTAAAACCGATTCCCCCGGGCGCGTTAAAAATAGGACTATGTATAAAAACATAACAAAAGCTATAATTGCCAATCTGGCAATCATTGGAGACTCGTATGGTGATATTCGTATCAAAATTCGAACAGTTGTACCAAAATTCCACTTTGAAGTCAAACTTTCCAATAAGATTTTCTAAAATTTATTCCAATCGGATTTTGATGTATGAGAATTTTATGTAGAATCATATCCTAAATAACTTTTGTTCTTGGACTTTTTTGATAAGATGCACAATTTTTGAGATATTCACAAAAACCGTTTTCGTTCGTATGGGGGGTACCCCCCCTAATGGTCCGTTTTTGCCCATTAACGAACTTAGTCTCGCATTTTACGAAAAACGAATCTGCGCAAAATTTCAAGTCTCTAGCTCAATCCGTGCGCCCGCAATCCGCGCCACAGACGGACAGACGGACAGACGGACAGACAGACAGACAGACAGACGGACAGACAGACGGACAGACAGACAGACGGACGGACATGCAGAAATTAATTTTTTTTATCATTCTAAACACACTGGTGTAATTCATTTTTATGTGTGATGACGGGATCTTGGCGTTACAAACGGTAAGGCAAAGTTAATATACCCTTTGGTTTCACCATACGGGTATAAAAACGGAATGTGGATATAAACGGAAAAACAGATAAACTACAAAACTCAATTCAGTCGTTGCAGTCTAAAATTTCTTCGAATCAGAAATGTTAAGAAGAGCTATCCTCAAGGTCTATTAAGTATAAGGTCGGTCGCTCAGGCCTCATTATACCCGTATGGTGAAACCAAAGGGTATATTAACTTTGCCTTACCGTTTGTAACGCCAAGATCCCGTCACACGAAAATGAATTACACCAGTGTGTTTAGAATGATAAAAAAAATTGAATTTTCCATGTCCGTCCGTCTGTCCGTCCGTCCGTCTGTCTGTCTGTCTGTCTGTCTGTGGCGCGGATTGCGGGCGCACGGATTGAGCTAGAGACTTGAAATTTTGCGCAGATCCGTTTTTCGTAAAATGCGAGGCTAAGTTCGTTAATGGGCAAAAATGGACCATTAGGGGGGGTACCCCCCATAGGAACGAAAATGTTTTTCGCGAATATCTCAAAAACTGTTCATCCTATCAAAAAAGTGCAAGAACAAAAGTCATTTATAATATGATTCTACATCAACAAGTTTTAAAAAAATCTTATTGGAAAATTTGAATTCAAATGAAATTTTGATACGCCGTTCAATTAAATCACCATACGGGTTTTCAATAATTGCCAGATCGGCAATTATAGCTTTTGTTATGTTTACTGTATTGGTTTGATCTGTGTCGTCATCGCGCGCACTTTCCTCAAGCAGTGAATGAATTGCGAAGAAATACTACACAAATCACTAAAAAATAATAAAACTAACAATAATTATTAACCCAAATTTATTTACGAACAATTTTTTTTTCATTTTTTGTTGTTTTTTAGTTTTGTTGTTACAAAGTTTATTAGTTTTACTTATATTACTCTTATTCAAAAACTTTATGCAAATAAATGTTCGTTGCTTAATATAAGAGCTAATCAATTCTAGGGGAATGTTTTCCTCTTTTGTTTATTGAAAAGGAGTTCTGATTTAAAGTCTCGAACAAACTGCTCCTCTAGGAAATGATTCGAGCACACATATCCGCCGTTAACCCCGCAAAATTTTGCACACTTACTTAACTCTAATTTCCAAATTTTTCTGAAAAGGGTGAAAACTAAGTGAGAATTTTTCCGAATCAGAAAATCTATTCGTACACACGGAAATCACACATTTTCGGTTCACTTTCTTTGTTGTAGCAATTTTATGAAGTTTTGTTTTTGTTATTTCCACTTTATAAGTTATACATAAGGACACAAAGTAAAAAAAAACCTTTTAATTTATTTGATCTCCAAAGAAAGCAAAGCAAACATTTACAGGTATCTACGAGAAAGTGATGCAATTTTGACAGCTGCGCGCAATGACGTCACGCACGCACTCACGCTCAACTTTATGTGTAGCGATTCTTTCGCAACGACCGACCTTATACTTAATAGACCTTGAGCTATCCTAGTTAGATAACCTTGTCCCATTGTATTTCTAAGTTCAGCAGACGATGTTGACAAAAACTTGTCTAATCGCGAAAAAAATAAACAATTTTGTGTTCACATCATATCATACTAATATATAAAAATGAGTTGGTGTCTGTCTGTATGTCTGTTCCTCTTTCACGCAAAAATTGCTGAACCGATTGACTTGAAATTTGGCATGAGTGTCTGTGGTAGTTCTGGTTCCAACATAGGCATACGGAAAAGTAGCGCGAGGGGTGAGGGGGAGTAAGGGGAGGGGGTCAAGTGATCTCGAAACTTAGCTCTTCCTCTATGTTACCCTTTCGCGGGGAAACTACCGAGCCGATTGGCCTGAAATTTAGCTCCAACATAGACCATTAAAAAAAATTGAAAAAACTTAACCCGGCAACGACGGGTATGCAAGCTAGTTTCTTATAATTTCGATTGCAGTAAAATCACCGCTGCACTGAGAGAAGTCGAGTAAAGGGCGGCAAGCAGGACTTTTTTAGGTAGTGGCGGAAAAGTTCTTCTCTATGAGATGTCTGTTTATCTACAGATGCCATGTATTAACTTGGAGCAAGCGAAGTTCGCCTAGAATATTAGAAAAAGTTTGCCTGAGGTAGGGGTTGCGACGATGTAAGAGATTGTAGATTTTAGCATGCCTATAAGAGGTGGACAATTTTCTCAGGACAGGCTCACATTATAACTGCGCACGGGAAACTAAAAAAAATGGCGAAAATACCTTCATTTGTGTTTACAAAAAAAATTTTTTTTAACAATTTCAGTCTGTTGTAGAAGATCGACCCAAATTCGTGTCGAGATCGACTGGTAGATCGCGATCGCCTGGTTGGGCAGCACTGGTATATATACTTTGGAATGGGTGCTAGAAGTAATGGAAGTTTCAGGGCTTGGAACATGTGGCAGGAAGCAAAATGAAATGAAAGTGTATCCTGTGTAAGTAAATCTTAAAAGTGTAAGTGTAAAGCAAAAGTGTATTCAAATTTCGAAGAAATAAACGTTTTAGAAAGAAGCCAATTTTGGACTAAATTCCAACTTTATATATGAGTTTCACATTACTCAGGAACTCTTCCTGTATTAAGGTAGAAATACACGACGAGAGACTTTGGTCTCTGGTCTCCAGGGTACAAAAGGCAAAAATCTCCAAAGTGAATACACGATCACAGACATTTAAGTCTGGAGATCAAAAAATATATCTCCGGAGACGTTTACTAAAAAGTCTCTAAAAGCAAAGTCTCTGGAGTGCATACACGACGCAGGTATCTCGTCTCCAAGCATAACAACAATATCACTAATCTAAAATATAAAATAAGTAAAAACACTTTTTTTCTTTATAAAAACTGACCTTTAATCTCAAAACAACGAAACAAATTCTCGTTCCCACAAAACAATTTCCTGAAATGTCAAAATTCGTCTCCGGAGACCAAGAGATAGATATCAAAACGTTTTGAAGACCGGAGAAGCATTAAAGAGACTCTCTCATTAGTAGCTACACGGCAAGAAACTTAAGTCTCCCAGAGACCCTAGAGACTTGATACTTGGAGACAAATCTCCGGTCTCCGAAGTGTATACACAGGTCTCTTTGTATGCAGAGGCGAAATTTTTGGTCTAAGAGACCAAAGTCTCTCGTCGTGTATTTCTAGCTTTACACGCCAAAAACTTTCATCCAATTCTGTTCAATTCTAAAACAATTTTTTTCTTTATAAAATCTAGCATACCCTTTTTCCCGTTATCTTTTGGTGAAATTGGTAAAAAAAAGTGTCCGATGTGGGAATTTTTAAAAATTCGATTCAGTTTCTGTGATTTATTGAATTCTACCACATTTTTCTCTATTATTCGAATTTCATAATTAAACCCGTTCTCGAGATATAACTATTTTCTCGGGAATTATTCATTTTATTTACTTTTTTTCTGAAAATATCAAAGTGTATTCTTTATTACGTGGCATACACACTCTTATGACGTTTTCGACTGGCAGATTCAGGGCAGATTCAGAGCACGCTCTACCCCAGTTTAGAGCAAGGTATTTCGAGCAGATCTCGAGTAGATTTCGAGCACCTCTGCTTGGGAGTCGAGCATTTCTCAAAGAACAAGAAGAAGCATAAAACAAATTAAAATTAATTTTGATATATTCCCCTTAAGTTGACACTGCACTAATATATTTCTGACCAAATGAAATTCTTCTTCACTAGATGAAGAAGAATCCAAGAAATCAAAATCATAAATATCTTCCATTTACGATTCCACACGATTTTGTTAGCCTTAACCTCAAAAGAGCAACTCAAATCTGACTACATTAGGCAGATCACAAAATTGCTCGAAAAATGCTCTTTTAGTGCTCGCATACGGAGTACTTGCGTCACTCGAACACGTAACTCTTTTTCGAGCGATCAAAAAATCTCAGTCGAACACAAGATCTCAGAGTGAGCAAATTTAGAGCAACTTCAGAGCAAAAAGAGCATGCCAGTCGAAAACGCCATTATATTGAACATATTCTGCCGAAACTCCGTCAAATGACTAAAATATATCAAGGGAAAGGGCTGATAAAGAATTTCAAAATTGTCTGAAAATCGAGCTGTCTAAGATGAAAACTTAATCAAAATCACTTTAGAAGTCTAGGAAATGGCCGGAAGTATTGATAGAAAGTATTTATGAAAATTAAAACACAACCAAATTATGTTATTCTTTTGAGTGCATTTAGAAAGTGCATATGTTTAAGAAACTTATGTTAATTTTTATCAATTTTTTTTTACATTTTGTTTAAACCCTTTTCATAATTGTTTTAAATTTTATTATTTTCAGTCATTAAATAATTGAAAAATATATCTTTACGATAATTAAGCGATGTAATAAATTTTTTATGGAAAATTTTCTGACAAACGATTACGTCGTTATTCTCAGAGGACCTTTTGTTTCGAATTTTGAAATTCCAACACCAGATTCGAGATCAGCGACCCCGAAAAACCCCCTGAAGTATGTTTTTTCGAGAAACAATTGGATCCTTTTTCCGTTATCCTTACAGGATCTTCCGTTCCGAATTTCAAAATTTTTACATCAGAAATAAATTCGCCTTATTTTTCCCAATAACTTTACCATTTACCATAATTTCATATTTGCTACGGTTTTCGAGCTATTTTCGGTCTTCCACCGATGTCACAAAATATCATGTTTTGAAAACACTGTGGGGTGGGGTCATAAATTAGCCAAATACCGACAATGTAACTTCTTTTCACTTCTCCCTGCAAGAGTTTGGTATATTCCCCGTAGTGAAAAATTGCAGGCCATTCAGTAAAATCTCTATTGAGCAGTGATTTGAATATTTCAACTTTATCACAAAATAAAGGCGAAGTTCATTTAGTTTTGATTGCTTTTCCGTTAATATTGAAATTTATTCCATTTTTGTAATATTCTTGCGATAAAAATGTCCAAATTTATCACCAAAAACTTAAACATAAAAAATGCTTGTTGGCTGTTTTATCTGTGGTAACTGCTGTAGTTGGGTCTATCCATCGGATGATCCTCCGCTCAAACAAGGATAATAGGTTAAAATTAATTTTCTGCTAAAATGAACATACAAAATTACTGAAGACTCAAGGTAGAAACGGTTTAGAAGCTTGCAGTAGAATCCATAGTTATTCAGATTTCACAGTAATACCTGAATTTAATAAGTAAATAGATTATTTTATTAGTTTACAAAGGTATCCTCTCACCGCTACACTCACCGACTTTCACAAAGAAATTGCCCGATCGATTTTTACGAAAAATCATGATCTGTAATAAATTTTAATAAAAGACAATTTTAGACTTACATCTGTGCTTTACTGTAAAAATCAACGTGAATGTAAATTTTATACATTTAGAGTAATATCGGATATGTGTGTTGGAGAAGAGACGAATAAAATGCACTCAATCACTTTTGATGGTTAACCCGGGGCAGTTATCGTAAACGTCTTTGAGCATTTCCTATGCTCGTGTACTACGCTCGTTACATTGAACATTGAGCATTTGAACGAACATAATATATCGAAGAATCGCGGCCTCTTCTTTTATGATTGTGTTAGCATTGGCAAAGGATGATGCTCCTTGATGGATTGGCTATAAGCGAAAATTTATTGTACGATGTGGCTTTTGTATAGATTTCTTGCCTCTTCTCTCTTGAGTTGTTTGCCAAGTCGACGGAAATTGACATTAAACTTGAGTTTTTATTTCAGAATTTATTTTGTCTTGCTGATCACAGGCTTAATAATCTTTAAATGACGGATGGCATAAAATGTAGAAACAGATTATCACAATTTCTTTAAGTTATTCCTTGATTTATTTTTTTTATAGTTCCAATATTCTAAATTATGTAATGGTTTTATTGCCATTCTTGAGTACTAGTTGAAAAGCAGTGATGCAAACTGTTTTTTTGAATACCAGCAAAAAAGAACCCTTAAAATTTCAGTAAACCAAAATGAAATTTTCAAATTTTAGAAACCAAAACCAATACTACTAAAAACCCAAAATCAAATTTACCCTTGAAACACGCAGAAAACTTGCATTTCAGAAAATTGATCTTAAATTTAAAATGACAAACTATATTTACATAGTGATACAATTACATAAATAGAATAGCCGTCTGTTAAATAGAATAGAAAATATTTGGATGCTGGAACGTAGAAACCTCCACTGGCGGAGGGAAATCCAGATTTCTAAATTTTTTAAAACTTCGAAAAAATAATAATTACAACAAAAATAGCGAGCTTGTTTGCATTTTAGCAAAAAGTCACGATTTTTTATAGATTTTGTTCACATTCACGATTTTTTTAAATTTCTCTGCTAGTTTTATTCAGAATTTATTTCGCGAAGTTTATTCATCTATCGCAAAATGAATTCACTTAGCAAAAGCTGTCAAAATTTGATTTTATTCTGTCGATTTTATGTGAAAAAAACTTGAGATCAGGTGTCTGTCAGAATTAAATTGTTGCATTTTGTGTCGTAGTAAAGACGGTTGTGAAACATGAATTTAGTGTCGAAGAATAAAATTCGCGTGATAAGAAGTCAGTTGTAAATGATCCCTTAAAAGTAATACATATTCAAATAATAGAATAACTAAACATGTAAAATAACTGAAAATGTAAAAAGAATAACTAAAAATGTTAAATTTTTACTTATGTAGCTGAGATTTTTTTTTAAGCAATCTAAAACAACCTGTTTTCTTCAAGCTTAGAATCTTACTGTCTGTATAAATGTTGACTTTGATTTGGTATTCTTTATGCGAAGTAACTTTTCTTATAGATTTTGATGCACTGAATACGAAAATGAGTACGAAAAATGAAAAATTAGTTTTAGTTTTTGAAATAATGATTTCTTAATATTTTTCATAAAACTTCTAAAAAAAGGGTCATATTTTTATTATTATGCCGAATTTAGGCGTTGTCTTTTTGCTGCTCGTTTATATTCTGGTTCTGGAATGTCTGTAGTAATAGTCTAGCAATAATCCGCCAGCATAGAAACGTTCCATTTACCCTGATATCGTTTTTTCATATTAGCAATATCCTGATGAAAGAGTTCTCCATGGTCGTCACTTAGTGCTCCATAATTGAATGGAAAATAGTCCAAATGGGAGTGCAAAAAATGAATTTTCAAGGACATGTTACAGCCCAGTGCTTGGTACGACGAAAACAACAGTCAGTTGCGTGGTTTGAGAGTTCTCGCCACTGCATTGGTACCGCGTACCGAAAAAATTGTTTTTTGCCACTCAGCCAATTTCTTAGACCTGTAGGGCAAGGATTGCAACAGAAATGTGGAACCCAGCTTTTGTCTTGGTGACCAATTTTAGTGCCAAAGTATGAAAAATCCGCATTTTGAATTAATGGCGTTATGGAACACTTTTTCCACTAAAAATCACTTCACCACAGATATAACAAAAGTTGTATGGCTTGTTAACCCTTTGCGGACGGAGGGAATTTTTTGTTAAGGAATTCAAATTGGATATAATTTTCAATACAAAATAGGCTTACAAAACACATATTTATTGAAAAAAAAAATTATTTATTGATACTTTTCACAGATATAGGTGGTTCCATCACGCTACCACTAGGAACCTAGAACAATTTATTTTTCGTGAAATTTAATAAAACAATTTTCCTTATTTGAAAGGCATAATCCAACGTTGCATGTTTTGCAGTGCCATCTGGTCCTGCGGGGTTTAGCCTTGGTGCTACAGTTAGTGCATCTAACTTTGGTTCCATGTTCGGGCATATGAAGAGCTTTGTCGATTCTTTTCTCCAAGGGAACATTTTTTTTAAAACGGTTTACCCGGTTCTCGACACTAGCCAATGTTTGTCTATGTGGCGTACTGGCTTGGGCTCCTACTAGGCCAGCAAATTAAAAATCTTTTAAAGATAAGGTTTTCGTTTCTGGTAAGCTCAATTTATATAGGATAAATGCGTTGACGACAGTTAAATCTAAAAAATGCCACAAAATTCTGTGCCACCATTTTTTAGATTTGCGATCTAATTCATAGCATGCTTTTAGCATATCGGATTTATCCACATATCCCATATGTCTGTTATAGTCTTTCACCAATTTTAAGCATTTTACCGATTCTTTACTTCCATCTTTTTGCTTCCTTTCAACGTGGTCTTTGTCATTTGGGGTGTGAAAATTACTTATAAACAATATGGGCTTTCTGTCAAACCATTGCAACGCTAAGATTCCTTGCTCAGATATCCTCCAAATAAAATCACCTCTCTTCATTTTTGCTATATTTTGAAAATCTGTTGGCATATGTTTCCTTCCTTTTCTCACTGTTCCACATGCATATATGCCATCTTTCAGAAGGTCTCTTTGCAATTGCACGGAATTAAAATAGTTATCAAAATAAATCTCGTGATGTTTTCCGACTAAATCTCTGGTCAAATCTTTTATTATCCGTGCCCCTAAATTCCGTTCAGTGAGGTTTTCAATTTTTCCTGTATATATCTGGAATTGGGAAACAAATCCGCTTTCGTCCGCTCGAATCCACACCTTATACCCTCTTTTTATAGGCTTCATAGGCATATATTGTCGGAAACATCTGATCCATCCGATGGAAATTCATCCAAAAGCGCATATACCTCATCGCTTGTCATTTTCATCAAATTAATTTTTTTTATTCATTGCGAAAATTCTGAAAAAAGAAAAAATGACGGCCTGGTAGGACCTTTATGGAACCACCTAACAAAATCCGAAAAAATATAATAATCTTATATTTTTCTACTCAACACTTGAACTATAGTGTAATTAATGTTTTTGATTTGTAATAAAAGTATTACTTACTCAGTATTTTAAATATACCACCACTTTTATTATTATTTTCTGCAGCCGATCCACATTCGCCAAACGTCACAATGAAATGATCAATTCACGCTCAAAAAAATTACATCACGCTCGAATCGCATACTCAAGTTCAAACATGCATATTTCATGACTCACTACGGTTGATGGTTCCGACCTACGCTTTCTAGGCCGCTCTAGAAAAATTCTTATATGGGTGGTTCCAGAGTGGAACTACTAGGGCCTAAAGGGTTAACACATTTTCGGTACATTTTTAAAGAAAAAACTTGAAACTTACAAATTATGTTTTGTTGTTTTTGGTGTTTTGTTAAATCAATAAAACAATTGTAACAATTCCTGATTTGTCAAAATGACAAAAAAATTGATGCATTTACAAGTCTTTGTTTTTTAAACAATTCTTTTATCAATTTAATAAAAAAAAATTTGTTAAGATTCAACAAAAGATATTTTGTCAATAGGAAGGAAGTTCTTGTTATTCTTTTTTTTAGTGTATTAAGTATTTTGTTGTCTTTTTATATAAGCTGGTTTCCTAATCCATCCAGAATTAGCAAATCGGGATCTCGTGGGTTAAGAATGATTCAGGTTGATGCGGGAACTCGTGAATATTTTGGCAAAACCACTATTTCACAACACTGATTTTAATACAAAACAAGCACTAATTAACTTTTTCACTTAATTAAAACTTTTTATACAATCAAAACTTAAAATAAAACGCGAAACAAAAAAATCCGTCGAATATTTTATTTAATTTGAATCGACAACTGCTAAATTCATATTGTTCTCAAGTGGTCGCTTATCGCATTTGATCTAAAGGACCAAAATGAGCCAAAACAACACTCTTTTAGAGTGTTGAAAAGGGTGAAGGGCGGAAAGCGATAATATGATGGTGGTTTAAATCCCCAAAAAACGTCTGATGAAATTTTTTTCCGGAAAATATGAGGATAAAGATAATCACGTTATCCTCACAGGATACAGGATCCTCCGTTATTTGAAAATATAGGTATGTAGGTAGATGAGTACATAGCCACAAAGCACCTTAATAGAAAGTGTATAAAAACAAACAAAGGTGATCCATTTTCAACTCACAAGTAAATCTCTCAGATTTTGATGAGACTTACATATGTACAAGAAGGTCAAATAAAGGACACATATTTTTTTATCGACAACTATCCATTTTTTATCTCTCTAAAAGTATGCAATTTTTCGATTTTTCATTTTTTGTTACAGATATAGTTCTCTAATTGGAACAAAATTTATTTTACTCGACGAAAGAATAATTTTCGGATTTTGGTTTGTGGTTCGATCGGCCACTAATTCTATCAAAAAAGTTAAAAAATCGCAAAAGAGACGTTAAACAGGGATGGTTGCCGATAAAAAACACACGTGTCTCTTATTTTTCAACATTCTCTCACATGTGTAAATTTCTTTCCAAATCTGGGAGTTACACCTCACGAGGTTTACTGGTCAACGAAAAAGCAAATTTTCGAAAAACCTTTTAGCAATAACCAAACGAGCTTACACATTCGCGTACTGTGCATTAAGCGACCCCTACATGTTCAATCTTGCACTCAATCATGCTGTCACAGCAAAAAGCTTATTTGCACTAGACGCTCAATCATGCACGCAAGCATCAGTTTATTCGAAACGGCCAAACCGACAGCACGTAGCACAAAAATGAATTTAAAAAAATTTTTGTCCTTATATTTTTCGCTTTTTGTCATCTACAACTCACTTTTTTGTCTGTATAACTCGAAAAAGGATTCCCAAAAAACTTATTAGACATCTTTTCACTACTAAAAATTACGCTGAAATGACGAATCGATTGACAGCTTCGCCATACACGTTCAAGCATGCTGTCATTCACAAAGCTCCCTTGAAAAATATCAAAATGATTTTGATGTTGGCCAGTATGCTACCAATCATGGAATTTTGCATAACAGCATCACCATAGACGTTCAAAATGCTGTCACAGCATGCGATGATTGACTGCAAGATTGAACGTGTAGGGGCCGCTTCAGTGTTGGGGGTCAATCAACTAAATTTTTAGGTTGGTTAGTTGACTAAGAATTTAGTTGCAAGTAAATCAATTACAACTAACGATTAGTTACCAACTCGCAATTTAGTTGCATTTTTTTAGTTATATTGCAAACTTGAACTAATTTAGTTGCGATTAATTTAGTGTAACTGCAGCCCACAGAAAATTTAATCACGATTAAATTAGTTGCCATAAAATCAACCGCGATTAACTTTTTTTAGTTGTAGCAAAGATTAGAGACTTACTAAAGATAAGACACAAACGTGGTTTTCCGTTTGCCGCCTGTAGAAAGAAGTAGTCGACAGCATCATTCCGTAGTCGACAGCATCATTTCTCTCTTTTTATCATTTAGCTCAAAGAGGCTGTTTACACACGGTTGATCCAGGCGCCTGGCCATGAACGAAACTGTCAAAATACAGGCAAGACGAGGAAGTGCGGGACACCCCCACTTCCTCGTCTGGCCTGTATTTTGACAGTTTCGTTCATGGCCAGGCGCCTGAATCAACTTAATCTAAACAGCCACAAATGGACTTGTTGAAAAAAATCATTTTGTAATACTCGCACAAAACAAACCAAAATATTGGACCAACACATACACAAGGGCCGACAGCGGCCTTTCACAATTTCTTCAACTGGCAATGGCGATAGGATTTTTTAGCAAAAAAAAAAACACTTTTATTTCACTTGTTATGTTGCTTAAACAGAAAAAATGCCTGGCAAGGAACATTTTACGGAATGTTCTGCCGACAATACGAAATATCCCGAGAGTTTTGCATTTCTCACACAAAAGCAATTAGTGTCTTTACAAAGCAAATGAAACAGACGACAACGTACTCTTCTTCAAGAAAAAATTTCTTTCGCGTTTCCTAACTATATATCTCTAAACTATGGTTGTAGCGTAAAGCAACTAACAATTAAAAAGTTAAAATTTAAAAGAAAACTGCATCACGTCAGTTATTGAAAAAAATATAAAAATATTTTCTTTGTAAGGGTTGTTAAGGGTGGTTTTAAAATAAATTGTGATGTTCTGTTGTGCATTTTCATTGAAATGTTAATTGTTTTCGACTGTGCTACAAATGAATGAAAATTTGTTTTGTTTTAACTAATTTAGTTGATAGTTGCGAAATTTATGATTACAACTAATCAGTTGTGATCGCAAGTCGTGGCAAAAAATTGAATTTAATTGTTATTTGTTAGTTGCAACTAAAATCTTGATCGAATTCAATAAGATGAAGGTCCGAAAAATTGTATATATAAAAAATAATTTCATATATTGACCTTGCTACAAACCGTCCATTATAAGCAAGTCGATTTTCGCTCGCATTGATTTATACATATATTTTGGTTCGTTTTAAAAATGCGTGATTAACTAATACACTACACTGAGAGTGGTAATGACTACCTGAAAGCTTAAAAGATTAGCACTGAAGATTTTTCGCTAGTTTTCACTGTCCTTCTTGGACTTTCTTAGAGTTTGTCTATGGCCATAAGTAAACAGAGTTTAAGTATTGTTTAATAAAAAGAAAACTTTACAAGCCAGAATTGCGTGTAAACAAGAAAATAAATATTCCATTATCTACCACTGTGGCATACATGCAACTTTCTCTACTGGCTGATCGTACTAAACTGGGTACTAATCTAGTACATAACAGAAAATAAAAACATAACAAAAGCTATAATTGCCTATCTGGCAATCATTGGAGACCCGTATGGTGATATTCGTATCAAAATTCGAACAATTGTACCAAAATTCCACTTTGAAGTCAAACTTTCCAATAAGATTTTTTAAAATTTATTCCAATCGGATTTTGATGTATGGGAGTTTTATATAGAATCATATCCTAAATAACTTTTGTTCTTGCACTTTTTTAATAAGATGCACCGTTTTTAAGATATTCACAAAAAACGATTTCGTTCGTATGGGGGGTACCCCCCCTAATGGTCCATTTTTGCCCATTAACGAACTTAGCCTCGCATTTCACGAAAAACGGATCTGTGCAAAATTCCAAGTCTCTAGCTCAATCCGTGCGCCCGCAATCCGCGCCACAGGCAGACAGACAGACAGACGGACGGACAGACAGACGGACGGACATGCAGAAATTAAATATTTTTATCATTCTAAACACACTGGTGTAATTCATTTTTTTGTGCGATGACGGGATCTTGGCGTTACAAACGGTAAGGCAAAGTTAATATACCCTTTGGTTTCACCGTACGGGTATAAAAATCCTTTTCGTAAAAAAATCGGGGGCCTAATTATGGTTTTGAAATATTTTTAAGTCTTTAGCATTTTGATATTTTGCCGTATGAATAATAGATAGGGTAGGAGCGGGCATGTTGAATTACCGGGCATGTTGAATTATTGCAAAATTTAAAAAAAACTACTCAGTCAATTTTTTTGAAATTTTAGTATGTTGTTAGTACTGATGTCCTCTACTTGCCATAAAATTTTGACAGCGAGACCTTATTTATATCGTAAGTGAGAGGAATATGTGTGTTTTTGGCTCTAAAAGTAAATATTACCCAAATAGCATCGAAAAGTACGGGAACATGAGATTTGTTCTTTGCGGCTTTAAAATGCAGCAATTTACGCAATCGGGGCTAAAAATTTACACCTATAATTCACATCCGCGTAAAAGAAGCGAAAGAAGTGACGAGCGCGTCGCAGCGATTAATAATGCGTCTGCAAAGCCACAATTGCTTTAGTGGGGAAATTGGTGACCCACGGTTCATCTTTGGGGCAACATTCGCTTCATGAAAATCCTGCAGCGATAGAGCAGCATTTGATGGTTTTCGGGTCGAAATAGTCTGCCACTAAAGTTTCATTAAAGCTCCCCGTCTGAGAAACACCAAAAAAAATTGATGCCTTCAGCCGCCATATTTCTCACTGACATTTGATGGAAACGATTTCGTTTCGAGAATTAAATTTCTTATTTCAGGCAAATGACTGAAGGATATTGCATAAAAAGTGGATAGCATACATTTTTGAAACAGCATAATTTTATTGGCATCAAAATTTCATTGCAAAAGAAAAAAAAATTTACCGATAAAATAAAATTAAAGAAATTTTTGATTAAAAACAAAATAATTCGATGGCCCATTAAAATCTGTTTAAATTTCAGATCCAATATTGTCGAAAAATTTTAATGGCAATTAAAATCACGACATGCAACCGGAAGAAAAGTCCATTATAAAATAACACTCCACAAAAGTTTCCATTAATTTGTCGCCATTAGATTTTTCTCGTTCGTCTTCTGCTTACGTTTTTATTTGTTCATCTCTGTTTACTAGCAAGCATTCGAGGGAGAAAGAAAACCCGCTCGATGATTTGTGTAATTGTGTGATATAATGCCGTCAGATGACGCTCGCGCATAAAGCTTGAGGCAACTAATTAAGTCCCTGTCGTTATAATTGCGGCGCCGCAAACCGCTGAAAAGTGTTCCCCACTATGGGTCTCGTTGCGCGTCTCGTTGGCACAACTACATACGTATTTGCGACATAAATTGCTTATCGCCGCGACTTGCATGGTGACGAAATATGGGGATAAACACCATAATTGCTGCTTAAAATGCTATTTGGGTAGACTATACAGTGATTTACTCATTTCTCATACAAATTTTTGTCAATCTGGAAATTTTTTGTATTAAAAGTGTTGTGCAACACCTCTAGAATAAAAAAAATCTCGTGGGACATTCAAATTTATTGTTTTTGTGATTTTTCTAAGAGAAAATATCAAAAAAGTGTATTGCGGGTAAGTTGAATAACGGCTGGGCAGGCAAGTTGAATCATTTTATTCTTACGTATTTTTTGGTTTTTTGACGTTGGATTCACATTTCCTTTGTTCTTTTATCAATTTTTGTTTGTTTCTTGATGATTTTTTACATTTTTTATAAAAACGCAGCAGGAAAACAATCAAAAATTGGTTAACTAAAAAAACCAAATAAGCGATTAACTAAATTGTAAATTTAATTTTTTTTTCATATTTACATTATAATGTATATTAAAATTTTTTTGCTTCATAAAATACTTTATTTCATTATTTTTTTTCTTAAGAAATAACGTTTTTTCATTCTTAAGTATGAAAACTTACAATTATTCAACTTACCCGCACCACTTGCAAATCGGCGGGCATGTTGAATCACCCTTTAAATTGAGCTGGAGGGCAGTTAATAAAACATTAAAAAAAAATTTCTTCTATGAAATGTAGTCAAGGAATCCCTCTATCGAATGGCTTAACCATTGGAGCGATATGTGAAAAAGTAATTCAACAAGCCCGGTCCTACCCTATTCTACTCGAGTGAACTCCGTTTTTTCCGAGTGCATTTAGTTTGGTATGAATAAGTTTGGTAAGTTTGCTATGACTCAACTATACTCACTTCTCTCGCAAAAATATCACATTTGTGAGTGGAGCACACTCCACTCACCAGACTGAGAGAACAGAAATCTATATTTTGAGTGCCAATCACTACAATGTTAGTACCAGTCACTACTGATGTAGTGTCAAATTTTCATATAGGACTCCCCACTGCATCATGTAGTGCCAAGGCAAATGAGCGAAAAGCTTTTGAAAAACTTTCTCTCAATATCTTTTCTCTCAGAAATTTTTCAATACCGCCTAAAGTTCAAGAGAGATAGAAACCATTCACGTTTAGACTCGCTTTGTTAATTGACTTCGGTGGCCGTATGCGTTTGCGAGTGGACTTCAAAACCAGGGATCTCAGGTTCGAATCTCGGTATCAGCAAGAGATTTCCTATATTTAATAATAGGTAAGAAAATATTTAAAATTTATAAATACTGTAAAAAGTAAAAAAAACGCTACTGGGAAATCGGTAAAACCCTACTATTGCTATCGTAAAACCGTGAAAAATGAAGATTTTATTTTTTTTAAAAGATAATGGCAGATTACTATAAAAATTGTAGCATGCAGTATAAATGTTGTAGCGCGCACTAGAAATATTGTAGCGCGCCACTATAAATGTTGTAGGGTTAGCAAAAAAATATAGTGTCAAACATAGAACGATTGTAAGAAGCTTTTAAAAAAGCTTTTCTTCTGACAAGAAATATAGTGAGGTGCCCTAGAATCATAGTACGCAATTTTTTTTAGTACCACACCGGTGATTCTTTCTCTCAGTACAATTGGTATGCATCAATTGGTATTTTTTGGTTGAGTGAAACTAAGTAAAGCTCAGTCTGATTTGAGTGTATTATAGGGCACCCTCGGCATGCCCGATACTAAGCTAAAATTTGAATTTTTATACCCGTACGGTGAAACCAAAGGGTATATTAACTTTGCCTTACCGTTTGTAACGCCAAGATCCCGTTATCACACACAAAAATAAATTACACCAGGGTGTTTAGAATGATAAAAATAATTAATTTTTGCATGTCCGTCCGTCCGTCCGTCCGTCCGTCTGTCCGTCTGTGGCGCGGATTGCGGGCGCACGGATTGAGCTACGGACTTGAAATCCGTTTTTTGTAAAATGAAAGGCTAAGTTCGTTCATGGGCAAAAATGGACCATACGAACGAAAACGTTTTTTGCGAATATCTCAAAAACGGTGTATTTTATCAAAAAAGTGCAAGAACAAAAGTTATTTAAGATATAATTCTACATAAAACTCCCATATATCAAAATTCGATTGGAATAAATTTAAAAAAATCTTATTGGAAAGTTTGACTTCAAAGTGGAATTTTGGTACAACTGTTCGAATTTTTATACGAATATCACCATACGGGTCTCCAATGATTGCCAGATTGGCAATTATAGCTTTTGTTATGTTTATGAATATATTTGGAAATTTTCCGTGATTTTTGGATTTTCAAAGAAATTTTTGACACCAATATTTTATTAATCGTTTGTTTCAATTATTTTTGTGGTTTGGACCAAATTGTTAAATAAACCCAATTCTCTTTTTACACAATAGATGGTTGTTCTGTGCCAAATTTCAACTTTCTACCTTTATTAGTTGCCGAATTTTAATTTTTTTTTGTATAAAATTCAATTATAAATATCCAGTTTTCCCGCTAGGTGAATTGGGCTGTTTCGTTTTTTGACTCGAGTCCCAATAAATAGTAAAATAAATCAAATAAACGTCAAAATCCAATGAGTGCAACACAAAACATCGCAAGAGTGTAGTCCATTGAGTAAAGTAAACTTTTATTCATACCAAATTCGAACTTTTCTCAAGTAAATTTATTCACTTAGAGTGCTCAGAAAGACAAATTTTTATTCATACGGCCCATTATCAGGGGCAAAAAATATTTTGCTTGGAATTAAAAGTGGGCCTGAATTAAAAGTATTGAGTTATTGTAGTGTTCTCTTATGTAAAAAAATCGATAAAAATGTATTTAATGATTTCTCTACGGGTTTAAAATGATACAAAAACCTTATACCAATAAAAATCCATAAATTGATTATTCTGTAGGTTTAATCAACATAAAAATATGAAACCGAAATGATTATATCCATTCAACTGACTTTATCCCTTTTGGTGAATTTTCATCGCAAAATTAAATGCACAAGCAAATTTTAATATTTGTTATCAAAAATACATCTCAATATCTTCGTGTAGAAAAATTTTACTGACTCGAACAAAATCGAAAAAATGAAGAGTATATTTTACCATAACAGTACTTTTATTTATGTCATCAATATCTAGTCAACATCTAGAAATATGAACGATCGCTTTGAATAGCTTTTGCTATAATTGATATGAAAACAAAACTCTAGACACTCTTTGTAAACATTTTATAAACAACTTTATTTTATCGTGTACATGTCAATAACTCTTATACACCTTTTCATGGTCGCTGAAAAATCGAAAACTATAATTAGCGGTAATTGATGCAGTTTAATTTTTCTCATTTTTGCATTTAACCACCAATTATATGATAATTTAACCGATTAAAATTACTAGAGAGGATCATAGATTAAAGAGATGTTAAATGCAGGTACTGTTATTGGGTGGGACTCAATTACCTCAATACATAACTAAGAAAAAAAAATGGCATATACAGGCAATTATTAAAATATGCTGGGGAACTAAGAGCTATGTATACCGACTACGTAGCGTTGCAGTATTGCGTGATTTTGAAGAAACCAAATAAAAATTAAATATTTTCGCTTTATAAAATATTCTTATTTCCATATAATATTTTTTCGTTCTCATTTCATTTGATTGGTTGCGCAAATATAAACCTTTTGTAGAAAGGAAAACGTTTAAACTTTTTCGCATTTTTTTAAAATGCAAAATGTGGCTATGCAACGCATGTGATATGTCATAGGTCTAACCAAATCAAGTATGTAATGCTGAATGACTAACAGCATACTCCTGTACTATTCGTTAACATGAGGCAATCACTTAACTTGGTGAATCATAATCAAAACTTGGGAAATTTGTATAAAGTTAGATTCAAGGGAACATGATTTAAGGTATTTAAATCAGGAGATAGGTGCAAGGAGTCAAAACCAATGATTGGTGATAAACACGAATGAATCTTAAACCCGTTCTTTTTATATACATAAATCCCATATTTACCCAAAAGCTTACTTTGCCGTATCTGATACGGAAATACCTATAAAAGAATTTTTAATTTACTGAAAATTAGATTTCAAGGATTTCATTCAAAAGACTTAAAAGGATCTAGGTCATTATATTCACAAAGTCAGCTTGTAACAAAATTTTGAAACTCTATTCATTTTTTTTAAGTATTTATTTTATCAAATTGGAAAATAAATTGCCGATTCTAAGAAACTCTAAACAAATTTTAAAATTGATTTCAGTGTTCTGAGATAAGAGCTGGGTTTTTGATTTTAAGTGCTTTTAAGTCCCTTTTGCGGCCTTCTTACTTGAAAACATTGAATGACAGGACTGCAAAGGCGAAGGTAAATAGAAGGTAATGGAGAGAAAGCACTTAATGGCAATTTTATTATGTCAGAAGAAGGGTTCTTTAATTTTCTTCATTATTTGTTAATTTTTAATAGTTGAATTTGAATTAATATAATATTGCAATGCAGCTAACTATTGAATTGTTAACGTTTCTTAGATACCGTTTGATTGTACTGAATTCATTATCTTTTTTATATCAGTTAGTCTTCTACTAACCGCTGACGAATAAACTACTTTTAGTCTAACTCTGGTTGCGTTTCATTTTTGGCCACAAACAACATTAATAATGGAATGTAAAACCGTTCAAAATGCAATATCTCGAGTCCAGTTTATGTATCGGGTTGAATTTCCCTAATTTTCTTATGGATTCAAGGTTTGTTAAGCTAATTGATATACAGTCGGACTTGCATAGGAACCCTAACCGCTTAAGAACATTATACTAAAATCCGTTGCCTTTTTGCTACATATGTACTGGGAATTACCGTTTAGCAGCAACTTCGTCAAGAACACAAACCGCCCACGAGCACATGACAATTTTCCTTAATATTATTATATCGAAAGAGTTGGCTATAAGAGCCAAACTGTCAGTTTCCTTTAAGTGAATAAATTGAAAAATTTCCTTTAATCAAGTAGTTTTTTTTTGAGTAGAAAAACCAGATCAAATTATTCTGCATAGAATGTTAAAACCGACCAGTTGAAGTAGTTATTTTGGAAATTCTCTCAATTTTTACGCAACAATATAAATTTTTGATAAGGTTTTCCTTTTTTCAAATCCTTTTTTTGTAAAATAATGAAGAGGAGAAGTATTTTCGAAGCAACACAAACACTTCCACCGAGCAATTTCATTCGTTTGTAGTTTTTGGTCTAAAATGTCATTGAAAATCAATTATTTCTTTGCATATCATATTATTGTTGTCATTCATCGTTTCCATTTCTCCTCAACATTGTGAAATTAGATTTGGAAGAGAAATTAAATGGAATGTCACGTTTTTCAGAAAGAAAAATAAACAAATTTCAGAGAGAAAAATAAACAGAGATAAATTTTATTTTCTGTGAAATCGCACACATTTTGTGTGAAATTGCACACATTTTGTGTGAAATCACTACACAATATGTTGGAATTCACGCTGATTTTTGTGTGAATTCACGCTCTTTTATCCAATCACACTGCTATTGGAAATTACTATATATTTAATGTAAGCATTAACCCCTAATTTATTCACTAGGAGTTAAGCCGAGTTAGTGAGTTAAGGGAGTTAGCTAACGTTATTTTCCATGTTAAAGGTGAGTTAAGGGAGTTAAGGCGATTTAACTCCTAGTGAATAAATTGGCCGTTAGTGTCATTCATTAAATGTAGTGAAATCCAACAGAAATATATCAGAGTGTATTAATTTAAAAAACCGAAACATTAACAAAATCTAATGAAAAGTAATTTTAGTGGTTTCAATACACATTATGAAAAATTTTGTTAGAAATAAATAAAAAGGAAATTTTTTGAATAGATAATTTTCAGATTATATTTATAAAAACGAGAATTGCGACGCAACGTGCCACGTAAATAGTGATCCTTGCAAAACCACTTTTGACGTAAATTTGAAATCGCATGTGAATTGTGAACATAAAATCTATAAAAACCCTTATGTTACATATCAAAATCTTTTGAATGTTAATTAACCCTTATGTTACATATCAAAATCTTTTGAATCCATTTTTTAATGAATCCATTAAAATTTTTGTTTCTTGTTTCATCTTTCTTTCCTTATGCGAGTCAGAGAAGAGCAGGAGAGATGATTTTGTCAGACGAAATGTCAAATAAAACCTTTCAACGGAAGCAAATACCCTATTGTGGCTTTCAAAGTTCTAGTGCCTTACAGGGCGAGATAGGGATGCCTTTGGGGGAGAATTTGAAATCAATCAGATATTTGAAGTGTGTAAAAATTCGTTTACAATATTTGACCCTGACGAACAGGCAGAGAAAAAAGAAAGCTAAAGCTTCTAGCTTGTAAAAAATGTCTCTGTTTTAAAAATCTTAAACACCATCAATATACCTTTTTTTATACAATACTATAGCAGAATTTCCATTTCAGTTTTTATAGAACGCAAATCCACCCCTTGGTCCTTAATTAAGATTGACTTTAATGGCTTTCTGTTTAATTTGGCTACTTTCTTGCAAAAATTTCAAAAAACAAAAAAAAATCGCAAAAAAATTCAAGAGCTTCTACCGAACTTTATTATATCCGAAAAATGAAACCAAAGGGTATATTAAATTTGCCTTATCGTTTTTAATGCCAAGATCCCGTCATCACACACAAAAATGAATTACACCAGTGGGTTTAGAATGATAAAAAAAAATTTAATTTTGCATGTCCGTCCGTCCGTCTGTCCGTCTGTGGCCCGGATTGCGGGCGCTCGGATTGAGCTAGATTCTTGAAATTTTACGCAGATTCGTTTTTCGTAAAATGCAAGGCTTAATTAGTTATTGGGCAAAAATGGACAAAAATACGAACGAAAATATTTTTTGCGAATTTCTCCAAGACGGTGCATCTTATCAAAAAAGTCCAAGAACAAAAGTTATTTAGGACATGATTCTGCATAAAACTCCCATACATCAAAATCCGATTGGAAGAAATTTTAAAAAATCTTATTGAAAAGTTTGACTTCAAAGTGGAATTTTTGTACAACTGTTCGCTATTCACTTAAATAACCGTACGGGGTTTCAATAATTGCTAGATTGGCAATTTTAGAATTTGTTATGTTTTTATAGTAACTTGAATTTATTCTGACCGTTATATTATGTGATAAATTTGTTATAATTATCTTTAAAACTCATTACATCGAAGTTCTAGTATTTTTCTTAATATATTTAAATGTCTTAATTCTCATGTAAAATTGACTGGAAAATTTTTTCAATCTCAGTTGTGAGTATTTAAATTGCAAAATAAAAAAAAATGAGAAAATCACGCTGGCACGCTTCCGCTTTAGTCAATTTTAGAAAAAATGTAAATTTAATAAAATGGGAATACAAACAGAATAAACGAAATATCAATTGTAGAAAATAAAATGGAAAAAATCTTAGATGTTTTGAATTCAGTGAAGCGGAAACTAGGTCTACCAAAAAATTTATTCACCTGATCCAGTCGACATACAGAGAGGAGGAAATCCGTTTCGTATAATGGAAAGTATATGAAATCGATTTTATTGTATTATTCATTTCACGAACCTCTCGGTATCGCCTTAGCCGATTTTTTATTTTCTCTTCCTCGACTTAATTTCCTGTCAACTGAATGAATTCCTTATGCCGAAACACGCTACTTGAACCTACACACATACATACAATCTCTTCATATACGAACTTGAGACGCTCCCTTCGGATCTAAATTCTTATCACAACTATTTTGAACAGTGCGAAATTTGTGAAAATATACAAAGCTTTCCACCACGTCAACACTGTCGAGAGTCTGCCAATTGAGAAATACTATGAACTGTTTTCGCTGCTTCAGCCCATGTGCAAGAGTTTTGTGTATTTTAGCTTTTTCGGAAGCTTTTCAACATTCCATGTGAAGTGTGAAGTAAAAAAAAAAATCTGTGGAAAACCTTTCTCTGAGCGGCTGACGACTTGCCGGGCGCCCACCTTTCACCAAAAGATTCAAGATTCTCATTTCGGTTGGTCTCTATCCATACACGTTTGCTATTTTGCAGCATCGAATGGATGATAGTTCGATAGGGTTTAGCGACGCATGTTCTATGAGACAAAACAAGTATCTATTTGCCCGACCACCACAGCAGCTGGGAAGCTTCAACGGATAGAACTTTGTCCAGCATCAGCAACAGAATCACACGGAATGGTACCTAGATACGGTTCGGATCGCAAGAACCTTTACAGCTCCGTGTTTTGTTTCCGTAGTGAAGCGACGGCTCTGTCGGGGTCTTGTGTGACTAAAAACTGCTGTGTGATTATCATATACTAACTGAAACTGTTTTCCAATCGCATATAAATTCAAAGTCAAGGTTTTACGGCAACAGTAAGATATATAGATAATTTCGGGGCAATCTTCGCTAGCCCATCTCAAAGTGATACGGTTAGTGAATCGATCAAATGGATATCGATGATTGGTGACCAAATTGAGTGTAAGAGGTGTTAAAATCGTCTAGATTAATGATATATATGATAACTTGTGGTCGTTAAATAAGGCGGATCTAATTTTATGTTGTTTTTGGCTTCGGTGTAAGAATTTCGGGAAATTTGTGAGATTCACGGAATCGCTGTTTATACGGGCGGGATTTTCAGTTGGATAAATTCATGAAGAAAGCTGAAAATGATTGATAAGCGTGACCCGAATTAAAAATTAAAATTATAATAACTTCAACGATTTGGCCACCGGAAGTCGCATCCGTTCCCCGTCTATCTGTTTAATGTTGAACGGAGAAATTTTCAAAACAGATAAAGCGGAAAAATTATTTCCCAACTCCTGGGGGCTGTTATAATGAAACATAACAATTCAGTGCCGGAAATTAAATAAATTGAAAAGTATGCTGGGTCTTAATTGCCACGTTCTAGTGGTATTTGTTCAATTGGACTTTCAGTGGCGCTATTATGGATCATCTGAGGGTGGTTGTGTCTAATAAGCGCTGATGGTGGTGGAATCCCTAGTGGCGCGATAATGATGTCGGTTTGTTGAATGTCCTTCTCGTTTGTAATGTTGGTTTGGTGAGGCCCGCGGTGGACACGCAAAATGATGTTGAAAAGGTGCACCTTTTGAACATTACGTAGTGAGTGAATTTTCTTCTTCGTCATCATTCTATATCATTAGTGTGGTTGCTTTGTATGGAAACTGGTGCAAAAACACTGGAAAATAGAATAAATTATAGATGAAAATATAAAAGAATAAAAGTGTGCCAGTTTTATGGTGACAATGTGTTCGGCTTCATCGTGTTATTATTGCTAGAAGGGATGGATAACAAATATTTTGGGAAAAGTGTAAATGTGCTCGACCGGATGAAGTTTCCTTGTTTGTTTTTTTTTTATGAAGCCAAATGCCGAAATGCCCTACTCATCTTTTTCTAGCTAAAAATTTATGTAAATGAGGATATAATAAAAGATAAAAAAAAGTATATACACACATCGAAATAGCTTGGCATAGTGTATTACAAAGATAATAAAAAAAGCAAATAGAATTGGACTTTTTTGGGTCCTACTGGAGAATACGTTTCAAGTGATTTTTATAAATATAATACACATATATTAATAGAGAAAAAAAGGAAAAAAAGAGTAATAAAAAGAAGGAAATCTAAGGAAACGTGTCTGTTCACGGGTTAGTAAGATTCAAAAAGTGTTTGTTTCTTTGCTTCCTTTGGATTACCAGTGAATATACATAGAAATCTGTGTTATTTCCATTTGTGTGGTAGTTAAACCTTTTTCTTCCGTTTCATTCTTCCTGAGTATTTCGTTTAAGTTGAGAGCAAAAGGATGCTTTCGGAAATGGATCTGTAACTTAACCAGGTTGTTAAATTAACTTTTTCTTTTTTTCACTATTTTATTATTGCTCCTTCTTTGTCTCACTTGGATCTTTCACCTCATTTTTTGTTATTTATAGATCTTTTATTACCATTTATGATAAAGTATATATAAACTCGGCTGTTGTACGGTTTTCAACAGCCTTTAAACCGTATTTTCAACCGTAGTTAAATTTAAAATGTGAAAATTTGAACCATTAAGCAAAATTTGTAGATTATACAAATTGACAGAGTTGACAGATTATTTACTAAATAAGTTAATGTGATACTTCCACAATTATACAACTTCGTTTTCCAGCATGGACAAGTTGGAAGGGATTCAATAGGGAAAATATTTTTATTTTTGGGTTTTCCTTCACGATGTTCCTATGCGAAACAGTTTCTGTTGATTGAAGCTTTCTTTTCCATTTTTTGCCTTTTTCCTTTTTTTTTTACTTGAATGAGTTTGGGTTCTTCGTAAATTCTGATTGGAATACTAAGTAGTCCCTTCTGGAATACCACAACTTATTGGTTAAGTGAACTACATACGTTGCTCCATTCGGTGTCCAACAAAAATTACCGTCATATAAGGTAAATAAACGGACCAGCAAAACATTTTCTTTAGCTATTCT
Organism: Chrysopilus asiliformis; assembly: GCA_964034945.1. NCBI lineage: Eukaryota > Metazoa > Arthropoda > Insecta > Diptera > Rhagionidae > Chrysopilus > Chrysopilus asiliformis. The sequence continues at coordinate 57,334,957 of OZ035960.1, forward strand.
GTATCCGACTATAGTATTTTTTTTCTACGTTTTACATATTACCACATATTAGATTTAGATATTTGGTATACTGTTAGAAACAACAAATTCTGGGATAAACTGTAACGGATTTTCCCAAATGGACTCGACATTAACAACCAAAAGGTGGATTCCAGATCATAAATGTATTAGACAGGCCTGCTTGCTACGGACAACTATTAGTCCTTTATCTGAGTTGGGCGTATTGTGATTTTTGCAATTTGGTGTTCAACATAAGCTTACCCATTGACATTTTATTACAATACTCGTAGGGGAGACTTTCTTAAACTGTTTTGTTTTCTTATCTTTGTATACTATATAAAAAAAAAGAGATTTTCATATATCCTTAGGCCCCGTTTATAAATACTTGTAATTTTTTCTTTAAATTCTCCATGGATTTTATTGCAAATTTTATATATCGCGGAATAAATTCACTTAGCAAAAGTTGACAAAATTTGAATTTATTTCGGTAATATTTATATGAAAAAATTCTAGTTCTGGCTCACAGTCTGGATATTTGCGATAAAGTCAATTTTCTGACTTTTCCCGATTTGAAAGACTTTAACAACAATGATTGAAAACTGCTATATCTGTATTCTTAAAAAAATGGAAAAAGCTACCTCCATGGATTACAGTCAAAGTCAGAAAAAATAACCGTAATAAAACTCGTATTACCTAAAAGAAATACTCGTAATAAACTCGTAAAATCTCGTAATACTGATGATATATTTTACCCAATTTTAAACGACTGTACTGAAAAATTCATATCAAGTTCTATAACTTTTATGTTTAATTCCTTTTAAAAAATAAGTTTTTACAGGGAGGCCGAAGAACAAAAAAATCGTTTTTTTTTAATTTCAACACAGAAAGAAAAAATGGTAAAAAATAGTTAAAATTGCGTCGACCGACGAGAATAGTGGTTTAACCACGCTTATTCTCCTCAAAACTTACTACAAACGTACTTAATTCAAACTATTAAATGGTCAAAAATGTTTGTAATAGTTGGATTAAGTACGTGTGTAGTAAGTTTTGAGAAGATTTTCTGTGAAGTTTAAGTAGACTTTTAAAAATTTCACCGCATTGCATCGAACTGCCGGATACTTCATTAAAAAATATGATTTGTTATGTTTAAAATCTGAAAGTTTCTGAGTGCACTTTTGTGCATTTTCGTGTAGTTTCGGAGAAATATTCAATTAAAAAACTCATCTACATATATAAAAGCCAATTGTCATGAAATTTCGCGCACAGGTTCATCTTACTTCATAAAAAATGGTTTTTTAAAATTCTACCCCTAAGGATGTAAACGGCGGGTGGGAAGGTAGTTGATGTTTTAAAACATTGAATTTTGCCATGAAGCCTGTCAGTTAGGAGGCGGAGAAATGTTTTCAGATGAGTAAATGGGGTTGTGATGGCTCATCGGGCCAACGTAAATACAAGCAAAAGCTCAGTTAGGATATCTATGACATCAATTGTTACTGTTCGTATATTTCATCAGAAACATCGACAGGAGACTCACCACAATATTCAACAAATTTTGGAAAAATCCGCGACCATCATCGGTTTATTATTGTCGGTCTATCCAATTTCAGTATTCAAAAGAAACTAAAGAATTGGGAAAACAAGAACTTCAAGTTATAAACCAGCACATAGCAACATTAATTCCAAGCAAATTATTGATGTATGGTACGGAAATTATATGTAGTTTGTTAGGACACGAGGGTTAGAATTTTAATACACGTGGGTTATGGAAGCTGGTACACGGCACACAACTAGTTTCGTCCGCTAGCTCAAGTCAGGGGGGTGGGATCTTGTGATGCCAGCCACCATATCGGTCCTTCCAAAAAGTTTGTGTGCACTGAATTTAATTTCAAAATTATTTTTATACACTCTAAAAGAACGCGATCACACCGAAATTTAACGAACAATGATTGACTCACTACGATGGTGTTTAATGAGCCGGCCCTTTCCTTCCGTTAGCCCTTGTAAACCGAAATCTTAATATTTTTAGGGGCTCCCATGATGTTAGTGTGGCGGAGGGGTCTTAGGAGAGGTAAATTATTTAAACATTAGCTTCATGTTATTTAGTATTTAATCAAAAGAGAAAGTCTAGCTTAGTGAAGTACATTGATTTACAAATAAATCTAAATTTATGAAAATTAACGAACTAGGAATTTAATTGAATAAGAAATTCAAATCTTCAAGAGAAATTATGTATACAATAAAAATTGATTGGAAAAAAAAGTAAAGTGGCAACAATTGCCGGAATTTTATATTTTTAAATTAAACAAGAATTGTTGGAATAAGTCAAAAAAAAAGTCTAAGAAAAAAAAACGTGCGCTGCGTTCGATTTGACGCATGAATAACCAACGCGCAACGACAATTCATGACACGTATATATGAAAAATTTCACCTTTCCAAATTAATTCAGCCTAAGATCGCATTAAAATTACTAGTACAATAAATACCTGATGTAAATGTTGTCTCCCACGACAGATCTGGCGTAGCAGCAATTCTCCTGTAATTCTTTTAAAACTAAAGATGAAAATTTTAATGCGTTCTTCCGCTTTAAAAAAAATTTTGATTTTATTTTAAGTTGATTTTAAGTATAGTTGAAGCAGGATCAATGTTAAAGATGCTTCTGGATCATTATAAAGATGATTATTGAGATGACTAAAGATGATTATTTTTATAGAACTTTAGCAGCAAAACGGATGAACGAGATTTGATGAGCACATGCGGTCAGCAATACAAAAAAAAACAGGAACGACAAGTTGAAAGGTAGCGTGGATTTTATGGATCATTTCCGCTTAGGAAGTCCACCACGTTTTTCCGGAGAAACTCAGCCGGATGTAAGGGCATAAAGTTTAGAGGTTTTATCCCTTCTACGATGATTCAGGATTCACAATTGTTGTTTTAAAACAAAATTTGTTTTCAACTTCTTACTGGAACCGATTTTAAACGTTTTACTTGAATCGATTTTAAACGTTTTACTTGAATCGATTTTAACGTGTTACAGGAATCGATTTTAACGTGTTACAGGAATCGATTTGAACGTGTTACAGGAACCTAAAATCCCGCACAGAAAGGGAATTAGCGATGTGAAAAAACGGGAGCACAGAAAACACGTGCAAAATTCAACAAAATTTTACCTTCTCGGGGTATCCTTTTTTCCGAATGAAAATTCGACGATCGCACACCGGCGATTAAAGAGAAATCGTGGAAAACGATAAAGATCGTCGAGGCTTTCCACATGAAAAAAAAACCACTTGGAGAAAAAAAAATTTTTTTTTTCACGGCAGCAATTAAAACTTTCACTGGCTGCTTCTAAGCCGATGGTCAAATCGAAAAAGGAAGATTTATTGTTTGCAATCGATCGATCGATGGTCAATTTGCTTTGATCAAAACGGGTTTTAAGAACGGTCTGAATCCAAGAACAATACAGTGATGCCAACGCGGCTCATACAAAGTGATGAAATTTTGTTTAATAGGCGCGTTTCTTTGTTCTGAGCACTTTGCATTGATCGAAGTATCAAAAGGAACCAACAGTTAGATTTTCAAAGGGACTATTTTTCTATTTGATTGAATTCGGATTTGGTCAAATTGAAACCAAAGCAACTTTAGCGAATGAGCTATCGGGGAAACGCGAAGGGAATATGCAAATTTTTTTTATAGGTGAGACTCGGATATAATGAGAAGAAGAAAATGAAATTGATTGCGCTGAAAGTTCAAATGGATTTCTTTTTGATTTTTTTTTTCTCTTGGAAAAAAAAACTGGCCGCAACAAGTTCAGCATAAACTATTTTTATACCCGTATGGTGAAACCAAAGGGTATATTAGATTTGCCTTACCGTTTGTAACGCCAAGATCCCGTCATCACACAAAAAAATGAATTACACCAGTGTATTTAGAATGATAAAAAAAGTTGAATTTAGCATGTCCGTCCGTCTGTCTGTGGCGCGGATTGCGGACGCACGGATTGAGCCACAGACTTGAAATTTTGCGCAGATCGGTTTTTCGTAAAATGCAAGACTCAGTTCGTTCATGGACAAAAATGGACCATTAGGGGCGTATCCCCCATACGAACGAAAACGATTTTTGCGAATATCTTAAAAACGGTGCATCTTATCAAAAAAGTGTAAGAACAAAAGTTATTTGGGGTATGATTCTACATAGAACTCCCATTCATCAAAATCCGATTGGAATAAATTTTAAAAAATCTGATTGAAAAGTTTGACTTCATAGTGGAATTTTAATACAACTGTTCGCCATTCACTTAAATCACCATACGGGTTTTCAATAATTGCCAGATTGGCAATTATAGCTTTTGTTATGTTTAATAATGTAGATGGAAAAGTTGTTCAATACCTACAAAATCTTTACTTGACATGCACAATTTGCTTAAAGAATCCAAAAGATTTTAGTCGGAATCAACAGTTTGAATCTCCCGATATTATCAGGACAGACCAGCTCCTTCACATGCGCGGATTTGATTAATGGTGTTCATACTACATATCGCCTATGATTTAAGTTTAATTGGCGAGGGTGTCCGAAATAATCCTGAAAATAAGCAGAATCGCACTGACGAATATCCACCCTGAAAGGCAGAATTTTGTGCCGTAATTTAAACGGTTGTGTAACCTAATTTTTGTGAAATGTTATAAGGCGCAGTTTACGGCTGACATTTTAAATTGTAAGCTGTGTCTTATATGAGGCTATCAGAGCAAGAGTGGACTAACCCACATGTCGAGATCGTGAGTTTTTTTGTGTTTGAATCACTATTGCGAGTGAGTTTTTAGATAAAATTGTTTGGATGCACAAAAGAACATTTCAACATTGAGTCCACAGAATGTTTTTTTGGAAAAGCTTCAAAAACTCGATTATGTGGCTTGGTCCACTTTTGGTCTCTTCGCCTCATATATGAAGTACTGAAAATAAAATGCATTGTGTCTTGAGAACCACTCAACCGATTTCGATGAGATTTTTTGTTAAATGAACATTTAACATTCGGCGAAGATAATAGTGCATTTCCAGTTTCGCTTCCCTCACCCCTTTTTACCCTCTGTTGCTTTGTTTGAAGGCGTTCTCCAACTGATGTAACATTTGGCGACGTCACGACTGAATGACTGGTGCGATCCGAATAAAAACGGGCACAGGAATAAAACTATGTATATGCCCAAAAATTCATCGGGTTTTCGGTAGTCAATAAGTACTGTCTGGTACCAAATTTTCCCACACTACAATTAACGCCCCCATTCAGGAAATCCCTTCCCAGCTATCTTCGGAACTCCTAAGGAGACTTTGCCGAATTTTTCCTATTGGATAGCTCGATTGTCAAGCAAATTTTTTCTCAATAAAGTCTATCTCAGTCCTTTCCTCTGTTATCTTTTGGTCAACTGATGAAATTTCGACAGAATATGTTCAATATAGGAATGCGTACGCTTCGGAATTAAAAATACGGTTTGATGTAAATACAAAGAACAATTTCCATAAAACGTTAATATCTTCAGATATGTAGTACGAACTTTAAAAAAAATACTGAAGTGTTGTCTTAAGGTATTATCCCACATATTTCAAATAGTCTGAAAATTGAGCTCAAACCTATAAATGGGAATTTTTCATTGGTAAGAGAGTGAGCTTAATATATGTGTGAGAATACAGCTACACGATAAACTTCAGAACAAAATTAAACTTAAAATTGAAGCAGATTCTCGAATTCAATACTAAGTAGTCGAAAAAATTACGTTTGTTTGGCAAGATTTGTGCGCTTAAGTTTTAAGACCATACTTTGATCTTCATTTTTGGGCAAACAAACGCGTACAAAAATTAAATTTCTTTCTCAACCTGTCTAGTTTTCTGTAAACCATAAAAAATTGTTTTTGCAATATTTAAGGCAAAGATTTATTTTTTTAAATTTAGCGCCACTGCAGTGCTCGAAACATTTTTGGTATAACTCTTCGCTTCAATTGTAAGAAAAGGAAGTACAATACATTTCTGTCTAGTCGACTTTTCACGCAGTTTTTATGTCAATTGCACATTCCCTGTCTCACTGATATATCGTTCATATTTCTTCGTTTTCATAATTTTCAGCTCATTTGAACTTATGTGGGATAATACCTCAATTACGAAAACTCTGTCAAAGTCTCTGTGGGGGTCCCGGAAATAACAGGGAAGAAGTATCCTAAATGGGGGAATTAATTTTAGTGGGAGAGAATTTCGTTTCAGGCAGGACTAATTCAATACCGAAACCCCGGTGCAAATCCTTTCCGTGGTTCAGGAGATGGCACGTCAGGGGTAATGAGGGAAGATATTTTTAGGCATATGGATAGTTTTTATAATAGTTAATCACTATCAAATACTCCTCTACCCATTTGGAAAATATCTGCAAATAAAGCAACAGAGGGTAAAAAAGGTCAGGGAGCGAAACTGGAAAACACTCTAATCTTCGCCGGCGCTTAAGATACATATAGAAAAGACATGCATCAGAATCGGTGGTGTTTTTCGACATGCTATGCATGCTTCGCGTCAGATCAAGTAGACCCTAACAGCCCAGTCTAGTTAAAAACAGAGATGTAAAACCCTTTGATTCTTGAAATGCTTCGGATCCATGGTTCCGGTTCCACCTTCTTTCCTGCGATTCCGGTTCGATTCCGGTTCCGGTTTTCAGAAGAACCTCGGATCTGGTTCCAAAAGGGTTTTCCACTTAAAGAGTAATAAAGAAATTAATTCTGTCAACATTTTTTTTATTTTTAACAAAACAAACAACTCCTTTCAATTTACTATTAATATACATTCAATGTACTTTTAAAACAAAACTAACAAAAACAAGTTCTGCCTACCGTGAATAATTTTCTCGCAATACTATTTCCCAAAAGTTATATTTATACTATTTTTTGTAATCACATAGAAGGATATTCGATTTTGTATACCATTTGTAACGCATCGAACCAATCGTGGGACACAAAAATGATCTAGGGTGCGAACCAGGGTGTTTGGGATGACAAAAGATTTAGATTTCCGCATGTCCATCCGTCTGTCTGTCTGCCCATTTATGTGCTGTCCGTCATCCCCATAACTTTCGAAGCGATTGAGCTAGAGACTTGAAAAGTTTCGTAGTTGCGTTTCTCATTAATAGCAAGGCCTAGTTTTTGGATTTTTTAAAATCAAGAGTTCCCTGACAATTGTAGCTTTCCTCATGTTTATATTTTATAAAAATATTTTTAATATCAAGCATTATAAAATCTACAATTATTTAAAAAAAATCCATTTGTTTGGGAGAGGGAAGAAGTTGTATGATTGGATTTTGATGTATGGAACAGTTATGTAAAATTATATTCTAAACACATTTCGTCTTTATAAATTTTTCGATGCGATGAACCATTTTCGAAAAAAATAGGAAAACAGTATTCCATTTATATTTTGGGCTGGGGAGCATTTTTTCATTCAATTAGATTTTAATGTATGGACTAGTTATGTAGAATTTCATTCTAAACACATATTACTTTTATAAATTTTTCAATACGGTTCACCGTTATCGAGGAAATTGCAAAAATCTGTTTCATTTGTTCGGGGAGGAAGAACAGAAAGGTCCAATGTTATCTGCCCAGGAACTTAGCTATGCCGTTTCCGAGAAACTCAACTGTAAAAAATTTCTTTCCCAATCCCTTCGAAAGCTTTGGTGTTCGAGACACAGACAGACATATACGCACAGATATCAAAATCTGTTGTCAACCAAACACCCTGGTGCGTTACAAATGGTTAGATGTACTCCACATCAAGTCATATTCATGTTTACAATCAAGTTCGATCTAAATAAAAAACGAATAAAAGAAAATTTTATATATTTGACTAATTTCCGACAAAGAAAATTTTAATTTTCAAACGGATTCTATAAAATAGCGTGCCAGTTTTTTAAATTTGCAATGGTAATAAACTTATACAATAGTCGTGATGGATATTTATATAATCTCCGTAACGCTTTTGATTTTCGAGTGTAGATTCCATCCTAGCGAACTGATGTTAATGCAGCTTTCGAATATATCTTAAGTCATAAGAGCCTGGATTGAGCTAGAGACTTGAAATTTTGCCCAGATCCGTTTTTCGTAAAATGCGAGGCTAAGTTCGTTAATGGGCAAAAATCGACCATTAGGGGGGGTACCCCCCATAAGAATGAATACAATTTTTGCGAATATCTCAAAAACGGTGCATCTTATCAAAAAAGTGCAAGAACAAAAGTTATTTAGGATATGATTCTACATAAAACTCCCATACATCAAAATCCGATTGGAATAAATTTGACTTCAAAGTGGAATTTTGATACAACTGTTCGCCGTTCACTTAAATCACCATATTGGCAATTATAGCTTTTGTTATGTTTACCTTTATTATTTCCACAACGCGGAGAAACACCACAGATAGCAGGAGAGTGGTTTACAGGCAAGGAGAAAGATAAATTTTAGTGGGCGTACACCCTTCTTAGGAGACAGTTTACCCAATGGCGCAAACTGCGTCGGTAAGGAAGATAGTAGGCGAGGGGGAAAAAGGAGAGGTGGAAACACAAGATCCTAAAATACGACGTAAAATGACGCAATGGTAAATTCAAGGGACGCTTGCACTTTTACGGGAATTCTTGGATGATGTTTTTTTGGGTTAATAAAACAGAAAAGCATATCTTTTTTTTTTGATTTATTTAAACAAACGTTTTTTTTGCACAAACAGGGATGAATAGTTTTTTTAAAAGCATTATCTTTTTTAAAAGCAGTAAAATTGTTTTGTCGCGCCTGAAATGCTAATGTATTTTTTTTTTTGTAAATTGAAATCGAAATTTTAAAAAATTTCATAGGTGCAATTTTCTGAAAAAATGTTATGTGTGTGCAATTTGCGTCTATTTCATATGCAGGGCGAGTTTTGCCATGGTGCTTGCAGGTCAATCAAAAACAGTAGGTTTTGATTAAAAAATAAGTAACCCGTCGCCTGCGATTTCTAAAATTAATAGTTTTCAATTATCGTAAAACTTTGACGAGCCTAATTTTTTAAAACGTACATCCCAGTTGAAAAATTGATGACCAACAAAGAGCACACGCTTCTTCTAATAGACTAGCGGCTAGTTATCTTTGAACTGAGACCTTTATATTAAAAAATAAAGCTCGTCATAGAAAGTCCACATCAGTTTTTGTAAAATATATCATGCCAAACTGCCCTACGTATGAAACAGACATGTACAATTTTCAGAAAACCATTTGTAAAGAAATCCGATAATCAAAATGGATAAAAAAATCACACAAGTTAATGCAAATACAAACAAAATATAAATTTTTTGATCATTTAACTCATTTAGACCACAACTCTCGATATATTTTTTTTTCATTTTGGGACAATAGTTTAACTTGTTAATAATGTTACTAGGAGTAGAAATATTTATGAAATCTGATATGTTACTGGAGACTTTTTCCAATGATTTAATAGCCATTATAGAGAGGGGCAGTGTTTCGATATTATCGTAGTTGATTAGAATGAAACCACCCTCAGAATGTTTTTCCGTCTTCGAGATATTCTTGCACGCCCAAATTACGTGTAGTTGTTTAAAATCCGTGTAAATTAATCGAAAATCCATATCATCGTTGATGGCTATGTCAAAATCTTCATCATAAAAGTAAAGTCCATTCAAAAATGTGAAATTAAGATGCGTGCAACAAGGTTTGAATTTGTAATCAAAACATTCAATTACAATTCCTTTTTGATCTGGAAAATATTTAGCCCTTAGACATTGGTAATCCTTTTTCGTGATTCCATTTCCGTTAAATTTAAAAATTGTTCTCCGGATTTCATCAGCTGGCAGATAGTAGGCAATATTTCCAACAATATTTCGTTTAACCGATATTTTAGGTGGATTCGGACACGGTCCATCGAATATTTTACTTTCGATCCGCAAAACGAATGAAAGTACAAGATTCAAAAATATTAGCTGCATGTTGATCCTCTTCTTTTGCAATGAATTTTCAAACTGAATTCGAATTTTGTCAGAAAATCGCTTTTAACTACCAATTTGAAAAATAATAAAAAAATATTTTATGTTGAAAGACCCATTAAGCAAATGAGCTTTTCTAATCCATGTGTTGCAACCGAAATGATGTTTTCAAAAAACGAACTTAATTAAATTGAACGAACTTAATTGATTGTAGAAATTACGCACAAAATTTTTTCGAATTCCTTTTAATAATGAATTGGAGCTCATTTAAGAAAACCTTTCCTGAAAAATCGGATCCCACAAAAAACGATTATTTCACAATTGTTGACAGATTGACCTAAAACTTTTAATCTAGATTACAATTACATTACATTATCTACATTAGTATTAGAAATGGACTTTACAATAGACTGTAAACATTTTTTCAAAAACAATTTTCCACGAATTTTTTATCGTTATCAAAAATGACGGTGTTTTGAAAAAAATAAAAATAAAACATAACAAAAGCTATAATTGCCAATCTGGCAATTATTGAAAACCCGTATGGTGATTTAAGTAAACGGCAAACAGTTGTTGTGTATCAAAAGTCAAACTTTCCAATAAGATTTTTTTAAAACTTGTTCCAATTGGATTTTAATGTATGGCACTTTAATGTAGAATCGTGTCCTAAATAACTTTTGTTCTTGGACTTTTTTGATAAGATGCACCGTTTTTGAGATATTCGCAAAAAACGTTTTCGTTCGTATGGGGTACCCCCCTCCCTAATGGTCCATTTTTGCCCATTAACGAACTTAGCCTTGCATTTTACGAAAAACCAATCTGCGCAAAATTTCAGGTCTCTAGCTCAATCCGTGTGCCCGCAATCCGCGCCACAGACGGACAGACGGACGGACGGACGGACATGCAAAAATTAAATATCTTTATCATTCTAAACACACTGGTGTAATTCATTTTTTTGTGTGATGATGGGATCTTGGCGTTACAAACGGTAAGGCAAATCTAATATACCCTTTGGTTTCACCATACGGGTATAAAAACGGAGGTTTTTCATAAAAATATTAAATTTTAATAAATTTTTTTTAATGCGGTTGCATTAAATTTTAATAAAAAAAGGATTAAAATCAATAAAAAAAAAGGATTAAAAACTTATTTAGATAGCATTTCATGAAAAAAATAATAATCTATCGCGATATTAAATTTTTTCGGCGTCGAACTGTATATAATACCAAAAAGATTAAAATTTAGTCCAAAAATGTGCTGGGTAATAGTTCAGAAGGCAGGAAATTGGGTGTTACACGAATTCAAGGAAAGGGACATTGAAAGACATTTGGGATCACGTGTGACACGCTGGTTCCACGTCAAGAAAGGAAGGAATTTTTGCATCGGATCATCACCGGTGGATTCCCTATGACAATCCTAAATCCAAATTAGCATGGGTGTAGCCAGGAGAACGTCAAAGCGCAATATCATATCTGGTGGTATATGCAGGATTTAGTGTACTATAACCTGCTGAAACCATCAGAAATCACAAATTCCCAACGTGCAACTAATGCGTTTGAAAAAAGCCTACAACTAAGCCTACAACTGACTGCAACTAATGCGTTTGAAAAAAGCTATTGAAGAAACATAACAAAAGCTATAATTGCCAATCTGACAATCATTGGAGACCCGTATGGTGATATTCGTATCAAAATTCCACTTTGAAGTAAAACTTTTCAATAAGATTTTTTAAATTTATTCCAATCGGATTTTGGTGTTAGGGAGTTTTATGTATTAGAATCATATCCTAAATAACTTTTGTTCTTAGACTTTTTTGATAAGATGCTCCGTTTTTGAGATATTCGCAAAAAACGATTTCGTTCGTATGGGGGGTACCCCCCCTAATGGTCCATTTTTGCCCATTAACGAACTTAGTCTCGCATTTTACGAAAAACGGATCTGCGCAAGATTTCAAGTCTCTAGCTCAATCCGTGCGCCCGCAATCCGCGCCACAGACAGACGGACGGACGGACGGACGGACGGACAGACAGACAGACAGACGGACGGACATGCAGAAATTAAATATTTTTCTCATTCTAAACACACTGGTGTAATTCATTTTTTTGTGCGATGACGGGATCTTGGCTATGACCGGATCGTCTATGATCGTCTATGAAATGGGGCTATGACCGGGTCTGAAAAGAAATAGAATTCTTCATTCGAGGAATGCGTTTATTGCCTGAAAAATGAGCGAAGGTACTCGCTTCAGATCGAAAATATTTTCAATGAAATCATTTAATAATTTTATATTTAAACTATACTTTTTTCTGCCTGAAAAACTTATTTTAAATATTTTGAAATGATGTAATGACCGCAGAGTTTCTTCTCCCAAGCTTTAAAAGCAAGCTTATTAGGTCTTTCACAATATTTCCATAAAATATTGAGATCAGAGTGAGTAAAGATCTTGTAGCTTTACTCCGCCAGTGATAGCCTTAGGCATGACAAATTCCTGTCTTCATATTTTATAAAATTACAAACAGAAAAAAGGATTTTTTGAGTATCTGCACAAGTAAAAACCTTAAAATTGCGAAATCAACGAAAAGTTTGAAACGGGCGGAATGTTTTTTTTAGGTTGAGTCATCAATGCGAGCGAGCGTAGAAAACATTTTTTTTTCCTTTTTCGTTTTTTTCTTATTGTGTCACGCCTTCAGGTTTATCGATTGGCAAAATGCCTTGAGCGGGCGACTTTGAGGCCATTTATCAAGGGAGCTTTTACCAATTTTAATGTAGGGCTGGTAGTAAGGCAAAGAACGAATCAAGCAGGGAAAAATTTTCGTTTTATTTGTATAGCCAGCGTAATATATGCGCTTGTACAATATGTACATATATACATATGTAGGTGTATAAAATCATACGGAAATTCATATATATGTTACGTATTACACATTCTGTTCGCCTGTCTGTGGCATTATCCTCACGATACTATAATATAGGAAGGCATATACTTTTTAATAAAAGTTTCTCGAGTTCTTATTAAAGTCTGTGCAGCTTTAATAAGAAATTTATCTTCGGAAATAAATGGATTTATCTGAATGCTGAGTATATTTCGACATGTGAGCCGTATTTTGTATTGTAGGAGTATAATGTTTATTGAGATGTGAATTACGAATGTAAAATGTCAATTTGGTGATCATCTAATGCAGGTGGATATATTATGCTCGCTCAGGTAATATCGATAGTATAGACACGATTACTTGATTCTGATTCGATTATTTTTCACAGGGATTTGATGTTAGAAACGAAAATTCGGAGAAGTACAAAAACTTATCCCAGATTGAGCAATTTCGATAAGCAATAAAGATATTAATGTTTTCCGGGTGCTTTGTTAAACATTTTGCGGAAGATATGGGAACAATTTGGTTTCCGGTTTATAGACTTTAATCTTCTTTGTTATCAACAATGTTTTTATCCCTTATGTATTTTATTTAAAAAATATCGACTTTTTTTTGTTTCACAGTAAGTTTATATGTAAGTAAAAGAGGTTTAGACTTAAATCTTTTTTTGAATCACAAGACCCGGTTTTTTACACTCTCAATGTAATTTGGGGATTAACTACAAAATTTGTACCTATCTAATTTACAACGTAAAAAAAATATGATTGGGTCATAAAATGAGGTAAGCATATATGAGGCTATCAAAGCAAGAGTGGCCTAACCCACATGCCGAAATCGTGAATTTTTTTGTGTTTGAATCACTATTGCGAATGAGTTTTTAGATAAAAACATAACAAAAGCTATAATTGCCAATCTGGCAATCATTGGAGACCCGTACCACCCTTAATGGTCCATTTTTGCTCATTAACGAACTTAGCCTCGAATTTTACGAAAAACGGATCTGCGCAAAATTCCAAGTCTGTAGCTCAATCCGTGCGCCCGCAATCCGCGCCACAGACGGACAGACAGACAGACGGACAGACGGACGGACGGACGGACGGACAGACGGACGGACATGCAAAAATTAAATATTTTTATCATTCTAAACACACTGGTGTCATTCATTTTTTTGTGCGATGATGGGATCTTGGCGTTACAAACGGTAAGGCAAAGTTAAAATACCATTTGGTTTCACCATACGGGTATAAATATTTGGATGCACAAAAGAACATCTCTACATTGAGTAATAAAGTCCACACAATTTTTTTTTCCAAAAATTTACAGTCAATAATAGTACAAAAGTGGAAAAGCTTCAAAAACTCAATAATGTGGGTTGGGCCACTTTTGCTCTCAATGCCTCATATATGGTTAGAAAAATGCTTGGGCGAACGATATAAATTGGGAGCATCTTCTATATCTGCCTAAGTGTGTTTCTATTTTTATAGTCTATTAGCAGACCCTTCGTTGCCAGTTTAAAGTTTTTTGTAGTTTTTGAATTTTGTAATTTTAAACAGACAGACCAACAAACATCCATTTATATATATATAGATCAGAGTCGTCAACCTTTGGCTTACTAAGCTCCTCGGGAAAAACAATTGCTAGATATTGTAGACAATAATGGAAATTTGCAGTTTTTGAAATGCGATTACATTTGCAAAAAAAAAAAACTAATTTAATAAAATAATACGAAAAAGTAAAACATGAAAATGTCGAAAGTTAAGTTGAAATCCAAAATTTTGTGGTGTATTCAGTAGACTGTATTCAGTAGACTGTATTCAGTAGACTGTATTCAGTAGACTGTATTCAGTAGACCACAAAATTTTGATTTCAACAAAACTTTCGACATTCATCTTTACACTTACAATGTGAGTGCGCCACTCTCTCAATTTTGTTTTTGTTTGTAATAATTCAACACATATAAATTGTTATACCATATAGGAGTATATTATATTTAGTATACCGTTTGTGACGCATTGAACCAATCATTGGACACAAAAATGAACTTAACCAGGGTGTTAGGGATGACAAAAACTTTTGCTTTCCGCATGTCTGTCCGTCTGTCCTACTGTCCATCTATCCGTCTATCAATCTGTCTGTCTGTGAGCACCATAACTTTCGAAAGGATTGAGCTGGATACTTGAAATTTTGTATAGTTGGGTCTCTCGTACATGGTTAGACTAAGTTCTTGAATTGGACCATTCCTTTCACTCCATACAAACGAAACAGTTTTTAGCAATTTTTTTTAGAAAATGGTGAGTCATATTAAACATTTTATAAAAGTAAAATGTCGGGCCAGTGATTTTTCGATTTCATCTTTATAGGGAAATGCTGATCGAAATCGACAAAACAAGCGTTTCTAAATTATTCAAATATCTTAAGAAGATAACTCGAATCGAAATAAATTCATTTGATAGCAAAAAAACGTAGAAAAATAAGATTTTCCGAAAACCGGTAATGAAATTCTCAAAAAACCGCTAAAACGGAATAGGCTGAAGCTTCTGGCATTTGGGTTTCGGTATTGAAAAATGATACCAGTATTTCCCGGTTTCTATAATACTGGTATTGCCAACCCCAAATACAACCCTAAGGCATCATACCCTATCACTCTGTATCTTCTAAACGAGCAAACCGATTTTGATGCATTTTTCACTAGTTTGTTAAGTAACTCAGAGGAATTTTCATTTAAGACAAAATAATTCCCCTCCTCGACTGCTTCATAACCCTTAACCACAAATAATATACAGATGAACAGAGCCATTGCCTCCTATAAACACAAGGCCTCAAGATCTAAAACTGACGTCACATCAGTGGTAAAGCTCTTTTCGATGTTCCTATGCAATTCAAATGGGGACAAACGAAAATTCGACTTTATCGGCTTATATCTCGGAAACTATTAATGCGACAACAAATTGACTTACGCACTATTATACTCAATGTAATTATCTGTCGTTTGGTTCATGTCCCAATCATGTCGAATATGTATCAATTAAATTATTTGCGAAAACCCAAATCGATATGATTTTAGATGGAGAGTAGGAGTGGAGAGCGACGTGAAGAGAAAACGAAAAATCACACTTTTGTTAAGATTTTGTTCGATAACTTTTTTTCTGTTCGCCTTTGGTAACTAAGGCATATGACTGAAAGCAAGAATATCGAATATTCTATAGGAAAGTGAAAACAGTTTTTCCGGCAAAGGAACAGTTTCCGAGATATAAGCCGATAAAGTCGAATTTTCGTTTGTCTCCATTTGAATTGCATAGCAACATCGAAAAGAACTTTACCACTGATGTGACGTCATGATAAAGCTCTTTGAGATATTGCGGCCTTGTGTTATAGGAGGCAATGACAGAGCTCAAAGAAAACCATGTTATATGAAACCAAATCAAGCGAGCTTTTAAAAGCCGAAAAACTTTTTCCTCTGGGAGAGAACCTTGTCTTCGGTTCTTTTGAGATGATTTCAAGCTTTTGTAAACTTGTTTTATACAACCCCACCGCCGCGCCAATCATACAAAAAATTCAACACATTTATTACATTCACTTGTATGTGTTCGGCATACGATTTGACGAGAAACTATCTCTCCACTCTCGCTCAAAATTTAAGTCAAAAGCTTTTGTCGGCTGATCTTCTGTCGGCTGATCGTTAAAAATTGTATCATGAGTTTCTTTGAGCTCCGGTCATCTGTATATTATTTGTGCCTTAACCCTGTATTTTCTAAATCAGTAGGGAAGCCTAGATACGGTTTTCACGAGTTTTTTAAACTAATCAAAAAAGTTCTCCAACCACAGAAAACCCCAAAAAGGTCCCCAAAAAAGAAACAAGAGTTTTACTGCGCCTCCAGATGACCATTTTTTATATTCTGAAAGCAAAGTAAAACCCAGTCCAGCTCCACCAGAGTTGGGCTTTTTTTAGTGTTTTTTGTGGTATCATCACTTTTTTCCTGTAATACTTATAAAGTTCATAAAAAATCGGGACATTAATTTTGCCACTGAAATACATTTTACTGTAAGCCTGGTAGGTTCGGACTATTAATCAAAGGTATAGTAATTCAAGTTTTCCCAAAATTGATAAAAACGTACCCAAAACTACTTAAAGTAAGGGCTTCGCAATATTAAATTTAGGTAAAAAGTTTGAAAAGTTTTATAGTCAAAGCAAATGAAAATTTAACTCATTCAACCGGGAAACTTCAGCTGTGCTCGATTTTTAACACCCCTTCGAGAGTATAAGTTTTAAAATGTTGAAAACAAAAGAAAAAAAAATCGGCTAAATTATTATTCTTGCGGGAGGAAACTTTTGAGAATTTCACGCAGCCAATCTTTCGGTGTATTTTAGTAACATTGAATGACTAAGGAAAAAGAAAAGTGCTCTTCGGTTAAATACGCGTGATTTATTGCCTAGAAATTATTTAATGGGTTAACTCTTTCTGAAAGGGAAGAAAGATAAAAAAAAACATTTGATTAATTGTTTAAATACAGCAGTCTATCAAATTCATATCTTTTTTTGGCAAAGCTCCAAACATTTTCCGCTAGCATTACGCTCAGTCATTATCCCAGCGTTGTAAATACATGGATGAACAACATTTGTCACAGAAACCCAAATACAAGCAAAAGGCTTCCACCCTGCGGGCCGTTGTGTGTCTGGGAGTTGTGTGGGTGGATGTTGCCAGGGCAGAAGATGACATTTACTATGTGGCGACGGCGGTTTTTGTTTTTGCTTTCGTTAATCCTGTTGTATAATTTCTTGTAAGATTAGACGTCAAGTGCTTCTTAAAATCCGATTGTATCAGGATTATGAGAACATAATTATTACAGATGCCCAACAGGTCAGCTACACGTGTATAATTTTTTTTTTGGTTCGCAACGAAATGAAATACAAGTTTCATCTACCTAACGGTCTGCTTAGCTGAGAGGCCTGCCGGTACAATCGTCGGATGACCAGCGAGCAGATGGCCAGTCTAGCGACAGTTATAACGACCCGCCATAGATAATTCAGCTGCTTCAGCTTTACAATCTCATAAAAAAAGCTCTCAATCAATTTTGTTTGGGGCCCAGTGTCGGTGTCATAAACTGGTGAATGGGCCATCATACGATGCCGATGGGATCCACAAAGTATGCTGAAGGTCAATGATCCACGTTTATCGCAATGCTATTTCGCTAAAAATGAGTCAGTGCTGCCGCCACAATTTCTATTGGTCAATGATTCTGGATCTATCATATCTCGTATAGTTATTGTGCGAATTTGAATAAGAATTCTTACATGACGCCACCGAAATATAGTAAAACCAAAGTAAAATTGCATGATTGTGTAGTAAATAATAGTTGACATTCAACTGAATCCACATGTATAAATGCATAATTACCTATGTTATGTATTTTTCTTACAGGAGTGGTATTTATAAATCATTATTTCATTGTTACTGTGCATCTGCGTTATTGCTGTACCTAGAGCAGACAACGCAAAGAAGTTTTTAAATCTAATATTACAACGGAAACAGTCGAAGAATCTATTTTATTAATTCTGATTAAGAAAATCTTCAAAAATTGTGTGATTTTAGCCGATTAATAGAAAAGTTTCTCCGAAATAGATTATATATTCTGTTCCAGTGAAATTAGTTTTTTACTTTTCTCTTCTATAGAATGAAAATATTGTATTCATGACGGAGACCGACTCGAGAATAGGGGTAGATAGAAATTTTTTGATCGGTACGAGACCCGTTTTAGACAAAATTATAAGGATGTCCGTGCATCTGTCTGTCGGTCTATCCGTTGTACGTATCTTAAATAACTCGAGAACGCGTTGATCTAGAGACTTGAAATTTTTTGTAAATAAGTGGCACAAAAATCGTGGTTTTCTATCAACTCTACCTCCCATATTATACTTTTGAAAAAATACTGTTTTTTGAAAATTTGAGAAACATGAGTATAACAAAATTTAAAGAATATAAAATTTTCTACAGTTTCTCCTTTATTTTACGGTTCTCAACATATTTCAAAGAGATTTTTTTTTTGAAAATTTCTAGATTTTCTGAAAATTGTTCGAAAATTACAAGGTATTGTGCATACATATGTATATCCAGATTCAAAGAAAAAAAAACAAAGCAGTCATTGGGACTGCCGACAGAAGTGATAACCTTAAACTATGAAATAACAGATTTTTTTTGGATTTTGAAATTATTTGTAGTATCAAAAATTAATATTTCATAATTTGTAAATTAAAATCATTAACATTAGTCTGGTTTTTATACCCGTATGGTGAAACCAAAGGGTATATTAACTTTGCCTTACCGTTTGTAACGCCAAGATCCCGTCATCACACAAAAAAATGAATTACACCAGTGTGTTTAGAATGATGAAAAAAGTTGAATTTAGCATGTCTGTCCGTCTGTCCGTCTGTCTGTCCGTCTGTCTGTGGCGCGGATTGCGGGCGCACGGATTGAGCTACAGACTTGAAGTTTTGCTCAGATCCGTTTTTCGTAAAATGCGAGGCTAAGTTCGTTAATGGGCAAAAATGGACCGTTAGGGGGGGTACCCCCCATACGAACGAAAACGGTTTTTGTGAATATCTCGAAAACGGTGCATCTTATCAAAAAAGTGCAAGAACAAAAGTTATTTAGGATATGATTCTACATAAAACTCCCATACATCAAAATCCGATTGGAATAAATTTTAAAAAATCTTATTGGAAAGTTTGACTTCAAAGTGGAATTTTGGTATAACTGTTCGAATTTTGATACGAATATCACCATACGGGTCTCCAATGATTGCCAGATTGGCAATTATAGCTTTTGTTATGTTTATATCTATCGCCACTCCGAGCAACAATTACATATATACATTAGCTGTTTTTTTATGATCCATATGGATCTGTTATCCGGATCATTAAAAAAGCAGCTGTTATCAACCAGTTCAAGCTGTGAGAAATCTTTTTTAGAGAAGAAGCTTTATTAAAAAACTGCAGTTGAAACGCGCAATTGGTAAATCCAACAGACTTTTTTAATATCTCGAGTTTTTTTTTTTGAGCGCAGTTTTTCTTTCGTGCAGTTGTGGAAGTAAACTTTTTCTATTGTAAAGTTTTTCTAAAATTAAAATTCAAGACCTCGGTGCAAAAAGCGGTCATGTCCACTTTTTTGCGAAAATGAGTTATTGATGCCAAATGCAAGAATAAACGAATGCGCACATTTGGCTGCAAAGAGCATACTTTTTAGAGGCCTGTGTAAAAAGTTATTAAAGAAAAGATGCATTGTTTCATATAATTTGACGCGGAATTTTTTTCCAAAAGAAATTTTTTTTTATTCTGGAAGTTTTGTTTTGTTAAATTGAATATTTTTTTATTTTTTTATTTGTTTTTTACTAAATAAAGGCTAGTTAACAAGTCTGGACTGTATTTTGTAGTCATAAATAAATTTTAAAAACCGCTTTTTTACTCTTGGGTGCAAGAAACAGCTATGTCCAAAACTTTAAAATGTCCATAACTTTTTCAAAAACAAAAATATGGATTTATCTCAAATTAAAATGATGTAAGAAAACATGCTTGATTTAAACTGTAAATTGTTAACTTTGTCCCAGAGCAAAAATTTCACGCTAATATGTTTTTTGTCTCTCCTGAAAAATTTGAAAAAGTGGAGATGACCGCTTTTTGCACCGAGGTCTTCATTATCATTATCGAAAAAACCATAACAGAAAGCTTTGGAAGTTGAGGTGCTTTTTTTAAAAGTTTTCCAATGTGGAAGTTGAAGGAAGTTGAAAGGTTTTCTAATGTGGAAAGCGTCACGTTTTGTGGAAAGCAAATGCTGACGCCAAACCATAAGTTTTTACCCATCCAAAAATCGCCCAATGCGCCTAAAGAAGTTATAATTTCAAAAATTTCCTGCATTTTTTCCTTTCATGGTATTTACGGTTCTCAAGGTATTTGAAAAAAATATTATTTTTTACATTTTTTTTTCGAAACTAAATATTGCAGAAGAAAGTTTGGTATTGATCACAACTTATATTTATACATAAAATACAGCAAATATAAAAAAAAATCTGGCAATTATTGAAAACTTGTATGGTGAAATTCGTATCAAAATTCGAACAGTTGTATCAAAATTCCACTTTGAACTCAAACTTTCCAATAAGATTTTTTAAAATTTATTCCAATCGGATTTTGATATATGGGAGTTTTATGTAGAATCATATCCTAAATAACTTTTGTTCCTGAACTTTTTTGATAAGATGCACCGTTTTCGAGATATTCACAAAAAAAGCATTTAGTTCGTATGGGGGGTATCCCCCCTCCCCCCCCCTCCCCCCCCCCACCTAATGGTCCATTTTTGCCCATTAACGAACTTAGCCTTGCATTTTACGAAAAACGAATCTGCGTAAAATTTCAGGTCTCTAGCTCAATCCGTGCGCCCGCAATCCGCGCCACAGACGGACAGACGGACGGACATGCAGAAATTAAATATTTTTATCATTCTAAACACACTGGTTTAATTCATTTTTGTGTCTGATGACGAGATCTTGGCGTTACAAACGGTAAGGCAAAGTTAATATACCCTTTGGTTTCACCAAATATCAAAAAATATGCCTGTCATTTTTTCAGTCAGAAAAGAGTACATGTCCTCCAAATAGAAGATGCCTGGGAACTCGACACGGAAAGAAATAATTTTTGATGCGGTTAGTGCAAACATATTTTGTTTGATATAAATATAATATTCTTCCTGCAATTAAAATTTTGTTTGTCCACAAACGTATGACAAACATAATTGTATTGGCGGTGAATGAATTTTGTTTGAGGCAAACACAATTTTGGTTGTAGCAAGAATGTTATAATTATCGTAAATAAAATATGTTTGCACTAGTTATAATATCATGAATGCATCAAACATCATTTCTTTCCGTGTGCCCTTATGCATTATTTAAAGTTTTTTCGGGGGAGGACGGATGTATTTGGAAATAGAAACTATTTTTTCTATTCTTACCGTCTTACCGTCTTTCGCTGTAAATTTACGAGGAGTTAAAACAAAATAAAAAATACAGAATGCAAGCATATTAACAATCCGAATTAGAAAAACCCAAATTAGTAAAAAACTTATGTGTGAGGTATGGAAAAAATGGAAAGTCGTAGTTGTTTTAATAAAGTGAAAAAATGTTAAGAGATTGTTTTAATCTGTGATAAAACTGTTCTAACTGGAATATAATGTTCTAATTCGAGTTAACAGATCGTCTATTATGTGTGATTGTCTACTCTCTAGATCAGGGGTGGGGAACCTATTTTCTGCCAAGGGCCATTTGGAAATTTATAACATCATTCGCGGGCCAGACAAATAATAATAGTTTTTTTAGTTTTTATTGTTCAACAAAAAAATAATCATAACAGAAAGCTTTGGAAGTTGAGGTGGAAAGCGTCACGTTTTGTGGAAAGCAAATGCTGACGCCAAACCATAAGTTTTTACCCATCCAAAAATCGCCCAATGCGCCTAAAGAAGTTATAATTTCAAAAATTTCCTGCATTTTTTCCTTTCATGGTATTTACGGTTCTCAAGGTATTTGAAAAAAATATTATTTTTTACATTTTTTTTTCGAAACTAAATATTGCAGAAGAAAGTTTGGTATTGATCACAACTTATATTTATACATAAAATACAGCAAATATAAAAAAAAATCTGGCAATTATTGAAAACTTGTATGGTGAAATTCGTATCAAAATTCGAACAGTTGTATCAAAATTCCACTTTGAACTCAAACTTTCCAATAAGATTTTTTAAAATTTATTCCAATCGGATTTTGATATATGGGAGTTTTATGTAGAATCATATCCTAAATAACTTTTGTTCCTGAACTTTTTTGATAAGATGCACCGTTTTCGAGATATTCACAAAAAAAGCATTTAGTTCGTATGGGGGGTATCCCCCCTCCCCCCCTCCCCCCCCCCCCCCCCCCACCTAATGGTCCATTTTTGCCCATTAACGAACTTAGCCTTGCATTTTACGAAAAACAAGCATATTAACAATCCGAATTAGAAAAACCCAAATTAGTAAAAAACTTATGTGTGAGGTATGGAAAAAATGGAAAGTCGTAGTTGTTTTAATAAAGTGAAAAAATGTTAAGAGATTGTTTTAATCTGTGATAAAACTGTTCTAACTGGAATATAATGTTCTAATTCGAGTTAACAGATCGTCTATTATGTGTAATTGTCTACTCTCTAGATCAGGGGTGGGGAACCTATTTTCTGCCAAGGGCCATTTGGAAATTTATAACATCATTCGCGGGCCAGACAAATAATAATAGTTTTTTTAGTTTTTATTGTTCAACAAAAAAATAATCATGTGTCCATTTTTCTTGAAAAGACCGACATTCTGCATCCACTTTTCTTTTCTTTATACTCGCCATTTGTAGGATATATAAGTTTTAATTTCTAAATCACTCACGTTTGCGCACGAAGAACCAAAAAAAATGACGAACAGTCACGCATGTGCAACAAGGAAAAATTCACAATCCCCTCAGGAATTGCAAAATACGCCAACACGATATCTGTCAGCAGTCGGCGTATTATCACTGCACGCACTAAACACTCTTCTGCTAAACATACAAAAGAACATAACTCTTTGTTTATTTCCGGAATGCTTCGTTTTAATCACAAAGAAGTTCATAAATGCAGTATTTAATTATTTTATTATGAAAAACAACAGTATCTCAATAATAAAAATTCCCATATTTCAGAGACAATTTCCTAATTCCCATTTGAGGCTTAAAATTCCCGAAAATTGCTCGTGGGCCAGATCAAATGACTTCGCGGGCCGTATGCGGCCCGCGGGCCGGAGGTTCCCCACCCCTGCTCTAGATTATAAGCTCTCTAATACGTATATACAACCAGGTGTTTTGCCCTGACCGCTTCGGGGTCCAACCCTGCCCCATCGACCTGCAGTCTCACATTATTACTTTAAAATTTCAAAACATTAATAATATCCTTAAATGCTAAAGGATCAAGGTCAAATGGGAAGGAGTGGTCCGATTAAATTTTGCTGTGTGATAACGCCAGTTATTTAAACTCACTATTTTGAGAAAATCGCAAAAAAAACTGTATCATTTGTATGGGATGGCAGGAAAGAAAGAATTCGATATTTCCTCTCAAGAACTTGACCTAGCTTTTTTTTTACATATTTTGAAGTCACGAGCTCAACTAGTTTAGAACTATCGTGTTAACGGATAAACGAACGGACAAAATGCTATTGTCTCTGTATCCTAAAAATCAGAATCGCTAAAAAATATTTAGGAAAACGCAACAAGAAAAAAATATGTGCCGACAACACTGTATTTTATTGATTATACTCAGCAAGATAAAATTTTTAGTTTGTATAATATTTGTGTTCTATTATTGATCCAATGAAAAGCGCCAACAGCATCTTTCAGATACGAATGAACATAAATGCCGAAAATGTAAAACTCATGATGGTTTCTGTCGTTTTCCATGCGATCCCATCTCAGCACATTCTATTCGGGTTAAGACGCATCAACCATGAATGAGCAATTTGATTGATGGACAAATGGCCAAGAAGAGAATTCTCAAAACCAAATACCCACCATTAACCCAAAAAATTCGCTTTATTTCCAACTCGACCACAAATGTTCGTGACATCCGAATGAGTAGTTCCATGGCCGGCGGACGCCATATGATAAACTTCCAATGATTTCCTGAACATTTTCGCACAATTTAATTGTGAAATTTTGCTATTTAAGTTCTATTTTTAACCGTTCGGTCGGCGTGAAATGTTGGTCTGAATGGTCATACATGTTATATTCTTGATGCAAACTTACCCATAATAATCATCGGCTTGTTATTTAAATTAAGGTGATGATGCCTTAATTCTTCGCTGGGAAAATCCTCCAAGTAACAAAAAGGATTGGAAAAATCTCTATACATTATCCGCGTAGATTTGTGTTCAACTAAAAAGGTTTCTTCTGCTTTCCGGTCGGGTCACTTCAGAGTGATTCCAGTCCTAGAAATAACACCATCATGAATGTTTGTTCTAATTAATAAGAACCATTAGCTACTTTAATGTTTCTCCAAGGGTCTACAGATAAATTGCTTGGAAGCCATCAAGTAGAAGGAGCTGCAGCCCAGATGCTGTCAAATTGTTCAAGTGATTTATGTACGTATGCCTACGGACTGAAATAGTTCTTCTGTTTCCCGTCGAGAAATGAAACTTTCATTTCCACGCCATCGCCCGCATCTATTTTTCGATTAGCATTAGTTTCCTAAATGTTTTTTGGCAATTTCATCCCGCGAAAATCAAAGACGGTTAATTACGTGATGCCTAATTAAACTTTTCCCATTAAAATCAATCGTCTGCTAGATATTCTGTACAGTTTTATTTTGTTTTTGGGAAATTTTCGATTGCGTATTTTAAGCAACAATTTTTTTTGATTGCTCTTTATATTACTATACCGTTGACAAGCACAAGCACAATTTCAAATTGAAAATTAATTATAGGTGTGATAATGTTTAAATAATCTAATTTATATGGAATTTATAGAATCGATTTCAGATAGGAAGAAAGTTTTATGTGACTGCTCTTGGAAAATGAACCGAGAATCTCCCTGCTACCTTTCCACTATCAAATACATTTTCATCCGGTTTTTAGTCAACCTCCTCTTTTCCTAAGGAACCGATTCTGCTGCTATCCCCTAAACCTCGATGAATTTAGAAAATTTTCGAAATGTTTTTTTTTAGAAAAAGTACCGACTTAAAAAAAATTAAAATTGTTTCTTAACACGTTCGTGACATCGTGTACCACATGCATAGGCAATCGATTTTTGAATATTCCTGACAGTCGTAAGTATAAAAACATAGTTTTAACATAAATTGTCAGTATTTTATGAAGTAATAGCTGCGTTCCCGGTTCATGAAAAACCTACTGCGAAGTCGCATCTACACATCCTCTTAGTCCGCAGTAAATTTTCGTGTGCAATTTGGACAAAAAATTTCGTCAGATGTCCGAACTTCCTAAGTTTTCCAATAGGTGAAAATCCGGGTTTTAAGGTTAGAACGAATTGTCACTTTTGTGTGTTTTCGTACATTAAAACACTTCCGCTATGAAAAATCAAGGAAAACATTTGATTTGAAATGCAAATGTTCTCCAGAATGAAATTAGATTGCAATTACTGTGTTGGAATAACCACCGGAATGTCTAATATCTCTAAATTGAAACAGGTGTTGAACCGAAATAGTGTTTTGTTCCTGATCTCGAAATTATGGCGATAACGCATAAAATATGGTCTTTTCCCTCATTGCAGGCTCATTTATTCTATTTAATTTCATTTTCTTCTCAAATATTTTGTATCTCTGTTGATTGCGAAATTTTTTTCATATTTACAATTTTCAAATTGTGTGCGCTCTGTAATTGTGAGGTTATATTTTACTAGTAATCATCCAAAAGTGCGTTCCCGAGAAAAGTTGCTGGTCAGTACTGCGCAGTAGTTTTTACATGGGTCGGGAACGCCGCTAATATAAAAACACGCACCGTGTACCACCGATGGCGCGCAACCGCCAGAAAACAAATCGCTAGTGCAGCGATTCTCAACCTGTGGGGCGCGCGAGTACATTTAAGGGGGGGCGCGAGCATATCCAAGACAAAATATTTAAAAAAGTTTATTAATTGACTGAGAGGAAAGTACATACCCACATACAAAACAAAATACATTTCGATAATTAACTTCTTAACTTACGCTTGGAGCATAATGAACGCGAAACCAGCGCGAAACCAACGCAACTATAACGCTCTGAACTGTCACGCAGTGCAAAATTCTAGCGGCAGAGCACAATGGCAGCTCGTGAAGTAGTACAAGTGACATAATATAAAGTGGTATAAACTTGGAAAAATTACAAAAATGGATAATTTTGAAGCGATAATTTGCTTTGTTGGTCTTTATCTGTGTTATTTGCACTAAGGCTATCAATTTTTCCTCGAACGACATTTTTCAAACCTCACTTTATGAACTGTCAACGCAGAATTCTGCGGCAAAGTTAGAAGTTTGCAAACTTTTGCGTTTCGGTTACGTTGTAGCTGCGTTCTATACGTTCACTGTGCTCACTTCAAACAATTTGTGGGAACCAAACTTTTAAGTTTCGCGTTCATTGTGATATCAGGGTTAAAACAACTTCTCGCGAAACCGCAAAAATGACGCAAGAGCAATAAAAAGGCACCGGATTCTTGTTTTGTCAACGCTGAGGATCGGTGTTGCCAAATGTCAATAAATTTCTTGGTAATTTGTGTTTAAAATTAGGGTAGTAGTGTAGGTTTAGCGCCAAAATACTCAAATTACGTTATTATTGTATACATTTTATTGTATGCAGGGGGGCGCGATGACAATTTTGATTGAAAATTGGGCCGCGAATACTGAAAGGTTGAGAAACGCTGCGCTAGTGTACCACACGATGTCCAAATGTAAAAAAATGTTGAAAAAGCAAATGTCACGAACGTGTTAAAACTAGCGTAATGGGTACTCGCATATTTTTAACAGGTTGACTGCCACCATGGAAGGGAAAAAGTCGGGCCCCAGAGGCCAGTAGACTTTTTTTTTTAAAGGCCAGTAGATGGTTTCAAACTTTCCAAGTAATCCGTCTATTATTTTTTCCATAAGTTTCATGAAGTTCTGTGCATCTAATGCTTTACCATGCAGCATTTACTAAAGTAAATACGCCATGAGGAACCCATTTTAATGTGAGATCACGTCGGTCTCACATGGCGGTCAACGTTAGAGCATTCAATACCGGGATACCGAAACCCGGTTTCCGGGAATCCCGGCCATTTTCTGGAACCGAAAACCGAGATTGAATTGGGTAAAATTTCCCGGTTTTCGGCGCTGAAAGCAAGCAATTTCTTACAGGCTAAAATAGGCAAAATACTGTTCGTTCGCTGCTGAATGTTTACATTATGAAATAATGTAAGTATGTACATATTTCTGTTAATAATGACTGTGAATTAAAAGATTAATGCAAAATTAAGCCATCCGATTACATTTTCTTTACAAATATAATTCACAGTCTATTTAAAACAACAACAATATAATAGATTTATCTGCGCTCACAGAAAGTATTAAATTTCCTGTAAAGTTATAATGTGTTTCTTATGTATAGGCAGGGAACAACTATTATAATTGTCCTTAAAATTGTCTCGGTGCTGAAAGCTTTAGTCAATATGTATCAGAAATAAAAGCGACATAAAGGCATAAACAATTAAATAAATACTAGGGGCTGCGCCCCGAACCGCTTCGCGGTTCATCCCCCTTCCGCAGGTCGGCCTTCGGCCTCCCTGCCCCCGTCGGCCTACGGCCTCCACAACTACTCGGCCTTCGGCCTCGCCCCTCACGCTTGAATTGTTGGAATTTGATGTATGGAGATGTTACGTAAAATTATTTAAATATATTTCAGCTCTCGCCTTCCTCTTTACTCGGCCTTCGGCCTCGAGTCAAATGCATATAGTTAACTCAAAAAAGGGAAATTTTTTTAGAGACATTTTTCTTTGTGACTCAACGGTGTATTACAAAATCGTACTGTTTACTTACAATATATTCAATAACGGTAAAAGGTGGTTATCCACACGGGGAAAGACAATATTGTGGGAAATGTTATTCTTTTTAATTCATGTCATACATTGAAGCACCAAATCCCTTTAGAATTGCAGAAGATAGCAGGTGAGGACTATACATAACGATGGTATCTATACTGTTTTTCGCAGTATTATATTGTTTTTCAGACTCCAATACTGCATAATTGCTTTTTTCCCAAAATACTGTATTTAAATACTCAGAAAACTTTAATTCTTTAACGTTTCGAAATTCAAATTTATTAATAGCAATGCAAAACGTCAGTGGCAACACAAAACAGTGGCAACACATGGCAAGTGTAAATACATTCAAACGACGAACAGCGAAGTATTGATGGCAACATGTCATATAGATTCGTTTCTTTCTTTCCCCATCGATTACTGTCTTGTCATTATTCATCCTTCTTCAGAACGCGTTACTTTGATTTTGCTTTCCATTGTTACTTTAAAAGAATAAAAATGTCGAAATCAAGAGCAAAAACACAAATTTTCATTGAACAAAATTTATAATGCGAAAAATACTGTTTTTATATCCGTATGGTGAAACCAAAGGGTATATTAGATTTGCCTTACCGTTTGTAACGCCAAGATCCCGTCATCACACACAAAAATGAATTACACCAGTGTGTTTTCGTCCGTCCGTCTGTGGCGCGGATTCCGGCACACGGATTGAGCTAGAGACTTGAAATTTTGCGCAGATCCGTTTTTCGTAAAATGCGAGGCTAAGTTCGTTTATGGGCAAAAATGGACCCTTAGCGGGGGTACCCCCCATACGAACGAAAAAGTTTTTTGCGAATATCTGAAAAACGGTGCATCTTATCGAAAAAGTGCAGGAAACAAAAGTTATTTATGATATGATTCTACATAGAACTCCCATACATCAAAATCCCATTGGAATAAATTTAAAAAAATCTTATTGGAAAGTTTGACTTCAAAGTGGAATTTTGGTACGAATATCACCATACGGGTTATCAAAAATTGCAAGAATGGCAATTATAGCTTTTGTTATGTTTTCAAATCGATTTACTGCTTTTTTAAATTTTTAGGTGAAATATACTGTTTTTTGTCCGAAAAAAGATACCATCGTTAGCTATACATAAAAAGGAGGGGTAGATATTAGTGAGCAAACATTTTTCTTGCGGTGACCTCTCTCATGGTGAAAACCGGATCCGACACCCTTAAGCGCATAAAGAGGTTTCAAGAGAGGGAGTTTACAGAGAGGGAAAGGGGTTGCTATTAAACTGGATCCGATACACTTGAGTAAGAGATATCAGAAGAAACGGGGATTGGCATCAAAAAGAATCATATCCTGTATTCTGTCAATAACTGTACCTGTGTGCTGTTTTTGCGTGATGCCGGAACAAACATTCAGACAAACAGACAGAAATACCGACCGACATACAGACAGACGGACAAACATAAATTTTAAGCATAACAGACCCAATAATTGCCAGTCTGGCAGTCTGGCAATTATTAGAAACTCGTATAGTGATATTCCTGTCAAAATTCGAACAATTGTATCAAAATTCCAGTTTGAAGTCAAACTTTCCAATAAGATTTTTTAAAATTTGTTCCAATCGGATTTTAATGTATGGGAGTTTTATTTAGAATCATATCCTAAATAACTTTTGTTCTTGCACTTTTTTAATAAGATGCACCGTTTTTGAGATATTTACAAAAAACGTTTTTGTTCGTATGGGGGTACCACCCCGCCTAATAGAACATTTGTGGCCATTAACGAACTTAGCCTCGCATTTTCCTAAAAACGGATCTGCACAAAATTTCAAATCTCTAGCTCAATCTGTGCGCCCGCAATCCGCGCCACAGACGGACATGCTAAATTCAATTTTTTTTATCATTCTAAACACACTGGTGTAATTCATTTTTTTGTGCGATGACGGGGTCTTGGCATTACAAACGGTAATGCAAAGTTAATATACCCTTTGGTTTCACCATACGGGTATAAAAATGTCATTTTTGGCATCAGTATTATACGACCAAATACATCAATGAATGTCAATATTTTTGAGAAAATCCAAAATTATAAAAATTGTCCCCTTACAGTTTTTATTATATAGATGGGAAAAAAGTAAAGTGGACACATCTACAGATAGAGAGCTTCCTTTAAAAAAAGAATAATCAAAATCGATTTTAAGCTGGAGTTGTGTCGAAAGAAATACATACAAAATCGCTTCCGAGTGATACTTTTCAGCCTCCTATTGAGCAGGATTCATGGCGAAAATCACGGTTTAAAAACACCCAAACCCCCTTTACCCCCCGTTCACTCCATCAGCGGTAAAACTTCGAAAAATCTCGCCTTAGTGAGCGCCTACGCGATGGTTGGGACATATTCTGAAAGTTTCAAGTCTATCTTCAGGGGTTTGGGCTAGCGTCAGAGAAGATGATTTTCACTTTTTCCAATAAAAGACGATGCGTAACAGATATTTTTAATTTTACGTTTAAAAAACTCAATTTCAACAAAAAAATAAAAATAAAAATATTTTGCCACCGCTCAGAATTGAATCCGTATCTGGCGTGATGTAGTTTACACTTATTCAGTAGTAAGAATATAAATTTGAAAGATAAATTAAGTAATAAAACATAACAAAAGCTATAATTGCCAATCTCGCAATTATTGAAAACCCGTATGGTGATTTAAGTGAACGGCGAACCGTTATATCAAAATTCCACTTTGAAGTCAAATTTTCTAATAAAAATTTCTAAAATTTATTCCAATCGGCTTTTTATGTATGGGAGTTTTATGTAGAATCATATCCTAAATAACTTGTGTTCTTGCACTTTTTTAATAAGATGCACCGTTTTTGAGATATTCACAAAAAACCTTTTCGCTCGTATGGGGGGTACCCCCCCTAATGGTCCATTTGTGCCCATTAACGAACTTAGCCTCGCATTTTACGAAAAAAGGATCTGCACAAAATTTCAAGTCTCTAGCTCAATCCGTGCGCCCGCAATCCGCGCCACAGACGGACGGACAGACAGACGGACGGACATGCAAAATTGAATTTTTTTTTATCATTCTAAACACACTGGTGTAATTCATTTTTTTGTGTAATGACGGGATCTTGGCGTTACAAACTGTAAGGCAAAGTTAGTATATCCTTTGGTTTCACCATACGGGTATAAAAACAGGCAGTCATTGGGGACCAACAGAAGTGAAAACAATAATATATGTAAGGTAATTTTGTCGTGTATTTATGCCTATATATTTTTTAACCTGAAATTTTGAAAATATATGCTAATAAGCAGTAAATGTCAAATAAAAGTCAATATGCATATTAAGGTTTGAATTCCTGAGCAGCACATGATTTTCTTATACAACAAATAGCTAGAGATATTTAATTCTTTCTGTATAAGAATGCCACGTGCTGTTCAGAAATTTTCTGTGTAATTTTATTTTGCTGTATATTTTTAAAAAAAAATTCGATTTTTTGTTATTTTCTGTCTCATTTTATTTTGCTGCATATTTTCCAAAAAAACAAATCGATTTTTTGTTGTATAACAAAGTCACGTGCTATTCAGAAATTTCCTCGCTAATTTTATTTTGCTCTGTACTGTCTTCCAAAAAAAATCGATTTTTTCTTTATAAAAAAATCAAATGAAAGTAAATCAGCATTCTTAACCCATTTATACGCCACCCGGTAAGAATTCTTACCACAACTTTGAATGTTCATCAAAGCTCATCAAATTACTTTTTCGTTGATTGGGTAATTGGATTTTCCCATTTTTGGCCACAAAACAGACAAAAACCCTCCCAGAAACGTAAAAATACTCGTTTCTCGCCATTGGTAAGAATTCGTACTACAAAACCTTTTTTCACATTTTTGTTTATTTTTTCGAAGAATGTACCGCAAAGCGGTAAGGGGTTGAGCCCTTAGATCATTTTTATTCCAAAATCAATAAAAATTTTCACGTTTTTCTGGAAAAAATACCACATATTGAGCATATCAGAGTATTGGCTATTCGCCGTGGTTAAAAATTTTCACCACAATTTTCCGGAAAACTGTGGGTCGGAAAATTCTGAAACTTTTTGAAAGTCATATTCGACCCAAAAGTAGCTTCCACACAAATTTTGATGGAAAAATTCCCACGCGTCTAAGAGCGGCGAAAAATGGGTTAAGCTGTTAAATTAGCGTGTCGGTGACGCGAACTCAAGGTTTTACCCATCCAAAAATCGCACAACGCGCCTAAAGAAGTATAATATAAATAAAATAAATAATTTAAGGTAAAAAAAAAAATTAAAACAAAACATTTTGTCACCACTCGGAATCGAACCCGCACATCTGGCGCATTGTAGTCTAACACTTATTCAGGAGTAAAAATGTAAACTTAAAGATAAATTAAGTAATAATATATTAATAAAAGTAAAAAAATCAAAAAAAAAATTTGAAAAGAAAAAAAAAAAGAATTTATCATCGATAAGAATTGAACCCGGGCCTGGCGCATGGTAGTCCAACTTCTAACTCACTGCACTAATCGAACAGTACGAAACGTCGTGTTACCATTGAAGACTTAGTTAGCGGCATATTTATAATTTTGAAAGGCAAATTACTAATAAAGTATTATTAAAAATGGGGAAAAAAGTAAAACGGACATATCTACAGCTATACAGCTTTCATTTAAAAAAAAGAATCATCAAAATCGGTTCAATAGGAACTCCAGGAGCTCTGTCGAAAGAAATCCATACAAAATCGCTTTGCCTTTTAAATATATAGATTTATCTCACTTTTATGTCGGTATACAGCGCCCAAAATATTTTTTTTTTTCAGTTACATTTTTTATCAAAGGTTTTTAAAAAGTTTTTATCTATTTATTTTCCGTATTACACCCTAAACCAGACGCTCTTTTCCCAGTAAATTTTACTTGGATTTTACTAAATATTCTCTTTTTACTGTTTTCCCAATGAAATTTACTGAACGACAGTAAAATTTACTGAAGCACAGCAAATTTTACTGATAACAGTAAATTTTTACTGGGGAATCACTAATTTCGTCCCAGTATTTTAAAGTTTTCCAAAAAATTCTGATCGTTTCCCCAGTAAACCCCAGTAAACCCCAGTAAACGTAAACGTCACTCACAGTTAGAATCCATTTCTAAATTGGCTTTCATAGTCTAGCGGTAAGTGAAGTGGCCTACAAATGCAAAGGTCTCGGGTTCGAGTCTCGAGCAAGTGGTAAGAGATTTTTCAACACAATATTCTCATGTAAAATAAAATATTGACAACAAAAAAATATCTAATAACAAATAAAAATTAGGTTTGAAAATTAAAAAAAATGTTCCCAAAACCATTCAAATGCTTCACAAATTCCAAAAAGCATCTGAGAGGTTTTTAAGATTTTACTGTGATGCCAGTAAATTTTACTAGGATCCCCAGTAATAATTGCTGTTATTCCATTTTTTTCCAGTTTTCCAGAATGAGAATTTTACTGAAAATACAATCCAATATTTACTGGGAGAAACAATAAAATTTACTGTACTTCATCGTGGTTGCCTTTTTACTTGGCTCCCAGTAAAATCTGGTTTAATAAAATATTTTCACTAATAAAGAACTTGTACATCAATGTAATTAAATCTGTGTATAAGTTACTACTAATTATCCTGCCATTTGTGTTTGTCGTTCACATAATGCCGTTAAATTTAATCTTTCGTGTAACGAAATAAATCGTACAATCAATTGATAGGTACACTTGATTGTATTCGGTGTCACCGTCTAAGGAGTCAGGAGGCAACGTCGAAATAAATATGCATGAAAGATTTTACCTTGTATTTGTCGTAGACATCATGACCGAGCAATGAGTACAAAACTGCCTCCGACTTGGATCATTTACATCGTGATATCACATGTTTAAACAGTTTCAACATTTAATAAATCATGTGGAATTGAAATCGAAACTTCCACTACCGTACAGATAGAAATTTCATTCAGTCCCCTCATATAATATGCAAGACTAAGCACAGAGTTTGTGTCGGGAGCCGTTTATGCTTAACGTGAATGGATCGATCATGACTTTGATGATTTCCATTTGCAAAAGGTTCACATCTCTGTATGGACACCTTGTGTAGTTCCAATTCACGAACGTGTATCACAGGAGATGCGTCAAAAAGTGACTAGGACGGCTATGTCAAAGAAGGCAAACCGACTGCCCTGTAGTCGGTGAGTGACAATGAAACAAAGTCATTACTTTGACATGTTATCCATAAACTTTTCAGGAAATGTTTTCCACCTCAACTACATGATTCTCACATTCTTCGAACGACCTATAATGTGTGATTTCTTTGGTCCCAAAAGTTAAAACTGTTATTCAGGTACGTGACGACAAGGACTTATCATATATATAATAATACAACATCAGAGTGATCCTCTTCGTATACTTAAAACACACCGAACATCATAATATATATTCACTATTTATACTCATATAAAGTGATGTTCATCTTCCACTCAATGGGATCCAGAAACCTGGACTTGTATAGTCCCAGATATTTGAATTCCCAACAGGCAACCAAAGCTCATTTTCAGCTCCTTATTCTAAAATGATGTTTTGAGTGAAACAGGAAAACAAACAGATTATAGTCATATAACTTCATATATATATAGGTACATAGGAATTACATAGAACATGTGGTAAACTTCACACTATTGCAGTGAGCATTCATAAACATCTACTTTAATGTTGTACCCACTCATAGTTTTAACGGAATAATAACATAATCTCCTTATCGCTGTTGCTGTTTGTCCTCCTAATTACAAATTTCATTTTCAACTGCTTTAATTTCCCAAATTTAACAAGGTTTTAATAATTTTTAGTTTTTCTAACGAAAATACTAATTTTCTATATAAAATATAAACATTGATGGAATTTCACTGCTTATTTAAATGATATGAGCATACAGTAGTTAGTATACAGAGGCTCAAATTTTTTCCTCTCTAAAATTTTGGGTACAGATGATGGAGATGTTACATTGGGCTTATGGCTAACGAATTCGCCTCACTAGCGATGGACGCTGGCCGTGCAGGGAGTATGTTGAATGAAGGATACAAGAGGATCGAAGTTCGATTGAATAGTCTTACTTTATTCTAGGCATTTTTTGAACTCTAAGGCTGCAAACAAAGTAAATGCGACGAACGATGCGATACGATGCACGATGCGATAAAAACGACGAGTGCACACAGTGATGTGTCCGATGTAAACGACAGCTGACAGCTGTGAACTTCAAAAGTTTTTTTCACAAACTCTGAAAATGTCACTTGATTTTGTTCTTGCTGAAAATTCTGCCAGAGCTTTCTTTCTTTTGTTCTGTAGAGATGGTATCCACGAAATAAATCAGGGCAGAATTTTGTACGGCGAGTTTCATCATCTTTATCCTGTTTTAAGAAAACATCCAGACCGCTTCCGCAATTATTTTCGAATGGACATGGGCCCATTCGATTACATTTTAGATAAACATTACCATCTTTTTCCAAATCAATTGCAATCAGCTCCCAAACTTTGTCTGTGTACTTGTTGTTTTTGTGTAGTGGATGTATTTTATCGAACAGAATATTTTCTTTTCTGACCAACTCAATCAATTTTTCCACGTCCATTGGTTCTTCCACTAGTGAAAAAGATGTTACTTGGATAATTATACGTTTAATAAAAATATTTTACTTACTTTTAAGAAAATATTGCGGAAAACTCAAATGAAATTTTTAGTTGTCAGAATTTAATGGCGCGATGCTAAACGATGTGTACGACAGAACGCTTGCCATTCCATCGCGTCGTTTACATCGTTCAGCATCGTGTATCGCATCGTCGCCACTATGGGCGCTTCCATTTAGTTCAATGGTTTCCTTAGCATCGTGCATCGTATCGCATCGTTCGTCGCATTTACTTTGTTTGCAGCATAATCCCTGGAGCCCAATGAAGGCAACGCGAATGCAACTAAAACGCACAAACTGTCACGCAGCGCAACATTTCAGCGGCATGGCAGAGCCGAATGGCATCTCGTGAAGTAGTACAAGTGACATGATATAAAGTGCGATAAAGTTGGCAAAATTACAAAAATTGATAATTTTAAAGAGATAATTTGCTTTGTTGAGTGTATGTTATTTGTGCGTTCGCGTTGCGTTCATTGGGCTCCAGGCATAAAGGGTTTGATATCTACAAAGGGTATGATATTTAGTTGCAAACTTGAACTAGGATAAAACCTTCTGCCCTAGCGAATAAATATTTATATCTTATCTGACCAAAACTGTTCCCCCAAACCGTTCCCCCAAAATCGCATGCACAGTCCCATATTTATGGGAAAAAACGGCATAATAGACAAATATGAGAGTTACTCCTATAAAAAAATTGTGACTGTCCCCAAATTTTTTAGAACACATTCCAACAAAAAAATTGCCGTATTATTTTTTTTTGTGTAAGACTTTTCCGAAATTATAGGAGAGATTACTGTATATGTTAGACATATTACGACAAAAAATTGGGGAACATTCCCTTTTGTAAGGGGCTGAATCCTATAGAACGTTGTAATGTCTCCATTAATTATTGGACTCTCTCCTATGCGCGAGATTCTCCTTTGAAATAGGATTCGTTCCTATAATTATAGCACCAAGTCATATCCAAATAGGACTGACTACTTTTTTTTATTGGATTCTGTCCAGTTTAAAGAAGACAAACAACAATTCAAATGTCCTATAGTACATTGGCGATGGGAAAAAAGTTCTTATCGATTGTGAATAGATGCCACTAGCCGCTCCGCATACCCATCCACGCTTACATGTCTTTGGAAGATATGTGTGTGAGCTATCAAACATAGTATGTGACATTTGTTGGAAGCGTAATGATTTTGCTATTGCTGAAATGTCGAGTCTTGTGCCGAGTAAGAAATTGCGGGAAATTTTACTTCATCACAATTTTTTGAAGAAAAGTGCCGCGGAATCGTATCATTTGCTTATGGAAGCCTATGGCTATCATGCTCTACCAGAATCCACATGCAGATTTAGGATGTACTATGTGCATGTATGGAATTTGTGGGCATTGTGTCCTATGAGCTCTTGAAACCGTTAGAAAGCATCAATGGCGAAGTCTATCGACTGATACGTTTGAAAC
Source organism: Chrysopilus asiliformis (assembly GCA_964034945.1). Taxonomy (NCBI): domain Eukaryota; kingdom Metazoa; phylum Arthropoda; class Insecta; order Diptera; family Rhagionidae; genus Chrysopilus; species Chrysopilus asiliformis. The sequence continues at coordinate 57,372,548 of OZ035960.1, forward strand.
GAGCTATTGGCGAAAAACGTCCGGAATGGGTCGATAGGCATGATAAGTTGATTCTACTCTACGATAACGTAAGGCCACACATTGCTAATCAGGTCAAAACACACATAGAAGGGATCAACTGGGAAGTTTTACTCCACCCGCCATACTTCCCAGACAATGCCCCTTCTGATTACCATTTGTTTAGATCGATGCAATCAGGGCCGCTATTCGGAAACTCGTACCGAGTAAAATATTTGCCGAGTGCGACAAAAACGAATTCTTGAACTCGGAAACGAGCGATTTCTTGCGAGTAAATACTCGGTGACGTTTAGCCTGCCAAGTGAGGTACAATAATGGATTTGATTTGTCTCTAATTTCTTTGCAATGAGCACGGATATTTTCTTCATTACTATCACTATCGTCAGACAAAGAAGCTGCTATACTTTCCATTGTAAAAAAAATCGTGTTCAAAAATTTGCACTGCTTCACAAAATCAAACTTCCATCAATTCGAAATCATATTCTCTATACATCGAAATTTCTTCCATATGTAAAACAAGTAAGGGATGTTTTCACTGTCCACTAAATTAGGTTAGAACATCAATTTGCTAAGTGAACAACAATTTGCTAAGTGAACATCAATTTGCTAAGTGACATTTCAACAATTTCATATAAAATTTCATGTTTGTGGTGGCAACACATTTGGTCGTACTCGGACCCAGTTCAAGAATCCTATTTTAAATTTTATCCGAGTAGCACATACGAGTGGAGATTACTTTCGACTCGAGTTCCTGAATATAGGCGCCCAGGTCTTCTTCACTTAACCTTCTTCCGTCCCTCGGGTCTAATTTGACCCAAACAGAAATTAGTTTGCTTGTACCTTTAAAAATATTTATATTACGAACCTGAAATTTTTTGACTTTGCCTTATTTATTGTAAACTAGCAGTATGCAAAAATTTGGCAACTTCCGATTAACCGTTACAGTGCTACAAAAATAGTCACACTAAAGACCTTCGGGTCTAAAATGACCCAAGGCAGTTAATCGTATAAAAAATGTTTAATTTACTCATATTATATTATATTCGTTAGTGTTTGTAAACTATATCTAGAATACGGATCTAAAATCTTTGACCGAACGGGGTGAGTTCTCGGGTATAAGAAACCGATTTTGTTGAATGTCAATTGGGAAAAACTCGACTGCCATATTTCTCAATTTTTGTATTAAGTTTTTTGACCTCTATTTTCGGGGAGAGTTCATTAGAACAATATATAAGTCTTTTGGGTTATACATATGTTGTTGTATGTTGTAAAAATTTCAAAAAACAAAGAAACTCGTTTTTTGATTTTTGTATACACTAAACCTTTATGGGTCAAAATAGACCCGAGGAACTTTAGTGTGATTTTTTTTGAGGGACGGATGAAGGTTAAGGAATCTGTCTTTTGTCTGAAAGATGGGCTAAGGTTATAGCTTCCAATATTCCATAAAATTAATTTGTAATTTGAAGCAAAAATAAAGAAGATTTTTCGCAAAAACAGAAAAACGCTAAGAACTTTTTCGCATTGCTAATATAATTCAAAAATAAAGATTGTTGCCAAAAGTCTTATGGAACTTCACGACTTTTTCTATAAAAATAACTTTTCATTATTTTTTTTTTTAAAAAGCATATCGATACCGTACCTGTAAGGGTCGTATGTGCAGGAAAAGCCTTTTTTAAAAGCTCTGGTACCGATAAAAAGATTTTCAAACATTTTTATTGTTACTTTTGAAATTTCATTCTCCATCACAAACACCTCATATCTCTTGACACAAACAAGCGATTACTACCTTTTACTCGATTTTACGTGAAAACAGATTTATTGAGATGTTTTTAATATACAAATAAATATCCAGTGTAAAAGTTATAAAATGTTTGAAAGGTCTTTTCTCGAAACTTACTTTTCCGCATTTACGGCCTTTTCTCATTAAGATATTGATATTATATAGGTTAAAAAAATTTAATTATCTCAATAAAACAGGACTTTTATGCCATGGACGAAAGCTATTATAATTACAGGATTTTAATAATATTAATCAATAAAATTGGGCCTTTGCAACATTTAATTTAGGTTTTTTTAATCTGTTCATCAGAATGCCTACACAGTTCCGTCAGAAATAGATTAAATTACAATTTCAAATATTGGTTATATTACGATAGTGATTCAAGTTTTCTAAACGGCTACAGGGTCGGTCGGTCATCGTCATTCATGACACGATCTATGCTTTATATTATACAAGTAGTCCGTTCAATATTCGTAGCTGGGTTGATATTCGAATCTAATCCATATGAATGGCAGGAAAATATCGAGGAACAGAAGTGTATTGAATGCAATTTCCATTATGATATTTGCGACTGAAAAAAATGTGGTGGCAGCAACATCAGGTGATTGCTATCAAACCTGCCAATAACTGGTGCAATTATCCTCAATGGAATTACACTTATCTACATTATAGATGTAGTGGCCTTATTACACTTGTTCTGGGAAAAATATACTCTGATGGTTAAAATGCCATCAGCGACGAAAAAGGCATCTACTATAGTATTCGCATAACCACTGAAAGCACTCTTTTTAAACTGAGGTCGCTGTACGCGTGACTACGGTGGCATAAATTAACGATTTCTGCAGAATATTTAAGTGTCCCCACTGATTTGCATTTTGTAATTAAATTGTCATCTTATGGGGCGGAAACTCGCGAAATAGCAAATTGGGACTCTGACAACTGCATGTTGTATCGACGACAATTAAGCTGGTACACAGGGCAAAAAAAATTATATGAAATTTTTTAATATATATTCTGGCGCGTGAATATCCTGAAAATCAAATTTTTAGCACTTTAATGTTCAATAATAGGGTAATCGAAAAAAAAATGAATCGCCCTTGTAGATTTTCCTTTAAAAAAAAAATATTTAGCGAAGAGGAGAGGGGAGTGTGATAGTGGAAGGGGTGTGGACGGTGGGGAGGGGAGTGTGATAATGGAAGGGGTGTGGACCGGGGGGAGGGTAGTGTGCGGAGGGGGAGGTCGTTGCATTATCGTATCTATATGTGGTATAGATACATTAGCCTCTCCCCCTCCCTGAATACAATTTTTTTAAAAAGAGAATCTAAAGAAGATGGGAGGGGGGGGGGGGGGGGGGGAATTATCTTTTTGTCTATATGTTAATTTACTATACGCTAATTCGGGACCTCGTTGAATCTGTTTCTTTGGGTTTGGCCGGTAAATGTTACCATGAAAATGAAAAACGAAAACGGGCAACAAGCAAAATGTGTATTCAGTGCAAAAACCCAGTGTGAGGTGAGCACAATAAGTGAGCAGAGTAATTTTACAAACAATATGTAAAAATTGTCATAAAAAATAAATATTTCACATTTTTTTTCTATGTTTTAATGCAAATTCCACAACATCACATATTCTCGCTTACAAAATACAAGATATTAACATACGTTAATACTGCCCAAGTAAAGAATAAAAATAGAAATTGTCAAAAAATGACGAAATCAACTTTATTACAATTTTTATTCTATTTTTATAAAAACAATTAAAATTTGACCACTGAGTCTCAGCGGCATCAAAATCCTGCGAAAAATTACAAAATTACAGCAAAATAAAAATAGCAATATTAAGATATCGTCCCTTGAATCTTGTCTTGTACGAAACGCCATTTTTGACTTTTTCAACTTTTGGGTCCCAAAGTTCTAGCGCTTCAAATGGCCGAGAAATCGAGTATTCACTTTGTACCATATCCACCATTTTCATCGAACGATTTTCGTTTGTGTATCATCTCCACTTTTTCGCGCATTTCTAAATTGATTCTTATCTTGTGCCATATCCACAGCTAACGCATTTTTATATGGATATCGTAAAAAAATTTTTTTTTTATTTTATTTTTTCCCACAATACTTTACCCTGAATAAAATTATACAGAAATATCCGATATAAACAGCACATGACTTTCTTCCAGTTTTTTTTTCAAAAACCAATTTTTGTTTTTCGCGTTTTACTCCGAAACTAAGCGTTTTTCTATAGTCCATATGACGGAAATTGAAGATATTATTATTTGCCATATTTCTGTTTTACACAGGAACCCCATATTTCGAACCGTTATCGAAATCTACCGTTAAAGATTTAGTTTTTTGCGCTTTTCTTGAAAACTAACAGGTTTTGTATGGTGCTATGTAAGAAATAAATTAAAGGAAATAATAGTTCCACAACTTGTTCTTTTACCGTCAAATTTTATCTTTATTCATCCCGGGATATTCACATTAATATGTGAAAAACTAGATTTTGCCAAATTGCTTGTAACCTAATGGTTTTTTGAAAAACCTTATTACGGAAGAATACAGTTCTTTATACATTTTTGCCTTTAACGCTAAATCACTATCTTCTACCATTCCCAAAATATTACACCTTAGTTGAATTTTGTTTGCATATTTTTTTACAGTTTTTTGAAAGGTCGTAGTTAGTATAAGAATGTCAAGTGCTGTTCAGATCAGATATTTTTTGTCTAATTTTATTCAGGACACTTAAATTTTAAAGGGTTGTGGGAAAAATCAATTCCATTTGTTTTAAGATCTTTTTCTTCTAGGCCATATAAAAATCCATTCATGCTAGGATATGGTTGTTAGAAGGGAGAGGAAATCTTACGGTCAAGATATCTAAGAACATGCGCGTCATTCCAAGCAATCGAACCCAATTTAGTTCAACGTTCTCCGTTGGTAAATTCAAAAAATACAGTAATTTTCCATGAAAAAATGTTTTAATTTCACTCCCTTGAAATCCCATACGATTTCAGCGCGATCTTGTATCACATTCCATGACGAGATTTTTATACCCGTATGGTAAAACCAAAGGGTATATTAGAATTGCCTTACCGTTTGTAACGCCAAGATCCCGCCATCACACAAAAAAATGAATTACACCAGTGTGTTTAGAATAATAAAAAAAAGTTGAATTTAGCATGTCCGTCCGTCCGTCCGTCCGTCTGTGGAGCGGATTGCGGGCGCACGGATTGAGCTACAGACTTGGAATTTTGCGCAGATCCGTTTTTCGTAAAATTCGAGGCTAAGTTCGTTAATGAGCAAAAATGGACCATTAGGGGGGAACCCCTATACGAACGAAAACGATTTTTGTGAATATCTCCAAAACGGTGCATCTTATAAAAAAAGTGCAAGAACTAAAGTTATTTAGGATATGATTCTACATAAAACTCCCATACATCAAAATCCGATTGGAATAAATTTAAAAAAATCTTATTGGAAAGTTTGACTTCAAAGTGGAATTTTTATACAACTGTTCGCTGTTCACTTAAATCACCATACGGGTTTTCAATAATTGCCAGATTGGCAATTATAGCTTTTGTTATGTTTTTATTCATCACTTGTATGAGGTGGTGCAACATCGTTTTGAAATCGAAAGTTTTGAAAATCCCATTACTCACAATATTACTGCGACGAAAATCTGTTGCCGTAAATTAGTTTCAGGATTATTTGTTTTACATGAAAATAAAAAAAATACTCTTTTTTCAAACAGTTTCTCTCCAATTTCCCCTTAAAGTTTAAAAGTCAATCATCTAAAACTATGTTTTGGCGTTTGGTACAATATGTTAATACTGCCCACATGATGGTTAATATATCGCTCTAAATCCACACCCATCAGCAATTTCTAGGGTTGTTACGCTAAAGTCCAGTTACCCCCAATGACGCTAAATATTTGATGTGTGTATGGGGAGGAAGGGGGATGTGTTGCCTAGTTGTCTTCACCTGGTTGGGGGGGCTTAAAACAGAAACTTCTGTGCAAAAATGAAGGTTATATCTCAATTGGATAAAAATTTATTTAAAAAAGAATTTAGTTTGACAAGGGATGGTAAAAGGGTCGATTATCCTATTATGTATATGACTTTTTGCTGGTGAAATGCAAAAAAAGGTAAGCGTTATGCAATCGGTTTTAAAGCGCGACAATTATAGGAGAGAGCGGGCTTAAAAAGTCCCTTTTATATATACACGGTAAAAAATCTTGGAGTGAATTCCAATCAAAATTGGATTACATATAGAGGTCCACTCCAAAACATGATTAGATTTCAATCCACTCGTTGGATTGAAATTTTTTTTCTAATCTTCTTTAGATTGAATTAAATTCCAAAAATGTTTTAAATTTATCAAATGCAAATTGCAATTTCTGTTGCAAAAAATGCAAATTCTGTTGGATTTCACCACATTAAATGAAGGAATCAATAGTTTCCTACATTAATTAAGTGTGACTGGAAAATAGAGCGTGAATTCACACAAAAATCAGCGTGAATTCCAACAAAATTTTATAACAAAATGGGCAAAATAAAATCTTCATTTTTCATGGTTTTATGATAGTAATAGTAGGTTTTTTTACCAATATCCCAGTAGTGTTTTTTACTTTTTACAGCATTTATAAATTATAAATATTTTCTTACGTATTATTAAATGTTGAAAAACTCCTGCTCACACCGCGATTCGAACCCGAGATCCCTAGGTTTGAAGTCCACTCGCCAACCCATACGGTCACCGAAGTAAATTAACAAAGTGAGTCTAAACATGAATGGTTTCTATCTCACTTGAACTTTACTGTCAGTTAATAACTAACATAAATGAATACTTTCGGTAATTTGATATACAATAAAAAGTAATTGAAATCTAATCTAAAAAAATATTAGAATATTTGTAATAATTTGCATTTATTGAATTCCAATCGAAATTGTATTGAAATTTCGTCCAATACAATTTTTGGATTGAAAAATACTCCAAGATTTTTTACCGTGTAGGTTTCTCTACTCTATGATAGTAATTTCATTCTTTTTACAGTTTAGTTCTACTTCAAAAAATAAAACTTGGTTTTTATTTCGCTTGCATCGGACTACTGGTTGGTGAGTTATGGTCAAAAATCGATTTTCGAAGGGGGAGAGGGTTTACCCCTCTAAACCATTTATCAGCCGATAAAATAAATACGGGTCGCTTAATTTTCGGTCTACTATAACATAACCAAAAATTAGTAAAATCGGTACTGTCGGGTTCGCGGGTTTCCCTTGTAAGAACGTTTTGTTACGTCTTTGTATTATGATTTCAGTTTGTGAAATAAACACAAATCGTGCCATCTAACCCACTTCCAGTGTTGTGCCGGTTTTTTACGTAAAGTAATTTACCTAGTTTTTTACGCGTAAAAAATTACGCGTAAAAAACCTCAATTTTAACGTAAAAAACGTAAAAAACGTAAATAACGTAAAAAACTGTAAAAAACCTAAAACATTGATGATAAAAAATTTAATAAGTAGCCATTCACTAAATATAGTAATTATTCGTAAATAAATCATCTTAGAACAAAAAAAAGGTTAATAATCTTCAGCAAATACAGAAAAGTATTCAAAGGCATTTCCTCTTGAAAGTGAAAAAGATTTTAAACTCGGAGTTCAAAAACTGTTTATATCCTTTCATTACATTACGTCCGCCTACTCATTTTAACGTTAATTAATGTGAATAATGTGGAGAGATTTGCGACATATCGCTACTTCGGAGGAAGACTGTCACAACTCAAAAAAAAAATGTCGAATTTGTACTAAAGGTGCGGAAGAGTGGTAATTATGGTATACTTTGTTGTAGAAGAATGTCACAATTGTAACTTATAATTCAACCAGAGTTGGGCGGATTCAATTCAAAATTGAATGCATTCAAAATTCCATTCCCATTCACTTACTGAATGGTATTTGAAATTTTTACTCCATTACCATTCAGTAGTGAATGGTAATGGCCAAAAAATTCAACTCTCCATTCACTGAATGGGAATGTCAATCCATTTCCATTCCCATTCGATTTGAGTTGAGATTTTATGATTTTAAGTGAATGGTAATTCAATTTAGTCAAATGATTTTTTTATATGGAAAAATGCTCGAAATCGATCGAAATGAGGGAAAAGTTGATTTGCCTCAAAACGACAGGACCGATTTTTATGATCCATATCACATTGGATAGAGATCAGTGTGGCCTATAGTACTAGATATGAGGCATTCTGGAAAAACCAAAATGGCGGCTGTTAGACGACATTTTGTCCAAATCGCCTCAATAAAGACCCATCAAGATGGGTATCAAATGACAGAGTTTGGGAGGAAACTTATAAATCCCTGTATTTTTTTTTTTTTAAGAAACAATTGACTTAATTTTTTGTTTTATTCAAATTTGCGTTCATGAAAAATTAGTGATTATGAAAGTAAATTTGAATAAAACAAAAAATTGAGTCAATTGTTTCTTAAAAAAAAAAATACAGGGATTTATAAGTTTCCTCCCAAACTCTGTCATTTGATACCCATCTTGATAAGTCTGTATTACGGTGTTTGGTCGCCATTTTCTTTTTTTTTTTTTTGATAACCATGTTATAGATATTTATAAGTTTCTTCCAGAGCTCTTTCATTTGACACCCATCTTGATGGGTCTTTATTGAGGCGATTTGGACAAAATGTCGTCTAACAGCCGCCATTTTGCTTTTTTGGTACCCATGATATAGATATTTGTAAGCTTCTTCCAGAGCTCTTTCATTTGATACCCATCTTGATGGGCCTTTATTGGGGTAATTTGGACAAAATGGCGTTTAACAGCCGCCATTTTGCTTTTTTGGTACCCATGATATAGATATTTGTAAGTTTCTTCCAGAGCTCTTTCATTTGATACCCATCTTGATGGGTCTTTATTGAGGCGATTTGGACAAAATGTCGTCTAACAGCCGCCATTTTGGTTTTTCCAGAATGCCTCATATCTAGTACTATAGGCCACACTGATCTCTATCCAATGTGATATGGATCATAAAAATCGGTCCTGTCGTTTTGAGGCAAATCAACTTTTCCCTCATTTCGATCGATTTCGAGCATTTTTCCATATAAAAAAATCATTTGACTAAATTGAATTACCATTCACTTAAAATCATAAAATCTCAACTCAAATCGAATGGGAATGGAAATGGATTGACATTCCCATTCAGTGAATGGAGAGTTGAATTTTTTGGCCATTACCATTCACTACTGAATGGTAATGGAGAAAAAATTTCAAATACCATTCAGTAAGTGAATGGGAATTGAAATTGAATGGGAATTGAAAACGCCCGACTATGATTCAGACCACTTCTCGTTACTGTAGATATTTTCTAAATATCAAAAATACTAACACAAAATATCAGAATAACTTTAAAACGTCATTTCCCAAAATTTACAATTTTTGAGTTGTGACAGTCTTCCTCCGAAGTAGCGATATGGGCTATTTTAACCCTTTGTTGCATAGTGTTGTTGTACAACAACACCTTTTCTAATTCCGTTTTTTAATATTATAACATATGTATATTTCATGCACTTATATTGACTAAATTCATTTCGTAAGTATCCTAGGACATCAATTGTTATAAAAAAAAGTAATAGGGTAAAGCAGGGCCAGGAAAGCTTTCAAAGTTCTCGGGCATCCACTACCACTGACAAGCGATTTACTTGTTTATATGGCTTGCTCTCCGAGCCTAGTTCAAACTTTGTTGAAAGCTCTTTTTCATTATTTTTGGTTTTGACACACTGTTAATTGTTTTACTTTACGTTAAAAAGTTTTGATAATGAAAAATGTTTATATGAAATTTCCGAATTACAATCGGAAAATAAAAATAATTTCATAAAACCAGAAACATTAATTTGATCATTTGATATTTTATGACACGACTGAAAATGCATATTTAAATTGTATTTTTTTATTGTTTTAATTTCCTGAAATCATAGTAAACATTGCATTGTGTTATCACACCGAATAAGAAAACAATCATGTCCAAAATTCGTGTCGTCTTTTGAGACAGAACGCTTCATGATTTTCAGCAGTGTTAAATTTTTCATGATTTTCAGCAGCATGAAATACACCACTGCTTCAGTCAATGTCCTAATGACAACTGGATCTAATAAAAATCTCTCGCATAAATGGCCTTACTTAGAACTCAGCAAAGCTCCATGATATGCAAAATGCACAAGTAGAAGCAGGACGGGTTATATGCAAAGTGAAACAGATTATTTCTTTCATATGCGTATGTATGCAGTTTTCGTACAAGCCAGAATGAAACGGGTAGCATGAAGAATCGATGTATAACAGGGCACTTTGAGCTGCGAAAATGCCCTTGGTGCACATGGCCGAAGCCCGCTGGGGTAAAGTATCCAGATCTGAGCCCCGGCACCAGTTCTGAGCACCCCTGTTAATTTTCCGGCTAAAACAAGAATTGTGCGCGTTTGAGCCGATTAAACCACATTCCACAACGTGATGAAACCAATTATTCTTCGAATTCAATTCTTATTTCTATAAGTTACTAGGCGTACTTAATTTAATACGGTGGGCTCAGAACTGGATTTTGGGATAATTTCCACATTTACACATAATTTTTTTTTTATCCAAATTGTTGAGGAATATGTATATGTTAATTTAATTTAAACATTCCATACTTTCGACCAGTAAGTATAAGTTTCTCAGAAAGTATACGGAAGACAAAGAAAATATGGTATGAAGTGAAAAAAGGCTTAAGGGGGCTCAGATCTGGGTATTTTACCCTATGCGCTTTTTTTATAATTACTGCATTTTATAAATAAATAAAGAGCAAACAAGTGGCTATTTTGCAGATTAAATGTAACTCTGGCAAATCTATTACAGTTAAAAAATCGGTAATTAGCTTTACAAAGGTTTTTGGGGTCGCTGATTACGAATCTGAAGTCAAAACTTCAAAATTAAAATGGCGGATCCAATATGGCGGTAAAAAAAAATAAAATTACGTACTAGTTTTCAGCGGAATCTAATGAATTTTATCTTTTTTGACCGCCATATTGGATCCGCCATTTTGATTTTTGAAGTTTTGACTTCAGATTCGTAATCAGCGACCCTCGGATACCAAAAACCGTAAAAGTTCTTGCAGCAACAAGCGTAATTTTAAAGTTTGCATCAAAAAATCGTTTTTAAACACAAGGAGACTCATTCCGAAGGCGGAAATTGAAACAAAACTGGAAAAAGGGAAAAGAAATTCTAAAAACTGGAAAAATTCCATTCAAACAACTGTTCTAATTTGAGTTAATAGACTGTCCTACTTAGTAGTCCACTCACTATATTATAGGATCTCTAATAAAATGCTGAGAAAAACTTTAAAACAGACTGTCATACTTTGTAGGAACTGCGATGTCCCATTTTTTAGGTTTTTTACTATTTTTTACGTTTTTTACGGTTTTTTACGTTTTTTTACCAGTTTTTTACGTTTTTTACGTTTTTTACGTGAAAAATGTAAAAAACTGTTTTTTACGCCGTTTTGCCCAACACTGCCCACTTCGACTCATTCGATTGACTTCCGATAAGAAATCTGTAAGGATAACGGAGGGTCCTGTTGGGAAAACGTGATTTTCCCCTTCCTCAAAATTTCCTGAAAAAACTCATCCGAAGGTTTTTATTATTATTTGGTTGCTGTATATCAGAAATAAAATCGAAAAAAAGCTTAAAAAATAAATTCAAATTCAAAAAAAACTTTTTAAAAAAAAGTAAAAAAAACCGACTTAAAAATGCACTAAAAAGGAAAAAATAATTTTTTTTTGGAAGTTGGTGCCAAAATAGAAACAAACAATTTGCTCTCTTTTATTGTACAATATATAAAATTAAAAAATTTTTAATAAATAAAATTATTATTTATTGAATTGTACCAAAAGTTTTTGTTTTCTAATAAGTCACAGAGATGAGATTCAAACCATTATTTTTTTACAGCCTACCTACATAATATAAACATAACAAAAGCTATATTTGCCAATCTGGCAATTATTGAAAACCCGTATGGTGATTTAAGTGAACAGTTGTACCAAAATTACACTTTGAAGTCAAAGTTTCCAATGAGATTTTTTAAAATTTGTTCCAATCGGATTTTAATGTATGGAAGTTTTATGTAGAATCATATCCTAAATAACTTTTGTTCTTGCACTTTTTTAATAAGATGCACCGTTTTTGAGATATTCGCAAAAAACGATTTCGTTCGTATGGAGGGTACCCCCCCCTAATGGACCGTTTTCGCCCATTAACGAACTTAGCCTCGCATTTTACGAAAAACGGATCTGCGCAAAATTTCAAGGCTCTAGCTCAATCCGTGCGTCCGCAATCGAGTTCACAGACAGACGGACAGACGGACGGACGGACATGCGGAAATCAAAATCTTTTGTCATTCCTAACACACTGGTGTAATTCATTTTTGTGTGTGATGACGGGATCTTGGCGTTACAAACGGTAAGGCAAAGTTAGTATACCCTTTGGTATTCCATACCATACGGGTATAAAAATTTCAGCGGTATTGTTCCTTACTTGGCACGTTGCCCTTAACCCACGTCAACATTAACAAATATTCTTTTGTTTTTGGGTAAGCTCCGTTAAAATTAAAAAAATATTCTTTTGTCAGATGTCGTCACGAAAGATAAAATATTTTCATTTGGATAGCAGTAATAGAATTGGTGATAGCTGTAAAAGTAACACTCAAGAAATATGAATAGAAGTCCTCTTTAAGTTTCTATTTTGGCCCCAACTTCCAAAAAAATTATTTTTTCCTTTTTAGTGCACTTTTAGATTGTACAATAAAAGAGAGCAAATTGTTTGTTTCTATTTTGGCACCAACTTCCAAAAAAAAATTATTTTTTCCTTTTTAGTGCATTTTTAAGTCGGTTTTTTTTACTTTTTTTTAAAAAGTTTTTTATTTTATAATTTTTAGTGACTTTTGGTATATACATATTATATAGATATATTTAATGTTAGGAAATGGGTAGAGCTGCGCCCCACGTGCGAAAACGGCGTTACGAATCGATAGCCTTCAACCCCCTTAGTGACACTGGAAAGTTTCATTAAGATCGGACCAGCCAATTCGAAGATACCAGGCGAGGGGTATCGAGGGGAGGGAAAAGTCAGGTTTTGTAGTGGAAAATCAAACCCCTTAGCCTTCTTAGTAATACTGTAAAGCTTCATTAAGATCGGACCACCGAATTCGAAGATACCAGGCGAGGAGTGTCGAAGGGGAATTTTCTCAGAGGGGATACCTATCTAGATCGTATTTTTGTCCCCGAAAATCCCTAACACCCAAGTTTCATGAAAATCGTTAGGCCTGTTTTCGAGATCCATTGTGCAGACAGACAGACTGACAGACAGAAGGACGACAGTCCTAGTATTATATTATAGGAAATACCTATTTAATGTTAGGAAATGGGTAGAGCAAAACTTTAATCGTTCCAAACAGCGAATTTTTAGGGATGGCAACAGTAAGTTGTAAACTAAATTTTAGAGGTCGACAGCAAAAATTTTGGTCACCAACATTTTTTAGATCGACAGAAACCTTTCGTTAACCTTACAGACTTCTAAACATTAGAATTGGATTAGGCGACCCTAAAAACCCCCATATGTGTTTGTTTTTTATCTGGAAAATTTGAGGGTTGAAGGATTCGCTGCCCCCCAAAATATACGCATAAAAATTTTCAGACCGAGCGGACCATCCGATTAGGGGACAGGGGAGGGGTTAAGAAGCGAAAGGGGTAGGGGAAAATAGATAAGGGGAAAACACTAGCCGTCCCCCAAAATGTGAGCATACAAATTTTCAGATCGATCGGACCATCAGATTGGGAGTTGACAGGGGAGGGGTTAAGAAGCGAAAGGGGTAGGGGAAAATAGATAAGGGGAAAACACTAGCCGTCCCCCAAAATGTGAGCATACAAATTTTCAGATCGATCGGACCATCCGATTGGGAGTTGACAGGGGAGGGGTTAAGAAGCGAAAGGGGTAGGGGAAAATAGATAAGGGGAAAACACTAGCCGTCCCCCAAAAAGGTACGCATACAAATTTTCAGACCGATCGGACCATCCGATTGGGAGTTGACAGGGGAGGGGTTAAGAAGCGAAAGGGGTAGGGGAAAATAGATAAGGGGAAAACACTAGCCGTCCCCCAAAATGTACGCATACAAATTTTCAGATCGATCGGACCATCCGATTGGGAGTTGACAGGGGAGGGGAAGGCCGGGAAACGTCGGAGAGAGGGGAAATTAAAATGGGACCAACTAGGGAGTGAACTCTGTCATCCACCAACGTTTCAACAAAATCCATGCAACGGCACCCAAGTACTGCGTGAACATACAGATATAAAATAAATAAATAAATAAATAAATAAATAAATAAATAAATAAATAAATAAAGTTGGACCAAAACGAATTGATAACCTCCTCCTTTTTTGGAAGTCGGTTAAAAATTCTTTATTTCCTTATTATAATTTCTGTAAGAATACAATTTATTTGATGAGAGACCAGACTATTGTCTTTACAACTTTTGAAGCTTAAAAAATAATATGAAATAACCATTTATCTAACTTTTGTTTGTGAGCACATTTTTATACCCGTATGGTGTATATTGACTTTGCCTTACCGTTTGTAAGGCCAAGATCCCGTCATCACACACAAAAATGAATTACACCAGTGTGTTTAGAATGATAAAAATAATTAATTTTTGCATGTCCATCCGTCCGTCTGTCCGTCCGTCTGTGGCGCGGATTGCGGGCGCATGGTTTGAGCTATAGACTTGAAATTTTGCGCAGATCCTTTTTTCGTAAAATGCGAGGCTAAGTTCGCTCATGGACAAAAATGGACCATTAGGGGGGGGGGGGTACCCCCCATACGACCCATATCGGGTACCCCCCATATATTGCGAATATCTCAAAAACGATGCATCATATCCGGATGCATCTTATCTTACCCGGCCCTTTTTTTTCGCCAGACGCTACTCGACTTAAGGACGCTCCGGGAGTATTTTTGTTATTTTTGAATACATAATACAGTAGCAAAATACGGCCCTAGAAAAGCAATGTTTCTAACACCTTAAAAAATTGCTACGTTTGCAAGTGCGAAGCGCTGCTAAAATAAGGCAGCAGCTAAAAGTACCTGGCTTTTTAGCGTCGCTAAGGAATTTATACCGTAGCATAGAACTTAAGCGAGAAAGTTGAGCATCAACATAAACTCGCCCAATTTTTAGGGAAAAGAGGATGGAAAGGTAACCCAACCCTAAATTGTTTTAACAATTACTAGAGCGGTGCTGGATTTAGTATACCATTTGTAGAGCTAGGGTGTTTGGATGACAAAAGTGTTTGGATGATTTCCCCATGTGTATTCGTCTGTTTGTCTGTCTGTCCGTGAACACCATAACTTTCGAAGGGATTTTATATTCTATTTCTCATATAAAGTATTTGACAATTGGCCACTGGCAATTGTAACAAAGCAGGAAAAATCTCCAAACATATGATTCGGAAATAATAATTAAGTAAAGTTATCATAGATTTTATGGGAATTATTTCAAAGCACAATTGGAGATGCCCCATTTTTTGTCGGAATAGTCCAAGTATTTTCAATAACTGTAATTGTAAGAAAATGGGAATTATTCTTATTGTACATTTTTTTGATATTACAGATAAACAACGCAGTACCTTTACAACGCGGTTTCGCTACACCACGGTTGGAAAAATTCGACTTTTAAGTAATACCTTTCATAAATACGAGACTTTATTTATGGTTTTTAATCTCTGTCTCTTAAGATCTTTACATATGCGCTTTGTTTTTGAGTTCAGTGAAAACAGAACTTAGTGTCAGCGAAATATCATTTTCTCACTAATGAAATACATGCTTATATGGCACTGTACATGATCACCAAAAACCTTCGCTCGGGACTCTAACATTTCATTTTTATACGTGACCCACGAGACGTTTTGAGCAAGGAGGGAAAATTGAAACAGAATGTAACCTAGTGATCCTTAAAACTGATTTTGTGCTTAAAATTAAAAATATACACAATATTTTATTTATAAGCATGCATATTGATGAAATCAGCAAATATATCCTAGAAAAGATTCTTCATATTAGAATCGTAAATCTTTGTAGCGATGAACATGGAAAATTAAGATTTATCGATAAAAGAATTTGCAAATCTTAACATTACAAGAGCATCTGCCCTGAGGTACAGAAAAATAAAAAGGCAATGGAGAAAAAATTTCCGAAGTTTCGTAAACAGAATCGTTCGACGAAAATAGGAAACTGTCAACATCACAGACTTGAGACGATAAATCATTGCTCATCCCGAACACGCATTGACCAATATTTTGAGGCGAACACAAGATGATATCGCATTCGTCAAAGATGGATAAACTTTTTTCGCCTTGGCATCGTCAGTTACAAGGAGAGCATGAATGAAACATTCTTCGAGACAGCAACCATTTATATTTGTACAAGTACCTACAACATACCCCGAGACTATGTTTTTGCTTATAAGAAACAAATATAGTAGCTTATACGATCACGGTCAATTTATGGGAATCAACATAACATGCCGAATGACACCCTATAGTGATGAAAAATAACCGGCAGACCTACAAGACGCGTTACAATCATCACATCATTTCTCATCCGATGCTATCCATCCAATGACTACACTATGACTCTACTCCTTGTCCGACGTCGTTCACTTTCATGGTCACTGCTCCAATAGATTCCTGGATAGATTCTTTGGCTGGCGCTAGATGGATGCCAAAGATGAAAAACTACGATAAATGAATTTATCGATTGACATGGCATGTCTGTAGGCCGATATTGTACTACAAACTCGGTTCCAATATCGGAATTCTAAATGGCTATATACGTTCCTATTTATCGCGTTTATTGCCTCCACTCCATCATACGGGAATAGGATTTTATTTTATCGGATCGCCTCACCAGGGTGCAATTTTCCAGCTCAATATTATATTCCATTGGCTTTATAGTGATGCTTAGTTCCACCTAAATCGATTCAGATGCAATCACATTTTTCGAAGACTCAAGTTGTTAAACGGATTCAGATGATGAAATCCAATAAAGAATATAGTCAACTACAGAAGGTTCTCCTGATATTATTATTAAGCCATCAAAACCACTGTACTTTATTCGAGTACCTATACATATATGACATGATATATGAATCCCGGTTTTGTTTCCGTAGTATTAACAAAAGTTTCGTCAGAGTTGGCATAAAACTTAATTGGCCAAATACTACTGTGTGCTGAAAATAGATAACCACAGGCTAAATAATTCATTGCGTTCAGAATTCAACTTCGATTTGAATTTCAGCTACACAAAATTTAAAAGGGATATAATAAACGTGATTAGATTCAGTAGTGATGAATTTTACAGCACTGGAATATTTATTTATTGCAGTAAAAAATATATGTTTTTATATGGTCAATTCACGAGCACAAACAATATTGGAACTCGTCCGATATGAATAACTGCCAAACTATATAAAATTCGTAAAAAAACATACTCATAAATACGTAAGATATGCTAGACTATCGCTGTGGTCACTACTGTATCATATAAACTCTATCCAATTTATTTTATTATTGATAATCAAATTCATTTTATTCATTTTATTAATCAAATTTTTTTCTGACGTGCACTCATACGAGGGCGTGTCAAAAAGTATTGCGACAAATAACGAAAAATATTTATTTAACGAAAAGCTTTAATGATCGATCTAATACTTTTGAAGACGGTGTTATATCTTCCCCAGTATCTTTCGGAAAAATTCTGACTTCATTTGCTTGTACCAAGTCAAAACATAAAATTTCCCACATTTTTTTCTTTTACTAGAACTGCATATCTCAAGCCGTACTGTATTGTCTGAAGTTATACATTTAAATATTTTTTTGTTAGCCTCTCTGTTTATAATTTCCTTTCAACGATTGCATTAAATGATCCTGAGAAGTAACCACAAAGTAGAATATTGTACAAAATACTTAATTACAGATGTAATTATTATTTTCTAAGTGCATTTTATGTTAAAATTGGACTTCAAACTTATTATTAAAGTGCATTTTATGTTAAAACTAGGGGCTCCGCCCCGAACCGCTCCGCGGTTCATCCCCGCCCCACGCATCGGCCTTCGGCCTCCGCGTCCACTTCTTCCTCGGCCTACGGCCTCGATTGCTACTCGGCCTTCGGCCTCGAATCTGGCCAGTGGTATATGTCAATATCTTTCCAAAATTTTCGTTACAGTTGTAATTTTGACGATAAATAAAATTATTTTTGTTTTCATTATTTAAACATTTTTTTTAAATATAATTTTAAATGTAATACAGTAGAACGCGCTTAAATGCAACACGCGTAAATGCAAAACTCGTGTCATTGCACGCAAAATTTGTGCATGGAAGATTTTTAAGCATTTTTCATATAAATATACACGGATAAATGAAACACGCTTAATTGCAATACTTGCTTAAATGCAACCACTTTCACATCCGCAAAAGTATAAATTATATGAAATTTTTCACGCTTAAATGCACATGTGCAAAAATGAAATGTGATTACCCAAAAAAAAGTTAGTATTGTTATTTTAATTTGATAAAATGAATTCTTAATTAGATTCTTTGTTTTTGTGTAGCCTCGTTGAATTTAAATGTTTATTACAGGAATATTAAAGTTGCATGTTTATCTTTTACTCGCATAATTGCACATTAATGTGCATTTATCCGTGCTTCCGTGCTACGTATAAATGCAAAACACGGATAAATGCACATAAAATTCTGCGAAATTCGATGTGCATTTAAGCGTGTTCTACTGTAAAAATGAAATAAAAACTTATTGTAATGCTAGTGGATAGACAACATTCTTTGTCTTGCTGTGTGGAGCGTAAATGAACAAATCTTTTGGTTTGCCAACGCGTGAGCATGCTACATACAGCTGTCCATGGGCAAAACATGGATTTTCCAAGTTAATTACACAAACTTGTAGCGACTGGCCTTGCGCTTTATTGGGCGCGTTTATTCCGGTGCTAAGATGGCACTGCCAATCTGCAGGGATTTTGCTGCATTTTCTCTGCGGAACTCATCGAAAACAGTGCGAAATACAAAATGTCACAATTCTGAGGTTAAAACAGCACTGCCAGAATATAATTCCGTTCATACCGCCTGAAAATAGCAGCGCTAAAAATTAACAGTGCGAAAAACCTACTGCTCAACTGGCAGGCATTGCTAAAGTAGAATGCGTTTAGACCGGCGCTACATTGAAAAAACTGCCACTTTAGCACCGGTATAAACGCACCCATTGATTGTCATGGCAAATGCCAGTGTTAAAATTGCACTTCAAACTTTTTCACTTCGCGACACATTCAAATAAATTCGCGCCAAAATACTATCGGATGACATTCACATAAAACACGAGTTGGGAACCTTTCATTCTCGTGTGATAAACAAGGCGATCGGTAAAAGAAAGAAAGATCAAGATATGTGTTTGGCATAAATGACAGCTGGCTGCTGCTGCGGGGATTCTCAACTTTAACTTTCAAGCATAGATATACTAGATCGCTCGATTTGCTGTCTCAAATGGTCCCATTTCAATACAGTTCAATGAATCAAAACGAGTCAAGTAAGAGCAAGATAACCGTATGAAATATAGTCCTCTTGTTTAAACCGTGAGGAAAATAGACTTTCGGAATGGTGTTGGCGCCTAAAGTTATTTGTTTGCGCCTAAAGTTAGTCTCAAACTTGTGAAATTTGAATTTCGCGGCAAACTAAATTTGAATTTCGCGACCTTATACAGTTCAGTGGATGCGTTCAAGTACGATAAAGAGGGAAATACTTTTGGAACAATTTTTCAGCAGAGCTTTGTATGGTGACAGTTGTTCTATGTTATATAGTTCTGTGCTTTCAAGTGAAAAAGTGTAACCTTTCCGTTTTGCACTGATTTTTTTCGCATTTTTGAAGAACCAAATGTGCATACTAGATTTAGCGAGTAAAGACTAAATGTCTGTGTATTTTTCATGTAATTTGAACATGACTGCAAGTGAATTGACATGAAATGTTTACGAATACAATTAGGTTATGGGCTACTGAATCCCCAAGTCAAATCTGCTGCCGTGCCATTTTCGGCTCGGATGCTGTCAATTGTATATAATTCAGTAATATCGACACAAAAAAAACAAAAAAAAAATTTAAAAAGCTTTTATTTAGAAAAATGCTTAAAAGAAAAATATTATTTTTTGGGCACTGCGTATCAGAAATAAAAGCGAGATAAATATTTATTTTATTTTATTTTTATGTCCTTATTAGTGTTTATTTATTTATTTATTTATTTATTGATTCAACAGGTATATTAAACCATCTGAATATATAAAGATGAAACAAACAACTAATTATACAATTTCTTTTTCATTAAAAATTTACTTAAATTGAAGTCAACTATGTTTTGATTTATATTATAAGCTTTACACATGCGAGCCATTGGTTCATATTGACCATAGTTCGTTCTATGAAAAGGTTCATAAATAAATCGAGAATTCCGATTGGCACGACAATGAGCATTAATATTGATTGATTCAAGCAGTTGGGGAGATTGAACATTACCAGACAAGATACCCTGAATGAATAACACTCGATGAGTCTCTCTACGTTGAGTAAGGGCAGGCAAATCTATTAGTCTGAGCCTATCTTGATATGGTGGCAGTATCAACCTGTCGTCCCAAGAAAGGTTACGTAGAGCGAAACGTAGAAAACGCTTCTGAACTGCCTCAATTCTGTTGGAGTGAACTGAATAAAAAGGTGACCACATTATGCAGGCATATTCTAGAATAGGACGGATAAAAGAGCAATACAAAATTTTCATGACATAGGAGTCAGTGATCTCACGAGACCATCTCTTCACAAAACCTAACATTGCATTCGCACGACTGGTGATTTGGTTAATGTGAAGCTGAAAAGTTAACTTGCTAGATCTAGATAAGGGCATACCACACAGTGTGTATGTCAAAAAATTAGGTTTGCAGGCGCGAGAAAATGTTATTACGGAGCATTTTGGAATGTTGAGAGTTAGACCATTTTTTGTGCTCCACTCTGTAAAGATATTCAAATCTGATTTGAGAAGCGATGAATCATGATCGCAGCTAATTATTTTAAATATTTTTAAGTCGTCCGCATATCCTAGAATTTGAGTATCTTTGAGAGTCGAGAAGATGTCATTTATGTATAAGTTAAAAAGGAGAGGACCCAAATGACTACCTTGAGGTACACCGGAAGTTACGTCAAATTGTTTAGACAAAACAGTTAAAAATTTAACTTTGAAAGAGCGACCATGCAGGTATGAAGAAATCCACTTAAGGAAAGAGTCACAAAATCCGATTCTGTGTTGTGGTCCGAGTTTAACCCTAATCAGCTCAGGCTAATTTTGTCCTTAATCCACGCAGGCGGTGTCTGAAAGACACCATGCCGGAAAAATAGAATAATTTAATAAAAAAAATTTTTTTTGAGTTTGCATTTTTTAATTCAGTTAATAATATTTATTTATTTGTATATACATTATTCGTACTTTTTATAATTGTAGCATAAAATTGATTTTTAAGAATTTTCGTTACAAACATTTTTCTTGGATTTGCACTTATCTGCTTCAAAGCGCGACCTTAGAAATGGGGACACAGGAAGCAACGTTTTCTCTTTTGGGAAGTGCTACAGTTATTATCGCCTACTACAGTCCGATATTTTGCGAAATAGAAGCAAAGTGATACCAAAATAACCTTTCTTTGCTGGTAAAACCGTTACGGTGTCTTTGAGACACCGCCTGCGTGGATTAAGGGTAAATTTCATAAAAGCGAAATATTATTGTTGTAGTAAAAAAAATTAATTTTTTTTTTTCGTTTTTAAATAGTATTGGCTTAAAAAAACAAAGTCAAGGAGCATGAATGCAACAACTTTTTTAACATTCGTAACAATCACTCTCAAAACTGCATCGGTGTCTCAAAGACACCGCGAATGCGGATTAGGGTTAAATAAGGAGGTTTATTAGGGAGCAAATTTAGAATCAAAACACTAAAATTGACTTAAGTACTTTAACTTTATTTGAATCAGATGCAGTAATTTACGACTGGTTGCTTCACCCGTTCGAACAACAATCAACAAACTAATTCTAGCTGGTGAGGAATGTCGAGTCCGCACTTTTATTATCTCGCGGTGTGAATCTTCATGTGCATCACAACGTGATCCTTCATATCACGTTGTGTGGACATATGTCGGGTCAGCGGTTTCGCTGTCGCGCCGTGTGATCCTTTGTCACTTTAATTTGGTCGAACTTATAAAAAGGGTCGGACTAGATATTCGGCTTATGACCGGGATATTTCCGCTGGCCTCGACATTAGGGATGTCAAATTTTTGATAAAAGCCGGTTTTTACGACTTCGGATTAAACCGGGCAGGTTTAACCGGGTTCAAAAAACCGGTTATTAAAACACCGAAAAACCGTTTTGTTCAAATTGGGTAGATTAGGTTTTAGACGCAACAAATACCCTATAATACAAACAAAAGACGTGAAGTGTCATATAATTCATTAAGATACCATAAATGGCACAATATAATATTGTATTTGGTTTAAAGTGCCTAAAAAGAAGTGTTTCTAACAAATCATTTGCACGAAAATTGGTTTAAAATTATTTTTCATAACACATGCATCGAAAATATGCCTTTCGATGCCTCCGTAGCGGGTCGAAAGTTGCGTTTTCGGCCCTAGGGGCGAAAGTGCGATTAGCAGGCCGAAACTGTGTTTTCGCGACGTTTATGAATGAAACTGAACGAGTGAAGTTGGCTGTACGAGCGCAGTGTGATTTACAATAGTTGCGCATTGTCGATTTCCATTTTTTGTTATGTTGATTTTTCATTTCAGTGGGGAGAAAAACTGAAACAGCTGATCAGCACTTTTGCATTTCACATTGTATTTTGCGTGTGATTTAGTTGAGCATTACCGATTTCCATTTTTTGTTATGTTGATTTTTTATTTCAAAGGAAAGAAATTTAAAAATTAAAATCTGTTTTGACCAACATTTCTTAGTAATAAAACGAATTTATAGAATAAAGTTGTTTTGTTTCTTTTAAAACTTTACTTCTGTTCAAGTCAGGGGGCTTCGCCCCCCGAACCCCCTGACCGGGGCTCCGCCCCTGGACCCCGTATATGGGGCTTCTCCCCCCAAACCCCCGTTTGCATTACTCTGCAATACGAAAATCGCGTTTAAATGGCATCTCAAGTCATATTTTCAATGAATTTGTTATGAAAAATTGTATACGCAACTCGGAGCGAGTCAACGATTTCACTCGTGTGATATCTGCCCTCGCTTCGCTCGTGCAGCTAACTTCACACTCTTGAAAACGTTGACTTTCGCCCCTTGTTGCGTAATATACTATTTCCGTACAAAAAAAATGATCGGTTTTTTTGGACGGTTTTTAGCTTTAAAAAAACACCGGGTATAACCGTGCAAAAAAAACACCGAAAAAAACCGGTTAACCGAAGCAAAAACACCGAGTAAACCGGTTACTTGTTACTTTTTGACATCCCTAGTCCTTATCACGCTTTTATTTCTGATACACAGTACCCAAGTTATTTTTTCCTTTTAGTGCATTTTTTAAAATAAAAGTTTAAAAAAAAATTTTTTTTAATGAACAAAACTTTTTACGATTTTTTTTCCTTTAAATTTTTTATTGATTTTATAACTTACGAATCACTATTTTACTTTTTTTGGTTTTTATTTGTATTTCCTTTTTGGTTATATTTTATTAATTTTTTTATAGAATTTATTTTTATGGAAACTGACTGAATTCCCTTGTGACAAATAAACTATAACTAGGGGCTGCGCCCCGAACCGCTTCGCGGTTCATCCCCCTTCCGCAGGTCGGCCTTCGGCCTCCCTGCCCCCGTCGGCCTACGGCCTCCACAACTACTCGGCCTTCGGCCTCGCCCCTCGCGCTTGAATTGTTGGAATTTGATGTATGCAGATGTTATGTAAAATTATTTAAATATATTTCAGCTTTCGCCTTCCTCTTTACTCGGCCTTCGGCCTCGAGTCAAATGCATATAGTTAACCCAAAATAGGGAAATTTTTTTAGAGACATTTTTCTTTTTGAACCAACGGTGTATTACAAAATCGTACTGTTTACTTACAATATATTCAATAACGGTAAAAGGTGGTTATCCACACGGGGAAAGACAATATGGTGGGAAATGTCATTCTTTTTAATTCATGTCATACATTGAAGCACCAAATCCCTTTAGAATTGCAGAAGATAGCAGGTGAGGGCTATACATAACGATGGTATCTATACTGTTTTTCGCAGTATTATATTGTTTTTCAGACTCCAATACTGCATTACTGCTTTTTTCCCCAAAATACTGTATTTAAATACTCAGAAAACTTTAATTCTTTAACGTTTCGGAATTCAAATTTATTAATAGCAATGCAAAACGTCAGTGGCAACACAAAACAGTGGCAACACATGGCAAGTGTAAATACATTCAAACGACGAACAGCGAAGTATTGATGGCAACATGTCATATAGATTCGCTTCTTCCTTTCCCCATCGATTACTGTCTTGTCATTATTCATCCTTCTTCAGAACGCGTTACTTTGATTTTGCTTTCCATTGTTAATTTAAAAGAATAAAAATGTCGAAATTAAGAGCAAAGACACAAATTTTCATTGAATAAAATTTATACTGCGAAAAATACTGTTTTTTCAAATCGATTTACTACTTTTTTAAATTTTTAGGTGAAATATACTGTTTTTTGTCCGAAAAAAGATACCATCGTTAGCTATACATAAAAAGGAGGGGTAGATATTAGTGAGCAAAAATTTTCCCTTCGGGCTGACCTCTCTCATGGTGAAAACCGGATCCGAAACCCTTAAGCGCATAAAGAGGTTTCAAGAGAGGGAAAGGGGTTGCTATTAAACTGGATCCGACACTCTTGAGTAAGAGATATCAGAAGAAACAGGGATTGACATCAAAAAGAATCATATCCTTTATTCTGTCAATAACTGTACCTGTGTGCAAAGTTTGATCAAAATCGGCCGCGCCGTTTTTGCGTGATGCCGGAACAAACATTCAGTCAAACAGACAGAAATACCGACCGACATACAGACGGACGGACAAACATAAATTTTAAGCATAACAAAACCTATAATTGCCAGTCTGGCAATTATTAGAAACTCGTATAGTGATATTCCTATCAAAATTCGAACAGTTGTATCAAAATTCCAGTTTGAAGTCAAACTTTCCAATAAGATTTTTTTAAATTTGTTCCAATAGGATTTTGATGTATGGGAGTTTTATGCAGAACCATATCCTAAATAACTTTTGTTCTTTCACTTTTTTGGTGAGATGCACCGTTTTTGAGATATTCGCAAAAAACGTTATCGTTCGTATGGGGGGTACCCCCTAATGGTTCATTTTTGTTCATTAACGAACTTAGCCTCGCATTTTGCGAAAAACGGATCTGCACAACATTTCAAGTCTCTAGCTCAATCCGTGCGCCCGGAATCCGCGCCACAGACGGACATGCAAAAATCAATTTTGTTTATCATTCTAAACACACTGGTGTAATACATTTTTATGTGTGATGACGGGGTCTTGGCGTTACAAACGGTAAGGCAAAGTTAATATACCCTTTGGTTTCACCATACGGGTATAAAAATGTCATTTTTGGCATCAGTATTATACGACCAAATACATCAATGAATGCCAATATTTTTGAGAAAATCCAAAATTACAAAAATTGTCCCCCTTACAGTTTTTATTATATAGATGGGAAAAAAGTAAAGTGGACACATCTACAGATAGAGAGCTTTCCTTTAAAAAAAGAATAATCAAAATCGATTCTAAGCTGGAGCTGTGTCGAAAGAAATACATACAAAATCGCTTTGCCTTTTAAATATATAGATGAGTCTTCGATCTTAACAACACGGATCGCAGCTGGGCGTTTAATGAAGGGGTAAAATACCCATGCTCGAAGCCAGGGTTGCTGGTGCCAAGGTTTTGTTTTTTTAATTTAATTTTTTTTTTTTCATTTAGTTAAAACAAATTTTTTTCTTTGTGATTTTTGTGTTTTTTTTTGTATGTGAAAACTGTTTAAAACAAAAATAGAGACACTAATTATAAACCGAAAACGATTTTGATCAGATTTTCACCATTGTCCGTGATGATAATATTTTATGACTGAAGTTAGCTTGCCCATGAGGAGGCTGGAAAAACTAATTGGGTATTAGAGTTTTAAAATTCAAAACCGAAAGTCTTGAAGCGAACACGTTTATTTTCTAAAAGTTATTTCTGGAAGTTTTTTGTGCAAAAAAAACTTTAGCCCGACAACGATGGGTCTGCATCTAGTAAAATATTATTAAAAATTGGTGGAAAAGTAAAATGGACACATCTAAAGATAATTTTCTAAAAGTTATTTCTTGCATTAATTATCCTTACAGGACCTTCCGTTTTGAATTTTGAAAATCAGCGACCCCAAAAACCCCCGAGTGATACTTTTCAGCCTCCTATTGAGCAGGATTCATGGCGAAAATCACGGTTTAAAAATACCCAAACCCCCTTTACCCCCCGTTCACCCCCTTAGCACTAAAATTTCGAAAAATCTCGATGGTTGGGACATATTCTGAAAGTTTCAAGTCTCTATCTTCAGGGGTTTGGGCTGGGCGTCAGGTTAAACGATTTTATATATAGAGCGGATGGTTTTCACTTTTTCCAATAAAGACTCAATTTCAACAAAAAAAAATAAAAATATTTTGCCACCGCTCAGAATTGAACCCGTACCTGGCGCGATGTAGTTTACACTTATTCAGTAGTAAGAATATAAACTTTAAAGATAAATTAAGTAATAAAAAACAGGCAGTCATTGGGGACTGCCAACAGAAGTGAAAACAATAATATATGTAAGGTAATTTTGTCGTGTACCTATATATTTTTCAACCTGAAATTTCGAAAATATATGCTAATAAACAGTAAATTTTAAATAAAAGTCAATTATGTATACTAAGGTTTGAATTCCTGAGCAGCACATGATATTCTTATACAAAAAATGGCTAGATATTTAATTTTTTGTTGTATAACAAAGTCACGCGCTGTTCAGAAATTTTCTGTCTCATTTTATTTTGCCATATGAAATTTTCCAAAAAAAATAGATTTTTTGTTGTATAAGTCAACTGGTGTTCAGAAATTTTCTGTTTAATTTTATTTTGCTGTATGATATTTTCCAAAAAAAATCGTTTTTTTGTTATTTTGCTGTATGATATTTTCCAAAAAAAAAATCGTTTTTTTATTGTGTAAGAAAGTTATGTGCTATTCAGAAATTTCCTCGCTAATTTTATTTTGCTCTGTACTGTCTTCCAAAAAAAATCGATTTTTTCTTTATAAAAAAATCAAATGAAAGCAAATCAGCATTCTTAAGCTGTTAAATTAGCATGTCGGTGACGCGAACTCATAAGATTTTACCCATCCAAAAATCGCCCAACGCGCCTAAAGAAGTATAATATAAATAATTTAAGGTAAAAAAAAACATTTTGTTACCACTCGGAATCGAACCCGCACATCTGGCGCATTGTAGTCTAACACTTATTCAGGAGTAAAAATGTAAACTTAAAGATAAATTCTGTACCCCAGAGGTAAACTGTCGTAACTGACAAAACCGCGATTTTGGGGTTATTGTTGAAACTACATTATGGGGACGTATATTTTTAATTGGCAAAGTATCGTATCTATACAGTAATGATTATAATGTCTAATTTGACTATATGGTGAAGCAAACTCGTTACAGTTAAAGGTTGTAACTGCTCCGGATGAAGCAAAATGGTTAGAGATAAAAGGTTGTAACTGCTCCCCCACTCATTACAAATTTATATATCAACTAATATTTTGTTTAAACAATGTCCTAAAATAAAATAAACTACAAAAGTTTCAAATAATTACCGAAAATCATACACATAAAAAGTTTGCAATTCCGAACTAAAAATGGCTCTCCTGTAAAATTTGCAAAATTACGACAGTTTACCTTTGGGGTACAGTTACGACAGTTTACCTTTGGGGTACAGAATTAAGTAATAATATATTAATAAAAATAAAAAAATCAAAAAAAAAATTTGAAAAGAAAAAAAAAAGAATTTGTCATCGATAAGAATTGAACCCGGGCCTGGCGCATGGTAGTCCAACTTCTAACTCACTGCACTAATCGAACAGTACGAAATGTCGTTTTAACATTGAAGACTTAGTTAGCGGCATATTTATAATTTTGAAAGGCAAATCACTAATAAAGTATTATTAAAAATGGGGAAAAAAGTAAAACGGACATATCTACAGCTATAGAGCTTTCATTTAAAAAAAAAATCATCAAAATCGGTTCAATAGGAACTCCAGGAGCTCTGTCGAAAGAAATCCATACAAAATCGCTTTGCTTTTTAAATATATAGATAGCTATAGAGCTTTCATTTAAAAAAAGGATAATCAAAATCGGAGCCGCTGGAGCTCTGCGGAAACAAATCCAAACAAAATCGCTTTGCCTTTTAAATATATTCGTGATCAGAGACCTCGAAAACCCCCTAATGACATTTTTTCCCGGAAAAAATGGGAAAAAGGATATTTGCATTATCCTTACAGGACCTTCCGTGGCTAGAGATATTTAATTTTTTCTGTATAAGAATGCCACGTGCTGTTCAGAAATTTTCTGTTTAATTTTATTGTGCTGTATATTTTCCAAAAAAAAATAGATTTTTTGTTGTATAAGAAACTCACGTGCTGCTCAGAAATTTTCTGTTTAATTTTATTTTGCTGTATGATATTTTCCAAAAAAAAATCGTTTTTTTTTGTTATTTTGCTGTATGATATTTTCCAAAAAAAAAATCGTTTTTTTATTGTGTAAGAAAGTTATGTGCTATTCAGAAATTTCCTCGCTAATTTTATTTTGCTCTGTACTGTCTTCCAAAAAAAATCGATTTTTTCTTTATAAAAAAATCAAATGAAAGCAAATCAGCATTCTTAAGCTGTTAAATTAGCATGTCGGTGACGCGAACTCATAAGATTTTACCCATCCAAAAATCGCCCAACGCGCCTAAAGAAGTATAATATAAATAATTTAAGGTAAAAAAAAAAAACATTTTGTCACCACTCGGAATCGAACCCGCACATCTGGCGCATTGTAGTCTAACACTTATTCAGGAGTAAAAATGTAAACTTAAAGATAAATTAAGTAATAATATATTAATGAAAATAAAAAAATCAAAAAAAAAATTGAAAAGAAAAAAAAAAGAATTTGTCATCGATAAGAATTGAACCCGGGCCTGGCGCATGGTAGTCCAACTTCTAACTCACCGCACTAATCGAACAGTACGAAATGTCGTTTTAACATTGAAGACTTAGTTAGCGCCATATTTATAATTTTGAAAGGCAAATCACTAATAAAGTATTATTAAAAATGGGGAAAAAAGTAAAACGGACATATCTACAGCTATAGAGCTTTCATTTAAAAAAAAAATCATCAAAATCGGTTCAATAGGAACTCCAGGAGCTCTGTCGAAAGAAATCCATACAAAATCGCTTTGCCTTTTAAATATATAGATTAAAGCGCATTTCTTTAGTTTTCAGTTTCAATACAATGTGTAACGAAATAATTACGTTATAACGAAACGAAATGAAATTTTTTATCGTTACAAAAAGAAATAACATAACTAAATAAAATTTGAATTTCGTTACATAATCAAATAACGTTACGATTTTTTTTTTCGTTTGCTATCCCTGGTAATTTAAATACAAAATTTGTGTGATTTCCAACAATTAAAACTAAATTTGTGTGATAGTGAAATCCCAACAGAAGTGTAATTTTACACCATTTCGCATCGTCATCACCAAGAAGTGGTCTAATTACCCGCTGCAGGCAACTACAAAATAATATGGCGATATCATTTTGCCATTTTTGAAAATCCAATTAAAAAACATAACAAAAGCTATAATTGCCAATCTGGCAATCATTGGAGACCCGTATGGTGATATTCGTATCAAAATTCGAACAGTTATACCAAAATTCCACTTTGAAGTCAAACTTTCCAATAAGATTTTTTTAATATCCTAAATATGATTCTACATAAAACTCCCATACATCAAAATCCGATTGGAATAAATTTTAAAAAATCTTATTGGAAAGTTTGACTTCAAAGTGGAATTTTGGTACAACTTTTCAACAAAATTTTTTTAATGTATTCCAATCGGATTTTTATGTTTTATGTAGAATCATATCCTAAATAACTTTTGTTCTTGCACTTTTTTGATAAGATGCACCGTTTTTGATATATTCGCAAAAAAACCATTTCGTTCGTCCATTTTTGCACATTAAAGAACTTAGCCTCGCATTTTACGAAAAACGAATCTGCGTAAAATTTCAAGTCTCTAGCTAAATCCGTGCGCCCGCAATCCGCGCCACAGACGGAGAGACGGACGGACATGCAAAAATTAATTATTTTTATCATTCTAAACACACTGGTGTAATTCATTTTTGGGTGTGATGACGGGATCTTGGCGTTACAAACGGTAAGACAAATTTAATATACCCTTTGGTTTCACCATACGGGTATAAAAAGTTCAAAAACTTAACCTAAAAGTTGAAAAAATCGATAATTCATTTTTTTAAACACGTCAATTGAAATTGTTTAAGCTAAATAATTAAATAAAGTTGAAAAAATCAATCCAAATTTTCCGCCGTGTTTAATAAAAAATGTTTAAAACTTTAATTGTTTAATTTTTTTGTCGGTGTCGGCGTTTTAGCTTTTTTTTAGCGACTCTGACCCCGAAGAAAACTAATAACTCTGTCTTCGCGATGACGACTCCTGTTTTTTTTACTCAGAATAACATTTCTAAAATTAATAACCACACTCTAGAAAATTTTATTGTAATTTTACCCCTATTATCGTAGGAAACCATTTTCCTACGATAATAGGGGTAAAATTACACCGAGTCGTAATGGCTTAAAAGCTATGCATTTTTACTCATTTTGTGGCGTACAAAAGCCTCTTTTACGGGGGAACTTTAAGCTAAATAAGAAGTAAAAGTACAATACGGGTGTAATTTTACGACATGGATGTGTAAAATTACCACATTTTTGTTGTAATTTTCCTCCTATTTGGTAGCAAAACCGCGTCTTAAAGGTGTAATTTTACGACATTTTTTGTTTAAAATTACACCGAAAATGGTATTAGAATTTCTCGGCTTATACGGTCTGAAAAAAAAAATAATATGGGTATTCACGCTTTTGAGTATCGGTGTAAATGTGGCATGGATACAAGTGCATTTTACAAGAAAGCGTGAACACCATGTAAAGCATTTGAAAAAGCTCCAGTGTAAATACTCGCGATTTCATCTTCACTCCACTTCTTGTTGGGTTTCTCTCTTTTCCGCTTTCGCTGCTGAATAACATTTTGCGCCATATTATATATATTTATATATATTTATATATATTTATTGATTTATCGCCACTAAACACTTTTTGCCGGAGAAAAATATAACCTGAAAGTTTCAGCTGTCATAATTTACACTTCTCAATATACAAGACCCAAAAACAAGGTTTCGAGTGAAGCAAATAAAAAGCTAAACTGTAACCGATTTTGTATGAAAAATTTTGCTAGGTCGAGTAAATATACATCCAATACACTGATACACAACCAAATGCTTCAATGAGCGAATACCCTTAATATATTATTTTTGCGGATGTTTTCACAATTTCCCGGGCATGTCTGCCATGTGGCAGGCGCCACACAGGATTTTGGTAGAGTAAAACTCGATTCGAGTATTTATACTCCGATGCCACAAACCTTATGCGAATTATAAGGTTAAGGTTACATTGTCCGTACAATAATGCAAAAATACCCTGCAAGCGTGTTTTTACACCAAAATGAGAGTAAAAATACGAATATTGGTCGAAATTTTACGCAAGGTTTAAAATTACCCTATTTCTAGTGTAAGATTAATGTTTTTTGGGTGAGTTTACAACTTAAATGGTGTGCGAGCTAAATTCTGATTTTTTTTCGAAATTTTACGACGTTTTTGCAAATTTACCCCGTTTTTACGCCATTTTTCGGTTTAAATTCAAATCCATTTTCTACAGTGCACTTCTACTGAGATTTTTTGATACTTCTCATACTTCATATAAGAAAGTAATATTTGATTAAAAACATAACGGAACTATTTCGATTTTAATTGCACGTTTAAATGTTATATTGTAAAATATACCTACTCGGTATAGTAATATTCATCGAGCATGAAAATAAAAACCAATATCTTAAAAGCTTTTAGTCGTAAAAACTTTTTACTTTACAACATTTCCCAGCACAATTGCGTTCCGCCATGTATTTAACGTTGGTTTGATGATGACGGTTAAAAGGCAAACAATTTAACTGAAATTAAGTTACAAAAGTTCTTAAATTTTAGGACATCCATGTCAACTGTCACCAATTTGTCATTCAGATGAATTGTCGGAAATAACTACATATCTTGTTTCATATGACAAAGGATCGAAAGTGAATATCTGTAGGCATCAAAGAAACATACAAATACAACACCGCATCTCAATTTATTACTCTCTAAATCCAAAATTAATGACATGATGTGGCATTGATGAGTCCCCTTATTTGTTAAAAGAACCATTAATCTTTTAAGATAATATGAGTTAAATTAAATCGATTTTTTTTACATTTTGTAGAAAATTACAGCTTCTAGGGATGCTGCTAGTGATTTGACGGGTTTCTCAGTACTTTCAAAAAAAAATCGTTTCTACTATTAATTTGGAAGCTATAGGTCCTTAAGAGGAAAAAAATTGCTAGACGTTCTAATTTTCTCTTGAAAAATGTCGAGTTTTGTTTAGCTTTTGATTAGATTGAGAATATCTCGTTGGGAAAATTATTGGTTAGTATTTGAAGTTAGTAAACTAAGAAATCAATGAAGAAAATAAAAAATTCTGAAGAAAATTTCGGAAAAAAAACTCAAACCGCCCTCTGGCTAGAGTTACCTTGGAAAAATAACATTACATTCGTGTTCTAAGAACCAATTTTTTTCTAAAAATAAATTTTGTTTCGAGCCAGCCTTGCTGCAAAAGTTCAACGACAAATAGGTAGGCGTTCTCGATGCAACCATTTTTTTAAATTTACTCCAATGATTATTTTATGATTTTATCATTCTTAAGGGATTTTTTTAGTCAGGGGTTTTTCAAATCATGATTTTTTTCTTCAATCTTTATAAATATGATTTTACGCTCGTTAAAGTGACTTTTTAAAATTCGATTGAATTAGCCGGCATGTAATTTCCATTACCAGCCGAATGACGAAAACCGGGTCTAAATCGATCCAGTAGATCAAAAGATACAAGAAGAGGGTGTTTAGAGTGAAGGGATGTAAGATTTTATGCACTAAAATCTTCCTCCCATAATATTCAGCCGAGTGCCAAAAACAGGATTGAAATCGGTTAAGTGGTTCAAAAGTTATGAGAGAAGGACAAACTAACTCTCACCCCAAACACATATACCCCTACCGTTCAGTCAGGGGCAAGGAATTGATTATAATTCAAAATGAACACACAAAAAGAATCGCTTGACCTGAACATATTTAGATTTCTCTTTTGCTCGTCACTCATGAAATCTTTTTCGCGCCAATGGTTATCTTATGTGGCTCCTAGACGTGCAATATTATTGTGCAATATTTCAATATGGTGCAGTATATTGACGGTCTAGGGGTCATATTGAACGGTTGAGCAATATATTGAAGGAATCAAAATCGGTTTGATTTTTATTGCACAATAAGGTTTTATTGTATAGTCTGAAGGCGATATTGCATAATATTCACCCCTATTCCCGTAACCGGCCGGCGGGACGTGTATACACGCCACGCAAGTTTTATCTCGATCGAATGAAATTTTCTTAGTAGACGTAGAAACGCAGTTTTATTCAGCCCCGCGCTGACTATTTTGACAGTTTTGCTGATTTGATACGCATGAAGTTTTATTTGTTCAATTAAATTATTGTACTGCGTTTAGTTAGTTTTTCCTGACCTTCAAAACTTATATTTAGTTAAAATTCATTGAATGTATAAATAAAATTCACATTTTTATTCAAACTTTCTATTTAATTGATTGGTCCCGCAACGATTGACTCGCGGAAAATAAATGTATGGAAAAGTCAAAACATTCGCGGGTGCGTTTAGTGTAATACCGAAAGCCCGAAAGTAAAACGTTTTCAGCACCACTGCACACGCCGGGACAATAGCGTTTAGCAGAATGCAAATTTTCTGCGGGAAACGCCAAATCCCGCGGCGTACACGTCCCGCCGGTTACGGGAATAGGGGTGATTGGCTCCGTATCGTATGAAATATCGCTGAGAGTACACCTAATCATGGCGAAGAAAACAAAAGAAGATCGTGCTTTTATCCTCGAAGTGATCGAAGTGTATCGTGCGTTGCCGGCTCTGTGGAATGTGATGGCTACACAACTAGCTTCAATGTCATTTATACTATGTTCACACCGACGCAAAATTACGTAATTTTGAAGATTTTCGTAATTTTGAACGAAATCTTCCTCGAAATCAACAGATTTCCAGTACATTAACCTGTTTTCAAAAATCACTAAAAGTATGCAATTTCCACAAAATTACGAACGAAATCAAGCAAAAACAATGAATACAACCCTGCATCACTCATTCAGCTCTCTTGAGTACATCAGTTTTGACATTTGTGCTGGATTGAAAAGACGGAAATATAAGAAAAAGAAGCCGTGTTCCGCACGCGAAGAGGATATATTAGTAAACAACCTACGCGGGGCGAAAAAAATGGACCTGTTTTTGATGCGATTAGATATGAAATGGAATATAATTGTTTATTTTCATTACAGATCATTTCCATTTTCGTCTAAAGTGTCTAATTCTGTTTGCACATATTTCACCGATGTTTTGAATTGTATTATTCATCATATTACTAAAATTCATAGTATTCCTACACGAACTTCCTCGATCCATTTTTGAACCAACGTCGTTGAAATGTCAAACAAAATTACCTTAATCTCTGTGTGAACACTTTGGTTTAAGATCTAAATCATTTCGCAAAATTACGTGATTTTGCGTCAGTGTGAACTTAGTATTAGAGACATGTTGACTGCTCAAGAATCAAACGTAAAATGATTTATTGTGCAATAACATTGCATCGTCCATGGGCATGTCAATAATATTGTGCAATATATTGTATTGATGGAATTTTTTCGAAAAATTCGAACTTGAAGGCTTCTACTCTTAAAGATATAAAAAAAATTAGAAATAGTTTTTCAAATTTCATATTTTCAAAAATTTTCAAATTTCATATTTCCAAAAATTTTCAAATT
The DNA here is from genome assembly GCA_964034945.1 of Chrysopilus asiliformis. Classification (NCBI taxonomy): domain Eukaryota; kingdom Metazoa; phylum Arthropoda; class Insecta; order Diptera; family Rhagionidae; genus Chrysopilus; species Chrysopilus asiliformis. The sequence goes on from OZ035960.1 coordinate 57,407,791, forward strand.
TTTTTATCAGTATGGACATAACAATATCAAGAATTAAATTAAATTTTAATTTCGAATAAGATTTTTTGTTCGTCGAAAGTATCCCATTAAGGTAATTATAATTGAGTAAAAATGTAATTTTGTTGCACGTCTAATTCCTACGATTTATCTTATACCTGTCATCAAAACGTCCTGGTATTCATGTACATTTATGTACCCAATTGTTGTGTATAGCTGAACACCTCCGAATTTTGTCCATTGCTGAAATATTAATTTGGCCAAATAAAACCTCATTTGCACTCACTTTATTTAATTAGGACCTAATCCAATAAGCTTCCCCAAATAGCATTTTAGGCAGCAAATATGATGTTTATCCCCATAGTTCGTCACCATGCAGATCACGGCGATAAGCAATTTATGTCGCAAATACGTCCTTAGTCGTGCGTATGAGACGCGCAACGACACACATAGTGGGGAACACTTTTCTGCGGTTTGCTACGTCGCAAATATAACGACAGGGACGTAATTAGTAGCCTCATGCGCGAGCGTCATCTGACGTGCATATCACACAATTACACAAATCATCGAGCGGGTTTTCTTTCTCCCTCGAATTCTTACTTAGCTTGGGTGAGTCAACAGAGATGAACAATAAAAACGTAAACAGAAACGAACAAGAAAAATCTAATGGCGATAAATTAATGGAAACTTTTTGTGGAGTATTATTTTATAATGGACTTTTCTTCCGATTGCATGTCGTGATTTTAATTGCCATTAAAATTTTTCGGCAATATTGGATCTGAAATTTAAACAAATTTTAATGGGCCATCAAATTATTTAGTTTTTAATGAAAAATTTCTTTAATTTTATTTTACCGGTCAAATTTATTTTTTCTTTTGCAATAAAATTTTGATGCCAATAAAATTGCGCTGTTTCAAAAATGTCTGCTATCCACTTTTTATGCAATATCCTTCAGTCATTCGCCTGAAATAAGAAATTTAATTCTCGAAACGTAATCGTTTTCATCAAACGTCAATGGGAAATATGGCGGCTGAAGGCATCAATTTTTTTTTGGTGTTTCTTAGACGGGGAGCTTTAATGAAACTTTAGTGGTAGCAGTTTCGTCACTTTTTCCATCACACGCTTCTTCAAAATTAAACTGACGTTCAGGCTCCACAGCCAATCACTATTTCGGCCCGAAAACCATCAAATGCTGCTCTATCGCCGCAGGATTTTCATGAAGCGAATGTTGCCCCAAAGATCGTGCTCGTCACTTCTTTCGCTTCTTTTACGCGGATGTGAATTATAGGTGTAAATTTTTAATCCCGATTGTGTAAATTTCTACTCTTTCAAGTCGCAAAGAACAAATCTCATGTTCCCGTACTTTTCGATGCTGTTTGGGTCCCCCTCGCGTTAATTGCTTGTAGACAATGTTGAAAATTTCCCTGAAAGTTATTCCGAGTACTCAAATCGCCCATTTGTCAAGCACTGGACTTCCATTAATCTTCAACCCCTAAAAATTGGTCAAAGTTTTTCGTATCTTAAGCTCCATTTGAATTAGATAAAATGAACTTCCGCTTTTCTGCCACCTCCTCTAATTCTCAACCGTATATTATTTTTTTAAAGTTTTCTTTTTTCTTTGTTTCCCTTTCACCACCTTTGGTATGTTTATTCCAACCAAGATTTATATCCTTGTTTTCATTTTAAACAAATGAACAGCTCCTAGAGAATTTTATACGATTTGAAGAATTAATTCATTCTGAAATTCCCACTCGGGCACAATCTTTTCCAGAACTCAACACCGAGTGTGTACGTATGTCATTCCTATTATGTGTACGACTAATTGGTAGTTACATGTATATTCATCCCTAATGTAGCTAAGACTTAATTATGTTTCTTGACGAAGAGAAAATTCCCGGGTTATATGCCACAATTAAAATGTTTGGTTTTACTGACAAATGGTTGAGCCACTAAATTACTGACTTCGCCTTTGATTCTGGTTTTGGTTTTGTTATATCATAAGTGCTATAAGTACACACTTTATTTGTAATTACATTTGCTACATAACATTTTTTTTGCTACTTTAACGGAAGTCCTTAAAATATTTTTAACAAGAATTTAAAAAAAAACTTTATTAATGGTAATATTTTTTCATTCCAAGTTTAGCTTAATATTTAATGTTTTGCATCTCTTGCCAAATTTCAGTTTTCAAATGATGTAGCACTCTGAAAACTTTTAAGTTTTGCACAGATTGTTCTGCAACTAAACTTTTCTCAAACTCGAAAATGTTGTTCAACAATTGCAAATGTTTAAGTTCCAAAATTTGTCTCTATTCGATTTATGAATTTAGCTGCCATTTAAAATGTATAATAATAAAGTTTGGTATAGCAAATTTAATGTAGGGTTTCCGTTAGTATTTCCTTAACATTTGTATAAATACTCCAAATAGTCGGTTGTTCAACTTTCAAAATAAACTTGCAGATAAGGAACAAAATGAAGGAAATTAAAATGTAAAGAATGTAAACAATTGTTTTTAAGAAATCTTTAAAGGACAGTTGAACACTATTTTCGAATATACAGTGTGACCTCGATAATCGCAACTATAGTACACAGAGCCTGTTGCAATAACCGAGTCAGTTGCGTTAACCGAGTCACAACATTATATGTCCAAAAGGGAAACATAAGTTCTTAAACAATATAACAGCTACAAAAATAGGAAAAAACCTTACCATTTGTAACGTAGTTTTTACGCTGCAAAATTATTTACAATACTAAATAAATAGTAAATACTGCAAAAGTATTTACACCAAGTTTTTCATACATCAAAGTTCAATCGGATTAGCCTCAAAACAATTCAACTGGAATATTATGATCCAATTCAAAAATTTCAATTTGAGAGTTTATAAACTCGACATACACAAATTGTACCATTGCCTGCCCATTTTGAATTTTCGTGTGTTTTTTTTTTTGGCACAGACTTATTTTGTAACAGCCATTCTTTAATAAATAAAAACAAGGAACAGAGAATAAAGTCAATAAAAGATTTCCTCTAACTATTTTTTATCTTTTTTTGGTCGAAGCAGTATCAGATTATAAAAAAGTTGCGTTAATCGAGTCAACATTATTTGGAAGTTGCGTTTATTGAGTCAACAGTGTAAAATTTATTGAGTGTACAAAACTTAAAAACTACTGGACCGATTTTTACGCGGTTTTTTTGCAAAATGATCAGGTTTTTAGCTATGTTAGATTTTCAAAATTCAAAACAGAAGGTCCTGTAAGGATAACGAAAATATGGTTTTTCCCATTTTTCCCAGGAAAAATCGACATAAGGGGGTTTCCGGGGTCGCTGATTGCGAATCCGGTGCTAGATTTTTATGATTCTAAATGGAAGGTCCTGAAAGGATAACACAAATATCGTTTTTCCCGGGAAAATATGCATTAGGGGGTTTCTGGGGTCGCTGATCACGAATCTGGCGTTTCAATTTCAATAACTCTAAAGGTAGAGATACACGACGAGAGACTTTGGTCTCTTAGACCAAAAATTTCGCCTCTGCATACAAAGAGACCTGTGTATACACTTCGGAGACCGGAGATTTGTCTCCAAGTATCAAGTCTCTAGGAGGGTCTCCTGGGAGACTTAAGTTTCTTGCCGTGTAGCTTCTAATGAGAGAGTCTCTTTAATGCGTCTCCGGTCTTCAAAACGTTTTGATATATATATCTTGGTCTCCGGAGACGAATTTTGACATTTCAGGGAATTGTTTTGTGGGAACGAGAATTTGTTTCGTTGTTTTGTATTTAAAAGTAAATTTTTATATAGAAAAAGTGTTTTTCGTGCAACAATGTTTGTGTTATGCTGGTCGATTGTCGCTTTCTTATCCAAATTTTCACCCATATTTTGCGTTGCCTCTTTTGCCTCCTACGCAAAATTATGAGTGCTGCTATTGCTGCTGTAATTTTTTCATTTCCCCCGTTCATTTTAATAAAAATATTCACAATTCGAGAATTTCACAGCACAACACCAATCAAAAACTACCAAATGTCAAAAAGATCTCCCAATGTTAAGCTTGGAGACGAGATACCTGCGTCGTGTATGCACTCCAGAGACTTTGCTTTTAGAGACTTTTTAGTAAACGTCTCCGGAGATCTATTTTTTGATCTCCAGACTTAAATGTCTGTGATCGTGTATACACTTTGGAGATTTTTGCCTTTTGTACCCTGGAGACCAGAGACCAAAGTCTCTCGTCGTGTATCTTTACCTTAACGAAAGGTCCTGTAAGGATTACGTTGATTTTTAAGTTTTTTCAAGTTGGTGTTTTGGCATTCTAAATCTATATGTAAGAAAATGAATGTGTCCTATAAGGATAACGCAAATGTGTCGTTTTTCCAATTTTTCTCGCAAAAACTGGCTTTGGGAGGTTTTCATGGTTGCTTATCACGAATCTGGTGTTGAAATTTCAAAATTCGAAACGGAAGGTCCTGTAAGGATAACATTTTTTCCCAAAAGTTTTTAAATTATTTATGGTTTTTTGGCATTCTGAAATTTATACAAAAAACTTTAAGCCAACAACGATAGGTCCACATTATAGTATTTTATTATTATTATTTTTAATTAAATAGCACATTTCTTCGCAAGGCAAAATTAAAGACTAAACGGTAGCAAAAATCAGAAAATAAATCTTCAGGAAACTTTATGTAATAATGATGACATTGGAAACAATTAAGATGGAGCCAAATGGACGATAAACAAACACGTTGTTGGTAAGCAAAAGCAATAAATAGTCGCCGATTGGAATGCTTTATGATGGTTGTCCCCATTTATGTTGTTTGCAAAGCCTGGCAACACCTAAATAGCACAGAAAACATTTCAAGCTATGAATGCTTCGACCATAGACCATAAAATCTGGAAACTGTCCTCACTACCAAATTAATTTACTGGGAAAATTTATTAATTTACTAAACTAATAGGCCTAAAGATACGACTCTATAAACAAATTTAAAGGCTCGTAATTTACGTATAACTTCACAAAAAGAAAAAAATATTAAGACGAAAAAAGAGATTTTTAAAGTTTTTAAGTCACTAATTTATTATAACATAACGAAGAATGCATTATGCCGAGCACATTAAAAAGTCATTGAAATATCAAATGACCAAAAATTGCATCATGCCATGTGCCCAAGTAACAATTTGAGGTTACATTCCGGTTAAGAAACGTATTTAAAACCATGGTACCAAAACTCAAAAGTTTCACATTTGGTTTCTGTAAACTTTCAGAAACGTTTCAGAAACCCCCATTTAAATAAAGGACCCCCTAAACTTTTTACTGTACGAAAACGGGGAGGCTCAAGCCAGGAGTCGTGTGCGCGTGCAGCTGAACGAGGGGGTCTAGGGAACCGTGGAGGAATAAGTTGGGAAATTTCGGTGAAACATTTCCCATGGTGCGAAATATTTTTTCCAGCGTCCCAGAAAGCCTAGGCACTGCGATGCTTCCTTTACTATTTTAAAAATATGATCGCTCCATTAAAGCTTCTCATTTATTTCGATGCCCAGCATTCTGATGTTTTTAGAGTCACTAATGGACTCACTCATAAATTCGACCATTTCGGGAGATTTTTCGCATTTCATAGATAACAGCATTGATTAGGTTTTAGATACATTGAATTCCACACGGTTGATTCTGCCCCAAGCCAGAATTGTGTTTAAATCAAAATTCAAAGATCTAATTTGCTCACTGCGTTTCGATCAAGCTGCATTGGCGTTCGATTCTGCAGGTGAGCTGAAATGGTAGGAGGCGTCAAGGAATCTGTCATCTGCGAAACAGTATAGCGGATTGAGAGTGAGAAACAGTAGATCATTGATGAATATTAAGAAGAGCGTAGGAGCTAGAACTGAGCCTTGAGGGACACCAGATTTAGTTTTGAAGAAATCAGACTTGAACCCATCCAGTACAACCCGTATTGCACGATCAGAAAGGTAGCTCTCAATCCATTTCGAGATGGCTGGATTTGGACCAATAGCTCTTATCTTTGTCAGCAAAACATTTTGCCAAACACTGTCGTTGTTATATTCGAAAAAAGTTTCCGGTTGTTTTAATTACTACTATATTAATTTTATAACATATTTTAAGGTCTTGTATGACTCTTAATATTGTTAAATTTATTTCCCTCGTCTCTTTTACTGCATAATAGAAAGATTTTATCGATAGTAACTCCAACAAAAACTATAAATTCATTGTTTTCTATTGGTTTCCTAAAAGTATGATTTCGTTTAGTTTTCCGTTATATGACAATAGTTTTCTATGAATGGTTTTATAAAATAAATTAGGAATATATATATTCCTATATTAGGAATATATAATAAATTAGGAAGTACCCACTTCTTGATAAGGAAGTCATATTGGTCCTAAATTGCTACAGCAAAATCATCGTAATTTAGCAAAATTACTATTATTATAATAATAATGATGATACATATTTTTTATTTATAGTCGACACTGCTTAAGAGAAACCTGCTTAGCAGCATAAACCGCTTAAGCACACATAATCCTAAATTCCTTTGCCTTTTTAAAAGAGTTTTAAATGGGGCAATCACTTCTTAATAAAATACATGTGTTGAAATATTAAAATTCCACAGTTGCTTTTTTGGCAAATGTCACAAAATCTGTTCTACTCGAAACACTGTGCGATAGTGGAATTTCATTCTATTTTGATTATCTAAACTTTTTCTGTATTATTTTATTGTATATTATTTTTATATTATTCCTATATTTATATTATATTTATTTAACTGCAACTTTCTTCATATCTTTTTTTCAAAAAGATTTTCTAAGCTAAGTTCTTGATTTATTATTGCTATCTAGGGTTTAGAGCGGGTTAAAATATCGTAATTTTATTAATTTAAATTTTTTTAAAAATTTCCAAATTTAAACTAGGTTTTACCTATATGCCTATATTAAAATTTCTAGAAAAAATTTCTATTGGTAGTTACGACCCTGCAAAAGTCAAATAATTTTTGCGAATTAACTTTTCCATTTTTTATTCATTTTGTCATACGTCTATAAATATTGATTACTTTATAATAATTACAAACTTTTGCTTACTTTCATTGCAGGACCGCAAGATGAGATGACACAGCGTTTTTTGGTTCCTGGGATTCCTAGGAAACTACATTGTGTGGAAAGATGCGCTTATACATGAATAGAATTTAATTCCCTATAATTGATTAAAGAACTAATAAGGGTAAACAATAGGACTGGTTACAGAGAAAATAATACATCTCTACATTTTAATACAAAAATGTATTGCACTTGTGGCAATGGTAGAGACATTCGTTGGACACGTTCAGTTCAAAATGTGAACTATCCCTGTGATTATCAAAGCGCACACCAGCAACACTTGCAGCAACAGTGGCTGTGCCAGCAACATTTACAGCATCAGTACCAAAATCAGCCACATTATCATAGTTTCCCTCAAATATCATCGCTAAATCGAACATTTAATCCATATTATCCTTACCCTTATTCGGCCACACCAGCGCCATGTCAATGGTCACAGTCGCAAATTGTACTCCCGTGACAATACAACTACTGTACATGTCGCAATTCCTATAATACGAATACAAGAAGCCAATATCCTTTTAGTCGCCCGACTCTATGGTGGCCATCTTGCCCTCGTCTGTCTTCCTTTAATCAAACAAGTTCCAGCCTTAATACCAAGGATCAGAAATCCGCTACTAAGCACTTATCAAAGCAACGACAAAGTCTGGACCAAAGATCCCTACCGCAGCAATCTACGTTATTAACATCGAAATCGAAACTCAAATCGAGATCGACATCATCCATAGCGGCTGCAATATCGACATCAACTGCAACTGCTGCACAAACTGAGCCGACAATCGTTGAGACTGCATCAACTGCACAACAGACTGATTTGCAACACAACATTCAGACGCAAACTGATGAGATGTTGGCTGGTAACGATGATTATGCGTCGTCACCAATGTCTAGCTCACCTGTACCACCGGCACCACCTCCGCCGCCAGTCCAACAGCCCTCGCAGTCGATTGGAGGTAATATACCACATGGACTACGATCGATTTCATTCTCAGAAGCCAACTACCATAGGTGCTACTGCAATTGCGTCAATTTACCCCCGAATAGCAATTGCGGAACATTAACACGGCAGGATACCAATCCCCACTACCACAGTAGTGTTCATCAAAATGGCAGCTATGCCACTGGATTCTCTGGTAAAATTTCATTTCTATTAACTATGCTATTCCACCGAACTACACTCTAATTGCTATACTTTCCTCACACTGTAAATACTTGTGCTATAGGTTCGCTATCTGGAAAAGAAAATTAAGTATTTCTTGAAACAATATTATTCATTTCAAACCACAATATTTTTTTTTGCTAATAGTTATTTAAAATCATTTTTATAATTAAACTATAGTGTCCGTCTGTGACGATTAACAGAAGGTTTTTTTTAACAACACACAGAAAACTATACTTGTATCCTAGATTGAGTGGCAGTGTGGCACAATGGTAAAGCATTCAGCCTGTAAGCCGTAGGTCGCAAGGCTACTCAAAACGTTGGCACCAAAGAGTAACTACCACCACTCTTTTCGATAAACGAGTAGCTTATCAATATGAGTAGTGGTGGTTACTGCTTGGTGCTAACGACACCATCGATCTACACTACCTCTGATGTTGATAACCAGCAACGAAATCTTACAATTGTTGCAATTCAACTATCGTTAATAAAATCCATATGACACTGTAGGTGCGCCGCAGGAACGAAGAATTAAATACTACGAAACCTCAATTGCGGAGGCGTGAACAAGTAAACTTTCGAAAGGATATTAGCAAGAGAATAGAAATTTTCGCGTTTCTCGGAAATATCAATGCTGCGTTCTTGAACTATACAAATGAAATAGTTTTTTTTTTGCGAATTTATCGAAAACTACATGTCATATCGAAAAATTTATAAAGGCAAAATGTGCTTAGAATATGATTTTACAGATCTAATCCATATATCAAAATCCAATTGGATCCCTTTTTCCCCTCTCCCATACAAATGGAATTTTTTAAATCAAAACCCGTTCTGCCCTCACAAGTAGTATGGTCCTTGGCAATTAAAGTTTTTCTTATATCCTTAAAAAAATTCTCTGTGTAGCAAAAAAAAAATTAAATTATTTTCTTATATCGTTTGAAAAGCAAATTTTTGAGTGTCAAAATAAATGCTTTACATTAATAAAAAAAAATCAACTACCTACCTAATATTCAAACTGTAAACGAATTTCAAATCAAATCTGACGATGAATTTATATTTGTACTCGCCTTATTCCAAGAATGGTAAACATTGAAAAAAACTTTTTATTATCTTTACGTCTGAATTGTTAGCTTATAACGTTTTTTTTCAAGCAGTTTAAAATTGATACTCTGCCATTTACCTAATATCCCAAAGGCTGTTGACTCGTCGCGCAAAATTACTTCCTCTAGATATTCTTAATCTTAACAAATTTTGCTGAAAATCCAGACGAACTTCCTTTTATAAATTCCAAGCCAGACAAATGTTTTGGCAATTTATTTTCACGGACAAGAAATGTAATTTTGCACCCTCGTATTTCATAATTCTGGAAAATCATATTTTCGGCGAGGGTGAGAGAGAAAGTTTTTCTTTGAGTAAAATAAAATGTTAAAAAAGAAGATTAGGTTCTTTTTCTGCTAAACAAAACGTCCATCACCATTTCGATAAAATTATAGTAAATGTAGAACAACTCAAGTGAAAATACTACCTCAGGAACAGAATAAAAAAATCGTATAAAAAGATGTGAAAAAATCTTTTTCATCAATAAATTTATTTTCGCTGTTCGGTGTATTCTTCCAATTGAATGCAAACCTTTGGAAAATAACAGCAATCGGGCATGAGTAAAGTCTTAAAGGAATTCTGATAAATTGCTCTCTCACGGTATGCTCGAGTCGGTATTGCTATTTGATGCAGGTACCTACTTTATATCCCCGTCGTATATTTTAGTGGATGTGGAACTTTAAGAGCAAGATTGACGCAAATGTGTGTTACGAAGAAGTTTGTGGGGATGAATATATCGCCATTGAATTTGTATAAGGATTTGAGTATACGAAAAAATCAGAAATACAATAGCGGAGAAGAGAATTTGAAACTGAAATTCTACAATTTAATAAACACCCAGATTAAATATCGATACAAATACAATTGATGTGCAAACACCTCTAAAATATTTTTAAAAATATTTTAATGCCGATGTATTTGAAAAATTTGCATTTAATACCAATCTATATGCTTAAGAGAATAATGTAAACGAATTTAGACCAACAAATGCATTGGAAATCAGAATATTATTTGTACTGTATATGTTATGCGATTTTTAAAATTTTCACGAATAAGAATGTATTGGTATTGAGTTTTGAACACAGAAATATTTAAACAGCACATGACTTAAGATATATTTTTCTAACTAAGAAATCTGTGGTCACAAGTTGTAAGGGCCTAACTCAACTTTAGCCGTTTTCAATGTTTTTACAGAATTGCCTTCTATTTCCAAAATGCTTTTAATTCCACTGACCCGTTAGTTTCTATCATCATTTTTGACCGTTATAGGCTACCCCACCAAACGGCTTAAGTCAAAAAATTTCCAAGTTGCATTTGGAAGAACGGCTAAAGTCAGATCCCATATATTTTTGTATAGACTTAATCCACTCTTATGGGTGAGAAGCTGCATTGTTTTGATAGTTTTTGCACGTGGAATAGTGGCTTAAGTCGAGTTAGTTCATTCTTCGTATTTAACTTTTCCGAAATGAGCAGGCTAAAGTCTGTTTTGGCCTCTTTTTCAAATCTAGGTATAGGTTTTTAGGAGCTTAACTTGACTTTAGCCATTGATTGTAGCCATTTCTAAGACATAAAAAAGTTTTGAAAGAGTGGCTAAAGTAAAATAATCTTTAATTTCTCTGAAAATATTAAGTTTGAATAAACCAGATTAAACCAATCGTAAAACGCTTACTTTTCATAACATTTTGTAGTTATAGGTTTTTGAATTCGGTTTGATACCATTTTGCCACCGACAGTTAAAATTTCATAAATACAGTACAATCGCGATTATATGATCTAATTAATGTTGGGGTGGGTCATATAATCAAGGTTTTCATATAACCGAGGGTCAAATTTTGTATTTTTTTTTCAGGTTTCCTTACGTTTAATACAAACAAAGGTTAAAGTGTTAAGTATTTTTTAATCTTCTCACAAACATTTATATTTTGTTAAAGTACTTTAATAAATTTTGTTGTCTAATGCTGCTTATATTTGTTAAAACAGCTTTTTTTTAAGTCTTTGCAGCGTTCCGATCTCTGTTGAGTCAACGTCGTTCTCAACAGCCCAATCCATTGCAATATTGAGAGCTTTGATCGCCTTTGTTTGGGTGATAATTTTTTTCAAAGTAAAAATTTCGTCATCCTCACTTTGCTGACAATCGTCTTCATCTACACTAAAATCTTCAATGAGATCTGGAATACCATTTGTCCAAGCATTAAGCTCAAAGTTCACTGCATCCTCCTTTAAAAAAAATCCAGTTATTTACTCGCAATAATATCGATGATCACATAATCGAGGTTTTTTCGATTCGCAATGATCATATAATTGAGGCTTCATACAAATTTTTGGGCAGTCATATAACCGCGAGGTTCATATAATCGCGAGTACATACACCCAGAGAAAAATCTTAGTAAAATTAACAAAAGACTTTGTGTTGAACTTTAACACAAGAAAAAACGTATAGATAACAGAAGTTCTGTTCTCCGAACGAAAAATTGTGTTATTCTAATAACATAGAATATGTAGGATTTACGTACATCCATGTGCAGCCAACAAAAGTGCTTGTGTTAAATTTTTACCCAAAGAAATCGTATATCGAAAATAAGTTGTGTAGTAACAACACAAAAGGTTGTGAAAATTACAAATATCGTTTGTTGTTGATACAAATAATCAAAAACATGAAGAAGCTCTCTGTTACATATTATCTATGTACCTATAACACAATTCCGAGTAAAGCTAACAAAACTTCACGTAATAATTCAAGTCGATTTTTTTTTCTTCTATTATAATTCACACGTGGTTTGCGAACTCGGAGTTTATATAGCTTGAACCTGCCTAAAATTTGGGAGCCGTTACAACTTTTTTATATGAATGACTCCTATATTTGGCCACTATGCCCTTTTTTCCCATATATGGGGGACTGGAGCATGCGATTTTGGTGGAACGGTTCCTATATGTTTTTTCCGTGTATGAAAGACATATTTTATGTGTCAAAGTAACACAGATTATTTGCTAGTTTCCACACGGTATAAATGTAGATGCAACATAATTTGACGTAGTATGAACGTAGTTATTATATGTAATGTGAACCAAAAATTTGTTCATTACACGTCTGGGTTGTGTACGTTGAACACATTGTTTTCTTCAATGTTACTGAAAATCTTGTTCACATAACACAAAATTCTGTACAACAAACCTACTTTTGTGTTGAAACAACAAACATTACACAAAAGTTGCAAGGTAAAATTGACGTAAGAATTTTTGTTAAGACAACACAAAATTTTGTTAAGAGCAATATAACAGAAGTTGTGTTGAGTTTACGTATTGTTTTTGTTAAGATAACATAGATTTTTCAGTAACCATCTGAAAAACGTGACAACGTAAAATTAACAAACTCAATTTTGTTAGGATAACACAAAGTTATGTTGGACGTATATTGACACAATATTTGTTAATTGTACGTAGCATTTTCATCAGATTGAATGAGATTTTTCTCTGGGTGTATAATCGCGATTGTACTGTATTAAAATGCTTCTCCTGAAAAATCAAGAAATTCGACTTAAGCCCTTATTACTTGTGACCACAGAAATAATCTACCTATTGTGAATAATTTAGAAAAACCAAAAGAATCTAAGAACAAATTTTATCAGGTTTTCGGTGTAATCAATTGCTGTTAGTATTTATAAAATTAATAAATTGAATTGATCAATAGTTATCCACGTTATTTCTAACATTTATAAAATCTATATAAAGATAAATTTATTTATGAAATTGATGCCCAAAATTTCAACAGTGTAGTGATGAAACAATACATGAAAGGCAAACCGAATCCATCGAGTGTGAAGATATTTGTTATTTACAGCAAAAGTTACATACCATATGACTTTTTATTGTACCAAGGCGCTGGTACTGGTTTATCTCCACTAATATTAAAGATATATGGTTTTGGCGCAGCTGTTATGCTAAAATTAATTGAAAGACTACCAAGTAATAATGATAATAAACATTATTTCAATCATATTTTTTAGCACTTATCAGCTTTTTGAAATATTAAAGCAGAAAGGAATAAGTGCAACAGGAACAATAAGAGTAAATCGTTTTGCTTATCCACCGTTTATATCACGATAAAAAGCTTGCAAAGAAGGTCGCGGTGCAACTAACCCTGTAGTTAACAGGGATGGAAACATCCCCTTGTCAAATGGTATAAGTCTATTCACAAAAGATCTAACTTTATTGGTATTGGTTCTAAAGATATTGTACAAATATGGGATTTATCGGTATAATATATGCATGGGGGAGTGGATCTTGTGGACTAATTCATCAGTTATCTAATTCATCAAATATTTTTTGTTAGATTTTGTTTTTAGTTTTTTTTATTAGAACCGAACAACATAAAGTTCCAAGACTAATTTTTTGTACATTTACCTCTTATTAGTTGAATTATTTTCAGTTTATCTATCTTATTTATTGTTTTGGACTTTCAGGATTTGATTACAGACTTATAACTAGGGCTGCCAAAAATATGCATTTGCATATTTGAGGCGTTAAAAGCTACACCCAGAGAAAAATCTCATTCAATCTGACGAAAATGCTACGTATAATTAACAAATATTGTGTCAATATACACTGTAGAAAATGAATTTGAATTTAAACCGAAAAATGGGGTAAAAACGGGGTAAACTTGCAAAAACGTCGTAAAATTTCGAAAAAAATCAGAATTTAGCTCGCACACCATTTAAGTTGTAAACTCACCCAAAAAAACATTAATCTTACACTAGAAATAGGGTAATTTTAAACCTTGCGTAAAATTTCGACCAATATTCGTATTTTTACTCTCATTTTGGTGTAAAAACACTCTCGCAGGGTATTTTTACATTATTGTACGGACAATTTAACCTTAACCTTATAATTCGCATAAGGTTTGTGGAATCGGAGTATAAATACTCGAATCGACTTTTACTCTACCAAAATCCTGTGTGGCGCCTGCCACATGGCAGACATGCCCGGGAAATTTGGATGTGAAAACATCCGCAAAAATAATATAATATTTTTGTTTTTGCAGACCATATAAGCCGAGAAATTCTAATACCATTTTCGGTGTAATTTTAAACAAAAAATGTCGTAAAATTACACCTTTAAGACGCGGTTTTGCTACCAAATAAGAGGAAAATTACAACAAAAATGTGGTAATTTTAAACATCCATGTCATAAAATTACACCAGTATTGTACTTTTACTTCTTATTTAGTTTAAAGTTCCCCCGTAAAAGTGGCTTTTGTACGCCACAAAATGAGTAAAAATGCATAGCTTTTTAGCCATTACGACTCGGTGTAATTTTACCCCTATTATCGTAGGAAAATGGTTTCCTACGATAATAGGGGTAAAATTACAATAAAATTTTCTAGAGTGTACGTCCAACACAACTTTGTGTTATCCTAACAAAATTGAGTTTGTTAATTTTACGTTGTCACGTTTTTCAGATGGTTACTGAAGAATCTATGTTATCTTAACAAAAACAATACGTAAACTCAACACAACTTCTGTTATATTGCTCTTAACAAAATTTTGTGTTGTCTTAACAAAAATTCTTACGTCAATTTTACCTTGCAACTTTTGTGTAATGTTTGTTGTTTCAACACAAAAGTAGGTTTGTTGTACAGAATTTTGTGTTATGTGAACAAGATTTTCAGTAACATTGAAGAAAACAATGTGTTCAACGTACACAACCCAGACGTGTAATGAACAAATTTTTGGTTCACATTACATATAATAACTACGTTAATACTACGTCAAACTTTGTTGTATTTACATTTAAACCATGTGGAAACTAGCATATAATCTGTGTTACTTTTACACATAAAATATGTCTTTCATACACGGAAAAAAACATATAGGAACCGTTCCACCAAAATCGCATGCTCCAGTCCCCCATATATGGGAAAAAACGGCATAGTGGCCAAATATAGGAGTCATTCATATAAAAAAGTTGTAACGGCTCCCAAATTTTAGGCAGGTTCAAGCTATATAAACTCCGAGTTCGCAAACCACGTGTGAATTACAATCGAAGAAAAAAATCGGCTTGAATTATTACGTGAAGTTTTGTTAGCTTTACTCAGAATTGTGTTATAGGTACATAGATAATATGTAACAGAGAGCTTCTTCATGTTTTTGATTATTTGTATCAACAACAAAGGATATTTGTAATTTTCACAACCTTTTGCGTTGTTACTACACAACTTATTTTCGATATACGATTTCTTTGGGTAAAAATTTAACACAAGCACTTTTGTTGGCTGCACATGGATGTACGTAAATCCTACATATTCTATGTTATTAGAATAACACAATTTTTCGTTCGGAGAACAGAACTTCTGTTATCTATACGTGTTTTCTTGTGTTAAAGTTCAACACAAAGTCTTTTGTTAATTTTACTAAGATTTTACTAAGATTTTTCTCTGGGTGTAGAGTGGACCAAGCCACATAATCGAGTTTTTGAAGCTTTTCCACTTTTGTACTATTATTGACTGTAAATTTTTGGGGAAAAAAATGTCTGTGGACTTTATTACTCAATGTTGAAATGTTCTTTTGTGCATCCAAACATTTTTATCTAAAAACTCACTCGCAATAGTGATTCAAACACAAAAAAATTCACGATTTCGACATGTGGGTTGGTCCGCGCCACAGACAGACGGACAGACAGACAGACAGACAGACAGACAGACAGACAGACAGACAGACAGACAGACAGACAGACAGACAGACAGACAGACAGACAGACAGACAGACAGACAGACAGACAGACAGACAGACAGACAGACAGACAGACAGACAGACAGACAGACAGACAGACAGACAGACAGACAGACAGACAGACAGACAGACAGACAGACAGACAGACAGACAGACAGACAGACAGACAGACAGACAGACAGACAGACAGACAGACAGACAGACAGACAGACAGACAGACAGACAGACAGACAGACAGACAGACAGACAGACAGACAGACAGACAGACAGACAGACAGACAGACAGACAGACAGACAGACAGACAGACAGACGGACGGACATGCTAAATTCAACTTTTTTCATCACTCTAAACACACTGGTGTAATTCATTTTTGTGTGCGATGACGGGATTTTGGCGTTACAAACGGTAAGGCAAAGTTAATATACCCTTTGGTTTCACCATACGGGTATAAAAATGACTTTGTCTGTCAGCCTGTGTACAAGATTTCTCAAAAACTAATATATCTAGAGCCATGAAATTTTATAGGCATATTTGGTCCTGGAATGGGACGATCCTATCAACTTTTGGTGGAAATTCGTTAACCGGAAGTAACCAAAATGGCGGCTTTTTAAAAATCGCGAATTGGTTTTTCTCAATTTACTCCGAAACTACGCATTTTTAGTAGTGAATAATAAAAATTCCTACACTTTTGTCTTTTGCTAGAACTCGATATCTCAAACTGTTATCGAGATACACCGTTATTTCAAAAAAATTAGTTTTTCTTCCATTATCTCGAAAAAAAAGGCTTTTTGCTTACTGTATATGTGAGATGAATTAATGAGAATGGCATTCTGCACAATTTTGTCTTTTACCGTTATCCATCATCTTTTACCGTTATTGAGATATTTTTATTAAAAAGGTAAAAAATATATTTTTGCGAATTTGCAAGTAATTCTAAGTTTTTCGAAAAAATACAATTTTACACATTTTTACCTTTTACCATAAATCGATATCTTTTACCGTTCTCAAGTTATATCAAACTTTGTACGTTTTGAGGTCGTCTTTGGTTGACAAAATGATTGGGGCTATAGCGTAAATTGCACAGGGTCGTAGATTTTGTGGAAAGAAGTTTTCTGTTGGCCATATCGGATATTTTTCTACAAGTTTTAACCCCGATTATACCATAGACAATATGAAGTATTGAAGATATTTTCGAAATATCTTAAAATTTAACAGTTGCAATTTAGAAACAAAAATTTTCCTGTCCAATTTTTTTTTGTCTGTCAAAATGTCAATCTTTTTTACAAACTATTATTTTTTCAATTTTTCTAATATTCAATGGTATTTTAATTTTTTTTTAATTTTCCACAAAAGTCGAATTAACCACATTTTAACAAGTTCCGTTCACTATTTTGGGTGAAATATACTATATATCGGTTTTTGAATGTTTTTAAAGTGCATATTTAAGTGCATATTTTGCCATTTTTAGTGCATGTTATATGCGCATATTTCGCCTTTTTTAGTGCATATTTTTGACAGCCCTACTTATAATAAATATTTTATATAAATTCTGTAAGAATTGATATCAACTGTAACGAAATTAACAATATATTGTACATCCCCTAGAATCGAGGTTTAAAAAAATATTTTAAAAAACCCTCTTCTTTATGTCAATTGAGCTTTCCTTAATTAGTTTAAATACCCCAAATAATTATTTCAGGTCTAGAAATAATTCAAGAACGTAAGGGTTAAGTATTCATTGTGCGAAATCTTTAAAACAACGTTTTACCTGAATAAGTTTTCTTGGAATGTCTTTTCGAATCGAATGAAAACAATAGGATGATTTTTGATTTTGTTCATCTTTAAGAACATTTTCCAGAGCCTTGGCAGAAAATCAATATAGGGAAAAATGTTTGTGGAAAAATCCATTCAATGTTGAAAGTTAAACAAAAGTTTAGACAAGATTTACGGCGGAATTTCAATCCTAAACTCTTTCATTCATTCTGGTCGGCAAGAAAAAAATTCTTTTTGAAAACAAAAAAGAACTGAGTGATTGCTTCTTTACGATTCGTGAAGTTTACTTACATTTTACATTAAAATGAATGCGTGTGATCGTAAAATTTATTGAATATGTGAAGGCTGAATCTTGTAAGCTTGCAAACTAAAGTGGTTTTTATAAAATTCTAAGTATTACTCGAGGATTACACATAGTAATAGATCTAACATCCCAGCTATCGTCTAAACCCAACTGCAAAAAAGCGGGAAACTTTTTTCAAATAATTTCAATCACTGACTAAATCGCGGAAACTAGACCGTAATCGGTTCATTGAATCAAAGAAAGGATTTAGAGGAAGAGGGGGCCGTAAATTTTTTTGCACTAAAACCTTCCTCCCGTTATATACAGACTAAAATACCAGAAAGAGAATCGAAATCGGTTGAGTGGATCAAAAGTTATGAGGGAAGAACAAACAAACAAACTCTCACCCTTAACGCATATACGGTGAAGTTCAGTCGGTGATAAAAAAAAATACGTTACGCGAAATTTCCTTTTTAATAAATTTGTACTACGAGAACGAGGGTTACGAATAAATGGTTTGAAGATATTAGAATACGGAAAAATTGTTTTTGAAAACCAGTAGTGATATCAAACAAATTATCAAAACATTATGCTGGTTCTACTTGTGTATATACCCGGGATGCTAGAAAGTGTATTTTTCTGTATACAGATTCCTCCGGCAGCTTTGATCAAGTTCTTTATAAAAATAGTTACAAATAAACAAATGTTTTTTTGGCTACAAAATAAATACGATTAAGGGCGGCAAATTTCGGTCCATCCCACAAAAAAATCCAAATTTAAAATGGATGGAAAGTATATTGATTAGAGGTCCCGTCGTCAGAGTTTTGAGAGACCATCTTTGTTGAAATTAATATACCTCAAAAATTTCCCCTGTGGCGCATTTTTCTCTTTGGATATTTTCTTATTTTCAGTTAGCAGTTATTTAAGTGTTCAAAGGTGTTTCGCAAATATTTAACACAATAATTTTTGCTCGGAAATCAATTCTTGATCCTGAAGGAATATATTACAAATTTTCTTTCTCTAATTTTTTTTTCTACAACAAAGCTTTTGTTCGTATGTACTAGTGAACTTTTCAGTTATACCCCGAAAAGAACATAACATTTTTTACTTGAAATTTTCAACATTTTGTAAGTAATTCATTGAACAGTATAATCTCGGAATATCAAATGACGATGTTAACCATTTTACTGACAATATCAATGTGTCTCGAGTTGCGGAATAAGCTTTTCAAAGCTGAAGCTAAACTTCATCTTTTTCTTTTAACATGCGGTTTTACATGTTTTTAAGGAGTTTTTTTTAAATATACTCTTGTTTGTCTCGATACTTGTCATGGGTCCATAAAATCTAATCAAAAAAGGTTTTTATTTCCTGGTAGGAGGAGGGGACGTCAAGCTCCGATTTCCGCCCCGGGTGACACAAATACTTGCTACGCCACTGATAACCGAGATTCAATTATGTTTGGTTATCACTTGGCTAACATCATCGCAACTTTATAGGTATAAAACTTCCTTGGTAAAATTTTGGCACCAGTGTCATCAGGAGCGCATTCGGAGATGCAAAATAGTTAACTAGAAAATAGTTTACTAGAAAATAGTTAACTATCGGGTCTTTCAATAGGGACATAACAATTTTGTATTTAAATAAAACACAAAATAATTGAGATATCGGGCTGAAATTTATTTCAGGTGTAGTGGACATGTTACATTTAAGTATGAAATTCGATGTCCTTCATATGGCCACCGCGAGCACGTTTGCTGATTGATTCTTTGGAGCCAATTTTCCACCACTCTTCCACACCGGCCGGAACGTTGGCAATTTCGCGTTCGATATTATTCCTGAGCTCCTCTAACGTTGTTGGCTTGTTGGCATAAACCAACGACTTAACATAAGCCCATAAAAAGAAATCCAACGGCATTAAATCGCACGAGCGATGTGGCCATTCGACCGGACCATTTCTCGAGATTACACGATTACCGAATTTCTCCTTCAATAGATCAATTGTTTGACCAGCTGTGAGGCATTGCTCGTTCGTGACCTTCACCATGATAAAAATGTAAACCTTGACTGACGTTTTAGCATTGCCAGATCATAAAAAAAGTTTTAGGGTGCGTTTTTAATAAAATACAAAATTGTTAAGTCCTTATTGAAAGACCCTTGTTTTGTGACTATCGTTGTTGATCACTTGGCTACTACTCTGGTCATTCGTGGATAACAATAGTCGACTACGGTAGTTGGCTATTTCTGACAACGCTCCAGAGTTAGAGTTAGAAATAGTCTATGGTAGCTAACACGCACATAGACAATGTGTTTCACACATAAAATGTCAAAATTCCCCTCCGAGCTCAGTTTTTAGGAACAAAAAAAGAAAAATCCACATAAAATTATCTACGCAAGATGAAAATGAATAACGATATGTTTAAAAACCTGTAGTTTTGTCATTCATCGTCATTCATCATTTCCATTTCTCCTCAACATTATGAAATTAGATGTGGAAGAGAAATTAAATGGAACGTCATGTTTTTCGGAGAGAAAAATAAACAGAGGCAATTCATTGGTTTAGAATACCTTTTTGGGATAAAATCTAGGTACCGCTGTAATTCTATATCATTGTGGGTTGTATCAATGTCACTCCAAGAGATTGTGTCAATGACATGTTAGGGATAGATTCAACATACGGTCAATTTTTCATCTACAGAATTGGATAAAAAGTATCCACATTTAGTAGAATACTAGCAGACCCTTCGTTGCCAGCTTAAAGATTTTTGCATAAATTTTAGAATGCCAAAAAACCATAAATAACTTAAAAACTTTTAGAAAAAACGTTATCCTTACAGAACCTTCACTTTCGAATTTTGAAAT
The DNA here is from genome assembly GCA_964034945.1 of Chrysopilus asiliformis. NCBI lineage: Eukaryota > Metazoa > Arthropoda > Insecta > Diptera > Rhagionidae > Chrysopilus > Chrysopilus asiliformis. Next base: position 57,428,778 of record OZ035960.1, read on the forward strand.
TCCAACACCAGATTCATGATCAGCAACCCCGGAAACCCCCTAATGCCGATTTTTCCCGGGAAACAGGATAGTTTCGTTATCCTTACAGGACCTTTTGTTAGAGTTATTGAAACTGAAATACCGGATTCGTGATAAGCAACCTTGAAAACCTCCCAAACCCAGTTTTTGCGAGAAAAATCGGAAAAACGACATTTGCGTTATCCTTTTAGAACCTTCTGTTTCAAATTTTCAATATTTTACATAGCTAAAAACCTGCTCCTGGCAACGCAGATCATTTTGAAAAACCGCGTAAAAATCGGTCTAGTAGTTTTTGAGTTTTGCAATCTCAAACACTAGGCTATAATCTGGAGTGAACATGAGGACATGTTAAAATCCCAAGAAACACAACCAGGTTACAATCAGGTAACGTAACCGGTTCGAAACTATGATTACAAAACGCAAATGTTGCAAATTTGGTTTCTGTAACGTGGCTGAAACTTTTCCAGTAGCGCTATGTCACCGGAACCGCTACGTTACATTTGAAACTTCGCCTATGCACAGTTAAGCTTATACTGCAATTACGCGCAAAGTAGATGGTAGTAGAAACTATAGGTTTATATGAGTTGGTTTATAATTGCGCTATGCCGCTCTGAGCTAACCGCGCCGCGCCGCGCCGCTGTCGCACCGCTCCAATTGTGGGACAAACTTTAGGGTAACAGCGAGGTGACTAGTAAACCGATATTATACTTTTTGGTTTCTATTGTGTTACAAAAACAAATTTCTGCGTTACAACGAAACCAATTCGAAACTATTATACATTATATTTGTGGGTGACATAGAAACCACCTAGATATATTTGGGTTTCAATTAGGTTACACTGAAACCCATTTGAAACTATTTTACACTACATTGGGGGTGACATAGAAACCATCTAGATACTTTAAAGTTTCAACTACGTTACACTAAAACATATTTAAAACGTTTTCGTGTAACCCTCTAGAAACTTTCAGGTTACAATGGCGTTATACTGAACACGTTTTTTGGGGATTATTAGTAACCCTCTGAAAACTTTTGAGTTACAATAGCGTTTCGGTTTGAAAACAGCAAAATTTCGGTTTGAATAATACCTATAATATTTAAAAGAAAATAATTTAAATACAATTTCTTTCTTTATTAGAAAACAAAACAAAACAAATTCATTTAACAAAAATATTTAAAGTTTATTGGCTTGTCGAGTTTAACAGTGTTTCTGAAAAAAAAAACGAAAAATTTTTGTGTTTATTGTATAGGTACATGTATTAGATATAAATTAATATATAATAAATTTCAGTAAAATTGTTTAAAAGTGGTTTTTGTAGCAAAATTTAATAGTGCAAATTTTTTTTTTTCGAAGTCAAAATTTCTATTGCATATAACGAAAAAAATGCGAAAAAATTGAGAGCAAAAAACGGAGAGATTCTTTTTTTTATGACTATTTTATTGTGAAAAGTTGCCGATTGGAACCTAATACAATATATTAAGGCATTAATTATACAATATATCGTATAACATTTAAAAATTTTGATACTTACGACTTTCTACTTGTTCTCAAAGCCGTATATTTTAAATGATTTTTGAAGAATGTGGCGTTGTCGAAATTGGAATATTTGCTGTAATGGGCTCGCACAATCTGGGTGATGACGCTGTTTATCTCTTTTAAGGAACTGAAGATTTGTTTGGTTTTGATACAACACCACGAATACTCCCTTAACGCCGCATCGTCAAACAAAAATTCAGAAACAGACCTCGCCATTTTTTGAGGATCTTTACCTCCCAAAGTTGAAAGTTTCCGGATCTGGGATATAATAAAGATTCAAAATAAATTGTTAACGATACAAACTAAATATGTACTCACAAGTGCTTCTTTGAATTCCGGAGATTCTCTCAATTTAATCTCCAAACTTTCTAGTTCCTCTGCTTCTTTAATGGGAAACTGCGCCCAGTTGTGACCTCTGTCTGCATCTAAATCTTTCGAAGCCATCTTTAGAACCAAAAAAAGCCCTGAAAAGTCCACATAACGGTATTTCAAGTGAAGCCGGCGAGAGACATGGTTTCCATGTACATGTTCAGAGTATTTGCTCAAAACAACCAAAATGTCCCTTTCGAGACTCTGGTTACAGACGATTTTCCAACTAAATGTTGATACACAACTAATTAAGCTAACTGTTTACAAAATATTTTCAAGAAAAATTCGCTTACCTGTGATGTAAAAAAATCCTTGTTTATCTAATTATCCAATTATCCAATCACTGAAGTATACTAAAACACAAGTCCACTTCGAATCGCTTCCTTTACAATTTTCCCATCCCTTGTTTCAATTAAATTAAAATTTCAAAATATTCAGTCGTTCGCCAGGAGAAATCCGGTACAAATGAATAGAAAATTCGTTCCGAGAGAAGCAAATATTATCCCGAGCTGTGTTTCCATCCCGAGCCCGAGCTGTGCTTCGGCATTAAAGGGTCTTCCCCTAAGCTCTGGCTGGATCTATAAAAAAAATTATTCAAAAATATTGACCAATAAACCCTCATTTCGAGATATAAAAAAGTATTATATTTAAGCGGACACCACTTTTTAGAGTGCGTCACCCAGAAGGTCGGAGAATTACAAAAAAGTGAAAAAATAAAAATTTGCAGAAATAATTTTACTTTCTATATATTTACGCTACGACACTATTTTGTAGTTCTGAAGGGACACTAAACACACATAGTCCATATAAACTCATATATTTTGTGACGGCTTTAACCGTCATAATTTTATAAGTAAAACAATAAGTGACGTGTATACACGTCATGTCCTACCAGAAACATGTAACATGACTTGTATACACGTCATTGTCCATTAAATGGTTAAATGGGTATATTTTTAATGCTTTTTGTATTAATTTTTAATCCCAGTTCTGGAATACAAAATTTTTTTAAAAAATTTCCTTCCGTTATAATTCACAGAGTATATAAGCCAAAGGGAAGTATTAAAAAACGGAGGTTTTAAAAAAGCACTGTATTTCAATAAATCTAATTTTAATAAAAATATTAAATTTGAATAAACTTAAAAAAAAAATTAAATAGCGCATTTGCAGTATTGTAATTACAAAAATACATTATAAAAATAATGCAGTTGCATTAAATTAAAAAAAAATATATTAAAATCAATTACTTATTTAGATTACGTTTTTATAAAAAAAAATGTTTGAAAAAATAATAACCTTTCGCGAGATTAAATTTTAATCTTTTTTCGGTGTGGAACTGTAGACAATATCAAAAAGGTTAAAATTTAGCCCAAAATTGTTTACCGTGTAGGTATATATTCGAAGACTAAAAAGTATTACATAAATCAAAAATTTAAAAAAAAATTAGAAAAAGCTTTTATTAAAAATATTTACTAAAAAGAAAATGTTTTTTTTGGGCGCTGTGTATCAGAAATAACAGCGAGATAAAAAAATAATATATTTATAAAATAAAAATTTATCTCGCTTTTCATTTAAGCTTTTTTAATTTTTTTTTTTTTTTGTGAAATCGTATACTTTTTCTGTAATTTCAATATTCGTTTGTTGTTTTTTTCAGTGAAAACACTACACGTTTCACCCTGATTTTTGTGTGAATTCACGCCCTATTTTCCAATCACATTGCACTGTTAAATGACTACATTTATAGTATGTATTCAGTTTCCTACATCAAATGTAGTGAAGTCCAAGAGAAATCAATTAAACTGAACATAAAGAATACTAAATTATCAACAAATGGTCTTTTTTATCAATGAAATTAATCGAAAAAGTTTTGAATCAACAAAGTTTATATTACTTTAAATATTATGTTATTGATATATTTAACAATCATAATTAAATTTATTCATTCAGAACTAAAATAAAGAACTCAAAGTAAAGAAAACCTTTTATTCAAAAAAAAACTGGAATAAGGAAACAAGAATTTAAATTTCGCAATATTAGAATTCAATAAGAAAATGTACAATATGAAAATTTTTTCGCTAGGGGAGAAAACACAATAATAAGATTACCATTAAGAATTCATACCACAATTCAAATTACCAATGGCTTGAATTTTATCCGCCACCGAAAATACTGTCATGAATTGGTGTAAATTTCCATTTGGCTTCTTCTCAACAATTGTTTCGTAAATACCAGATGAAATAATATGAAAAATTCAATTCACTTGAATTTGAAATTATCAAGAAATAATGTTTTTCACGTTCATTGTCGAATACATAATATGATGGTCTCACCCTTCTTTCAGAAGTATAAAAGGAAGTATGAGTTGATATTTGTACAATTAGAGTCTATAGACATTTCAAAGAAAGCTTCAGGTATTATAAAATATTCGGGAAAATTCATGTTTCCATATTCCATTTCTTCGTTGTTAGGGAGAATTAACGAAAAAAATACCTTAGAGGGAAAACGAATTTTAAACAACTTATTCCGTTGGAAAACGTAAAAATAAATACATAAAATCTGAAATGAAAGAAAACACACTGGAATTAAAACGCAAATTGAAATACCGCATAGCTATGAGGGAATCTTCATTAACTTTTCAAAGTCAGAAAGTTTTCAGCGGTTTCTGGCCACAAAATTCCCAGCAGCCAATTAATGGGCTTTTAATTTGCGGCTTTGTCAACAATTCGACGGCATACCTTGCATAAGACTCTCCCACATCCAATTCAATCCAATTCAGCGAAATTAGAATTTAGAGTTTGTCATTTGGAATTTAATTAACTTCACTTTCAGTACCTAACTTACTTTTTTTGCATTATATAAACTTTGCATACAGATTAACTTAAGTAGCAAAAAAAAAAAATCGACGAAAAATGAACACAAAACTTTTCCACAAAATATATCTTAAGTTTTTTATTTTATTTATGCTGATATCGAATGACAAAGCGGACTTGATATTTTTCCCCTCTTAGTATTATGTACCAGTATCCAACTAATGAGATTTTGATGATGATACTTGATTAGAATTCATTTTCACTTTATCATCGGTTTATGACATAATAAGACGAATAATTACCTCAATATTATATTAAATCATAGGCTACGATGGCCGAAATCGCCTTACGGACGAAGAGGACTCAGCCTGTCCAGCCCTCCTAGAGCGTGAATTCCATTCACTCCACAGAAACGTTCCAGCCTTGAGGCGTGCCGGTGTCGACACAAACGCCATTAGACAGGTAAGCATTAAGAAAATAAGCAAAAACAGAAGAAAATATTTTGACGTATAAGAAAATGTATACATAAATAAAAACCAAGAATCCGTGTATGTATTATTTCCTTTTGATGCGACTACCCCATATCCATACATACATACGTACATGTAAGTACACTCACTTCTGACAGATCCTTGAAAAAGTCCACTCAACCACATATTTCAAGTAACATTTGTATCCGAAATTACTTAAAATTACACAGCATTACACAGCCTTGACTACACTCAGAGAAAAAAGTTGGCCAACTGGAGTCATTTTGTTACTCTGGCGATCAAAGTTCATATCCATTCACCAATGGCAAGTTTTTTTCGCTAATTTTTTAGTTTGCCTCGCCCATTTGTAATGTTTAAAAAATTGTACGCCTTTTATAGGCATGGCCAAATTTACAACTTGCATCGTCGCAATCTCTGCCTCAGGCAAACGTGTTCTAAAATTGCAGGCTAACTTCACTTGGTCCAAGTAGATTTTCCCACCTTAACCTACAGGAAGTTGCCATCAGTTTAATACATCTAATGTAAGGAAACTTAGCCGATACTAGCTAAAATAGTTTTGCAGCAAGCCTAAAACCTTTACTCAATTTCTTTTAGTGTATGTATAAGTGGCCGCACTAAGGCTTTTCTTGCTTCTTTTTTTTTGCATTCAGGATTCTTTTAGTGCACAATTACATTCATAAATCATTCATTTCGGTTTTTGTTTTTCATTTGAACAGCACTTCTATCCAGACGGTGGGTGGGGTTGGATCGTTTGCGGAGTGGCATTTCTCGCACATGTGCTAACTTCAGGATTTCAGCTCTCGTACGGATTATTGCTGTTGTTCGCCATAAGACATCTAGGTCACGAAGTGGCTACGGAAACAGGTAGGTAACTAATTATGGCTTCGTATGGAACTTTCGCCATGCAAACGGAAACTATATATGCGGCACTTAAAAGTGTAGAACTTATGATGACTGTACAACGGAAGTATTTCTGGGTCGATTGAGTATTAAGTTAACTTTAAAAAAATGCCACAAAGACGCCACAGAAAAATTGATTTTTTTATTATTATTATTTTTCTCATTTTTAGTTCTTTGGAACATTCACGAACTGGTTGCATTGTTTAGTCAAAGCATTAACAGAAAAGTCTGAAAGTTTGAGCCTTACAGAAAATTGAAATTAAAATATCGTTTTCGTGATGGCCAGAATGATAAGAAGTTCTGTAGACTATAGACGCAGAGATTTTATAAGTCTCTCATAATTTGATCTTTTGCAGACTTTCGATTTTGTGGCCGGCCCCCTAGGGACGTCATCAAGAGAAGGACCACAAGTTTTTTTTTTTTGGGAAAAGATATTATGCAATGTGCTTTTTATATTTAAATGCTTTTAAAGTAATTTAAACATCTTTATTTTACAAAAAAAAACAATACAATTGAAAACAAAACCCTTCCCTTTGCCCCTACACCCCATCGACATTTTTTACGTCTGATTTTTTACGTGTAACCATAAATAGATTATAACTAGCAGATCCTTCGTTGCCGGCTTAAAGATTTTTGTATAAATTTTAGAATGCCAAAAAACCATAAATGACTGAAAAACTTCCGTTTAGAATTTTGAAATTCCAACATCCAACTCATGATCAGGGACCACGAAAACCCCCTAAAGCCAGTTTTTTCGGAAACTAAATTAGAAGAAGGACATTTGCATTATCCTTACACGACCTTCCGTTTCGAAGTTTGAAAATCTAATACCGGATTCGTGATCAGCGACCCCAAAAACCCTATAATACCAATTTTTCTGGGGAAGAATGGGAAAAAGGATATTTTCGTTATCCTTACAGGACCTTCTGTTTTGAATTTTAAAAATCCAACATAGTTAAAAACCTGCTCCTGCCTGCCAACGCAGATCATTTTGCAAAAAATCGCGTAAAAATCGATCCAGTAGTTTTTGAGTTTTGTAATCTCAAACAGACAGACAAACAAAAATCCATTTTTATATTATATCTGTGGTCACAAGTTGTAAGGGCCTAACTCAACTTTAGCCGTTTTCAATGTTTTTACAGAATTGCCTTCTATTTCCAAAATGCTTTTAATTCCACTGACCCGTTAGTTTCTATCATCATTTTTGACCGTTATAGGCTACCCCACCAAACGGCTTAAGTCAAAAAATTTCCAAGTTGCATTTGGAAGAACGGCTAAAGTCAGATCCCACATATTTTTGTATAGACTTAATCCACTCTTATGGGCGCGAAGCTGCATTAATTTGATAGTTTTTGCATATGGAATAGTGGCTTAAGTCGAGTTAGTTCATTCTTCGTTTTTAACTTTTCCCAAACGAGCAGGCTAAAGTCTGTTTTGGCCTCTTTTTCAAATCGGGGTATAGGTTTTTAGGGGCTTAACTTGACTTTAGCCATTGATTGTAGCCATTTCTAAGACATAAAAAGTTTTGAAAGAGTGGCTAAAGTAAAATAGTCCTTAATTTCTCTGAAAATATTAAGTTTGAATAAACCAGATTAAACCAATCGTAAAAAGCTTTTTTTTCATAACATTTTGTAGTTATAGGATTTTGAATTCGGTTTGATACCATTTTGCCACCGACAGTTAAAATTTCATAAATATTAAAATGCTTCTCCTGAAAAATCAAGAAATTCAACTTAAGCCCTTATTACTTGTGACCACAGATATTAAGATAGATATGTTTGCTTGTAACACATAGAATAAATCATCGCACAAAAAATAAATATCACCAAAGTATTTAGAATTATGAATCGACTTAATTTTTCCATATCCGTCTATTTGACTTTGTGTCCGTGGATACTATACATTTTTTGTGTCCGTTGAGGCTAGACACTTGAATTTACCACAGCCGTTATTTCAGACAATGGTAGGCCGAGCGCGTTTACGGACAAAATCGGCTCACACCTTCTCCCACCTCCACACAACACAGAGCCGGCAAAACCTGTTATTTTTCGAGATAATCGTTAAAAAATGATTTTTTCTTTTGGAATAGCGGTTTATCTCGTTAACGGCTTGAGATACGCAGTTCTAGTGCTAGGAAATTTAGAAAATATAAGAAATTTTATTGTCTCCAATTTTTGTCACACATAATACTACTGAAAAACGCGCGTTTTCGGAGTAAGTCGTGAAAAACGAAATTGCGATTTTTAGAAAGCCGCCAATTTGGTTACTTCCGATTAACGCATTTCCACCAAAAGTTGATAGGCTCGTCCTATTCCAGGACCAAACAGCCTTGTGAAATTTCATGACTCTATCAGTTTTTAAGGAATCTTGTACACAGGCTAACAGACATTTTCTCCACAACAATTTTGATTTTCTCATGTCTTCATCTTGTATTTAGCACCAGAACTTTGCAAATGCTTTCTATGAATATAATTTTTATTTTCATGTTTTTCAGGGTGGTTAGGGGCTGCAAGTTGGGCAATGTCTATGATATCGGCGCCAATAATAGTTGCATTCTGTCGGCGGAAATCGACACGTCTCACCGCTGTCCTCGGTGGTTTAGTTTTAGCTCTTGGAATACTTTTTGCATCATTTGCGACACATTTAAACCAAGTTGCCTTCAGTTACGGTGAGTATACAAACAATAATGGGTTTTTATGTATTTTTTTAAATTTTCTAAGATAAGAAAATCTTGTCAAAATTTTTGTGAAAATATTTTCTTTTAATAAAACTGTTAGTTGATTTTCCCATTGAATTGAGAAAGACTTTAGGTGTATTAAATTTCAATAAAGATCAGCCCAATTGTGCGAAAGGAACATCGATTCATTAAAATTTTATTATCCTGGTTAGATACATAAATATTTTACTCACACAACAAAACTCAAGCCTAATATAAAATATAACTTCTTGGGGGTTTTTATTGAAATTCCTTATATTTTTAGCACAGTATTTCAACTTTAAAAGTGTTAAACTAATTCTACATATACACTGTGTTAAGAAAGTTTCGCGCCATTACGAAAAAATCAACATTCAGAAAGTTTTAAATCATATTTCAATTTTTGAAATTTATAATAATATTGTGTCCTTACCAGGATTACTAATCATTTCTTTAATCCTTGTCTAAAGATAGGTTGATGATTTACAAAAGAAGTAAAGTGGGAGGAGAGTTCAATTTTTTTGCAAATGCGTAGAATGGTGCGAATCTTTCTTAGCACACTGTCAGCCTTATTAATAAACGTTAGTTAACTTTTATCAATGGTTTACGCAGTGGATAACTCGAAATTCTTATTAATAAAAATTTTAAAGATTTAACTGACGTTAGTTAACTCTCTGTTAGCTAACATACCGATTCCCTCGAGTTAACGAGTTGATAACTCTTGACGGCACATAACTCTTGCAATAATGACTATAAGAAACAATGATCCATTAAAAAAATGCAATTTATGTTATTATATTATATTATCTTATCACTTGAACACCACTTTTCTGATCGCTTTCCTTCAATTTTTAAATTTTCCACTTTTAATTACTTTGCAGTGAATCACCATTAAAATAAAAACATTAATTTCACTCCTATTTTAATATTGTCTCCAAGGAAACGGATTTAAAAAACCAAAATATTACTTATTTTAATATCGTCTCCAAGGAAACGGATTTAAAAAACCAAAATATGACTCAAATGTAAAAGATTTTCGTATTTTTTGGTACAATTCAGCACAAGGGTTGCCTTATTCAAACTAAATTTTTAAATAAAATACGAGTTAGCTATTATATGGAGGAAAAATTTTTATTAATAAGAATAGTTAACTAATGTATAAGTTTGCTATCTCGGAGTTAGTTAGCACATGAGTTATCTCCGTGTTAGGGATTTTTTATTAATAAGGCTGTGTATGTATATAAGCGTGCTTTACATGGAGAGAAATTGATAGGAGAGATTCCTATAAAAATTGGTGTAGTTAAAGGATATACATGGAGTGCACGGAAAACACTAAGACGGGTGAAATACATCTGAAAATGAGGAAATATGGAAAATGAAAAAAAAAAATTAGTAACTATTTCCTGAAAATGGAGAATTTGTATCAAAAATATGGGGAAAACTTTATATTATTTTGATACAGATGCCCTTTTATAGGGATTTTATAGAACTCACTTATGATATATTTTTCTAATTTTATAAGAATCGATATCATTCAGTTTCTTTCCGTGTGCCTTTATTGTAATAAGTCCTTAGAAATATGCGAATTTAACCTTAAATATTGGAAAAAAACATTTAAGTCGTAGCTACCGATTCGTAACCATATGTTTTGAACCCACACGCAGAGAAATAAAATACTGAATCCAAATATATTATAATGGGAAATCAGGACTATAACTAAAATACTTAATTTTAATTACAAAATAGTCAATTCAAATAGCCGATTTTGACTATTTTTGACTACTATTTTAGTATAAGTCCCAATTTCCAATTTAAAATTAGTTAGATTCACTATTATTATTTTGGTTACTTGTACCTTTGCTAAAAATATGCTAAATAAGTACTTTTGAGTAATTATCCTTAATTTTTTGGTTCATACCTAGGTACTGATCAGAGACATGATGTTAGTTTAGAAATTAAGGATGCAAGATTTAATTGTTTGAAATTCTACTGCCAACTTAACGTTTTTCCTGTGTTATGCAAAAATAACTCTGTCATTAGTTCCTTAAAGGAATTAGAATAAAATAATAAATAAGTTCAGAGCATTACAAATAAACTTGTGTTTTGATTATGAAAAAATTTCCTTTCAAAAATTCTTATTTATTCTATTCTTATTAATTTCATCCATTTTTTGATCCCCAGACCGCAAAATCCTAATGTGTTTTCATGGCTTGCTTCTTTTATTAATTAGTGTTTTTTGAGACTGAAACCAAAGATTAGATAAATAAAGATAAGAATCCTAGAACAAATCTTGAGATCCCATTAAAAATCCGACAGCGGAAATGGAATCTTTAGTATGTGTTGCAAAAAAATTATTTGCCCTTATATTTTGACGCTAAAAAATAAATAATAATTATTTAAATTATATGCGTTACTTGATTCAGATTCATATTGGCATGGAAAATCGCCGTTTTTCAATATATGACGCTAGCAGTAAAATGCTGGTCAAAAATGTCAGATCAGAAACGTCAAGAATTATAAGCTAGGCATATGGCAACAACTCCTTTATCATTAAATTCGTTAATTTTTATCGTATATTTTTTTGTGCGTGAAAATGTCGAAATTTGTGCCAAATAAGCGCCATTTGCGGGAAGTTTCTCTTTTTGCCATTAATTCGAAAAAATCTCCGGCTGACGCGCTTCGAATGATTGTAGAAACTTATGGTGAGGCTTCTATTAGTGAAAGAACGTATCGCGAGTGATATTAATGCTACGAAAGTGGTGATTTTGACATGGAAGATAAGGAGAATCTCGAACCGATGAAAAATTATAAGCTGTTGCAACCGGGTGAAACCATCACAGAAGCTCGCTACCGAACACAACTAATGCGTTCGAGCATTGAAGGAAAAACGTCCGCAATTGAGCATTGAAGGATAAAACGCCCACAATTCAAAGCAAAACGGCAGCACGACAACGCCCGGCCACATGTTTCTAATGTCTTCAAAAGCTACCTAAAAACACTGAATTGGGACGTCCAACCACACCCGACGTATTCTCCAGACATCGTCCCTTCCGACTACCACCTGTTCCTAGTACTGTAACACAGCGAAACGAAAACGAAAAAATCTGGGCATTAATCGACTGCGAAAATTTTCGCTTTGGAGATTTTGGAGACATTTGAATTGTCATTTTGTGTTTGTGTTTCGTATACTAAAAAAAGCATTTGTAGTAACGTTGTTTTATGTGAAAAATCTTGTTTCCCAAGAAAATTTTTTTAGCAATAGTGGACCAAGACAAAGCTATCGTAATTGGGGCAGCTGGTTTAGCTCTAGCTTTGTTGCAGAAGCGAAGAAAAAGCCGCTCAAAAACATCCCTATATTTGCGTGACGGATATCTTTCCATTAATTCCGACAATTTTGTTTTCTCAATTGATGACCACACTATTTTTACCTTTTGGCTCATATTTCCTACAAAATAAATAAAAAAACAAAGGTTTTGTCGCTTATTTATTCAAATTAAATATAAATATTGTACATACCATCTATTTTCTTGTCACCGAAATATCAAATCACAATCAGCTGGTTTGAACTGTCATTATTTCGTGCGAAAAGAATGCCTCAGGGCGTTCTTTTCAGATGCGAAAAATGTGGAGAAATTGTGTCTGACATCTCTGAGTGAAAATCGGAAGCCGATCAAACCAGCTGATTTTTCTCCAAAAATTTTTTCCTTTTCGCTGGTGCACAGTACTACTTTTGCGAACGAAATTTCGCAAAGCGAAATTTTTTTGGAATTTTATATGGGATTTGACATTTCGTTTTCGTTTCGCTGTGTTACAGTACTAGCCTTTACAGAGAGACCAATTTGTGGATCATTCCAAGAGACGAGCAGTTTTTTCGACGCGGAATCCGTATGCTACCAGAAAAATGGAAAAAAGTTGTGGTTAGTGATGGACAATATTTTGAAAAATAAATATGTAAGCATTTTCCCACAAAAAAATAAAAACCGGTTACCGTAGGTATCTAAAATAGATACCAGTTGTGTTTTCGACAGGTCTTTGGCAATATTGAAGCTCCGAATATGTAAAGCTTTAAGAGCTGCGATTTTTTTAATTCTTTTTCAATTTAAGCAAAAGATTCCATGAATTGTTTCCAATTTTTTATAATTTCTGCTTTTCTTCCATACTTTGACAAGAAAAACTAGGTTAATGGCATTGTGATTAATGCCGCTTAGCGTTATTTTTTTATAAACAGTCTTATAGCATATCAAACACTGAAGCTTTTCACTTGATTTAATAACAAAGAAAAAAACATGTGTCCAATCATTTGAGAGACATGCAATATATTACAATACACACGCGCACATATAAAATACTACTGTGCGGACTTTAGTAATTTTTCGACTTGGCCAGGGATGTTAAAAAGAACCGGGTATCCGTTCATGGACTCCGAACCGGATATCTGTTTCTCCCAGAAATTTTCAAGATCCGGTTCTGAAAAAAACGGGTGTCCCAAATGGGCCCAAAACTAATTGCAACATGATCCAGGATTTTATGGCAAAATTCGGTTCAGCGATGAACCACACTTTTGGCTCAATGGATACGTCAATAAAGAAAATTGCCGTATTTGGAGTGAATCCGCATCGATATGTGGTTCCCAGCAAGATAGGTGTTTATTGAAATCAAAGTTTGATGAGAAAATGATCTCAAGATTGGGACCTGTAAATTAGCTACAAAGATCTTGTGATCTAACGCTGCTCGATTATTTTCTGTGGGGTACGTAAAATCGCTTGTTTCCGTGGATAAACCAGCAACGATTGATGCTTTGGAAGACAATACACGGCGAGGTATTCCATATATACGGCTTCAGATGCTGGAAAAAGTGGTCGAAAATCGGACCGACAGGATGTGCTTTGTAACTGCCAGTCAGAGTGCCATTTCCGTAAAATTTCATGGCTCTAGCTTTAGTAGTTTTTGAGAAATCTTGTAATATTGCTCCAATCGACTCAGGCGTGGTAGGGAAGTGTTGTTTAGGCTAATTAAGAGGTCGAAATTGTTTATGGATACAATACTTTATTATACTAAATTGGGTTGAATTGATTTTTTTTTGTGATCTGTATTTGGATTTCAAAAATATGATCACCGTAGTTATAGGCGTGCTAAAATTTACGATCTCTTAAACCGTCGCAATTCCTGCGTCAGCAAACGTGTTCTACTATTGCAGGCTAACTTCACTGGCTCCAAGTAACTCCGTTTCTACTATTGCGTGTCTATTCGTGCGAATGTATCTATGTAACGAAATTTGTAAGATCGGCCAGTAAATTTTGACCGATTTTCACACCGTTTTTGGCATTCAAAAGCTATTATCGTCCTATAGAACTCTAATGCCCGGTTCCACAGTGTGAGCTTAAGCTTCGGATCAGTTGAACTTGAGAATTAGTTTAAGCTTTAGCTCAAGCTACAACTGTTTCACAGACAAATTTTATGTGTGGTTCAACAAAACCAAGTTCACTGAGTTTTGCAAGTCAGTGTCCCTCTCCTCTGTCAAGGATTTCAAAATGTTTGACAATCATAGTTAACGGGTATATTCATTATTTGTAACAGCGAATTTGTTTTTCAAGTGGAAATTAGTTATATTTTAAAAAAAATGGCAGAAAATATTAAAAAAAAGAACTCCAAATTTTACAACTTTGGAAGCAAACGTTTTGATGAATTTTGTGTCAAAATATAAGCACATAATTGAAAACAAATAACTTGTAAAACAAACGTAGACATAAAATCAAGGAAATGGAAAGATATTACAACTGAATTCAATACAAGGTCCGGTGGTGTCATAAGAACCGTAGACGTATTGAAAAAAAATATGAGAACATTAAAAAAAGAACAAAACAGAAAGTTGCTCAGGACAAACTGCACATGTATGGCACTGGCGGAGGAGGACCAAAATCGCCGAAATTATTTTCTGAAGTTGAAGCAATGATGCTCGATATCATTAGTTCAACAAAATATCTAATTTAAAAAATCAAACAGTTTTGATGTATCAATCAAAATTAAAAACGACAGCTTTGATTTCGGAAACGCGATAGGAAAAATGACATTTCTAACACTGAAATGACTCAGTTCAACACTTAAACCAGTACTGTGAAACACTGAATACAGTTGAGCGAAAGCTTATCCTCAATCCGAAGCTTAAGCTCACACTGTGAAACCGGGCATAAGAAATTTTGGAAAAAAGAGCCGTTTTCGGGAAATATTTTCCCATTTTCAGAAGGGGTTTATCTTCTGAAAAATGCCTGTTCCATGCCAAATCTCAATTTTCTGAATTAATTAGTTCTCGGATTTTTCAATGTTTTTGTTTAAAAACATTCAACATTTTACCCAATTATATTCGTCATATGAAGTTTGATCTAAGAAAGTTATCATCTCACCGTTTGGTCGATTAAGCTATGACTTCAATTTGATTCAAATAGTACCTATGTTTATAAGAAGAAGAAAAAATCTCAGGTGTGAGATACTTCTTTATAGGATAAAATTTATCTTCTGTATACCACATTTTTGGTGAATTAAGAAAATTCTATATAGTAATCTTGATTAGGTATGATCCGCCCAGTGATTTTGAAAATTTATTTTACCCTGGGGAAAGAGAAAAGCAAATTCTTATACAAGTAAAAAAAAACTCTCATTTTCCGGTAATAATATTTCCTGATTTGCTGTCCATCTACATTAGTATCTAATTTCTGCAAACATATAAGAAAAGAAATAAAGTATCTTGGTACATAAATGATAAAGTACGAACGAATAGCAACAATCTAACCAAGGATTTCGGCCTTTTTCCGCATTTCACAAATTGAAAAGAGTGATAATCACTAGCATTTAGATAAACCCATCATCTTATATTTGGATCACTTTATTCTACTGAAATTACTTTCTTTTCGGTTTATCGTGAAAACGCCGACAGTGAATGTCTCCGCCATTTAATGAATTTTTCCTTATTTTCATGTTATTCATGCTACTCACACCACACCGAATGGAACAACCACTATTAATGCTGCATACCCCACCGGATTGTGTTTTGATATTTTTGGATTTCTTCACGGGGGTTGACGAATATATTCCGAACCTCTCATGTTTATGTTGTCATTCCAAATACTTTCGGTTTCGGATCCATCGGCGTTATATGTCTGGAACGTCACCATCCAACAGGAATCGTACTGGGTGTGGGGGCGTCAATGGTACGGGAATCATCAACAGTAATGTTGGGCCATTACTTCAAAAGACGCCGACAATTTGTGGAGATGATCACAATGTCAGGAGAAGGTGTCGGAATCGCCCTATTCTCTGTGATCCTAAAGGAAGGAGTCGGGTAAGTAAATTTAAATGAAATAAAGTGCTTTCAGTCTATTCAAGTACAAAATGGGTGCAAAGTTTTTCATTATTACTTCTCATCCACTTTTCCCAAACTTCAATTATAACACGACAAAAAAAAACATACAATAATAAAAACAGAAAAATTGTCAGCAGAAATTTAAGAAAATTCCGGTTTCTTATGAAATGAAAATAAAATCAAGTAAAAAATCTGAATTACCGGAAATAAAACGTAAGAAAATGCGAATGAGAAGTGTTCATTTCCAGGGATTCAATTATTTTCTATTTCTGACTCATTCTTTTCTTATATTAATGAATACAGGAAAATGGGATGGAGACTAGGTCTACAAGCAATTACCGGGTTCGTTTCCTTTAGTTTTTTTATGGGCCTACTCTACCGGCCAGCATCCCTCTATCATCCGCAGCGGAGGGCCATACAGCACTTGAAAAACCAACGGAAGAAGGTAATTTATTTTTATGTTTTGAATTGTTTACTGTGGAATGATCATCGAAATGCTATTTGGCTTTTATTGACCTGTAAGGCATGATAGGCTGAAATTGAGGATATTCTATAACAGCTTCAAGAAAAAAAAGCAAAGTATAGAGCCATAGTTTATGAAAATTGTGAAAATCATTGGATGGATCTCTAAGTAGATCGAATTTTCGAATTCGGCGGTACAAATTTTTAACAAATCGAAAAAATTAACAATAAAACACTGATTTGATCTAAACTTATTTCTTATTTTCAGTAAATATAAAAAAATATTGCCCTGTAATGGTACTTACTTTCTTATATGCAGTATAAGAAAGTATTGTATTCATGAGAAATTTCGACTTCTTTATTATCCCTAAAACCTCCTCCCTATTAAACATAAATTGAAATGTTTTTCATGGCCTGCCACCAAAATGTCCCGCATTTGTCAAAAAAAATTTGATATCTTGGGCAAAAATGCTTGGAAAAAATAAAAATATGTTTGGAAATGTCGTTTTCATGGCAAGCAAAGAGAAAAATTCCAATTTATGTCTAATCGAGACGACAAACTAACAAACTAACCCCACGACTCCATTGGGTTTTTAAAAATCATGATTTTTTCCCCCACTCCATATTTTGGTGAATAGTGAAATCAGCGCGTGGACATTTTCAGTCATGATTTTTCATATTTATTGTGTCTCCATAGCGTGCTCAGAAATGTCAACGCGGAAACAAAATTTTTTTTAGCCGCTTTTCTTGTTCTGAAAGAATTAAAAACCCTTCAAGAAATGAAAAAAAAGGCAGAATAGGTAACCAAGAGGTAACCAGGGCAGCCAACTAGAAAGAAGCCAATTTGAACTGAATAAATGTCAAAAAAAATCCTACTTTTCATTAGCCGAAAAAATCATGACAGTAAGGAGATTTAAATCATGATGCAAAATTTTTTGAGTCTCCATTAGACTTTTTCGTGATTGGATTTAAATCGGATTTTAATAGACTTTAATAGACTAATAGACTAATAGACTAATAGACTAATAGACTAATAGACTAATAGACTAATAGACTAATAGACTAATAGACTAATAGACTAATAGACTAATAGACTAATAGACTAATAGACTAATAGACTAGTAAGCTAATAGACTAACAAATAACAGACTAACCGACTCACACACCCACAGACTCACAGACTAACACACTAACAGACAGCAAGATATTTCTGTGAAAATGGTCCAATCGACTCAAGTATGTTCGGGAAATGTTCTTTAAGCTAAATTAAGAGGACGAAATTATTCATGAATAGAATACTTTATTATGCTTCGTATAAGAAAGTAAAAAATCATGTGCTGTAATAGCTCGTGGATTAGAATGTCTTTTTAAGAAAGTCCAACCTTGATAAGTCAAAGGCCATAGAGAGATAAAGGAAAAAAAGTGCCCCCAGAGATAGAAGCTTGAAATTTTTTTCGTGAGTTGCCACCATTACAACAAATAATTTCCCAAAATTTCAGTCCAAAAAAACGAGTAGTTTTGGAGAAAAAAAATAAAATGTGATTTTTTTGAAAAAATTCTAGCTCCGTAACGGGTTAACCGATTTCGTTTTCAAAAAAAATTATAGCAAAAAAATTAAGTGTGAGGAACCGTTAGGAAGAAATATTTTTTGTTTTTAAAAAAAATATAACGGTAACTTAACGGTTTTGCACCACTTTTATTTTTTTCTCAAAAACTCCTTAATCCCTTACCTACAAAACAAAAAAAATTACAGGGCAATCGGAGAGGTACTTCATATTCAAAAAAAATAAAATGTGAAGGTAGTCACATTATCATATGTGAAAGATGTATCAATTGGTGAACTAAATAATCCAGGAAAATTAGGATTTAACCTCTTAAAAAATCCTAGTTAACTGGATTTTTGCACAGACCTTTATTTTGACATAACAAACAACGTTTTCGAGATACAAGTCGTCAAACTATGCGTCGCACAGAGAAATTGCTATTACTCAAGGTCAAAAGTCAAAAAAATCGTAAATATCTCGCTCTGTATAGCCTGTACGCATTTTTTGCGTTCAGATGAATTACTCATCCAAAAATTCTGTACAAAAAAGGTGAAATAAAATTTTTTTGTAGGGCGAATAGTTTTCGAGATAGAAGTTGAGAAACTGTGAACTGTATATTGGTTTCCCCACCGCCATTAAGGTAGAATGCAAGGCGCATTTTTTTAAATGATTTCCCCATTAGGCCTAATCCATATTTTTCACCTTCATTCATTAGGGTACTAGATTGAAATGATGTGGTACTAGATTGCAACCAAAATCGTTTTTTTATGCTTATTACATAGGAGTCAAGAAAAATCTAAATCTCGTAATTTTAGAAAAAAAAACCTTAACCTACATGGATTGACTTTTGCGTTGTAAATATAACCGTTCTCTAGATGTATTTGTTTTAAATTTTCGCTTTTATTTCAATTTTAAATTTTTGTATAAACTCCATCTAAAAACTTAAATTTCGAGAGGTATTTTGAGCTCATACATAGAAAAGGGATGGCTTTTTAAAGGGAGCTATAAATTCAGATAAAATCATTTTTTATATAAACCATGAAAAGGTACCAGATTCATGGGCTGTGGTCCTAGGGTACTAAATGAGTCAAAAAGGTACTAGATCTAGTACATATGTACTAAAGTCCCAACCCTGGCCGCCAGTAGCCGCCCGGAGCCGCTACCGTGGTTTTAATTAATTTTATGTAAAAAGTAAAGTGATATATTTTGTTTATTTTCGTCAAGTCACAAAAAATTTGTTACCTGCTATCCAACATCTTGCTACTATGCACTACTAAAAATAGAGTGTAATTTTAATTTTCCTTTCATTATCGAATTCAACATGGAAGCGTTCGGTTATAAAGAATTGGAAGAAGTGTATTTGAAAAACAAAAACAAAGAAAATTTAGTTTATTTCATTAAAACGAATTATCCTTTTGATTCTTGTGACATCGTTACCCAGAAAGAGATCCTGATCAATTAGTTGATTACAACAAAGAATAAGTTGTTTAAACGTTTTGAAGACTGGATGACTGTAAATCTTATTTACGAAGATATCCCAGAGTCAACTAACGAAAGCAGGAGAACAGCAGGAAGACCATCAAAATCATTCGAAGAAAGTAGCAACAGATTCCAAAGACGAAAATTGAAAGAATTAAATAAGGAAATTGATGATAAAACTGTTGAGGACGCTCACAAAAGATATATATGAAAGCGGATAAAATTGGTAAAGTTGTTAATGCTAGTCCAGCAAGAACAAAAAAGATTCTGAAGATCATACCAACACCAAGCGATTTGAAGGTAACGAAACAACAATATATTCAACTGCGATTGCGAGCAAATGAGAAGAGATCAAATCTATATCCATCATACCATGAACTTATCGCTGCGAAAAAGTACCTACTTATAAGGCACCACCTCAAAGGAATATTTAAAGAAAAAATAAATAAAAATACTGTTATATTTTACCGTTGGTGCAAGGTACAGGTAGGGTAGCCCGAGGCTCAAGTCGGGGTTTTATCTTGAACCGCGATTACCTTATTTTTCTATTTCCAGCTTGAAAAGTCTCAGAAATTTTTTTGAAGCTGTCTTCGAATCTTTGAAATCGTTTATCTCAAAACACGACTTTTTGACTTAAGCTACTTTAACTTATTACCAAAGATATATTTACGTGTCTTCGCACTTAATTTATTTAACAGGTGTTTATAAAGACTTTAAAAAAAAACTAAAAAAAATCACTTAAAATTTTCTTACGTATCGGCAAATATTACATTACGCAACCGAAAAACACTTGTTGTATTTTGAATTTATTCCGACGATGTTGTATGCGAAAATTCCAGTTCCGGCGTCTTTCAAGAACAAATTTTAGAATTTTGTGTCGTAATATAAATGGTTGTGAAACGAAAATTTAGAGTTACAGAATCATGTCGCCAAAATTCTTATTGTATTTTTTACCGCAGAACAAGAACAGTCAGAATTTATCTCACCTCCTGGAATTGTATTAGTGTGCGTTTGCATTTATCTAAGTTGCCGAAGAAGCCCTGCTATGCTAACCACGCTAAAAAACCGATCAAAAAACCAATTGTTTTCGAGATAGCCACAAACTCCTAACACAGATAAACAAACAAAAAAAATGTACGCGGCAAGAAAATCATGTCCTGCGATTTTCTTCGTCGTTTAAGCCATTTGCAACCTTAGATCGTTATGTATAGAAATTTTCGAACACAATATATGGTAAAATACTTTTAACTAGATAAATGTTTACGGTACTATTCTCTGCATTTTTAAAAGAATCCTTCGAGAACATATTTTTCAATTTCGAAAAGACATGAATTACCATGTCTTCCCGTTCAGTTATCAATTGTTTGATGTGATTTATACCCTTCAAAAGAATTGTTAAAGCTGTTTGCCTTGAGTAGGCATATTCTTATAAAATAAACAAAAACTTCCCCCAGAGAACAAACAAACTTCCCAACAACCCATGCTTCAAATACCTAAAAGCATGGCCCCAACCAACCCTAAAAAAAGTACAGATAGACCAAAGGAAAAAAAACACGATCAGAAAGGAAGTCAGTTTTATGAATTACCAGGAATGATTTTTCCTCCAGACCGTCTAACATATACAGAAGTAAACGGTGTGCCAGGAAAAGCTGAAATATTAACCTAGTAGTGTGTACATGGAAGCTGGAAAGTATCTCATATACTCATGTCATCCTGAAATGGAATATCCACCTACACCTTACATACTTCCTTCCTGTTGTAGTGGCTTACGATGATTTTTTAATGGAACAATAACGTCATAGACTCGTTCGCCTACTGCCATTGGGACCCTTCAAGTTCGCTAAAAATATTTTCGGTCCCTTTCGTTTGCCGCATCATATTAAATATATGTCGGATTTTGGGTATATCCTCTTCATTGGGATGGAATTGATCCCATCGACTAAACGAGATGATAGTGGCCCGGAATTTAAGCAATTCATCTGAAAGCGTACAATAAGAATCGTCGAGCTCAACAATTTTTCGTACAGTTCTAGTCGTACACAATACGGTCTCAAATTTCTTATTTTCTTATTCATTCAGAGATCGGAAAGTGGATAAAATGCTGAGCTTCATATCATGTCAAGTTATATAGAAAATAATCTAGACGTTCATATGGCATTTTTTTCTGCAAAAGACAAGCATTTAGCCCTGACAAAGGATTTTAGTCAAGTTTCTCCGTGTAATCATATAAAGCCAAAATACTCGCAAAATAAAGATAAAAGTGAACTATTCGTTTTACGTTTAAGAGCTTTCAACATAAAAATATATTGTTATAAAGGATTCTTCCACATCAATAGGATGGAATACGTAATTTTTTATTGTAGGCATCCTTCTATCAGGCCTATTCTCCTAAATATAATGATATTCAATTTGTTATAGACGTAATACGATTACATAAAATTATTTATATATCTCTCATTGTTATAAACTAAAACCTTGTTAAGTATTGAACAGAATACCATGTCAACAAAAAAATTGAAACTCTTGTGAACCAAAAACTTTTTCGGAGTAACTTGTTATAGATTTATACTTATTGAATATTAAAAATACAAGATATCGCAAAAATATGTATGGCGTATCCAAGTTGGTTTATTCTGAAAATATATTTGTAAGCAAAAAAAAAATATTGAAATTAAATACACTGATTAGAATATCTCGAGAATAGATAACGTAAAAAGGAAAAAGTTTTATCCAGTTTTTCCGAAAAAAACAACCAAAACACTATATGCAACAGGATTTCTGTTTCATACATAAATTTAATAGTTCTTGGAGCATCCTCATTAAGCTGTATTCGATTGGCTTGCTCTTTTTGATCGAAAATTGCTCGATCTTAATTTTAAATCAAATAAAAAATTTTGATAAATTTTTCGACAAAAATTTTGTTGAATAAAGTAGGCACTCGTCGACTCCAGAGTAGAGCATACTCTAAATCTGTGAGTTGAATTCGCCATTAATGTAAATAACTTTAAACCTTATTAGCCAAACTTAAGATATATTGAAAAAATCGTCGAGAAATTAAAACTATAGAATTAAGAAAGATGAATTGAAGTTCTCCCAAGAAACAATTCCTCGCCCAACGGGTATATAATAGGTTTTTGTTGACAGTACGTTAACATTTTCATAGAAATAGTGTCACTATGAGCACGTGTAAGCACATGTAGTACTGGTATAACTGCGTCTGTCAATATGTCAGTCTGTTAGTCTGTTAGTCTGTTAGTCTGTTAGTCTGTTAGTCTGTTAGTCTGTTAGTCTGTTAGTCTGTTAGTCTGTTAGTCTGTTAGTCTGTTAGTCTGTTAGTCTGTTAGTCTGTTAGTCTGTTAGTCTGTTAGTCTGTTAGTCTTTTAGGGTGTTAGTCTGTTAGTCTGTAGTGCTAGAGCAAGACCCTCTACATATAAAGCCATGCAAAAGTTTTTCTATGTGTGCACTAGTAGTGTCAAGTAGCAACCCTACTGTCAGAATCACATGGGAAACCGCACGTAAAGTTCGATTTGTTTTCTTTGCTATAAATAATTTTATCAAGTTTTCAGAGTTTAATCGGTGGAAAGATATAAATTAAATGTGTGGAGTACTAACAATCGTTTGTGTTTTGTTTGATAATTGTGAATATAAAAAGAAATACTGCCGAAATCTTTCCTAACCTAAAAGAGGTTATTTAAGATTTTCAGTGCAATTTCAGCAACAAAAACAACTCAACAAGCTAAAATAAACGCCATTGGATTGGGCTGCGGGAAACGGATTGGAAAAGGCTGCTTATTACCAACAGATTGTATTGCACAGATAAGTATAAATTTATTTAAAAAAGGCAGGTATTTTCCACTACAAGACTAGGAGCAGGGGCTGTGACAGGGGAAGCAACATGGGCTAGGAGACTCCTGAGACTTATTTACTGCACTTTTCTGCCAAGGGTATTTCGATTTTTGTAATATTCAATTTAACCTTTGTGGGCCAGGAAGTGAACAACAGTAAATCAATAACCATGACTTTTTTTCGTTGAAAATGGTTCCAGAAAGCATTTAAAAAAAAACATGAACTAATTTAATAGAGATGTAGTAAATTTTGTGATTCGTTCGTTTAAATACGTGCCGTGCTGTAATTCGAAATTCGAAATCCACTTTGTCCGTTATTGTCATTCATTATTACAATAAAAAAGTGATTGTTTTAAATATCAGCTTAAAGTGAAATTGTGCTAAGTCCAAAATATCAAATTTTACAGAAGAGCAGAAAAATCTTGTTAAATCATTGTAATTTCCATTTCAAGATAACTGAGTTTCATTTAAAGAAAACTGAGCCTAATTTAAAAAAAACTCGGTTTTCCTTAAATGAGAATTAAAATGATTTAACCCATTAAGACCTAATGGGTATTTAATACCCAAGAAATACGTGTACTTGAAAAAAATCAAATTTAGCGGAAGGTAAAAGATATCGAGTTCATTTTTTTTTATTGGAAAGACAAACCATGGGACTATAAAATATTCCTAGGAAACATATGAAAATTCCGAAGTTTTCTTGTTTTTTTTCTTAGTCGAAAGTGTCCGATTTCTAAAAACTCAAAAATTGGCATAAAACTTTATCAGGAAAATTGGAAATTGCAAATTTCTGGAAAACCTCCCAGGAATACTTACTGTCAAGTGTTCTGAACCTGATAAAAATAAAAAAATCGCGATCAAATAACTTAAAAAGAATTCGGAGCGAATTTAGGGTGTTGGGTACTTAAATACCCAACAGGCCTTAGAAAACCCAACAGGTTTACCAAAATTGATATCAAAAATAAACTTATTTTATGTAAATAAGGCACAACTGTAATTTTAAATGTTTTTATTTGATAAAAAAATACAACAGCTTTTACTGAGCTTTCTCGACCCTTGCTTCATCCCTTGGGACACAATTATGGTAGTCCAAGAAGCATTTGGGATGCAGAGTGACAGTGCATTTTTTGCAACCATATTCGGTCTTGATGCCACATTGGCGACAACGGGCACGTAGTGGCATTTTCTCGATGAAATGATCGGTGTGGTCCGTACGGGTTTCTATTTGTTGCGCATTACTTCTTACCCTGACAATTCAATTAATGCTTCCGCCACATATACCCGGAATTGAAATTGACTCATGGAATTGAAATTGACTCAACACGTTATTGTTCTTGTCAAACCTGAAATCGGTCAATCATTTGCTCGTCTATTGAAAGATTGTGCGAAAACACACCGAACTGCATAAATTTACGATTCATCACCTCATTCAATGGAGACACCTTCGAAAACTTATCCTGTTGGTCCAGCTTACTGTTATCACAAACGTGAAAATTCTGTTTGATTTTTCTGAATCTATCCCTTCCTACAGCTTTCTTGATAAATTCACATCCTAAAGACGCATTATTGGACCAATATGCACGAACTTCCGGTAATGTATGATAACCAGTAACATACAGAATAACCAGTAACCGCCAAGAGTTGACAACAAAATGACAAAACTTTAACAATAACAGCTGGTCCGAGCCACACTCAATCATACACATTCCTGTTATAATTATAACTGGACCCGAGTAGCGAGTATCCATCATAATGAATTTTAATGTAAACTTGGACCCAGTTAAAGTCTGTTGGGTATTTAAATACCCATTCCAAATCTCCGGTGTGTCAACAGGTACAAGTCTAAAATTTTGCAGGGCAACTTCTATACCCCATAAGGCTATTCGGATAAAATTTCAACTAAATCGTACGACGGGATCTATGAGTAGGTCTTAATGGGTTAACAAGGTTTTTTTGCTCAAGCATAATTTCGGTTTAAGCTGACGATATATTTTTGAATTCCATAGGTACTCAATTTTTTTTCCATTATATGTAAATTTGTTTTGATTTCAAATAAAAATCATAAAATAACGAAAATGCTTTTTGTTTTCATTTTCATTCCCTCCAAATTTATTTAAACGATAATATAGGAACCTAATTGATAAAGAACCGCAAGAAAATTCGGAAACTTCATGCCGGCACCATGTTAGACAATTCATCAGCGACCCTACTTGGCCATGTATATGTGGTAGTAACTCTCTTAGTGCATGGCTTTGTATGTAGAGGGTCTTGGCTAGAGCCATGAAATTTTACAGGCATATATGGTCCTGGAATGGTACGATCCTATCTGGCAGAATCTGGCATTAGTTTGGTTGTAGCAGACCTACTGTATGATTTTGTTGATTGTTGCCGTATGATTTTGTTGATTGTACCGCCAGTTTTAAAAAAATCAATTAAAAGCGATTGCACTATTATTTCACTAAATTGATTTAAACAAATCAGTTTTGGGATCATTTAGAAATTATTTGGCATCGTTTTTGTTAAATTTTTATTTCGATGTTTTCAGATTTTTTCAAAAAAATTCGTTTTTTTTTTTTTGCAAAATGTTGAAGGAGAAAAGTATTTTTTCGAAGCAACACAAACACTAACTACATGAATATTATTGTTGTCATTCGACATTTCCATTTCTTCTCAACATTGTGAAATTAGATGGAACATCGAAGAGAAATTAAGTGGAACGTCATGTTTTTCGGAAAGACAAATAGAAACACACTATTAAAAACAGAGAGAGAAATGTGTTGGGCTGAATGGTCAACGGTGAGATCATTTTGGAAATTCATTAATACTAAGTTCAGACTGACGCAAAATCACGTAATTTTGCGAAATGATTTAGATCTTAAACCAAAGTGTTCACACAGAGGTTAGATTTGACATTTCAACTACAGGATTGGTATGAATTTTAGTGTAGGATTGCTATGAATTTTAGTAATATGATGAATAATACAATTCCAAACATCGATCAAATATGTGCAAACAGAATTAGACACTTTAGACGACAATGGAAATTATCTGTAATGAAAATAAACAATTATTTTCCATTTCATATCTAATCACATCAAAAACAAGTCAATTTTTTTTCCCCCGAGTAGGTTGTTTACTAATATATCCTTTTCGCGTGCGGAACACGGCTTCTTTTTCTTATATTTCCATTTTTCCAATGCATCACAAATGTCAAAACTGATGTACTCAAGAGAGCTGAATGAGTGATGCAGGGTTGAATTCATTGTTTTTGCTTGATTTCGTTCGTAATTTTGTGGAAATAGCATACTTTCAGTGATTTTTGAAAACAGGTTAATGTACTGGAAAGCTCGTGATTTCGAGGAAGATTTCGTTCAAAATTACGAAAATCTTCAAAATTACGTGATTTTGTGTCGGTCTGAACTTAGTATAAGAAGAAATTTGAGTAAATTAAAAATAAAAAGTCGAATTAATGTATACAATTAACCTTTTGAAAACTATCAAACTAAAGTTAAAATTATATTTAAGATCTGAATTTTTATTAACCGTTTACTTCGTCGTATATTAATTTAAATGATCGTTTTCTAAAAATTAAGTAAAATCCATTCCTACACAGAAGGCGCTAAATAAATAAATGGTAAAGGAATTCATGCAATCTCGGAAATGCGTAAAACGAAGTTTACCACTTCGTAAATGATCTGTCAAAATTTGTATGAAAAATCTTTTACGCAGCCCCCGTAATGAATACCCATAGCACAGAATAACAGAAGGAAAACAATCGAGAATTTCAATGTCGCACGGTAGAGAGAAGAATCGGCGATAGAAAAAAATATCTTCAACTCGCTTTAAATTTTCGAATTTTCCGGAATTCCTTTTCTTGCCTTCATATTCAAACCGAACACGCAAAAGAGATAAAAAATATAACATGCGAAATTTGTTTTGCAGGGTTTGATACGGAATTTTTTTCATTATTCCAGCAATCGAAAAAATCTAACTTCTCCTCACACAAAACACTTTTTAGAACATAAAACCCAATGCGGAATCGATAAAATGACAATGACAATTCGATCGAGTTTTGGTTTCATCCATTCCAAGAAACTCATTTTCTGCCAAAATTGAAAATCAACCAAAAACGATTTCCATTGCAACCCTGTTTGCATTTTTTCTTCTTTGCACACAAACGCATATCACTTGTAAACAAAACGACGTCGTTTTGTTTACATTTTTAGTTCAATTTTTCCGAGATAGGTTGGAAGAACTATTTATTATGCCAAAATTGGAATTTTTAAAATGCCTCGTCAAGCAATGTTCCGCGGACAGCTTAAAAAATCCCGAAAGAACGTTTTTTAGGGTACCGAAAGCACCAGAAAGGTAAACTTTTTCGATTAGATACAAAAAAGGGGGAAAATTTAGGAAACACTAAAATTTTCTCGTAATTCCGAGGAAATCAAATTTTTTTAAAAGAATTACGTTATCCGCCGCTTCTCCGCGTATCACATAACGATAAACACGTCACAACATCCACGATTTTACACAATAAATCGGCATAAATTCAAAACGTTTCCGACATTTATCTCGATTTGTTTTTTTGTTCGGTTTGACAAACGTCAAACCTTGGTATTACCTGATTCAAGGTTTCGTGATTCAAAAACTGCAAAAGGCGCGTAGATTTGAATTTCAATAAATTTCTGAACTTTGAATTTCATCTTTTGGATTTGTAAGGGTTAAGTTCTCAACGAATTATTTGTCGGATCTAAAAGCTTAGTCTCAGAATAGGGTATTGGAGTAATGCCGATTACATTAACTTTTTAATAAAAATAAAGTTTTCACTAAAATCTGAGCGACGAGCATTAACGCTTCTTTAAAAAAATCAACGTAATTAATTCATACATACTAACTGTTATTAGGGATATGAATTAAATCAAATTTCCGCGAATTTCCATTTTGTGATTTTAGCGGAATAAAATTATGTGCATCAACACATCCAATCAGTGACGTGGCGGGCTGCTTTCAGTAGGGTGTTCAATATTAAGTTTCTGTTAAATGATAGACGTCTACTCTTAGTTTTATCCAGGATCACGAGGATCACGTGGGGACGTGATAGACGAAGATCCAATTTTTTTCTTTTTTAATTTTTTTTAATTTTTTTTTGTTTTTGTATTTTTTGTTATTTTTTTCTTTGTCGAGTAATAAATCAACGCGTGTATTTCCATAAGTTTTTAATGTAACGCTATTATTAATGTGCACTTGGGAGACGGTATGTTTTGTTATTGCGGCAGTTAAATGATTTAAATCATTGTAGCCTGTAGTCCAAACACCCTTTTC
Organism: Chrysopilus asiliformis; assembly: GCA_964034945.1. NCBI lineage: Eukaryota > Metazoa > Arthropoda > Insecta > Diptera > Rhagionidae > Chrysopilus > Chrysopilus asiliformis. The sequence continues at coordinate 57,457,607 of OZ035960.1, forward strand.
TTGATTACTTGAAAAAAGTAAACATGACCAACAAAATAATTTATTAATAGCAGAGCAACCGCATAGCCAGCATTTTGATTCATAAGAAGAAGGCTGAAAATGTCTACTAAAAGATTTTCCTTTCGATACTACTTTGCAAGTTAAGTCGGGAAGTGCCGGTGTCGGCTTACCTGAATTTATAATTTCCAATTTTTCCTCGATATTTAATTGAGAAAATGGTTTCTCAAACAATTTTTCGATTGCGCATCCGCATCCACAAGCCATAATATTAAATTAATTATTGCTCATACACAAAAGCCAACTGAACACCTGTAAAATCAGAAACCGACTGAGCTGATGAGCAAGCAATATTGCTGTTTTGCTTGGCACACACACCCACACGCATCAGCACGTCAGCCGAATGGCCATACGATGGTCGGTTTTCTATTGTCGGGTTTCGCAGCATCGCGGCCAGCAGCAAGCAACATCGCATCGGTTCGCCGTGCGGCTTTTTCTGGAGCACCCAAATTCATCGTTGTGTGCGGTTGCTTCTTGTGAACTTTGTGTGTGGTGAAACGTTTTTTATTATAGACTTTTACTTAGTCATATGTGTTTTTACTTTGCTTTGGTGCGCTGTAAATTGGAGAACACTCAAGTCGGTCGAACGACCGAAAGAGTCGGTATTGCGTTTCGAGTGTGTTTTGCTAAGGGGCGAGTAGGAAAGAAGGCCACAAGCAATTTTTACTTTGGTTCGCTGTAAAGTGGAGAACACTCGAGTCGGTCGAACGACCGAAAGAGTCGGTATTGCGTTTCGAGTGTGTTTCGCTAAGGGGCGAGTAGGAAAGAAGGCCACAAGCAATTTTTACTTTGGTTCGCTGTAAAGTGGAGAACACTTGGTTGGTCGAAAGATCGAAAGATAAAGAGCGGGTGCTTTAGGCAACCATTGCCATTGGTAAATTGTCGAAAAAATTGGCACAAAAAAAAGAAATTAATTAACAATAGATTTCCGATACATATTGGATTTCAGTAGGGTGTGCAGTGAACACCCTCGCACCTTAGAAGAAACGTCACTGCATCCAATAGTTTAATTCTGGCAACCCCCTGGAATTTCATCCGCCATTTCTGGGCACACATATAAAGCAATTCGTGTGCTTACAAGGGAAATGAGATAGCCACATAAGGCTCGGAAAGCTCTTCGCACATCAAAAATTTTTGTTCCTCGATTCCCTTCTGTTGTTCTGTGCCCATAGTAAATCTATAAATTTATAAATTTGAACAAAAAGTCCGCTTCTCTAATGCTCTCTCACCAACAAAAAAAGCGAGAGAATTTTCTGTACAAAAAAAATTGATAGAAATTCCATTTGGAGTCAGTTCTGAAATTTTGATGTTTTTTATGTTTTGTTCATTTTTTTATTAGGGAAAACTACAATAGGCCCTATTTTTATCAAGAGGGCATCAAACTCACGCGCACCCTAAAACTTGATGATCGCAAAAATGAATCTTAAAAATGATTTACAAAAGAGGGACACTTTGGTCCGCAAGTTGAAGCATTTATGATCATTTTCTGAATTCTGATTCCAACGAATCGCTCAGGAGAATGATTCATTTTTTGTATGTTCTTGTTATATGATGTTTTATACTCCATTCAGCTAAATTGGAGCGAAACACCTCTTCTTGACCATAAAATGGTTCATTGGAAATGGATTCGTCAGAATCCGAGAAAACTTCACAATTTTCAGATTCACTTATCACATCATTGTCATTAGAAATCAGGGGATCCTCGAGAATTTCTCGAGAATTTTCGGAAGTACAAATTGGAGATTGCTGGCTATCGGTTGAATAAACACTTTTAACTTGTGTTATTCTTTTCACAATCTCCTCAGCTTCTCGCATTATGCTCCGACGTTTCATTTTTGATTTTTATTTATAATTAATATAAAATCACCTTTATTTTAAACCGCACTCACTCAACACAGTTTTTTGAACTGAAAACAGCATATAAAGAAAATGGCACACAAACTGTAGTTATTTCTTTCCCCAGCAAGATTTTAGTAACGTGTTCAACTACAAATGCAACACTTCGCATCTGTGGAAGCAAGACCCTCTACATATAAAGCCATGCAAAAGTTTTTCTATGTGTGCACTAGTAGTGTCAAGTAGCAACCCTACTGTCAGAATCACATGGGAAACCGCACGTAAAGTTCGATTTGTTTTCTTTGTTATAAATAATTTTATCAAGTTTTCAGAGTTTAATCGGTGGAAATATATAAATTAAATGTGTGTAGTACTAACAATCGTTTGTGTTTTGTTTAATAATTGTGAAGATAAAAAGAAATATTGCTGAAATCTTTCGTAACTTCAGCAATATATTTAGTGCCATTTTTGAATAGATGTAAATAATTTGCTGTTAGTTTTTATAAGTTTTGGAAGTTTAAAAAAAATGGAAATAACCGGATAAAAGTAATGAATGCGAAATAAGTGCCAGATAAAATTGACGAAAGTGATGACGGCGTTTTCAATCCAAGAATTGTAAAAAAATTCATACGGAATGGACTTCGTTTAAAATCGTAACTAACTAAATATTATGTTAGAGGCAACTTTTCCTTATTTTTTATAGATTTTCCAAGAAGTTTAAATATATTTTGCAAGAAAAAAAAATGTTACATAAAAAAACATTGAAATTAATAAATTTTCCTTTCGAGTTTCATTTCCGGCGACTGAAAAGTGTTCGAGTAAATTTCCGAAAATGAATGAAAAATATCTGATCAAATTCGAGTTAGTTGATACCGCTTTAAACTTTTCCGTGCATTTCATTTTCGATTCGAGTTCCCTGATAAGGCCCCTGCTTATTACCAACAGATTGCACAGAAAAGGATTGATTGGCTGATCAAAGAATCCACTACAAGAGTGTGAGCAGGGGCTGTGACAGGAGAAGCAACATGGGCTAGGAGACTCCTGAGACTTATTTACTGCAGCTTTTCAGTCAAGTGTATTTCGGTTTTTTTTTAATATTCAATTTAAACGTAATGCCTCGTACTTGCTGTGTGCCGTGCTCTAACAAATTCACTTTGTCCGATATTGTCATTATACAATAAAAAAGTGTTTGTTCTAAATATATTTTTGAATTTCATACTCAATTTTTTCCCCATTATATGCAAATTTGCTTATTTAAAAAACCATAAAATAACAAAAATGGTTTATGTTTTCATTTTCATTCCCTCCAAATTTATTTAAACGATAATATAGGAACCTAATTGATAAAGAACCGCAAAAAAATTCGGAAACTTCATGCCGGCGCCATGTTAGACAATTCATCAGCGACCCTACTTGGCCATGTATATGTGGTAGTAACTCTCTTAGTGCATGGCTTTGTATAGAGGGTCTTGGTGGAAGGATGTAAATGTGCGTGTAGTGGTGAAGTATTCTTATTTACTTTCGCATCGCCATTGGACGAAGAGAGACAAACTAATGTCATTCCATCCAGTCATTCTGTTCTTGCATCAACTTTTGTTATTCCCAGTGACATTTTTGCAGAAGCAACATCGAATGATTCGGAAATTCCACAATTTGAACTCGGATCTTCAAATTGTGGAATTTCCACTCGATGTTGCTTCCGCAGAAATTTCACTGGGAATAGCAAACGCTCCTGCTTCGCCAAATGAGAATCCGGAAAACACACGAAATGAGGATCCGGAAAACAGTTTAATAAAAATAAAATTATCGGAGTATTTTGTTACCAGTAACGCTAAAAGTAACACATGTTACTTTTAGCGTTACTGGTAACAAAATATTCACATATTTCGTCTCATTTCATCTCACACCTAATAAGCATAAGGCTGTCTCGTTTCTACATTGCTAGAGCAAGACAGACTTATGTACGTTGGGTGTTGGAGTAAGTGCGATAGACATTCACACGGATTGTCAATTGCACGATGTATATAGTGAGTTTTTTCCCAACGCTCTAAGAAGATTCACGCATAGGGTAACAGTGAATTATCACGTTACTCCACTAGTTACGTAACTAGTTCCGAATCTTGCTGGGTCGCTTTTATTAATGACAATTCAAACAGAATTCGAATTTTGATCTTTAAGTGAACTACATAAGTTATATTATTCTTAACTGTGACTAAACATGAAACAAAACCTGCCGTATTCTTCTGTCAAACATTTTCCCGCCAACTTTTAAAAATGAATATAAAATGAAACATTTGTGAACAAAAAATATGAAAAACTTTGACGGTCGGCTTTATATACTAGATACCGTTCGTTCATAAGTTGAAAATACTTGAGAATACATTGTCGTCCCTTTCAGAGCGGATTTTCTCTGTCGCACAAAACGATCAGTAAACGCTCATATTTGATGAACGTTCATTTTTTGGTTTAGTGGGTTTCGTCATTAACTTCCACTAGAGTAAGCACTACACTATTGAAATCGGTTTTTTTATCTCACTTCCCCTTTCTGCTGTCATACACTCGACCAAAAAAAATCAAATAAAACACCCTTTTACAATACATACAGAAAAGTGCTGGCACTTTTGTTTACATTTTGCATGACATTTCATTGCATTAACATTGCATAATTTCACATGAAAATGAATAAAGCACAAATTCACCACTGTTTAGTGAAGGAATGTTCCGCCAATTCAATTAAAAACCCAAATAGAAAGTTTTTCCGAGTCCCATCAACAACAGAAAGGTAAAGTATAACGAAAGATCGACAGAATTGCACATGAACGGGCCTTAAAACAATTGAAAACTAAAACTAAATTAAATTTAACACCTTTCAACACATTAGAACATCGCTAATATTTAATGGAAATATCAAATTATCCATAAAACATTTCCATTACTCGGTTTTGTTTTGATTTGTTTTCATTTCAAGTGACAGATGGGAATCCATATTGCCACACACCACCAAATCGCTCAGTGTTCATGTACACTGTCATGTAACAGCTATAGAAATCCTCGGATGTACGCTTCCAACACAAAAAATTTTGTTAGAGCTTTCCATTCTATAGTAGTAATTGTTCCCTGATATTACTCACGAGTTGGTCATGAGCAAAACAATTTACTCATCTCAAACTACTCATGAGCAATTCAATTGCTCGGAGTCAAATTAAGTAGTTTTTAAGTTACTCACTTCGTTTGAAAACTCATGACTCACATATGAATACCATTTCCTGTGACGAGATTTTTTCTTGGTGAAACGATTAATTTGGTGGTTTTAAACAATAGATTTATTTACCAAGTATTTATTTTTCACTAAATAATATTGAAAAAAAAACACTTAAAAAAAGTTAAAAAAAAAATTGAAAACTAAAACCCTACAAAAGGTAAAAAATAATTTTTAAAACAAAGAATACAATCTGTAATATATTTTCATCTCAATAAAAAAGTTTTAAATACGTTAACCTTACAAACGAAAATATTCGACAAATAAGAAACCACTTAATATATCATATAAGATTTTAATCTCTGCAAAATTTGATTAGTGGTTGTCATAAAATTAAAATATACCCATCCAAGAATATCTGATGAAAAGTATTGTAAGCGAAAAATTATTACAACTTATAATGAGGGTAAGTGACAAAAAATTTGGGTAATAATGCGAAAGGATTTTCCAATTTACTCCTATGAAAATACGTGTGAATGATGGAAAATAATTTTGTGCAACAAGAATTTTTACCCCATATTAAATATTTTTCATGGCTATAATGATATTTTAATACAGCTAAAATTTACATGTAATTAACTGTACATTTCCCCCAAAATTTACATCGACCTTCACTTTATATAACAGTATACAGAATGAAAATAGATTTTCCACAAGTATGTTTCTCGTAGCTGGAGCTCATCTCTCGACTGAATATCTTTTATAAACAATTTATATGACATGAAAGGATTTTCGGGAGAACATACTGGTCGTTAATCATTTCAACATCAAATGGCATGAACATAAAAACTCTATAGACATCAGCCATTTCTACTGCTTTATAATGACAAAAAGACGAGAATCTTCAACATTAGGAAAATCGTTTTATTCCCTTAAGTATAGAAGGATTTAAACGGAATACCTTTTCTGTGTTGTTGGAAATCATCTCACGCAAAACCCATTTATTGAGAAACACAACAAAAAAACACGAACTCGCTTCAATGTCGTCGTGAATGTGGTTATGTTATTGGGTGTACATTTTTCTGGCCACTAAACACCACGCATTTATGTTACAGAAGCAGCAGTTTCGTAGCGTGTCGCGACGTCTGAATCTACAATAACGAACGCACAAGATAAACAATAATGGTGTCTCGTTTCCATCAAGAAGTTGGTACCTACAATTTAAAATAGAAAGTGAAACAAGTGTGGGTGTTGATCCTTATCACTTCTTATAATAAGCTGTTATAGAAAAATCTCATAAATAACGAATGGTTATCCCACTAACATAAAATTTGCAAATTGAATCATCATAAGATAACTTGTTTCATATATCGAACTTGTTTCAGTGAAATTTACTTTTTCACTTTTACTTTTTCACATCTTCTTTTTTATGTTTTCAGGTGAAAGAAAAAAAGACTCATATCAGGACTCCGAAGCCCCCATTCATAGATTTCACTCCATTCAAGTCGTCAACTGTGAGGATGCTCATTATAACATCATCCGTATCAGCTTTTGGAATATACTCTCCGATATTTTTTATGGTAATTTTTATCCTTCCGTTAGCCTTCTTTGATACTATGAAATCCTTTTAGAGCTTGTTGTATAAATTTCCCAAATCCATTCAACATGAATCTTCTATCCGAAAAGCACTCACCATATTCACATGGTGATAGTTGGATATGTTTTTATTATTTTCTTCCTCTTTGCGCTTTAAAACAGTTGATAGCGTCACAGACTAGTGTTTATAAAGAATTGCTTTACAGTAGGGTGAAGTAAAAACTTTTTTTTAAAATTCTATTAACAAAAAAGGTGGTAGTTGGGTAAAATAAGACTCCACACAAAATATTTTTTTAATTTTTTCAACAGTGATACACACACGTATTTCACATTTGCAGACTGCTCACAAGATACGTCACGCATTTTGTGATATTAAATAATGGGTCGCGGGTATTATGACCCATAAGATCACATAAAAAATTTAGAAAATGTTTGTTAAAAGAGAGTCGAAACAAACATATTTGACTAGGGGTTCTAAATTACCCGACTTTCGATAACCCGAGTAGTCGGTTATCATTTTTTAAAGTAATTTAGATAAAAAATTTTGAAGTGAAATTGTCACTATTAAAATACATTGAATTTAGGGTGTTAGGCCCTAGGTTGTCAAAATTTCAATTTTTTCCGGCACTTTTGTATAAAAAAATATGTGATCTAAACGGTCGTGCAACATGAATTTAGTGCCGAAGAATAAAATTCGCGAAATTAAGTGTCAGAAGTAAACGATCCCTTAAAGGGCCCATAGACAGCCAACTTTGTTGCCAACCTGGTCGCCAACCTGGTTGGTAGTTTTCACCACAGACGAGACGGAATGTTGGCAACCAAGTTGTCAACATCATTTTTAACAAGATCCCGTCGACTTTAGGTGATTTCTCTAATTTTTTTATTGTTTATAGTTTACTATGTTTATTGTTTATAGGACAACTATAAGGTATATGTTAAATAGTGAAAAATGAGTAAGGATTTATTATTAGTATTGGTTTTAAACGAGTTGTGCGAAGATGAGGTGCCCCCTTTGAAAAAGAAAAAAATTTGGGCAAAGGAGTGGTATCAGAACCGTGCTCAGTTTTCTCATTCAAATTTAATGCGTGAACTACGTGTGACTGCACCTGACGATTTCAAAAACTTTTTAAGAATGGACAGCAACACCTACGATGAATTATTGGATGCAGTAAGACCATTCATTGAAAAGGACACGATAATGAGAATAGCTATTACTGCTATTAATTCCCTCCGGTAGCATGTTCTTATATTTGTAAGTCTTTTCTTAAGGCTGTCAGCATCTGGTTCAATATTTTTATAAAGGTTTAAAAGTTTTGACCATGCGACTTTCTTTTTGTTTCGATCTTTAAAGATTTCCGATTTTACTTTCCACAGCTCGGGCAAATCTTTTAACTCGTCAAAAAAAGCGACCCAGCTTTGAGTGAAAGGTATACTACACATTCTTAGGTCGTACGATCAAAACCCTAGTAAAATGAACCAAACGGAACCGAACTTAATCAAAAAAACTATTTTTGACACTTCACTGTTCTCATTGCAATACTCAATGCAACTGAGATTGGCAACCAGGTTGTAAACTTGCCTACAGACACTCCAACACGAACGCCAACATGCTAAGTTTTCAAAATTTTTTGATTTTACACCAACCTGGTCGACAACATGAAAAACCAACCGCCAACTTGGCCACAGACGTACAACATCGACTCCAACATTGCATGTTGGCGACCAGGTTGGCAACAAAGTTGCCCGTCTATGGGCCCTTTTAGAAACACAGAGAATAATATTTTTTGAATCAATAATGTTAAAAAAATTAAAATTTACATAGCTATGTAGTAATAATGAAACCAAATTTATTGGAAAATTAGGCATTAACTAAATTAATTTGAAATCTTTTGAATCTTGCTGTTTGTTCCAAATTCAACTCTTGCACATCAAAATAACTTTTTAACAAATCCAATCATTTTACAAATGTGATATTTTGAAAAAATAGGTCTGTAAAAAATTCAGAGAACCTTCATATTGTAGATAAAACAATTTTTTTTGCTGGAACTTTCGTTATTCATTTATTTATGTATATTAGAGTTAGCTAATTTATAAACAATTACACTGGGGAACAAAATTTTATGCAATTATACGAGAACTTGTTCTTATCCAATTCGGTTATGTCAATTTCAAATCCGAATTTAGTTTTTCTTCGTAATCTGTCGCGACCGCAATTGAAATATGTATACTGTGGTCATCTTCCTAAAGCCATACGTGGTGCCTTGCCACTGAAAACGCAAAACCACAAATTTCAAATAAATTTTCGACATTTTTATTTTTTTCTTTTTCGTCTCGTTTTATTAATTGTTCTTACGAATACCGAAAGGAAAAGTCCAACCTGCCAGAGGTCTGGAAAAGAAGGGTAAAGCAACACTCTAGAAAATTTTATTGTAATTTTATCACTATAATAGTAGGAAACCATTTTCCCACTATAATAGTAGTAAAATTAAACCAAGTTGTAATGGCTTAAAAGCTATGCATTTTTACTCATTTTGTGGCGTACAAAAGCCACTTTTACGGGAAAACTTTAAACTAAATAAGAAGTAAAAGTACAATACTGGTGTAATTTTACGACATGGATGTTTAAAATTACCACATTTTTGTTGTAATTTTCCTCCTATTTGGTAGCAAAACCGCGTCTTAAAGGTGTAATTTTACGACATTTTTTGTTTAAAATTACACCGAAAATGGTATTAGAATTTCTCGGCTTATACGGTCTGCAAAAACAAAAAATAATAATTATATTATTTTTGCGGATGTTTTCACATCCAAATTTCCCCCCAACAGGTCAGGCATGTCTGCCCAGAAAACCTATTATGAGCCTGTTTCTGGTATGGAAGCTGGGTCACCGTCATCAAAGCCTGCTTTACCAGCTTCCACGCAGGCTTACAGGATTTTGGTGGAGTAAAACTCGATTCGAGTATTTATACTCCGATGCCACAAACCTTATGCGAATTATAAGGTTAAGGCAACATAGCTCCATCAAGCCAGAGCGAATAAACTATTTAGTTTAACCATTGAACCATTTCTGGAATGGCAATCAAATGACTCATCAAACACGCTAATGCCGTCAATTGCGTTGTGAAATAATGAAATTGTCCGTACAATAATGCAAAAATACCCTGTGCGCGTGTTTTTACATCATAAGGAGAGTAAAAATATGAATATTGGTCGAAATTTTACGCAAGGTTTAAAATTACCCTATTTCTAGTGTAAGATTAATGTTTTTTTGGGTAAATTTACAACTTTAATGTTGTGCGAGCCAAAATCTGATTTTTTCGAAATTTTACGATTTTTTTGTAAATTTATCCCGTTTTTACCCCATTTTTCGGTTTAAATTCAAATCCATTTTCTACAGAAGATATCACGCTTAAAATCAATTTTTTTGCAAGTTTAATTGTATCCGAAACACTGTAAATTTCCATTATTGTCTACAATATCTGAAAATGGTTTTTCCTAATCTGAATCAGGGTATGAGCGCTACACTATTGAAAATAAGAAATTTAAGATGCTTAGTTCATGGGATGAATGTTTTCCATTTTTTTTTCTGTAAGGATAGCTAAAATATTCTTTTTTCCATTTATTTTCTAAATAACTGGCAATAGGAGGTTTTCGGGGATTTAAAAAAATGAAATCTTATGGGGACGTCATAAAATGTAAATTTCGTCACTTAAAGAAAGTATTAGGAAATATAGTTCATATGGTTTGTTGCTCGCATTTACATTCCTTTTATGTATGGTAACAAAAAATGCTCACCATCCGACTGCCAAATCAAATGAAAAAAATGACGTTTAGAACAACAAAATACCCTTTCAAACTAAAGCGGGGGTGGAACTCTAAAACTAAACGAGTGGGCGTATTAGGGCCTCTTTTATGAAGTGATTTCAAACAAATTTCGATGGCATCTAAAAATGGCTCTTGACCATCCCTTTGCAGTTTCCCCTAAAACAAAACCTATATTGTACAGTAGAGGGGGAAATGATTGGAGCGGTTATGTAAAATCATATTAGGTTTATATTATATTAGGTGCGCAACTAAGTTCCCGCTGTTTTTTCTGATGAAAATGCAACTTTATTGTGAAAAAATGGTTACAAATGAATCATTCACAATATTGCCCATTGCTAGGTACAACTTTTTCCCATCTTTCTGGCAGAGCTCGAATATCTTTACTGTAAAAGTGTTCATCTTTTGAGGCTATCCACGAAACAAGCCATTTTTTGATGTCTTTATATGAGCGGAACTGCTGACCAGCCAGACCATGTGCCATCAAACGGAACAAGTAATAATCGGACGGCGCAATATCTGGGGAATATAGCGGGTGGGGTAGGACTTCCGATTTCAGCGTTTCCAGGTAGGTTTTAACGGATTTGGCAACGTGAGGCCGAGCGTTGTCATGCTGTAGAAATACTTTTTCGTGCCTCTGCACGTATTGTGGCCGTTTTTCCCTTGGAAATGGCTTGGCGGGTAACTCCTAATGCTGAAGAAAGCTCTTCTTGCGTTTGGCACGGATCCTCATTGAGCAATGCCTCAAATTAAGCGTCTTCGACGGTTTTTGGCCTTCCTTCACGCGGACGATCGTCAGCATCGAAATCAACGTCTTTGAAGCGACGAAACCAATCACGGCACGTTGTTTCACTTAGAGCAGCATCTCCGTAAACTGTTTGGAGCTCTCGATTCGCTTCAGCCGCCGTTTTCTTCGAATGAAAGAAGAAAATCAACACTTCCCGCAATTGACGATTATTTGGCACAAAATCAGACATTTTCACACAACCAAAAGTATATGACGCCAAAACAAAATCACTACTGTGTCAAAATGGTATGTTTACCATATGTCTAAGCTTTGTTCATGACGTTTTGGATATGTGAAAATCAACCAACACTTGTTGCTGGAGCAATCAATTGACAAACAGCGGGAACTTAGTTGCGCACCTAATAAATTTTTCGATACGACTCACTGTTTTCGAGAAAGTATTCAATTTGTACGGGGGAGGGGGGAAAGAGTGATCCAACTGGATTTTGATGAGTTATGCAAAATCATATTCTAAACATATCTAATCTTAATAAATCTTTCGATACGATGCACAGTTTTCGGGAAAATAAAAAAAAGGATTCCATTTGTATGTGAGAGGGGAGAAGCAGTGGTTGGATTGGATTTTGGTGTATGGACGAGTTATGTAAAATCCTATTCTAAATACATTTTACTTTCATGAATTTTTCAATATGACTAACAATTTTCGAGCAAATCGCAAAACAATGTTTCGTTTGTATATTGGAGGGGGAACGAAAAGTCATCCCAAACACCCTAGAGTAGCTCATTTTTGCGTCCGATGCGTTAGAAACGGTATACTAAATCTAATATACTTTTATATGATATATCATATAGAGTATGACAAGAACAGATATTTCTATATAGTAATTCGAGGATTCGTGTAAGTCGAGCATTGCGTAAATCGACTTCTGCAGGTTCATTCTTAGCTATGTAGAGAAAATTAATAATAATAAGGTCATTCCACATCATTGGTTTAGTTAACCCTGCTATTATGTTCAATAAAATACATACAAATAGAATGTTTGGGGCCATAAAATGGCCCACGTGTATTTTCCCGTATAATTCATACAAAATAATCGTAAATTACAATTTAAACATGATCTTCGCAATAAGCGTTTCACTGTGTGCTCCACTGTTCAAAAGAAATTTGAACTCATAGAATTTTTAATAACGAAAATTTTGGTTCAAATTTCTTTGGATCATGAAATTACCCGAACATAATAGAAGGGTTAATCAAGGGTTCCCTGCGTCACAAATGAAAAAAAAAAACGAAAAGTGTCGTCACTGAATAAAATACAGGACTTGAGAAATTGAATAATATGAAAATTTTCGCTACGTCTTAAATTTGAAATTTCTTAAAAATTGTCGACCGCTATATTATAATTTATATTCTCGAATCAATTGTTTATTTAAAGAAAAAAAAAATGCCGGCATTTTTGGACTGAAAAGACAAAGTTCTCCAAGTTACAATTCAGGTTGACTTTATGCAAAAAAAAAATGAGTTTGCTTTATATTGGGCTTTCTCCCATATTATGTACCTACTATAATCCCGTTAAAGTATAAATAAAAGAAAATAAAAAGTTTAATATGTGACCAACTACATATATTCCATTTTTACAGTCACTACATGGATATCAAGAGGGATACGATGTACAGGACCTTGTTCTGCTGCAGACGTTTCTGGGCCTTTCTATAGCATTAGGAATAGTCTCAAGTGGGTCAATCATAAATAAAACATGCCGACTTGGTTATAAGGATATTTGTATTTCAACGCAATACGTTTGTCAGGTAAGTCCAACTGTTTATTCAACCATCCATCGTTCCGTATATGAACCATCCATTCATCCAACCGTATGCCTTTTAATGGCTCTTGAATTTCAAGGCTGAAAGATACTGTTGTTTAGAACTTTCGAATATTGTGGGGTAAAACATATTCGGAGACATTGAAGTAAATTGGAGTAGAACGAATAACAATAATTTGATTTTTCGTTCCGTCGTCTCTCGTTCATGCTAGTTGTATACTCACAAACGGATTTTTCAAATAGAACAACATTTTGCATTTAAGGTTGGTTTGACATGAATCCTTCGAATACACAAAAACCCTTTCACTCTATGTTTACCAATGGAAATTGAATGTAATTTTGCGAAACGTTTGAAAAAGTACTCTCTCGTCCGGAACACCAACAATTCATTGATAATATCCTCCTCTTCTAGAAGTTCTATAATAATAGATGGATATGGAGAATTTTACATTGTAAAATATTAGACATAACGTACTAACATATTGTCATTCACTACACGGAAAAAACATATAGGAACCATTCCACCAAAATCGCATGCTCCAGTCCACCATAGATGGGAAAAACCGACATAGTGGCCAAATATGGGAATCATTCCTATAAAAAAGGTGTAACAGCTCCCACATTTTTTAGGACACATTCCAACAAAAAAGTGGTCGTATTCTTTTTTTTTTGGTGTAACCATTCCCAAAATTATGGCAAATAATCCAACGTGTTACATGGGAGAGATTACTATATATGTTAGACTGGTTACGACAAAAATATGGCGACATTCCCTTTTGTAAAGGACTCAATCCTATAAAACTTTGTAATGTATCCATTGATTATTGGATTCTCTCCTATATATATTCGCGACATTCTAATTTGAAATAGGACACGTTCCCATAATTATAGCACCAAGTCCTATCTGTTGGTTGGTTGGTTTGATAGGAGGGGGGTTCACCAGGGAACCCCACGCACGCAGGCCTCAAGTTGGGCCCATTGTACACCTCCGATGTCCCTCGCTGGAGCAGATTGAGCTCAAGTACGGTTGTTTAGCCATCCCGCCAGTGCTATATATTTTCGAATCGGCTCCCAGCCCTGAGTTCCTGCCTCATGGAGTTCCTCTAGAAAGGGATAGCCGAAGCATTTGACGCGAGTACGGGTTAAGGCTGGACAGTGACACAAAAAGTGCTCCACCGTTTCCCGCTCTTCTCCGCAGCCCCTGCATTGTGGATTATCCACCAGCCTCATCTTGAAAGCGTGATCCTTCAGGAGGGAGTGCCCAGTTAGAATCCAAGTCGTTAGACGAAGGGGATTCCGTTCCAGATTTAAGAGGCTCTTAGTAAGGTTTGCATTTAAGCCACCCCATAATTCCTTTGTTGTAGTGCCGGTCTGACACATGGACCAAAGTTGTTGGTTCTCCTGATCTGCCCACTGCTTAAGTTGCAGTTTAAGGGTTTGAATCGGAAACCCAACAGAAATGGGTTGACTGTCCATACATGTACCCTTACGAGCAAGTTCATCTGCCTTCTCATTTCCAGGAATATTACTATGCCCAGGAACCCAAACCATTTTAAGGTGGTTGGTTTCGGAGAGTCTCTTTAGGTCTTCCTTACATGACTGCACAAGCTTAGATTTGGCAGTGTGTGAAGAAATCGCTTTGATGGCTGCTTGACTGTCTGAGCAGATGCAGATATCCTTTTCAGTCACTGCAAGGTCCAACAGAAGCAGACTCGCTTTTTTGATTGCCATTACTTCGGCTTGAAAGACCGTAGCATGGTTGTCTAATTTGAACGATCGCTCCACTCCGAGCTCCTCGCAGAACAGTCCAGCGCCAGTCAGGTTATCCATCTTGGAGCCGTCTGTATATACCGTTATGTCCGCTTCAGGTGGTGTGACAACTCCTGTCTCCCACTTGTCCCGGAGATCAATGCTCTTACAAACATTGGCCTCCAGGTAGGACTCCGGCTGCAAGTCGCTTTCTAAAGATAGAGCGGGTACTTTAGACTTTACGAAATCGATAATGGACTCATGTGGAACTCCCTGTCCCGCATGAGTCCAAGTTCCGGCGAGGTGTAGCCTTATGGCCGCCCCCGCCGCCATATGTTTAACGTGCAGCTCGATAGGGGGTAGATTCAAGATAACCTCCATTGACCTTGTAGAGGTGGATCTTAAAGCGCCCAATGTGCTCAAACAGCACTGTCGCTGCACTCTTTCCAGTATTTTCCGCTTTGATGCCGTTTCCAGTGCCTTCCACCATACAAGAGAGCCATAAGTTAAAATCGGGCGGATTACTACCGTATATAGCCATTTGACCATTTTTGGTTGCAGGCCCCAATTCCCTCCTATAGCCCTCCTGCACATTCCAAAGGCTCTATATGCTCTGCTCGCCCTGTCTTCTAAATGAGGTGTCCAGGTGAGCCGTCTGTCCAGTATGACCCCCAAGTATTTGACCTTATCTTTCAGTTCTAAACTGATGGAGCCAATCCTTGGTGTGGTCAGTCTTGGTAATTTGTTTTTCTTTGTGAACAAACAGAGCTCGGTTTTGGACGGATTAACCTTTAGACCGTTACCTTCAGCCCAGTTGCATACCAGGTTAATGGCTGTCCGGGCTAGCCCGCTGAGTTCTGTTTCAAATTTGCCGGTTACAAGGATTACCAAGTCGTCTGCGTAACAGACGACTCGGAATCCCTGCCTGTCCAGATCAAGTAAGAGGTTATTCATCACCAGCACCCAAAGTAAGGGTGAGAGTATTCCTCCTTGAGGAGTCCCCCTGTGAACTATTCCCTCTCTAGTTTGATCCCCCAGAGATGCGAAGATTCTGCGATTTTCAAGCATATGCGCGATCCACATTCTCGTTCCATGATCAACATTGCTTGCGCCAAGAACCTCTATTATTTTGCCTATAAGGATATTATTGAAAGCCCCTTCTACATCGATAAAGACCCCCAGGGTTGATTCCTTAAAAAGGAAGCCCTTCTCTATCCTGTGTATGACCTCATGTAAAGCTGTCTCCACGGATTGGCCCTTGATGTATGCATGCTGGTTGTTTGATAACAGCCCGGCTGGCAGGGTTTCCCTTAATTCCCTATCGCAAATTCTTTCCAGGGTCTTGAGCATGAAGGAAGTTAGACTTATTGGTCGCCAGGCCTTCGCTGACGCATGCTCCACCCGGCCGACTTTCGGTATGAAAACCACTCGAACTTCTTGCCAAAGTCGAGGTGTGTAGCACCAGTCCAAGCATGCCTTGAATAAATTGACCATCCTTTCACAGATGTGATCCATGGCGTGCTGCAGGATAGCTGGGTATAAGCCATCCCTCCCCGGTGATTTGTATGGTCGGAATGAGTCTACCGCCCATTTGACTTTACTCGCTGTTATAAAAGCTGCAGAGTTAGCTGGTTGAACCCAAGCTTCCTCTACAAAAACCCCAGCTCGGTCTCGCCCCGCAAAACATCCTGGGAAGTGTTCTTCCATCAGGATCTCCAAAGACTCCCCACATGATCCAGCCCTGCTGCCATTGCTTGCAACAATGAGTTCAGGTTGTGTATGGGTTTTCGATAGGAATTTCTTTAGTCTTGCGGTCTCCCCGATGCTGTTAACGCTATCGCAGAATAAACGCCAAGAGTTCCTCTTAGCTCTGCGTATCATTGCCTTATACTCCCGAAGAGCAGATTGGTATGTATCCCAGTCCTGCTCACGGTTGTGATTTTTGGCTTTATTATACAGTTTCCTGACCGTTCTTCGCTTCTCCATGATCTCCCCAGTCAGCCAGGGGGTACTTGAGTCCCCCTTAGTCTTTCTGAGAGGACATGAAGACTCGAAGGATGACTTTAGAATTGTCGTCAGTATCTCCGTCTCGTTGTCAATGTCATCCCTGCTATTAAAGTTAGGGGCATTGACTCCCTCCAATTTTTGAGCTAGTAGTTCCCCAAACAGCGCCCAGTTCGTTTTCGACGGGTTTCTAAATTCGGGTGCTACTTTCTTTACTCTGCCCAGCTTGAAGCGAATGTATCTATGGTCTGAGAGGCTAGCCTCGTCCGAAACTCGCCAGTCCTGAACCAGATTCACAGCGCTCCCGCT
Source organism: Chrysopilus asiliformis (assembly GCA_964034945.1). Lineage (NCBI taxonomy): Eukaryota > Metazoa > Arthropoda > Insecta > Diptera > Rhagionidae > Chrysopilus > Chrysopilus asiliformis. The sequence continues at coordinate 57,474,747 of OZ035960.1, forward strand.
AGCCAAGGTTATATCTAAGACTTCCCTACGGACGCGGGTTATGAACGTGGGCTCTACCCCGCGATTCAAAACATGTAGGTTAGTACTTGATACATAATCAAAAAGTGACTTACCTCGATCGTTACAGTCTGAGCTTCCCCAGCCTGTGTGGTGCGCGTTTGCATCGCACCCGATTACTAAATTTTTCCGGTTACTGCTGGCGTAACTTACCAGTTCCTCGAGCTCCCGGGATGGTGGAAGGGTTGGTGCATCATATGGGAGGTATACGGAGGCCAATACCATCTATTCCCTCCTACCTTCTGCGGACCATTCCCACAATATTGCCGTTACATCTGTAGATGGAGCTAGGGGGATCGAGAACAAGTTCAGTTCCTTCCTAGCTACGATGCACGTTCTGGGTCTACCTATATTCCTTCCTTGAAAAATATGTAGGGCTGCCCCGAATCCTGAAACCATGTCATTAAACGTCCATGGTTCTTGAATTAGAGCGACGTCCACTTTATTCTCCTTGAACAGTTGAAGCAGGGTAGCCGAAGCCGCCCTGCTACGATGTAGATTAATTTGGAGGACACTCATATTAAGATTGAGCATCCCCCATATCAAACTCTTCCGTGAGGGTGTCATCAGAAGAGAGAACCTCACTCTCCAGCAACTCGTCTTCCTCATCGGTGTTAACCGTGAGTCCGGCGAGTAGCCTAGAAGGGGAGGCCTCCTCCTGTGAAGCTCCCTCTACGGGCTTCGCCACGGAGGTGGCTCCTACGGCTCCCGTCGCCCCCACCACAGTACTGGTCGCCTTATTAGCGTCCTGTACCGGGGGTAACAATGGTTCCGTCCTTTCCACTGTAGATGCCGCTGCACTGCTCGGATCTGCCACCGGCTCTACGGTTTGTGCATTGGTATCCTCCTTGGAGAAGCCCAGCTTAAACCTAAGCCTGCCCAGCCGATAGTGCACCAGCCCATCCATACGCCTCAACTCTTCAGCCGAAACCTGGTCGACCCCTACCGCAATGAAAAGGCCATCGGAGACCTCCGCAGAGTGATAGGTCGCCCATAGTTCGGTGTTGAGTTTGTTTTGCTTCTTGATGACCCGTAAGATGTCCGGCACCGGGCGGGGCGGTTTGCCTTTCACCATTACGGTCATCCTCTCTAGTCTGGGAATTTCATCCTTGCCCACAACCCGCAAGGATGCCTCCCACCCAGGAAATCTGAATTCCGCAACTTTCGTTCTCAGGAAGTCAACCGTGTGTTGGTTCACACATGTCGCCCAGAAAATGTCGTTGCGGAATCCACTGCGTAGGAAGAGGATTGGCAAACTGTCCACTGTAGCTACCGCAGCTGCCTCCGCATCATCAAAAGCTGCTTCAAGGGCTTCCAGTACGACAGGCTGACGCTCCCTCGGAATTCTTCCCCCAGGTGAGCCAGAATCGATGATTGCGACCTCTATAGCAGCAGTCTCATCGCCTCTTACTACCCGCGCGAAGGACTTCGGGGTTCCTCTTTCCTTTCGCTTCTTTGATGCCGGAGTTTTCTTCTCTTCGTCCGCTGACCGGCCTCTCTTTAGCGTCTTTGAAGCAACAGCGCTGGTATTAGGCATTGTTGCTTGGTCTGGTTGAGTAGCAGAGTCTGAAGCGGCTTCCTGCCCGGTCGAACAAAGATCGCCCGGGTTGGTTTTGGCTCCTGATGCAACCTGCTTCACCCTTTCCCGTTGCCGTTTCAGCCTTCTACGAGCGTTGTAGCTGCTCTGCTTACAAGAGTCGGCAGAAGACTTCTCCGACTGAAGAACCCGTTGCTTGTCGGTAGTGTCAGTGGCCTCCCGACTGGGCCCCGGGTTTTCCTGTCGGGTCCCTAAACAAGTTGTTACTGTGGCTGCCTGCTTAACGCTGGCTTCCGCTAGTAACGTCCTTTTCTGAAGCTGTCGTTTGCGTAGTTGGCAACCCGATAGCCTCTTTCTCCTCTTTTTGACCCTCGAGGTAGGGGTGGACTTTTTGTCGGAGGGGTCCGTCTCCGTAGACCTATTTGGGGAGGGGTCTTTCTCCTTTAAATTTTTTGACTCTATCTTGGTCCCACGAGTAATGGAGAAAAGATGTCCGCGCCCGCAGAGCTCCTGTACGGGCGTAAGGCTACTTAAAACAGGAGGTCGCCAGGTATCCTGAGTTCGCATACTAGAGACTAGATAACCCCCTAGCAATTCATTCCTCGGCGTATGCTGTTCCACCTTGAATTTGGGGTTTTTTGTCAAGGTGTTCTCCTTTAGCGTCGCGTTTTAGCCTAGATAACTAGTTACCGGTGGTCGCCACGAGGAGGCAACGCGTACACCTGCGAATCGTAACATGGTATATGTTACAACCATCGAGACTCGCTCCCCTGCCCGAAACATGACCGGCACAGAGGTGAGGACTCGATGCTGCTAGACAGGTTACGGAGCCAACAACAGTCGGCATATTCCCCCCTGCCGCAGACGCCAGACCACCAGTCCTATCTGTATAGGACTGGAGACTTTTTTTTATTGGATCCTGTCCAATCTAAAAGGGACAAACAAAAATTCGAGTTATCGAATATTCGAGATAGAGAAGTTCGGGGCCTCAAAATATTCGAGATATGAAATAGCTCGAGCAAAATAAAAACGCCCCGTAATTAAAAAATTTCTCCGACACCAGTGTCAGAGTGTGGCACTAGGCAGGACCAAGCTATATGTACTCCGAGTTCGCAAACCACGTGTGAATTATAATCGAAGAAAAAAATCGACTTGAATTATCATATTCGGTGAATCCCATTTGCATAGGAATGAGTCCACCAAAACTTAGGATTAATTCCATTTTTTTTGTAGGACTGAGCCCTACATAATATTGGAGTCATTTCTAAAAACAGTGGGAATGATTCCATTCCATAATATAGTAATGATTCCACCTCAGATTAACAACGTCTCCAATGCAAACTAGGAACGAGTGCTACTTTTGTTGGAATGTGTCCATTCTTCTCTCAGCCCTATTTACATAGTAATGATTCCACGAAAAGTAGGACTAGTTCCAACATTTATTGAAGCCTTTCCTATAAAATGGTGCAATGACTCCTATAATCGCTTTCCACCATTTTATAGGAACGATTACTATGTGGATTTTTTTCCGTGTACCTACTATATCAAGAAAATGCCTGGTTTCAGATATGGGTACATCCTGATAGAGTTTTTTCTTTTGTCAAGCCCTCGATTTCACACTTCATCTATCCTTATAAGAATTACACGGAAAAAAATCCACATAGTAATCATTCCTATAAAATTGTGGAAAGCGATTATAGGAGTCATTGCACCATTTTGTAGGAAAGGCTTCCATAAATGTTGGAACTAGTCCTACTTTTCGTGGAATCATTACTATGTAAATAGGGCTGAGAGAAGAATGGACACATTCCAACAAAAGTAGCACTCGTTCCTAGTTTGCATTGGAGACGTTGTTAATCTGAGGTGGAATCATTACTATATTATGGAATGGAATCATTCCCACTGTTTTTAGAAATGACTCCAATATTATGTAGGGCTCAGTCCTACAAAAAAAATGGAATGAATCCTAAGTTTTGGTGGACTCATTCCTATGCAAATAGGATTCAACGAATATGATAATTCAAGTCGAATTTTTTCTTCGATTATAATTCACACGTGGTTTGCGAACCCGGAGTATATATAGCTAGGACCTGCCCAGTGCCACACTCTGACACTTGTGTCGGAGAAATTTTTTGATTACGGGGCGTTTTTTTTTTTGCTCGAGCTATTTCATATCTCGAATATTTTGAGGCCCCGAACTTCTCTATCTCGAATATTCGATAACTCGAATTTTTGTTTGTCCCTTTTAGATTGGACAGGATCCAATAAAAAAAAGTCTCCAGTCCTATACAGATAGGACTTGGTGCTATAATTATAGGAATGTGTCCTATTTCAAATTAGAATGTCGCGAATATATATAGGAGAGAATCCAATAATCAATGGAGACATTACAACGTTTTATAGGATTGAGTCCTTTACAAAAGGGAATGTCGCCATATTTTTGTCGTAACCAGTCTAACATATATAGTAATCTCTCCCATGTAACACGTTGGATTATTTGCCATAATTTTGGGAATGGTTACACCAAAAAAAAAGAATACGACCACTTTTTTGTTGGAATGTGTCCTAAAAAATGTGGGAGCTGTTACACCTTTTTTATAGGAATGATTCCCATATTTGGCCACTATGTCGGTTTTTCCCATCTATGGTGGACTGGAGCATGCGATTTTGGTGGAATGGTCCCTATATGTTTTTTTCCATGTAGTACGCCGTTAATTTGCAATCCCGTGACACGCTATCATTCTTGTTCAATCAACTTGTTTTATCGATATGACTGAGAAAATGACATACTGGCCAAATATGGGAGTTATTCATATAAAAAAATGTAACTGCTCCCAAATTTTTTAGGACACATTCCAACAAAAAAAATAGTTGTGTTCCTTTGTTTTGTGTCATCATTCCCAAAATTATGGGAGAGATTACTGTATATGTTAGACATGTTACGACAAAAAATTTGGGAACGTTCCCTTTTGTAAGGGACTCAATCCTAAAATGAAAGGAATGAATCCTATAAAACGTTGTAATGTATCCATTGATAATTAAACAGTTTCATATGCATGGTGGATGGAGGAAGGGGATCTGAACTAATATTTCATGCATTGTATGTGTGTACATTTTATTTTCAGGGATCAATCCGGAGGCATTCTTTCCATTTAGGATAATTTCAAGTAATAGTAGCGTAGTTGTGACCAAAAAATGTCTTGCTACATATCTCTCGTTCAAAATGTTTGGATTTTTTCTCTAACCCTAGTCCCACGTTAGTGTAAGAGCTTGGCAGTCGAGTTCTGGTGACTTTTATTGTATAAGTATGCAATACACAAAAAACTACATAAAATATATTCAATTTTTCATAAAAAACACAAATTGTCGTTTTGAATACACCGACTTTCATACAGAAAGTACAAATCCATAGAATTAGAAAATTTTTCTCAACGTAGAACTGCGGATAAATTGAAAACTACTGCATGCCATTTAGAATCTTACGAACGTCCAGACCTTGTCCAATTCATCTAACATGGCTGCAAAACTGAAAACTCAACCCAAAAAAATTTAAAAATTTCATTCGTTATCACAAATAATCATCTCTATTCTTGAATACGGCGTTAGGAGCAAAAACCTAACGCGCTCGATTCGATTCGCTACGCAATTGGTATTCTGGAATACGCCGGGAGCTTCGCGTTTGGTACATAAAGTATCGCAATGCAACGCGCTGTCAAACATCAGCTGATTCGATTGTTTGTTCTTAATTTTGAATAAAAATGAAGTGTTTGAAGTGATTTGCTTCAGTAGCCATGGATTCTACGCTGATGTATCATTTATTGAGGCAAGAGGAATTAAATTCGTTACGCCAGCAAAGAAATTTTCTAAGACACTCTTCAGATTTGATGAGCTTAACCGATGAAGCGTAAGTGCATACAAATACTGGGAATCTCATAGATTTTTATTTGCAATTTTGTAGATTCAAAAAAGATTTCCGGTTCCGGTCGAATATATTGAATTTCCACCCACAATAAATTCATCTCTATCGGCGACTTCCTCGTATATCCCTTGGCAATGTCCGGATTGTTTTTCATTTTGAAATTAAAAATGCAAACTATTCTTTGTTTGTAGTGCTTTTCTTTGCACTCCTATTTAAATAATTCACTGTTAAAATCTTTCATTTAAACATATAATATATTTACCTTACATTTTTGTAAACACCGAATTCAAACGTCAATGACACGCGAGAAATTTGAAGTGAGTGATTTAACCTCAAAAAAGTGCTCCCGGCGTATTCAAGAATAACAATAATCGATGCGTTGCAATGCGTTATTCCAAATCAAACGTTGATAGATACTACGTATTCAAGGATACCGATTGCTCACAATCGAACACTAATCGAGCAAATAAACGTAACGCCGTTTTCAAGAATAGAGGTGAATAACTTCAAAAATAAAATATCATGGTTTCTTTAAATAAATTGAAGGTCAGTTTGTCGATCAGTCTGTGTACAGGTACGTTAATCGCAAGTAACCAAAATGACGCCTTTTTAAAAATTACAATTTCGTTTTTTTTTTGCAATTTACTCCGAAACAAGGCGTTTATCAGTAGTTTTTTATACGACGAAAGTTAGAAACAATAGAATTTGCGTATCTCAAGCCGTTATCGAGATATAGCGTTGTTTTAAAAAAACTGTTTTTTGCGATTATCTCGAAAAAATAACGCGTTTTTGGCAAGTGAATATAAGAGATGAATTGAAGAGAATAGCATTCCCGACAATTTTCTTTCTTGCGGTTATCCGATATATTTTACCATTATCATTAAATATAGAAAAAATAGGTTTTAGCGAATTGCTAGCAAACTAACGATTTTCGAAAAAACAGTTAGAGGCAGAATTAAAAGTATGAGAATTTCCTTACTTTTTGCCTTTTTCCGTAAATCGATATCTTTTACCGTTATCGAGACATTTCAGGTGTTTTTAAATAAAAAATTTCATATTTGTATACAAACTAATATTTTATTCGTCGGGATATAGTGTGAGTTGTGCAGAAACGTAGACTTTGTGCAAGAAAGTCATTTGCTGTTCATATCAGATATTTTTGACCTATAATTGGAACCTAGTATAAATCAATAAATTTATAATAAATCTATCTTACACAACATAATTTCTTATATTATAAAAAAATACTATTATAAAATATAGACACAACTGATAAACGTAAAAAAAACATGAAACGTTTTCATCATGTGCTTGAGAAAGTTTTTCGATATAATTCAAACTCAATCACGTACTAATCTGGCATAGGAAAATTGAAGTCCCGAAACAATTTAGCAAGCTCTCCAAAAAGCTTAAAAGTTACTCAAATGATATTGCATGAAATTTATTCTACACAAACACACACGTGCGCGCACATGATAAGCAACAAAACTGCTTTAAAACTCAAATTCTCTCCTTCATACGTAATTCGAAAATGTAACAGAATAGATTCTTTTTCAAGGAAGTTTAATAGTTTATTAGGCCCCAGAGTCTTAAGAACTTCGGTTCAAAACGTGTTCAATAAAATGAAAGACGATATGTACAAGCATTCCGGGTATGCGAGTGAATATTCAATTTTTTAATCCTTTTCCGATTAGATTCAGCTCAAAAAGTTTTTAAATAGGATAAAACTTTTAGCTAAAAGATTTTTTTTTAATTTTTTAACAACAAACTGCCAACACCAACAATTTTCAAGTCTATAGGAAAATTGAATTTTGTTTCTATCAGTCTCGAGTCGAAGCCGAATTGTTAGCTATCAAAATTCGAGTGTACTTTTCTGAACACCATATATTTAGTCCAAATTGCTGGTTCTGAAAGATTTTAATATAATAAATAATACCCTTTATTGTAGCAAATAGATTTTCTCATCACTTCTTTTTTTCATTAGGCAGCAACCATTACGGAAAAAAGCAATTTGCGGCCCTTATAGTTCCGTTGACCATACATACTTCCTCTATTTCCAAGAATGCTTATTTTTTACTCGCTACTTCCATAAAATCTAACCAATGTTGGTAGTTCTACAAAATAATCATGAAGGAGTTACTACTGCTACTTCATAGTTTTTTTCATGTTTTTATTAATAAATAATTTGTCCTGTATTGTCTTCAAACCAGTATTTATACATAGTATGTATAGTCCATTGAAGTTCCATATGCAGTAAAAAGACGATATTTATTGAAAACATGTCTATCGGCCAGCGCACAGTGTTTTGAAAGCAAGATTTTTGTGACATCGATTAATCAAAATTTTAAAATTCGGGGTGGAAGGTCCTGTAAGGATAACGCAAATATTTTTTTTCCAATTTTTTCCAGAAAAACTTTCTGTAGGAGGTTTTTGGAGTCGCTAATCATGAATCGGGATACCGTATTTCTCAAAAGTATATATATATTTTGAAACCGTCAGAAACCATAAGTGGTGGAATCTATCGACGTTACGGTTAAATCGAGCTGTTCGCGTAAAACGTCCGAATTGGGCCGATAGGCTTTTCCCGCGAAAGAGTAACATAGAGTAAAAACTAAGCTTCGGATTAATTTTACCCCCTCCCCTTACTCTCCGCACCTTCCGGGTAACTTTTTTGTATATCTATGTTAGAGCTGGACCCAACCAACATCTGTGCCAAATTTCAGACCGATCGGTTCGGTAGTTTTCGAACTCACTTCGCCGCCTCCCCTTATGTATGACAACAGTTGGACAGTAAAATTTCCGACACTAGAACTGGATATCTCAAACGCGATATACGAGACGGGTAACGAAAAGTTAAAACAAAACAAATGTTCATTCAAAAAATCCGTTTTTTATGATTCTGTTGAAACCTAACTCGCATTGCAATAAATATTACTTGCGATCCTTTAGAAATGTTTCGTTTCCCAAATGTTTCACACCAATCTGACTGTTCGCAGCTACTGACGTAATTAGTCTCAATGTGAACACGAGCGCCACAAACGGACGGACGGACATGCAAAATTCAATTTTTTTTTATCAATCTAAATACACTGCCCAAATAGCATTTTAAGCAGCAATTATGGTGTTCATTCCCATATTTCGTCACCATGCAAATCGCGGCGATAAGCAATTTATGTCGCAAACACGTCGTTAGTTGTGCCAACGAGACGCGCAACGACACCCATAGTGGGGAACACTTTTCAGCGGTTTGCGGCGCCGCAATTATAACGACAGGGACGTAATTAGTTGCCTCATGCGCGAGCGTCATCTGACGGCATTATATCACACAATTACACAAATCATCGAGCGGGTTTTCTTTCTCCCTCGAATTCTTACTTAGCTTGGTGAGTAAACAAACATGAACAAATAAAAACGTAAGCAGAAGACGAACGAGAAAAATCTAATGGCGACAAATTAATGGAAACTTTTATGGAGTATTATTTTATAATGGACTTTTCTTCCGATTGCATGTCGTGATTTTAATTGCCATTAAAATATTTCGACAATATTGGATCTGAAATTTAAACAGATTTTAATGGGCCATCAAATTATTTTGTTTTTAATCAAAAATTTCTTTAATTTTATTTTATCGGTCAATTTTTTTTTTCTTTTGCAATAAAATTTTGATGCCAATAAAATTATGCTGTTTCAAAAATGTATGCTATCCACTTTTTATACAATATCCTGAGATAAGAAATTTAATTCTCGAAACGAAATCGTTTCCATCAAATGTCAGTGAGAAATATGGCGGCTGAAGGCATCAATTTTTTTTGGTGTTTCTCAGACGGGGAGCTTTAATGAAACTTTAGTGGCAGACTATTTCGACCCGAAAACCATCAAATGCTGCTCTATCGCTGCAGGAATTTTCATGAAGCGAATGTTGCCCCAAAGATGAACCGTGGGTCACCAATTTCCACACTAAAGCAATTGTGGCTTTGCAGACGCATTATTAATCGGTGCGACGCGCTCGTCACTTCTTTCGCTTCTTTTACGCGGATGTGAATTATAGGTGTAAATTCTAGCCCCGATTGCGTAAATTGCTGCATTTTAAAGCCGCAAAGAACAAATCTCATGTTCCCGTACTTTTCGATGCTATTTGGGTGGTGTAGTTCATTTTTGTGTGTGATAACGGGATCTTCGCGTTACAAACGGTAAGGCAAATCTAATATACCCTTTGGTTTCACCATACGGGTATAAAAATCATATTTTTATATAAGCATATATTTTATTAGTCGGATCATATTGCAAATTGTGCAGGAACGAGATTTTGTATACGGAAGTCATGTACTGTTCAGATCAGATATTTTTTATGTATGTTAACTCTTTCTACTAGATTGACCTCCCCTGCCAATTTCGACTAACGATTGCAATTACGATTGAGGCTTCTCGACCAATGAGCGATTAGTTCTGCTCATCAGTAATTTATTCTGCTCTTCTCACTGCAAAACGTTTAGTCGAAAACTCTTACCCACGATTATGAGCATTTAAAAATATCAGGGGTACCAATGAGCATGATTATTTAATAATTTTCTATGGCTCTTGCTCATGAGCGTTCATGAGTCCTTCATGAGTACTCAAAAGATATAGTTTGTGGGGCAAGGGAGGGTGAGGGATTTGCTTCCTCTTCCCTCACCAAATATTACTAGAAACGATATTTCACTCTTAACGGCTTCGTGAAAATTTTAGATTTTGTGAAAGATTTTATTTGAGAAATTTAAAAAAAATCGATCTATCGTAATGCAATCTCTTTCAACTACACTTCGTCGTTCTGTGTTGCTGTCGAAAAGTACGAAACAACGTTAGGAGAACATCGAGCTCCACATCCTTTGGCAATAAATTGAAAAGGGATTGACAGAGGGTGACAATTTTTCTAAATTACACTTTTCTATACTTATCGATTCCATATTATGCGTACCCCACGTCAAATATTATAAAATTTTCGGCATTCTTGTCCGCATTTATTTGAGTCCACTGCCCCACTCAATTGTATTGTTTTGTGTTATCCATTTTGTCATTCCACTGCTCTTACTCAACATTTAATCTCTAACACTATATAAGTAAACGCCTTACTAACATTTTAATCGAATTGATTTCTATAGAGCTAATAAAGCCGAAGCCGAAGGTTTAATAAAGCTAATATGAATGTTTACCGTAAGGGAAAAGCAATTGCGTTCTACATATATTAATACTAAGGTAATTGAAGCGCAAACAACAAAATGGCACGAAAAATTGATGATAACATAGATTAATGCTGAGATATTTCAAGCGCGAAACACACAATGACACGAAAAACTGACCTAATCTCCAAGAGCTTAAAGCTCGGCGACCTTAATCCCGTCGAGAAATATTTTAGTTGCCATTTATTCTCAGTGTACAGCTTATGCTGGTGTTAGTATTTATAATCAAATGAGAGGGAAAAAGACGGCTTTGGTGTGGCAAAAAAAAACAAAAGATATAAACATCGCACCGAAACGACTGCGAATTGATATAAGGGATTTTACTCAGTTTGAATTTCGTTTCGTTTCATGTTTTCATTTTCTTGTTTTTGAGGATAGAGCCAATTTTAAGGGGTTTTTACACGAACACGAACGTGTATATAAAGGGTTTTTTACACGAACTTCATACGGAATGTAAAGTTCGATCGTTTATCTCTTCAACATTTATCTGTCCAACAAACATGAGGTCCATTCGATATTTATTTGAAGTGCACTGAAAGAAACGTTGTTCAAAGCTTTCTTCATTACTGCAGAAGCTTTTTAGAAACTTTGAAAGTTCACTGAATCAAGAAATACCTCTTTTTCTTTGTTAGACTTGCAATATCTTAGTGTTTTATCTATGGATTCTATTAAAAAAAATTCTTGAAAAATAATGGAAACATTTGAAAGTTTTCAAAAACCAAAGCATAAAAAATTCCTATAAAGGAAAATTTTGTTGACATTGATCTTAAAAATTATTATAATCAGCCAACTGAAGACGAAAAACTTGTACTCTAATGGTTTTCCACAACGCGCTTTTATAAATTTCTGAAAACTGTTAGAAATTCAATTGCAATACAACATCTAACAAAAAAAATCATGTGTAAAACATATTAGGAAAAGAGATTTCCTCTAGTTTTCTATATCTTCTCTTTATTTTGGGTCTCGATTAGACATAAGTATCGCTTATTTTCATGTCCTTCCAAGAAATGTTTCATGAAAACAGCATTTTCCAAAATAATTCGAATTTCTCGGACAAAAATGTTGGAAAAATATGAGATGTAAACAGCACATGACTTTCTCATACAAAATCTACATTGTAAACAATTGACACTATAATCAGAGGAATAAAATATTATTTCATAACTTGATAACAGTAAAAGCTATTGATTTACGATAAAAGGCAAAAATGTAGAAAATTTTAATATTTATAATTCTTCCGTTAACTGTTTTTTCGAAGAACCGTTAGTTTTCGAACAATTCCTATTTTGACATTTTAATATATCTCAAAAACGGTAAAAGATAGCGAATAACGATGAAAGACAAAATTGTACCAAATATTATTCTTTTCGAAATAACCGCGAAAAACTAAAGGACAAGCGAAGGTCCTGTAAGTATAGCAAGATTATCCTTTTCCTAAATTTTCCCGGAAAAAATCTAATCTGGGGGTTTTTGAGGTTGCTGAATCCGATCCTGACGTTAAGAAATCTGTAAGGATAATGGAAGGTTCTGTTAGGATGACATGACTATTCTTTTCCTCGACTGTTCCGAAAAGATCTCAACTGGGGGTTTCTGGGGTCGCTGAATTTGATTCTGGCATTAGGAAATCTGTAAGGATTACGCGATGTTCTGTAAAGATACCGTGATTATTCGTTCCCTCAAATTTCCCGAAAAAATCTCAGCTGGGGGTATACGGGATTTCTGAATTGGATTCTGGAGTTAAAAATACGGTAAAAATATATCAGAAGCATCAAAGATATATATTCGACGGTTAAAAAGTATAAACAAGCGGGTAAAAGGAAAAAAATTTTGGTATTGTGTGTCAGAAATAAAAGCGACATCTTCGTTTAACCTGACTCATGAACGCCCAGCCCAAATCCCTGAAGCTATAGACTTGAAACTTTCACAGTATGTCCCAACCATCGCGTAGGCGCTCACTAAGGCGAGATTTTTCGAAATTTTAGCGCTAAGGTGGTCAACGGGCGATAAAGGGGGTTTGGGTGTTTTTAAACCGTGATTTTCGCCATTAATCCTGCTCAATAGGAGGCTGAAAAGTTTCACTCGGGGGTTTTCGGGGTCGCTGATCACGAATTCGGTGTTAGATTTTCAAAATTAAAAATGGAGGGTCCTTTAAGGATAACGCAAATATCCTTTTTCCCATTTTTTCCGGGAAAAAAATTCATTTGGGGGTTTTTCGGGGTTGCTGGTCACGAATCCGGTTTTAGGTTCTCAAAACTCGAAACGGAAGGTCCTGTAAGAATAACGCAAATATCCCTTTTACCATTTTCCCTAGAAAAAACTGGCAATAAGGGGGTTTCGGAGCCGTTGTATCTGGTGTTAGAATTTTAAAATTCGGAACGGGAGGTCCTGAAGGCATAACGATTTTTTTTCAAAAGTTTTTAAGTTATTTCTTTGTTTTTTGGCGCAAGAAAAAATTTTGCAAAAAACTTTTACCCGACAACGGCGGGTATGCAAGCTAGTAAAAAATAAAATTAAATGAATATTTATCTCGCTTTTATTTCTGATACACAGTATCAAAAAAAAAATTTTTTTTTAGTTTTAGTGCATATTTTTAAAGAAAAACTTTTTTGAAATATATTTTTTAAATTTTTATTTTTTTTTCATGCGTTGACATTTTACAGTTCACTTGCACCTTCAGCGTCGGTCTAACCACCTTCGGCTTAATTTAGACCAAAGCCGAATGTTTAATATTGAGCTAAAGGCCGCAGACGAAAGTTTGACAGTTGTGCGCAAACTCTTGCCGAACTAAGTCAAAATATCAATTTTAGTGAAAAAGTGTTTCTTTGTGTAATAAATTACATATTTTTTCCATGTTGGGGCAGATTTTCCAGGTGGCCAGCAGTTTGAAAAATGAAGTTGTGATCAACACAACACTTTCCTTTGCAATGTTTAAAGTTTCGGAAAATATGTGAAAAAAATTCTTTTTTTAGAATTATTTACAAACGAATGAATCGAAAATGATTCTCCGTACCCTGCTAAAAATACTTTCCGCTTTTTATTCTACAACATAACAGTAAGAATATGGGATACCAATAAAAGTTTAACTCTGATGGAATTTCAATTTAGGATCATGGAAAAGCAAAACAGTTAGAGGAAATTGCCACCATTGACCAAATTTTGTTTCAATTTTGAACAATTGCAATTCGTAGTCGTAGTTATGTATTTCACACAACTAATTGTGCTCGTATTTTTTCTCATTCACTTATTTCAGTTGTCGGTGGTGATAACGGCAATATCAACCCTTGTTTTATCAGCCGTGTTCGGATATCGAAACTTGTGCATTATATCTTGGACGTATGGTGTTGGTTTGGGTGGATTCCGGTACACGCTGAAAATGCTTGCTTTAGAGCGGATCAGGAACAAGTATTTCACAAAGGCCTGGGGTAAGTATTCGTATTTGACAGTTTTAAGCTATCCTTAGAAAGTATTCGCTTGTATTCTAATGAATTCTTTATTTTGAAGGTTTCATCAAAGGTGCCGAATCGATTCCGGTTCTCATTGGTGTTCCCTTAACGTCGTTCCTAAACGACTCTTCCACCAAGTACGGCCGGGCTGGCTACTATGTGTGCTCAGCAGCAGCAGCCATATCTGCGATACTCATGTTCTTTATTGGGTATCCATCCGGCGGACGGCAAAATCTATCCAAGTATTCGGGCAATGGATCGATAACGTCCCATTGCACCGCCATGACTAGCGATTGTCCAGATCTGCTGAATAGAAGCTATTCGAACATAGCACGGTATGGTGCCGCGGGTGGGGTAGGAACCCTACAAAGCGGTGGTGGTGGAGGTGGGGGTGGCGGTGTGAATGTCGGTAGCGCAGGACAGTGGTACAGTCCCTATACAACATTAACGAACGGAATTTGCGGGGTGGTGAATCCACATGGCCAAAGGCAACTCCACCATCATCATGTTCATCAGCATCACCCGCATCAGCCATCAAATGCAAATCATTTCCGACATAATTTATTAAATGGTGCTGCGACCTCCAGTCAGCCATCTGCTGGGGCAGGATACTATGCGACACAGTGTCCTTATGCTGGTGGTTATATCGGGGGCAGCACGTCCGCAATGGCTCCTGTTGCCGGCATTACGAGCACTGGTAGTCTAGGCCACCATCAGGGTCGTCGCCTACAAAAAAGTCTGTCGTTTGCATTTCCGCCGAGGGAAGCGTGTCACCATGATTGCATTCAGGGATACGCGCCTAGCAAATGTTATTCGAGGTAAGCATATTTATGTGTCACTATTAATTTTTCGTATTTACTTAGGCCCAGAACTCAACATATATATGTGTCCTATCTCTATGTCACATATGTAAATATTTTCTGTTAGTGTATAAATTTTTATTTAGCGATATTGATAATTCAAGTTGATTGAATATAACTTCAGCACTCACACTCTATGCAAACAAGGACTGTGACAATTGCAAATATAGAGGTTTTTTTATATTTTGCATGTAATTTGCTTTAGTTTTATCAGTTAACTACTACGTGTCGAATTTGATTTATGCTTGCTAAAATTAGTTGGTTTTGCTTTTTAAAGTTTTATGTAGAAAAGTTTTATGTAGAATGCGAATTTTTCTTCGAATACTTAATTGTTGCGGCTTTTTTACTGTACCAGAGACAAATCGACTTTAGTCAAGGATGGGATTGATATTTATGAATGCATGTTAACCGTATTCATGAACAGTTTCATAGAAGATCAAATTGGTTTAGGAAATATTATGAATTAATATGCACCGTTCTTAATATTCATGAAAAAAAATCGTTCAGTGTATGCTAAATACGACTTTACTTTTTAGAAATAGTACACGCACGGTTAGACAAATTAATGAATTGTTTTTACATTTTGTAATGAATTTTTCAGATGCGAAACACCAACCCAGCCAACACCGCTGTCAATATATCGGACAATACCAGCCTCACGTAGTCGTAGTGTCCCTGAGGGGTTAGCTTATACGTCACAGTATTGTACCTGTCCCTGGAATCAACCTAGCTATGGTGGAACGTACCAAAGGTACCATCACCAGCGGTCATCGTCAATGTCAAGACCAATTCAGGTAGTTGAACAAATAACTACCTCAGTTTGACTAGCATTAAAAAAACTCTCACTAAATTTAGGTAAAATTCTTCTAGTATTTATTATAAAAAGTTTTAAATAAAGTCAGAAAAAAAAACTAATTTAAAATGATCAAAAATACCAACCTTTTCAAAAATTCCGAAATCAAATTTTCGAGTGAATTTTAAGCGAACTAGATATACACATTTGGAATTTTCTTAAAGATATATACATAATTATTAAAAATAAAAAATAAACTAGTTACAAAAATTAAACCAAAACAGTATTTTTAAGAAAATATGTAAGCAAAAACGTAAAACTGTGTTCAAAACAAGTAAGGGTCACACCAAAAATACGAAATTACTAAATCAAACTTTTAAAAAGTTTGAACTATTTTGCTTTATTTACGCCTTAAATAATTTATTATTTATTTTATGTAAACAAATTATTTACAATAAAAAAAAACAAATAATAGAACTATGATGCCAAACCAACTAAAGTAATAGCATTGGAAACTAAAGAATGAAGCAAGAGTAGCATAAGTCTAAAGTAATCACCATATTTTATTATTTTGGCACCAAAATTTTCTTTATAAAATTTCTGAAATATGTACTTCAATATCGATAGTTACCAAACCTTACCCAAATGGCCGAAAATTCTCATTTTAAGCATTTTTTTTTATTTTGTTACCAACCTTAAGTAAGCAATAATTAGACTAATGCAGTTTTCACTGGAAAACTTGACTGATTTTTTTTTCAGGTAAGTGATGCTAAGTTGATTTAATTTCGGAAATACGGATTTGTCGAATCAGCCATAAATTTTATTACCTCTAGTGGGGGAGGGCGCACATTTTATGACCTCTAGTGGAGAGGGGTAGCTCTAAACTAGCTTAACACTGATAGCGGATATTTGATCAAAACAAGGTTATTCTTTAGAACCAGTGAATTAGCTTATGCACAAGGCCGCGGCCTTTAAAAAAAGAGTGTTAAGTGGTAAACTCTGAAAAAGAGTTTTGAAATCACTAATTTTTTTTCTATTTTGAATTCCGTTTTGGATATCTCTGGATTGAGAAAATATGTTGTTGTACGGTTAAAGGCAAAATTGTAGAGCGTTGTATCGTTTATAATTTCGATCTTCGACTTTTCTAAAAAAAAAGCTCTGGGTTTTCAAAAAAAAAGAAAAAAAAAAGAAAAAAAAAGAAAAAAAAAAGAAAAAAAAATTTAAAAAAATTGAAAAAACGCGAATTTTTTTATTATTTATGCCAATATTTCGAGAACAAATAAAGGTAATCGCTAACTGTAAAAAAAAACGTTGTGGGGAATCTTGTCACCTTTATTTTCTCTCGAATATCATTAAAACCTGTTAATTTTCGAGAAAATCGCGAAAATTTGAAATTATAAATTCTTCCAAAGAATATTCGCTTGAGAATGAATGAATTTCGAATATTCTTCACACCCTGGTTTTTACCCCCACAACAAATATTCCGTTCATATTTGTTTCGCAATTGAATTCTTTACTAAATTGGTAAATGTTCATAAATTTTGGTCACTATTTCGAGAGCTAATTCTCTATTTAGAATAGCCAATGTTAAAAAATATAAGTTATGATCAACCTGCAATATTTAGGCCCTTATTATGAATGTAAATTCACAATTGATCATACTAATATATAAAAATGAGTTGGTGTCTGTCTGTCTAATCCTCTTTCACGCAAAAATGGCTGAACCGATTGACTTGAAATTTGGCATGAGTGTCTGTGTTAGTTCTGGTTCCAACATAGGCATACGGAAAAGTAGCTCGAGGGGTGGGGGGAGTAAGGGGAGGGGATAAAGTGATTTCGAAACATAGTTTTTGCGCTATGTTACTCTTTTTCGGGGAACCTACTGAACCGATTGGCTTGAAATTTGGCATAGATGTTCCTCGGGGGTCCAGCCCCAACATAGACCCATTAAAAAGTAGCCCGAGAGGTGAGGGAGTAAGGGGAAGGGGTAAAGTGATCTCGAAACTTAGCTCTTCCTCTATGTTACCCTTTCGCGGGGAAACTACCGAGCCGATTGGCCTGAAGTTTAGCTCCAACATAGACCATCAAAAAGAAAAAAAAAATTGAAAAAACTTAACCCGGCAACGACGGGTATGCAAGCTAGTAGTTGATAATTATCAACTTTCATTTTTTCGAAACTAAGGCCCTTATTATGAATGTCAATTCACAATTGATAGTTGATAATTATCAACTAAGTTGATACATCGGTATTACGAATGTCAATCGGTGTCAACTTTGGTTGACAGCTATCAATAAAGTTGACACCGATTGACATTCGTAATACCGATGTATCAACTTAGTTGATAATTATCAACTATCAATTGTGAATTGACATTCATAATAAGGGCCTTAGTTTCGAAAAAAATGTGTGAAAAATGAATTTTTTTGAAATATCTCGAGAACCGTTAAGATAAGTAAAAACCGATCATGGAAAAAAGGACGGAAATTCAATTTTTTATATGCATTGTTTCTCAAAATCGCAGTTTCTGAGAAATTTAAAAAAAAATCTGATTCTGATGAGTTTTAGACTTGATGCTTGTTTTCAGATATAAGTACTGTATCGAAAAGTATGGAATCACTTTAAATTGTTAATTTTAGGGTACTGTGACTCACTAAAAATGAAATACTAGTTTTGTAGCATTGCAAATGAGTCATACAACACGTGTAGTTCGGCATTTTTCTTGATTTAGTGTTTTTTTTTCAAAATGAAAGGACTTTTGCCGAAGCAACGAAAAAAAATTGTGGACAGATGGGTTCAACAAAAAGGAATCTCCATGCGGAAGATCGCCAATTTAGAGCAGGTTAGCTATAGATCAGTGGACAAGGCCAGCCATAAGAAAATTTGGACATGAGTTGTACTACAAAGATAAGCCGAAATCTGGTCGGCAACCTGGTCCAAGCCACCCAAAAATCTTTTTGAAAGTAATTGCTGAAATAAATAAATATTCCTTTGAAATTTCATTAAAACCGGCCGAATAGTTTCAAAGAAATGGACGAAAAACGAAAAATTGTGTAATTTTCAGGGCACCAGATACCCTCTCACTAAACAGATATAAACACAGAAAAAAGTGATTAGTAAATTTACCTAGAATTTAGCCAGCTACAAAAAAAATAGATGAGCTACGGACAAAAGTAGACAAGTTTATTAGATAAATTATATACATTTTAGTAGGTAACTGCCTACTTTTGTCGGTAGTTCATCTATTTTTTTTGTAGTTGGCTGAAAATAAAAGAAAAATTGTAGGCGAAATTACTAATTACCTACTTTTTCTGTGAAGAAAATAGTAGCCCCCGTTTTTCATCCCTTTACAATATATCTCAGTTTCATCAAAATCGGAGCGGGACACATCGGGATCTTTTCTTGTTAGCAATTTTTATACCCGTATGGTGAAACCAAAGGGTATATTAACTTTGCCTTACCGTTTGTAACGCCAAGATCCCGTCATCACACAAAAAAATGAATTACACCAGTGTGTTTAGAATGATAAAAAAAATTGAATTTTGCATGTCCGTCCGTCTGTCCGTCTGTCTGTCCGTCTGTCTGTCCGTCTGTCTGTCCGTCTGTCTGTCCGTCTGTCTGTCCGTCTGTCTGTCCGTCTGTCTGTCCGTCTGTCTGTCCGTCTGTCTGTCCGTCTGTCTGTCCGTCTGTCTGTCTGTGGCGCGGATTGCGGGCGCACGGATTGAGCTACAGACTTGAAATTTTGCGCAGATTCGTTTTTCGTAAAATGCAAGGCTAAGTTCGTTAATGGGCAAAAATGGACTATTAGGGGGGGTACCCCCCATACGAACGAAAACATTTTTTGCGAATATCTCAAAAACGCTGCATCTTATCAAAAAAGTCCAAGAACAAAAGTTATTCAGGATATTATTCTACATAAAACTCCCATACAAGAAAATCCGATTGGAACAAATTTCAAAAAATCTTATTGGAAAGTTGACTTCATAGTGGAATTTTGATAAAACTGTTCGCCATTCACTTAAATCACCATACGGGTTTTCAATAATTGCCAGATTGGCAATTATAGCTTTTGTTATGTTTATCATATCTAACGGTTCTCAAGATATTTTAAAAATATATTTTTTTACGATTTTTCATTGTATTTAAAAAATAGTAAGAAATTTATTGAATTAAAAATAACAGACATGAATATTCCATTGAATTCTGAGTTTACAAATATCTCAAGAGCTAATAGAGATGACAAAAAAAATCGTTTTTCAACAAAATCTCAAAAACCCATCTTTTTTTGAAAAATCTGAATGAGGTTTGCGCGTTATAGTTGTGGGCATTTCCCGAAAATTAATAGGAAATACAATTTTTCTAAAAAGTAATTACAAACCGGAAAAACAAAATCTTAATTGAATCGTATTCAAGGTCTTTAATTGATAAAAATTGTAAAAAAAATACTAGTATGTACTTTTAAAATAGCTTGAAAAAGAAATAATGAAAAACTATTAACGTAAAATGGCTGGAAATTCTATTTTCTTTAATTTTGACAATAACAAAAAACACACAAGCACGATAAAATCAAGAATGATCAATTCTAGAGGATTGAAAATGGTAGCCAAAATTCCGAAATTTAAGGAAGCAATTTCAGCATTGTTTTTTTTTCTTTTGGTGGCTGAACATCGACGGTAGCCAAAAAAGACTTTGGTCTGTTAGCTATTGAATTCAGAGCACAGATATCGTACTATTAGACTAGATCAGTGGTTCCCAAAGTGGTCCCTACGGACCCCCAGGGGTCCCCGGGATCATTCAGGGGGTCCGTGGAAAATTAAAATTGATTTGGGGGTCCCTGAACAACGTCAGGGGGTCCGCGCAAGGTTTAATATGAAATAAAAAAATGGTGACACATTTTTATTAATATGGAAGTTAAAATAAATAACAATGAATAAATTATTAGCGATTTTTACGTCCTAATTAAAATATTTATAGTTAGACATATTGGCTTTTATTTTTTAATATAATGCACCCTAAAAGTTATAGCTTACTATTTTATATTTTTGTTTAATTTGTTTACTTCTGCGAATAACCAAATCCGCGAATGTTGGGAATTACTGTACATTACTGTATTATTATATTCTGTTGTGAATTAATTGATACAAAATGAGTACCTATACAATATGTGACATTTACATGAAATTTTATCCTCACATCTCAAATAATTAATTCAAGAGAGCGTTACATTGCAGAATTCAATTTTTATTATAATTAACAGTGGTTTGTTGCAAATAAAATTTTTGATATTGTAACGGTCCACGGGTAAGAAGTTGCAAGGACATTCGAGATTAGGGATGCCAACGATACCTCGATGTTTGCAAAACATCGAGGTATCGTTGAAAAATATCGAGTTTTAACCTCGATGTTGAACAGACCGATATATCGAGGTATCGATGTTGTTATCCACGATGTAGAGAAACTAATTTTAGGAATAGAGGGACTAGTTTTTAGATAGATTTAATATAGCCACTCAAAGATTTGTTTAAATTTTCTTTGGTATCAATTTTCGGTTCCATCTTTCTACAAGATTTCGCAAAAAATACCAGAGCTAGCCATGAAATTTTACAGAGAAGTTTGGTCCTGATGTGGAAATCCGTTAATCGGAAGTAACCAAAACGGCGGCTTTTTAAAAACTATGCGGTTTTTTGCGATTTATTCCGAAACTAACCATTTTCCAGTAGTCTTATGTATTACAAAACTTGCAGACAATAAAATTTGCTACATTTATGTCTTTTACTAGAACTCCGTTATAAAGATATGCCGGTATTTCAAAAAATTTATTTTTTTTGCGAATATCTCGAAAACTAATGGGTTTTTGGTGGTTCAACGTATAAGAAGAATTAAAACCGTGTTAATTCTACCTGGGTGCACTCCACCCACAGTAGAGCATCCGCCAGGTGGCTAAATTATTTATTAAATTTAACTTTTTCAAAACATCGGAAAAACGATGTTTTCAGGACGATGTTTTTTGACATCGATGTCGCCTTAAAAAAACATCGATTTTCGATATATCGAGGTTTTATGAACGATGTTGCATCCCTATTCGAGATCTGGCGTGAACGCTTCGAGAATGTTTGAGATCTGCACACGAGAACGTTCGAGACCTCGGCCGAACATACAGGAACGTTGGCAAACGAGCCGCGAATATAAAAGGCCGCGTCTTCGGCGGAGATTCAATAAATACTTCTTCAACAAAATGTTTTATTTATATTTTATTTTTACATCATCATTTACCATTCAAGACATTAAAGTTAAATTTGTAATTTTTCTATTATGCATTTATGTAGTTTTTCACCCAGGGTCCGTGGGCAAGTTTTGACTATGAAAAGGGGTCCGTGGGCAAGTTTTGACTATGAAAAGGGGTCCGTGGGCTAAAAGAGTTTGGGAACCACTGGACTAGATCAAGCCATTTGCTATCTCAAATGGGCCACTGAAACGTCAAAAAGCTATGACGAAAAAAAAGGGACAAAGCTAGTAAATTCTGGGCAATTTAAATTCTGGAAAAAAATGCTTATGCAGGTCCCCGACGAAATATTATTCAATCCCTATACCGATTATTCATGTTAATATTCAGAGCTGCCACATACATTAATATGCAATTCCCTAAAAAAAATTTTGCAACCTGTGTATGTCTTATGAGTTCGACGTAAAACATATAATTGAGGTGTTATTGAGTTTGTTGATTCGAACATCTGACATCACTGAAGTTCGAAGAAAAAATGAGACAACCATAGTCACGCTGTCCCATATTTTTGCTATGGAATTGTTCGAGTGCCGCGATCTAGTAGTACGATATCTGTGATTCAGAGCAATTCGCACTTACTGATTTAGCAAGTGAAGACGAAAGCTCTTTTCTAGCCAAGAAATTCAAAGAGCGTAAGCATATTACACCAAAAGTTCTTTGGATGTTAACAGCTTTGTAGGTTTCGTCCCATATATGAGGGTTTTCTTCTAGCTCTGGACAACTTTATACACTTGTTTTTGCCTGAAGGTATGAAAAAATCCTGGTTTCCGAATATATATTTACTCTTTTCTATCTAAAGTGACAACATCGCATAAATGTCATTAGCGTTATCAGCACGGTAATTATTCGCTTTGTGTTTGTTTGTTCGTTTCGTGGAAATTTTTTTTTGTGGCGATTGTTTGGCAATGGAGTTTCAAGTCAAAGGTATGTACAATATATTTCATATGTTTTTTTGCTTCATAAGTAGTTCTAATTATGAAGGTAGTGGTACGCAGGACAAAAAAATCTAACGTTTTTTGGTCATTCTTTTTCTTTAAGAAAACTTTTAACTAATTTTTCCTCATGATTTTTCAAAAATGCTTGTTTATGTCTCTAGTTTTAAAATTCATTTTTTTGTGTTAAAGTCACAGAACTATATAACATAGAACAACTGTCACCATACAAAGCTCTGCTGAAAAATGGTCCAAAAGTATTTCCCTCTTTATCGTACTTGAACGCATCCACTGAACTGTATAAGGTCGCGAAATTCAAATTTAGTTTGCCGCGAAATTCAAATTTCACAAGTTTGAGACTAACTTTAGGCGCAAACAAATAACTTTAGGCGCCAACACCATTGCGAAAGTCTATTTTCCTTTGACAGCTCACGGTTTAAACGAGAGGACTATATTTATTTTCATACGGTTATCTTGCTCTTACTTGACTCGTTTTAGTTCACTGAACTGTATTGAAATGGGACCATTTGAGACAGCAAATCGAGCGATCTAGTATATCTATGGTTAAAGTGCATTCAGATACCTCATACCAATTTAGAAGTCAAGAGACGGTGAAGTAAGAATAACTACATTTTTAGGTCGTTTTGTCCTCGGAAAACTTTAAGGATCAATTACTAAAAAATTTGGTGACGTAGCCATATACATTTTTCGGAAAAAAATTTCAGCTCGAAATTATTTTGCAGGATCCTTTTACCTTCTACAGTGTAATCACTGCGACGACTTCTTATTACCGCCTTTATTATGCCCGTGTCACACTGACGATTACGATTGCAATTGACGATCGGCCGTTGACATTTTCCCATCACACTGGCGATGATTCGATTCCCGATTGCGATTGCTTGTACTCCGTATCCTCGGTCCAGGATTTAATTTTCAGTGGCATTTTTTTGTGTTATCCTTTCCAACAAACCTTTAACCAAAGCTATTTAATAAAACCTCAGCAAAAATCACATTCAACGCGCAGAAATCTGCCGACCGGGTACTGATAGCAGCTACGATTGCCAATCGGCCGATTGAAACGGTAGTATCACTACCGTCTCTCGAGCATCGTCGCTCTGTTGGGGTACTTAGCATATTCTATAGATATTTCCATGGGAAATGTTCCACCGAAATTTCCCAACTTCCACGGTATATTTTCCCTGGACTTATACCGTGGTATATTTTCCCTGGTGCAGCTACACGTGCGCACGACTTCTTCCTTGAGCCTCCCCGCTTTCGTACAGTAAAGTTTAGGGGTTCCTTCATTCCGCGAACAACAAGACTTTGAAACAATTTCAAGGAGAACATAAATCGCAGAAGTTCAAGGAAGTTCAAGGAGAACATAAATCGGCATCTCCTTTTGTCCTTCCGACCATCCCGAGCTGTGCTTCGGCATTAAAGGGTCTTCCCCTAAGCTCTGACTGGATCTATAAAAAAAAAAAAAAAAAAAAGTGAGCCCAAACTATCAATAGTAATCGCAATCGTTGAAAGCTTTGATCTCATTGGTCGAGAAGCTCAGTCGCAACCGTAATGGTAATCGCAATCATCAGTGTGATACGAACAGCAGAGAGTGGGACAAAATTTAAATTAGCGTATTTTTTTTATTAAAGGCTTTTATTTAGCTCGCCTTCGTATGCATGTGAGGATCAAATCTCGTAATCTAATTTTGACTCACTTCCACTCATCAGATTGACTTGAAATTTAGCATGAAGTCCGCTGACAATACAATATTTTCACTACTTCGTCCCTCTTAGGATAACGGAAGGTCCCGTAAAGATAACGTGATTATTCTTCCTGGAAAAAAATCTTTTCTTGGGGTTTTTGGGATCCCTCAATTCGATTCTGGAGTCAAAAAGTCCTTAAGAATATCACAAAAGCAAGGATATATATTCGAAGACTGTAAAGTATAAAGAAGGGGGGCGAAAGATAAGGTGATGGACTTCCTCAAACTCCATTACGGTGCGTGATCGACTTTTGGGAGTGCATCATCAGTCGGTTTTTATACTCTAGGGCAGGCTTGTCCAACCTGCGGCCCACGGGCCGCATGCGGCCCAAGACATGTTTGCATGAGGCCCAACAAAAATTGATATATTTACAAACTTTATGAATTAATGAAGTTTAAATTACTTAAAATTGTTAACTAAGTCTGTATATATTCTACGTTTTTTACTAATCAGCTATCTTTAGGGTTAGTATATTTTATTTGTGGCCCAATACAACTCGTCTTCTCCCAATGTGGCCCACGAAAGCTGAAAGGTTGGACACCCCTGCTCTAGGGGAAGGGTTCGTACCTGGGACTAATTGTACCTTGATCTGATTTCAATTAAAGATAAACCGTACCACCTCTGAAAAAAATAGTATTAGAGTATTCCTATGAAAAAATCGGCGTTGATCACACACCAAAACGGAGTTTGACCTTTCGGACAAAATCGAGCTCCGGGCCAAGGAGTTTCCTGTGGTTCTAGTTTTTAACAATTTTTCGGTGTTAAGCCAACTTATTAGAGGAGTTAAAAACAAATAACTTGTTGCTTGTTTTCACAAATGTTTTTTTACAGGCCGCATTTGAGATGTTTTGTTTTTTTTCATGCTTTCAAAGTTAATATTGGTTGTTAAAAACTTATTTTGCATTTTTCTACCGGGATTTGAACCTTGGACTTCTCGATTTGTAAGACATCAATAGGCCAATTATAAATGTGAACAGGAACACATTGAACACCCTTTACGATGGAAATAACATTAATGTGACTTGATAAAAACACTTCTAGTAACTGATACGCGCCGAGCATTAAAAATACTAGTTGGTTAATGCATGAATTTTTTTACACCGATTAAAAACTAAATTTCGGTTCAAGGTACAAACCATTCCCCTGTATGAGACTTATATAGTAATATACCCTTTGTAACTTGTCAAACCAATCCTGATACACAAAAAATAATTACCCCAGGATATTTGATTTGACAAAATATTTTGATTCCCGCCTGTACGTCCGTGAACAACAACACTTTCATAGGATTGACCCAAAGACTTTAAATTTTGTACATCTGTGTTTCCCATTAATAGCATTGCTAAGTTCTTTAACGGACAAAATTGGACCATTACTATACCTCTCCCCTATACAAATGAAATATAACTCTTCCATACATCGAAATCCAGTCGGACTACTCCTTCCTCCCATACAAATCAAAGTTCAGTTTAACCTCATATAGAGTATTTGACGATTGCCCACCGGCAATTGGAGCTTTTCTTATGTTTTCTCAGGTGACTCATATTAGAACACCTGACCTTGGGTTTTCTTATCAACAAACAAAAAAGTACAAAGAAAAATTGGTTAAAAGTATGAAATGTTTATCAAATGAAAATGACATTTCGGTAGTGGTTTTATTACAAATTGGTGTTAAAATAGTGTGACTGAATCATACTCTTTAACGCGAAAAAAATCATATAACTAGGTTAAAATACATTACTTTATTCCTTATTATAAATTCAGTTTCTAATGCCATTATTTAAAGGATATGTATTTTTCGATACCTTTGAGCATATATTTAGTGTACATATTAGTTTTAAATCATCGATTCAAAAACGTGAAATGTGAGTAGTTAATGTAGTTAAACGAACTTCAAAGGAATCATTATATATAAATTTGATAAAAGCAATAAAAATATCAAAATCAAATGAGTTAACTTTAATTTGTTTTATTTTATGATCGATATCTATTTCGATGTTGTTCTATTTGAAAAAAATACACCAGATTTGATTTTACTGTATTTGTTTGTTTTTGATATAAATTTACTATACAGAAAAACCTTTTGTTTCAAATACAGCTGGAAATATTGTTCTATATCAGGAGTTGATACAACAATTCTCAAAAAATAATATAATATTGAAATCAAAATAAAACAAACGTTCACATAAAATGATTGTTTTTTTTCTCTCATTTAAGCACCCATTGGTAAAAAGTTCACATGTGTTCAAAAGTATCCTTGGAGACGCTATTACCCACAGTTCCGTTAGATTTACACTACTCCTACAGGAAATAAAGAACAGCAAAGCAAGAAATTCATTATTGGGAAGAAAACATTGAGAAATGCGAAGGGAAGGATACGAAAGTTAAAAGACGGGCCGGGCTGTATCTGGTCGCTTTGGTCTTGAATTTTGTTAGCAAATACCAACACGTGGCAGGACATTATTCTACCGGGATTTAAGGTCTGCGACATCGCTATCGATACTGTATCTACGTGATGGTGGCTCCCGGCAGGAGCAGATACGCACCCCCAATTAACATGGGCTTTGCTTACGACAATATTGCGGAACCCTATTGATTGTACTTTTGCTTGAGTGAAATATTTACTATTTTATATTTAACTCTATACATATGTGTTCAGCTGTATATGAATGTATTCAACTGTTCACTGGCAAATTTGCTAAACCTACACATACACAAATTGGAAATATATCAGTGAGGTACCGGTTGGGGATATTTGGTAAATTCCTTTATATAAAGGTTAGATTCATAGAAGCACAAAAAACGGATAAAAGAAAGCGGATTGATGTCAATTGTATAGAATTGAAAAGTGTTTGATTTCAGGGAGTGAGAAATGCCACTATCGAAACCCTATAGATTTTCCGGAACATATATGTATGAACGGGTGGCATAACATCAATTTGAGGACAATTGTATTGAGAGGTCTTTTGACTTGATTTGATCTGAGTTCCATTTTTCTTCAGATAAGGTTTACGGTTTAATCCGGTCTATATTATTTTATTTTTCAGACAAGGAATTTCAACTAAATATGTTTGTATCAATTACTGATACATATTTATAAGCTTTAATCGGGAAACTTTAAGAACAACAAAAAAAAAATTTGTTATACCTATTTAGTGAAAATATTCTGGGATATATAATCATACCGGGGTTCTTCAATGGGATAATGCATCCCAAAACCGATTTTTATGTAATTTTTTTGTCCACCGTTAGAATACAATGTTTGTACTTTACAAAATTGAAAGGGAAACTTTTAACTTTTCTAATATACTTTTAATTTTTTTATAAAAAAACACAATTGTCTAAAAAAAACTTTTTTTTGTACGAAAACACTACAATTCAATTACTCTCGATCACGACGAAATGATAATAACTTGTTGCGTAATTCTCTCAGACAATGTCTTTGTAATTTATTTTGCTGCAAAATAAAAGCCCACTGGGACACTTAATACGGAAATATATAGGGTCGGGTAGGCTTAAGTGGTCCGTAGGGAGAAGTGGTCCACCACCATTTTTTTTAGTTATAGTGACATTAGAACAGAATATGCAACTCTCATCGGTTGCTCTTGATGATAGCTTTTTACTTTCTCTTCTACGGAGTATAATAAAGTATTGTATTCATGAAAAATTTCGACCTCTTAATTTTGCCTAAAAAACATTTCCCGATCACTCCTGAGTCGATTGGAGTCATATTAAAAAAATGTCTTTCTGTCTGTCAGTCTGTCTGTCAGTCTGTCTGTCAGTCTGTCTGTCAGTCTGTCTGTCAGTCTGTCAGTCTGTGTACAAGATTTCTCAAAAACTAATAGAGCTAGCGCCATGAAATTTTATAGGCATGTTGGGTCCTGAAATGGGACGATCCTGTCAAATTTTGGTGGAAATCCGTTAACCGGAAGTATCCAAAATGGCGGTTTTTCAAAAATCGCAATTTCGTTTTTCTCGATTTACTCCCAAACCACGCGTTTTTTAGTGGCCTTAAGTATGACAAAACTTGGAGAAAATAAAATTTCCCACACTTTTGTCTTTAGCTATAACTCGATATCTCAACCTGTTATCGAGATAAACCGTTATTTCCAAAAAAAACAGTTTTTTGCGATTATCTCGAAAATAAACGGGTTTTTGCTGACTGAATGTATGAAGTGAATTAATGAGAATGGCATTCTGCACAATTTTGTCTGTTACTGTTATCCGTTATATTTTACCGTTATTGAGATATTTTCATTAATATGTAAAAAATCATATTTTTGCGAATAATTTGCAAACTAACGGTTTTTCGACAAATCATTTAAAAGAATAATTAAAGATGTTAACATTTTCTACATTTTTGCAATTTACCGTAAATTGATATCTTTTACAGTTCTCAAGTTATCTGAAATTTTGTACGTTTTTGATATTTTTGAATAAACCAAGAATTTATTGGGAGGTCGTCTTAGGTTGACAACGCGACAGGGCTCTAGCGTAAATTGCGCAGGGTCGTAGATTTTGTAGAAGAAAGTTTTGTGTTGACCACAACTGATATTTTTTATTAGTCATTGAAGTGTGCATACGTATGTATATTTACTCACTCTCACAGAACAGTGCGAAAAAAACATTGTTAAAAGTTTTCGCAAGTATTCACAATTTTGACAAATTCTTCATCAATTTCAATAAGGTAATTAATCTAAAATGTTGTTTACATTATGAACTTTGTAAATCCACCGAATTTCTGAATTTTTTTCCACAATTGTTGAAGCAGCGTCATTCCGCGCAAAATAGCGTCGGTAGGGAGAAGTGGTCCACCCTGTCAATGTCATATTTCGTGTTTTCAAGTTTTTTTATGAGTTATTTTGAGTGTTTCAAATCGTGGCTGAAAATCAATGCGAAGCTCGATTATAACTTCTCCGAAAAATCGAGCTGAATTAGAGAAGCAGAAAAAGCCGTCGGAAAGAGACGCTTAACAATTACACCGAAAAACCCCACACCAAAACAGACCAAACGCTCATTTGTACTTTCGAATTAACCATATTTTTGATCAAACTTCATGAATATATTTTTATTTGTCATTTAATTTTATGTTTATGCGATTTCTGGAAAAATTTTGTGGGTGGACCACTTCCTACCATTTTTAAAAAATCGAAAAATCAAAGTTTTCGATAAATGCCTAAAAATTAAATTTAATGTCAAAAAGTTGGCAATCTGTGAATGCAGAATGTTAGCTTAGGTCCTGCGCTTGTGATTTGACTATCTTATCATGCAAAAATTCCAATTTTTGACCATTTTATGGCCAATAATAAAAACGTGGACCACTTTACCCTATCTGACCCTATATTATTGCTCCAATAGTATCTATCAAACTTCCTATGGCACATATAATCCCAATTTAAGGGGAGCCCTTAAAAAGTTAACTGACGAACTAAAAAAAATATGGAGCAGATGTCACAGCCCTCGAAGAAATTCGATGGATCGGAAGCGGTGTCATATAAAAACGGGAGTATGATTGTTCCGACCACTCGCAACATAATTTTCAATTTTAATATTTCTATTAATTTTATATTTAGTCATTAATTTATGTTTAGTCATTTTAAATATTACTGTACATTAATTTAATATTATTTGTCAAATTAAATTTAAGTTTAATCTAAGTAATCGAAATAAGTCTAAAAAATCATATAAAAGCGCGTATAATGCGACAGCTCAGTAATTCCAATGATTACCTAATATAGATAAGAAAGTTCTCCTAAAATATCTGGTTTGAGAGAGGGACAACTAGCGACATGCCGGCGGTTTCAAATTCTGTGTGAATACTGAATTATTTATGTGTGCGGCCTCATCTCAGGTGTTGCCACATCTCAGTTGTAATGCGTAATTAGTTGTAATGCGCCTCGAAAAAACCATAAAAAAATCGCACAATGGCAATACACAAATTTGAATCTCAGCAGTCAGTTAGTTAAAAATCAAAACAAACCACCAATTTCGGTGGAAAATTTAGTTTTCGTGTTAATTTCGTTGTTTTTTAGTGTGTTTCGCGATTTAAATAATAAAAAAGTGTTATAATTTGCTTCAAAACTTTCGCGAACTGTCAGGCCGCTGTCGGAAGCATGATGGTGTTGGTGCAAGGGTTGTGTAATTAGAATACAAATTTTTGACCGCTATAAGGATATGAAAATCTTGTTTTCCAACAAATTAAAAACAAATTACATTTTTTAAAAAGCTTCATTTCATTAAAAATCGCGTTTACGGTTCTAACAAGATTTTCTACACAAGTTGTGTCAATGGACAGTGGAATTTTTTTTTACTTTGTTTCGCTTGGTTTAGCCCTGACTAAACGACAAGTTTCTTGTTTTTTCTTCAATTCCATATGACATGAAGGTGTAAAAGGGAAAGATGGTGTTGCTTGGTGACTTTTTCTATCGCGCATCTCTTTTCTCTTCCGTAGTTAAACGGAAACTTCCGTTTACTTCCCATCTATATTCGGTAATCATTGGTAATTCTTTCGGCTGAAGCCCTTGAGCACTCTCTCGGTAAGGTCTTAAAAGAATTCTTAGGGCAAAACAATCATTTTGTTTGTTTATTATAAGGAACACTTTCCGATAATAGGCAAATATTCTGATTGTAGTTGAATCGTTTATTGTAAGGAAAACTTTCCGACTATAAACGATTCTTTTTTATTAGAGTTTTTCTCGCGTATAAATTCATTTGTGTTAGGGTTTTTCTCGCGTATAAATTCGTTTGTTCCTATTATTTGATTTGTTTATTATATGGAATACTTTCCAATAATAAACAAATATTTCAATTTAATTTAAAAATCGTTTATTATAAGGAATACTTTCCAATAATAAACGATACCTTTACATAAAGGTTTTTTCATTCTCACTATTTCATTTGATTTGTTTATTATATGGAATACTTTCCAATAATAAACAAATATTTCAATTTCATTTAAAATCGTTTATTATAAGGAATACTTTCCGATAATAAACGATACTTTAATCGTGCTATCAACGATACATATTCTCTTCAATTATTAATTGCAAATCTTATTTTTTATATTAATCTAAGTTTGATTAAATTGTCATAATAATTGTTATTTTAATTGATTTATTAAATTGTTAATTTCAATAAAAATTTATCGCTTTTTTTAATTTAAAGTTTTGCTTTCGGACATAACAATGATATTTCCTATTGTATGCATCATACCTTCGGAACAGTTTTCATTGTCAGCAAGAAAATGAAACACCTTGTGTTAGATTTTAAGCCTATACACATGAGATTGTGCGTCATAAGATTATGCGTCATAAGGCTAAAAGAAGATTGTGCTCACGCCCACTCTGAGGAAAAGTCAGAGGACGAAAATGATTACCTTTATGATACACTCGATCAAGTATATTATCAATGCTTCAGAAATGACGTGAAAACATGTATAGGAGATGTCGTGATAATATTCCTGCGCAGTTTTTTAAACATGCGGAAGAACAGTTCATTGAACGCACTCACCAGCTTATAGCCGAGACCTGGAAATCCGAAACATTTCGTCGTGAACGGACAATATCGCTTATATGTCCAATACATAAAAAGGGCGACCAGATGGAATATAAGAACTACATAGCCAGAACTGTCCTCAGCGTTGGTTACAAAATACTCTCAAATGCTATCAATGCATGCTGGTATCTTCATCAAAATAAATATTGAACGACTAAAATAGGCTGGCCATGTACATGGCGAGAAATCCAAATAGGAATATACGAGACCGTGGCCTCTGAAGAACACTAGCCCACCAAGATCCTCCTAGGATTGTAGCGCCAAAGAAGAAGAAACTATTAAATTTTCTATTATCAAACGAAAGGAGATAGAATATAATCCTGTTTCTCCTATTCCTAGAAGAAAAAAAAGTAAATAAAAATAACCAACATAATTCACAAAAGAATACCTGTTAACGTAATGTGTTAACATTGTTGATTATTAACTTAAAATCCAACACTCTTGTGAAATATAAATTTTGCTTTCATTGGGAGTTGGTATTCGAAGAAATAAAGTATGGCTAGAACTCCAGGAAAATGCCACATCAAGCATTTTCTCGAAATTGTTTATTATTGAGTTGACCTTAGTGTGTCCCTTTAGCGATTATGTTGTCGATCAATTCCGTTTCAAACAGACGCGTTCCAGTTAAAACAGGCAAGAAATAATCATCACTTTTAGAGTCCGTCCAAGTTATTTGAGGCATATTAAAATGCCCAAATATTAAAAAGTCATCGTTGGATGAGCAATATTTGGCGACTGCAAAAATTAAGATGTTCAACACAGATAACTCCGCCACTAACCGGGGCATTAACATCAAGATGACGATCACGACGATAAATGTTGTAGTCTGAATTAAATATTCTAACATCATAAATTTTTAAAGCGAGCCAGGTCTTAGTAAAGCAGATGACATCAAATTCACAATCAGTAGAACTTGCGTACAGAGTCCTTAATTTAGTAGGGAGCCCTTCCACGTTTGCACAATAACAGGAGACAATGGGCGCATTCAACTACCAGAGCGGCTCAGCATCGCTCTAGAGCAGTGATGATATATCGAGGGGAATTCCCCTTTTTGCGGGGAATTTGACTATAAAAATTGTTAATAGGGGAAAAGGGGAAAACGCTTCAAAACGAGGGGAAACGATTTACAACGAGGGGAAAATCTTCGCCTTTCAACTAAATCCGAAATAATTTTAAAAAATTACGGAAAAGTAGAAGTACAAACTTAGACAAAGGTAAAGAGTGAAGGAAATGCTATTTATGCATTTGTCACTTTATATGTAATGATCTTTTTGCAATTGTAAAGTACACACCAATCTTTTAAACGAAAGCACTTTAAAAGGGCTTTGGAATGTATGTACGTTTAACCGATTTTTCAGTGTACTTTTTAACCGCTTTGAAAAAAGAACATTAAAAAGTACCATTTCTCATGTTATTCAAAGTAATTACTTTAAACTACTTTAAAAGACTTTGATGGAAAGCAGTTTCCATGAAAGTTCATTGACACATATTTTTTGTTCGTTTTTCGGATTTCTTAAATATATTTTCAATAGAAATATTTTAAATTGCAAATGAACAGAACTGCTTTGTTTAAAATATGTAAAAATCAAATTAAATCGGTAATTTCTTGTTCATCTTTAAAATTTGGCTTAATGTACTAATTTCGACTAATATTCACAAGAAGAATGCATGGACCAGTGGCAAAGTGCCCGGAGTACAAAAATCGAGTTCCAGTCGCGACTTGATTTCGTTTTTTCCATTTTTTGATATTTTTATATTTTTTTAATTCAAAATATGAAAATAATTTTTACCGAATTTAAGGAGGACAGGATCATTTCAAGCTCAAAAGTAAAGGAACTACCTTGATTTATACATTTGTGACTTGCTTTGATTATTATCCAATTGTGAATCCCGGCTTCTTTTCATATCTTATTTGACGTTTGGTTGGAGACCCGTGACGTTGTTATCGGAAATACAATTAACGAGTATTTTGTTCAAGCTTTACAAAATATAAAATTATTTCCTAATTTGTGCTTTTTTCTCTTAAAAGACTTTAACATGAGTCCAGATGACAAAAATTTTTGGTTTTAATAAATGAATTCTTTACTTAAAATTCGTTGTTTTTATAGGGGGGAAATGAGGGGAATTTCGTCATTGAAAAGGGGGAAAAAGGGGAATTTCGTCATTTGGAAAGGGGAATGTCACTAAAGGTACATAGCATCACTGCTCTAGAGCGAAAAAACTGAACGCAATCGCTACAGAGCGGCTCAACTGAGCAGCTCACATTTTTTCTGAGCGTAAAAGAACTCCGCTCAGTAGCTGAGCAAATGTCAAATGAAGAATTACAGAACCTCAATTCATGTCTAAAAACGACGACGGAAATACATAAATGGTGTTATTTATAATATTTATAGTTATTTATGTTATTTATAATACGGGAAGCCTCATGGAAGTTCTTGCTGAGCAAACGGGAATGGAAATAGTCGGCGTTGCGGAAAATGTTGGCGAAAGAGTTCGGGAGTGTACTTCGGCATAGTCACCTCAAAATAATCCCGGTTTCTTTCGGGTGCCGCATTCCGGATTGGGGCGACTTCAACTGAAGTATTACACTCTTCAACCAAAAGTGAAATAGCTTCCAGATTTATCGTATCAGAAGCACAAATTTCTAACGTTACGGAGATAATTACATCGCGGTCCATCTTGAAAAAAAATTTCTTTCAATGACAGCTCATATATAACTGAGCGGTGGATTCAGGACACAAAATGCTGCTCAGCTGAGCATTTTTTTGACAGCTGAGCTTCGCTCCAGAGGCCAAAAATCAGGTTAAATAATAGCATTGAAGAAAGTCTTTGAAACAGTTATTTTAACAGAGGAAACATAAAACATAAAATTGCAGATTGTGGAAGAGAAGCCTTATGTGAAATGTACTTCACTATGCCCTGCGAAGCTGTGCTTGATTCTAATCTGGACACAAATACAGATTTCGGACAATAACGGTTGATCAACAACGGAGACATCGGAAGTCCATTTGATCGCAGCAGACGGAACATTTGCGCCTTGTTTTGCAAGAGGGGGACTGATATCTTCTAATGCAGTCAGTCTTCCACTATCCGGGCACAGATTTGTTTGTTATATTTATGTTGTCTTGCGACTGATTGATTTTTTGCGAATGCTTTTTTAATTTTTTTGTTGTTAGAGGAAACGAAGTGATTCGTAAAAATAAATATAGAAGTAAATATTTCGAAAATAATTCAAAAATGTTTCAAAAATGTTCCTTGCTTGTTTAAGTTCTTCTAAATTCCGCTGACAGCGCTATGATCGGTAAACTCCGTATGGCTTCAACTACCACTGCCAACACACTTGACATAATAATTATTGACAATTTAATTTGAACATTTTCTGACATTCAAATTCTGAATTGAATGTCAGAAATTGTTCATATTAAATTGTCAATAATTATTATGTCAATCGATTTTGTTAAGCCCGGGAAATGTGCGTAAATATGTTTAATTGTTTAGAAAAAAGAATGTATAAGTGTATGTAGTTTTCAGTTTATGTATTTTTATATGTGAAATATTAAACACTGCACTGCAAAATGAATATCTCCTTTATCAAATAAGGTATGTATATGAATAAAGGTAGATGAAATAGTGGAAATATTGTATTGACAATATAGAAAGGTCCTATAAGGATATGGTGATTTTCTTTTTCGTCAAATTTTTCGAAAAAAAATCTCATCTGAGGGTTTTTAGAGTCTCTGTCTCCAATCGAAGCATTAAGAAGTCTGTAAGGATGACGGAAGTCCTGCTGGGTAGCGTGATTATTCGTTTCCTCAAATTGTGTGGAAAAAATCTCATCTGGGGGTTTTGGGGTCGCTGAATCCGATTCTGAGGTTAAGAAGTCTGTAAGGATAATGGAAGGTCCTGTTAGGATAACGTGATAAAAAAAATCCATTTTTCACGGGGCGAGGAAATGTGTGAAAGACGTGGAAAATAGTGGTACGGGAGAAGAGACAGAGACAGAGACCTATTCCCTCCCTGCTCTCACCAAACACCGAAAAAGTTGCCCGAAAAATTCCCAGAAAATTCCAATATCATATATGACCCATTACTGAGCAACAATTGATTTACATGTTTCTAAAAATAAAAATATTAAAAATAAAAATAGAACCGACTTTTAAAAAAAAAAAAAAATATTAAAAATAAAAATAGAACCGACTTCTAAAAAACAGAAAGCTAAAGCGCTAAAAAGTAAAAAATAATTTTTAAAATTTATAATTTTGTATATCAAGTACTGTGGAATTTGAGTACCAGAAAAATTTTGATTGTTATTAATATTTACATCTTAAACCAAAAAAGTCTCAAAATGACCGTTTTCTTGCATACAAACTATTATTGCGCCGACTTTATATTTACAAATATAAGAGTAGGTACCTACCCATTACGCTAGATTTGATTAACAATCAAAAATTTTCTGGTACTTAAATTTGACAACTTGATATACCAAACTATAAATTTTATTAATTATTTTTTACTTTTTAGCGCTTTAGTTGTTTTTAACTTTCTTTTTTTAGACTTTTTTTAAAAGTCGGTTTAATTTTATTTTTTAATTTTCATGTATGATTTCAAACATAAATTATGTGTTTGTATGAGCAATTGTCCAAGTCTCGGAATTGAATTACTTAATTTTACATTGGTTTATACAAGAAAACCTGTTCCGGCTCGTGAATGCTCTTCAGAAACGGATTAAGTTCACGAACCGAGATTCCACTGTATTTGATTAATATTTTTCACATTTTCGCCATTTTTAATTCCACCTGAATCTATGTTTTTTTTAATGTATGTTCACGCCTAACTTTGACCGATGTTGGTCGTCCCAAAGAAAAAGTTGTAGAGAAAGTTCCATGTTGGGCCCCGCTGCAAATCCCCCCCCCCCCTGGCGCTATGCTTTCATACCCCCACCCCTGCTAGATTCTACATCGCTTGAGATATCGAGTTGAAATTGTTTGTGATGTGTTCAGTACAATGTCAGGAAGAACATTTTACATACTTCCCCCCTGTAAACCCACCCCCTCAAACCCCCTCCCCTGCTAAATTCTACATCGCTTGAGATATCGAGTTGAAAATTTTTGCTTTGTGTTCAATACGACACAAGGAAGATTCTTTTATATATTTCCCCGGTGTTAACCTACACCCTCAAACCCCTCCCCTGCTAGATTCTACATCGCTTGAGTTCAATTTTTTGTATTGTGTTCAGTACAATACCTGGCAGATTCATTTATATATTTCCCCTCTGCGGACTTATCCCCTCAACCCCTTTGTAGTTTTACCCATATTAAAAATTAAACCTAAAAAAACGTTCGAAATAAAAAAAAAAATTTTTTTAAATAAAACCGACTTTAAAAAAACTAAAAAGGAAAAAAGCAATAAAAAGGAAAAAAGCACTAAAAAGAAAAAAAATAATTGAAAACTATGTTCATTAAAAGCGTATTTAAAATTCTGCTTCTTGGGAGTGGCGTTAAATTTGCAAGTAAAAAAATTACATACCTTCTAACTCCCAAAAGTAGAATTTTAAATACGCTATTAATGAACATTGTTTTCAATTATTATTTTCTTTTTAGTGCTTTTTTTCCTTTTTATTGCTTTTTTTCCTTTTTAGTTTTTTTTTTAAAGTCGGTTTTTTAACTACTCTATAACGACGTTATTTGTCACAATTTTTATTTAAAGAAAAATAAAACTATATTCTTATTTGTTGTGTTAAGTACAAATCGTTAAACATGTAATTTTTCCATTTCACTTTATTGGCGAGGAGTAGAATTTCTGTCTAAGGGACTGCATAGACCTTTAAAGAGTAAAAAACTTGAAATTGAAATCACTATTGAATTTCATTTCGTGTTGCTCGTGTATTTCCACGAATAGTCTTTGTGTTACACTCGTTGTATTACAGTTCTAGAACGAATTTTATGTTTATCGCATTTAGCCCTTTACCATCCTTTTTCTCTATGATTGTCTTTTATTTCAGGCATTCGCTATATACAATTTTATATCAGTCACAAAAAAGTTCATATATATGTAAACCGTAATGTCCATTGTGTAATAGAGAAAAACTAACCATATATAAAAAGAACCAGTGGCAGTCCACCCTGACTAGACGAACTTTGTGTCTTCTGTTTTTCTGACGATAAATTAAATAAAATGCTCCCCATAAAATAAAATCCTTGCGGCTGCTGTGTATATGTGTGGTTTTTCTCAGCTCTAAATTGTCTTCAAATATATAAAACTATAGTTCTGAATGGCATATAGATTAATACTGGTATATTCGTGACTGTTTTATCTAGATATCTATCTCTACACCGCGGGCAAAAGAATACATGTGTGTATGTCGACAGATGAGCCCGAAAATCCAGACCAGCTTGGCGTGACCGGGATTGTTGCCTGATTATTCCTTCTTCATAAATTGTGTTGCTCAATGAGTTAGCAACGACAAAATAAGAATTGAAATGAGTAAAGAATGCGAAACCATATATTTTGGTGTATCTCATCATCTTATCCTTCTTTACTTTTTTTAGCAGACAAAATACATACACGCATAATCGTAAAACACCTGCTTGCGGGTCTAAGGTTGATTGGTGCAAAAGCCTTTCACAATTGTTGTAATGTGTAGATCTGTAGAGTTTTTCATCTTTTAGTAAATTTAACCTTTTTCTGGTGTAATTGGCTGGTTTTCTGTCAAGATTTTGCTAGAATTAGATTACGTCCCATGGGAGCCATATGCGAGTTATATGCTGTTACAGCAAAAAAAAACCTGAATAAATAGACTTATACGAGTATTTGTGGTGAAAATGGTCGTGGGCGTAAGTTCCACAACGAATGGATAAAATGGATCTTGAGTACGTTATGTGGGTGAACTGTTGAGTTTTTCTAAGCTATTCAGCCGATGAATAGCACTTATAGTGGCATATGTGGAAATTATTGCATATAATTAAAACACTCCCTTTTGAGTAAAACATTATTTTGCAAGCGTTGTGCACTAAACAACTTTACTATTTAATCAAACTGGAGAAGCGATCTTAAAAAACTTACATTGAACAGTTCCAAAAACACGTAAACTTGGAAAAACCCAATTAACGAACGTCCAAAAACAAATTGCAAGGGGGTAAAGAAAATTACTTTTCAATTTTCTCAAACTTTTGATATTATATTACGTCAATGTATTTTATAGCGTATTGAAGCCTAAAGTAACAGGTTAAAATGTCTGTTTGTTCTTGCAGCACGCGAAAACGGATCAAACGATTTCGATGAATTTTGTGTTCGCGTAAAGTTGCTTGCAAAGTAAAGGTTGGTTTACTTTATATTGACGACCCCCATTCGGTAACTTCGGTGATCTGGCTGAAACTTTTGAAGCGCATCTTTACTAGAACCAGAAGCACCAGCAGAAGGTAGAACATAAATACAGGACACATTGCTGCAAAGTGTGACCCCAACACCTGATTCACAAAAGCCTGTCCCGACGCCATCAAAAAAAAAAAAAGACGGCGTTTTCTGAATTTAAAGGAAACCAAAATTAAGAAACGCGCTCGTTGTATATAAACGCTCGAACCACCTCTATCTAAGCCTGTACTACGGCGTGCTAAACATAAGTTCGACCAAAAGATGAAGCGGAAAATTTTAACCTGCCCGAAAGGGCAAAAATCTTTTTGGTCAATGGTGAAAGCGGTAAAAAGAATTTCACAAAATCTTCAACACCTCCACTAATCTGTGATAATGAAGTGGTTGTCGATCCCGTCGTTTTAGTCGGCGAACATTTTAGCCGCGAAATTCGCAGCGCACTCGTGTCTCCCGGAATCCAACCAAATACCGCGCAACCCACCATCTCGGAGATTGTCTCTCCAAAACTTTCCATCCGCAAAAGACAAATAGTTAGAATTCTGCAGGAGATTGACGTGAACAAATCCACAGGACCTGATGGCATTCCCCCCCCCCCCTAATGTTTTGAAAAAATGTGCCGTCTTCGGTCCCTATTTTACCTCAGTTTCTCCAAGGGGATTTATCCTTCTTCTTGGAAAGCATCTAATATCCAGCCCATTCCCAAAAAAGTGACAAATGCGACCCCTCAAATTATAGACCTATAGCTCTGACTTCTGTACTTGCCAAGGTTATGGTAACTTTGATCAATAGAAAAATCATAAACTTTTTAGAACGCAATAACATAATCAACCATCATCACGATCTTTTGGTTTGCTTGACCGAGCGTTGGAATAAAAGTGTCCATAATTTTTCGACCGTGTTTGGCATAAAGCCTTGCTGATCAAAATAAGAGCTATCGGTTTTAATCCTGCTATCTCCAAATGGATTGATCGTTCCTTTCTGATCGTTCAATACGAGTTGTACTGGATGGATTCAAGTCGGATTTCTTCAAAATTAACTCTGGTGTCCCTCAAGGCTCAGTTCTAGCTCCTACGCTCTTCTTAATATTTATCAACGATCTACTGTCTCTCACTCTCAATCCGTTATACTGTTTCGCAGATGACAGCTTCCTTGACGCCTCCTACCATTTCAGCTCACCTGCAGAATCGAACGCCATTGCAGTTCGATCGAAACGCAGTGAGCAAATTAGATCTTTGAAGTCTGATTTAAACACAATTCTGGCTTGGGGCAGAAACAACCGTGTGGAATTCAATGTAACTAAAACCCAATAAATGCTGTTATTTATGAAATGCGAAAAATCTCCCGAAACGGTCGATGTTCCGCTGAAATTTCCCAACTTATTCCTCCACGGTATTTTTTCCCTAGACGCTCTCGTGCAGCTGCACACGCGCACTACTTCTTCCTTAAGCCTCCCCGTTTTCGTACAGTAAAGTTTAGGAATTCCTTCATTCCGCGAACAACAAGACTTTGGAGCGATTTACCATCCGATGTGTTCCCCCCGGACTATAACCCGCAAAAGTTCAAGGAGAACATAAACCGACATCTCCTTTTGTCCTTCCGACCATCCTGAGCTGTGCTCGGCATTAAAGGATCTTCCCCTAAGCTCTGGCTGGAACTATTTAAAAAATATACTTTAAGCCTGATTTCCAGCAGAAATTATACTTTAAGACTTCTATGCTTGTTTTAATAGCAACCTCGATTGTAGTAGTTGAGTTGAGGATCAACTGAGCCGTCAGTTAACTACGGACTGCCAAATAAACCCAAATACATACGATGCTACTCAAAAGAAACGGAACTGGTTTGTGATTGATACTACTAACTGATAACTCATCTAATGTACGATTTCATCCATCCTAAGAGGTTTTATTTGCACTTGTTTTCAAATAAAATCTCATGAAAACCTTCTGCAATTTGTATACTAGATTTAGTTCATTTACTATTTCCGACGAATTTTGGAAGGAGCGATTACTGATTTAATGGTATGCAGAAGTTATCAAGAGTCAGACACGGGAAAGAAGGAATGGGAACCTTGGATTAACTAATAATCTAAAACTCACTAATATTGAAATCTTTGTCCAAACTAATTTGTACAACAAAGAATTTAAACAAAAAAACTGCGTCAATTTTATGCCATGAAAAATCACGAGAAAATCATGGTTTAGATTTTGTCTTACATTGCGAGCCCTATAAAAAATATTTGATCGGTGTTTACAAATGTACTCCTAGAGAATCTTCGATTTTTGACGGGCTTAAGATAACTCGTAATATATGTTCAATATTCCCAATGTCAGGCTAAAATATTCAACAATTGAATGAATAAAAGCTATAAATCAAATTGTTTACAAAACGAGATTATCTTGAATCTTTGTATCTTATTTCCCATGGTTGGAATATTTTAGGTTAAAGTAGAACCATAATCGAAACAAGTAAACAAGCTTTAGTTTGTGTAGTTCAACAGCATCCATCAACATCATTCCCATTAATAATGTTTCAACTGCTTAATAGCTATACCTTATAAGTATAGGGAAAGGCAGGGAATCACTTGAGAATATTGAAAGGACACCGTGCAGAACATCCAAGTCGACAAGGATTCCAACGACAGTATTATAAGAATAAAAACAATAGCGACCAACCAGAAATTCTGTCTCAAGTTCTGAGTACTATCAAAGCTTTGGCAAGATCAGAATGAACCATTTCTCAGACACGACCTTAATACAGTTTTAAATATATACATATAGATGTATATGGTTCAAATTGTAGAGAATTATCCATAGTATTCCATTCTTGTAAAGGCACTAAAGCTGTTAGGTTCTAACATTCCCTTAACTTCACTCGGTCTCTCCACAATTCCCTCACAAATCATCCATCAACCCCATAGCAAACTTCACTAGATTTTCAATTCTTTAAGTGTGTTGTATGTATACACTACGATACTCGAATAATTTTAGCTTTGTTTCCTTAACTTATCTTCAAAATTTGTTTATTGTACTGTGACTATAAGTTTCTTCATACTCTATATGAGAATCATTTAGTAATCATTTAGTAGTCCACGAACACCATAGCTTTCGAAGGGAGCGGTGGTATTTTGAAAAACCGTTTCTTAGCGAGAACCTATAAGAAAGACGTGTGCTAAATTTCATGGCAATCGGTTTGGTAGTTCGGGAAATACTGTGATCAGTGAGTGAGTGAGTTGAATTTGACTTTTGGATCAGTGTTTCCCAACCTTTTTCGCTGGCGTACCCTCTAGTGAACTAATTTTTCTTGCGAACTCCCTTATACCAATGTATAAATTTACTAATAAATTTACAAGAGATTAGAAGAGAATGATTTGCGCCGCAGGTAAAAATATTTCTGTTCCGAATCGATAACTATAATAAGAAGCTTAAGCTGTCCCCGTATAAAAATAATATTATTACTTAAGTGTCTAACTGTAAATACCGTTTCATAGTGAGTGTTAGTTATGTATAAAATGCGCTGAAGTGTGCTGATAGAGAATAAAGTATCCATGTAACCCACCGGTGGTGTACGCGAGTTCATATTTAAAAAAAAAAACATGTCAACCACCAACGGGTCATACGGCATAAACTACCGGTGGGTTATACGGAGCAAACGTGTTAAGCTCATAAGTTGTTCCCCGAAAAAAATGTTAAATGCCACTTAAGGTTTCAGTCTTTCACTATTTAAACTATGTGAAAACACCACACTGAGAGGAAGAATCACATTCTGGTACTAAAAAAATGGCGCACAATGATTCTGGGGTACCTCACCATATTTTTTGTCACAAGACAAGCTTTTTAAAAACTTCTGACAATCGTTCTATGTCTAACACTATATTTTTTGCTAACGACTAGTGGCGCGCTACAATATTTCTAGTGCGCGCTACAACTATTATATAGTGACATTTAAGCTAGAACCTGAATCGTACGTCGATGCGTCCGTCATACGTGCGTCCGGTTGACAGTTCGATGCGGTGACAGTTGGGTACGGCAACGAATCTGGAGTTAATTCATTGTTTTGCACTTCTTCTATTAGTTTATCGTCGAAACAATTACTTTCAATTTGTTCCATACTTAAATTGCTTAAATCGTAAACAAACTTTTTTGCGAAATGACATTTCCGTGCGTTGCCGCATGTAAATGATTTTGCCATATAGAGGAAATATGCAAATACTTCCATTAAGTTCCATGAATTTTTATGTGGTTCGTTCAGGTTTCGTAGCTAAAATTTATCAAA
Source organism: Chrysopilus asiliformis (assembly GCA_964034945.1). Lineage (NCBI taxonomy): Eukaryota > Metazoa > Arthropoda > Insecta > Diptera > Rhagionidae > Chrysopilus > Chrysopilus asiliformis. The sequence continues at coordinate 57,518,742 of OZ035960.1, forward strand.
TTGTATTATAAAAGTATCTTAGGTGTAAATACCCCGAATGTGACATAAACAGACTACTTCAGTAAAAAAATTCACTATGGTGATTTCACTTTCCCAATACCTGTCAAGCCCTGTTTATTGTGGAAATCATAGATAAGTAATTGTACGATACAAGTATCTACATAGCATTTAAAACTCTTCAAAATCCATAAAAAGCGAGGGGAAAATAATTTCAGTGCTAGTATAATCATTTTGTATCCGCTAAAGGGAAACACATTATAGTACATAATCCAATATTATAAAAAGTTGCAACTCCTTAACTCGGCCACAACTTCAACTTAACCGAAGTTTTTATGGAAAAACTTGGAAACTTTGAAATGGAAGTTTATTATGACTCTTATTATTTTTTTGTTAGTCAGTATGGCCGGCATTTGTTTCAAAAGCAATATCAATAATTTTACTAATTTGTTCTTGGATCTGTGGAAAATAAAATTGAAATATAGATTAAGCCAAACCGCCGGATTCACACGACTAAGCTTTTATCGATACTTTAAATAATCGATTACCAGATGGGTAAAGAAATTTTTTAATTCAATTCAATTGCAGGTTATGTTCAAATAATTTTTAAGATTAGCGCAAATCAGATTATTGATAACAACTAAAATCCAAAAATTGACATTATAGATATAATTTAAACATTAAAAGGACTAAGAAAAATTGCAATGTCGTCTGGTATTTGAAACCGGCATTTTTCGCGATTCTAAATATATCAGTAACGGATATTTCTAAGTCCGTTTGTGCTTAAAAAAATCAAAATGCTCCGCCGGAAAACTTTTTTGACCAATGACTAGTTTTCAAAAAGGCGATGCTAAATTTTGTGTCAAGTTTAGGGTGGCCATATTTTTTATAAAGAGACGATGCAGATAAAAACGTTTGAAAAAATTGTTCCACAGGCGAATATTTCTGGTTTCAAAACTAAATCAGTGCTAGGTCCGGGACAAAAACTTAGGGACAACATTCCTAAATACAAGACTGGCTTGGCAACTCCGAGAAGTATGGCCACTAGGGTGGGTCAATTTTTTTTGGGGGAAAGGGTATAGCAAGAAAAGAATCTACGGACAATTCTAAGACATTTTGCCCAAAGAACCATGGGTCTAAAATCAATATCGAGCTGCCGGAAATTTCGTTGAAGTTTGGAAGTCGGAAAATGCTAAAAAATTGTACATTCACATACAAATGAGATAAAAAAGTTATTAATTTTTTTATAAAAACTTGCCATAGGGGGTTTTTTGATATGAGAAATCTATTTTTGATATTTATTTTTTCCTAAGGGGTCCGCCAGATGGCGCTACAATGGAGTTTTTTGGTTTTTCTTCTATTTTAAACCGAAAAGTTATTTTTTTTTTAATTTATTTTTATGCGATTAATATACAATAGAAAAAAGGAAAATTTAATTATTTTCAATAATTTTATATTTAACAAACATAAATATTGATTTTTTTCATTTTTTCCTCATTTAATTTTAAGTATTAATTTCACAATTTATCAAGTTATAAATTTTGTAAATCTTTCTTACTTTCCATTTTGGGTACTTTACATCGACTTTCCAATGTCGTTGCCATAACCATATCGCGATTTTTCTCGGTAACACATTAAGGGGTTATACTACCACTTAAGGGGTTATACTACCCAGGCGCGCAGTACAATGAACTTTTTTTTTGAGATTTTTTTTCTCGATTACTAACGAATGGATTAAAATGAAATTTTGAGGCTTAATTACATATGTATTTAGATATACAAAAAAATTTTTTTTTTCAATTTTTGATACAAAATGGCACCGTGGCACTATATTACTTGAAAGTATGTTTTTCAAACTTGCGGTATCAGAAACTCAATCAATTTTCATCGGATTTACTTGAAATTTTAATTGTAACTTCTCAGATAGATTGTCTATGGAAGTACACAGGGTTTTTAACCCTTAATTTATGAGGTGAAAATCATATGCGTAAATGATGAGGTGGGGTTCAATGGACCCACATGATCCAAACGCACTACGTTCTAATCACATACCAAATTCGTGGTTTTAACTCGGCATCCAACACCATACTGTATGAAGGTATTGAAGATTTCAGAGTCACTGTGCTGAAAAATGAGAGATAGCATCGAGAGAAAAAGTGAATGATGGTCCACTGGACCCACCGCATCAATTAAAGGTTAAGATTGATAAAAAATTACATTTGTGATAATCAATTTAAGGTTGATTTTTTGCCAAAAACACGAAAAAAAATTAAAATTGATGCCAATTTATGAATTTTCAAAAAAAAAATTAAAACCCTGTGTACTTCCATAGACAATCTATCTGAGAAGTTACAATTAAAATTTCAAGTAAATCCGATGAAAATTGATTGAGTTTCTGATACCGCAAGTTTGAAAAACATACTTTCAAGTAATATAGTGCCACGGTGCCATTTTGTATCAAAAATTGAAAAAAAAATTTTTTTTGTATATCTAAATACATATGTAATTAAGCCTCAAAATTTCATTTTAATCCATTCGTTAGTAATCGAGAAAAAAAATCTCAAAAAAAAAGTTCATTGTACTGCGCGCCTGGGTAGTATAACCCCTTAAGTGGTAGTATAACCCCTTAATGTGTTACCGAGAAAAATCGCGATATGGTTATGGCAACGACATTGGAAAGTCGATGTAAAGTACCCAAAATGGAAAGTAAGAAAGATTTACAAAATTTATAACTTGATAAATTGTGAAATTAATACTTAAAATTAAATGAGGAAAAAATGAAAAAAAAATCAATATTTATGTTTGTTAAATATAAAATTATTGAAAATAATTAAATTTTCCTTTTTTCTATTGTATATTAATCGCATAAAAATAAATTTAAAAAAAAAATAACTTTTCGGTTTAAAATAGAAGAAAAACCAAAAAACTCCATTGTAGCGCCATCTGGCGGACCCCTTAGGAAAAAATAAATATCAAAAATAGATTTCTCATATCAAAAAACCCCCTATGGCAAGTTTTTATAAAAAAATTAATAACTTTTTTATCTCATTTGTATGTGAATGTACAATTTTTTAGCATTTTCCGACTTCCAAACTTCAACGAAATTTCCGGCAGCTCGATATTGATTTTAGACCCATGGTTCTTTGGGCAAAATGTCTTAGAATTGTCCGTAGATTCTTTTTTTGCTATACCCTTTGTCACTTTTTTTCGTCCCGAACAAATTGACCCACCCTAATGGCCACCCTAGTTATTCTGTCATGGATCTCGAAATTGTAGAGTTCTATATAGGCTTAGAAAAATTCGAGCCCTAACGTCTAGGTGGGGGTTGCAACAGGCAGATGGGTCGCCGAAAGTCGCCGAAAGAAGGCCACATTAAAGTTGTAATTTCAATCTTTTTCTTTTAAGTAGCGTAAAACCGGATTTCTAACAAAATACACTTACTTAATCCAAGCGCCAAATAATTTAAACAACATCAGACTTTTATTTATTACTTCTAACAATCATGTTTAAAAAAAAATCATAGGTAACATAAATTCCAGAAAAAAATAATACATGGTTTTTATAACCGTCGATTTTACGATTTTTTTAAACGGGTGGTACAAAATAAATTAAAAAATAGATACATTTTCGATTCTTAAAACAAACTAAAATTAAAGTTTTTGTATCCGGCACGCTCACTAATGATATCCAACAATACATTTTTCATCCTATGCGCGGACCAGCGTTGTCTGTTAATCTTTCTAATGTAAATTCTGGGTATAACGATAACAGGTACAAATTAAAATCTGAATAATTACTCACGTTAAAAAACGGTCTACAGGCCAACAAATCTTAACACATGCATATCGGATAAAACCTTGTATACCCGATTTGACCCCGAACGGTTTTGCCCCGGAGAGCCATTTAGACAGAACGGCAACTGTTTGACTATCTCAGCTTTCGTATAGCAGATATTTTTATTTCACTATAAGAAGGATGTCAAATAATTTTATGTATACGAGCAGCTATAAACTCATTCTACGGAATTTCCAACAAAGTTCATCAAACCCCAATAACAATATCAGATCGGACCGCCTCAAAAACTACTATTCACCATAGAGCGAGATGATTCTATGTATGCCGTCAAATATACCGTTAAAGATACGTAACAACCGTTAAAGGAAAAAATGCAGTAAATTTTATTTTATTTGAATATTGTTATATGCATTTTTTCATAAAAGCACATAGGTTTTGACAAAAAATTTCAAGTCGATAGATCAACGTGTTGTCGAATTATTTAAGATACATAAAACGGACAGACCGACGCGATGGACCGCCAGATCGACAGACCGGCAGACTGACAAACCGATAGACCCATAGACACATGTACGGACATTCTCATGATTTTGGCAGAAACGGATTTAATACTGATCAGAAAGTTTCTATCTGCCCAAGTTCTCGAGTCGGTCTCCATCATGAAAAGAAAACTTTCCCTCTATAGAAGAGGAAAGTAAAAATCGATTGTATTAAGAAATGTCTATTGAAATTTGCATAAAATTATTTTTACGTATTTTCCCTTAATAATTGTAGCTTTCATATATATTCTCTAATGAAGAGAATATTTGAAGACAAAATCATGTCTTAAACAACCTCAAGCTTACAATTATGGCTATCTTATTTCTAAGCACTAATTGCTGTTTAAAGCGATATACGAAAGAAATTTCAAAATTTATACATTTTAATTAAGGATTATTGAATTTCAACAAAATACCTCCGAAATTTCGTATTTATTTTCCGGTATTTAGCTTATCAAAATCCCGCGGTAAACCATCAAAGCATTCCAAGATATAGAGTTGTTTCTGTACTTGCCGCATTATCCTTACAAGAAATTTCATCAACTTACCAAAAAAGGTTATTCAGAATACTTTTAAATCATTAATTATGACACTGGCTGTTCTAAGATCCCGCACCCCAGCCTTTTTTCCTTGAATTATTAATTCATTCTTCAGTGAGGCTCAAATTGCAAAGAAAATTTTCTTTCATTTTCATTCATCTTCAATTAAATTTTTTGTTGCGAAATTCTTCTAAAGCAACGTGCTTTGCTAACAGTCCATCAACTGCAAATATATAAATTTTATTGGAAAAAGGACCGAATGTAAATTTACAATTTGATGAAATTTATTACCGTCATCTTCAAGAGGAAAAATTTTCTGACAAAATATCAAAGCATTGTACGTTATTGTTTAAAATTCTTCTATATATCTACACAAATGAAAGTACAAACAAATATATCTGCGAATCGTGTATTGAATGCCGTAACTAATATAATATTTCAGTAAATTAATTACTCATCTTTCTTTTGAAAACAAAAGAAAAAACTTTCCATTTGGATTCGTTTGATCCATTTTCTCCAGTATGAAAATTGAAAAATCTTTGGCTTTCAGGGTCATACTTTTAACAAATTCAGAGTTTACTAAATGAAATATCAAACACTTTAATAATAATATTATATTGTTTACCTTACCAGTGAATGAAAAAAATGTTATTGTGGGGGTTATTCTTTAACAAATCCTTTAATTTAAAGGAAGAGAAACTACCGAATATTTTATTCTATGTATTTATTTATTTTTTACCGAATTTTACTATCAATATATCTAATCCCGAAAAGCCCTGAAGTTATTTTCCTTGCAATAACTGCTTATGTCGATTTAAGAACGAAATGAGTTATTAATACTACTGCGTTCTCCATGCTGTAATCTATATACACAAAAAATTTGGTCTTCCTATCAATTTTCTAACCAGAAGCTTTGGTCGAAAAACATAATCGCTTATGTCCCAATAATAATGTATTACACATTCAATAAACACTTAACTTTAGTTAGGTACATGTAAGACACAAATTGTTTCCATTTTAATATTTTATAAAATAAAAGATAATTTAAGCCAGCCTAGTGGCAAGGTACGCAGAACACACAAGCAAGAGATATCAGTGATTGGCAGTGCGAATCCCACAGAGAGCACACAAAACTTCTGTTTTTTTGCATTTTTATTAATTTTTTTTATCAAAAATATATCTTTAACTACCCAATTTTTCAAGGCTCGAAAACGGATTAATTGATTTTGAATTATTTTATATGGGAAAATTTTTTTCGGTTTGTCAACACTTTGGTTTTTGAATTATATTCAGGAACGGATTAAGTTCACAAACCGAGCTTCCACTGTATTTTGTATTAAGTCTGTTTAGTATACGATTCATAAAAACTCATTATTTGTTTCGATAAATATTGTTTTTAACTCTTATTATGATAACAATTTATGTCTTACGAAGACTAGAAAAAGTAGGTATAGATAATAAAAATAACACAAATCAACTTTTAAAAAAACTGCGATTTGAAGAAAATAGCAGCAAATACATAAGATAAAACAATTTAGATTCGCAATTTTGCGAATATTTGTTATCAGAGAATTCCAAGAATTACGTAAATTGAATTTGAAGTAATTCGATTTAAAAAATAATTTGATTTAATAATAAATGAGGCCATCAAGAAATCAATTCACATCATGTTAGCTTTTCCCAATTGGACATTTCCTATGAAATTTTTTCAGAACAATATGAACTGGAAAAATTTCATGATGAATTTTCCACAATGAAATAATTCATATTATGAAATATTTACCTTTTCATATCCATAATGGAGAGACTTCATATTATTTTAAATTTCATTGGGGATTTTCATTTTTCATCGAGGATTTTAAAAACTCAGGCAAAACCGTTAAAGAAAATAAGTCGTTGGCGTTTGGTTGTCGAGAAGACAAAAATTTTTGATCGAAAACAAGCGTAATTTGTTTAATTTAATAAATACACAACAATCAATTTGACTTTGGATAACATTTTTCAAGTTTGGTGAGTTCCGCCATAGATTTCTGATCCCATTTTGGTGAGTTCCGTCATAAATGTCAAACAACCCAAAGCTTTTTCATCCACCAGTTAGAAAAAGTTAACGCCTAATGTTTCAAAGGGCCAAAACTAGTGCCAGATCTGGCGCTAAGGGGCGAAACTACTGCCAACCAGCCCATCACCGCCGAGAGAGATTGACCCCTGGGCGTTACTACAAGCACACTTTAGAAACATTTTAGCCCATCCTAGAAAAACGCAAATTGCGTTTAAGTGTTGAAAATATAAATAATAAAGAGTTACATTATCCCTATATACAAAGAGCTTAGAATACAAATGACGCTATCTCTTCTTACACATTTTAAACAAAAAAATTTCTTTTAAGTGACCCGTTTCGAACAAAAAAAAAATCTGAAAACATTCGAAAATTTCATACAACTCTGTTAGAATGATCAATTGTTTCGCCAAATCGTGGAGAGAGGGCCAGGCCTATGGAGACTTAGGATAATTCAAAGTAATAGGATTCCCGTGCTACAAAACTCTATATTTATAGAAAAGGTTACTGACTTGGGAACATTAGATTTGGGACCCATTCTAGCAGCTTTCCAAAATCTTCTTTAACTAAACTTATAGTGGTTTTAGATATCTCTAGCAATCGAGGCAAGTTACGCCCATGGACCCACCATAGAAATGCCGAAACTATTGACAAGCAGCCGACATTAATTAAGTCCAACATAAGTTTAAAGAACATATCGATCTAGCATCGAGCTGGTCACAGTCGAAAAAGAATTGAGTGACAGCAATTTTGAAGGAAGCTGCGATAGCTAATCTGTGGTAAGAACGGCCAACTCTAGGAACAGGGTTGAGGAGCATCGAGACATTCCGGTAAGTGACAATTTTTTTAATCAAAGCAATGTTCAAGATTTAGTTTATGATAACGTCAATAAAAAATTACTTAAAGATTTTATCGCCAGACAGTCTGGCACAAATTTATCACCTTTTCTCGAGAGCCATTTGAGTAGCCTCAGTTTATTATAATAGTAAATTTAAAAATTCAATAACAGATTGTAACTTTTCGATAACTGAAAATCAAAAAAGGCTTCGGAGTTGTTTGTGGGGAAAGGCAAAAGACGTGGTGCAGTCTTGATTATTTTTAGATAACGCAACGGACGAAATCATGAAAATCCTCGATAATCGTTTTGCTAGACCGGATTATATTATTCGTCATTTGTTGAATAAAATAAAAGTGTGTCCTGTCGTGGAGAAGGAAAATTTCGTCTCACTGATATCATTTAATGATGTACACGTTTGCATATCCTTCTTTGCCGGGTTAAAGTTTTTTACATAAGTTTGTTTGCACCAAAAAACAGAAATAACTTAAAAACTTTTGATAAAAATGCCTTCAAGAACTCCTGTTTCGAATTTAGAAAATTTAACACCAGAGTCGTGATCAGCGGCCTGAGAACCCCTTAATGCCAGTTTTTCCACGGAAAAGTGGGAAAAAGGACATTTGAGTTATCCTTACAACACCTTCCGTTTCAAATTTTGTAAATCAAACACCAGCACACCGATTCTGAGCATAATCGAAACTTTTCACCAATGGAATATCGAAAAGGGGGAATTTTTTTAAAGTTAGGAAATTTTCTTGAGATCCGCAGCGATCAAGAATTCTTTACTTACCCGATGTGAATTTTATAAGTTGAAAGTGTAAATATTTTCTAACCTATCTCTTATTTACTTTACTATTTACTTTTACTGTATTAACAGTGTAACATTCAAATTTCAGATTGTATAATACAATTAAATAGTTTAGTTCAATTTAGTCTAGGATTCTAAAATTAAACAAACAAGCTATATATTTAATTTTTTCTTCACATTTATAATATTATATTTACCCGTGGCATATTTTTTTAATTTTTTTTTTCTTTAACACCGATCGGCAAAACACACAAACTGCACACAAACTGTTTTCACTACCTCATAAAGCAAGTGAATTATATTGGAAATGTCGATAAAAACGTTGGAAATGTGGAATGGATTTCCAGACGTCAAAACATTACCTAGTGTTACCCGAGTGAAGGAAATCGCATTGGAAGTCAAACCTGCATTAGTGTGCTGTATCCACCAACACAATTAAAAGAAAGTTGAATATGTGCACATAACTCGCTTGCCGATAATTATCGACAGTTCCCTCAGAATCCCTGTACTGATTCGTGATCTGCGACCCCGAAAACCCCCTTAACTCTTCTATTATGTTCGGGTCATTTCATGAAACCAGAAATTTCGTTATTAAAACTTTTATGAGTTCAAATTTCTTTTGATCAGTGGACCACACAGTGAAACACTTATTGCGGAGATCATGTATAAAATGTGATTTACGATTATTTTGTATGCATTATATGGGGAAATACACGTGGGTCATTTTATGACCACAAACATTCTATTTGTGTATATTTTTTTGAACATAACAGAAGGGTTAACTAGAAAATCTATTAAATCAACTAGAACTATAATTTTACACTACTACGTCCTTGTAAGGATAAAGCAAGGTCCTGTAAGACTAGCGTGATTATCCTTTTCTTCAAATTTTCCGGAAAAAATCTCATCGGGGTCGCGGAATCCAATTCGAAACGAAAGGTCCTGTAATCCTCGCAAATATCTTGTATCCCATTTTATACCGAAAAACTGGCTTAACCCTTCTGTTATCCTATCCTATAATATAATACGAGGAATGTCTGTCTGTCTGTCTGTCTGCACAAACGATCTCGAAAATCCGCCTAACGATTTATACGAAACTTGGTGGTTAGGGATTTTCGGGGACAAGCAATCGATCTAGATAGGTCTCACCTCTGAGAAAATTCCCCTCGATACCCCTCGCCTGATATCTTCGAATTGGGTGGTCCGATCTTAATGAAACTTTACAGTAATACTAAGGGGGCTAAGGGCTTTCGATTTCGAAAACTACAAACCTGACTTTTCCCTCTCCTCGATACCCCTCGCCTGGTGTCTTCGAAATGCGTGGTCCGATCTTAATGAAACTTTACAGTATTACTAAGGGGGCTAAGGGTTTTCGATTTTTCCAATACAAACCTGACTTTTCCCTCCCCTCGATAACCCTCACCTGGTGTCTCAAAACAACGTTTTTAAAAAATCGGTGACAGCGTTTACTCAATAACCACTCAACCGATTTCTATGAAATTTTGTTATCGCGCGTTAGTTATAGTTCTAGCTTTCTAGGCCGGGAATTTAAAAACTCTGGAAAAGCTCTGTAAAGATAATGTGAATTTAGTTTTTCCCCAAAAATCAGCAAAAGTAGGATTTTGAGGTCGCCGAGCATGACTCGGTCTTCCTGGTACTGTTCAAAAAATACACACACAAATAGAATGTTTGGGGTCATAAAATGACCCACGTGTATTTTCCCGTATAATGCATACAAAATAATCGTAAATCACATTTTATACATGATCTCCGCAATAAGTGTTTCACTGTGTGGTCCACTGCTCAAAAGAAATTTGAACTCATAAAATTTTTAATAACGAAAATTTTGGTTTAAATTTGGTTGGGTCATGAAATAACACGAACAGGAATATTTATTTTAGCAAGAGAAAATAATTGCCAAAAAGATTTACATTTTTGACCCCCGATAGGATAGAACCCCCTTCTTCACCTTATATTTTTGGCTCTCGTGTCTCTATTTACCAGCCAATTTTCACCCATGCAAAATTTCGGAAAAAAAAATAGCTGGTAAATAGACAGAAGAGCCGCAAATATAAGATGGGGAGTATACAATTTTTTGCAAACATTTCGGAAACTAGGCGCTAATAAAATATCAGTAGTGATATTTAGTAGTGACAAAACTTTTCTCCGCAATAGTTAATTTCGGAAAAAATATGTAAAAAATCATATTTTTTCAAATATTTCGAGAACTGTTAAAAATACGTTAAAACATTTATAGGAAAAAATGCAGGAACGGTTATTGTCTTTGAATATGGTTATATGAATTTTTTCACAAAAACGCATAGATTTCGAGATATTTTCAAAACTGATTTTTAAAAAAAAAATGGTATGGAAGCTACACGTTACGTTTCCAAAAGATGATAGAAAAGTACAATTTTCATAAAACTCATTTGCAAAAAATACCAAATTCAAAGAAAATAAAGTTTCCTGCATTTTTCCATTATCAGTATTTACATATCTTTAAAAATTCTCGTAATATTTGAAAAAATAGTATTTTTTGCATATTTTTTCCGAAATTAAATATTGCAGAAGATAGTTTTGTGTTGATCACAACTGATATTTTTCATTCTTTATTGTAGAGTTTTTAACGTGTTAAAATAGACAATACCTTGACCTAAAAACCAAACTCTCATATATTTTTTTTACTTGCCTCATCAAAACTGTTTTTCAATGGTAATAAAATTCTGTTGAAATAGGAAAAGTTCGAAAACAAGATAATAGAATCGTCGTTGTCCTAGTTTTATCTACAAATTCAAAACTATCAATTTTAAAGGGAACTTCATTTTACAGTTATTTAGTACCATGAATATAGGGAATCCTTTAAATCCAGTAAACTGCATTATCGTTGCCCGAAAGCAATATTTGCCAACTATTTTAAATTATACATCGAGTTTATTTCTTGAAGTTAAACTTGCAGTTTTAGTATCATGTACATGCATCCAGCAGTAATACTTATATCAGCAACTGCTCGATTGCGAATGTATTTAAATCGCACCACACACAACAGACACGGATATAAATACTTTGAAGGATATTAAAGATATTCAGTATCTCAACGGAAGGAAATAACCTTGGGGATAATATCACTTTGCATGTACAAGTATTATTAAATACTTTCATATATATTCCAACCAACATACAATAATATATAGTCATATATATGCACAAATGTATCTAACTTTAAAATGAACACCAGTTCTAGATCAGTTTTCCCAGAAGACTTTCGTCAAATACAGGGTTTCGTTACCAGTTTCCATATGATGCCCTCCTTGCACACACTCTGAAGATCCCGCATCAGTATATAGAGTGAAATACGTGAGCAAAATTTGCATATTTCACTACAATGTCGACATTTCGAGTGACTTAGGTATAGGGAAAAGATGCGGTAAAATTTTGCAAGGATAGATAAAAACAGATTTTAGTGGTATCCTTGAAGACGCAAGATATCCACTTTTTTATATCTCGTCACTCTTTAAGATGTTATACTCAAGCACGAAATCAGGACATAATGGAATTAATGTTTTAGGATACGAAGCAATCAAAGGTTAAGAAGTGACTCAAGTATACTTAAAAAGACTTAACTACTCAGTGAACGACATCAACAGCGTTTACTTCATCATTACACTAAGGGATGATGATGATCTTATCCCATAATGGAAGGCAGTGAACAAAGTTTATGACCGCCTATAATTCATCCGGAACGTCCATTATGTGACGGTAGTGTCCCTATACGACACAAAAAGCAATAGCCCACAAGTAACGAAAGTGGTCCAATGAGTTACTTGGAAATTTCATGGACCAAATGAAGACCGGAAATCATACTATTACACACAGCATATATTGTGTGCTAGCAGTCATGATGATAAGACAAATGGCCAAGTCAGAAGATCAACAGACAGTTCGACTGTATGAACCTTTAGTATAGAAATGACAGACTGATATGTTTAAATTATGCAAATGAGATATTTTTCTATTGCCAACTACACAACAGAAAGTTGGAGAAAAACACATCCTTTATTATTCGCTGCATACGATACCGAAGTTTTCATTTTAATGTTGCTGATACGACGCACGTTTAAACAAAAATCGATTGACCCATTTTTATCGTTAAAGCTTTTTTTATAAAAATATTTAGTTTTTTGTGCTGAAGTCCCATATTATTGATTGATTGCAATTGTGAAATACGCGATATCATGTCAGGCAAAAGTTAAAACATTCAAAACAATAAAATTGTAAAAACAACATAATCTCCTTCGGGGATTTCGAATAAAAGAATTTCTAAATCTGCCTAATTGTTCCTTTTTTACTGATCTCATGAGATAAAATTGGTTTTTTTTATGAATTTCAAAAATATGATATTTGTTGAAACAAAATAATAACTAGTAATTTTCTTAATACTATTTCAACAAAAGAGTGTCCCAAGACACTTTTTGTAGTTTTAAGTTAATTTTTATACTCGATATGAGAATCAAATAGTATTGTAGTTTATTGAATTTAGTATATCGTTTGAACCAATTGTCGGACACAAAAATAAACTACACATGGCTGTTTGGTGTGAGTAAAAATTTTAGTTTTAATTTTCGCAAGTACGTCCATCTATCCGTCAACACAATAACTATCGAAAGGATTCCGCCGTATAAAATTCTGCGGCACCAAGATTTAACACGGTTTTACAAAATATGTGGCGAGAAAAAATTCTAGAAAGAAATTCGAGGAAAGAATTTACAAACAATACAACACGGTTTTACAAACAATACAATTGCAAATGGAAATGATTTCTTTTTACCTCTCAAATTTCACGTTTTACATAGATTGCGATAGCTGTGACGAGTTGTTTTCATTTAAAGGGCTTGGGAAGGAATAAAATTCTATTAAATATCTCTGCCCAGCTGCCCATTTGTACTCCCAATATATATATAATAATATGCCCTGTGATTATAATGCATTCGGACCTATTTGGGTTTGGCCGGTCTAAACTAGATACTTGAATGTTTACTTGGCCACAGCCGGTGAAATTCAAAAAAAGTAAAATTCGTCCGAAAAATTTATTCGGTCCGAACATTCCACAAGGTGGAACCCGAGTTGCATCTGATAGCTGAAATGTTTTTCGAAGTCGAAAATCGACATCAAATACTCATAAATTGCGTAATAAATCAGAAAAAAATGATAAAAATTCGACAAATTCTAAACAAAAATTTCGTTCAAGTTTTTAAATCATTACACAGGCCGAACTCGCTTTAGTGCAAGCAACTAAAGGCAACGCTCTACCACGACTAACTTGTGTGAATTCATAAATTTCACATATGTGAAGTTTTTGAATTCACAACAGGTTGATGCGGTATACACGGATTTTTCCAAGGCTTTTGACAAACTCGACCATAACCTTTTGATTTTTAAATTACGTGTGCTTGGCTTCCCTGAGAATTTAATACTGTGGATTTATTCGTATCTTACCGGACGGTCGCAACATGTGCAATTCAGGACAGTAATATCTGACGTAATATTAGTGTCATCGGGTGTTCCACAGGGTAGTCATATTGGTCCTCTTTTATTTATTTTATATGTAAATGATGTAAATGCTGTTTTGAAGTATTCTCGTATTTTAATGTATGCCGACGATTTTAAAATTTTTAAATCTATTGACAATACTATTGATGCTAACTTTTTACAGCTTGACCTTGACCATTTTTTTACGTGGTGCAATAAAAACTTCCTAGTCCTTAATTTAAGTAAATGTAATATTATAACTTATTCGCGTCGTTCTAATTTATTAAATATTTGTTATAACTTTAACTCAAATTTATTGACAAGAGTCGAGTCTGTCAGAGACCTTGGAGTGTTACTAGATCAGAAATTAACTTTTGAACCTCATCGAGAATTTGTAATAAATAACGCAACGAGAAAGCTAGCGCTAATCAAAAGATTCTCATCTGAACTATCAGATCCATATGCCATTTTATCTCTGTATAATGCATTCGTAAGACCTATTCTCGAATATGGATGTATTGTTTGGTCTCCTACGTGTATCACACATATTCTTAGACTTGAGCGTGTTCAAAAAAGATTCCTTAAATTTGTTTTGCGCAAACTACCGTGGCTTGACACATCGAATTTACCACCATACGAACAAAGACTGTCACTGTTGGGTTTAGCAACTCTGTCGAAGAGACGCGAAATTCTTCAGTGCATGTTCATATTCAAACTTTTGCAAAATGAAGTTGATGCTCCTAATTTGTTGCTAGAATTAGACATTAACACTAAACCGAGGAATACAAGAAACTTTAATTTCTTTTACGTTAAATTCGCAAGGACATCCTATGGGAAAAACGCACCGTTGTCGTTAATGTGTCATGCGTTTAACAAATATTTCAATTTCATTGATTTCAACTGCTCGTCAAGTGCATTAAAGAATCAATTGCTCTTACAATGATTATATATATTTTGTTTAACGATTAAAATGTCTATGAGGTTGCTCTGTAATGACTATATGTAAATAAATAAATAAAAGCTATTAAATGCTTTCACAAGCTAAGCCTTCGCATCTGTTTGTCTGTATTTTTGACTGTTTGTTTGTCAGGGTTAAATCTTGCAATCTAATTTTGATCCAGTTCCACTAATCCGATTGACTTGAAATTTTGTAGCTCCGATGACAATACAATATTTACAGTACTTCGTCCTTGTCCGCATAAGGGAAGGTCCTGTAAGGATAACTTGATTATCCTTTTTCTCAAATTTTCAAGGAAAAATCTCTTCCGAGGGTTTTTAGGGGCAATGAATCCGATTCTGGAGTCAATAAATCCGTAAGGATATCTCAAAAGCGAGGATACTATATATTCCAAGACTAAAAAGTATAAACAAGGGTGGCGAAAGACAGACGTCATTTTGGATATTTAGTCATACTAAAAAAAACCATTTTTTAAAAAAGCTTTCATTAAAAATATTTAAAAAAAAAATTTTTGGGCACTGTGTATTAGAAATAAAAGCGAGATAAAAGCATAAAAAAAAATTAAAAAAATATTGATCTCGCTTTTATTTCTTATCCACAGCGCCCAAAAAATTTAAAAAATCCGTTTCAGATAAAATTATGAGCATGTAATTTACATTTGTCTGTCGGTCTGAGATATCTTAAATAACCCGTTGACCTAGCGTTGACCTAGCGTTGACCTAGCGACTTGCAATTTTTTGTAAATGAGTTTTACAAAAATCGTAGTTTTCTAACGGCAGCTATGAGGGGTACTTCACATACAGAAAACTTTCAAGGTCTATCAATGTTCAAAAACAATGTTTATTGTTCAAAATGAGAGGAGACTAAAGTTTTAAGATTACATCACTTTTATAATCGCTTTACCTGCAACACCTCGCAGTGTTACTTTAAGTTTTTTTTTTATATTCCTGTTTCAAGGAGTTCAAAATTAAATTTAATCACCCTTTTTTAATCACACCACAATTTGGAATTAACTCAAAACATAACAAAAGCTATAATTGCCACTCTGGCAATTATTGGAGACCCGTATGGTGATATTCGTATCAAAATTCCACTTTGAAGTCAAACTTTGCAATAAGACTTTTTTAAATTTATTCCAATCGGATTTTGATGTATGGGAGATTTATGTAGAATCATATCCTAAATAACTTTTGTTCTTGGACTTTTGTGATAGGATGCACCGTTTTTGAGATATTTGTAAAAAACGTTTTCGTTCGTATGGGGGGTACCCTCCCTAATGGACCATTTTTGCCCATTAACGAACTTAGCCTCGCATTTTACGAAAAACGGATCTGTGCAAAATTTCAAATCTCTAACTCAATCCGTGCGCCCGCAATCCACGCCACAGACGGACAGACGGACGGACGGACGGACATGCAAAAATTAATTATTTTTATCATTCTAACACACTGGTGTAATTCATTTTTGTGTGTGATGACGGGATCTTGGCGTTACAAAGGGCAAGGCAAAGTTAGTATACCCTTGGGTTTACCATACGGGTATAAAAATAAAAGCTTTTAAAAAGGAATCAAAATTTTGTTGAAGATTTACTTCCCAATCGGTTTCAATGGCCTCCCTAGAAACCATTTGTAACCCTGGTTACAATGTAACTTCTCGAGCTTGGCAAAATTGGGTACATATTGGTTACTATGTAACTAGTTACCAAGTAACGTATGTGAAACTGCTATTTTGAAACTTATTTGCAACGTACTGAAGTTTATGGTTGTCTTGTCATACGGATGAAACCTTTCGGTTTGTAGTAAGGTGCACTGAAACCTACTCTCAACTTTGCTTTTACAGGTTACAAAGGAACGTTTCCGAAAAACTTATTTCGTAACCAAGTTAATGCCTTCGGCCGCCATATTCCCCATTGACATTTGATGCAAACGATTTCGCTTCGAGAATTAAATTTCTTATTTTTGGCTATTAACTGAAGAAAATTGCATAAAAATAGATAGGAGACATTTTTGAAGCAGCACGATTTTATTGGCATCAAAATTTCATTGCAAAGAAAAAATAAATTTGACCGGTAAAATAAAATTAAAGAATTTTTTTATTAAAAACAAAAAAATTTGATGGCCCATAAAATCTGTTAAAATTTCAGATCCAATATTGTCGAAAATTTTTAGTTGCAACTAAAATCACTGCATGCAATCGGAGGAAAATCCATTATAAAATAATACTCCACAAAAAGTTTCCATTAATTTATCGCCATTAGATTTTTCTTGTTCGCTTTCTGTTTACGTTTTTATTTGTTCATCTCTGTTCAGTCACCAATCTGTGTAAGCATTTGAGGGAGAAAGAAAACTCCGCTCGATGATTTGTGTGATGATGCAATGCCGTCAGATGACGCTCGCATAAAGCTTGAGGCAGCTAATTTTGTGTGTATAAGAGTGTATAAAAGTTTCAAATTGGTTTCATTGTAACGCATAATGAACAGTCGAAGTTACAGAGAAGTTTTTTTGTAACACAATAGAAACCAAAAAGTATAATATCGGTTTACTATAGTCACCTCGCTGTTACCTTAACTGTGTATAGGTGAGGTTACAAATGTAACATGGCGGTTCCGGTGACATAGCGGTATCGGAAAAGTTTCAGTCACGTTACAGAAACCAGTTTTCCAACTTTTGCATTTTGTAACCATAGTTTCAAACCGGTTACGTGACCGGATTGGGACCTCGTTGTGTTTCTTGGGCTATAGCTTACAAATCGGGAGGTGCTAAATTCAAGTTCCAGTAGAGACATGCGAGAAAAGTTTTTAATAATCAATATTAACTTTCAAAATACAAACATTTGTTTTTGTGACGTGAAATTTATTGATTTGTTTTGACTCCTCTAATAAGTTTGTTTAAAACCACAAAATTGTTAAAAATTCACACCCACAGGGAACCGCTGTGAACTCTTTAGCCCGGAGTTCGATTTTCTCCGACAGATACTGGACTACCTCAAACTCCACTTCGGTTCTTGAGTCTACAATAAAAATTTACACAAGGATAATTGTAACAATAATTAACTAGTCGGGGACATTTATTTAATTTCGAAGTTTTCTGATAGCTAAAATTCTGTATCACCAGGACCTTGCAATAAAGCTCTTAAGAGACATTAAAATTTCACCGATACGTCTCCTAAAAACTATAAAAATGTTTTCCATAAAAATGGCAAAGCACAACTTGGTATAAAAAATCACCGATCGCATTGTATACTCTATGTTTGATAATAAAAATTCTTCTCTTTGGATTCGCCATGTATCATGAGCTTTTTGCAAGGTTGATGTTTTGTATAAGCTTCAATTCAACTTTCATGCATAGTCCTACACTGCACATGGGGTACAAAAGTTATTTTTATTACTGGACATTTTGTTACAAGCAACAAGGGAACGTATCCCACTTGTTTTTGCCAACCATGAGGTTTATATTGAGCGTTCAAAGGAAAAAAAGGATAAAAATGAAATTTATGGTCAGCTGATAAGCAAAGTAACAAGTATATGAAACCCCTGTACATTCCTGCTAAATTCGAACCAAAGAAAATTCAAAAAAATTCCATCAAGGACACTATGTATAAGGTTACTTGGGTATGTTACCATAAAATAGGTAAAGATTTCTAACTGTAACTTTTTACTTTCTTGTAAATACATACATATATCACTGTAAACTGGATTGTTCTGGTCACCAACATGGAAGGTAGCTACCAAAAGATATTATTACATAAAATTCTTTGAAAGTAATGTATACTCGAGACTTTATAACCAAAATCAAAAAAAAAATACCGATATGAAATTTTCTAAGAAAGATATGTGGTGTATATAGCGTTGGTACAAAGTTAAATAAAAATGCGAACGTTAATCCTCATCTCGACTAGACATAAATTGAAATCTTTTCATAGCTTGTCATTGAAATGTCCCGTGCAGACAGCATTTCTCAGATTTTTTTTTTAACTTTTGGGCAAAAATGCTTGGAAAAATAGGTCTACAAATGTCATTTTGGCATGAAAAAAATTCCTATTTATGTCTAGTCGAGACGATGCTTTATAGCCATCTTGTTCCCAATTTCACAACTTTAGTGTCACAACGCATTATGTTTCGTCCGGTTTTTTACTTTCTTATACACAGTACGAAATACTTAATATTAAAAATATTGTTTCAAAAAACATTTTGACCTCGACGTTTTCCCTAAAAAAATTTCCTTCTAACAATCTGTTAGTTTGTTTTTATATTAGCCTGTGTACCAGATTTTTCTAAAGCAAACACGTAAAACGACTTTTGTCGAAAACGATACGAAAATCGCAATACGTGTGACTTTTTGAACCACAACCATGTAATTTTGCAGCCATGTTTGGTCCAGAATGGGACGTTCCTATCAACTTGTGGTAAAATGAAACTAACCGGAATTGACCATATCGCAATTTTTTATATTCAAAAATTCGGCTTTTGTAATTTATTAGTGAACTAGCTTGCAAACCCGCCGTTGCCGGGTAAAAGTTTTTTGCAAAAATTTTCTTGCGCCAAAAAAACAAAGAAATAATTTAAAAACTTCTGAAAAAAAAATCGTTATGCCTTCAGGACCTCCGGTTCGAATTTTAAAATTCTAACACCAGATTCGTGATCAGCGGCTCCGAAACCCCCTAATGCCATTTTTCCCCGGAAAAAAACGGGAAAAAGGATATTTGCGTTATACTTACTGGACCTTCCGTTTCTAATTTTGAAAATCTAACACCGGATTCGTGATCAGCGACCTACTGAGCAGGATTCATGGCGAAAATCACGGTTTAAAAACACCCAAACCCCCTTTAACACCCGTTTACCCCCTTAGTTGTAAAATTTCAGAAAACCGCGCCTTAGTGAGCGCCTACGTGATGGTTGGGACATACTGTGAAAGTTTCAAATTTCTAGCTTCACGGGTTTGGGCAGGACGTTGATGAGTCACTCAGTCCATCAATCAGGTTAAAGGATTATATAAAATTAGGGTGGATCGCGGCTCGAACAAAAAAAATAAATGTGGTAATGTGAACAGCGGCGGGTATGGAAAAGATGTGAATATATGTAAAAATGAAATATGCAAAAATGGAGGTCATTTTCAGTTTCCGCTTTTCATTTGAAATTTTGAAAATCTGCCATTAAACTAAAAATTCCAACTTTCACAAAACCAAGGAGGATTTCCAAAAAAGCTTGAATTAATTAACAAATAACAAAAAAAAACAAAAACAAAAAAATATTAAAAAAATTAAAACAAAACAAAGTTTGAAAAAATTAAAACAAAATAAAATTTTGAAAAAAAATCAACTAAATAAAAATAAAACAAAAAAAATTAAAATACAAAAAGGATTTCGAATTACAAATGCCTCTACGCGGCGAAATCTGGGTGATCACAGCAAAAGTGATTAGCGAAAATTTGTAAAATACATAGAAATTCACCTAGCGGATACACACCGTTATGCCAAATTTTCAAACGAAAAGCGGAAACTGAAGATGACCTCCGATCGAGCTAAAATTTTCCACAATTTGTTTTTATATCAATTCACAACTTTTCCACTCCCGCCGTTTCCGAAATCCGAGAAAAAAGAAAAGCGATCCACCCTAATATATATACAGGGTAAAGTATCCAGATCTGAGCCCCGGCACCAGTTCTGGGCACCCCTGTTAATTTTCCGGCTAAAACAAGAATTGTGCGCGATTGAGCCGACTAAACCACATTTCACAACCAATTATTCTTCGAATTCAATTCTTATTTCTATAAGTTACTAGGAGTACTTAGTTTAATACGGCGGGATCAGAACTGGATTTTGGGATAATTTCCACATTTACACATAATTCTGTTTTTATCCAAATTGTTGAGGAATATGTATATGTTAATTTAATTTAAACATTCCATACTTTCGACCAGTAAGTATAAGTATACGGAAGGCAAAGAAAAGATGGTATGAAGTGAAAAAAAGCTTAAGGGGGCTCAGATCTAGGTATTTTACCCTATATAGATTATGAATTTTTCAATATTTTCCTGCCAGAATTTTCTCTTTTACTTAACATATGTATCTGTTCCTCAGATATTATATGAGTGAATTATGGCATATTTCACGAAATTTTTAACGACCCCTAAATCGAATTAGCTGGTGAATTTCAGGCAACAAAATTAGCTGGCTAAAGGTGGGTTTAGAAACACGAGCATTTCATTTTTACTGGCAAAGTGAGTGAAATGCCAGATTTCTTATGACTTTTTCACCAAGTGGGAAAGGGACGGGAAACCACTCAGTAAAAATTTTACTGGAAATTTTGCTTGCATGTAGTGGTTTTACTATCCATAATTTTCGTCGACGATAGGAAAGTTATGGCAGTAAACAACAACAAACACATTGGACTTCCCCGCCCTGCCAGCAAAATGTTACCCCTGAATTATGGGGAATTATGGCAGCCAGCAAAAGTAAGGTTAAGTTCGATGTTTATTTGAAAGCTACGCATTTTAAATGGAAACGGGAGGTAATAATAATTATGTTATTAATTATAACATCACACAAAATGATTTTGTTAGGTGAAATTGAAGTGCCAACAAACGTATTGCTGCGAGAAGGTGATGTGCAGTGACAGTTCGCCATAAAGTGGAAGGGAAAGTACGTGTTAGACACTGATGTGATCGACTTTTTGCGCACGTAAATTTGAATTTCGCTATCCCGCTCACTTTGCCAGTAAAAATGAAAATGCTCGTGTTTCTAAACCCACCTTAACTCGATTTAGAGGCCACTAATATTTTCTTGAAACCCGTCATTGACATGTTTTTGTAAAAGGCTTCGATAGACTCTTTTGGATATTTGCAGTATACAAGTATAACACGATAAAAATTATCAAACTAGATGTGGTAATTTGAGGTTCTTAAATAATCACAGACTTAAAATATAAGTACTCTGAGTACTTGAGGTACTCTATTCGCAACGATCGCTTTGCATTCAGAAATCAGAAAAAGCGTCCGCTTGTTGAAGAAGTAGCTGTTTTTATGCGTCTTGCAGCTCTAGGAAGAAAGTGTCTGGCCGCACCAGAAAGCTGTAGTAGTTTCTCGAACTTTTCCAAAGGTGCTCGTGGCGGTAGAATGTTCTCTATTTGTTTAAAAGGTTCTATCATTGTTCTCTAGTGTTCGCCTGGCAACGATTTCGCTTCGAAAATTAAATTTCTTATTTCAGGCTAATAACTGAAGGAAATTGCATAAAAAGTGGACAGCAGACATTTTTGAAACAGCACAATTTTATTGGCATCAAAATTTCATTGCAAAAGGAAAAATGTATTTGACCGGTAAAATAAAATTAAAGAAATTTTTCGTTAAAAACTAAATAATTTGATGGCCCATTAAAATCTGTTTAAATTTCAGATCCAATATTGTCGAACATTTTTGATTGCAACTAAAATCACGACATTCAATTGGAGTAAAAGTCCATTATAAAATAATACTCCACAAAAAGTTTCCATTAATTTATCGCCATGTTTCTTGTTTGCTTTCTGTTTACGTTTTTATTTATTCATCTCTGTTTACTAACAAGCTAAGTCACAGATATCGTACTACTAGATCAAGCCATTTGCTATCTCAAATAGGCCACTGAAACGTCAAAAAGCTATGACGAAAAAAAGGGACAAAGCTAGTAATTCTGGGAAATTAAAATTCTGGAAAAAAATGCTTATGCAGGTCCTCGATGAAATATTATTCAATCCCTATACCGATTATTCATGTTAATATTCAGAGCTGCCACATACATTAATATGCAATTCCCTAAACCTGTGTATAAGTCTTATGAGTTCGACGTAAAACATATAATTCAAGTGTTATTGAGTTTGTTAATTCGAACATCTGACATCACTAAAGTTCGAAGAATAAATGAGACAACCATAGTCACGCTGTCCCATATTTTTGCTATGGAATTGTTCGAGTGCCGCGATCTAGTAGTACGATATCTGTGAGCTAAGTAACCATTCGAGGGAGAAAGAAAACCCGTTCGATGATTTGTGTGATATAATGCCGTCAGATGACGCTCGCATAAAGCTTGAGGCAACTAATTTTGTCCCTGCCGTCGTAATTGCGGCGCCGCAAACCGCTGAAAAGTGTTCCCCGCTATGGATGTCGTTGCGCGTCTCATTCGCACAACTACGATATGGCCGCGACATAAATTGCTTATCGCCGCGATTTGCATGGTGACGAAATATGAGGATAAACACGATATTTGCTGCTTAAAATGCTATTTGGGTATTGAATCTCTGATAGTGGCTTAACAGCCAACTATGCCGACAGGAAGGAAAGTAGAAATTTCTGTATATAAGTCAATTGAATAAACTTATTCTATTTGTGAATCTTACTGAAGGGTAAATGTTTTTTAATTGAACTGTTTATGACTTTTTTGTGAGGCACTGGTTTGGTTCTAGAATCAATTCTAGATGTTAATTCTAAAGGAATTGGTTTGGTTCTAGAATCGTGTCAATTTTAGAGCTCGTTCTTCACCCACGAGACTATTATTCGCTGTTGACCACAGAAAATGTTTACTATGAAAAATTTGGGCTTATAGGCAGAGTTCGAAATGCTCTCATATATCTATTCTTTCGTTCTTCTCCCAAGGAGCAATTGCAATCAAGGGAATATCAAAATCACTCTCTAGGGAACGAAATTCGGGAACGAAAAAAAACTTGTATAAAAAACCCGATATGTCGAAAACAACAGTCTTGGAACTTTAAATGATGTCATAGCATTTTCCAAGACCTAGAAAACGTAATAGCAATCATTGAATATGTTGAATACGCAAATGCCCTGTTCCAGATACGCCTGGGTACGGGATCAACGACGATATGATCAGATTCCTATTTTGAACACAAATTTTTCTCCGTATAGATGTCATATTTATTGTACAATCACCTGGCTAATTCAATTTAATTAAATAAATTTAATTAAATAACATAGTTATTGTACAATCACCTGACTAATTCAATTTAATTAAATAAATCGTATTTTAGCCTTTTTACTCGTACTTATATACAGTAGACTCGTGATTTAGTGACTACTCGAAATAATGAAACCTCGATGTAGTAGACACCATTTTTTTTTACATTGACTACTTTAAATAGTGAACACTCATTTTTTTCACTACTTGAAATAGTGAACAAAATTTCCATAATTCGAAGAAAACGGTAAATAAACCACACACAAAAGAAATTCTAACGGAATAAAAATCGCCAAACAAAGAGTTACTTTCCTTTTATGTACCAACACATCCGGAAACCACAAGTTAAAGCCTTTATTGATAGGTAACGCTAAAAATCCTCGATGCTTCAAACATTTTGATTTGCCTGTAAATTATGATTATTCTCAGAAAGCGTGGATAACTTCGGATATTTTTAGAAACTGGTTTCATAAAAATTTCATTCCTGAAGTGAGTGTAAATTTTTCGTTACAAAGTTTTTGCTATGCATTGTATTTGTCGCCGTTTCAGGTCAAAAATTTCTTCAGAAGGGAGAATTTACCATTCTTCTTTTGGATAACGTTTTTTGTCATCCAACTGCCGAAGAATTGAAAAGTGAAGACGGTTTAATTTCTGTGCTGTACATGCCACCAAATGTTACTGCACTTATTCTGAAAGCGACAGTGAATACCAAACAGAAATTTCCGAGGAAAAAATCACAGCACAGGCTGGTTTTCAAGCACTGAATGCGGCTTAACGTGAACACAGCCAAACAGTGTTAGCTTCAAAGATATCCTTGTGATAAAAAAAACTCGAAGAAATGTCTATCTTAAAAACACTGGAATCTAAAAGAAAACAAACGAAAGTTACGGATTTTTTATACCCGTATGGTGAAACCAAAGTCCGTCTGTCCGTCCATCCGTCCGTCCGTCTGTCCGTCCGCCCCTTTGTCCGTCTGTGGCGCGGATTGCGGGCGCACGGATTGAGCTAGAGACTTGAAATTTTGCGGAGACTCGTTTTTCGTAAAATGCAAGGCTAAGTTCGTTAATGGGCAAAAATGGACCATACGAACGAAAACGTTTTTTGCAAATATCTCAAAAACGGTGCATCTTATCAAAAATGTTCAAAAACAAGAGTTATTTAGGATATGATTCTATATAAAACTCCTATACATGAAAATCCGATTGGAATAAATTTTAAAAAAATCTGATTAGAAAGTGTGACTTCAAAGCAGAATTTTGATACAACCGTTCACTTAAATCACCATACGGGTTTTCAATAATTGCCAGATTGGCAATTATAGCTTCTGTTATGTTTTTACAATGTGAAAGATTAATAAAAAAAATGATTTCATATGAAATTTTTATGCTTCCCCCTTTCCCCGGTTTTGAAAATACATTCTTCAAACATGTAATGTATAGGCATGTGTAAATTTATTCAACTTGAAATAGTGAATAAATAGATATAGTGAACTGCCTCGGTTTTTTCGAGTTCACTAAATCGCGAGTCTACTGTATTTCAACAAGAAAGTATACCTATATTTTTGTATATGGACACATATTGACTAAATCTTATAAGAGATTTATGCAATATCATGACATTATTGAAAGTGAGGTCCGCAAATCCACAGCTCAGACACAAGACATAAAAGAAATTGGAAGATTTGAAAATCCATACAGAAATTTCTGAAAAATCCCCGATATTAAATATTAAAGGCAGCTTTTAAATATCTTTTGAGTATTTAAAATCATCTAATATATTTTTTCAGCCGAGTCGAAGCGAAAATGAAAGTCTCGAAATCAAAATTCATTTTACTAGAGTTAAAGCCGTTCAACGAAAAGTTCTACATATTTATACCCGTATGGTGAAACCAAAGGGTATATTAACTTTGCCTTACCGTTTGTAACGCCAAGATCCCGTCATCACACATAAAAATGAATTACACCAGTGTGTTTAGAATGATAAAAATAATTAATTTCTGCATGTCCGTCCGTCCGTCTGTCTGTCCGTCTGTCTGTCCGTCTGTCTGTCTGTCTGTCTGTCCGTCTGTCCGTCTGTCTGTGGCGCGGATTGCGGGCGCACGGATTGAGCTAGAGACTTGAAATTTTGCACAGATCCGTTTTTCGTAAAATGCGAGGCTAAGTTCGTTAATGGGCAAAAATGGACCAAAACGGTTTTACGAACGAAAACGGTTTTTGTGAATATCTCAAAAACGGTGCATCTTATCAAAAAAGTCCAAGAACAAAAGTTATTTAGGATATGATTCTACATAAAACTCCCATACATCAAAATCCGATTGGAATAAATTTTAAAAAATCTTATTGGAAAGTTTGAATTCAAAGTGGAATTTTGCTACAACTGTTCGAATTTTGATACGAATATCACCATACGGGTTTTCAATAATTGCCAGATTGGCAATTATAGCTTTTGTTATGTTTTTATCTTCCAAAGACATTTTTATTTAG
Organism: Chrysopilus asiliformis; assembly: GCA_964034945.1. Lineage (NCBI taxonomy): Eukaryota > Metazoa > Arthropoda > Insecta > Diptera > Rhagionidae > Chrysopilus > Chrysopilus asiliformis. Next base: position 57,545,218 of record OZ035960.1, read on the forward strand.
TTGCTTTTTATGTTTCTTAAACTTATTCTTGCTCATGAGAATAACTCTACATTAATTTTGGATTTTCTCAAAAATTTTGATACACCTACAGTACCCGCTTAAGAGCACATCATTATGTGCAGCTAAGCGGGGTGTGCTCTTATTCGATTTCTTTATAAAAGTAGCCATACTATGTGTGTTATACAGTGTAATGCAAGTTTATATGAATTTAAAAGAATAACATGTTTTTAAAGTGTACTAAAAAATTTTAAAAAAAATTTCACGTAGGGATTTGACTTCAAAAATGAAAACAAGATAAGAGTGTTGAGAGTTTCTGCATGTTAACTTTTATCTGGCTTTCAAATCTCTACGTAAAATTATTTTGCGATGGATACTTCGTTAGTTTGATTTGGACAAATTAGCGTCTGTCATTCCCCACTTTGTTATTGTTTTCTCATACCTGCATACTCACGCATTGAATTGTAATCGGGGTTACGTATGTGTGCAAAATTTGAAGTCAATCAAATGAGTAAAAGCGGGTCAAAATTAGATTACAAAATTTTACCCTCACATAAAAGCAGACAAATAACCTAAAAAGTGAAACGAACTAGGAACTTTTAATAAACACATAGGGTAGGAGCGGGCATGTTGAATTATCGGGCATGTTGAATTATTGCCAAATTTAAAAAAACTACTCAGTCAATTTTTTTGAAATTTTAGTATGTTGTTAGTACTGATGTCCTCTACTTGCCATAAAATTTTGACAGCGATACCTTATTTATATCGTAAGTGACAGGAATATGTGTGTTTTTGGCTCTAAAATTAAATATTAGACTATACAGTGATTGACCCATTTCTCATACAAATTTTTGTCAATCTGGAAATTTTTATACCCGTATGGTGAAACCAAAGGGTATATTAACTTTGCCTTACCGTTTGTAACGCCAAGATCCCGTCATCGCACAAAAAAATGAATTACACCAGTGTGTTTAGAATGATAAAAATATTTAATTTTTGCATGTCCGTCCGTCTGTCCGTCTGTCTGTCTGTCTGTCCGTCCGTCTGTCTGTCTGTCTGTCTGTCTGTCTGTCTGTCTGTCTGTCCGTCTGTCTGTAGCGCGGATTGCGGGCGCACGGATTGAGCTAGAGACTTGAAAGTTTGCACAGATCCGTTTTTCGTAAAATTTGAGGCTAAGTTCGTTAATGGCCAAAAATGGACCATTAGGGGGGGTACCCCCCATACGAACGAAATCGTTTTTTGTAAAAATCTCAAAAACGGTGCATCTTATCAAAAAAGTCCAAGAACAAAAGTTATTTAGGATATGATTCTACATAAAACTCCCATACATTAAAATCCGATTGGAATAAATTTTAAAAAATCTTATTGGAAAGTTTGACTTCAAATTGGAATTTTGGTATAACTGTTCGAATTTTGATACGAATATCACCATACGGGTCTCCAATGATTGCCAGATTGGCAATTATAGCTTTTGTTATGTTTTGTATTAAAAGTGTTGTGCAACACCTCTAGAATAAAAAAAACCTCGTGGGACATTCAAATTTATTGTTTTTGTGATTTTTCTAAGAGAAAATATCAAAATATCAGTTGTGGTCAACACAAAACTTTCTTCTACAAAATCTACGACCCTGCGCAATTTACGCTAGAGCCCTGTCGCGTTGTCAACCTAAGACGACCTCCCAATAAATTCTTGGTTTATTCAAAAATATCAAAAACGTACAAAATTTGAGATAACTTGAGAACGGTAAAAGATATCAATTTACGGTAAATTGCAAAAATGTAGAAAATGTTAACATCTTTAATTATTCTTTTAACTGATTTGTCGAAAAACCGTTAGTTTGCAAATTATTCGCAAACATATGATTCTTTACATATTAATGAAAATATCTCAATAACGGTAAAAGATAACGGATAACGGTAAAAGACAAAATTGTGCAGAATGCCATTCTCATTAATTCACTTCATACATTCAGTCAGCAAAAACCCGTTAGTTTTCGAGATAATCGCAAAAAACTGTTTTTTTGGAAATAACGGTTTATCTCGATAACAGGTGGAGATATCGAGTTATAGCTAAAGACAAAAGTGTGGGAAATTTTATTTTCTCCAAGTTTTGTCATACTTAAGGCCACTGAAAAACGCGTAGTTTGGGAGTAAATCGAGAAAAACGAAATTGCGATTTTTGAAAAACCGCCATTTTGGATACTTCCGGTTAACGGATTTCCACCAAAAGTTGATAGGATCGTCCCATTTCAGGACCCAACATGCCTATAAAATTTCATGGCGCTAGCTCTATTAGTTTTTGAGAAATCTTGTACACAGACTGACAGACAGACTGACAGACAGACTGACAGACAGACTGACAGACAGACAGACTGACAGACAGACTGACAGACTGACAGACAGAAAGACATTTTTTAAATATGACTCCAATCGACTCAGGAGTGTTCGGGAAATGTTTTTTAGGCAAAATTAAGAGGTCGAAATTTTTCATGAATACAATACTTTATTATACTCCGTAGAAGAAAGTAAAAAGTGGGTTGCGGGTAAGTTGAATAACGGCTTGGCGGGCAAGTTGAATCATTTTTTTCTTACGCATTTTTTGTTTTTTGACGTTTGTTTCACATTTTCTTTGTTCTTTTATCAATTTTTGTTTGTTTCTTGATGATTTTTTACATTTTTTATAAAAACGCAGCAGGAAAACAATCAAAAATTGGACAACAAAAAAAATGAAATAAGCCATTAACTAAATCGTAAATTTCATTGTTTTTTTCATATTTACATTATGTAGTGTATATTTCAATTTGTTTCTTAATAAAATACTTAAAAATAACGTTTTTTCATTCTTAAGTGTGGAAAATGTATGGAAAATTACAGTTATTCATCTTACCCGCACCACTTGTAAATCAGCGGGCATGTTGAATCACCCTTTAAATTGACCTGAAGGCCAGTTAATAATACATTTAAAAAAAAGTTCTTCTATGAAATGTAGTCAAGGTATCACTCTATCGAATGGCTTAACCATTGGAGCGATATGTGACTTTATGTGCGCGCTACAACCTAAATTCTAAAAAGTAATTCAACATGCCAGCTCCTACCCTACTTTTTTTTAATGTAGCTAAAAACTCTTCATTTATTAAAAAAAAATTAAAAAATACTTCTTGCATAACCAGCAAATTAAGAATGAACTGTTCAATGCTTGCATTGAGACAGGTGAACACTTTAGAAATGTCTTCTTAATATATAAACATAACAAAAGCTATAATTGCCAATCTGGCAATCATTGGAGACCCGTATGGTGATATTCGTATCAAAATTCGAACAGTTGTACCAAAATTCCACTTTGAAGTCAAACTTTCCAATAAGATTTTTTAAAATTTATTCCAATCGGATTTTGATGTATGGGAGTTTTATGTAGAATCATATCCTAAATAACTTTTGTTCTTCCACTTTTTTGATAAGATGTACCGTTTTTGAGATATTCGCAAAAAACGTTTTCGTTCGTATGGGGGGTACCCCCCCTAATGGTCCATTTTTGCCCACTAACGAACTTAGCCTCACATTTTACGAAAAACGAATCTGCGCAAAATTTCAAGTCTCTAGCTCAATCCGTGCGCCCGCAATCCGCGCCACAGACGGACAGACAGACAGACGGACAGACAGACAGACAGACGGACGGACGGACATGCTAAATTCAACTTTTTTCATCATTCTAAACACACTGGTGTAATTCATTTTTGTGTGCGATGACGAGATCTTGGCGTTACAAACGGTAAGGCAAAGTTAATATACCCTTTGGTTTCACCATACGGGTATAAAAATGGATGTTCGTTTGTCTGTCTGTTTATCTGTCTGTTTGAGATTACAAAACTCAAAAACTACTGGACCGATTTTTACGCGGTTTTTTGCAAAATGATCTGCGTTGCCAGGAGCAGGTTTTTACCTATGTTAGATTGTAAAAATTCAAAACGGAAGGTCCTGTAAGTATAACGCAAATATCCTTTTTCCCGTTTTTCCCGCGAAAATCGGCATTAGGGAGTTTCCGGGTCGCTGATCACGAATCCGGTGTTGGAATTTCAAAATTCTAAACGGAAGCTCCTATAATGATAACGTTTTTTTCCAAAAGTTTTAAGTTATTTATGGTTTTTTGGCATTCTGAAATTTATAAAAAAAAACTTTAAGCTGGCAACGAAGGGTCTGCTAGTAAACATATAAAGTGAGAATTCAAGCGTTTATGAATATTTTCAATTATTACTTCAAGTATTATTCGTACCCCCGACACAAGTTGAATAAATAAGACCACTAGATATTTTGCAGGAGTTTTCCAATTTTTCCTTAGCAAATTGAACGTTTTTGTCTTTACAAATAATTTGTCATATATTATTATCCTATTTAATCAATTGAGGCCAATTTATTGGTTCTATCTAATTATAAAAACACGACTTATATTGAATTTAAATATCTTATAATTTAATAATGTTATATTTTTTTGGCAATTAAAATCCTCCGTAAATTACAGGTACAGACAGAAATTTTGGTTATATGTAATAATGAAAACAAGGACTATAATATATTTGCAAGAATTTGCATATGAATTTTAATGAGAACGTTAAATTTTCCCACCTCGCTATCACATAACCGGGCCCTGAACTGGTTAACGATTATAATTGCGCTCATGTGGAAATTTAAGCACAATTATTATGGTGATTTATGTATGTACATGAAATTTCGTGTTTATCACTACTCACATTCATTTAATTAAAAATAAATTACTCCTAACTAAGTCTCTATCTATGTACATATATATAAAGAATACATTATTTTCATATTGAAATTGGATAGTAATATATATATTTACAAAGTACTGGAAGCAAATTTATAAAAATAGTTGATTAATTTGAATTTCTAGCCTTTACCCGAAAAAAATATTATACTGACCAGATTCCGTGGCACACCCAGTTATTTTGACAGAGAAGGCTGGAGATGAATTTTTTTTGGAAGGAATGTGATTTAACTTAAAATTATCAAAAAAAGGCACTGCCAGCGAATATCGTTACTATAAAAAAAATAATTTGTAGACGATTATATATATATGTATATTAGGGCGGGTCGATTTTTTTTCGACCAAGGGGTATAGCATATTCTGATTCTACACTAAATTCTAAGAAAAAATGCAAAAGAAACCATAGGTCAAAAATGAATTTTGATGTCCCCAAAATTGGATTGAAATTTCTCTTTTTAAATTATCGGGAAATGTATTTGTATTAGTTCGAATTTTTCGAAAACTATTTAACCAATCGACGTGCTGAGTACTACAAATAAAAGCTAAGGACATAATCTTTAAAATGGCGTTTATAATAATTTGATCGGAATTATAGTTTTGGGGAAATGGGGGTTTGATTAGAAAAAAAAAATTTTTTTTGTGAGTTTTACACCAACTCAAACTCGACTTGTATGGAGCTTGGAAATCACTTTTGTTTAACTTTTTTCATTCGGATGTAGTTAGGGACCTAAAAAAATCGACCCGTATTTTTTTGTTTGGGGTAGAAACGTTCGGTAGGCGGAGGGGGGGATTTCAAAGTCGGCGAAAAATCGACATGACAAAAACTTTAAAAATTTGTAACTTTTGAACGGCTTCACCGATTGAGATGATATTGAACATTTTGGAAAGGTAATTAAATTTCCTTTTCACAAAAAAATATTTGCTGACTCCCTCCCCCTCACCGTCATATTGCAAAATTCAATTTAGTGACAAAATTTAAAATATTTCGAGAACGACATTTTTTTTTCTTTTGAATTTTTTTCTGTAAATACCTACCATTATACCACACAAATTCGCTAAATAAATTTTGAGGGTAAATGCGTTTTTGATTTTTAAAAAAATTTCGAAAAAATCGAATACAAGAAAAATGTGTATATTTTACTGATTATACCCGTATGGTGAAACCAAAGGGTATATTAACTTTGCTTTACCGTTTGTAACGCCAAGATCCCGTCATCACACACAAAAATGAATTACACCAGTGTGTTTAGAATGATAAAAAAAATTGAATTTTGCATGTCCGTCCGTCTGTCTGTCCGTCTGTCCGTCTGTCTCTCTGTGGCGCGGATTGCGGGCGCACGAATTGAGCTAGAGACTTGAAATTTTGCGCAGATTCGTTTTTCGTAAAATGCGAGGCTAAGTTCGTTAATGGGCAAAAATAGACCATTAGGGGGGCACCCCCCATACGAACGAAATCGTTTTTTGAGAATATCTCAAAAACAGTGCATCTTATCAAAAAAGTCCAAGAACAAAAGTTATTTAGGATATGATTCTACATAAAACTCCCATATATCAAAATCCGATTGGAATAAATTTTAAAAAATCTTTTTGGAAAGTTTGACTTCAAAGTGGAATGTTGGTACAACGGTTCGAATTTTGATACGAATATCACCATACGGGTCTCCAATGATTGCCAGATTGGCAATTATAGCTTTTGTTATGTTTTTCGATTGGTTTTTATGTTTTATGTACATAATACAGTTACGCGGTTAATTGATCCAGCGTAATTCGAAACCGCGTAACTGGAGACTCAGGATTAGTGCAAAACAATACATGCCTATTATCTTTTTTATATAAATTACATTCATCTATAATTACAATATTTTCGTTTTAAATAATTAATTAAATAATTAATTTTTAATTTTTAAACAAATTCTTCATTTTTAAATAAATTTTTAATTAATTAAATAAATTTTTAATTAATTAAATAAATTTTTAATTAATTAAATAATAAAAATTGCTCCAAAATCGTACCGATAATAGGCATGTATTGTTTTGCACTAATCCTGAGTCTCCAGTTACGCGGTTTCGAATTACGCTGGATCAATTAACCGCGTAACTGTATTATGTACATAAAACAAAAAAACCAATCGTAAAACATAACAAAAGCTATAATTGCCAATCTGGCAATCATTGGAGACCCGTATGGTGATATTCGTATCAAAATTCGAACCGTTGTACCAACATTCCACTTTGAAGTCAAACTTTCCAAAAAGATTTTTTAAAATTTATTCCAATCGGATTTTGATATATGGGAGTTTTATGTAGAATCATATCCTAAATAACTTTTGTTCTTGGACTTTTTTGATAAGATGCACTGTTTTTGAGATATTCTCAAAAAACGATTTCGTTCGTATGGGGGGTGCCCCCCCTAATGGTCTATTTTTGCCCATTAACGAACTTAGCCTCGCATTTTACGAAAAACGAATCTGCGCAAAATTTCAAGTCTCTAGCTCAATTCGTGCGCCCGCAATCCGCGCCACAGAGAGACAGACGGACAGACGGACAGACAGACGGACGGACATGCAAAATTCAATTTTTTTTATCATTCTAAACACACTGGTGTAATTCATTTTTGTGTGTGATGACGGGATCTTGGCGTTACAAACGGTAAAGCAAAGTTAATATACCCTTTGGTTTCACCATACGGGTATAATCAGTAAAATATACACATTTTTCTTGTATTCGATTTTTTCGAAATTTTTTTAAAAATCAAAAACGCATTTACCCTCAAAATTTATTTAGCGAATTTGTGTGGTATAATGGTAGGTATTTACAGAAAAAAATTCAAAAGAAAAAAAAATGTCGTTCTCGAAATATTTTAAATTTTGTCACTAAATTGAATTTTGCAATATGACGGTGAGGGGGAGGGAGTCAGCAAATATTTTTTTGTGAAAAGGAAATTTAATTACCTTTCCAAAATGTTCAATATCATCTCAATCGGTGAAGCCGTTCAAAAGTTACAAATTTTTAAAGTTTTTGTCATGTCGATTTTTCGCCGACTTTGAAATCCCCCCCTCCGCCTACCGAACGTTTCTACCCCAAACAAAAAAATACGGGTCGATTTTTTTAGGTCCCTAACTACATCCGAATGAAAAAAGTTAAACAAAAGTGATTTCCAAGCTCCATACAAGTCGAGTTTGAGTTGGTGTAAAACTCACAAAAAAAATTTTTTTTTTCTAATCAAACCCCCATTTCCCCAAAACTATAATTCCGATCAAATTATTATAAACGCCATTTTAAAGATTATGTCCTTAGCTTTTATTTGTAGTACTCAGCACGTCGATTGGTTAAATAGTTTTCGAAAAATTCGAACTAATACAAATACATTTCCCGATAATTTAAAAAGAGAAATTTCAATCCAATTTTGGGGACATCAAAATTCATTTTTGACCTATGGTTTCTTTTGCATTTTTTCTTAGAATTTAGTGTAGAATAAGAATATACTATACCCTTTGGTGAAAATTTTTACCCCGAACAAATCGACCCGCCCTAATGTATATATTCTAAAACTAGAGGAAGAACATGTCTTGTCAGTTAGTCATCATCAGTCGATCGAAGAGAATCGTCATGGTGTCAATCGAATGCTAGGAAATAAAGATTAAATAAATAAGTGAAGGTGCGGTTAATTCGAGTTCCCGGAATATCCTCAATTTGCTACAAATTTATAAACTCTATATATTGGGATATCAAGTACTGTCAAATTTGAGTAACAGAAAAATTAAAATTGTTATTAAAATCTAATGTAATAAGTATTCTTATATTTGTAAATATGAAGTCGAAGCAATATCTGTATAATACTTGTCCATCTTAAACCAGATAATCATCAAAATGATGTACTATCATTTTCCTTCATACAAACTATTCTTGTGCCGATTTTATATTTACAAATATAGGAATACTCATTACGCTAGATTTCAATAGTGGTATTCTATTAAAATAATGGTATACTATTAAAATAGCCGTTATTGTCGTAAAATAGTTGTTAAAGTTGTTAAACTCACATTTTTTTCACTTATGCGATTTATCTTTTTGTAAACCCTCTAATTATGTCCATTAATCACAAAATCACTCAGAACACTAAGTACTACATATTCTAATCACTTGAACACCATTTTTTAACAATTTTTGTATTAATAAACAATTAACAAAAACTGTCAAATTTGAGCGAATTGCTAAACTCACTAGGTATATTTTTACTTATTTCAAATATTTTCCAAATTTAATATTTTACACCAAACGGTTAATGCCATAATAAATTGTCGTAAAGTGTTACCGTGTATTTTGTTGTTGTTTACAAAACTTTAAAAAATAATACTATTTTATACATAGTATAATAAAGTATGGTATTTATGGGAAAATCTGACATTTTGGAGGAAATATACCAAGTGGATTTTATTAAATTTTCAACTTATATGTCGTAAGTCCAGTTTGATGCAGCTACCTAAAAAAAAGAAATATTATTAGTAAATCACCGAAATTTAGATGAGAAGATATTACTTCCCTTCGAAGGAGCTCACCGAACCTTTCGTCTGTCTGTGTAATTGTTGGAGCACTTTCACTTCAAAATCCAAAACAATTTTTCACCTCGGTCCAATTCATCTAAATCTTTGATGCGGCAGCCACAACGTTTTTTTTTTTGATCTTCCCACAAGTTTTCCTAAAATTAAAACAGAAACATTAAATTAAAAAAATGTGTTCACTAGCAGTTTTAAAACACAATTTTTCATTATACCGAATGTATGCATTACAATACACAAAAGTATAAAACAACAACCACAAGATCTGGCATTTTGCAATATAACATAAAACACAGAATAAACATAAAATCTTTGATAATTCGTGACAACCAAAAATGCCGAATTTTACATTCTTCACTAGGTGAACATTTTGGCCAAATTTTGTTAAGCCTTTGATATGACAACATTTTGACCAATTGATTAAAACTAATAGACAGGACTATTTGCACCAACATTTAACATTTTCCCGACCCAAATTCTGCACTTTAACTACAAAAATTCACATTTTTTTCAATACGTCATAAAAATTACCATCCATTTCGAATTTGGGTTTTCTTTCTGATGTCATCAATTGGCAATGGTAAAGTCGATGCGATGGATCAAAACACAACAACAACAAAAGGGCAAAACAATTAACCGTAAGCAATAATCGCAGATAGCAAAGAAAGAGAATCCACAAATTGCCAATATCGATTATCATATCTGACCATCTCGATAGGTATCATGAGAGTTTTCATGATAATTTCATAATAATTTTTACTTTCTTCTACGGAGTATAATAAAGTATTGTATTCATAAAAAATTTCGACCTCTTAATTTTGCCTAAAAAACATTTCCCGATCACTCCTGAGTCGATTGGAGTCATATTTAAAAAATGTCTTTCTGTCTGTCAGTCTGTCAGTCTGTCAGTCTGTCAGTCTGTCAGTCTGTCAGTCTGTCAGTCTGTCAGTCTGTCAGTCTGTCAGTCTGTCAGTCTGTCAGTCTGTCAGTCTGTCAGTCTGTCAGTCTGTCAGTCTGTCAGTCTGTCAGTCTGTCAGTCTGTCAGTCTGTCAGTCTGTCAGTCTGTCAGTCTGTCAGTCTGTCAGTCTGTCAGTCTGTCAGTCTGTCAGTCTGTCAGTCTGTCAGTCTGTCAGTCTGTCAGTCTGTCAGTCTGTCAGTCTGTCAGTCTGTCAGTCTGTCAGTCTGTCAGTCTGTCAGTCTGTCAGTCTGTCAGTCTGTCAGTCTGTCAGTCTGTCAGTCTGTCAGTCTGTCAGTCTGTCAGTCTGTCAGTCTGTCAGTCTGTCAGTCTGTCAGTCTGTCAGTCTGTCAGTCTGTCAGTCTGTCAGTCTGTCAGTCTGTCAGTCTGTCAGTCTGTCAGTCTGTCAGTCTGTCAGTCTGTCAGTCTGTCAGTCTGTCAGTCTGTCAGTCTGTCAGTCTGTCAGTCTGTCAGTCTGTCAGTCTGTCAGTCTGTCAGTCTGTCAGTCTGTCAGTCTGTCAGTCTGTCAGTCTGTCAGTCTGTCAGTCTGTCAGTCTGTCAGTCTGTCAGTCTGTCAGTCTGTCAGTCTGTCAGTCTGTCAGTCTGTCAGTCTGTCAGTCTGTCAGTCTGTCAGTCTGTCAGTCTGTCAGTCTGTCAGTCTGTCAGTCTGTCAGTCTGTCAGTCTGTCAGTCTGTCAGTCTGTCAGTCTGTCAGTCTGTCAGTCTGTCAGTCTGTCAGTCTGTCAGTCTGTCAGTCTGTCAGTCTGTCAGTCTGTCAGTCTGTCAGTCTGTCAGTCTGTCAGTCTGTCAGTCTGTCAGTCTGTCAGTCTGTCAGTCTGTCAGTCTGTCAGTCTGTCAGTCTGTCAGTCTGTCAGTCTGTCAGTCTGTCAGTCTGTCAGTCTGTCAGTCTGTCAGTCTGTCAGTCTGTCAGTCTGTCAGTCTGTCAGTCTGTCAGTCTGTCAGTCTGTCAGTCTGTCAGTCTGTCAGTCTGTCAGTCTGTCAGTCTGTCAGTCTGTCAGTCTGTCAGTCTGTCAGTCTGTCAGTCTGTCAGTCTGTCAGTCTGTCAGTCTGTCAGTCTGTCAGTCTGTCAGTCTGTCAGTCTGTCAGTCTGTCAGTCTGTCAGTCTGTCAGTCTGTCAGTCTGTCAGTCTGTCAGTCTGTCAGTCTGTCAGTCTGTCAGTCTGTCAGTCTGTCAGTCTGTCAGTCTGTCAGTCTGTCAGTCTGTCAGTCTGTCAGTCTGTCAGTCTGTCAGTCTGTCAGTCTGTCAGTCTGTCAGTCTGTCAGTCTGTCAGTCTGTCAGTCTGTCAGTCTGTCAGTCTGTCAGTCTGTCAGTCTGTCAGTCTGTCAGTCTGTCAGTCTGTCAGTCTGTCAGTCTGTCAGTCTGTCAGTCTGTCAGTCTGTCAGTCTGTCAGTCTGTCAGTCTGTCAGTCTGTCAGTCTGTCAGTCTGTCAGTCTGTCAGTCTGTCAGTCTGTCAGTCTGTCAGTCTGTCAGTCTGTCAGTCTGTCAGTCTGTCAGTCTGTCAGTCTGTCAGTCTGTCAGTCTGTCAGTCTGTCAGTCTGTCAGTCTGTCAGTCTGTCAGTCTGTCAGTCTGTCAGTCTGTCAGTCTGTCAGTCTGTCAGTCTGTCAGTCTGTCAGTCTGTCAGTCTGTCAGTCTGTCAGTCTGTCAGTCTGTCAGTCTGTCAGTCTGTCAGTCTGTCAGTCTGTCAGTCTGTCAGTCTGTCAGTCTGTCAGTCTGTCAGTCTGTCAGTCTGTCAGTCTGTCAGTCTGTCAGTCTGTCAGTCTGTCAGTCTGTCAGTCTGTCAGTCTGTCAGTCTGTCAGTCTGTCAGTCTGTCAGTCTGTCAGTCTGTCAGTCTGTCAGTCTGTCAGTCTGTCAGTCTGTCAGTCTGTCAGTCTGTCAGTCTGTCAGTCTGTCAGTCTGTCAGTCTGTCAGTCTGTCAGTCTGTCAGTCTGTCAGTCTGTCAGTCTGTCAGTCTGTCAGTCTGTCAGTCTGTCAGTCTGTCAGTCTGTCAGTCTGTCAGTCTGTCAGTCTGTCAGTCTGTCAGTCTGTCAGTCTGTCAGTCTGTCAGTCTGTCAGTCTGTCAGTCTGTCAGTCTGTCAGTCTGTCAGTCTGTCAGTCTGTCAGTCTGTCAGTCTGTCAGTCTGTCAGTCTGTCAGTCTGTCAGTCTGTCAGTCTGTCAGTCTGTCAGTCTGTCAGTCTGTCAGTCTGTCAGTCTGTCAGTCTGTCAGTCTGTCAGTCTGTCAGTCTGTCAGTCTGTCAGTCTGTCAGTCTGTCAGTCTGTCAGTCTGTCAGTCTGTCAGTCTGTCAGTCTGTCAGTCTGTCAGTCTGTCAGTCTGTCAGTCTGTCAGTCTGTCAGTCTGTCAGTCTGTCAGTCTGTCAGTCTGTCAGTCTGTCAGTCTGTCAGTCTGTCAGTCTGTCAGTCTGTCAGTCTGTCAGTCTGTCAGTCTGTCAGTCTGTCAGTCTGTCAGTCTGTCAGTCTGTCAGTCTGTCAGTCTGTCAGTCTGTCAGTCTGTCAGTCTGTCAGTCTGTCAGTCTGTCAGTCTGTCAGTCTGTCAGTCTGTCAGTCTGTCAGTCTGTCAGTCTGTCAGTCTGTCAGTCTGTCAGTCTGTCAGTCTGTCAGTCTGTCAGTCTGTCAGTCTGTCAGTCTGTCAGTCTGTCAGTCTGTCAGTCTGTCAGTCTGTCAGTCTGTCAGTCTGTCAGTCTGTCAGTCTGTCAGTCTGTCAGTCTGTCAGTCTGTCAGTCTGTCAGTCTGTCAGTCTGTCAGTCTGTCAGTCTGTCAGTCTGTCAGTCTGTCAGTCTGTCAGTCTGTCAGTCTGTCAGTCTGTCAGTCTGTCAGTCTGTCAGTCTGTCAGTCTGTCAGTCTGTCAGTCTGTCAGTCTGTCAGTCTGTCAGTCTGTCAGTCTGTCAGTCTGTCAGTCTGTCAGTCTGTCAGTCTGTCAGTCTGTCAGTCTGTCAGTCTGTCAGTCTGTCAGTCTGTCAGTCTGTCAGTCTGTCAGTCTGTCAGTCTGTCAGTCTGTCAGTCTGTCAGTCTGTCAGTCTGTCAGTCTGTCAGTCTGTCAGTCTGTCAGTCTGTCAGTCTGTCAGTCTGTCAGTCTGTCAGTCTGTCAGTCTGTCAGTCTGTCAGTCTGTCAGTCTGTCAGTCTGTCAGTCTGTCAGTCTGTCAGTCTGTCAGTCTGTCAGTCTGTCAGTCTGTCAGTCTGTCAGTCTGTCAGTCTGTCAGTCTGTCAGTCTGTCAGTCTGTCAGTCTGTCAGTCTGTCAGTCTGTCAGTCTGTCAGTCTGTCAGTCTGTCAGTCTGTCAGTCTGTCAGTCTGTCAGTCTGTCAGTCTGTCAGTCTGTCAGTCTGTCAGTCTGTCAGTCTGTCAGTCTGTCAGTCTGTCAGTCTGTCAGTCTGTCAGTCTGTCAGTCTGTCAGTCTGTCAGTCTGTCAGTCTGTCAGTCTGTCAGTCTGTCAGTCTGTCAGTCTGTCAGTCTGTCAGTCTGTCAGTCTGTCAGTCTGTCAGTCTGTCAGTCTGTCAGTCTGTCAGTCTGTCAGTCTGTCAGTCTGTCAGTCTGTCAGTCTGTCAGTCTGTCAGTCTGTCAGTCTGTCAGTCTGTCAGTCTGTCAGTCTGTCAGTCTGTCAGTCTGTCAGTCTGTCAGTCTGTCAGTCTGTCAGTCTGTCAGTCTGTCAGTCTGTCAGTCTGTCAGTCTGTCAGTCTGTCAGTCTGTCAGTCTGTCAGTCTGTCAGTCTGTCAGTCTGTCAGTCTGTCAGTCTGTCAGTCTGTCAGTCTGTCAGTCTGTCAGTCTGTCAGTCTGTCAGTCTGTCAGTCTGTCAGTCTGTCAGTCTGTCAGTCTGTCAGTCTGTCAGTCTGTCAGTCTGTCAGTCTGTCAGTCTGTCAGTCTGTCAGTCTGTCAGTCTGTCAGTCTGTCAGTCTGTCAGTCTGTCAGTCTGTCAGTCTGTCAGTCTGTCAGTCTGTCAGTCTGTCAGTCTGTCAGTCTGTCAGTCTGTCAGTCTGTCAGTCTGTCAGTCTGTCAGTCTGTCAGTCTGTCAGTCTGTCAGTCTGTCAGTCTGTCAGTCTGTCAGTCTGTCAGTCTGTCAGTCTGTCAGTCTGTCAGTCTGTCAGTCTGTCAGTCTGTCAGTCTGTCAGTCTGTCAGTCTGTCAGTCTGTCAGTCTGTCAGTCTGTCAGTCTGTCAGTCTGTCAGTCTGTCAGTCTGTCAGTCTGTCAGTCTGTCAGTCTGTCAGTCTGTCAGTCTGTCAGTCTGTCAGTCTGTCAGTCTGTCAGTCTGTCAGTCTGTCAGTCTGTCAGTCTGTCAGTCTGTCAGTCTGTCAGTCTGTCAGTCTGTCAGTCTGTCAGTCTGTCAGTCTGTCAGTCTGTCAGTCTGTCAGTCTGTCAGTCTGTCAGTCTGTCAGTCTGTCAGTCTGTCAGTCTGTCAGTCTGTCAGTCTGTCAGTCTGTCAGTCTGTCAGTCTGTCAGTCTGTCAGTCTGTCAGTCTGTCAGTCTGTCAGTCTGTCAGTCTGTCAGTCTGTCAGTCTGTCAGTCTGTCAGTCTGTCAGTCTGTCAGTCTGTCAGTCTGTCAGTCTGTCAGTCTGTCAGTCTGTCAGTCTGTCAGTCTGTCAGTCTGTCAGTCTGTCAGTCTGTCAGTCTGTCAGTCTGTCAGTCTGTCAGTCTGTCAGTCTGTCAGTCTGTCAGTCTGTCAGTCTGTCAGTCTGTCAGTCTGTCAGTCTGTCAGTCTGTCAGTCTGTCAGTCTGTCAGTCTGTCAGTCTGTCAGTCTGTCAGTCTGTCAGTCTGTCAGTCTGTCAGTCTGTCAGTCTGTCAGTCTGTCAGTCTGTCAGTCTGTCAGTCTGTCAGTCTGTCAGTCTGTCAGTCTGTCAGTCTGTCAGTCTGTCAGTCTGTCAGTCTGTCAGTCTGTCAGTCTGTCAGTCTGTCAGTCTGTCAGTCTGTCAGTCTGTCAGTCTGTCAGTCTGTCAGTCTGTCAGTCTGTCAGTCTGTCAGTCTGTCAGTCTGTCAGTCTGTCAGTCTGTCAGTCTGTCAGTCTGTCAGTCTGTCAGTCTGTCAGTCTGTCAGTCTGTCAGTCTGTCAGTCTGTCAGTCTGTCAGTCTGTCAGTCTGTCAGTCTGTCAGTCTGTCAGTCTGTCAGTCTGTCAGTCTGTCAGTCTGTCAGTCTGTCAGTCTGTCAGTCTGTCAGTCTGTCAGTCTGTCAGTCTGTCAGTCTGTCAGTCTGTCAGTCTGTCAGTCTGTCAGTCTGTCAGTCTGTCAGTCTGTCAGTCTGTCAGTCTGTCAGTCTGTCAGTCTGTCAGTCTGTCAGTCTGTCAGTCTGTCAGTCTGTCAGTCTGTCAGTCTGTCAGTCTGTCAGTCTGTCAGTCTGTCAGTCTGTCAGTCTGTCAGTCTGTCAGTCTGTCAGTCTGTCAGTCTGTCAGTCTGTCAGTCTGTCAGTCTGTCAGTCTGTCAGTCTGTCAGTCTGTCAGTCTGTCAGTCTGTCAGTCTGTCAGTCTGTCAGTCTGTCAGTCTGTCAGTCTGTCAGTCTGTCAGTCTGTCAGTCTGTCAGTCTGTCAGTCTGTCAGTCTGTCAGTCTGTCAGTCTGTCAGTCTGTCAGTCTGTCAGTCTGTCAGTCTGTCAGTCTGTCAGTCTGTCAGTCTGTCAGTCTGTCAGTCTGTCAGTCTGTCAGTCTGTCAGTCTGTCAGTCTGTCAGTCTGTCAGTCTGTCAGTCTGTCAGTCTGTCAGTCTGTCAGTCTGTCAGTCTGTCAGTCTGTCAGTCTGTCAGTCTGTCAGTCTGTCAGTCTGTCAGTCTGTCAGTCTGTCAGTCTGTCAGTCTGTCAGTCTGTCAGTCTGTCAGTCTGTCAGTCTGTCAGTCTGTCAGTCTGTCAGTCTGTCAGTCTGTCAGTCTGTCAGTCTGTCAGTCTGTCAGTCTGTCAGTCTGTCAGTCTGTCAGTCTGTCAGTCTGTCAGTCTGTCAGCCTGTCAGCCTGTCAGCCTGTCAGCCTGTCAGCCTGTCAGCCTGTCAGCCTGTCAGCCTGTCAGCCTGTCAGCCTGTCAGCCTGTCAGCCTGTCAGCCTGTCAGCCTGTCAGCCTGTCAGCCTGTCAGCCTGTCAGCCTGTCAGCCTGTCAGCCTGTCAGCCTGTCAGCCTGTCAGCCTGTCAGCCTGTCAGCCTGTCAGCCTGTCAGCCTGTCAGCCTGTCAGCCTGTCAGCCTGTCAGCCTGTCAGCCTGTCAGCCTGTCAGCCTGTCAGCCTGTCAGCCTGTCAGCCTGTCAGCCTGTCAGCCTGTCAGCCTGTCAGCCTGTCAGCCTGTCAGCCTGTCAGCCTGTCAGCCTGTCAGCCTGTCAGCCTGTCAGCCTGTCAGCCTGTCAGCCTGTCAGCCTGTCAGCCTGTCAGCCTGTCAGCCTGTCAGCCTGTCAGCCTGTCAGCCTGTCAGCCTGTCAGCCTGTCAGCCTGTCAGCCTGTCAGCCTGTCAGCCTGTCAGCCTGTCAGCCTGTCAGCCTGTCAGCCTGTCAGCCTGTCAGCCTGTCAGCCTGTCAGCCTGTCAGCCTGTCAGCCTGTCAGCCTGTCAGCCTGTCAGCCTGTCAGCCTGTCAGCCTGTCAGCCTGTCAGCCTGTCAGCCTGTCAGCCTGTCAGCCTGTCAGCCTGTCAGCCTGTCAGCCTGTCAGCCTGTCAGCCTGTCAGCCTGTCAGCCTGTCAGCCTGTCAGCCTGTCAGCCTGTCAGCCTGTCAGCCTGTCAGCCTGTCAGCCTGTCAGCCTGTCAGCCTGTCAGCCTGTCAGCCTGTCAGCCTGTCAGCCTGTCAGCCTGTCAGCCTGTCAGCCTGTCAGCCTGTCAGCCTGTCAGCCTGTCAGCCTGTCAGCCTGTCAGCCTGTCAGCCTGTCAGCCTGTCAGCCTGTCAGCCTGTCAGCCTGTCAGCCTGTCAGCCTGTCAGCCTGTCAGCCTGTCAGCCTGTCAGCCTGTCAGCCTGTCAGCCTGTCAGCCTGTCAGCCTGTCAGCCTGTCAGCCTGTCAGCCTGTCAGCCTGTCAGCCTGTCAGCCTGTCAGCCTGTCAGCCTGTCAGCCTGTCAGCCTGTCAGCCTGTCAGCCTGTCAGCCTGTCAGCCTGTCAGCCTGTCAGCCTGTCAGCCTGTCAGCCTGTCAGCCTGTCAGCCTGTCAGCCTGTCAGCCTGTCAGCCTGTCAGCCTGTCAGCCTGTCAGCCTGTCAGCCTGTCAGCCTGTCAGCCTGTCAGCCTGTCAGCCTGTCAGCCTGTCAGCCTGTCAGCCTGTCAGCCTGTCAGCCTGTCAGCCTGTCAGCCTGTCAGCCTGTCAGCCTGTCAGCCTGTCAGCCTGTCAGCCTGTCAGCCTGTCAGCCTGTCAGCCTGTCAGCCTGTCAGCCTGTCAGCCTGTCAGCCTGTCAGCCTGTCAGCCTGTCAGCCTGTCAGCCTGTCAGCCTGTCAGCCTGTCAGCCTGTCAGCCTGTCAGCCTGTCAGCCTGTCAGCCTGTCAGCCTGTCAGCCTGTCAGCCTGTCAGCCTGTCAGCCTGTCAGCCTGTCAGCCTGTCAGCCTGTCAGCCTGGTCAGCCTGTCAGCCTGTCAGCCTGTCAGCCTGTCAGCCTGTCAGCCTGTCAGCCTGTCAGCCTGTCAGCCTGTCAGCCTGTCAGCCTGTCAGCCTGTCAGCCTGTCAGCCTGTCAGCCTGTCAGCCTGTCAGCCTGTCAGCCTGTCAGCCTGTCAGCCTGTCAGCCTGTCAGCCTGTCAGCCTGTCAGCCTGTCAGCCTGTCAGCCTGTCAGCCTGTCAGCCTGTCAGCCTGTCAGCCTGTCAGCCTGTCAGCCTGTCAGCCTGTCAGCCTGTCAGCCTGTCAGCCTGTCAGCCTGTCAGCCTGTCAGCCTGTCAGCCTGTCAGCCTGTCAGCCTGTCAGCCTGTCAGCCTGTCAGCCTGTCAGCCTGTCAGCCTGTCAGCCTGTCAGCCTGTCAGCCTGTCAGCCTGTCAGCCTGTCAGCCTGTCAGCCTGTCAGCCTGTCAGCCTGTCAGCCTGTCAGCCTGTCAGCCTGTCAGCCTGTCAGCCTGTCAGCCTGTCAGCCTGTCAGCCTGTCAGCCTGTCAGCCTGTCAGCCTGTCAGCCTGTCAGCCTGTCAGCCTGTCAGCCTGTCAGCCTGTCAGCCTGTCAGCCTGTCAGCCTGTCAGCCTGTCAGCCTGTCAGCCTGTCAGCCTGTCAGCCTGTCAGCCTGTCAGCCTGTCAGCCTGTCAGCCTGTCAGCCTGTCAGCCTGTCAGCCTGTCAGCCTGTCAGCCTGTCAGCCTGTCAGCCTGTCAGCCTGTCAGCCTGTCAGCCTGTCAGCCTGTCAGCCTGTCAGCCTGTCAGCCTGTCAGCCTGTCAGCCTGTCAGCCTGTCAGCCTGTCAGCCTGTCAGCCTGTCAGCCTGTCAGCCTGTCAGCCTGTCAGCCTGTCAGCCTGTCAGCCTGTCAGCCTGTCAGCCTGTCAGCCTGTCAGCCTGTCAGCCTGTCAGCCTGTCAGCCTGTCAGCCTGTCAGCCTGTCAGCCTGTCAGCCTGTCAGCCTGTCAGCCTGTCAGCCTGTCAGCCTGTCAGCCTGTCAGCCTGTCAGCCTGTCAGCCTGTCAGCCTGTCAGCCTGTCAGCCTGTCAGCCTGTCAGCCTGTCAGCCTGTCAGCCTGTCAGCCTGTCAGCCTGTCAGCCTGTCAGCCTGTCAGCCTGTCAGCCTGTCAGCCTGTCAGCCTGTCAGCCTGTCAGCCTGTCAGCCTGTCAGCCTGTCAGCCTGTCAGCCTGTCAGCCTGTCAGCCTGTCAGCCTGTCAGCCTGTCAGCCTGTCAGCCTGTCAGCCTGTCAGCCTGTCAGCCTGTCAGCCTGTCAGCCTGTCAGCCTGTCAGCCTGTCAGCCTGTCAGCCTGTCAGCCTGTCAGCCTGTCAGCCTGTCAGCCTGTCAGCCTGTCAGCCTGTCAGCCTGTCAGCCTGTCAGCCTGTCAGCCTGTCAGCCTGTCAGCCTGTCAGCCTGTCAGCCTGTCAGCCTGTCAGCCTGTCAGCCTGTCAGCCTGTCAGCCTGTCAGCCTGTCAGCCTGTCAGCCTGTCAGCCTGTCAGCCTGTCAGCCTGTCAGCCTGTCAGCCTGTCAGCCTGTCAGCCTGTCAGCCTGTCAGCCTGTCAGCCTGTCAGCCTGTCAGCCTGTCAGCCTGTCAGCCTGTCAGCCTGTCAGCCTGTCAGCCTGTCAGCCTGTCAGCCTGTCAGCCTGTCAGCCTGTCAGCCTGTCAGCCTGTCAGCCTGTCAGCCTGTCAGCCTGTCAGCCTGTCAGCCTGTCAGCCTGTCAGCCTGTCAGCCTGTCAGCCTGTCAGCCTGTCAGCCTGTCAGCCTGTCAGCCTGTCAGCCTGTCAGCCTGTCAGCCTGTCAGCCTGTCAGCCTGTCAGCCTGTCAGCCTGTCAGCCTGTCAGCCTGTCAGCCTGTCAGCCTGTCAGCCTGTCAGCCTGTCAGCCTGTCAGCCTGTCAGCCTGTCAGCCTGTCAGCCTGTCAGCCTGTCAGCCTGTCAGCCTGTCAGCCTGTCAGCCTGTCAGCCTGTCAGCCTGTCAGCCTGTCAGCCTGTCAGCCTGTCAGCCTGTCAGCCTGTCAGCCTGTCAGCCTGTCAGCCTGTCAGCCTGTCAGCCTGTCAGCCTGTCAGCCTGTCAGCCTGTCAGCCTGTCAGCCTGTCAGTCTGTCAGCCTGTCAGTCTGTCAGTCTGTCAGTCTGTCAGTCTGTCAGTCTGTCAGTCTGTCAGTCTGTCAGTCTGTCAGTCTGTCAGTCTGTCAGTCTGTCAGTCTGTCAGTCTGTCAGTCTGTCAGTCTGTCAGTCTGTCAGTCTGTCAGTCTGTCAGTCTGTCAGTCTGTCAGTCTGTCAGTCTGTCAGTCTGTCAGTCTGTCAGTCTGTCAGTCTGTCAGTCTGTCAGTCTGTCAGTCTGTCAGTCTGTCAGTCTGTCAGTCTGTCAGTCTGTCAGTCTGTCAGTCTGTCAGTCTGTCAGTCTGTCAGTCTGTCAGTCTGTCAGTCTGTCAGTCTGTCAGTCTGTCAGTCTGTCAGTCTGTCAGTCTGTCAGTCTGTCAGTCTGTCAGTCTGTCAGTCTGTCAGTCTGTCAGTCTGTCAGTCTGTCAGTCTGTCAGTCTGTCAGTCTGTCAGTCTGTCAGTCTGTCAGTCTGTCAGTCTGTCAGTCTGTCAGTCTGTCAGTCTGTCAGTCTGTCAGTCTGTCAGTCTGTCAGTCTGTCAGTCTGTCAGTCTGTCAGTCTGTCAGTCTGTCAGTCTGTCAGTCTGTCAGTCTGTCAGTCTGTCAGTCTGTCAGTCTGTCAGTCTGTCAGTCTGTCAGTCTGTCAGTCTGTCAGTCTGTCAGTCTGTCAGTCTGTCAGTCTGTCAGTCTGTCAGTCTGTCAGTCTGTCAGTCTGTCAGTCTGTCAGTCTGTCAGTCTGTCAGTCTGTCAGTCTGTCAGTCTGTCAGTCTGTCAGTCTGTCAGTCTGTCAGTCTGTCAGTCTGTCAGTCTGTCAGTCTGTCAGTCTGTCAGTCTGTCAGTCTGTCAGTCTGTCAGTCTGTCAGTCTGTCAGTCTGTCAGTCTGTCAGTCTGTCAGTCTGTCAGTCTGTCAGTCTGTCAGTCTGTCAGTCTGTCAGTCTGTCAGTCTGTCAGTCTGTCAGTCTGTCAGTCTGTCAGTCTGTCAGTCTGTCAGTCTGTCAGTCTGTCAGTCTGTCAGTCTGTCAGTCTGTCAGTCTGTCAGTCTGTCAGTCTGTCAGTCTGTCAGTCTGTCAGTCTGTCAGTCTGTCAGTCTGTCAGTCTGTCAGTCTGTCAGTCTGTCAGTCTGTCAGTCTGTCAGTCTGTCAGTCTGTCAGTCTGTCAGTCTGTCAGTCTGTCAGTCTGTCAGTCTGTCAGTCTGTCAGTCTGTCAGTCTGTCAGTCTGTCAGTCTGTCAGTCTGTCAGTCTGTCAGTCTGTCAGTCTGTCAGTCTGTCAGTCTGTCAGTCTGTCAGTCTGTCAGTCTGTCAGTCTGTCAGTCTGTCAGTCTGTCAGTCTGTCAGTCTGTCAGTCTGTCAGTCTGTCAGTCTGTCAGTCTGTCAGTCTGTCAGTCTGTCAGTCTGTCAGTCTGTCAGTCTGTCAGTCTGTCAGTCTGTCAGTCTGTCAGTCTGTCAGTCTGTCAGTCTGTCAGTCTGTCAGTCTGTCAGTCTGTCAGTCTGTCAGTCTGTCAGTCTGTCAGTCTGTCAGTCTGTCAGTCTGTCAGTCTGTCAGTCTGTCAGTCTGTCAGTCTGTCAGTCTGTCAGTCTGTCAGTCTGTCAGTCTGTCAGTCTGTCAGTCTGTCAGTCTGTCAGTCTGTCAGTCTGTCAGTCTGTCAGTCTGTCAGTCTGTCAGTCTGTCAGTCTGTCAGTCTGTCAGTCTGTCAGTCTGTCAGTCTGTCAGTCTGTCAGTCTGTCAGTCTGTCAGTCTGTCAGTCTGTCAGTCTGTCAGTCTGTCAGTCTGTCAGTCTGTCAGTCTGTCAGTCTGTCAGTCTGTCAGTCTGTCAGTCTGTCAGTCTGTCAGTCTGTCAGTCTGTCAGTCTGTCAGTCTGTCAGTCTGTCAGTCTGTCAGTCTGTCAGTCTGTCAGTCTGTCAGTCTGTCAGTCTGTCAGTCTGTCAGTCTGTCAGTCTGTCAGTCTGTCAGTCTGTCAGTCTGTCAGTCTGTCAGTCTGTCAGTCTGTCAGTCTGTCAGTCTGTCAGTCTGTCAGTCTGTCAGTCTGTCAGTCTGTCAGTCTGTCAGTCTGTCAGTCTGTCAGTCTGTCAGTCTGTCAGTCTGTCAGTCTGTCAGTCTGTCAGTCTGTCAGTCTGTCAGTCTGTCAGTCTGTCAGTCTGTCAGTCTGTCAGTCTGTCAGTCTGTCAGTCTGTCAGTCTGTCAGTCTGTCAGTCTGTCAGTCTGTCAGTCTGTCAGTCTGTCAGTCTGTCAGTCTGTCAGTCTGTCAGTCTGTCAGTCTGTCAGTCTGTCAGTCTGTCAGTCTGTCAGTCTGTCAGTCTGTCAGTCTGTCAGTCTGTCAGTCTGTCAGTCTGTCAGTCTGTCAGTCTGTCAGTCTGTCAGTCTGTCAGTCTGTCAGTCTGTCAGTCTGTCAGTCTGTCAGTCTGTCAGTCTGTCAGTCTGTCAGTCTGTCAGTCTGTCAGTCTGTCAGTCTGTCAGTCTGTCAGTCTGTCAGTCTGTCAGTCTGTCAGTCTGTCAGTCTGTCAGTCTGTCAGTCTGTCAGTCTGTCAGTCTGTCAGTCTGTCAGTCTGTCAGTCTGTCAGTCTGTCAGTCTGTCAGTCTGTCAGTCTGTCAGTCTGTCAGTCTGTCAGTCTGTCAGTCTGTCAGTCTGTCAGTCTGTCAGTCTGTCAGTCTGTCAGTCTGTCAGTCTGTCAGTCTGTCAGTCTGTCAGTCTGTCAGTCTGTCAGTCTGTCAGTCTGTCAGTCTGTCAGTCTGTCAGTCTGTCAGTCTGTCAGTCTGTCAGTCTGTCAGTCTGTCAGTCTGTCAGTCTGTCAGTCTGTCAGTCTGTCAGTCTGTCAGTCTGTCAGTCTGTCAGTCTGTCAGTCTGTCAGTCTGTCAGTCTGTCAGTCTGTCAGTCTGTCAGTCTGTCAGTCTGTCAGTCTGTCAGTCTGTCAGTCTGTCAGTCTGTCAGTCTGTCAGTCTGTCAGTCTGTCAGTCTGTCAGTCTGTCAGTCTGTCAGTCTGTCAGTCTGTCAGTCTGTCAGTCTGTCAGTCTGTCAGTCTGTCAGTCTGTCAGTCTGTCAGTCTGTCAGTCTGTCAGTCTGTCAGTCTGTCAGTCTGTCAGTCTGTCAGTCTGTCAGTCTGTCAGTCTGTCAGTCTGTCAGTCTGTCAGTCTGTCAGTCTGTCAGTCTGTCAGTCTGTCAGTCTGTCAGTCTGTCAGTCTGTCAGTCTGTCAGTCTGTCAGTCTGTCAGTCTGTCAGTCTGTCAGTCTGTCAGTCTGTCAGTCTGTCAGTCTGTCAGTCTGTCAGTCTGTCAGTCTGTCAGTCTGTCAGTCTGTCAGTCTGTCAGTCTGTCAGTCTGTCAGTCTGTCAGTCTGTCAGTCTGTCAGTCTGTCAGTCTGTCAGTCTGTCAGTCTGTCAGTCTGTCAGTCTGTCAGTCTGTCAGTCTGTCAGTCTGTCAGTCTGTCAGTCTGTCAGTCTGTCAGTCTGTCAGTCTGTCAGTCTGTCAGTCTGTCAGTCTGTCAGTCTGTCAGTCTGTCAGTCTGTCAGTCTGTCAGTCTGTCAGTCTGTCAGTCTGTCAGTCTGTCAGTCTGTCAGTCTGTCAGTCTGTCAGTCTGTCAGTCTGTCAGTCTGTCAGTCTGTCAGTCTGTCAGTCTGTCAGTCTGTCAGTCTGTCAGTCTGTCAGTCTGTCAGTCTGTCAGTCTGTCAGTCTGTCAGTCTGTCAGTCTGTCAGTCTGTCAGTCTGTCAGTCTGTCAGTCTGTCAGTCTGTCAGTCTGTCAGTCTGTCAGTCTGTCAGTCTGTCAGTCTGTCAGTCTGTCAGTCTGTCAGTCTGTCAGTCTGTCAGTCTGTCAGTCTGTCAGTCTGTCAGTCTGTCAGTCTGTCAGTCTGTCAGTCTGTCAGTCTGTCAGTCTGTCAGTCTGTCAGTCTGTCAGTCTGTCAGTCTGTCAGTCTGTCAGTCTGTCAGTCTGTCAGTCTGTCAGTCTGTCAGTCTGTCAGTCTGTCAGTCTGTCAGTCTGTCAGTCTGTCAGTCTGTCAGTCTGTCAGTCTGTCAGTCTGTCAGTCTGTCAGTCTGTCAGTCTGTCAGTCTGTCAGTCTGTCAGTCTGTCAGTCTGTCAGTCTGTCAGTCTGTCAGTCTGTCAGTCTGTCAGTCTGTCAGTCTGTCAGTCTGTCAGTCTGTCAGTCTGTCAGTCTGTCAGTCTGTCAGTCTGTCAGTCTGTCAGTCTGTCAGTCTGTCAGTCTGTCAGTCTGTCAGTCTGTCAGTCTGTCAGTCTGTCAGTCTGTCAGTCTGTCAGTCTGTCAGTCTGTCAGTCTGTCAGTCTGTCAGTCTGTCAGTCTGTCAGTCTGTCAGTCTGTCAGTCTGTCAGTCTGTCAGTCTGTCAGTCTGTCAGTCTGTCAGTCTGTCAGTCTGTCAGTCTGTCAGTCTGTCAGTCTGTCAGTCTGTCAGTCTGTCAGTCTGTCAGTCTGTCAGTCTGTCAGTCTGTCAGTCTGTCAGTCTGTCAGTCTGTCAGTCTGTCAGTCTGTCAGTCTGTCAGTCTGTCAGTCTGTCAGTCTGTCAGTCTGTCAGTCTGTCAGTCTGTCAGTCTGTCAGTCTGTCAGTCTGTCAGTCTGTCAGTCTGTCAGTCTGTCAGTCTGTCAGTCTGTCAGTCTGTCAGTCTGTCAGTCTGTCAGTCTGTCAGTCTGTCAGTCTGTCAGTCTGTCAGTCTGTCAGTCTGTCAGTCTGTCAGTCTGTCAGTCTGTCAGTCTGTCAGTCTGTCAGTCTGTCAGTCTGTCAGTCTGTCAGTCTGTCAGTCTGTCAGTCTGTCAGTCTGTCAGTCTGTCAGTCTGTCAGTCTGTCAGTCTGTCAGTCTGTCAGTCTGTCAGTCTGTCAGTCTGTCAGTCTGTCAGTCTGTCAGTCTGTCAGTCTGTCAGTCTGTCAGTCTGTCAGTCTGTCAGTCTGTCAGTCTGTCAGTCTGTCAGTCTGTCAGTCTGTCAGTCTGTCAGTCTGTCAGTCTGTCAGTCTGTCAGTCTGTCAGTCTGTCAGTCTGTCAGTCTGTCAGTCTGTCAGTCTGTCAGTCTGTCAGTCTGTCAGTCTGTCAGTCTGTCAGTCTGTCAGTCTGTCAGTCTGTCAGTCTGTCAGTCTGTCAGTCTGTCAGTCTGTCAGTCTGTCAGTCTGTCAGTCTGTCAGTCTGTCAGTCTGTCAGTCTGTCAGTCTGTCAGTCTGTCAGTCTGTCAGTCTGTCAGTCTGTCAGTCTGTCAGTCTGTCAGTCTGTCAGTCTGTCAGTCTGTCAGTCTGTCAGTCTGTCAGTCTGTCAGTCTGTCAGTCTGTCAGTCTGTCAGTCTGTCAGTCTGTCAGTCTGTCAGTCTGTCAGTCTGTCAGTCTGTCAGTCTGTCAGTCTGTCAGTCTGTCAGTCTGTCAGTCTGTCAGTCTGTCAGTCTGTCAGTCTGTCAGTCTGTCAGTCTGTCAGTCTGTCAGTCTGTCAGTCTGTCAGTCTGTCAGTCTGTCAGTCTGTCAGTCTGTCAGTCTGTCAGTCTGTCAGTCTGTCAGTCTGTCAGTCTGTCAGTCTGTCAGTCTGTCAGTCTGTCAGTCTGTCAGTCTGTCAGTCTGTCAGTCTGTCAGTCTGTCAGTCTGTCAGTCTGTCAGTCTGTCAGTCTGTCAGTCTGTCAGTCTGTCAGTCTGTCAGTCTGTCAGTCTGTCAGTCTGTCAGTCTGTCAGTCTGTCAGTCTGTCAGTCTGTCAGTCTGTCAGTCTGTCAGTCTGTCAGTCTGTCAGTCTGTCAGTCTGTCAGTCTGTCAGTCTGTCAGTCTGTCAGTCTGTCAGTCTGTCAGTCTGTCAGTCTGTCAGTCTGTCAGTCTGTCAGTCTGTCAGTCTGTCAGTCTGTCAGTCTGTCAGTCTGTCAGTCTGTCAGTCTGTCAGTCTGTCAGTCTGTCAGTCTGTCAGTCTGTCAGTCTGTCAGTCTGTCAGTCTGTCAGTCTGTCAGTCTGTCAGTCTGTCAGTCTGTCAGTCTGTCAGTCTGTCAGTCTGTCAGTCTGTCAGTCTGTCAGTCTGTCAGTCTGTCAGTCTGTCAGTCTGTCAGTCTGTCAGTCTGTCAGTCTGTCAGTCTGTCAGTCTGTCAGTCTGTCAGTCTGTCAGTCTGTCAGTCTGTCAGTCTGTCAGTCTGTCAGTCTGTCAGTCTGTCAGTCTGTCAGTCTGTCAGTCTGTCAGTCTGTCAGTCTGTCAGTCTGTCAGTCTGTCAGTCTGTCAGTCTGTCAGTCTGTCAGTCTGTCAGTCTGTCAGTCTGTCAGTCTGTCAGTCTGTCAGTCTGTCAGTCTGTCAGTCTGTCAGTCTGTCAGTCTGTCAGTCTGTCAGTCTGTCAGTCTGTCAGTCTGTCAGTCTGTCAGTCTGTCAGTCTGTCAGTCTGTCAGTCTGTCAGTCTGTCAGTCTGTCAGTCTGTCAGTCTGTCAGTCTGTCAGTCTGTCAGTCTGTCAGTCTGTCAGTCTGTCAGTCTGTCAGTCTGTCAGTCTGTCAGTCTGTCAGTCTGTCAGTCTGTCAGTCTGTCAGTCTGTCAGTCTGTCAGTCTGTCAGTCTGTCAGTCTGTCAGTCTGTCAGTCTGTCAGTCTGTCAGTCTGTCAGTCTGTCAGTCTGTCAGTCTGTCAGTCTGTCAGTCTGTCAGTCTGTCAGTCTGTCAGTCTGTCAGTCTGTCAGTCTGTCAGTCTGTCAGTCTGTCAGTCTGTCAGTCTGTCAGTCTGTCAGTCTGTCAGTCTGTCAGTCTGTCAGTCTGTCAGTCTGTCAGTCTGTCAGTCTGTCAGTCTGTCAGTCTGTCAGTCTGTCAGTCTGTCAGTCTGTCAGTCTGTCAGTCTGTCAGTCTGTCAGTCTGTCAGTCTGTCAGTCTGTCAGTCTGTCAGTCTGTCAGTCTGTCAGTCTGTCAGTCTGTCAGTCTGTCAGTCTGTCAGTCTGTCAGTCTGTCAGTCTGTCAGTCTGTCAGTCTGTCAGTCTGTCAGTCTGTCAGTCTGTCAGTCTGTCAGTCTGTCAGTCTGTCAGTCTGTCAGTCTGTCAGTCTGTCAGTCTGTCAGTCTGTCAGTCTGTCAGTCTGTCAGTCTGTCAGTCTGTCAGTCTGTCAGTCTGTCAGTCTGTCAGTCTGTCAGTCTGTCAGTCTGTCAGTCTGTCAGTCTGTCAGTCTGTCAGTCTGTCAGTCTGTCAGTCTGTCAGTCTGTCAGTCTGTCAGTCTGTCAGTCTGTCAGTCTGTCAGTCTGTCAGTCTGTCAGTCTGTCAGTCTGTCAGTCTGTCAGTCTGTCAGTCTGTCAGTCTGTCAGTCTGTCAGTCTGTCAGTCTGTCAGTCTGTCAGTCTGTCAGTCTGTCAGTCTGTCAGTCTGTCAGTCTGTCAGTCTGTCAGTCTGTCAGTCTGTCAGTCTGTCAGTCTGTCAGTCTGTCAGTCTGTCAGTCTGTCAGTCTGTCAGTCTGTCAGTCTGTCAGTCTGTCAGTCTGTCAGTCTGTCAGTCTGTCAGTCTGTCAGTCTGTCAGTCTGTCAGTCTGTCAGTCTGTCAGTCTGTCAGTCTGTCAGTCTGTCAGTCTGTCAGTCTGTCAGTCTGTCAGTCTGTCAGTCTGTCAGTCTGTCAGTCTGTCAGTCTGTCAGTCTGTCAGTCTGTCAGTCTGTCAGTCTGTCAGTCTGTCAGTCTGTCAGTCTGTCAGTCTGTCAGTCTGTCAGTCTGTCAGTCTGTCAGTCTGTCAGTCTGTCAGTCTGTCAGTCTGTCAGTCTGTCAGTCTGTCAGTCTGTCAGTCTGTCAGTCTGTCAGTCTGTCAGTCTGTCAGTCTGTCAGTCTGTCAGTCTGTCAGTCTGTCAGTCTGTCAGTCTGTCAGTCTGTCAGTCTGTCAGTCTGTCAGTCTGTCAGTCTGTCAGTCTGTCAGTCTGTCAGTCTGTCAGTCTGTCAGTCTGTCAGTCTGTCAGTCTGTCAGTCTGTCAGTCTGTCAGTCTGTCAGTCTGTCAGTCTGTCAGTCTGTCAGTCTGTCAGTCTGTCAGTCTGTCAGTCTGTCAGTCTGTCAGTCTGTCAGTCTGTCAGTCTGTCAGTCTGTCAGTCTGTCAGTCTGTCAGTCTGTCAGTCTGTCAGTCTGTCAGTCTGTCAGTCTGTCAGTCTGTCAGTCTGTCAGTCTGTCAGTCTGTCAGTCTGTCAGTCTGTCAGTCTGTCAGTCTGTCAGTCTGTCAGTCTGTCAGTCTGTCAGTCTGTCAGTCTGTCAGTCTGTCAGTCTGTCAGTCTGTCAGTCTGTCAGTCTGTCAGTCTGTCAGTCTGTCAGTCTGTCAGTCTGTCAGTCTGTCAGTCTGTCAGTCTGTCAGTCTGTCAGTCTGTCAGTCTGTCAGTCTGTCAGTCTGTCAGTCTGTCAGTCTGTCAGTCTGTCAGTCTGTCAGTCTGTCAGTCTGTCAGTCTGTCAGTCTGTCAGTCTGTCAGTCTGTCAGTCTGTCAGTCTGTCAGTCTGTCAGTCTGTCAGTCTGTCAGTCTGTCAGTCTGTCAGTCTGTCAGTCTGTCAGTCTGTCAGTCTGTCAGTCTGTCAGTCTGTCAGTCTGTCAGTCTGTCAGTCTGTCAGTCTGTCAGTCTGTCAGTCTGTCAGTCTGTCAGTCTGTCAGTCTGTCAGTCTGTCAGTCTGTCAGTCTGTCAGTCTGTCAGTCTGTCAGTCTGTCAGTCTGTCAGTCTGTCAGTCTGTCAGTCTGTCAGTCTGTCAGTCTGTCAGTCTGTCAGTCTGTCAGTCTGTCAGTCTGTCAGTCTGTCAGTCTGTCAGTCTGTCAGTCTGTCAGTCTGTCAGTGTGTCAGTGTGTCAGTGTGTCAGTCTGTCAGTCTGTCAGTCTGTCAGTCTGTCAGTCTGTCAGTCTGTCAGTCTGTCAGTCTTTTTTTTTTTTTTTTTTTTTTTTTTGTTAGGCAGGTGGAAACCTTCAAAAGGCTCCGGACTATCCGGGAGTGTGGGATTCTTACCCACTAAAACCACCTTCCTGCCGGTCTCCATACCGCTGTTCCTCCCTGGAACTACCGTTAAGTATTACATCGGGGAGGCGGTTTGAGTACTTTCCTCACTCTACGTTCTAGGCTCTCTGCTCTTCCTCGTTAATTCCGCGGCCTGCAACTCCCTGTGTATTCTAGCAATTATGCTTGAATGTATTCTAGCAATTATGCTTGAAATTGTGTCCCATGCATCTTTGGATTTTAACATCTCCGTCACAAGCGTGTCTGGGCTTACGCACGTTTTTGTGAACCTATCCATTTCTGTTCTCACCGCCTCAAAGCGTTTGCATTTGAATAAGACATGTTCGGGATCTTCAATTTCTCCCTCACATTCTGGACACCATGGTGAGTCGTCCTGCCCGATTCTATGCAGATAGCCACGATAGCCGCCGTGGCCCGTTAAGAATTGGGTTAAGTAGTAGTTTATCTCTCCGTGTTTTCGATTTAACCATAATTCTATATTAGGAATCAACCTGTACGTCCAGCGCGCTTTGTCCGATTTTTCCCATCTTTCTTGCCAGTATAACAGAGAGGGGTGGTTTTCTCTGTCGAGGTTCTCTGTTTCGCCTTCAACGTCCTGCCTTTTGGCAATAAATCTTCTTTTCGCATCTTCTGCTATTAAGTCTATTGGCATCATGCCAGCTATCACCCATGCCGCTTCACTAGAGACTGTTCTGTATGCGCTTATAACTCTAAGAGCGCTTAGCCTGTACACCTTATCCAGCCGGCTTTTATTAATCTTTGTTCTCAATGCTTCTGCCCAAATCGGGGAACCGTACAGGAGCACTGAGCTTACGACTCTGGACAAGAGGAGTCTCTTACTGCTTCTTGGACCTCCAATGTTTGGTAGCATTATTGAAAGAGCCGAATGGACTTTCGCTGCCTTCTCGCTCGTGTAGTCTAAATGTGCTCTGAAGTTCAATTTCTCGTCGATCATAATTCCCAAGTATTTAATGGCTTCTTTCGAGGTTATGGTGTGCTTTCCGACCGTGATTTTCGCCTTTTCCTTCGCCCGTTGTCTGTTGATCAGAACTGCTTCTGTTTTGTGCTCTGCTAGCACTAACCCCACTGACTCTAACCATTCTCCGACTATGGCAATAGCCTCATTGGCGATCCGTTCCAATTCGTCGAGGAATTTGGCAACTACCACTATCGCGATGTCGTCGGCGAATCCTACTACTTTCACTCCCTCAAACGTGCTTAGTTTTAGGATGCCATCATACATGATGTTCCAGAGTACCGGTCCCAGCACTGAGCCTTAAGTCTGTCAGTCTGTCAGTCTGTCAGTCTGTCAGTCTGTCAGTCTGTCAGTCTGTCAGTCTGTCAGTCTGTCAGTCTGTCAGTCTGTCAGTCTGTCAGTCTGTCAGTCTGTCAGTCTGTCAGTCTGTCAGTCTGTCAGTCTGTCAGTCTGTCAGTCTGTCAGTCTGTCAGTCTGTCAGTCTGTCAGTCTGTCAGTCTGTCAGTCTGTCAGTCTGTCAGTCTGTCAGTCTGTCAGTCTGTCAGTCTGTCAGTCTGTCAGTCTGTCAGTCTGTCAGTCTGTCAGTCTGTCAGTCTGTCAGTCTGTCAGTCTGTCAGTCTGTCAGTCTGTCAGTCTGTCAGTCTGTCAGTCTGTCAGTCTGTCAGTCTGTCAGTCTGTCAGTCTGTCAGTCTGTCAGTCTGTCAGTCTGTCAGTCTGTCAGTCTGTCAGTCTGTCAGTCTGTCAGTCTGTCAGTCTGTCAGTCTGTCAGTCTGTCAGTCTGTCAGTCTGTCAGTCTGTCAGTCTGTCAGTCTGTCAGTCTGTCAGTCTGTCAGTCTGTCAGTCTGTCAGTCTGTCAGTCTGTCAGTCTGTCAGTCTGTCAGTCTGTCAGTCTGTCAGTCTGTCAGTCTGTCAGTCTGTCAGTCTGTCAGTCTGTCAGTCTGTCAGTCTGTCAGTCTGTCAGTCTGTCAGTCTGTCAGTCTGTCAGTCTGTCAGTCTGTCAGTCTGTCAGTCTGTCAGTCTGTCAGTCTGTCAGTCTGTCAGTCTAGTCTGTCAGTCTGTCAGTCTGTCAGTCTGTCAGTCTGTCAGTCTGTCAGTCTGTCAGTCTGTCAGTCTGTCAGTCTGTCAGTCTGTCAGTCTGTCAGTCTGTCAGTCTGTCAGTCTGTCAGTCTGTCAGTCTGTCAGTCTGTCAGTCTGTCAGTCAGTCGTCAGTCTGTCAGTCTGTCAGTCTGTCAGTCTGTCAGTCTGTCAGTCTGTCAGTCTGTCAGTCTGTCAGTCTGTCAGTCTGTCAGTCTGTCAGTCTGTCAGTCTGTCAGTCTGTCAGTCTGTCAGTCTGTCAGTCTGTCAGTCTGTCAGTCTGTCAGTCTGTCAGTCTGTCAGTCTGTCAGTCTGTCAGTCTGTCAGTCTGTCAGTCTGTCAGTCTGTCAGTCTGTCAGTCTGTCAGTCTGTCAGTCTGTCAGTCTGTCAGTCTGTCAGTCTGTCAGTCTGTCAGTCTGTCAGTCTGTCAGTCTGTCAGTCTGTCAGTCTGTCAGTCTGTCAGTCTGTCAGTCTGTCAGTCTGTCAGTCTGTCAGTCTGTCAGTCTGTCAGTCTGTCAGTCTGTCAGTCTGTCAGTCTGTCAGTCTGTCAGTCTGTCAGTCTGTCAGTCTGTCAGTCTGTCAGTCTGTCAGTCTGTCAGTCTGTCAGTCTGTCAGTCTGTCAGTCTGTCAGTCTGTCAGTCTGTCAGTCTGTCAGTCTGTCAGTCTGTCAGTCTGTCAGTCTGTCAGTCTGTCAGTCTGTCAGTCTGTCAGTCTGTCAGTCTGTCAGTCTGTCAGTCTGTCAGTCTGTCAGTCTGTCAGTCTGTCAGTCTGTCAGTCTGTCAGTCTGTCAGTCTGTCAGTCTGTCAGTCTGTCAGTCTGTCAGTCTGTCAGTCTGTCAGTCTGTCAGTCTGTCAGTCTGTCAGTCTGTCAGTCTGTCAGTCTGTCAGTCTGTCAGTCTGTCAGTCTGTCAGTCTGTCAGTCTGTCAGTCTGTCAGTCTGTCAGTCTGTCAGTCTGTCAGTCTGTCAGTCTGTCAGTCTGTCAGTCTGTCAGTCTGTCAGTCTGTCAGTCTGTCAGTCTGTCAGTCTGTCAGTCTGTCAGTCTGTCAGTCTGTCAGTCTGTCAGTCTGTCAGTCTGTCAGTCTGTCAGTCTGTCAGTCTGTCAGTCTGTCAGTCTGTCAGTCTGTCAGTCTGTCAGTCTGTCAGTCTGTCAGTCTGTCAGTCTGTCAGTCTGTCAGTCTGTCAGTCTGTCAGTCTGTCAGTCTGTCAGTCTGTCAGTCTGTCAGTCTGTCAGTCTGTCAGTCTGTCAGTCTGTCAGTCTGTCAGTCTGTCAGTCTGTCAGTCTGTCAGTCTGTCAGTCTGTCAGTCTGTCAGTCTGTCAGTCTGTCAGTCTGTCAGTCTGTCAGTCTGTCAGTCTGTCAGTCTGTCAGTCTGTCAGTCTGTCAGTCTGTCAGTCTGTCAGTCTGTCAGTCTGTCAGTCTGTCAGTCTGTCAGTCTGTCAGTCTGTCAGTCTGTCAGTCTGTCAGTCTGTCAGTCTGTCAGTCTGTCAGTCTGTCAGTCTGTCAGTCTGTCAGTCTGTCAGTCTGTCAGTCTGTCAGTCTGTCAGTCTGTCAGTCTGTCAGTCTGTCAGTCTGTCAGTCTGTCAGTCTGTCAGTCTGTCAGTCTGTCAGTCTGTCAGTCTGTCAGTCTGTCAGTCTGTCAGTCTGTCAGTCTGTCAGTCTGTCAGTCTGTCAGTCTGTCAGTCTGTCAGTCTGTCAGTCTGTCAGTCTGTCAGTCTGTCAGTCTGTCAGTCTGTCAGTCTGTCAGTCTGTCAGTCTGTCAGTCTGTCAGTCTGTCAGTCTGTCAGTCTGTCAGTCTGTCAGTCTGTCAGTCTGTCAGTCTGTCAGTCTGTCAGTCTGTCAGTCTGTCAGTCTGTCAGTCTGTCAGTCTGTCAGTCTGTCAGTCTGTCAGTCTGTCAGTCTGTCAGTCTGTCAGTCTGTCAGTCTGTCAGTCTGTCAGTCTGTCAGTCTGTCAGTCTGTCAGTCTGTCAGTCTGTCAGTCTGTCAGTCTGTCAGTCTGTCAGTCTGTCAGTCTGTCAGTCTGTCAGTCTGTCAGTCTGTCAGTCTGTCAGTCTGTCAGTCTGTCAGTCTGTCAGTCTGTCAGTCTGTCAGTCTGTCAGTCTGTCAGTCTGTCAGTCTGTCAGTCTGTCAGTCTGTCAGTCTGTCAGTCTGTCAGTCTGTCAGTCTGTCAGTCTGTCAGTCTGTCAGTCTGTCAGTCTGTCAGTCTGTCAGTCTGTCAGTCTGTCAGTCTGTCAGTCTGTCAGTCTGTCAGTCTGTCAGTCTGTCAGTCTGTCAGTCTGTCAGTCTGTCAGTCTGTCAGTCTGTCAGTCTGTCAGTCTGTCAGTCTGTCAGTCTGTCAGTCTGTCAGTCTGTCAGTCTGTCAGTCTGTCAGTCTGTCAGTCTGTCAGTCTGTCAGTCTGTCAGTCTGTCAGTCTGTCAGTCTGTCAGTCTGTCAGTCTGTCAGTCTGTCAGTCTGTCAGTCTGTCAGTCTGTCAGTCTGTCAGTCTGTCAGTCTGTCAGTCTGTCAGTCTGTCAGTCTGTCAGTCTGTCAGTCTGTCAGTCTGTCAGTCTGTCAGTCTGTCAGTCTGTCAGTCTGTCAGTCTGTCAGTCTGTCAGTCTGTCAGTCTGTCAGTCTGTCAGTCTGTCAGTCTGTCAGTCTGTCAGTCTGTCAGTCTGTCAGTCTGTCAGTCTGTCAGTCTGTCAGTCTGTCAGTCTGTCAGTCTGTCAGTCTGTCAGTCTGTCAGTCTGTCAGTCTGTCAGTCTGTCAGTCTGTCAGTCTGTCAGTCTGTCAGTCTGTCAGTCTGTCAGTCTGTCAGTCTGTCAGTCTGTCAGTCTGTCAGTCTGTCAGTCTGTCAGTCTGTCAGTCTGTCAGTCTGTCAGTCTGTCAGTCTGTCAGTCTGTCAGTCTGTCAGTCTGTCAGTCTGTCAGTCTGTCAGTCTGTCAGTCTGTCAGTCTGTCAGTCTGTCAGTCTGTCAGTCTGTCAGTCTGTCAGTCTGTCAGTCTGTCAGTCTGTCAGTCTGTCAGTCTGTCAGTCTGTCAGTCTGTCAGTCTGTCAGTCTGTCAGTCTGTCAGTCTGTCAGTCTGTCAGTCTGTCAGTCTGTCAGTCTGTCAGTCTGTCAGTCTGTCAGTCTGTCAGTCTGTCAGTCTGTCAGTCTGTCAGTCTGTCAGTCTGTCAGTCTGTCAGTCTGTCAGTCTGTCAGTCTGTCAGTCTGTCAGTCTGTCAGTCTGTCAGTCTGTCAGTCTGTCAGTCTGTCAGTCTGTCAGTCTGTCAGTCTGTCAGTCTGTCAGTCTGTCAGTCTGTCAGTCTGTCAGTCTGTCAGTCTGTCAGTCTGTCAGTCTGTCAGTCTGTCAGTCTGTCAGTCTGTCAGTCTGTCAGTCTGTCAGTCTGTCAGTCTGTCAGTCTGTCAGTCTGTCAGTCTGTCAGTCTGTCAGTCTGTCAGTCTGTCAGTCTGTCAGTCTGTCAGTCTGTCAGTCTGTCAGTCTGTCAGTCTGTCAGTCTGTCAGTCTGTCAGTCTGTCAGTCTGTCAGTCTGTCAGTCTGTCAGTCTGTCAGTCTGTCAGTCTGTCAGTCTGTCAGTCTGTCAGTCTGTCAGTCTGTCAGTCTGTCAGTCTGTCAGTCTGTCAGTCTGTCAGTCTGTCAGTCTGTCAGTCTGTCAGTCTGTCAGTCTGTCAGTCTGTCAGTCTGTCAGTCTGTCAGTCTGTCAGTCTGTCAGTCTGTCAGTCTGTCAGTCTGTCAGTCTGTCAGTCTGTCAGTCTGTCAGTCTGTCAGTCTGTCAGTCTGTCAGTCTGTCAGTCTGTCAGTCTGTCAGTCTGTCAGTCTGTCAGTCTGTCAGTCTGTCAGTCTGTCAGTCTGTCAGTCTGTCAGTCTGTCAGTCTGTCAGTCTGTCAGTCTGTCAGTCTGTCAGTCTGTCAGTCTGTCAGTCTGTCAGTCTGTCAGTCTGTCAGTCTGTCAGTCTGTCAGTCTGTCAGTCTGTCAGTCTGTCAGTCTGTCAGTCTGTCAGTCTGTCAGTCTGTCAGTCTGTCAGTCTGTCAGTCTGTCAGTCTGTCAGTCTGTCAGTCTGTCAGTCTGTCAGTCTGTCAGTCTGTCAGTCTGTCAGTCTGTCAGTCTGTCAGTCTGTCAGTCTGTCAGTCTGTCAGTCTGTCAGTCTGTCAGTCTGTCAGTCTGTCAGTCTGTCAGTCTGTCAGTCTGTCAGTCTGTCAGTCTGTCAGTCTGTCAGTCTGTCAGTCTGTCAGTCTGTCAGTCTGTCAGTCTGTCAGTCTGTCAGTCTGTCAGTCTGTCAGTCTGTCAGTCTGTCAGTCTGTCAGTCTGTCAGTCTGTCAGTCTGTCAGTCTGTCAGTCTGTCAGTCTGTCAGTCTGTCAGTCTGTCAGTCTGTCAGTCTGTCAGTCTGTCAGTCTGTCAGTCTGTCAGTCTGTCAGTCTGTCAGTCTGTCAGTCTGTCAGTCTGTCAGTCTGTCAGTCTGTCAGTCTGTCAGTCTGTCAGTCTGTCAGTCTGTCAGTCTGTCAGTCTGTCAGTCTGTCAGTCTGTCAGTCTGTCAGTCTGTCAGTCTGTCAGTCTGTCAGTCTGTCAGTCTGTCAGTCTGTCAGTCTGTCAGTCTGTCAGTCTGTCAGTCTGTCAGTCTGTCAGTCTGTCAGTCTGTCAGTCTGTCAGTCTGTCAGTCTGTCAGTCTGTCAGTCTGTCAGTCTGTCAGTCTGTCAGTCTGTCAGTCTGTCAGTCTGTCAGTCTGTCAGTCTGTCAGTCTGTCAGTCTGTCAGTCTGTCAGTCTGTCAGTCTGTCAGTCTGTCAGTCTGTCAGTCTGTCAGTCTGTCAGTCTGTCAGTCTGTCAGTCTGTCAGTCTGTCAGTCTGTCAGTCTGTCAGTCTGTCAGTCTGTCAGTCTGTCAGTCTGTCAGTCTGTCAGTCTGTCAGTCTGTCAGTCTGTCAGTCTGTCAGTCTGTCAGTCTGTCAGTCTGTCAGTCTGTCAGTCTGTCAGTCTGTCAGTCTGTCAGTGTGTCAGTGTGTCAGTGTGTCAGTCTGTCAGTCTGTCAGTCTGTCAGTCTGTCAGTCTGTCAGTCTGTCAGTCTGTCAGTCTGTCAGTCTGTCAGTCTGTCAGTCTGTCAGTCTTTTTTTTTTTTTTTTTTTTTTTTTTTTTTTGTTAGGCAGGTGGAAACCTTCAAAAGGCTCCGGACTATCCGGGAGTGTGGGATTCTTACCCACTAAAACCACCTTCCTGCCGGTCTCCATACCGCTGTTCCTCCCTGGAACTACCGTTAAGTATTACATCGGGGAGGCGGTTTGAGTACTTTCCTCACTCTACGTTCTAGGCTCTCTGCTCTTCCTCGTTAATTCCGCGGCCTGCAACTCCCTGTGTATTCTAGCAATTATGCTTGAAATTGTGTCCCATGCATCTTTGGATTTTAACATCTCCGTCACAAGCGTGTCTGGGCTTACGCACGTTTTTGTGAACCTATCCATTTCTGTTCTCACCGCCTCAAAGCGTTTGCATTTGAATAAGACATGTTCGGGATCTTCAATTTCTCCCTCACATTCTGGACACCATGGTGAGTCGTCCTGCCCGATTCTATGCAGATAGCCACGATAGCCGCCGTGGCCCGTTAAGAATTGGGTTAAGTAGTAGTTTATCTCTCCGTGTTTTCGATTTAACCATAATTCTATATTAGGAATCAACCTGTACGTCCAGCGCGCTTTGTCCGATTTTTCCCATCTTTCTTGCCAGTATAACAGAGAGGGGTGGTTTTCTCTGTCGAGGTTCTCTGTTTCGCCTTCAACGTCCTGCCTTTTGGCAATAAATCTTCTTTTCGCATCTTCTGCTATTAAGTCTATTGGCATCATGCCAGCTATCACCCATGCCGCTTCACTAGAGACTGTTCTGTATGCGCTTATAACTCTAAGAGCGCTTAGCCTGTACACCTTATCCAGCCGGCTTTTATTAATCTTTGTTCTCAATGCTTCTGCCCAAATCGGGGAACCGTACAGGAGCACTGAGCTTACGACTCTGGACAAGAGGAGTCTCTTACTGCTTCTTGGACCTCCAATGTTTGGTAGCATTATTGAAAGAGCCGAATGGACTTTCGCTGCCTTCTCGCTCGTGTAGTCTAAATGTGCTCTGAAGTTCAATTTCTCGTCGATCATAATTCCCAAGTATTTAATGGCTTCTTTCGAGGTTATGGTGTGCTTTCCGACCGTGATTTTCGCCTTTTCCTTCGCCCGTTGTCTGTTGATCAGAACTGCTTCTGTTTTGTGCTCTGCTAGCACTAACCCCACTGACTCTAACCATTCTCCGACT
The DNA here is from genome assembly GCA_964034945.1 of Chrysopilus asiliformis. Taxonomy (NCBI): domain Eukaryota; kingdom Metazoa; phylum Arthropoda; class Insecta; order Diptera; family Rhagionidae; genus Chrysopilus; species Chrysopilus asiliformis. Next base: position 57,582,307 of record OZ035960.1, read on the forward strand.
ATGGCAATAGCCTCATTGGCGATCCGTTCCAATTCGTCGAGGAATTTGGCAACTACCACTATCGCGATGTCGTCGGCGAATCCTACTACTTTCACTCCCTCAAACGTGCTTAGTTTTAGGATGCCATCATACATGATGTTCCAGAGTACCGGTCCCAGCACTGAGCCTTAATTCTGTCAGTCTGTCAGTCTGTCAGTCTGTCAGTCTGTCAGTCTGTCAGTCTGTCAGTCTGTCAGTCTGTCAGTCTGTCAGTCTGTCAGTCTGTCAGTCTGTCAGTCTGTCAGTCTGTCAGTCTGTCAGTCTGTCAGTCTGTCTGTCAGTCTGTCAGTCTGTCAGTCTGTCAGTCTGTCAGTCTGTCAGTCTGTCAGTCTGTCAGTCTGTCAGTCTGTCAGTCTGTCAGTCTGTCAGTCTGTCAGTCTGTCAGTCTGTCAGTCTGTCAGTCTGTCAGTCTGTCAGTCTGTCAGTCTGTCAGTCTGTCAGTCTGTCAGTCTGTCAGTCTGTCAGTCTGTCAGTCTGTCAGTCTGTCAGTCTGTCAGTCTGTCAGTCTGTCAGTCTGTCAGTCTGTCAGTCTGTCAGTCTGTCAGTCTGTCAGTCTGTCAGTCTGTCAGTCTGTCAGTCTGTCAGTCTGTCAGTCTGTCAGTCTGTCAGTCTGTCAGTCTGTCAGTCTGTCAGTCTGTCAGTCTGTCAGTCTGTCAGTCTGTCAGTCTGTCAGTCTGTCAGTCTGTCAGTCTGTCAGTCTGTCAGTCTGTCAGTCTGTCAGTCTGTCAGTCTGTCAGTCTGTCAGTCTGTCAGTCTGTCAGTCTGTCAGTCTGTCAGTCTGTCAGTCTGTCAGTCTGTCAGTCTGTCAGTCTGTCAGTCTGTCAGTCTGTCAGTCTGTCAGTCTGTCAGTCTGTCAGTCTGTCAGTCTGTCAGTCTGTCAGTCTGTCAGTCTGTCAGTCTGTCAGTCTGTCAGTCTGTCAGTCTGTCAGTCTGTCAGTCTGTCAGTCTGTCAGTCTGTCAGTCTGTCAGTCTGTCAGTCTGTCAGTCTGTCAGTCTGTCAGTCTGTCAGTCTGTCAGTCTGTCAGTCTGTCAGTCTGTCAGTCTGTCAGTCTGTCAGTCTGTCAGTCTGTCAGTCTGTCAGTCTGTCAGTCTGTCAGTCTGTCAGTCTGTCAGTCTGTCAGTCTGTCAGTCTGTCAGTCTGTCAGTCTGTCAGTCTGTCAGTCTGTCAGTCTGTCAGTCTGTCAGTCTGTCAGTCTGTCAGTCTGTCAGTCTGTCAGTCTGTCAGTCTGTCAGTCTGTCAGTCTGTCAGTCTGTCAGTCTGTCAGTCTGTCAGTCTGTCAGTCTGTCAGTCTGTCAGTCTGTCAGTCTGTCAGTCTGTCAGTCTGTCAGTCTGTCAGTCTGTCAGTCTGTCAGTCTGTCAGTCTGTCAGTCTGTCAGTCTGTCAGTCTGTCAGTCTGTCAGTCTGTCAGTCTGTCAGTCTGTCAGTCTGTCAGTCTGTCAGTCTGTCAGTCTGTCAGTCTGTCAGTCTGTCAGTCTGTCAGTCTGTCAGTCTGTCAGTCTGTCAGTCTGTCAGTCTGTCAGTCTGTCAGTCTGTCAGTCTGTCAGTCTGTCAGTCTGTCAGTCTGTCAGTCTGTCAGTCTGTCAGTCTGTCAGTCTGTCAGTCTGTCAGTCTGTCAGTCTGTCAGTCTGTCAGTCTGTCAGTCTGTCAGTCTGTCAGTCTGTCAGTCTGTCAGTCTGTCAGTCTGTCAGTCTGTCAGTCTGTCAGTCTGTCAGTCTGTCAGTCTGTCAGTCTGTCAGTCTGTCAGTCTGTCAGTCTGTCAGTCTGTCAGTCTGTCAGTCTGTCAGTCTGTCAGTCTGTCAGTCTGTCAGTCTGTCAGTCTGTCAGTCTGTCAGTCTGTCAGTCTGTCAGTCTGTCAGTCTGTCAGTCTGTCAGTCTGTCAGTCTGTCAGTCTGTCAGTCTGTCAGTCTGTCAGTCTGTCAGTCTGTCAGTCTGTCAGTCTGTCAGTCTGTCAGTCTGTCAGTCTGTCAGTCTGTCAGTCTGTCAGTCTGTCAGTCTGTCAGTCTGTCAGTCTGTCAGTCTGTCAGTCTGTCAGTCTGTCAGTCTGTCAGTCTGTCAGTCTGTCAGTCTGTCAGTCTGTCAGTCTGTCAGTCTGTCAGTCTGTCAGTCTGTCAGTCTGTCAGTCTGTCAGTCTGTCAGTCTGTCAGTCTGTCAGTCTGTCAGTCTGTCAGTCTGTCAGTCTGTCAGTCTGTCAGTCTGTCAGTCTGTCAGTCTGTCAGTCTGTCAGTCTGTCAGTCTGTCAGTCTGTCAGTCTGTCAGTCTGTCAGTCTGTCAGTCTGTCAGTCTGTCAGTCTGTCAGTCTGTCAGTCTGTCAGTCTGTCAGTCTGTCAGTCTGTCAGTCTGTCAGTCTGTCAGTCTGTCAGTCTGTCAGTCTGTCAGTCTGTCAGTCTGTCAGTCTGTCAGTCTGTCAGTCTGTCAGTCTGTCAGTCTGTCAGTCTGTCAGTCTGTCAGTCTGTCAGTCTGTCAGTCTGTCAGTCTGTCAGTCTGTCAGTCTGTCAGTCTGTCAGTCTGTCAGTCTGTCAGTCTGTCAGTCTGTCAGTCTGTCAGTCTGTCAGTCTGTCAGTCTGTCAGTCTGTCAGTCTGTCAGTCTGTCAGTCTGTCAGTCTGTCAGTCTGTCAGTCTGTCAGTCTGTCAGTCTGTCAGTCTGTCAGTCTGTCAGTCTGTCAGTCTGTCAGTCTGTCAGTCTGTCAGTCTGTCAGTCTGTCAGTCTGTCAGTCTGTCAGTCTGTCAGTCTGTCAGTCTGTCAGTCTGTCAGTCTGTCAGTCTGTCAGTCTGTCAGTCTGTCAGTCTGTCAGTCTGTCAGTCTGTCAGTCTGTCAGTCTGTCAGTCTGTCAGTCTGTCAGTCTGTCAGTCTGTCAGTCTGTCAGTCTGTCAGTCTGTCAGTCTGTCAGTCTGTCAGTCTGTCAGTCTGTCAGTCTGTCAGTCTGTCAGTCTGTCAGTCTGTCAGTCTGTCAGTCTGTCAGTCTGTCAGTCTGTCAGTCTGTCAGTCTGTCAGTCTGTCAGTCTGTCAGTCTGTCAGTCTGTCAGTCTGTCAGTCTGTCAGTCTGTCAGTCTGTCAGTCTGTCAGTCTGTCAGTCTGTCAGTCTGTCAGTCTGTCAGTCTGTCAGTCTGTCAGTCTGTCAGTCTGTCAGTCTGTCAGTCTGTCAGTCTGTCAGTCTGTCAGTCTGTCAGTCTGTCAGTCTGTCAGTCTGTCAGTCTGTCAGTCTGTCAGTCTGTCAGTCTGTCAGTCTGTCAGTCTGTCAGTCTGTCAGTCTGTCAGTCTGTCAGTCTGTCAGTCTGTCAGTCTGTCAGTCTGTCAGTCTGTCAGTCTGTCAGTCTGTCAGTCTGTCAGTCTGTCAGTCTGTCAGTCTGTCAGTCTGTCAGTCTGTCAGTCTGTCAGTCTGTCAGTCTGTCAGTCTGTCAGTCTGTCAGTCTGTCAGTCTGTCAGTCTGTCAGTCTGTCAGTCTGTCAGTCTGTCAGTCTGTCAGTCTGTCAGTCTGTCAGTCTGTCAGTCTGTCAGTCTGTCAGTCTGTCAGTCTGTCAGTCTGTCAGTCTGTCAGTCTGTCAGTCTGTCAGTCTGTCAGTCTGTCAGTCTGTCAGTCTGTCAGTCTGTCAGTCTGTCAGTCTGTCAGTCTGTCAGTCTGTCAGTCTGTCAGTCTGTCAGTCTGTCAGTCTGTCAGTCTGTCAGTCTGTCAGTCTGTCAGTCTGTCAGTCTGTCAGTCTGTCAGTCTGTCAGTCTGTCAGTCTGTCAGTCTGTCAGTCTGTCAGTCTGTCAGTCTGTCAGTCTGTCAGTCTGTCAGTCTGTCAGTCTGTCAGTCTGTCAGTCTGTCAGTCTGTCAGTCTGTCAGTCTGTCAGTCTGTCAGTCTGTCAGTCTGTCAGTCTGTCAGTCTGTCAGTCTGTCAGTCTGTCAGTCTGTCAGTCTGTCAGTCTGTCAGTCTGTCAGTCTGTCAGTCTGTCAGTCTGTCAGTCTGTCAGTCTGTCAGTCTGTCAGTCTGTCAGTCTGTCAGTCTGTCAGTCTGTCAGTCTGTCAGTCTGTCAGTCTGTCAGTCTGTCAGTCTGTCAGTCTGTCAGTCTGTCAGTCTGTCAGTCTGTCAGTCTGTCAGTCTGTCAGTCTGTCAGTCTGTCAGTCTGTCAGTCTGTCAGTCTGTCAGTCTGTCAGTCTGTCAGTCTGTCAGTCTGTCAGTCTGTCAGTCTGTCAGTCTGTCAGTCTGTCAGTCTGTCAGTCTGTCAGTCTGTCAGTCTGTCAGTCTGTCAGTCTGTCAGTCTGTCAGTCTGTCAGTCTGTCAGTCTGTCAGTCTGTCAGTCTGTCAGTCTGTCAGTCTGTCAGTCTGTCAGTCTGTCAGTCTGTCAGTCTGTCAGTCTGTCAGTCTGTCAGTCTGTCAGTCTGTCAGTCTGTCAGTCTGTCAGTCTGTCAGTCTGTCAGTCTGTCAGTCTGTCAGTCTGTCAGTCTGTCAGTCTGTCAGTCTGTCAGTCTGTCAGTCTGTCAGTCTGTCAGTCTGTCAGTCTGTCAGTCTGTCAGTCTGTCAGTCTGTCAGTCTGTCAGTCTGTCAGTCTGTCAGTCTGTCAGTCTGTCAGTCTGTCAGTCTGTCAGTCTGTCAGGGAGATGTCCCACTGGCGCATCAGCTCCTGCAGCTGACTGATCCCGACATCAGGTCGCGCAGCTGCATGAACTAATTCGATCAGTTGACATGACACACTGAACTGAGATCAGCTGACCTCAAACGTCAAAATGTCGGACTCGGAGGAAGAACTTCTCCTTATTTCTCTGCTAAAAAACTGAATCTGTGCAATCGTACAAACATCTACCTTTTCCTACAGCTTGTACGATTCCTGTGTTTAATTTTTCCTATTCGATGGACATCGTATTTATTCCACTTGTTCAAAAGTTTATTAGTTAAACAGACTTGTCAAAATTTTATGATGTCCCCAACTAGTAATTATTGTGTAATGTCAACATTATATGAAGTAGAGAGCCTATAACCTAGAGAGTGGCCATGCTACCTTTATAGACTGTGTCACTGATGACAATTATTACCGCCAGACGAAAAAAATATTGAAAATTATCATTTTATTTTATTTAATCTAACAAAAATGACATTAGAAACTACCCGACATGTTCCAGATATCAGCTACATTTAGATCAGTTCAAAAAAGTCAGCTTTGTGTCGCAGACATGAAGCTGCACATTTTTTGCAGTGTGCCATGCGCCATTGGATTACATGTGCAACTGATATCGGGATCAGTCAGCTGCAGCAGCTGATGGCCAGTGGGACACCTCGCTCAGTCTGTCAGTCTGTCAGTCTGTCAGTCTGTCAGTCTGTCAGTCTGTCAGTCTGTCAGTCTGTCAGTCTGTCAGTCTGTCAGTCTGTCAGTCTGTCAGTCTGTCAGTCTGTCAGTCTGTCAGTCTGTCAGTCTGTCAGTCTGTCAGTCTGTCAGTCTGTCAGTCTGTCAGTCTGTCAGTCTGTCAGTCTGTCAGTCTGTCAGTCTGTCAGTCTGTCAGTCTGTCAGTCTGTCAGTCTGTCAGTCTGTCAGTCTGTCAGTCTGTCAGTCTGTCAGTCTGTCAGTCTGTCAGTCTGTCAGTCTGTCAGTCTGTCAGTCTGTCAGTCTGTCAGTCTGTCAGTCTGTCAGTCTGTCAGTCTGTCAGTCTGTCAGTCTGTCAGTCTGTCAGTCTGTCAGTCTGTCAGTCTGTCAGTCTGTCAGTCTGTCAGTCTGTCAGTCTGTCAGTCTGTCAGTCTGTCAGTCTGTCAGTCTGTCAGTCTGTCAGTCTGTCAGTCTGTCAGTCTGTCAGTCTGTCAGTCTGTCAGTCTGTCAGTCTGTCAGTCTGTCAGTCTGTCAGTCTGTCAGTCTGTCAGTCTGTCAGTCTGTCAGTCTGTCAGTCTGTCAGTCTGTCAGTCTGTCAGTCTGTCAGTCTGTCAGTCTGTCAGTCTGTCAGTCTGTCAGTCTGTCAGTCTGTCAGTCTGTCAGTCTGTCAGTCTGTCAGTCTGTCAGTCTGTCAGTCTGTCAGTCTGTCAGTCTGTCAGTCTGTCAGTCTGTCAGTCTGTCAGTCTGTCAGTCTGTCAGTCTGTCAGTCTGTCAGTCTGTCAGTCTGTCAGTCTGTCAGTCTGTCAGTCTGTCAGTCTGTCAGTCTGTCAGTCTGTCAGTCTGTCAGTCTGTCAGTCTGTCAGTCTGTCAGTCTGTCAGTCTGTCAGTCTGTCAGTCTGTCAGTCTGTCAGTCTGTCAGTCTGTCAGTCTGTCAGTCTGTCAGTCTGTCAGTCTGTCAGTCTGTCAGTCTGTCAGTCTGTCAGTCTGTCAGTCTGTCAGTCTGTCAGTCTGTCAGTCTGTCAGTCTGTCAGTCTGTCAGTCTGTCAGTCTGTCAGTCTGTCAGTCTGTCAGTCTGTCAGTCTGTCAGTCTGTCAGTCTGTCAGTCTGTCAGTCTGTCAGTCTGTCAGTCTGTCAGTCTGTCAGTCTGTCAGTCTGTCAGTCTGTCAGTCTGTCAGTCTGTCAGTCTGTCAGTCTGTCAGTCTGTCAGTCTGTCAGTCTGTCAGTCTGTCAGTCTGTCAGTCTGTCAGTCTGTCAGTCTGTCAGTCTGTCAGTCTGTCAGTCTGTCAGTCTGTCAGTCTGTCAGTCTGTCAGTCTGTCAGTCTGTCAGTCTGTCAGTCTGTCAGTCTGTCAGTCTGTCAGTCTGTCAGTCTGTCAGTCTGTCAGTCTGTCAGTCTGTCAGTCTGTCAGTCTGTCAGTCTGTCAGTCTGTCAGTCTGTCAGTCTGTCAGTCTGTCAGTCTGTCAGTCTGTCAGTCTGTCAGTCTGTCAGTCTGTCAGTCTGTCAGTCTGTCAGTCTGTCAGTCTGTCAGTCTGTCAGTCTGTCAGTCTGTCAGTCTGTCAGTCTGTCAGTCTGTCAGTCTGTCAGTCTGTCAGTCTGTCAGTCTGTCAGTCTGTCAGTCTGTCAGTCTGTCAGTCTGTCAGTCTGTCAGTCTGTCAGTCTGTCAGTCTGTCAGTCTGTCAGTCTGTCAGTCTGTCAGTCTGTCAGTCTGTCAGTCTGTCAGTCTGTCAGTCTGTCAGTCTGTCAGTCTGTCAGTCTGTCAGTCTGTCAGTCTGTCAGTCTGTCAGTCTGTCAGTCTGTCAGTCTGTCAGTCTGTCAGTCTGTCAGTCTGTCAGTCTGTCAGTCTGTCAGTCTGTCAGTCTGTCAGTCTGTCAGTCTGTCAGTCTGTCAGTCTGTCAGTCTGTCAGTCTGTCAGTCTGTCAGTCTGTCAGTCTGTCAGTCTGTCAGTCTGTCAGTCTGTCAGTCTGTCAGTCTGTCAGTCTGTCAGTCTGTCAGTCTGTCAGTCTGTCAGTCTGTCAGTCTGTCAGTCTGTCAGTCTGTCAGTCTGTCAGTCTGTCAGTCTGTCAGTCTGTCAGTCTGTCAGTCTGTCAGTCTGTCAGTCTGTCAGTGTGTCAGTGTGTCAGTGTGTCAGTGTGTCAGTGTGTCAGTCTGTCAGTCTGTCAGTCTGTCAGTCTGTCAGTCTGTCAGTCTGTCAGTCTGTCAGTCTGTCAGTCTGTCAGTCTGTCAGTCTGTCAGTCTGTCAGTCTGTCAGTCTGTCAGTCTGTCAGTCTGTCAGTCTGTCTGTCAGTCTGTCAGTCTGTCAGTCTGTGTACAAGATTTCTCAAAAACTAATAGAGCTAGCGCCATGAAATTTTATAGGCATGTTGGGTCCTGAAATGGGACGATCCTACCAACTTTTGGTGGAAATCCGTTAACCGGAAGTATCCAAAATGGCGGTTTTTCAAAAATCGCAATTTCGTTTTTCTCGATTTACTCCCAAATTACGCGTTTTTTAGTGGCCTTAATTATGACAAAACTTGGAGAAAATAAAATTTCCCACACTTTTGTCTTTAGCTATAACTCGATATCTCCACCTGTTATCGAGATAAACCGTTATTTCCAAAAAACTGTTTTTTGCGATTATCTCGAAAACTAACGGGTTTTTGCTGACTGAATGTATGAAGTGAATTAATGAGAATGGCATTCTGCACAATTTTGTCTTTTACCGTTATCCGTTATCTTTTACCGTTATTGAGATATTTTCATTAATATGTAAAGATACATATGTTTGCGAATAATTTGCAAACTAACGGTTTTTCGACAAATCAGTTGAAAGAATAATTAAAGATGTTAACATTTTCTATATTTTTGCCATTTACCGTAAATTGATATCTTTTACAGTTCTCAAGTTATCTCAAATTTTGTACGTTTTTGATATTTTTGAATAAACCCAGAATTTATTGGGAGGTCGTCTTCGGTTGACAACGCGACAGGGCTCTAGCGTAAATTGCGCAGGGTCGTAGATTTTGTAGAAGAAAGTTTTGTGTTGACCACAACTGATATTTTTTCTATGGTACACAGAAAAAAATAATTTTGTATTATTTACAAAATGGGTTTAACAAAAAAAAATTCGTAAATATTACTGAAGTTTTGTATATACTTCGTAATATTAACAAATTTTAGTAACTATACGAAAAAATATTTGTTAATATTACGAAGTATATACAAAACTTCAGTAATATTTACGAATTTTTTTTTGTTAAACCCATTTTGTAAATAATACAAAATTATTTTTTTCTGTGTAGATAGCAAAAATTTCATACATGCAAATATAATTAAAAAGACAAACCAAATTAAAATTAAATTAAACTCACCTGCGTATAATAATGATCCGCTTATCTGTTTTAATTTGACTTAGGATTGCATCTTAAATTTTTTTTTGCTTTCTGAAATGAAATTGGAGATTTGATAGTTTTGGAATATATGCGACATATACAATATTATCTACGTTTTCTACTTACCTGATAGTATTTTAAATCCTCGTTCACTCTCATTAGTTTTTGTATAATGTTTTTTTTTATAATGTTATTACCGTAAAAAGTACTCTACCCTTCTTGGAAATTAATTCATGATATAGTTAGTTTTTTGTAATAGATTAATATGGGGTATATAATATAATCTCTTCTTTCCGACGTGGAACTTTCTTCCACTTCCTGTCCATTCCATTTAGCAGCAAGTACAAGGACTGCACATTTTTTTGGGTAACTTTGGCAGCAATTTGCTGCATTTAAAGTTTTAACTTTAGTGGAGTTGTTTTACGATGTTTTCCACCATCGGATATTAAAAATAAATAGTGCTTAGGAGCTAAAATAGACATCGATCGGGAAAGGGTAAAGTTAATCAAATTTTGGTTAGAGAAAAAAATCATAGGTTAATATTCTGCAGGACCGCTTGCTCTTGGTCTGGAGTAAATTCGAATAGATAAAATACCACTAATTCGTAAGGGCGGAATTATCACCTTTTGGCGGATAAAGCCGGCGATTTTCCTCTTCCAATACCCAGAATTTTCTTTGGGGCCGAAAGTATATGGGCGAATTTCCAGCACCTCTTTCAAAAAACCTCGATAGATTCGACCAAGTTTTGTAGCCAGTCAACAAAAGTTATTAAACTTATCGTCAAGTAAGACTAGATTTAACCGAATAATAATTTTAGTGACTAGTGGAAATTTCTTTTAAGTTAGGCAGTGTGGAAACCTCGTGGTATTAAGGATAAAACGAAAGATACGTGTGCCCCCTTTCCCGGCTTTAAATTATACAATAGTTTTTAATCACATTCACATTTTTCGTCGATTACTGGTTTTAACCACCTTTAATTTTCTTCACGCTCAATTTTGACCGGACGTTGATTTTATCGAAGTCCCATCACTTGGGACAACCGTACGACTGCTAAATGGCTATTCCTACAACCCCGACCAAAATTAATAAAGACGTTTATCAGATAGATGTATTAGAGGCCGTGGTACTTCCCTGGGCTGAAAAACACTGCGGCAATCAGCAATGAACCTTTCAATAAGACTCTGCACCGGCCCATAGAGCAAAATCTGTTCAAGACTGGTGTAGCGTCAATTTTCCTGATGTCATCGCTTCAACTGAATGGCAACCATATTCACCAGATCTGAACCCGATGGATTATACCATATGGTCATTTTAGAAAGTAAAGCCTGTTCTAAACGCCATAAAAGTTTGGAGTCCTTAAAACAAAATTTGTGTTTTGAGTTGATCAAAATATCCCTTGAGGAGTTACGCAACGCAGCTGAAAATTTTTCAAAACGGCTGAAGCTATGTATCTCAGCAAAAGGCTCATACTGCGAAAACCTTTATGTTATGTTGTTTACAACTAACCATATCATTGTTATGAACTATTAGTTTTTTGTTTTTTCTTACTAATCAATAAAAAAGTTAAAAAATGTTTGTCCGAGTTATTTCTGGTCGCCCTGTATTTAAATAAATTTATTAAAAAAGAAAAAAATAATTTTTTGAGCACTGTATAAGTACATATTAGAAATAAAAAGGAGATAAATATTTACCTTCTTTTTTTTTGCTTATCTCACTTTTATTTCTGATACACAGTGCTCAAAAAATTATTTTTTTCTTTTTAGTGGAATTTTTTTAAAAAAAAAACCTTATTAATTTTTTTTAATTTTTTTATTTTATCGTTTTTAGTCACTTTTTATTTGTATGACTAAAAATCCAAAATCAAAAGGATAATCTCGATATCCTTGCAAAACATCGAGGTACCGTTAAAAAATATCGAGTTTTAACCTCGATGTTGAACAGGCCCATATATATCGAGGTATCGATGTTGTTATCCATGATGTTAGAACATTACTCTTTATAAAATTAGTATAAAAACTAATTTTAGGAATAGAAGGACTAGTTTTTAGATAGATTTAACCCGTTCGGTACATGTTTTTTTCTATGGGGGTTAAAAATTCTCTCTATACAAATTAATGATGTTTAAGCTATTAGTATTCATTTAACCCTTTCAGACCTGATGTGGGACAATTCCTCAAACTAGTTTTTACAGCTATCCGACGTTGAAATTACTGTTTAAATCCTTGAATGAGCCTTTTGTTAATTACGCAACTCCGTAAAAACCAATTATCTGACTTTTTTGTCAGAAATATTTCATATTTTGTCGGAAGCAAACAAGTAATGTTAAAAAAAAATAATTGAAATTTAAGCTGTTTTTGATCTCTAACATAAGAATCTCACATCAAAAAAATTATTTCACCGCCAGAAATAATTCAGGTCTGAAAAGGTTAAAACAAAAAAAAAATAATAAAAATTAATAATTTTTTTTTACAAATACGTCTACTGTAGTCCAGCTTTTTACTCAAAAAATCAAAATTGGGTCACAAATGCACTTAAAGGTCCACTGAATGAGAACAGAGTGTTGAAAATAAATAAATAATAGGTCAAAATATCAAAATACCGAATGGGTTAATATAGCCACTGTACTTAAAGATTTGTTTAAATTTCGTTTGGTATCAAGTTTCGGTTTAACCTTTCTACAAGATTTCGCAAAAACTACCAGAGCTAGCCATGAAATTTTACAGAGAAGTTTGGTCCTGATGTAAAAATCCGTTAACCGGAAGTAACCAAAACGGCGTCTTTTTAAAAACAATGCGTTTTTTGCAATTTATTCCGAAACTAACCATTTTCCACTATTCTTAAACTTGGAGACAATAAAATTTGCTACATTTATGTCTTTTACTAGAACTCCGTATCTCAAGCCGTTATGAAGATATGCCGGTATTTCAAAAAAATTAGTTTTTTCCGAATATCTCGAAAACTAACGGGTTTTTGGTGGTTCAACGTATAAGAACAATTAAACCCGTGTTAATTCTACCTGGGTGCACTCCACCCACAGTAGAGCATCCGCCAGGTGGCTAAATTATTTATTAAATTTAACTTTTTCAAAACATCGGAAAAACATCGAGATATCGATGTTTTCTGACATCGATGTCGCCTTAAAAAAACATCGATTTTCGATATATCGAGGTTTTATGAACGATGTTGCATCCCTATGCCTGACTCGGATTCAACGACCCTAAAAACCCAAAAATGGGATTTGTAGAACTTTTCCCTATTGTTGTTTTGCCATTGACAGTTGTTTCTATTCTATAATTTTGCATTTGTCCGAAGAACCGCAAAAAATTGTATTTTTCGTCCTTTTTTCGTCCTTAGGGACCTTTTTTTAGTTAAGTAGTAAAAGCACGACGTGTGCCTCTCAGGTGCATCTCCTTTATTTTGTAAACGACTCGACCGATTTGGAGGAAATTCATAATCTTTCAGTTTTTGGGGTCGAGGATTGGACCAAGTTTCAAATATATCAAAATTCATTTAGGGCCTGTAAGGATAACGCGATTATTATTTTTGCCATTCTCTCGAGAAAACTTACATCAGGTTGTTGAGCCCCTGATTACGAATCTGACGCTGAAATTCACATTTTTTGGTCCTAAGGACTTGTAAGGGTAACATGAATGAATATCCTTTTAAAATATTTTTTCCAAAATGTTACATTAAAATATTTGCTCAGGCCTTATATAATAAGCCTTAAACATAGGATATTCGCGTCATGCTTACAGGAAGTATAGGAATTTTGACACACTTGAAACCTAGCGCAATCGCTTCCGCGTCCCCGAAAACCTAAATATTATAATTTTCATCAAAATCAATCTAGCAGTTTTCTAAATATAGGGGGTGTGCCTGAGAGGCACACGTCATGCTTTTATGTGGTAAAAATGGTGCGTACCTTTTAGGGTGAATAGGAATACAATACTAGTGATTTTTTTTCAAATGCAATGCCTTTTACTTAAAATTCACAGAAAAATCGAAGCAGAAAAATCAACAGATATTTGGTTTTTTATAAATCTTAGATATACGTCTTTAGGGGAATTCACCCTAATTTAACAGATATTGCTAGATGTATACACAAAAAGCTGGCAGTTCTAGTGTTAATAAACAATACAGACATTCAACAAAACTGTTTAAAAAAAACTCCTAGCATTACTGTGGCTAAAAAATAAGGCAAATCATCTTTTAACCTGCTTCAGAATCAATTTATCAGGTCGACATACGACCCATTGGGATCTGAATATAAAAAAAAACTGATTGCTTGGCTATTCCTACAACCCCGACCCTGGAATGAATAATGGCAGGAAGAACTCATTTGTCACTAAATAACACTTTAGGTATTCTCAATGGGTACAAACGTCCGCACCCAAAAATTTCAGATTCTCGGCAGGCAAGGAAGATTTCTTGCTATCTTGATTCACTCAACACAAGTATCTACTACATAAAAATCCTATATATAGTTGTATTTTTCTATCTATCCATTTATATGTTCACCTACAACATTGAATATTGAAGCTTTTCACTCGTTTCCTCTCACTGCCATAAACATAATGTACAGACATAAACATATCCGTTAGAACCTGAGATACTTCCAGGCATTGCGAAAGAATTAAGTCGTGCAGAGAACATAGGAGAAACTCCGTTATCCGTAAAAGAAATATGTTCAAGGATCATCGAATGGTATGAATAAAAGTGGAGTTAGCTGAACTGAATGCAAATGAACTCGCACAACACATAATTATTGTGTAATTTCGGGACAGTTGATGCTAAATCGAATTAACTGAGAGTTTATGGTGTGGAAAATTGAGTCAATAAACATTTTCACAAGAAACAAAATAAAAATCTCAGTCACTCTTCTAAACAAGCTCCAAACTTAACAAACATTAAAAAGCTCTAGAGAAATATCAAATCATAAAAGAAATTTCACGTAAAATAATTTCCACAATTTTATTGCTTACCCAACGCCGATGGGCTATTAGTATTTCCTTATACGATTTAAAAAATATTGCACTGAGAAAAAAGACACGATTTTCATATATTTGGGAGAACAAAACTTTTCCTCCGCCACCCAAACTTTCCCACTCCTAACCTAAGTATATCATCATGCGTGTTCACCGCAACAAACATTAAAAATTACTTTCCGAAAGAAACTTTTGGTGCAGGCCACCAAACAAGTTTGGCCATAAAAGCGAAATTGCATATGTTACAAGATATTAAAAAAATTAACTCTACCAGAGAAACTGATTTGTTGCCGGGACCCAAAGTTTCTCTTTTAGAGTCAAATTCTTTTGCGATATACCGCTAGGACTCAAACCGAAGAAAAATCTCCCTGAGTTAGATAACCAATTTTGAACCCAGTCAAACACAAATAAGTTTATTTGAATTTCGCGGCTTAACGGTCATTAAAAAAATATAACTAAATGTTATATTATTTTTGTAGCTGTTTTCACATCCAAAAAACCTCCTAATGCAAATTTTCCCCAGGAAAATCGGCAACCCCCAAAATTCCCGAGTGGCAGACATCAATGTTTTAAAATCCAACCCACTCCCGTTTTACCCTTCAGGGACGGAATTCCGAAAAACGCCACCGTAGTTAGCGTCTACCTCATGGAAGGACTGTAAAAAATTTAAGTTCCAGGGGTTTGGGCTAGGCGTTGAAGAGTCAGTCAATAAGTTAGGACAAACGTAGAATTAGAGACTCTATTTTCTAGACAGTGGACAACCGCTTCTAATTGACTATCCTACTGGACACGGTGTAGGATAGTCTGTTAAATTCAATTAGAACATTTTATTAGGCCAGTTAAACATCTTTTTATATTTTGACGTTTGTTAATGGTACAAAAAATAGTGAATATAAAAATTAGTGAAGAGAAGTAAAAATCGAGAGTTTTTAGATATTTGCGCAAGCCAGCGTTGATATAGCTTTTGATTAAAGAAAAATCGGTCCGGCAGAACTCCATAACTAAGCAACGGAAAAAAACATTTTTTTATATATCGACGCCTCCGTGCAAGACTATCGTAACTTGACTTACGACATTTTTGAGTTATTGGCACTATGAGAGTCTGCAGATAAAAAAACACCTACATGATTTTTGATTTTTAATAAAGTTATTTAACTTCAACATTTATAATTTTTTAACAAAATTCATGTTTCTCCAAGCAAGAATATCGTAAATCGACTTACAAGATTTAATCAAATTTTTCATATGTTGAAAGTTTAAGTAGTTACGATGCTTTAGCGTGGGGTTTTCAAGTAGAATGTTGTAATTCAATTACGATATTCCATAATTAAAAAATTCAAGTGTCGTAAGTTGAGTTATAACAGTTCTCTTTGGATATTTTTCAGTAGCTACACAGAAAATAAAAAGTATGTAAATATTACGAAAACGTTTGTTAATATAACGAAACCATTTGTCCCCCATGGGCCGACAAAATATTTTGTTAATGGTACGATGTCAATTTTGTTAAGTTTTTGTATTTTTGTATTTCGTTTTCACAAAAATTTTGTTAATATTACAAATATTTTGTAAATATTACAAATATTTTGTAAATATTACAAAAACAAATCTTTCTTGTTGATATGGAATCTCTTTCTGTTTCTTGATTAGTGTGTGTTCATAGAATTTAATATATGCAACTAATGAGCGGAAATTGTTTTAGTGTGATGACTTCAAAAATTAAGAGATGCTTGTTTGTTTCTGATAGTTTCTATATTGAATATTCGTATGGAGGAAATGTTTTATGACGGCCAATATGATGCGAAATGAAAATAATTTATTTTGATTTATTTTTCTTACAAAAACTTCAAACGAATGAATTCTCTCGACGAATGTTGTTGTGTTACCTCGAAAAAATACTATTCGCGTTTAGTATTTTTCGAAAATGGGAAAAAATTATCGAAATCTGAAAAAAATGGGCATAAAAAATATTTCAAAAAAGCATTCCAACTCATGTCTAAACTAAGAAATGCTTTCCAAAAACTGATTTTTTGCATCAGTTTTATGAAAAATTATTGGAATCGCTTTAAAATCGAGTTTTTAGAACTGGCGAATCGACTAACAAAGTCGTCGCCATTTTTTCGTCATGCACAAGTGTGGCGCAGTTCTACTAGTAGTCTAATTACCTGCTGCAGGCATCCAAACATTAACAGCAGGGAATTGGATGCTTACAGCGGCTAATCAGACCACTAATAGAAAAGCTTGTGTATCGTAATGACGCCATGATGCAAATCAGATTTGACAAAATGTGCTTCGTAATATTAACAAATTTTAGTAACTATACGAAAAAATATTGGTTAATTTTTTCGTAGTATGTATATACAAAACTTCAGTAATATTTACGAATTTTTTTTTGTTAGGCTTAACAAAACCCATTTTGTAAATAATACAAAATTATTTCTTTCTGTGTATATGTCGTAAGTAGTAGTTACAATGTTTTTGAAGTTTGCATTTTCAAAACGTTGTAACTCGACTTACGATAAAACGAAAAACAAATGCCTCAAAAAAAATTGAGTTAAATATTATTTTCTTTAAACTTATTAAACTTTATTCATGTGAAAATCTTCAATCAAGCTTTTATATTTTTCAAACTAAGTTTTTTTTTTCAACCTTTTCTGTATGTTTAACAATAACTCATCAATAAAATATAATGTATACCACTCTAAGGATCGTGGAAGAAAACTGCACAGCTTTGGATTTCATTGTTATAATTCTACTGGGTTTCCTGTTTAGTGAGTGGAAATTTACAGTGGAATAAACTATTAATGCATAAAACGTGCATTCACACAAAACACGTTGCATTGCTCATTCTTTCATATACTTGTACGTGCAACTTGAAACATTTAAAACGTGCACATAACAAATAATTCAACAATGAACCATTACTTCAGAATAAAAAAATATGTCTGTGGATTCCATTAAAAAGGCAGAAATATTGTGATATGATCATCAAATGTATTTTATATGAAAAATCTTCAAATTATAATTACTTTATTTTATTTGAAACCTAAATAAAGAACATGATTGCTCTTCATGGCACTAAAAGTGTTTAATGTGTAACAATGTTTTAAAATTAGTTTGTGTTTTAGTATGGAATTTCAGCCGAAAGTGGAGTGCTACATTAATTACTAATGTTTTTATATATTTGTTATATGTATATATTGAAATATTAATTTTATTTTAGTATAAAAAATCTGACGTGAAGATTGTTTTTTTTTCAACAAAAAAACTCAGTTTGCAAGGAATTTGGAAAAATCTAATCTTTCACGAGTTTGTGAGAATATCTCTGGAATAGTAAAATGTAAAGCCGAAAAAATTTTATTGTCTTCATAAAAAAACGTACGATTTCGGAGTAAATCGCGACCAACAAAATTATGACTTTAAAAAGCCGTCATCCTGGTCACTTCAATAATAGTCATAATAATATTTCGAACTGACTGGCTTCAATTTATTGAATTAATAATGGCCTAATTCAATTACAACATTTTGGAATGGTCCGACCACAATAGTTTTTCACTAAATGTGTTATGCCCGGTTCCACAGTGTGAGCTTAAGCTTCGGATTGAGGATAAGCTTTCGCTCAATTGTATTCACTGTTTCACAGTCCTGGTTTAAGTGTTGAACTGAGTTCAAATGCCGGTTCAATTTGAGCCGTAAAATATTGACGCTCAAATCTGAACTCACAAGCTTAAAGCCTAAACCCCAATTACGCGTTCGTGCGTGCGGCACCCACGCGGTGAAGGTAAAAACTACGCATTTAAATGAGTAAATGTATAATTGCGCGTTGCTCAGACGCGTTGCCGCGTCCGTGCCGCGTAGAGTAGGCTCAGTTTCTACTTTTAGACGCGGTGACAACTACTAGATGCCAGAACAAAATCATGCCGCACGGACGAACGCGTAATTGGGGTTTAGGCTTAAGTGTTAGAAATGTCATTTTTCCTATCGCGTTTCCGAAGTCAAAGCGGTCGTTTTTCATTTTGATTGATACATCAAAACTGTTTGATTTTTTAAATTAGATATTTTGTTGAACTTATTATAATGGATAGCGATTTTAGTGATATGATTGACGAAAGTGATGAAGAATATTTCTGTGTTGTTACTCGTGTGGCAAGACCAAGAACATTTCATAGCAGAAGAAATTTTAATTATTGAAATGATGGAATGATGAAAGAATATTATAGTATTGCTCGATTCCCAAGAGTGATTATGCTGTCATGGACTGTAGCCATGTACGGATACCATCTCCAGGTTTGTAAATATATATCGAAATTACTCACTACAAGTACAAACTTGAGTAATAGGAGAGGGACACTGACTTGCAAAACTCAGTGAACTTGGTTTTGTTGAACCACACATAAAATTTGACTGTGAAACAGTTGTAGCTTGAGCTAAAGCTTGAACTAATTATCAAGTTCAACTGAATCGAAGCTTAAGCTTGCACTGTGGAAACGGGCATTAATATTCCATACTTATTGAACTTTAAACACACTACTTCTCCATAAATGTATTTTTAACTAATGTGCCTAATTCTGTGGACCAGATTTTCATTTTCATTTTGCTCGATACGAAGTTTTTGCGTACCACTTGATGTGTTTTTTCGCAAATTTTCATACTTTGAGTGCCAAAAAACAAGTTTTCTAAAAATCACATCGCCGGTTTTAAGAAAAATAAAAATGAAGATTGTGTCGACAGAATTAAGCCGCAATTGAAGTGAATTTCACTTCACTTTTCGGTTGTCATTAGCACTTCCTGTCAAATTTTTGTCTTTAAAAATTTCCGATTCGATGTTTTCATCAATGCCTTGGATTTTTGCTTAAAGCAAAAAAAAAATTTCCTCGAATTGCGGTCTCCAATAGGAATTTTAATGGCAGCACGCAGACGAAGGCATAATTTTATTTCCAACCAAGGTTTAGAAAAAATAAAAAAAAACTTTCTGTTATATTCACCTCTATTCTTGAAAACGGCGTTAGGAGCAAAAACGTAACGCGTTCGATTCGATTCGCAATTGGTATTCTGGAATACGGCGGGTGCTTCGCGTTTGGTACATAAAGTATCGCATGGCAACGCGCTGTGAAACATCAGCTGATTCGATTGTTTGTTCTTAATTTTGAATAAAAATGAAGTGTTTGAAGTGATTTGCTTCAGTAGCTATGAATTCTAGACTGATGTATCATTTTTTGAGGCAAGAGGAGTTGAATTCGTTCGCCAGCAAAAAAAAATTCTAAGACACTCTTCAGATTTGATGAACTTAACCGATGAAGCGTAAGTGCATACAAATACTGGGAATCTTATCGATTTTTATTTGCAATTTTGTAGATTCAAAAAAGATTTCCGGTTCTGGTCGAATATATTGAATTTCCTCCCATAATAAATTCATCTCTATCGGCGACTTCCTCGTATATCCCTTGGCAATGTCCGGATTGTTTTTCATTTTTGAAATTAAAAATTCAAACTAGTCTTTGTTTATAGTGTTTTTCTTTGCACTCCTATTTTAAGAATTCACTGTTAAAAGCTTTCATTTAAATATATAAGATTTACCTCACATTTTTGTAAACACCCAATTCAAACGTCAATGAAACGCGAGAAATTTGAAGTGAGTGATTTAACCTCAAAAAAGTGCTCCCGGCGTATTCAAGAATAACAAAAATCGAATGCGTTGCAATGCGTTATTCCAAATCGAACGTTGATAGATACTGCGTTTTCAAGAATACCGATTGCTCACGATTGAACACTAATCGAGCAAATAAACGTAACGCCGTATTCAAGAATAGAAGTGATTATCTCTCAAGCTACAAAATTCCAAACGGAAGATCTGTCATTCCCAAGTAACGCAATTGGTAATCGGCGACCGCACTAAAGTCTGGCCGCCTTATATTCAGTCGAGATGTCCACTTCACTACCTATTAAAATTCCTCAAAGACGTTTTTTCCAATAAGGCGTATCGTCTGAACGAAAAGAAGACCGAGCGCCCTCAAATTAAACCTTAATGGAAGTATCGCCCAATAAGACCTGAAAAGAACTAAACGTCTTATATAAGGCATTGAGACCGTGTGACGCCTTCATGCGATGTGGGACTTTTAAGGCGCATGGCAGACAATACGTCCATTATCGGTCTATTAGGGCGGCAATCCCTTATCTAAATCAAGCTGACGCCTTATAGGGCGTAATTTATACTGTAGAATTCCTATTGGGCGTATTAGAGCAAGACAGAAAACCAAGTGCGAGAAGTTTGTCCTCTGATTAGAGAGGAAGCCTGGATATGGGGCTTATTAAGAGAGTAATTTTGTGCTTTGTCTCACTTTGTCTCAAGTTCTTTTGTCTCACTAAAACAGGTGACATTTTTTATTATCTCTGAAAAAATATTTTGGCGCCCTAACAGACTTGAATTCCACTAGACGCCCTTTTAGGCGTATTTGAAGGTATTCACGCCCTCCCATTAGAACGTAACGTCTAATAGGGCGCGAAAATGAGCTGACGCGTCTTTAAGGGCGCACATGTTTTCATCCGCCATGTTCCACATTGATGTTGATTCAAATGATTTCGCTTCGAACATTAAACTTCTTATTTTAAGCTAATCACTGGAGGAAATCGCATAAAAAATAGATGGGAGACAATTTTGAAGCAGCACAATTTCATTGGCATCAAAATTTTATTGAATTAGGGGAAAAAAATTTTTGACGAAAAATAAAATTAAAGAAATTTTTTGTTGAAAACAAAATATTTAGATGGCCCATTTCAATATAAAGCATTTTAGATAGCATTTTGTCAAAAAAAATTAGTTGCAACTAAAATGGCAGCATATAACATGATGAAAAGTCCATTTACGAAAAGTAAATATAACAAGTTTCCATTATTTCGTCGCTATCATCTGTAAGTTTGTGCTGTCGTTTATCTTTCTACCCATATTTGTTCGCCCAACAATTCATGTAAGCAAACAAGGGACATAAGTATTTCCGTTTGATGATGTGTAGCGAATGCAATGTCGTCAACAGAGAAGATTGATTCCCGATGGCTACCGACGCCCAAACGAAGACCAATTGACGTCCTAATAGAACTTTCGCCTTTGCGGACGTTTGAGTAGACGCTAAGCGGACATCACGTCATTCCCCACTTTCGAACTCGTTTCGAATCGACGTCGAATCCAATTCGACATTTGCACCAACGTCACGCCCTCTTGGTCGGACTTTGTGGAAACGACGTCCACTGTACGCCCTATTTGGTTACTTGGGTTATGTCTGTCGATCTGTCAGCCTGTCTGTCTTTCATTGTCGAGATATTTCACGTTTTGTAAAATAAGATTTTCTATGAGAAAGTCATGTATGCTGTTCACATCAGATATTTTATTTATATCTACTAACAAATATTAAATTCAAAATTTCGATCAGTTTGAAAAAAGTCGGTATGTTTTGCTTGAGCCATTTTTCATTTAGTTAAATTACGACGACCTTCTCTCTTGTTTTTGGCACAATTACTAAAATGTAAAAAAAGTAAAAAAAAAAAGTTGACTCCGTCCACCGCATTTCCAAACTCAACACGGTTGGAAGGCTAAAACTTTTGATACAGTGAAAAAAAATTCTAAAATGGAAAAAAATATTTTCCGCGGTTGTAGTAAAATCGAAAATACACACAATTTCTCTCACATTTTTTCACTTTTTCTTTTCTACTTTTCGTGAAAAACATCACCAAATAACTAAAAACACTAAACGCAAAAGAAAACACTATTTATATTCAATTTTCGTACAAATTTGTTAACTGAGCCTGTCAGAAATGAGCAGATTGCGCAAACTTAATATTATATCGGGTCTTTCAATAAGGACATAACAATTTTATATTTAAATAAAACCCAGAATAATTGAGATATCGGGCTGAAATTTATTCCAGGTGTAGTGGACATGTTACATTTAAGTATCAAATTCGATGTCGTTCGTATGGCCACCGCGAGCACGTTTGCTGATTGATTCTTTGGAGCCAATTTTCCACCACTCTTCCACACATATCGGCCGGAACGTTGGCAATTTCGCGTTCGATATTGTTCCTGAGCTCCTCTAACGTTGTTGGCTTGTTGGCATAAACCAACGACTTAACATAACCCCATAAAAAGAAATCCAACGGCGTTAAATCACATGAGCGAGGTGGCCATTTGACCGGACCATTTCTCGAGATTACACGATTACCGAACTTCTCCTTCAATAGATCAATTGTTTGACCAGCTGTGTGGCATTGCTCGTTCGTGAACTTCACTATGATAAAAATGTAAACCTTGACTGACGTTTTAGCATTGCCAGATCATAAAAAAAGTTTTAGGGTGCGTTTTTATTAAAATACAAAATTTTTATGTCCTTATTGAAAGACCCTTTACACCAAACGGTTAATACCATAATAAATTGTGGTTAAGTAGCTAAAAATCCTACCGTGTATTTTGTTGTTGTTTACAAAACTTTAACAAATAATAATATTTTAGGACGATAACACCTATTTTAATACCTTTTGTGAATACCTTTAATTATTGTGCACTTTTTTCATTCAGTGTAACAAACATTAACTATTCACTATATCGTGTCTCCAAAACAGAGACAGTCACTATTTAGGATCATCAATATAAAAATTTGAAAAATTTAATCAGTCACTATATCGAATATTCATTATACCGTTACTATACCGAGCATCTACAGTGATATGATTTACTCACAGGAAAAGGTTCGTCGCTGAAAAGAATTCTAATCGATTTTAACAAAACTTCATTTTAAGCAGTTTTTATTAATTAAGTGTAATTGATGCCAAATACAAAAGTTAGTGTATTTCGACCAATAGGAAATGACTCTGAAGGGAAATCCGTGAAGCATCTGTCTCTGATCGACGAAGTATTAAAAACATTAAAAAAAAGTAAGTAATAGATATACTTAAGCCAAACTATTAGACTAGAAAAAAATTAGTTTGGATTTGGTAAGCTTTTTTGAGTTATTTTATGAGTAGAACTTAGTGCAAGGACGTTATTCATTGTTAGCTATGAACAACTTTATGGGGTTTTAGACCCCACTTTATAGTATACTTCGAATATTTTATGTACACTGATTTCTTAGGCAGCACATAACTTTTGAATAACTTTATGCCATTGCCACCAAGCATGAAGTTTTCGGGATTTTTATGACTTCACTGCAATATAATTCCCTGTCACGATATTCTTTGCTTTGCTATTGGATATGTAATAAAATGCGACTGAAAAAACTACGAATAAAAGACAAAATCATTATAAGAAATTCTTTTGTATACATTAATATATTGCAAGGAAGGCCCATGCAGGAATTGGCCATTTGGGTAGTCATTCGGTTTTAAGAGGTGGAGAAGGGAATTTTGGGTGGGGTCGGATTTTCATGACATAAAAACCAAATAGTTTTGTTTTAGAAAATAGAATGTAATAGCAAAAACATAAGAAAAGTCACAATTGCCAGGCTAAATCGTCAAATACTCTATATGATAACAGAACAGACAAAATGTTTATTTAAAAAGAATATATTTGTATAGGAGGGGAGAAAGGAGTGGTCCGATTGAATTTTGATAATGGATGAGTTATGTGAAATCACATTCTAAAAACATTTTACCTTTATAAATTTTTCAATAAGACTTTTCGAGAAAATTGCAAAAAACTATTTCGTTTGTATGGGAGAGCTGGGAAGGAATGGTCCCATTCAAGAACTTAGCCTAAGCATTTACGAGAAACGTGACTGTACAAAATTTAAAGTCTCTAGCTCAATTATTTCGGAAATTATGGTGTTTACGGACGAACAGACATGCGGAAATCAAAATTTTTCGTCATCCCTAACACCCTGGTGTTGTTCCTTTTTCTGTCCGATGATTGGTTCGAGTTCGATGCGTTACACCGACTCAATGACAATATCTCGGATGCGTGTCCAGGTGTTTTCGGTTTCGGGTCCCTTTCCTCTGAGGTTATGAATAAGAGCGGACTCGACGGATCTGCCATAGTTCCGTCTAACCGTTTCGTCCTCTAGAGCAGCCGTGTGAGTCTCACCTGATTTCCATGCATAATCTTTGACTTTTTCTGTACCGTAATCCTTTCTCGAACTACTACACCAACAAGATAGTGTCCCCGCCGCGCCGTACAACCTTATCGGCGGTCTATCAACACGTGGTCTATTTGGTTGCGAGTAACCCCGCCCGGTGATACCCAGGTGGCCTTGTAGGCTTATTGTATGGAACTTGTCTCGCGCGCATAGTCTATCCGATACAGCTTCGAATCTGACTGATACCAATAGACTTCATTCTGTTGCCGCCTTGAAAGCCTACTCCGAGCATGTGGTGTTTTGAATGGCCGCCATAATAGAGATCGTACTTGCGCTTCTGTCCATCTCATCTCCTGCTACGCGGTGATACCCGCTGTATATTGAGATAGGGAATCGGCTAATTGCTGTAAAGCTCTGACTTTGTACAGAGAACGTACGTGTTCGTTGCCTGGGTCGTTCCCGTAGATTCAGTCCAATTCCGAGGCTATTGCTGGCTTTCCTGATAGTCATTTTTTTACGGACAAGGTTATCAGCCCTGCGCCAACCTTACTTGGAAACTAGCTCCTTCGTGCTTTTACGCTGCACACCCTGTTGGGTCCCGAAAGAACTTGGTAAGTCCAACAGTTGAAACCCTGCTCTACTGTTTCGACATAAAGTCTATCCAGCAAAACGTTAAGGATCTATCTTGAACTGGCTCACCCCGCAGCTACCCCCCTCCTTTTCCAGTCGGGCTTGGGACCATTCTAGGCGGAGTTTATATTAAAATAAATTATGTTTTTTTGCAAAACTAACATAAAAAATGTTTTGTGAATAAAAAGAGATTTAACCCTTTGACGACCACAGGCAAGTATGCTTGCCCAAGAGCTTTCAGTACTTTAACTCGTCCAGTTAAGAGATAGAGCAAAGGTACACAGAAAAAAATAATGTTGTATTATTTACAAAATGGGTTTTGTTAAGCCTAACAAAAAAAAAATCGTAAATATTACTGAAGTTTTGTATATAAAGGGTGGTTAAATTTTAAGGGCCGATGTTGAATGTGAACCACACCTAAACGTCAAGTTCTTTTCTGCATTTCATTTGACATTTCTCAATTTCAGACTAACTCAATTTGAACCATGGAAAGATACACAATCGAGCAACGCGTTAAAGTTATTCAGGCTTATTATGAAAATGTGCCTCATCACTGAAGATGATTTTCTTCGAAAATTGATCATCCACTGTTGCCATTTCTTGCCACCATTCTGACCATTGACGACGCTTGAAATGGTCAAGAGGCTTTAGTTCTTGAGTCAATTGCACCTTGTAAGCGTGTAAATGCAAGTCTTTATGCATAATGTTCATCAACGACGAGCGTGGGAGGTGCAATTATTGGGCACGACGACGAGTTGAGGTTGACGGCTCTTCAGCCACACTATCGCGAACAGCAGCAATATTTTCTGCAGTACGAGCTGTACGAGCATGCACTGGTGTTTTCACATCTCCTACAGACCCGGTTTGCTCAAATTTTTGCACGATTTTTCCGATTGTACGCACATTTGGACGATTAAATTGACCGAAAAAATCACGAAGTGCACGATATGCATTTTGATTTGAACGCTTATTTTCATAATAAGCCTGAATAATTTTAACGCGTTGCTCGATTGTGTATCTTTCCATGGTTCAAATTGAGTTAGTCTGAAATTGAGAAATGTCAAATGAAATGCAGAAAAAAACTTGACATTTAGGTGTGGTTCACATTCAACATCGGCCCTTAAAATTTAACCACCCTTTACTACGAAAAAATTAACGAATATTTTTTCGTATAGTTACTAAAATTTGTTAATATTACGAAGTACATTTTGTCAAATCTGATTTGCATCATGGCGTCATTACGATACACAAGCTTTTCTATTAGTGGTCTCATTAGCCGCTGTAAGCATCCAATTCCCTGCTGTTAATGTTTGGATGCCTGCAGCAGGTAATTAGACTACTAGTAGAACTGCGCCACACTTGTGCATGACGAAAAAATGGCGACGATTTTGTTAGTCGATTCGCCAGTTCTAAAAACTCGATTTTAAAGCAATTCCAATAATTTTTCATAAAACTGATGCAAAAAATCAGTTTTTGGAAAGCATTTCTTAGTTTAGACATTAGTTGGAATGCTTTTTTGAAATATTTTTTATGCCAATTTTTTTCAGATTTCGATAATTTTTTCCCATTTTCGAAAAATACTAAACGCGAATAGTATTTTTTCGAGGTAACACAAAAACATTCGTCGAGAGAATTCATTCGTTTGAAATTTTTGTAAGAAAAATCATTCAAAATAAATTATTTTCATTTCGCATCATATTGGCCGTCATAAAACATTTCCTCCATACGAATTTTCAATATAGAAACTATCAGAAACAAACACGCATCTCTTAATTTTTAAAGTCATCACACTAAAACAATTTCCGCTCATTAGTTGCATTTATTAAATTCTATGAACACACACTAAGCAAGAAACAGAAAGAGATTCCATATCAACAAGAGAGATTTGTTTTTGTAATATTTACAAAATATTTGTAATATTTACAAAATATTTGTAATATTAACAAAATTTTTGGGAAAACGAAATACAAAAATACAAAAACTTAACAAAATTGACATCGTACCATTAACAAAATATGTTGTCGGCCCATGGGGGACAAATGGTTTCGTTATATTAACAAACGTTTTCGTAATATTTACATACATTTTATTTTCTGTGTATTAAAAGGTTTTTTGTAGAGGATAGATGGGGCAATATAAATGTATGTGGCGGGAATTCTATGCTGATTCCCTTGTGCCCCTATGATCCTAAATGAAAATTAAAATTATTTAACAAGGTTTTTTATTGCTCTTCCAGAAATGTTGGTATAATGGACTTAGAACGATTTCACTCTTAGCCGACGATATCTGTACTTACAATTGCTTCAACGTCTGCCACATGCACAACTATATAAATTCAGTTTGTTCAAATTCAAAAATAAATACGTACATGAATTATATATAAGAATGTTGTCTTTCAATTTTAATTTTCGAGATAAAAAAATGAGGGGCAAGGAGGGGGTCTAGGGCCACCATTTTTTGTGGCATAACTATTATCAGGTCACAGATCATGAAAATGAAAAAAAAATCAAAATCCCTTCGGCCGAAAATGTATGGTCTTCAAAGGGTTAAAAGTAGAGTTTGGGGATGTGATTAAAAGACTTCCCTCGATTTAAATATTTTTTGACTTTAATTTCCTTTTATTAAATATTTAAATATTTTTTTGACTTTAATTCCCTTTTATTTTTTAATAGCGAACAATAGGCATAAAGAATCAATTATTATTTCTAGTTTGATCAATTTTCACCTAGGCAAATCACTTTTTTTTATTGTATCAGTGAATTGCTTGGAAACGGAAAACTTTTTCTTTTAATTGGAAATGATGAGATATTTCCATGTTGTTATTAAAATAATTTCATTAACTTAATGAAATTTAAATTTCTAAGTGATACAATTTCTGATACCATTTAGTTCAGAGTTTTCCGGTACAATAGGAATTTTCTTTATTCAATGAAAAAATGCTAATTAAGTGAAACAGCTCGAAATAAATTTTAATATGGAGGCAGTGAATGTAATAAATGACAGCGATATATTCATCCTGAAGGCAATTCTTAGTCTATCTAGTGTATCTGCAATCAAGACCAATTTGTATTTTTGCGATGAAACGAAATTACAATTCATTACCAAGGGCTGATGTAATGGCATCAAAAAGAAACGTGATGCAAACAAAATGGTGAGATAAGGGTAAATGCCAACAATTTGTCCTATATCCTGTACGCTTATCTGTAGTCCTGAACAGTTTACAGATTCGCAACGTAATGTTTAACTATAGTTTGGGTTGGAGAACAATAATCCTAGTATTGTTAAATGCGGTGTGACGAGCGGGGAACGAAATTAAAAACATAGAACCTCTCAAAGTGGAACCAAGTAAAATATCCTTTGGGATAAATTAAAGTCAGATGAAGTTTAGGAGGATTCAACTCAAATTCTAACGGAATTCAATTTGGCATCTGCTTTGTTTCACTTGAAGGAAGCCGCCCAAGTTTAAGCCACACCCATCCCTTTGGCCTCCTTCAATCTGATATTATTAACTTAAAAAACGACTTTTGTATCTTGTAATTACTTCGGTGTCTCTGCAATATAACAGATAAACTAAGAATGAATGAAAAGTTATATGTAAGTATAAGTTACTACTATTAAGGGGGAGCAAGAATATGGTTTCTTTTGTTATTGTGCTATACAAATATATTTTGGATCACGAACTTGCTTCAACAATTCGGAAAAGTTGGAAGAAGATTCTTGGTGAATTTAACTTGTGCCCAAAAAGCTTATAATTTAACTGGGGAAATTTAATTTCAGGAATAAAGAGCCCTACCCCCCATTCGAGTGTTGGCTGTATCCTGTACAGGTAGGCAACAATGATTTAGTTTTGTATTACTTTTGTTTTTGATTCATGGGGCATGAAAACGGGACAACTTTGTTTTGGTTCCGTGTACAACCTCGACACGTTTAACAGGTGGCCTTGACAGGGTAATCAATCTGACTGGATGATATTTTATCCAAACCTTACGTCACGTCTCTCTATTGATTACTATAGAAGCGAGCTAGTGAAAATGCAACTTTATTGCCAAATTTAAATACCAATTATTACACAACATCAGTTAATTTAAAAAAAATTGTATAGGGGTTTTCAGTTCAAATGAAACCTTTTGCTCGTCAAATTGACCAATTTTGCAGATCAAATTAAATAGTTTGTATATCAAAAATCATATAAGATTAAAGTACTTTCTTCAATTCAAAAATCAAAATCATAATAGTGCGTTTCATGTCCCCGGAACAAATACCCATCGACTCACACGCAGAGAAAATTGTAATCATCGAATTTTCTGGCGAAACTCTCCAATTGTAAAATATAATGCGAGTTTCTGTTCCTATAATTATTCAGGGGATGTTGAGAGTCCGTAAGAATAACGGCAGATCCTGTAAGGACAACGTGATTGATCCTGTAAGGACAACGTGATTTCATTTACCGGAGAAAATTTCAGCTGAATCCGATTCTGACATTAAGAAATTTGTCTCGTCAGGATAACGTGATTATCCTTTTCCTCAAATTTTCCGAATAAAATATCCTATCGAATTTTGGAATTACTGAATTCGATTCTGGAGTAAAAAAATCCGTAGAAATGACTCGAGGCATCAAGGATATATATTCGAAGGCTAAAAAGTTTAAACAAGCATGGCAATAAAATACAAAATGACTAAAAAGGAGAAAAATTTAAAAAATTGTAAAAAAGCTTTTATTTAAAAAACAAATGCACTAAAAAGGAAAAAAATATTTTCTGGTACTGTATATCAGAAATAAAAACGAGATAAAAGCGTGAAAAATATAATAAATATTTATAACGGTTTTATGTTTGATACACAGTACCAGAAATTTCTTTTCCTTTTTACCGCGTTTTTTTTTTAAATAAAAGCTTTTTTTAAAATTTTTATTTTTATTTCCTCAATTTTAATTTAATTAAAGCGCCGTTGTCATTATGCAAGGTTCTTGATTCCAAGTAGATAATTCAGCAACATTCCGCTACATTCAGCCATCCACACGTATCAAGTAGCTCTTGACATCTGGGCGAAAACATAACCTAAAATTTTCTGAGGAAATAAATCGCTACATTAAATTTAACCTTAAATTGTGTTGTACGAAGATTTGTGACATTTGTGTTTGTTTTGGCATTAGGCAGTCACAAAAGTCGGCAGCCTTCTCCACCGAAAACATAAAACAAAATGAATTTAAACACAAACATATAGAACTGCTTCGTTTCCACACGCTTTTATGAGCATGTGTTGGATTCGCAAAAAATTAAAAGTCTTCCCATAACAAAGTTGGATTGGATTTACAGAAATGTCAGAAGTCTTAGACCTTCAGAGAGCACGCAAGCGTTAAAATGTATTACTAATAATTTCTAAAAAAGACGTAGGGGGAGAATCCTAAATTTATAGTTCGGGCTCGCTACGGGCGGCCCTGCCCGTAATCTAGCCATTAAAAAAACTAACCACTACTAGAACATATATTTAAATAATAATGTATG
Source organism: Chrysopilus asiliformis (assembly GCA_964034945.1). NCBI lineage: Eukaryota > Metazoa > Arthropoda > Insecta > Diptera > Rhagionidae > Chrysopilus > Chrysopilus asiliformis. Next base: position 57,612,169 of record OZ035960.1, read on the forward strand.
TATGTAAACAAATATATTTACATTAGAAGTTCCTAAAAAATGTTTTAGGGGGTGCGGGAATATAGTTTGAGATTCCAAGGGTTGCAAGCCACTGAAACGTTTAGGAACCACTGCTCTATAGTATGATTCACGAATAGAAAAATTAATTCGTGATTGACTTATATAGAGAAATTCGAAGTCTTCTCCCGGTTCGCATCCTTCGCTGTCAAGTTACTAACAGAGATTCAATGGGTTGGTCTGATGATGGTTCGACATTGAATTCTAGGAACCGAAATTTGATGAATTAAAAATTAACATTATTGTATTCAATACTTTACTGTGAGAGCAATACGGCACTTAAATTGAAATTGTTTCAAGAGAAACTGATATTCCAGATGACCAAAAAGCCTAAAAAATTTCATATAAAAACATAAGAAAAGCTATAATTGCCAATCTGTCAATTATTGAAAACCCGTATTGTGATATGGCATTGTTCGAAGATTAATTTTTTTTTTTTTTTTTTAATAGATCCAGCCAGAGCTTAGGGGAAGACCCTTTAATGCCGAAGCACAGCTCGGGATGGTTGGAAGGACAAAAGGAGATGCCGATTTATGTTCTCCTTGAACTTCTGCGGGTTATAGTCCGGGGGGAACACATCGGATGGTAAATTGTTCCAAAGTCTTGTTGTTCGCGGAATGAAGGAACCCCTAAACTTTACTGTACGAAAGCGGGGAGGCTCAAGGAAGAAGTCGTGCGCACGTGCAGCTGCACGAGAGGGTCTAGGGAAAATATACCGTGGAGGAATAAGTTGGGAAATTTCGGTAGAACATTTCCCATTGAAATATTTGTAGAATATGCTGAGTACTCCAACAGAGCGACGATGCTCGAGAGACGGTAATGAATCTGTCAAAGACTTGTCTCCAATTAGTCGGATCGCACGTTTTTGGATTCGGTCCAGCAGTTGGAGGACAGTTTTTGGGGCTCCAGCCCAAATGTGCGAATTGTACTCGAGTCTCGGTCGAATGTAGCTCTTGTAAATGTTAAGGACGTCGACTGGTGCGAAATATTTTTTGCATCGTCCCAGGAAGCTGTACAGTTGTATCCAAATTCCGCTTTGAAGTCAATAAGCTTTTTTAAAATTTATTCCAATCAAATTTTGATGTATGGGAGTTTTATGTAGAATCATATCCTAAATAACTTTTCTTCTTGCACTTTTTTGATAAGATGTACCGTTTTTGAGATATTTGCAAAAATCGTTTTCGTTCGTATGGTGGGTATCCCGCCTAATGGTCAATTTTTGCCCATTAACGAACTTAGCCTCGTATTTTACGAAAAACGTATCTGCGCAAAATTTCAAGTCTCTAGCTCAATCCGCGCCACAGACAGGCGAACGTACGGACGGACGGACGGACAGACGAACGGACGGACGGACATGCGAAAATCAATTATTTTTATTATTCTAAACACACTGGTATAATTCATTTTTGTGTGTGATGACGGGATCTTGGCGTTACAAACGGTAAGGCAAAAATATACCCTTTGGTTTCACCATACGGGTATAAAAATATATTAAGTAGTAAAGGGATTTTTAACGAAAACGATATTTATAAAATTCGTGTCATTACTCAAATGAAATTTTAACAAAAAAGTTTATCTTTACAACACATCACATCTTCACTAAGCTACCTGGGCCTACTGAAATTATCGTCACAATGTTTGTAAGTATCTCTACTCTTTGTATATCATTCTCACACCAAATTGTTAAGGAATGAGGTATAACTATTTATATAGGAATGAAAAAAATTATCTTCTATTCAAATTTTGTTTTGAGTAGGCTGCCTTAACACATATTTCTTATCAAAGTTTTTAAATCTCTCAACAAAGCTATCTTGTTTAAAATTGGGTTCATTAAGTAATTATAATAATCTGTATATTAGTTCGCTTTTTAATATAATTCTTTTAATCAATATTTTAAAATAATAATCGGCATTCTAATATGGTATATTGTTTGTAAAACATTCTATTACACAATCAGTATACGCAAAATTTTTAAGATTAATTGCCAATTCATCGTTTTTAATTAATGTTTCATTAATTCCTAACAAAGATTTTATTAATTTTTGTTTTTAGTTTTTATTACTTTCTGATTACCTAAAATAATAATAATACAATTAAATCGATTAGTTTATGTCGAATTACTGATTGTGCATTAACTGTAAATAACCTCTACAGTTGTTGTTTTATTACAACGCAATTGTTACTGAGGGAAGAAATTACGGAAAATACGTCATGAATTTCGAGCCGATGAAAATTTTTATTGATTTTATTATGAAGATTTCATTGACGATGGAATCGCCGATCTAATTCGTCGTAGAATTAATGAAATTTTTATATAAATTCAATGAAATTTTTTACTCGGAATGTCACAGACACTCTCTCTTCTTAATATTGAATTATTTTTTCTCTCTTTTTTTCACGACATGATGCTCCATCTAATTTCACAAAGTGGATGAAGTATTGAAGAAAACTATGTTATGACAACTGTTAGTTCTTGAATTATTTATTTTATTTAATAAAAACACTTTCTTATTTTTTAATCTTTTTAAGTTCAATGTTTTATTGACTGAAAACTCTTGAAGACTAAAATTAAATTTTTAATTATTTGACAATTAACAAAATCAAATACGACTTAATTAGAAAAACAATTATTTTTTGTAGTGTATATTTTACTATGTTAATGTTTAGTGAATAATTATAAACGTTACAATACTCCCCCCGCAAAATTGAAAATTTAGAGGTTGAATGTAATTTTTTTTGTGTTATTTGTTTTATTAAAAATATCGAAATTTTGTAAAAATGCGGGTTTTAAATTATCAATGGATATAATTGTAGGTTTGCCATTTAAATCCAAAGTAAAATGTTTATCAGATCTCTCAATAAGGTTGTAAAGTTTTTTTACCGACTACAACGCGTACAAAAACGTGACTACAATTCATTAAATCAGAATTTATGTAAGATTTTAAATTTGAATTTCTTTTTGATTCTACAGGCTGAAAAAATTGAATCTGGTTTCTTAACTTTTCAATCAAAATGTCCGGTGAGATTGAATTTTGATTAGAATTTTGAAAGAATTCACCAGGAATACGTAAATTTTGACCATAAACTAGTTCTGCCGAAGAGAAACCAATATCTTCTTTTGCTGCTACTCGACAGCCGAGTAAAATCATTGATAACTCTTCGCTCCAATTTAAAGTGTCTTTTGCTTTAATGGCTTCTTTAAGTCTCCTATGAAATCTTTCTACCATACCATTAGCCTGTGGATGGTGAACTGTAGTATGAATTTTGTGACTGCCGAGAAATTTGGTTAGATTTTGAAAAAGGTTGGACTCAAATTGTCGTCCTTGATCAGTAGTTATTCTTAACGGAATGCCAAACCGGGAAATCCAACCATTTACAAAAACTTTAGCAATTGTATTAGCTGTTATATCTCGAATTGGAAAAGCTTCAGGCCAGCGAGTATATCTATCAATAATAGTTAAGATATACGTATATCCTTTAGATGGAGGTAAGGGTCCAACGATATCCATATGGATATGTTCAAATCTTACTTGAGGAACTGGAAATTTTCCAATTGGAGATTTTGTATGTCTGGAAATTTTGGCTTTCTGACAATCCATACACGTTTTTGCCCAATCATTAATATTTTTATTCATGTTTGGCCAAAAATATTTTGAAGTAATTAATTTTCTAGTCGATCTAACACCTGGATGAGACAAATATGAACACTCTTAAAAACAATTTTTCGAAAAATTTCCGGAATGAATGGTCTGTGTATTGAAGTACTGATTTCACACCACAATTTATCTTTAGAAAATGGAATTAAAAATGATTCCAGTTTAAATTTAGAATTTTCTTTTTTGTTACCTTGTAAAATTTCTTTAAGTTCTTGACAAATTTGTTGTTCTTTCACAACAGATTCCACATCAAGAACAGGTAAATCTTTTCGATTCAATTCATCAATATTTGAACGAGATAAAGAATCTGCTACGATATTATCTGAACCTTTGACGAATCGAATATCTGAGGTAAATTGTGCGATGAAATCTAAATGTCTGGCTTGTCTTGGAGTTTTTTCACTTTTTGATTTTATAGCATTAATAATAGGTTTATGATCCGTTAAAATGTGAAATTCACGACCTTCAATAAAATATCGAAAATGTTTTATTGCCAAATATATCGCTAATAATTCTCGATCAAAAGTTGAATATTTGATTTCTGCAGTTGATAGTTTTCTAGAAAAGAAACTGAGCGGTTGCCAAACATTGTTAAACTTCTGTTGAAGAACTGCTCCAACAGCCATGTTTGATGCATCTGTCATTATGTTGAATTCAACATTAGAAGAAGGAAATGTTAACAGGGTGAAATTGGATAATGCCGATTTAGTAATTTCAAAAGAATTTTGACATTCAGTTGTCCACTGAAATTTTGTATTTTCTTTTGGTTTCTTCAAAATTTCATAAAGTGGTGCTAACTTTTGTGCGATATTTGGAATAAAACGATGATAAAAATTGATCATGCCAATAAATCTTTGGATTTGTTTGATTGATGATGGAACCGGAAAATCATTTATAGCTTTAATGCGATCTTCTGTTGGAGAAATTCCATCTTTTGTAATAAGATGTCCTAGGAATTTCAAAGATGTTGCACCAAAAATACTTTTAGAAGCTTTTATATTTATTCCATATTTAGTTAATCGTTCGAATAGTATTTTTAAATGTTCAATATGTTCAGATTTTGTTTTGCTCGCAACCAAAATGTCATCAATATAAACAAAAACAAAATTTAGACCTCTAACTACTTCATCTATGAATCTTTGGAAAGTTTGAGCGCCGTTTCTGACTCCAAAAGGCATACGTAAGAACTCAAACATTCCAAATGGTGTGGTTATGGCAGTTTTATGAATGTCAACAGGAGCTACTGGAATTTGGTGATAAGCTCGGACAAGATCTACTGTAGAGAAAATAGTACAACCATGTAAATTCATTGAAAAATTTTGAATATGAGGAATCGGATAACGATTTGGAATTGTGACATCGTTTAAACGTCTATAATCTCCACATGGGCGCCAATCTGTACAATCACGTTTAGGGACCATGTGAAGAGGTGAACTAACTGAAGAACAAGATTGTCTGCAAATTCCCATTTCTAACATATATTCAAATTCTTTTTTTTGCAATTTTATGTTTTTCAGGATTTAAGCGACGTGGTTTCGAAAATGGTAATTGACCTTTTGTATGAATAAAATGTTGAATATTATGTTGTACTGGTACATAATAATTTGGAGGACTGGTTAAAGAAGGAAATTGTTTTAGAAGATTTCCATATTCGTTATCAATTGTTAAAATCTTAGGAATTACTACATTCGTTTTTAGATAAATTCCATTTATATATAAAGATGTTATTGAATCTAAAAGTTTTTTATTTTTAATATCTACAACTAATCCATTTAAATTTAAATTTTGTAAAAAAGATTTAAGTTCCGAAATTTCACATTTTAACGAATTAATTTCTTCTTTCATTACAAAATTTTCTGATTTTGAATCAAAATTGTTAATCAAATTTAAATGATTTGGATTAGAGGCTTCCCAAATCTTATCTGCCAAATCAAGTATCTCCTGTAATACTGTTTTACTAGAACTTACAAGAGCAATATTTAAAGATTTCGGAAGCTTTCTCATCCATAATTTTAATAACAAATCTTGAGTAACGCTAGAACCAGATAACGAATTTAACATACGATAAAAATGTGATGGTTTTTCATCTCCCATCTCGGAACTTGAAAGAAGTTTTTCCAATTTCCTTTCTTCGCTTTCTGTATAACGACTAATTAGTATTTTTTTAATTTCAGTGTATTTGTTAGATGTTGGAGGATTTTGAATAAAATCTAAAATTGATAGAATAACGTCTTGGCTAAGTGCGGCAAGAATGTACTCATATTTTGTCTCTTCTTGGCTTATTCCTTTAGTGTGAAATTGCGATTCTACCGAAATAAACCATGGAATGGGACAAGCTGTCCAAAACGTTGGTAATTTTACCGGAACCGCGTTTAAAAAAGTTCTATTATTGTTATCACTTTGAGTGGTATTTAAATTATCTCCAGGTTCCATTATCACTTCCTTTTTTTAAAAATAAATTCAAAATTCACGTTTAATTGTTAATTTAAAATAAAAATAACGAGATCGATAAAATAGTTACGTTAAAATGTGTCTTTTAGAATGTAAATTGAATGTTTATTTGTGTGCATGTGGAACAAAATCAGTTTATATTAATACTTAAAATTAACATTTATATAATGATAATAAATTAAAATTTTACTTGGTAATTTCGTAATTTTATTTAGGTTCGAAATTTTTTTGTTCTTTTGATTTTCAGACTTGATATGTTGAACAGATAACTTCTTTTTCATTAAGTCTTTTTGTTATTGATTTGAGGCGGAGAATATTTCGACTGGCTAGAATTAGTGTTGCACCTTTTGATGTTAAAATTGAGCTTAATTTGTACGAGAATAAAACGAGACAGAATTTGCTGTATTGATATGCTGCAAATCGATTCTGTGAATTATCGCTAAACTCTTGATGGAACTCTGGCTGCAGAAATCTGTACGGAGCCAAATGCGCTTGAGACGAAAAATTAACAATTCTTGATTCTTTATAACGACGTAGCGATGGCAAAATGTTAAATACGCTCCCAGATAACTGGTCTGGAATGTAACGTCGAATTTATTTTCTGTATTTTGAGGTAGTTCCAAATTCTTCACGTTTTTTCAAATTTTCAAATTTTCTCAAATTTTCTTTGTCTTTGGGGCTTTTCTTTGTCGGGGCATAAACAAATTATATAAAGACTGTTTTTCTCTAACAATTCAGCTTTGAAAAATAATCCCCCAAAGCAGCAGATATGCATGCGGTTGGCAGCGCACACGAGCAGCGGAGCATGTCGCTTGGCCGAAGAAAAACATTCAATTCATTTTCAAACTCTCCGATCAACACGAAGTTTTACCGAAATCGTAGTTTTCTATCAACTTTTGGGAAAGTACCGCTAGCTACAACGGTTACCTCCCATACAATTTTTCTTAAATACTAATTTCTCGAACATTGCGAACATTTCATGAGAAAAAATGCATATAATCAAAATCAAAGGAAATAATATTGCCTACATTTTTAATTTTAGGTGAACTCCATCTCAACTCATACTCTCGTTTACAGTTAAGTTCGATTTCTTAACTTTGCTCGATTGGATATTGTATTTTTTTGTTTGGTAGAATACCGTCCGGTCGGCGGAGGGGAGGGGGTCAAAGTCGGCGAAAACTCTAAATCACAAAAACTTTAAAAATTTGTAACGGCTTAACCGATTGAAATGATATTAAACATTTTCGAAAGGTAATTCCTTGTCACAAAAAATATTTTTTGACTTCCTCTCCCTCCCCCTCACCGTCATATTGTAAAATTCAATTTAGTGACAATATAAATAAAATTTGGGGGTAAATGCGTTATTTTAAAAAAAAAATAAAAAAAAATCGAATACAAGAAAATTGTATTATATTTTACTGATTTCAGATTGGTTTTTATGTTTTCTGTACATAATATTAACTCAAAAGATTTAGGAGTTTAAAATTAATTAGAAATTCATTTAAAAGAAAAAGTTTTTTTTTCTTTGAGAAAGTTTCCGTCTGGAATAAATCTGTGAAAATTTTGAGTTTCTGGAAGTATTTTGACACTTTTAAACCTTCTTTGAAGTTGTTGCTGTTTTTCTTGAGATATTTTAAATTTCGTCACTAAATTGAATTTTACAATATGAAGGTGAGGGGGAGGGAGAGGAAGTCAAAAAATATTTTTTGTGACAAGGAATTACCTTTCGAAAATGTTTAATATCATTTCAATCGGTTAAGCCGTTACAAATTTTTAAAGTTTTTGTGATTTAGAGTTTTCGCCGACTTTGACCCCCTCCTACTGGAATTTATTCCACGAAACAAAAAAATACGGGTATCTTTTTTTTAGTTCCCTAACTACATCCAAATGAAAAAAGTAAAAAAAAATAAAGGTGACTTTCAAGCTCCATTCAAGTCGAGTATGAAGTTTTTACATATCTCTAACGGTTCATGAGATAATTTGAAAAACATTATTTTTCACATATTTTTTCGGAAACTTTAAATATTGCAGAAGAAAGTCATGTAATGCTCATATCTCTTTTTTGAATTGTTTAAATCATACTTTAAATTGTTTAAATAAAATACATTTACTTGCTTTATCAAACTACAACTCTGTGGAAATTTGATAAAACTTGAAACTTACATTCTCAAAGCAATTTAAAAATATGAACAAAATATAACAAGATAAAATTTAGCATAAGAATTCAACGAGAATAAAACGAACTAGAAACGAAAACTGCTTTTAACAAAGGGCGAATATAAGCAGCGGCATGTATAGGCGATCACCACGGCTGCTTGTGACTGCTTGTGGCTAGTCGGCAGCTGCTACGTCACGATGGGGTATTATTTTGAATTTCGGTTTTGTACTAAGTTGAGTTGTTAGAAAAAAACAGTCTTTATATAATTTGTTTATGGTCGGGGTCACCAATTGTTAGTTCTTGAATTATTTATTTTATTTAATAAAAACACTTTCTTATTTTTTAATCTTTTTAAGTTCAATGTTTTATTGACTGAAAACTCTTGAAGACTAAAATAAAATTTTTAATTATTTGACAATTAACAAAATCAAATACGACTTAATTAGAAAAACAATTATTTTTTGTAGTGTATATTTTACTATGTTAATGTTTAGTGAATAATTATAAACGTTACAACAACTATTATGATATGAAAAGAAATAACTTTTTTTTATTATTTTTTAGACCAAAGACACCAAACGTCTAAAGTTGCTCGATAAAAGTGCTTGTGTGACTTCGAAAAAATACTGCTCTCCTCAATATTTTGCAAAAAAGGGAAGTTTTTGCAAAAAATCTTAAAATTTCGGCACAGAAAATTTGACAAAAAATGATTTTTAAATTAAAACATTATCCCCAAAACGGATTTTTTTCAAATCAATTTCATTAAATATGATTGAAACGGTATTAAATTAGGTTTTGAAGTATTACATAATTGTTGCATCCATAATGATTTGTTTTTGCATAATATTGCACGCAAATGGCAAAGAGCGGCGCTAGTTGTTCGAATTTGTCATCCAAATAACACATGGATCAATAAGTCCCGAGACTAACAATGAAAACAACATTTTTTTTGCAAAATTTTTTTTTATTCATCAATATAATCACCTTTTAGGGTGATACAATCGTCACGCCATGCGTATCCCAAAAAACTGACGCCATGACTTTGCCAGCTGACTGCTGCGTTTTCGGACGCTTCGGACGGCTTTCGCCAGCTGTGCGCCACTCAGATGACTGCCGCTTCGACTCTGGAGTGTAGTGATGTATCCATGTTTCGTCCATGGTCACGTAACGACGCGAGAAATCTTTTTTATTGCGAGTAAATAGCGATAAACAGCTTTCTGAATCATCGACTCGTTGCTGTTTTTGTTTCATCGAAAGCAATCGCGGCACCCACTTGGAAAAAACATTTTTCATGCTCAATTTTTCATGAAGGATAGTAAATGCACTTCCATATGATATCTGTGTTATCTCAGCAATCTCACGGAGCTTCACTTTACGATCTTTCATTATAATTTTTGTCACTTCACTCACATTTTCCGGTGTAACGGCTTCCACAGGTCTACCCGAGCGTTCCGCGTCATTTGTGTCGGTACGACCAAGTTTAAACTCGGCAAACCACCGACAAATCGTTGCTTTTGATGGACAAGAGTCCGGGTAACATTTTTCAATCCATTGTTTCGCTTGCACGGTGTTTTTATCCATTAAAAAACAATGTTTTATCAGAACACGAAACTCGGTTTTTTCCATTTTTTAAACAAACTACAAAACGACTTTACTCCAACCTCGATAACTCAGCTGTTTCTGGTCCGATCGACTTAAAATTTTGACACGTTTCAAGCAAAGGTTAGTACTCTAGAAAGACGTGGTTACTGGTTTACTACGAGCGTCATCTCTGGGTTAGTCTCGGGACTTATTGATCCATGTGTTATGTATCATCGGGCTGTGTCACTGTAGATGAGCAGCTTTTCCGTTATCGAGGTAGAACGAGGTTTGTGATGCTGAAACGTTCTACCCGATAACTGGCCAGATATATACTGGTAAATCAGCAATAGTCAAGTGGTAACGGATTTGTGTCACCAATTCAAAGGATCTGGGAGAAATGTCACGATGGACAATTTCTTCACTGCATTCACAGAAAAAAATAATGTTGTATTATTTACAAAATGGGTTTTGTTAAGCCTAACAAAAAAAAATCGTAAATATTACTGAAGTTTTGTATATACTACGAAAAAATTAACGAATATTTTTTCGTATAGTTACTAAAATTTGTTAATATTACGAAGTACATTTTGTCAAATCTGATTTGCATCATGGCGTCATTACGATACACAAGCTTTTCTATTAGTGGTCTCATTAGCCGCTGTAAGCATCCAATTCCCTGCTGTTAATGTTTGGATGCCTGCAGCAGGTAATTAGACTACTAGTAGAACTGCGCCACACTTGTGCATGACGAAAAAATGGCGACGATTTTGTTAGTCGATTCGCCAGTTCTAAAAACTCGATTTTAAAGCAATTCCAATAATTTTTCATAAAACTGATGCAAAAAATCAGTTTTTGGAAAGCATTTCTTAGTTTAGACATTAGTTGGAATGCTTTTTTGAAATATTTTTTATGCCCATTTTTTTCAGATTTCGATAATTTTTTCCCATTTTCGAAAAATACTAAACGCGAATAGTATTTTTTCGAGGTAACACAAAAACATTCGTCGAGAGAATTCATTCGTTTGAAATTTTTGTAAGAAAAATCATTCAAAATAAATTATTTTCATTTCGCATCATATTGGCCGTCATAAAACATTTCCTCCATACGAATATTCAATATAGAAACTATCAGAAACAAACACGCATCTCTTAATTATTAAAGTCATCACACTAAAACAATTTCCGCTCATTAGTTGCATTTATTAAATTCTATGAACACACACTAAGCAAGAAACAGAAAGAGATTCCATATCAACAAGAGAGATTTGTTTTTGTAATATTTACAAAATATTTGTAATATTTACAAAATATTTGTAATATCAACAAAATTTTTGGGAAAACGAAATACAAAAATACAAAAACTTAACAAAATTGACATCGTACCATTAACAAAATATGTTGTCAGCCCATGGGGGACAAATGGTTTCGTTATATTAACAAACGTTTTCGTAATATTTACATACATTTTATTTTCTGTGTTGCCATTAGTTCGTTTACTACTTTCTTGGGACCTTTCACTAGTAAGAAGATTAAAACTAAACATGTCTTACATCCCTACGGAAATGAAGAGAAATCCAAGAGCAAAGACAAGCATTCGTCCCTGCAAACGGCATATTTGCAACGAGCACGCTATAACTTTTTTTCGATTGTACCAACCCAAGTAATATGTATACTATAGAATTAGTTGCTCTAAGAATATAGAGATCAAGCACCAGTTTCTTTAAACCAGCAATAAACCAACAGCAAAAATTAAGTTCCTCGGGAGTGTTTTAGGAGATACAAGTCCCGATTTAGGTGCTCCAGAGATCTGGAATAATCGGGCTCAGAAGGCTCAGAAAGCCCAAAAATGAATTTTTCAATGATTATGAGGCCTTCTGAAACTTTTAATATACTACACTCCCGAGTAACTTATTTTTTGCTATTTTATTGCTGGTTAAAATTATGGATGTGTCCGATTTCAACGAAATAAAAGTTAAGTCTTTCTTCGTCGAGTAGAAAATTTTTTGATTTTATTTCATTGAAATTGGACAACTTCCTATCAAAAAAATGCGATTTTTTTAGGATGGCCAAAAATGTTTCTAAACATGGATGGTAGTCGATATTAAAAAAATAAGTTTCATCAAGATCTGAGAGTTACACCTCGCGAGGTTTAATTCTTAGCCAAATTCGTACTACTGATGCTCAAAAGCAGCGACGGCGGCGTTTTGCATAACAGTCTCTTGAGCAATCACATGTGATGCTTCTTCATAAAGGAGTTATTGTAATGCTTCTTCAAAATCTTAATCCAAAGAAAGGGTTATGTAACAGTATAATATTAGTTATAGAGGAGCTCACAAATAAGTTCATCAAAGTGAAAATTATATCTGAATGTAATAGAGGACATGTAGTTTCTATTCCTCGGATTGACCTGGCTTTCTCAGATACGTCATTAACTTTCGTTTTGAAAAGGCGGCAATTTCCAATTACTGCACTTATGCCATTACAATAAATAAAGAATATTCCCTTGAGAATGAATGAATTTCGAATATTCTTCGCACCCTGATTAGTATGACCAAAAATCTAAAAAAAAACGTTTGTCTTTTATAAATGCTTATAAATACTTTTTAGGCGTCGAATATATTATATTCTTGTCTTTGAGATATCCTTACGGATATTTTTACTCCAGAATCGGATTCAGCGACCCCCAGGTGAGATTTTTTTCCACAAAATTCGACGAAAAGGATAATCACGTTATCTTTACGGGACCTTCCTTTAATTTTACAAGGACGAAAAAGCGAAAATATTATATTGTAATTGGAGTTACGTAAGTGTGCAAAAGGCCATAGAGGGATAAGGGAACAAAAAGTGCCCCTAGAGATATAAGGTTGAATTTTTTTTCGTAAGTTTCCACCATTAAAACAAATAGTACAGGAAAAATTGTCCAAAAAATGTGTTTTTAAAAAAACACAATATTTTGGTTATAGGTCATATTTGACCTAGGATTTAAAAATCTAAAGAGTCCATAATAATTGGCGAAGACTGGTTTTTTAGATGGGGATTTTCAAGTGTGCATCTTCAAGGAATTGTTTTTTTTTATCTAAATGTATCAAGAGGGGTATCATTTGTTGCGTTTTGTGGCATGCTAAATCGATTAAAGTAGATATTAAGTCGCTAGCACAAACAGGTTTTAATAGAAATACGTTTTATATTGATAAACATGTAAACAGAGAAATAAAAAGTAGATAATAAGTTAGATAAGACTTAACCTTAGCGGAACCCGAATTGAAAAGTTCAAGTAAATATATTTGCGACGAGTCCTTTACACTGTAAAGGCACTCCTGTCGGAAATGTACCGTTATAAAATGGCAAAAAATTTTGAAAAATGGCACTTTTTAAATCGCTGTATTCTCCAAACGAATCATCCGATTGCAAAAAAAAGTTTTATGTGGATGATATTTTTAGTAGCAAAATACATGACTAAAATACCAGTCTGCTAGAGTTTAAAAATCGAGGGGTTGCCATACAATTTTTTTTTTATTTTCCCAAATTTTTATTGAATTTATAATTTTTTTGCTATGAAGTTCTTAATTTTGTTATGAACGGTCCTAATGTCTCAAAGCTGGAATCACTCCTCCCACCAACGTCCGCAAGTGCAATGCAGCATTCTTATCGTACTTATTATCAAGTACAACTTTGGACGGGAAACAAGTTGAATCCAGAAAACTGGGTTTGGACTAGACAAAATGGCTTTTTATAGGCCATCAGGACCACACTTGAACCTGCTCCAGAAGCTTTACTTAAGTTGGTATTTTGCTCTTGCAAAGAAACTTGCTCGACTTCGCAATGTACTTGAATAAAAAAGTGTTGTCAAATACTCACCGGTATTTTTTTGAAAGTTATTTTAATCGAAAAAATGAAGTGGCGGTAAGGGATATTTTACCGCCACTTCATTTTTTATTATGATTTTTTCCGATTTGGCCTTACCTCGTCGATCGTCTTTCCCTCTACCAACACTTCTCCAGTCCATAGCTAGTGAGTAGCGATCAGTGATATTACCACTTTGCCTTTGCATGGAAGTAGATTATGCCAAAAATAGTATTAGATTGATACTAAGAGTAGCAGATTTTGAAAAAAAAAACTTTTCTACCTATACCGATAGACCGTCGTGTATAACTAAAGCTAAATACCTTTATCATTCATAATACCAACATTCTATCGATAAAAAACTTTTCAGGAATTCTGATAGTAAATAAAACCTTTTTTAATAAATACTCGATAAAATATACTTAACATTTAAAAAATTCTTTTGTATTGGCTGGCTCATAAATATTTAATTTCGTTAGAAGCTTTTTAAATTTGACATGTATAATACAATTTTTTGGTTGATTCATGTATTTTACGAAAAATAGTAGCAGATTTCGTTTACTACGTAGTGAATTTTCCAGGACCAAAATAGTAGTAGATTCTTCTACAATTATAGTAGGCTGACATCTATGGTAGCGACAGCGCACGCAAAGCTATGATGTGTTCGGTTGGACTAAAAAGCTGATATTATGCTCTCAAAGGCAGCACAATAAAGAATAGCCATTTTTAACGATTCGCGGACAATTTATCGTGAACAATTTATCGTAAAACAATTTATCGTGAACAATTTATCGTAAAACAATTTATCGTAAGAACAATTTATCGTAAGAACAATTTATCGTAAGAACAATTTATCGTAAGACAATTTATCGTAAGAACAATTTATCGTAAGACAATTTATCGTAAGAACAATTTATCGTAAGACAATTTATCGTAAGGAATATTATTTTTACAAATTCGGGCGCCCGGGCGCCCGAATTTGTAAAAATAATATTCCTTACGATAAATTGTTCTTACATATATATATACATATATATTTATATATATATATATATATATAAATATATATGTATATATATATATATATATATATATATATATATATATGTGTGTGTGTGTGTATGTGTGTGTATATACATATATATGTGTGTGTGTGTGTGTGTATGTGTGTGTGTGTGTGAGACGAAACATCATTAATTTATCCCCCTACCCTCCCCAACTCCCCCCCTTCCCCCTTCCCCCTCCCCCTACCCCTTCCCCCTCCCCCTACCCCTTCCCCTTCCCCTTCCCCCTTCCCCCCCTTCCCACTCCCTTCCACCCTCCCCCTCCCCCTCCCCCTCCCCCTCCCCCTCCCCCTCCCCCTCCCCCTCCCCCTCCCCCTCCCCCTCCCCTCCCCCTTGCCCCTTGCCCCTTCCCCCTCCCCCTTCCCCCTTCCCTCCACCTTGCCCCTTCCCCCTCCCCCTCCCCCTTCCCCCTCCCCCTCCCCCTTGCCCCTTCCCCCTCCCCCTCCCCCTTCCCCCTCCCCCTTCCCCCTTCCCCCTTCCCCTTCCCCTTCCCCCTCCCCTTCCCCCCTTCGCCCGCCCCTTCCCCCCTTCGCCCGCCCCTTCCCCCCTTCCCCCTCCCCGCACCCTTCCCCCGCCCCCCCCAACCCATCACCCACCCAACCCATCATCCACCCGACCCATCTCCCCAACACTTCCCACAATAATCTTGTTCTTACGATAAATTGTCTTACGATAAATTGTTCTTACGATAAATTGTCTTACGATAAATTGTTCTTACGATAAATTGTCTTACGATAAATTGTTCTTACGATAAATTGTTCTTACGATAAATTGTTCTTACGATAAATTGTTTTACGATAAATTGTTCACGATAAATTGTCTCACGATAAATTGTTTACGATGAATTGACCGGCACCCATTTTTAACTGTTATTTTCAGAATTTGAGTACCGTGATTTTACAAACTAGAGGTGTCAGAGTAAAACTTTGCTCCAGAGTCGTGCTAATCGACTCCTAATTAGTCTAAAAAACTTAAAGGGTCGCCAGTCTAGTTTTGATTGCTACACTGTGTTATTCTTTCATTTTCTGATTTTAATACCAATTTCCATCACGTTTTATTTTCTAACCCCGTGTTCAGGCGGAAACCTAAAATAAAATTTTGAGCGAATCTAGGTAAGATATTGACGAATCTTTAAAAAAAATCGGTTATTGAGATATTTAAGAATAATGATATATAAACGAAAACCCTTGTTTTCGCCCTTCAAAAGTCCTTGAAATTATTTTTCTCTTTTTTCTTTGATAGCTCCACAATTTCGAAGAAAACAATGTCAGATATTTTTGTAGAATGATACACAAATTTTTTAAAGCGAACTTCTTCAAGTTCTTATAAAACCCAAACTATATGCCGCATGGCCAAACAAAAAAATACTGGTATTTTTTCCTCATCTGCCAAATTTCATCATAATCAGAGAGGGTCACTTAAATTTTTGGCATTCTTTGTGCGATTTCGTATGGAATTACCAATTGGCAACCTTGATATGTATTACGAGTAGTTCTTCATTAAAATATATTTATTGAATGACAATTAAAATGAAACTGAACAATAATTAAAGCTCCTATAATCATTTCGTTTTACACAGGCTTCTTTTCCAAATTCAAATTACATACTGTGATATACTTACTACAATCAGCAATATTTTTTTCACAAAATGATCAGAGAAGATTACGAAAGAGAACCGAGAATAGAACCTGCTTTTTGCAAACTCAAATCATTACATACGAAACGACAACAAACAAAAAATTACAATTGGATGCAGTGACTATCCATAGAAATAATGAGACTGAGGCCGGTTTCTATCTCTTTATAAATAAAACGATTATACAGGAAAGTAATCAGTCTTGATTAACAACCTATCATAATCAAACGGATTCAGTAGCGCAATTACAAAAATAATACAGGAAAATAGTTATTTTAAAAAATACGAAATTCGCTTCAAGTGTAAAAAATGTTTAAGTTAATCGCAATTGTTTTGTTCGCTTTGAGGTACATCGCTAAACATAGTGGTAAGTTTCTTTTTAACCCTAAACCCCTAATTTTGAAATCGAACATTTGAAGGGCTTTCAGCAAGAACGGGGTAACTACATTTTTGGTACTTTCAAGAAATCAAAAAAAAAACGTTTTATAAATTCAATTTTCAAGCTTCATTAAAATTTTTTTCCCACACATCTTTTGCCACCATAATCATACAATAATACCAATTCGGAACGGACAAATTTTTTTTTATTTTGGAGTTACTTCCTTTTCCGAAAGTGGAGTTACCTCGTTCTTACTGCAAACCCTTAAATTCCTCAAAAGTTAGACTGAGAGTCTCATAGTAGAAATATCAAAGAGATATGCGTATTTATTTACAAAGGAAGTGGCATTTAGCAAATAAAGACGATTATAATTTTAAAAAATATTTATTTTTTATAAGAAAAAATTATTTACATTTTGCACATATCTTTGGAGATGTTGAATGGCCGTTGCATACATTTCGATCACATCGATCGTAATACTGCGTTTCTCTTCGGACTTTCGAATTCTCCCTTTTTCGTATTAGTGCTCCCGAAGAAATAGGTTCCGCTTCTTTGTTTTGTTTTTGTTCCAATGTGGGGTTGTTTCTCCCAAATCACAAACGTTATTCCCACAGCATCGAATATATTCATAAAACAGCTAATGGCCATCGTTTAGTTTTACGCTTGGACATGTATTAATAAACTATCCTTTTGTTTTATTGTAATGAAAATTTATCTCCGAAATAATTTAGTTCTTATGTTGTAAAATAACGAGATTGTGATGCAAATTCGACAAAAAAACAAGAGCTTTTCCAGGTTTAGGCACATATAAAGCCAACGTATTTATTTTTAATCTAAACATTGTAGAGGATGAGTTTGATTTTTATCTAGTAGAAATTCTTTGGGAACCCAAACTTTGTTTTTACGAAGTGTACCAACAATAGTTAAACCTTTGTTCCGTAAATTTTCTGCTAGCTCTTGGCTTGTAAAATAGTCGTCCAAAGTTAAATTCCTATTTGTTCCATAATATGACTAGCATAACTCCCCCACAACTTTAGTTCGAAGTCCCAAACTTTTATTTTTACCTTCCTTTCCCGTATTGCTGTCACATAGTTACCATATTTTATACCATACTTATCTGGCTTGGATGGCATATACATTGACCTCGATAAGACATCATGTGTAGTTTGGGAGAAAACAATGAGTTGCTCAGCAACTACAATATTTGCACCCGGCATATAAAATTTACCAAAATTATGATTGACTTTAGTCCACACCTTATAAATAGGAGCGAATTTATCGGCCTTACATCGTCAACTACTGGTGGACTTCTCATCAAAGCATATGACTGTGATTACACACGGACTAAGTGAACAGCCTGCTTGAGCCTTTTGTGATTACACGAGATTGAACTGAACCCCACACCGACAAGTGGAACGAATGGAAACTGGGCCATTTTTTTTTTCAGTAACATCGTGGACAGAGTTAATTTATAGGAATTTTGTAGGCTTGTGAGGAAAAATTAAATTTATTAATAATTTTTAAAATACACTCATCCCTCGATTTACGGAAGCGTTCCGTTCCTGAAAAGTTGTCCGTAAGTCGAAATTCTGTAAATCGAGTTTTTTAAAATGTTTGAAACTAAGTACAAATGTGTATGCAAATACTATTGTACTATATATATCGACTAATTATGTATGCAGTATTTCATTTACATTTTTAATAAGAAAGAAAACATTCAATTTTAAAGAAATCAAAAATATTTATTGCATTTGTAATTGAAACATATTTATACATTCTATATTAAAATACATAAAATAATACATAAAATAAATGTATACATAAAATAAAAATAAAAAATATTTCAAAATAAAATAAAAAACACAAAATCAATTCATAAACATAATAATATAATTCAAAAACAAATGTTCTGTCCAGCAGCTTTTTGATTATTAATCGCTGGAACCCAAACTGGAACCCGACTCAGAGCTTATATCCAAGCTTTCAATGATATCAGTATTAGTAACGTTGGATGATGTGGAAGCAACTGGTCTAAAAAAAGAGTGCAGTTTTAGTTGTGTTGCTGAGTTTCTATTTTCTCTGTAGAGTTGCTTGTAGCAGTCTATAGCCTCGTTGACATCGCGATAAACTTTTAAACTACGCTCTTCTAGCGGATCTTTTTCACGTAGGATCTTAATTCCTTCTTCGAAGTGTGAGAGTGCACTAGATAGGTCCATTGTGCTTAACTGTTGAGCAATTCCTGTAGCATTTTCTTCATTCTCCTGTTCTTCCACTGGTCTTGTTTGTTCCAACTGCAGCAAATCCTCAACGGAAAGACTATCTCCGTGAGCCCTTATCATGTCGGTAACATCTGATTCCACAAAATCTTCAAAACCCAGTTGATTCCCAAGATTCACTATATTTTGGACGACTTCTGGAAGAACTTGCACGTCGGAATCGTCGCTAATTGCATTCTCTGGCCAAATTTTTTTCCAAACATTTTTCATTGTGGATGGCTTCATTTCTTTCCATGATTCGCCTATGTTATGGACGGCATCCTTGATGTTATATTTTTTCCAGAACTCTTTAATGGAAAGACGATCTTGCACCTCGTTCTCTGTAGCAGCAATTAATTGTTTAAAAGTTCTACGTAAATAATAAGCTTTGAACGTAGATATTGCGCCTTGATCCATCGGCTGAATCAAAGATGTGGTGTTTTTGGGGAGGTACTCAATCCTCACATTATCAGACAATTCAGACAAGTTGACAGGATGCCCCGGAGCATTGTCCAATAACAACAACGCCTTATTGTCAAGGTTTTTTCCATGCAAATATACTTTTACTTCGGGACAAAAGAAATTTTTGAACCAATCCTCGAATAAGCTTGAAGTCATCCAAGCTTTTTTATTGGACCTCCAAATAACAGGAAGAGCAAGTTTATTACATCCTTTAAAGGCTCGTGGATTCTCGGAGAGATAAATCAACAGCGGCTTTATCTTGAAGTCCCCAGAAGCATTGCCTCCAAGGAGAAGTGTTAAGCGCTCCTTTGCCACCTTGAATCCAGGTACAGACTTTTCATCCATAGAAATAAAAGTTCTATCAGGCATACGTTTCCAATAGAGGCCTGTTTCATCAACGTTAAAAATCTGTTCTGGAACGTAGTTTCCTTCTTCTATAATTTTTTTCAAAACATTGGGATACTCACGAGCCGCTGAAATATCACCACTGGCTGCTTCGCCTTTCATCTTTATGTTATGCAAATTGTGGCGTATCTTAAATTTCTCAAACCAGCCTTTACTGGCACCAAAAGATTCATCATTAGAATCTGTATCAACATTATCTTCCTTCAATTTTTCGAATATGCTTTTAGCTTTCTCTTGGATCGTCATAGTGCTCATGGGGACATTCCGTTGATTATTGTCTTCAATCCACACACCTAAAAGCTTTTCCATTCTTTCCATGATATTACTTCTATGACGAGTTAATTTTGTACAGCTTCGAGGAGCAGCTGATTTTGATTGTGCTATAATTCTGTCCTCGTTATCATGTATTGTGCCTACTGTAGATGTTGCAAGTCCTAATACCTTAGCAATTTCACTGAGTTTCTCACCTGATTTAAAACGACGCAATACATCTAACTTCCTTTCCAATGTTATTGCTTTTCGGCTTCTTTTTTTTCTACACCTTTACCATTACCAGAGTTTATCCGCTTCGGTGGCATTTCAGAAGGCTGAATTAATTTTTTAAATAAAGTTTTTAAGAATTAAAAAATATAAAACTTGTGTAATGTACTTACAAGAAAATAAATATCGATTTAATATGGTAAATATCGAAAACACTATCGTATTAAATACGATTGAATTTAATTTCATATAATTTTTTTTTAATACAATAGTTTTTTTTTAAAGAAAATAGAAAAATATATTATTCGTACACCAAATCGACCTTTCACAATGGGCGGATTCAGTAAGCATTGAATGCAAACGTTGTTTCTTAGCGCCTCAGCTTTTTTACTGAGCGGCATAAAAGTACGCGCAGGCGCGCAGTTAGTAAGCGGTGCGAAATGTAAATCGGTCGATGCAAGGCCTACTAGGGAAGCTTAATATTTTCCGTAAATCGAAATTTCTTTCCGTAAACAGAAACCAAGAATTAATTTTTCAATTCCGTTATAGCGAAATTCCGTAAAAAGAGTTTCCGTAAAGCGAGGGATGAGTGTATTAGTGATTGCATATACACAATAAAATGGTAGAATTAACTGCAAAATGAAATCTTTACTTTTCGTTCTTCTTTACGTATCATCATTCCCACTTCGTCTCTTGCCCAAAATTTGGTGAAGTCAGACGCCTTTCTGCGCCAATGTAATCAAGGTCTATGAACAGCAAAAGCTCCTCAAAGTGAGAGATCACCGATGACTTAATCCTGTTCAAGATCAACACAATTTCGCAATAGCAATCTAACTGTAAATATCGCCAACGACAAATAATCGCATTCAGTACGGGTCACATCTATCAGTTTTCCATCAGTTTTTGGGAAACTGATGGGAAACCAATTGGTGTGAACTGATGGACAACCACGAAAAAATTCGTTGGCAGATCAGTTTTTCTAGCAAACTGATACCCAACTGATTGGTGTGAACGTTTGCGTCAGTCGCGTCAGTCGTATCGCATCAGAACAGAACCAAGATTTATTTTTTGAGCTTAATGCCATAATAATGCATCAACACGCTCTGTCTCGATTATCCACCCGCATTTTTTAAAACCTGCAATCAAAATTAATAGAGACGTTTCACAAAAAACTGTCAGTCTCAACTGATAGATGTGAACGCTTAACTACACTGTAGAAAATGAATTTGAATTTAAACCGAAAAATGGGGTAAAAACGGGGTAAATTTGCAAAAACGTCGTAAAATTTCGAAAAAAAATCAGAATTTAGCTCGCACACCATTTAAGTTGTAAAATCACCCAAAAAACATTAATCTTACACTAGAAATAGGGTAATTTTAAACCTTGCGTAAAATTTCGACCAATATTCGTATTTTTACTCTCATTTTGGTGTAAAAACACGCTCGCAGGGTATTTTTGCGCTATTGTACGGACAATTTAACCTTAACCTTATAATTCGCATAAGGTTTGTGGCATCGGAGTATAAATACTCGAATCGAGTTTTACTCTACCAAAATCCTGTGTGGCGCCTGCCCATGGCAGACATGCCCGGGAAATTTGGATGTGAAAACATCCGCAAAAATAATATATTATTTTTTTTTTCAGACCGTATAAGCCGAGAAATTCTAATACCATTTTCGGTGTAATTTTAAACAAAAAATGTCGTAGAATTACACCTTTAAGACGCGGTTTTGCTACCAAATAGGAGGAAAATTACAACAAAAATGTGGTAATTTTAAACATCCATGTCGTAAAATTACACCCGTATTGTACTTTTACTTCTTATTTAGCTTAAAGTTCCCCCGTAAAAGAGGCTTTTGTACGCCACAAAATGAGTAAAAATGCATAGCTTTTAAGCCATTACGACTCGGTGTAATTTTACCCCTATTATCGTAGGAAAATGGTTTCCTACGATAATAGGGGTAAAATTACAATAAAATTTTCTAGAGTGTAGATATAAAAAAAACTGATGGAAAACTGACGAGTACCGTAAGCGAGATGTCACACTGGAGATCAGCTCCTGCAACTGACTGATTCCGACATCAGTTGCACATGTAATCCAATGGCGCATGGCACACTAGAAAAAAAAATTATCGTCTGGCGGTAATAGTTGTCATCAGTAGCACAGTCTATTAAGGTAGCATGGCTACTCTCTAGGGTAAAGGCTCTCTACTTCATATAATGTTGACTTTAAAATAATTACTAGTTGGGAAAGCTCTTCCTCCGAGTCCGACATTTTGACGTTTGAGGTCAGTTGATCCCAGTTCAGTGTGCCACGTCTACTGATCGAATCAGTTCCTGCAGTTGCGCGACCTGATGTCGGGATTAGTCAGCTTCAGGAGCTGATTCGCCAGTGTGACATCTCGCTAACAGTTGCGACTGATGGAAAACTGATAGATGTAGCACCTACTTTAGTCTTTTGTTCTAAACATATGAGCCTGTGTAGCTCATTTATGGGTTTAAGTCCGTAACAGATTGACCGGCAGTAGCAGTGGCATGTTGTCGGATTTCAGCCAATCAGAACATTTTGCTGCCACTGCTACTGCTACTGCCGGTCAATCTGTTACGGGCTTTACGCTTTTTTTTTTGACAACAACATAAACATTGTTTATTTTATATATATTTAAATGAATACAAAAAATATTAAAATAATACGAATATTTACAGGTATCGTTTTTTGCATTTAGTATTTGATTTGAGACTGATAGGCTCACTTCTGGGGTTTAGCGTTAAAGGGAAGTTTTTTTTACAACAATCAATAAAAAAAAATCAGGAGCGTGACTTACAAATGTCAATTATTGATAGTGAAAATTCAAAACTTCGAATTTCTTATGATTCAACTATCTTGTCTGGCGTAATTGTATAGTTAGAAACTTAAAATATTACACTACTAATAAAACCATTTTATCACCCTAGAAAACTTGTTTGATTACTGCATTCGAATTACATGCAGATTTTATTTCTTCTGTTTCTCTTAAAGGCAACACAAAGGCATATTAAGTTGGCCCTCCATTACCCCAACTGCAAAAAAATAGAGACACATTTATGTGAATATACCTTGGCGAGAAAGGAAGATAAGAATCAACTGCAAAAATTTGTCGGCAACTGCAAAAATAATTTCCCCTCTTTTTTTATGGCGATTTTATGGTTGCAGTTGACGGACTTGAACTTTTTTATAGCGATTTCTACTACAATCACACATTGTCCCTGTAAGTGAATAGTGAGCACAGACACATACAAAGTGCTATTATAGCGTAGCTGTCATTTTTCATGTAGTTCAAACACACACATGCAGCTGTATAGCTTTATTTCTATGCTAATTTGAACCTTATATTCATAGCATAAGGTTTGATATGATTGCTATAAAGTTGTGGGGAAAGCGTTTATACTTGTATTCAATCATTCCTATTTAGATCTATATAAGTCTATCTTGCTCTAGTTTTCTGAATTTTTTTGCAGTTACAGAAGTCATGGTAATGGAGATCCTCCTTTAGAAATTTGTTGGGCCCAATTTTCTTCTATCTGCGATTGTAAAAATTTCAGTCATTATTTTAAACAAAACTCCCGAAATATTTCTTTCAAACTTAACTTGCAACCGTGAGAAATTCTTCGAATGAAACAAAAAACTTCTTTTTTATCTCTAAACTGCAGAAATATTGAATGCTGGTCTTGAAATCTCCCTGGAGGTTGACAGCAGCACAGAATATATCTTGTTCGTTCCATAGTCAGCATAAGTCGATTGTGGGAGGAAAGAAGGGTAGACAAAAGCATTAAATGATGTTAGTTTCATTGATGCATTCGTAACAGGAACAGTACAATGGGGCTAAGTTAAATACGTTCACTGCCAACGTATACTCGTATACACTTCCAACTACGAGTACACGAGTATACTCGTAGTTGGCAGTGAACGTGTTAAATTCGTACTGGATCTAAAGATCCTCATATATTCTGTATTCGTATATTTTCATATAAATGGCACTGGAAAGCATATAGCATAAGGATGAAATCCATTTATTCTTTAGTTAAATTCACTTCTTGGTTCCGTTTGTTCACTATTCCTGATACTGCTGTATGAAATTCATATTTTCTGTGTGAAAACCCTCTGGAGCATTGCCATTATGGTTTTCCCTTGGCAGATGTCTGTTCCGCTTTGCCTTCAATGTATACACGTCCGCATATCTATAGATACTTTACTTTTTATGGTCATGATGCCGAAATTCTGATGGTTTTTAGCAATGTCAAAGCATGGTAAACAAAACAGAACACAACAAGACAATGAAGAGAGATTGTTGTTCGGTCTTTCATTTGTTTATTTAAAAGTCCAGATCCACCTATAAAGCTTTCTCTTGAGATTAGCTGGATATATTTATGCGACTTTATACATTTTTACTCACTTCAGACGATTTTTTTTTCAAAATTTATATAAAACAAGAGAAACCATAATGTGGAAACCTATAGCATCTTTTGAATATCGCGGAAAATGTTTTGTATAATTTTTGCATTCCTATTCATGGCCTCTTCCTTTTTATGACATTTATGATGAATGTTCTTTATCGTTATCATTTAAATGTTTATAAAACCAAAAATATGACATTCCAATAAAAAAAACTGCTTTCGTTCTGAAAGTGTAAAATAAAGTGTAGTTTAAAGAAAGTGTAGCCATTCAAAGCTATTTCAAATGAGTGGTTCTTTATAATTTCCTCTACTATAGAGGGAAAGTATTGCATTCATGACGGACACCGACTCGAAAACGGAGACAGATAGAAACTTTCTGATCAATACGAAATCTGTTTCAGCAAAATTATAAGGATGTCCGTTTATCTGTCTGTCGGTTTGTCTGTATGTCAGTCTGTTTGTCTGCCGCTCTATCTGTCTGCCTCCCTGCGGCCGAAACATAATATTTCAAAATATTAATACGTAATTTTTACTTTAAATAGATTTTCAATTAATATAAATTTAATTTATATAGGGTACCTATCTCAAGAAAAAAATCCACACAAATGAATTGCAATGAAATTTAATTGAACCTTCAGATTTCGATCCTAGTAGACATTTTATGTTCAGTAAACTATAATTTAACGGTGTGTTTTAATAGATGACAAAATTTCTGTAAAAATTGACACTAGCAATTTTCCAGGACCCAATGAGGGCCAAGTAACGCAATTGGTAATGGACGGCCACAGTAAAGGTTTCACGCCTTATATTTTGTCGAGATGTCCAATTCCCTCTACGGCTTTTTGGTAGCCTTATTCAAGCATGAATCTATTCATGATGATTTGCCAGAGTATACTGATCATAAATGGATCAGTTGTCAAACGACCTATCATCAGAGCACAATATGACACAATATGAAACGTGATCAGAGAATTTCCACTATTCGAGATAATTCCAGATAGTTAAAAGTATTCACCTCAATCTGTCGTCAGATAATTTCAAAACTCATTTTTTAATTTCCTTATTTACAGTTTTTCAATAAAACTACGCAAAAAGAAAATTGTTTTAATACAATTCATCGTTGAATTCAAATTACCGGTTCAGTAGTCAATCAATTTAGTTTATTGTTCGATAAAAGTCCATTGATTTTTAAGCATTGAAAGTAACACAAACCTAGTATCTGGAAACTGGAAAAAAAACCTTTAAAAGCTGACCAACACACAGAACGCTTCATATCTATTTTTACCAACTGTGACGTTACTTCTGACTATATTTGTAAACATTTTTTTTGTTGTCTTTCAAATGATTATCATGAAGTCATCACATTTCTATGAAACATCTCTTCATTAGATAAAGTTTCAATACCCATAGAGATAGATGGATAGCATCTTTATTTCCCCATGTTACATTACCCTATGGCATAGTCTCTATGGCTTCTTGAGGCAAAGCATCTTTCAATGTTTTGATTAATTCACTTAAAAAAGCCTCGTCAGTGTGGCACGGTTGCCTTGAACAATGTCCGTAATATGTTGTATTCACTACTGACCCAAACATAAGAAAAGCTACAATTGCTAGGGGCCAATCGTCAAATACTCTATATGATGACAGACAAAATATTTATTTAAAAAAATCAATTTCTATAGGAGAGGGGGAAAGGAGTAGTCCGATTGGATTTTCATGCATGGAACTGTTATGTAAAATCATATTCTAAATCATTTAGTCTTTTAAATTTTTCGATACGGCTCAACGTGTTCGAGAAAATAGAAAACAAAGTATTCAACTTCCATTAGGGAGGGGGAAAGAGTGGTCCAACGAGATTTTAGAGAAGTTATGTGAAATCATATTTTAAACACATTTCATCTTTTAAACACTTTTAATATTCTAAACATAGTTTTCGAGAAAACAAGAAAAATTATTGCATTTGTATGGGTGATCCGATTAGATTTTGATGTATGAATGAGGTATGTAAAATCCTGTTCTAAACACATTTTATCTCTATAGGTTTTTTTAAAATTGCAAAAAAATGTTTCGTTTATATTGGGAGGAGCCTAGCCATTTACTAGACTATACAAAATTTCAAATCTCTAGCTCAATCTTTTCGAAAGTTATGGTGTTCATGGACGGACACACAGACAGACAAACGGATGACGAACAAATCCTTTGTCATCCCTAATACCCTGATGTAGTTCATTTTTGCGTCCGATGCGTTACAAACCGTATACTAAATCTAATATACTCCTATATGATATATCATATAGAGTATAAAAACCATCATCGATTACTTATTATTGGAGCCTACGACGGGCATAGATCAATTAGATATACAGAGTATGAATACTTTGATAGTAAATGAAGACTCCATTTGCCAATCGTATATGTCCAATTGGGGTAGTCATCGGTATTGCCTACACTATCTGTCAGTGTATCTGCCCATGTCCTTATTACAAAACAGAACCAATAATTTAACCAAAAGCGAGTGGAAATTAGCAGGAAGTTAACAAAGGACGTGACGATATCGTTTAGAACGCATAGACCAACAAACCATCATCTCAATGTTAATATCATCAGTTGCTGGGGTGATTCTATTGCTGTAGTACTAAATATAGGAAATTCGGAAAAGTACTACCTTCACTACCCAACCATCGTTCACCATCTAAAACAAAAATAACAACGGGGACGATGATGATAATAATAATAATAATAATTTCAGCAGATGCGAATACTATGGGCAACATTGGGAATTACGGCCTATTCTATGGCACGAAAAACATAACGGCCCTTAACACAAACTGCCTGTGAAATCTGCTGTCAAAGCAAACAACTCCGAGGGGAATTTTCTTCCTTAACTAATTTCATTCACGTCCTTCTTTATGGGCCAAATGTAATTTTTTTTTGTTCTTTCGGACAATCCGCAACCAAATCTCTGATACTATTCCGGACGGATGGGCAGAAAAGAGATCAAAAATCTGGACCAAAACTACCATGATAAATTTACAAATTTATTATAGTAGCTGCGAAACAGAGACGTTTCAACGAAAATCAAATAAACATATCTATTATGCAACATGCTTATGTGTCTGTCTGCCTGTCTATCTGTTCGCTTAAAACTCAAGAACCACTGAACAGATTTTGATGAAAATTTCAGGGGAGCCTAATACCGTCAATGGAAGGGTTTTAGACTACCGATGGGAGGTGGGGTTTGCATCGCGATAACCCTAGTGCATTAATAACGCCTAGCGACGTTTTAAATATAACAAAAGCTATAATTGCCAATCAGGCAATTATTGAAAACCCGTATATGGCATTGTTCGAAGTTTAATTGAACGGCGAACAATTGTATCAAAATTCCACTTTGAAGTCAAATTTTTCAAAAAGATTTTTTTAAATTTATTCCAAACGGATTTTCATGTATGGGAGTTTTATGTAGAATCTTATCCTAAATAACTTTTGTTCTTGCACTTTTTTGATAGGATGCACCGTTTCTGAGATGTACGCAAAAAACTTTTTCGTTCGTATGATGGGTACTCCCTTTGGTTTCACCGTACGGGTATAAAAAACATATTTTTGTGAGAGATAAAGCTTAACAACTACCTTAAAATTTCCAAATTCCAAAACAACAATGGCGAGATTTCTCTTTACCATATTGAGATAATATGTTCATCAGTCGATCTACCTAACATCGGAAATAGGTGTGTACCTCATGCCAATTTCTATTTATATGTATACATTGAGATAAATTCGGCATGTAGTTGTATCAAGAACCGTCTTTTGATTTACCTGCTGTTCATTTATAGTCCAAAATCAAATGTTTTTTGATTTGAATTAAAAGAGAAAGAAGTAAAAACAAATACAAACCATTAATGTTAAATTTAGGTATTTGGTCTAAATGCATCTAAAATTATTTAAAACAAAAACCCAATCAGTCAATTTGACTATCTGAAGGACAATAGCCCAGCATTTGTTTTGAATATATTTCGCAATTATACCAGCAATGGCGAATAGAAAAGGGAACGAAATATCATCGTTATTGGCGGTACACACAAACACATTTTCTTCCTTTTTATGGACGCAGAATATCAAAGATGACGATAAGATTTTCCTGATAATTATGCCACTCTTAAACACGATATTAAAAGAAAATCTTAGTTATTTCTTATCAACCTTAATAAAGCAAAATTAGTTTTAGGGATAATATCTTCATCTAAAGATTAGTTTGAGTTATTTCCCACAAGATTTTTTATGCTCATATTTTCAGATTTTTTTTCAAAAATCCCTTTTTTTCCAAAATATGACGAGGGAGGTATTTTTTTCGAGGTAATACGAGGTCATCACCGTTAAGACAAATCTCAAAGAAATCTATTGATCTTAATTAAAAGTACAATGTGTATTTTTATTTACATTGTATGAAATGTAGATGTTCTATAGTTTTTAAATATCTATGTGTTTATATTTATTCATCAAAAAATCCAATGTTTTGAATAGTAAAGATATTATTTATGTTTAGCCGTGCTTATTAAATGCAAACAGCAGAATATTAAAAATCATATTGGGAGTACAAATAGAAAACCACCGTTTTTTCAAAATTTAAGGCTTTTTGTGCAAAAATGCTTACATATTTATTCTTCAAAATATGCTCCATCACTAGCCACAACTTTTCCCATCTTTCCGGCAGCATACAGATTCCGCGGCAAAGAAAACTGCTCGTCTCTTGAGGCGAACCTTAAATCGACCCAATTTTTCGTCTTTCCGTAAGAACGGAAGTGCTGCTCAGCCAGGCTATGCGTCATCGATCGGAACACTTGGTAGTCGGAAAGGGCGATGTCTGGAGAATACAGAGGGTGGGGCAGGAGTCCCAATTCAGTGTTTTCAGGTAGGTTTTAACGACAGTAGCAACATTTGGTCGAGCGTTGTCGTGCTGCAAAAACACTTTGTCATGTCTTAGAATTTTGTCAAAAAAAAACACTTTGTCATGTCTTAGCTTGAATTGTGGCAGTTTTTCCTTCAATGCTTGGCTCAAACGCATTAGTTGTGTTTGGTAGCGAGATACCAGTGACGTTTCTTCTAAGGTGCGAGGGTGTTCACTGCACACCCTACTGAAATCCAATATGTATCGGAAATCTATTGTTAATTAATTTCTTTTTTTTGTGCCAATTCTTTCGACAATTTACCAATGGCAATGGTTGCCTAAAGCACCCGCACCCTACATTACCAACCTGTTTGTTTATCTTTCGACCAACCAAGTGTTCTCCACTTTACAGCGAACCAAACTAAAAATTGCTTGTGGCCTTCTTTCCTACTCGCCCCTTAGCGAAACACACTCGAAACGCAATACCGACTCTTTCGGTCGTTCGACCAACTCGAGTGTTCTCCAATTTACAGCGCACCAAAACAAAGTAAAAACACATATGACTAAGTAAAAGTCTATAATAAAAAACGTTTCACCGCACACAAAGTTCACAAGAAGTAACCGCACACAACGATGAATTTGGGTGCTCCAGAAAAAGCCGCACGGCGAACCGATGCGATGTTGGTTGCTGCTTGCCGCGATGCTGCGAAACCCGACAATAGAAAACCGACCATGGCATGGCCGTTCGGCTGACGTGCTGATGCGTGTGGGTGTGTGTGCCAAGCAAAACAGCAATATTGCTTGCTCATCAGCTCAGTCGGTTTCTGATTTTACAGGTGTTCAGTTGGCTTTTGTGTATGAGAAATAATTAATTTAATATTATGGCTTGTGAATGCGGATGCGCAATCGAAAAATTGTTTGAGAAACCATTTTCTCTTCGTCTATCACGTCCCGGACGTGATCCTGGATAAAACTAAGAGTAGACGTCTTATCATTTAACAGAAACTTAATATTGAACACCCTACTGAAAGCAGCACGCCACGTCACTGCGAGATACTGTGATTGTTTTACCAGGTTGCAACGGCTCATGATTTTTCACCGGTCCGGGACACTCCTTATCTTCCACGTCAAAATCACCACTTTTGTAGCGTTTCGCGACACGTTCTATATATGACGCAGATTATGATAAGGAGTTATTGTCAGATGCCTGACAACATTTGACGTTTCTGATCTGGCATTTTTGACCAGCATTTTACTGCTAGCGCTATCTATTGGAAAACGGCGGTTTAAAACTCCCAATATTATCGACTTAAACTAATATACCTATTCAATGTGTACATACTTTTTTACTATGATGAAAATTCTATAGTGCGAGCATAACTAAATATATTGAAGTCTAAGGAAAGGAATAATCTATAGCCGATTATATTGTCCAAGTTTGATCACTTCTATTGGAATTTCTCGGCTTACAGGTCATAAAAAAATATAACAAAATGTGTATGTTTTCACATCCGAAAAATCCTCCTAACTGTAAATATTAGTTTGATAACTTTAAATATTGAAAAAAGGCACACACATTTCCTTTTAATATATAAAATAAAGTGCATACGTGGTTTTATTTGACCATAATCCTAAACAAATGTGGATTTCACTATAAACTCGTATGAGTTCTAAACTCTGGGACATGGATAGAATTTTGACGTGAAATGACGAAAAACTCCTTACAAATATTTACTGTTTATCATCAGCTTATGATGTGGTGTCCACAATCAACACTGGACAAAGGCATTAAACAGCGAATGGTACAACGACTCCTAACAACGTAGAAAGACTCCTGAATCCTGGCTTGAATTTTTTTGGTTTTGTTGAAAAAAGGGATCAGAAACTATTATACAGGATTCAGCTTTTCCCTATGCTCTAGCATAAAAAAATCCAGCTCAATGTGAGTTTTCTATGCTCTTAGTACCAACAATGATCTGTTGCTTTATATGTATGTTGGCTTCCTTGCATTGGAAAGCAGAGGATTATCGTTGTCTGGAGAAGTTAAAAATCGTTACTGTAGTATCCTTCGCAGCATAAATCAAAAAGGGATTTAATAAATTTTACCCTTGAAGGATGCTTACGCGTCTCGATCGTAGACGTATAGTTTATGCTTTAACATAAAACATGAATGCCATGTTAGACCAAAAGACCTGAATTTGCTTTCAAGTTTATCTATATTCTCGTCCTTGTTCCCAGCATATACCGTTTTAGTAGGTATAACTGTTTTCTGGAAGGCCAACGCTATGGGTCCTTTTATTCACCAAGAAAATTTATTAAATGGTAATTCAAAGGGACAGGAAGCTGATATTTTTGGGATATTGGAAATATATTTAACTTGTTTAGATACAAAATTTTGATTGTTGCTATTTTTATATATATTTAGATAGACTTCATGACTGTTTGTGTCCACACTAAATCTTTATTGATTGGGTTTCAGTCTGAAAATTATTAAATTACGTCCAATAAATCATTAAATTTTCACCCCTAAAGTAGAAAAAATCATATTTCCTGCCAAGTCATCCGGATAACCTTCATTCGATTTGATAGTACAACATGCTTTCTGAAGATATAAATTAATCCTTTAATAAAATGTAATCAAGCAAAGTTTTTCCATTAGTGTGCTAATTCAACTAATTTGTTGATTACGTTATTTGAAAGATATTTTTTATTAAGCTGTTAGACCCTAAAAAAACCATGCAGGATTCGATGTTTTTATAACTTTTGAACCAGTTGGGATTTCACATTCGTTGTACTAGCGTTGGAAAGGTAATTTGCTCTAGTTTCACGGTTACGAGATCTTTTTTGGCGAGGAACGGCAGGGGGTGGTCTGCTGCCATCTTAGACCCAATGCTTTTTTTATGCAGTTTTCAACGTTTTTATGCCCTTGGGCTAACTTTTGAACCAGTTGGGGTTTCACATTCGTGGTACTTTCGCTGGAAAGGTAATTTCATAGACACGAGGTTTTGGCGAAGTACTCCAGGGGATCGTCAGCTGCCATCTTAGACCCAATGGTATTCTGTGTGTTCAGTCACAATTTCTGTATTCTGTGTGTTAAATAGCAATTTCGACAAGTCACGATTACTATCAAAGTTGTAACAGTCTCATGAGCAGGTCACAATATAAAAGCAACGAAAAAAAAAATAATTCATTCACTATTTAATTGAGACTATTTCCGGTCATTTGACAAACAAAAAGACGCGAAAGAAGAAAATTCTTGTGGAAAATGCTCACCCTTTTCTCTAATTGCACACGCACGGCACACACGCAAGTTATGTTGTTTTAGTTTTTGTTTAATGAAAATAAAAAAACGAAACTTCTTTAAAAACAAAAGTAACACTTTATTAACACTTTATTATACAAAAACTTTACAATTTTTATAAAATGCTCAACTACTCTTCGGAGAGTTGTTCCAAAATACAAAAAAAAAGATGTTTGACTACTCTTCGGAGAGTCGTTACCGTCCCAGACTTTAGTCAAGACTGATTATATTAATTATATTTTTAATGTTGGAATCGATACATTTTGCTTAATTGTTGAATAAGCAAAAATGTATCGTGAGAAAGGTTGCCGTCTGGTATGCATCCGGCTAGAATTGCTTTTCAATCAATTCCCATCACCTGGAATTATTCTAACTTATTGAAAAGCTCGTCAAATTTCATTTATGATGGAATTTGACGATCTTATTATTTTTTATATTTTTTGTTAACGGAAGTGAAGTCTGGGAACGTAACTCCTCCCCCCTTAATCTAAAGACTCTCCTGAGTCGTTTTTTCTTAAAGTTCTATTTATTATTTTGTTACATTTGTTTAAAATGTTTTTTTTTTTTTTTATACAATATTGGATAAAAATTTTATAATATTTGATATATATTTCTACAATTTTTGTATTACATAGAATAATGTAAATGTATTAATTTCAAGCATCATATTTTTTTTTCAAATCTGAAAATTTTTGTACTTCGGAGACTGGATTCTCGTTATCTGAAGTCTGATTTAATTTAAGATTCGGTTTTAAGTTTATTTTAATGTTAGTGCTTTTATATACTCGAGATCCAATAAAAATTATCAAAATTATCAGTATAACAATAGTGGTTCCACCTAGACTATAGTTCACAATTCTATGGAATTTTAATTCTTTTATCTCTTTAATGTTATTGATTTGATGAAAAGCGATTTCATCAAATGTTAGATTATGATTTGTTATATTTATATATTCGTTTTTTGGTATCACAAATCTTTCAACGAATGTAGTTATTCTATTCCAATATTTGACATTATTTATTTCGATTGAACAATTATTAAAGTTTATTAGAAAATTTCCGGTGAGATTAATTTTTCTTTCATCGCAAGAACTTTTGAATTCTTTGTTTTTAATGTTATTTAGGATCAGAAAATCATTTCTTATTTCAATTATTTCCTCTCCATTACTCTTAATAAATTTACAGTTACCCTTGAAAACACAATTTTTACTTAATTTGAGTTCATTAGCGTACAGATTTGTGTCGAAAGTAAACGATTTGTTTTTTTATTTTTAATATATATTCCATATCTTCATCGATTTGTTTGCCTTGTGAATTCGCGATAGGTACAATTAATTTTTTATCTACTTCTAAGATTTCTATAGGAATTTTTATAGCGAAAATGATAGAGTTGTCAGTATGCTTTGCAATACCGACTTTCAAATTGCTTAGTTTTTTTAGATCAATATTGTATTCTCTAATTTCTGTGTCGGTTAAGATATCGGGATGAACTATTCCTACTCGGGCTGATATAATATTGTCCTGAATTTTTGTTATGTGTTCTTGTAATGTATTTATTCTTAGTTGTTGTTCAAAAAATATTTCTTTTCCTAAAATTTCTTGTTCGACATTTTGTATTTTTTCTAATTCGGAATTAATTTTTTTTCTGTCATGGTCTAAAATATTTTTTAGAAGTGTTAGAGAGTTATTAAAATTTTCATTTATTTTAATTTGTTGGTTAATAGCTTGTATTGCAAGATGGCTATTTTGTTCGGCTACATTTAAGTGGGCCTCAATATTTATTTGGTCGTTCTCGTCGAGTGTTCCGAACAACCACTTTAACCCTGATCCTACAAAGTTTATTAAACCTCGTTTGCTTCTACTGGGAAACAGTGTTAATGTTTTAGTTGTGAGAGATGAAATTTGTTGTAAAAGAGAGTTTTTTCCTTTTATGTTTAAGTTATTAATGTTGTTTTCCAAATCTTTGATTACACTCATAATTTCGGAAGGGTGTATAATGTGTAAAATTATGTCCGATTTGTTTACGATTTCGACTTTGTCCATTTTGATTTCTGCATATCCGGTTTCCGAATTAATTTTTTCAATTGTTAGTACCGCTTGGGACGATGGGGGCATTACTAGGACCAGCAGTACTATCATCCATAGGAAAACTGTTGTTCTCCTGGCCTGTAAATTTAGGAGGACGTTTAATATTGCTTTCATGAACATTTTGAAGTTTATGTTTTCGAAATTTGGGTTGTTCCTTATGACGGACGGACAAATAATTTTTTATAAACCCTACAGATCTTGTTTCCGTATACTCTTCGCGGTTTTCATTTCGTTTTTCTATTATATGTTTTTTCTTGTCTTCAATTCGTTTCTTTATAATTTCGAAATCAATTTTGCGATTTTGAACTTCGGATGGGGTACACTTTATTGTACAATGGTATTGGTTATTGTATAGAGAAATAGCGTTTAGCATTTGGATTTTAATGGGTTGTCTGTCCTCAATATTTAGGATTCTGATTTTTTCGGTTAAGGTATTATTTAGTCTCTCTATGTCGGCATTGCCAGTATGGCTGTTGGGTTTTGTAACGTGAAATTCTATGTTTTTAATTCGACAGAATTCTTCAACATTTTTACACTTAAATTCGTTATCGAAAACGACTTTTTTGGGTTTTCCATAGATTGAGGTGAATTGGTTCAATTTCTCAACTAGGGTGCGACTATTTCTGTCTTCGAGGTGAAAACTAGTTGCAAATTTTGAGAACTTATCTATAAAATTAATGAAAGAGTGTTTGCTATTGACGTATACATCAATATGTACTATTTCATTTAGAGTTGAAGGGGTCTCCGTGAGACAAAATTTCTTGTTAACTGGTCTCCGGTCATATTTTGCTGAAGAACATATATCACAATGGTTAATAATTTTCCAAATTTCGCTTCTTAAATTCGGATTGTAAATTTTCTTTTTCAAAGTTTCGTAAGTGGAAATGATTCCAGAATGTCGGCTTTCATTTTTATGAAACAAAGCTATTTGCTTTTTTAGTGTCTCTTCATCTTCAATATCATTGGCAAAGTGACTACATTTGACAAATTTTATAATATTACGATTTGGAAATATTGCTATTAGCTTCTGTTGTAATACATTATAGTCGTGATCACTCAGACTTGTATATATTGCAATTTTTCCGGTTTTTAAATATCGTTTTAAAATATTTTCGACTTCATTATTTTGAATATCGCTTTTATCGATATAAATTCTCCTATTTTTAAAAACAGTTTCTTGTTCTTTTTCTTTTGTCTCCACAAAAAAAATTTGTGTTTTAAATCTATTCACGACAGTATCGAGAATAGGAATGTGATCTTCGAGGTTCTCCTCTTGAGAGTGAGCAGTTTGTACTTCGACAGATTCAACTTGGTCGATATCGTTATCTTCGACCATGTTTATTTGTGAAATTTTTTGGTTTAGGATTTCGTTCAATATCTTAGTGTTTGAATCCCTATTTTCCGAAAAAGAATTGTCCAAATTTTCGACACTTTCGGAAAACATATCGCTAAAGCTTATATGTGTAGAGTTCTCAGAAAAATTGCCCAAATTGTCGGCTGTGTTCAAATTTTCAACACGTTCTGAAAATGAATAATTTGCATTGTTTTTATTGGAGTCTACTCCATTTCTCACATAGATATTATTAATTTCTTGATTTTCTGAGTTAATTCGGCTTGGGACGATGGGGGCATTACTAGGACCAGCAGTACTATCATCCATAGGAAAACTGTTGTTCTCCTGGCCTGTAAATTTAGGAGGACGTTTAATATTGCTTTCATGAACATTTTGAAGTTTATGTTTTCGAAATTTGGGTTGTTCCTTATGACGGACGGACAAATAATTTTTTATAAACCCTACAGATCTTGTTTCCGTATACTCTTCGCGGTTTTCATTTCGTTTTTCTATTATATGTTTTTTCTTGTCTTCAATTCGTTTCTTTATAATTTCGAAATCAATTTTGCGATTTTGAACTTCGGATGGGGTACACTTTATTGTACAATGGTATTGGTTATTGTATAGAGAAATAGCGTTTAGCATTTGGATTTTAATGGGTTGTCTGTCCTCAATATTTAGGATTCTGATTTTTTCGGTTAAGGTATTATTTAGTCTCTCTATGTCGGCATTGCCAGTATGGCTGTTGGGTTTTGTAACGTGAAATTCTATGTTTTTAATTCGACAGAATTCTTCAACATTTTTACACTTAAATTCGTTATCGAAAACGACTTTTTTGGGTTTTCCATAGATTGAGGTGAATTGGTTCAATTTCTCAACTAGGGTGCGACTATTTCTGTCTTCGAGGTGAAAACTAGTTGCAAATTTTGAGAACTTATCTATAAAATTAATGAAAGAGTGTTTGCTATTGACGTATACATCAATATGTACTATTTCATTTAGAGTTGAAGGGGTCTCCGTGAGACAAAATTTCTTGTTAACTGGTCTCCGGTCATATTTTGCTGAAGAACATATATCACAATGGTTAATAATTTTCCAAATTTCGCTTCTTAAATTCGGATTGTAAATTTTCTTTTTCAAAGTTTCGTAAGTGGAAATGATTCCAGAATGTCGGCTTTCATTTTTATGAAACAAAGCTATTTGCTTTTTTAGTGTCTCTTCATCTTCAATATCATTGGCAAAGTGACTACATTTGACAAATTTTATAATATTACGATTTGGAAATATTGCTATTAGCTTCTGTTGTAATACATTATAGTCGTGATCACTCAGACTTGTATATATTGCAATTTTTCCGGTTTTTAAATATCGTTTTAAAATATTTTCGACTTCATTATTTTGAATATCGCTTTTATCGATATAAATTCTCCTATTTTTAAAAACAGTTTCTTGTTCTTTTTCTTTTGTCTCCACAAAAAAAATTTGTGTTTTAAATCTATTCACGACAGTATCGAGAATAGGAATGTGATCTTCGAGGTTCTCCTCTTGAGAGTGAGCAGTTTGTACTTCGACAGATTCAACTTGGTCGATATCGTTATCTTCGACCATGTTTATTTGTGAAATTTTTTGGTTTAGGATTTCGTTCAATATCTTAGTGTTTGAATCCCTATTTTCCGAAAAAGAATTGTCCAAATTTTCGACACTTTCGGAAAACATATCGCTAAAGCTTATATGTGTAGAGTTCTCAGAAAAATTGCCCAAATTGTCGGCTGTGTTCAAATTTTCAACACGTTCTGAAAATGAATAATTTGCATTGTTTTTATTGGAGTCTACTCCATTTCTCACATAGATATTATTAATTTCTTGATTTTCTGAGTTAATTCGGCTCAAGAAATCAGCTATTTTATTTTCTTTGCCCTTAATGTATTCGATTTTAAAGTCATATTCGCCAAGTTGGACTAGCCATCTTTGTAGGCGTTGATTTATGTCTTTTCCTGCATATTTTGTTTGAAGCCACTTAATAGGTTGGTGGTCAGAATATAACTCGAATTCTTTGCCATAGAGGTAAGTATTTGATTCCCCAAACAACTGCTAACAACTCTTTTTCGATTGTCGAATAATTTTGTTCGTGATTATTCAATGTTCGAGAGGCATATGAAATGGGGTGGTCGTCTTGAGTTAAAACGGCCCCGATTGCAAAGTTGCTTGCATCAGTTATAAGTTTAAATTTTTTATTAAAATTGGGGTAGCGAAGTATAGGGTGATTAGTAATCAGTTCTTTTAATTTTTCAAAGGCAGCAATAAAGTTCGGATTATTAGCATCTATACGAGCATTTTTCTTTAAGGATTTTGTTAAAGGATGTGCAATTTTTGCATAGTCTTTAATAAACTTTCGGTAGTAACCGGTAACTCCAAGAAATGATTTAATTTGTTTTTGGGTAGTTGGGATTTTTAAACTTTGTATTACTTGAATTTTCGACGGATTTGGTTTAACACCTTCAGGAGTTAATATGTGGCCAAGATATTCGGTCTCTTTAAGGAGAAAGTTGCATTTATCAACCTGCACTTTTAGCATTGCTTCTCGCAATCTTCTAAAAATTTTGCGGATATTTAGTAAGTGTTCTTCGAGAGAGGTACTGAAAATCAATATATCGTCCAAGTAGACTACACATATTTTATTAATGTAGTCACGGAGAATTGAATTCATGAGCCTCTGAAAAGTTGCAGGAGCATTCTTTAGTCCAAAAGGCATTCTAAGGAATTCATAATGGCCAAATGGAGTAGAGAAAGCTGTTTTACATCTATCTTCTGCTTTTACAGGTATCTGGTGAAAGCCTTTCGCCAGATCCAGTGTCGTGAAATATTGCGCTTTACCCAATTTGTCCAATATATTATCAATATTGGGAATTGGAAATTTATCGCTGATTGTGACTTCGTTAAGCTTACGATAGTCAATAACTATTCGCCACTTTCGTTGTCCTGAATTATCTGATTTTTTGGGAACAATCCACAAAGGTGAATTGTAAGCGGAATTGCTTTCTTTAATTATACCTTGAGATAACATTTCCGAAATTTGTCTCTCGATTTCTTTTTCATGAAATTGAGGATAACGATAGATTTTTGAGTAAATGGGGTTACTGGTAGTGGTTAAAATTTCATGCTGCACTTCGTGGGTAAATGTGAGATTGTCACCCTCTTTGAAAAATATATCACTGAATTCTTTTAATAAATTGAAAATTTTGTTTTGCTCTTCTTTGTTTAGGTGATCGAGCTTTAGCCTTTCTAGGACATTTTTGTCAGCTGTCTCAGGCACTGTAATTGAGTTAATCTCGTAAGGGTAATTATCGTCGAAAAGAATAAAATTTCCGTTGATTTCTAGTTGTCTTTTATTAAGGTTTACAATTGCTTTAATTGCGGTTAAAAGGTTTTGCCCGATAATAGCGTCATACTTTCTGCCATTTAAGGGAATTATTTTCCACGATATTGTACCTTTAATTAAAAATTCTTTTGGAAATGGTGTTATTATTTCTCGATTTATCATATTTATTCCATTTAGTGTGGAAAAATATAAGGGATTTAGAAGTTTTGTTTCTGGAAAATTTTCTAAAATTTGAGGCCTAATAATACTAGTTTCTGAACCAGTATCTATGAGACATTTAAACTTGTGCTGGCCAATGGTAAGTGTTACTATGGGGAGTTTCGAAATGGAGGGTTGACTTGAAAATTTGTTTCCTGTCGTTGGAGGTTATCGACTTCCATTGGTTCTATTCTATTTTGATTATTAGAAGTCATATTGGCGTTATAATTAACACGACTGTTTCGCGATCGGCTAGAACTATTATTATTAAATCTGTTTGAATTATTTGAATTAAATCTTCCACTATTGTTATTACTTGGGCCAGAATTGTTGGCATTGTAATTATTATTATTGGAATTTCCGAAAACATTATCATTCTGTCTAAAATTCAAATTACTGCTATTAGCACTATTATTTGTGTCATTATTTCGGTTTCTCTGAAAATTTTGATAGTTGCTGTTAGGAGCTGAATTTTTGTAATTTATGTTTGATTTATTTTGATTTTCTTGTTTATTTCTATTGAAATTATTTCTATATTTTTTATGTTCTTCGGCGATCGCTCTTTGATCGTCAAGAAGTTTTAGTTCCGCGAATCTATTATATATTTGAATTAGGGTAAAATTCTTTTGTATGTTACCTCTAACTAAATTATCGATTTTTTCTAATACTATCCCTACTAAATATCTATCAATATTTTCTGGTGTATAGTTAATAGGTCTATCATCTACTTCTTCGAAATTATATAGTTCATTTAATTGATAGCTAACAGACTTTACAATGGTAAAAAGTTCTCTTAAATTTACTACCTTGATATTACGGCATTCGTTGATCAGATCAGTGTAATCTTTCCTAGGGCGGTAATGTAGTTTCAATTCTGATTTGGCTGCTTCCCATGTCAAGCTGTCACCTAATCGTTGAATGCATTGTTTGGCTTCGCCAAGGATCTTTTCACTCAAAACCATCTCGAGGACGTAGTTTTTTAGCTCGATGTTGCTACACAATGTTGATGCCTTCTCTACGGATTTGATGAACTCCATTAAAGTATAGTCGCCGCTTCCAGTGAATGGTTTCAGCCGCCGAAAATGAGCCAATATTTGGTCTGGAGTAAGTTGAAATAGATTCTGATTCCTCTGTTGTTCTTGTTGTTGTTGTTGCTCTTGCCGCTGAACGTTTTGATTTTGAAGAAGTTGTTGCCTAACTGCTTCTACTTCTAGTTGCTGCTGTTGTAAAGAAGCCATTAATGTGGCTGCTTCTTGTTGTTGTGCCCTTATTGCCTCAAAATCGTTGGGCCTTTGGTTAAATTGTTCTCGTAATTGTTGTAGTTCTTGTTGTTGCTGCTGTATTGTTCTAATTAACACAGCCATTTCTTGTTGATCAGCCATAGTTGTGAAATCACTGTCACTGTCACTATCACTATTAAAATTTCTATTTTTGTCAAACTTATCAATTTTGTTTGATTTATCACTATTCATATGATTTTTCACAAATTTATTTAAATTAAAGAGAGCAAATTGTTCGTCGATTTTCGTTCTTTAGAAAAAAATCGCCTTCGACTGCGCCAGTTATGTTGTTTTAGTTTTTGTTTAATGAAAATAAAAAAACGAAACTTCTTTAAAAACAAAAGTAACACTTTATTAACACTTTATTATACAAAAACTTTACAATTTTTATAAAATGCTCAACTACTCTTCGGAGAGTTGTTCCAAAATACAAAAAAAAGATGTTTGACTACTCTTCGGAGAGTCGTTACCGTCCCAGACTTTAGTCAAGACTGAT
The DNA here is from genome assembly GCA_964034945.1 of Chrysopilus asiliformis. Classification (NCBI taxonomy): domain Eukaryota; kingdom Metazoa; phylum Arthropoda; class Insecta; order Diptera; family Rhagionidae; genus Chrysopilus; species Chrysopilus asiliformis. The sequence goes on from OZ035960.1 coordinate 57,653,989, forward strand.
TATATTAATTATATTTTTAATGTTGGAATCGATACATTTTGCTTAATTGTTGAATAAGCAAAAATGTATCGTGAGAAAGGTTGCCGTCTGGTATGCATCCGGCTAGAATTGCTTTTCAATCAATTCCCATCACCTGGAATTATTCTAACTTATTGAAAAGCTCGTCAAATTTCATTTATGATGGAATTTGACGATCTTATTATTTTTTATATTTTTTGTTAACGGAAGTGAAGTCTGGGAACGTAACTCGCACGGCACACACGCACTTGGGGTCACTGACCCCAAAAATACAAAAGTGGCTGAAAATGCATTTTGAGAGACATTTTAGAGATTTTTTTTGTTTTCAGCGCCGTAGGCGTATTTTGTATTGGGTGGGGGCAAACAAAAACTTTTTGGAAAGAACTCTTTGAGGGACACCTTTTGGCGTTTACAGTTTTAAAATCGGTCAAAAAACAAACTAATTATAGCCGTTTGTAGTTTTTGCGAAAAAAAACTTTGGGGGGCTCCCCCCGATGGCCGAGCGACTAAATTTTTTTTTATTTTTTAAATCCATTTGACCCCATAAAGCTAGGAAAAAATATGAAGATCCTAGTCAACCGCGCATCTAAAGTAAAGTTTAGCCATTTTTTTTTAAATTTCGTCTATGTCGCAACTTTTTGAAGGTTTACAATAACCGTATACTCTATCGACCATAATCGGGTTAGGTATCGCAGTTTCTTTTGAACTGCAAATTTCGAAAAGCAGGGACGCAAGAGAAACATTTTTGGGAACCACTGTTATAGTGGATGGGAAAGGAAGTCGTCCGATTTTGCTTATTCAATACTTTAGCCTTGTTTTACGAGCAACTTATCTGTACAAAGTATCAAGGCTCTAGCTTACTTCGTTTCATACTTATCGAGTTACCCGACAGACAGACGAACGACAATTGGAAATCTTATATTGTTTAATAAACTTTTGAAAAACATATTTAATTTATTTTTTTTAGACGCTACACCAGTCATGCAAGTGCTACCACAGAAAGCCGGATATGTTCCCGTCTACATTCGAGTGGGAAACACCCCATTAGACGAAATAAATTATGAGTTAGCAGAAGCGTTCCATGAAATGAAAGGACCAACTGCGATTCAGGGGGTAACCAAACTTTTTAAACTTTGTTGATTTATTTTAATAAGGCTTAATGACTTCGTTTAGACAATCGGTTAGAATTTAGACTGATATTATTCTAAGAAATTCTAAGAAATTCATATATACTGAAGAACAATTTTCGTTTTTATATTGCACTAAATTCACGAAATGTACTAGACCTGCAGCGGTATTGTGATTTTAATTTGAAACGAGGTGGAAAAACTCACGCGTGAGATTTCTCACATATTCATTTCCGCTTCACCTTTGAACGATTCGGTATTATGATTTACCAAGAGAAATCTAGTACATACTTAATATAAATCTATCACATAATATGAGAAATTTAAATCTTTTTGGTTGCTGTTTTGCAAATTTTAGCTGAATTCAAGCAAGGTAGTAACATTTTCTTGTATTATCAACAATATAAAGGGGTCTCTAGATCTAAATGTGATATTTTAGCATTTTTTTGCACTTCTAATCTATATGGATCAAAACCTACTGGACCGATTTTTACGCGGTTTTTTGCAAAATGATCTGCGTTGCCAGGAGCAGCTTTTTAGCTATGTTAGAGGTCCTGTAAGGATAACACAAATATCCTTTTTTCCCATTTTTCCCCGGAAAAATTGGTATTATGGGGTTTTTGGGGTCGCTGATCACGAATCCGGTGTTAGAATTTCAAAATTCGAAAGGAAGGTCCTGAAACGATAACGCGAATATCCTTTTTTCCGGTTTTCCCGGAAAAATCGGCATTAGGGGGTTTCCGGGGTCACTGATCACGAATCCGGTGTTGGAATTTCGAAATTTTAAACGGAAAGTCCTGTAATGCTACATTTACACGAATGACAAATTTGTCATTTTTTTCTTGTCATTATGATAATTCCCGTGTAAATGGCATAATTTTTGTAATTTTTTCTGTCAGAAAATGTCAATCTCTCATAAAAGAATGAACTTGTCCATTCTTTTATGCCAGATTGTCATTCGTGCAAACCCAATATTAGTTATGACAACTTTAGTATTCAACTTTTGTCATAACTAATATTGCGTTTGCACGAATGACAATCTGGCATAAAAGAATGGACAAGTTCATTCTTTTATGAGAGATTGACATTTTCTGACAGAAAAAATTACAAAAATTATGCCATTTACACGGGAATTAACATAATGACAAGAAAAAAATGACAAATTTGTCATTCGTGTAAATGTAGCATAAGGATAACGCAAATGTCCTTTTTCCAATTTTTCTCGAAAAAATTGGCATTTAAGGTTTTTGGGGTAGCTGATTACGGCTCTGGTGTTCAAATTTCAAAATTCGAAACGGAAGGACCTGTAACGATGACGTTTTTCCCCAAGAGTTTTAAAGTTATTTATGGTTTATTAGCATTCTAAAATTTATACAAAAAACTTTAAACTGGGAACGAAGGGTCTGCTAGTTATATATAAAATTTCACATATAAAATTTATAACAACTTCTCTCTGGCTGGCAGATACTTTCTTCTGGCAATATATGTGAAGAATGCAATTTTAATTAGTCGCGAATAAAAGAAATAATATTAAAACTAACCGCTTTTGCTTTCATTCATTTCGCCCAAATAAACTCACTTTTCGTTTCCACGTCGAAAAAAGGTTATGGATTTGTTGACATTTTGAGGTGAGAACTCTCACGTATTTGTGACCACAATACGAAATAATTAGAAAACCCACTTATTCGGTTTTTTGACGCAAAAATTTATCTCACTTGGCAATCACAATACCGCTGTAACCTAGCATTTTTTTAAAAACTCACCCTATATATTACAACTCGGGTTCTGAGTAGATTTTTCAAAAAATTTCACCTGCGGCACATCTTTCTTTTATGCTTTGATAGTATATAAATTTTTAAGTGAAATTTCAATCCTAACATTAAAGAACTTCTTGCGTATTTTTTTTCTAATGCGGCCCGTGATCTGATGTAGAAAACTCAATGTGGCCCTTAGTGGTAATTGAATTTGACAACCCTATTTTATACTTAGCTAATTTGGCTCTTACTCAAAAAAAGGTTAAACAAATAATCACATTATTCATTTTTAGGATTTAGTGGAAAACAATTTTGAAGGAATTGGTAAATGGTCTGAAACTCACATTTCTAAGCGATCTACTGAAGACAACAGCAAGAGTTCCTCCGAAGAGCATAGCACAACAGTACCTAACAAAGAAGGAAATGACAACCCCCACGTCGCCAAACGATCAGCTGATACATCTGATGAAAATGCTAGAAATCATCAGCAGAGCCAGGAAAATGGCGATCATGAAGGACACAAAAATTGTAAACATCATGATGAAAAACGATCTGCCGAAGAAAGTGCCGAACGCACTCAGCCTGATGAACAGCACTCTGAGCCTAGACACGAACATCATGGAGCAAATTGTCCCGAACACCAACACCGTAAACGATCGACTAATAACACCAATAGCAGCAAATATCAGCAAAAGGAATAGAATGACAAGGAAGATCATAGTGCCTGAAAATGAAACACTTACTCTACAGAAAACGCCCTCAGGCAATTAACGAAAATAACCATACAAAATATCTTTATGTAACGACATTAAATAATGCCGCAGGATAAAATATAGGTAAAGAGATCTTTGAAATAAAAGTTTTTAATTAAATTTGTAATCAAGTTTTAATAAACTAAAAAACGGCTGTATATATTTTGTTTTAGTAATGAGAATTTTGATTACTTTGATTTCCCGAAAATAATCGATATTCAAACATAAATAATCTAAATTATTAAAATAACTGGAATCTCATAATGACCGATAAACAATGGCGCAGCGTAATTATGAAAAATCTTGGGCTTATAGGTCATTTGAAATACTTTGCTTCTATCCAAACCATTTTTATTCAAGTACCTAGATTTCTCATGGCCACAAATATATACTTAAATCTTTTTTGTCTATTGGGGCCTCCATCTGGACGTTGGGGCCGCGAAATCAAGGAATGTTATAAACTTAGTAAGCATTCAACAACAATCTGTTTCGATTACATTATAAAGAACATATGTAAAAAAGTAAACGATGATAACGCAAATTGGGTCTTCGACTTTTGGGACCTTCAATTTTTAGAAATAAGTTATCCGGGATACTATTATTTTTAAAGCCTATACAAAGCTCTAGATTGGGGGATTCATGACTGCATAATCTAAAAATTAGTATCGCCTTCTTATAATCTAGATGAAAATCATATAGGAGCAAATCTAGTACACCATTTGTAACGCATCGAACCAATCGTCGGACACAAAAATGAACTACACCGCGGTTTTTGTGATGACAAAAGATTTTGATTTCAGCACGTCCGTCCGTGAACACCATAACTTTCGAAAGGAGTGAGCTGGAGACTTGACATTTTCTAAAGTTTCGTTTTTCGTAAATAGCAAAGCTAAGTTCTTGAACGGGGAAAATCGGATAATTCCTTCCGCCCTACCCCATAAAAACGAAACAGTATTTTGCAATTTTCTCGAAAACGGTGAGTCGTATTGAAAAATTTAGGTAAAATATGTTTAGAATATCATTTTACATAGCTTATCTATACATAAAAATTCAGTTGCACTACTAATTGAATAGTTTTTTTTTCGGATTTCTCGATAACGGTGCATACTAAATGTATAAACACGAATCGATTCATTTCATAAAAAATTTGTCTGCCCTCATATAGAGTATTTGGTGATTGCCCCGTGGCATATGTAGCTTTCCTTATGTTTTAATGACAATTTCATCTGTTCTCATATAGAGTATTTGACGAGTGGCATCGGCAAAAGCGGACTGGGAAAAGTTTAAGGGCATAATGTGTTATATCGCTCAACCAGCGTACTCATCGAGGTTAAACTCTTGCAGCGAGATAAATAAGGCGGTCTTAGATGTCTAGGATACTTTACCTCGCTTTCCAGAAGTCTTGACATACTAGAAGGGTATCAAAATGACGCTACCCTATATAATTGAATCAAGAAATCGCGGAGAAAAGAACAATTACCCGGAGGTTGCATAACTGGTCAAAATTTAATGATACCATCGAGGAATGGGACGCCAACTAACGCAGCTTGAAAGAGATGAAGTATCTAACCAGGAGATACAAGAAGGATTCCTGGAGAACTTTCTGTGAGTGCGTGAACAACGTAGATGAGATCTCTAGACTAAGGAAAATTATTTCCAAGAAGCCTGAGGTTTTGGGCTCACTCAAGCGCAGCGACGACTCTTGGACAGAGCCGGATGAAGAGGCACAGAATCTACTGGTGGCTCGACAATATTCCCCGGCTTTTTTGCAGACAAGAGATCGTCACTCACCGAGGTAAATGCCTAATGGACTGGCGCAGCTACCTTAACCTTGGTGGAGAGTGAATCTTGGGAAGTGATCTGCTGACGGGTTAAATGGGCGATCAGCTTCTTTCAAGGCAAATAGAACACTAGGTATGTTCCGTTTTCGCGTTTAGTTTTCTCTTTTATTTATTGTGACGTCATTCAGGTCGATGAGTTTGACAAATGGCGAAATTTGTTCGGTGTTTTGTTTAATGGTGAGTTTTTTTCGGTGTTTTTGGATTGTTTTTTTATATTTTGTGATCAAACCGAGAAAATTTTAAACTTCAATAGGATTATCGGTTAGCAGTTTAATTCAAAAGAAAATTGAAAGACAAATTTAGTGATAAAAGGAAAGGGGAAATTGAAAAAGAAAATACTTTAGTGGCGTCGCTTTATTAGAGCACCCAAAATGAAGTGTTCTGTAGTCGAAAATGTGGGAAGAAATGTGATGGACATGCAATTAAATATTTCCATTTCCCAAAATGTGAAGATATTAAAGAAAAGTGGCGAGTGGCTTGTGGAAAAGGTGTCAAAATAAAATCACACCTTTCAAGAGTTTGTTCCCGCCACTTTACAGACGATGACTATAGATTGCAGGATATTTTGCTCAATACTCCTCTCGATAAAAGACGATTTCATTCGTCTATTTATTTATTTATTTTTTTTAAATTTATTTACGATTTGATAAATTTTTCATTCCTACAAAAAATCCGTAATGAACAGAACTAATCCCTTATTGAATCAATCAATGCTCTACAATGAAACAAGTTGAGCACAAAATCTTTTCTACTATTCCAATCATATCTTCATATATTGTTCAGAGAACCAGGTCCGTGTGACGTCACAGCTCAAATGTCAAAATATTCGTAGCATACCTATGATAGTCTATTTGCCTTGAGCTTCTTTGACCCTTTTAAAAACAATGCCGTTCTCGACTGGCTTGTTCTGATCTACCAATAGTATGGAGAGAAGTGGTATTCATAACAAGAGGATTTCCAGCCATATTCGTGTGAAAGGCTTTAGGCCGATTAAGCTATCTTCCTTTATGGTGAAAACTCTAGAAAGACTCCTGAATACCCATATCAAGAGCCTTCTCCCACAGAGTAAACCGCTGGGGCCGAGGTCGCCGGAGTTTGGATTTTTTTAAAACTGTTAGTCAATTTAATGGGGTATTTGACCTTGGTATTTAAACATTTTGGACGACGCGACGGGCGATTTATTTAAATAATTTTTGTATTTATGCATTTTTGTAATAAAAAAAACGGCCGGCATAGAGCAATTTAACGCTGAGAATAATTCGTGAATAAAACCACAAACATAGAGGAACATTTTGTGATAAAAATCAGTCGGGGAAAATCGGGTTAAACTGGTTAAAACTGCATAAAAGGCAAAAATGGGCATCATTTTTCGACCTGCACAACACCCTCCAACTGGTGAAATAAAAAAAGTAATAAATATGCAAAATATTGTTCATACCCTCTTCTTTCTTCACAAAAAAAAACTTTTTCCAAGAAACGAACAAACACACAGAGTGAATATTAGCGAACTGATAACAAAAAAGTGAATGCATAGAACCCAGTGATGCTATGTACCTTTAGTGACATTCCCCTTTCCAAATGACGAAATTCCCCTTTTTCCCCTTTTTCAATGACGAAATTCCCCTCATTTTTCCCCTATAAAAACAACGAATTTTAAATAAAGAATTCATTTATTAAAACCAAAAATTATTGTTATCTGGACTCATGTTAAAGTCTTTTAAGAGAAAAAAGCACAAATTAGGAAATAATTTTATATTTTGTAAAGCTTTAACAAAATACTCGTTAATTGTATTCCCGATAACAACGTCACGGGTCTCCAACCAAACGTCAAATAAGATATGAAAAGAAGCCGGGATTCACAATTGGATAATAATCAAAGCAAGTCACAAATGTATAAATCAAGGTAGTTGCTTTGCTTTTGAGCTTGAAATGATCTTGTCCTCCTTAAATTCGGTAAAAATTATTTTCATATTTTGAATTACAAAAATATAAAAATATCAAAAAATGGAATAAACGAAATCAAGTCGCGACTGGAACTCGATTTTTGTACTCCGGGCACTTTGCGACTGGTCCATGTATTCTTCTTGTGAATATTAGTCGAAATTAGTACATTAAGCCAAATTTTAAAGATGAACAAGAAATTACCGATTTAATTTGATTTTTACATATTTTAAACAAAGCAGTTCTGTTGATTTGCAATTTAAAATATTTCTATTGAAAATATATTTAAGAAATCCGAAAAACGAACAAAAAATATGTGTCAATGAACTTTCATGGAAACTACTTTCCATCAAAGTCTTTTAAAGTAGTTTAAAGTAATTACTTTGAATAAAGCGGTTAAAAAGTACACCGAAAAATCGGTTAAACGTACATTCCAAAGCCCTTTTAAAGTGCTTTCGTTTAAAAGATTGGTGTGTACTTTACAATTGCAAAAAGATCATTACATATAAAGTGACAAATGCATAAATAAGCATTTCCTTCACTCTTTACCTTTGCCTAAGTTTGGAATTGGATTGTAATTGTTTTTAATTATTTGTACTTCTACTTTTCCGTAATTTTTTAAAATTATTTCGGATTTAGTTGAAAGGCGAAGATTTTCCACTCTTTGTAAATCGTTTCCCCTCGTTTTGAAGCGTTTTCCCCTATTAACAATTTTTATAGTAAAATTCCCCGCAAAAAGGGGAATTCCCCTCGATATAGCATCACTGATAGAACCTGAAGCTAGAACCTGAATCGTACATCGATGCGTCCGTCATGTGTGCGTCCGGTTGACAGTTCGATGCGGTGACAGTTGGGTACGGCAACGAATCTGGAGTTAATTCATTGTTTTGCACTTCTTCTATTAGTTTATCGTCGAAACCATTACTTTCAATTTGTTCCATACTTAAATTGCTTAAATCGTAAACAAACTTTTTTACGAAATGACATTTCCGTGCGTTACCGCATGTAAAAGTAGAAATTCGACCTACTCTATGCGGCTGCCGCATCGGAAAACGTATTATTAGGGGAGTACTCATAGCAGCCCGTTGATTCTACTCGAACTGTCAACGTGACGGACGCATCGACGTACGATTCAGGTTCTACCCATGAATCAAATACAACAGATTGCGCATTGCGCAGGTCCGCCATGTTGGATTTTTGCTCTCAAGAGATTGTGACGTCAGCTGCGCGTAGATCTTTAATAAGTCTATGGAAAATTTAGAATTTGTGGTTTTATCTCAGTTTTAAGTGTTTGAAAAGTAATTAAAAGTGCTGTAATATCAAAACTAACCTCAAGAACTAAGTGTTTAATATTTAAGACATTGAAATGGGTGTTTGTGCCGTGTGCAACAACGAAAAGAAAGGCAGTGAAAAGACGAGTTTCCATACATTTCCCAAGGACAAACTTTTATTGAGGAAATAAACAAACTTCTGTTAAAGAAAGGATACATTTAATATAAAAACTGCGAGAATTTGTAGCCTACATTTTGTACCTGATTGCTTCGAAAATAATATGCAGTATGAAATAGGTAAGATATGAGTAAATAGCAAAACTCTAAGTAATGTTTATATTTTACAGGGTTTGTACATCATCGAAAATTGAAGGTAAATGCTATTCCAACTTTATTTAGCATTTCCGAAACTGTTGCAACTTCAAGTCAGACAACCAGGATGGCTGAAAAGCAGTCAAAACTATTAGTTGCTGATTTATTACAACAAAACGAGGAGCCTTTGCATGACAAAGCAATCAATGCTTATTCATGGGTTCATCATGTCTGAAACACTGTCTGAATCTTTAGATAATTGTGATATTAAAGTAAAAAAAACTTTTTTTCACATCGAGGATGTATTTTCGTATACGTAAATTGAATAAAGAACTCTGTGAACATTTAACTACAAGAAAAAGGAAAAATAAAAAAATTCTAACCTAGAAATTTTAGCTATGTTTCATTTATTTTCACAAAGTGTAGTAAAAATTCACAGGCATTGTTGTTGTTTGACTATTTTTTTACTATTTATAAAAATAAATAATATTTATATTGCAGCAAACAGAATAAATTCCAGTTTTCAGGCGAAAACAGAACAAATCTCATATCAATGACATTTCAGTACGCTCTTGTGACGACATGCGCAGAAGTTTACCAAAATGAAACTCGTCTTTGCGCAATCTGTTGTATTTGATTCATGGGTTCTACCTACACGTTAGTGCATGCTGTCAAGCATCGCATTCTGTGACAGCATTTTGTAAGGCAATGACGATGCGGAAAAATTCCAAAGTCGTTTTCATATTTTTTTGCGCGGAGCTTTTACTTAGTAGCATTCTGAGGCGTATATGGTAAGGCTGTCATTCATTTTGCGATTTCCACTCCAGTTTTCGTAGTTAAAACATCCCAGAGCTCAAAATAAATTAAGACGAGTATTTTCGAAATAGCAAGTTTTAAAGATAAGGTGCTTTGAGAATTTTTTTGGAATTTTACAAAGAAAGGAGACTGTACACCAAGATTTGCTAGAAAAAATACAAAGAATGGCTTCTTTGTGCATTAGTGGAGCACTGAGAACTCTTACTACACTTGATGAAAATTTCTAGAAATTATTTTTTTTTTTCGATTTTCGTTATGTTTTTTTTTGTTATTGAAACTGAATTAAATTTCTACAAAGTTATAATGTAATTTTGAAGAAAACACCGGAAAATCATTTCGTTATTTCGTTACGTTACGATAACGTTTTCTATCCCTCGAAATTTCAAACGTAATAACGTACGTGCAACATTTGTGCAAAGGTATGTGAATACCGACAGAGGAAGATTGCATGTGTTGGTTGGTGTATGAAAATGTGGCTAGGTTTTACATGTGTTGTGTTTTGTTGGTAATTTACGCATAGGAAAGAAACAAAAACCGCGTCCACGAGTATATCGGTTATCTTTATTCCAACTTAGGTACACGGAAAATCCCAAGGTTTCCTAACTAGTTAAACTATGGAAATATCTCTACGTGTATGGCCTCCGCCAAGACAAGTTGTACAATATGGTTTTAGAAAAAGTATCATAATGTATGGCCGGCTTTACTGAATTTTCACGCTTAACAATGACATTGAATAACAGTGCAGTACCAAGTCATAATTTACCTACTCGAATTAAACCCGGAAAACAAAGAAGCACTATGAAATAAAGTAAAATAATATGTCATCTGACGTATAATTTCTGTACAGATCGTTTGTAAAGGAACCTCCACACATTCAATATTACTTGACAAGGAATGTTACTTGAAACATGAGTCATTCAAGTAAAATTGTCAATTAATATTCTAAACACTTTTTGCCTTTATACATTGTTCGATGTGACTAACCGCTTACGAGAAAATTTCAAAAAAAAACTTTTTTGTCCGTTATTTACGAAAATCGTAATTGTCAAAAATCTCATGTCTCTAGCTCAATCTTTTCGAAAATTCAGTTATTTTTACCACCAGACAGGATAAACACTTGCAATTGCTGAAAATAAACGTTTAGCGGAAATTCAGCGTAAAAATTTTATGCAATTGCAGCTAACAATAGTTCTTGTGTGAAACTAGATGGATTATTACTCTACCAAACTTCCTAACCTAAAGTGTCGATTGAAAATATTATAAAAGTTATTTGGGCGCATTCATCCTAGAGTGACTATGGTCGCGTTTATGTGCAGCACCGAACCGAAATGGTCGGATAAATTTTGCAACACCTAAATGAAAATTAAACTGGTCTTTTTTGGTCCACAATGGCCTCACTTTGGGTTTGGACCATAATCGACCGATTCGGTTTGATAGTTGCTCAAAAAAAAAAGATTTTAGATTTAATCAAAACCATTTTATAACCTCAAAACAAGTTAGTGGCGGTATCGGATACTTATTTATTAATTTTAATGAGCATACAGAGCAAAGGAAATTTATTTAGATGACAATGGGCCAGATACTCGATACCCTAGCAAGCAAGCAAGCAATGATTTTTTGCTGAATAGCAAGAAATGGCATACTCGATCAATTTTCTCTGGCAAGCAAGGAATAAATCAACGAAGAATTTGCGATAAAACCCGCCATTTTTGCTAGCTAGCAAGTTGCGATTTGCTAGAGAATCGAGTATCTGGCCCAATATAGGGCAAATTTGATAAGTGAAATTGTTATTTAAAGTTTTCTTAAATATGTCAAATCAAAATTGAGGTTAAAGTGGAGGTCGTACATAAATGTGAGACCTATTTCAGAAAAACTGGTATTTTAGACCAAGTCTATCCGAACATAAACGCGACCAATGTAATACTAGAGTGTGGCCACCGCAAAACTGTCCACTGTTCGAAAATTTTCGAAAAGTTTCAAATCGTATTGTTCCGAATTTTTTTTATGGAAAAAAATCGACTTTCTTTTCAGTTTGTTCTATTTAAATTTTTTAAACCCTTCATCCATAAGGGCACTTAAATTTATCGATTTAAATAAAATTTGCAAATTCGCATTTGTGGTGTGCGAAGTGACTATATAAAACTAGAGGTGGCCATCGTGAAAGTGATCCGTTGAAAGTCCGTTGAAATTTTCAAATTGTCCGTTAAAGTTTTTAAATTTTTCGGTCATTATCAAAGATTTGAGTGTAAAATATTTTAATTGATTAATTTAATTACAAGTGTCCTGGATCAAGCTTCTTTAGTTTTAAATACAATAAATTAAAAAAAAAAACGAAAACAAAAGTGGCTCTAGCCACACTCTACTAATATATAGCACTCTAGCCAGGAACTTCTCCGGCACACTTCTCTAGAGGCTCTCTAGTTTGAAAGCAATTGACATTTCATTTGATAACTTCCCCCACGGCATACAGGCAGACAAGGTATGCTGTAAACTCAAATCTGACATTTCGTTGCTACGTCTGTCTGTATGCCGTGACTTCCCCTACGTTAGCCTCTGAAAAACAAAACATTCATCGAGTTTGGTAAGAATTACTCAAATAGATATTCAAGCCCCATTCGCGCGTGCAATTCTTAAAAAAATAAGTATTACTTAGCCTACTTGAACCGTAAAAATTCTCGGACTTGAATAATTTAAGTCGCAAAGTTTCGTTGGTGCAAACGGCTCTAAAAACTGATATTTTCTTTATTGAAATGTCCGATCCAGAAGGTAAAATAATTGTAAAAGTTCCGTTACATTCAGTAATTTTAAATTTATCCGAAAAAATGATTATAGACCAAGCACCTGCGGAAACCGAAGACGGGCCAACAATTGCAAAAATCGAAGACATTATTACGATAGATCCGGAATGTATTGAGCTGGATCTGAATCATCATCGCATAGGTAAATTAGAGAACCTGGAACCCCTCGTCAAAATCGAAAGGTAAACTTGAGATTGTGCATGATTCATGGCGATCTTAAAATATGTTCAAAGCTCAACGATCAATATATGACTTGATTTTTTTTTTTGTTTTTAGGATGTTTTTAAGATGGAATTTCCTGAAAAAGATTGAGAACCTGAGTACATTGACTACGCTTCAAGAAATTGAGTTCTACGATAATCAAATCACAAAAATCGAGAACTTGGAAAACTTGACCAACTTGCAGTAAGTTATGGCCCGAATGCAACAAGTAGTTGTCGCGAAATTTCTACATTCCTAGTAAAAAGTCATTAGTAATGATAAATTTATCGTATTTAAGGATTTTGGATCTAAGCTTTAACCGCTTGACAAAAATTGAAAATCTGGAGGCCTTAGTGAATCTCGATAGGTTGTTTCTTTGTGCAAACCGCTTCGCAAAAATCGAAAATCTCAACAACTTGACAAATCTGACAATGTTGGAATTGGGTGACAACAAATTGAGGGTTTGTTTAAATTATTCTGTTAACATAATATAATTCTTATATAAATACTTGATTCATAGAAAATTGAAAATCTGGATGCATTAACCAATCTTCGCCAGCTGTATTTGGGCAAAAACAAAATCACAAAAATCGAAAATCTTGATAAATTGACCAACTTAGAGAGTCTCAGTCTACAAGCGAATCGAATCGTTAAACTTGAAAATCTGGAGAAGTTAACTAAATTGACTGAACTCTATATTTCCGAGAATGGGCTCGAAACCATTGAAAACTTGAATGAAAATAAGCTAATTGAGACTCTTGACTTGGCTAAGAATCGAATCAAGAAGATAGAAAACATCGTTCATATGGAGGAATTGGAAGATTTGTGGCTAAACGATAATCAAATTTCTGAATGGCCGAATATTGACATTCTATCAGCTAACAAAAAACTTAACACTGTTTATTTGGAGCGTAATCCTATTGCGTCAGATGTCCAATATCGTACAAAACTAAAGCTAGCCATACCTTGGCTACAAAAAATCGATGCTACACTATGTCGTTAAATTCTACTATTATAGTGTCATCCATCTATATGTATTTCGCTATGTGGCAACTCAAAAAAATATATTACAGAAGATTAAACTGGTCCTTATTTTGCAAAAATCGATTTCTTTAAGTTCTCGCCCCCCATATTTGTGAGAAAGGACCTAAAACCAACTCACTTTTTGTGGCACTTGTTTCCATAACGCCTCAAAAGTCTTTTTTTTGAGAAAAGTTACAAAATTTGGTCAAAAATTTTGAATTTTGGGAAAATTAAAATTTTCAGCGAAAACATTTCCACTCATAGACGCACATTCAAAGTTACACTTAAAATTGTAACTTCGGAATGATAGTTTCGAAGCTACGGCTGTTTAAGGAATGTAAGTTTTGTCAAAATTTCCTCCAACTAAAAATTCAAAAACAGGAAAAACGAGCATTAGTTTATATCAAGGTTTCATTTGTTAAGTCTCAAAGAAAAATCAATACAATTACAGACTGGGGGTTAGAATATCTGCATATTCACTTTTATGTTTGAGGCCAAATCCCTCCCTAAAATTATTTCTCGCACTTGAAAATCTTATGTCTTCTAAAACAAATATTTTTTTATTTTCTGTTTTCTAGTCGCCATTTTGTTTTTCTTAAGTTATTTTTCAAAGCTCTTTTATTTAAGACTTCACATGATAGGTACTTCGTTCGTTTGATTTGAACAAAATGTCGTCTGTCGTTCGCCATTTAGTTTTTTTACTTTTTTTTGTTTCATATTTTTTACTTTTTTTTTGTTTCATATTTTTTTTACTTTTTTCATTTTTTTTATACAAAATTTGAAGTCAATCGGATGAGTGGAAGTTGGTCGAAATTAGATCACAAGATTTGACCGTAACATACAAGATGTTTCGGCGAAATTTTGTCATTTTTTATAAAAATTACAACTTTTTACACGTGCCGCAAATGCCTCAAAAGAATTTTTTTTGGTTCGTTTTAGGTGATTTATCACAAAGAACGATGCACGAAAATACTCCTTGACTAACTTTTGGGTTTCACATTCATTCACATGCATTGGAAAAGAAAGGCAATTTGTACTAGTTTCATTGTCACGAGCTCTTTTTCGACAGGGAACTGCAAGGGGATGGCCAAACTCCTTGATGTTTCCATTCAGTTTTCGACATTTTTTAAGCCACCGTGCTAACTTTTGAACCAGTTAGGATTTCACTGCCATTCAATGTTTCATATTTAACTTAAGTTTTTTAAATAATTTATTTTTTTCTTTAATTTTTTTGTTATTTTGTAAATTATTTGTCATAAAATTTTCTTTTAAGTTATATTGTAAAAAATAAAATATTTTTTTAAATTACAATTTAGGGGTTTTTTTTTTATTTTTTACATCAAAATATAGGATTTTTCATTTTTTAAGGATCTCATAAAATGCCCTTAGTCGAAGATGATTTAACTTCTTTAGAAAAAATAGTCTGTTGGCGATTAATCCGTGCGTACTTAACATATATGTCTATCTTATTCTCTAAACATAAAATACGTACCTAGTTAAATTATATTTAAAGTGTCCGATGATGATATCCTTGAAAAAATGAAAAATCCTAGATTATGAGGTATAAAAGAAAAAGAAAGATAAAAAAGAAAATTTATTTTATTTTTTACAATATAACTTAAAAGAAAACTATATAACCGATAATTTACAAAATAACAAATAAATTAAACATTAAATAAATCAATTATTACATTCTTAAGTTAAATATAAACCAATGAATGCAAGTAAAACGCCAACTGGGTCAAAAGTTAGCCCGGGCGCATAAAAAACATCGAAAACTATAGAAAAATCATTGCGTCTAAGATGGCAGCTGACCACCCCCTGCAGTTCCCCATCAAAAAAGAGCTCGTGTGTATGTAACTGGAGCAAATTACCGTTCCAACATAAGTACGACGAATGTGAAACGCCAACTGGTTCAAAAATTAGCCCGGAGGCATAAAAAACGTCGAATCTTGCATGGTTCTTTGGGGAGTGAGAGCTTAAGTAAAACGTTTCTTTCCAAAAAAAGGTAGTCTACTGAAAACTTGTGACATTCGTTACGACTGTTTCTATTTATGTATTATATTCACGTAATTCTAAAAATCAAGCTGGAACAAAAGGTAGTATATGTATTAAGAGAAATATGATTTGAGGCTTTCACGGTTGGACATAATGATTATTTTTGAGTTTTCAGTTTAATTGTGTAAAATGTTTTTTAAGATAAATAAATTTATTTACCGTTCACAAGACGTTTCGAATATGCTATTGTGTCCCTGGTCGCTTGCAGACTGGAGCCACTTCCCACGCAAAGGATTTGACCGTAAATTATAACGGTATCCAGTATCCGTTATGAAACATCTAAGTTGACTACAGACAACACTCATACTATCATCCGAGGTATTCACTTTCTTAAGTGGCGGTTCCAATAGATTTAGTACTGAATTCTAAGCACTTGATAATCTTAAGTTGTCATTACACTACGATTACACGATCCTCGACGTTGTATTTCGATATCTTCTTGTGTAAGGCGTGGATAATGACGGTTTTCGGTGGCTAAAATATCAGCTTTATCAAGTAACAATCAGAAATTGTGTTTCGTTGCTTAGTGTTTTCTACTAATAACGAAAGGCTATTCCATATCATTACGATTACGATCGTATTCCATAATAGGGTCCCTGGATTTTACTGTATTTATTTACCACAACATCCTGCGACGGGTAACCGCAATCATGGTAGGAATTCCGCAAGTCACAAGCGAGGGTCGATTCGACTACATTTCAAGTTGCTCGCTTCACGTAAGGCCTTAATATATATATTAGCTGTTTTTTAAGGATCCAATTAAGGGTAATACATAGATTATCAAAATGCGTGAGAGTTTATTGTGGGTTTAAATTGATTTTTAGGTTATGTTAAAATAAATCGTGGCGCACTAACAACCGTATGTTGTGGAGATAATTTTTAAAATCGCAAAAACCCATGCAAATACCAGTTTCTCCCCGCCATTATTTTTTAGTTATCCGAAAACCTATGCGTAATGTGGTGGAAATACCAGTGAGGGACCTATATTTCGAAACTGATTCAAAGTTATATATTTTTGATTTTATCTTTTATTTTGATTTTACCATAATGTCAATAGTGTAGAAATGACAATTATAAAACATTTTTCAAATTCCAAAATGGCCTCCAATAGCGGATTTGCCCGCCTTGAGGCCGTGGCATCAATTACCGACGTCGAAGCAAATGTCACAACCCAAAACAAATCTTTAATTTTCGCGATTTTCGGCACATTAGATTTGGTTTAAAAATTTTCTTTTTTAAATTTTAAGTACCTATTCAATGGACAATTGCAAAAAACGTTTACGTTCGTATGGGAGGTACCCCCCTAATGGTCCATTTTTGCCAAATAACGAACTTAGCCTTTCATTTTACGAAAAACGACTGGTGTAATTCATTTTTGTGTGTGATGACGGGATCTTGGCGTTACAAACGGTAAGGCAAAGTTAATATACCCTTTGGCCTCACCATACTGGTATAAAAATGATTTGATGTTTTTATGTAAACTAATATTATATACGTTGGCATGGCCAATTGGGCTAATTGGGCTACAGCCCAGGGGCGCCAATTAACCCTCTAGCCGGAATGCCCGCCTTCAGGCGGGCTTCAAGGAATTCGCTTGTTTATAACGGGTAACAAGTTTAATCGCCGGAAATCGCCGGAACGTCTTACACTGACTTTTGTAAGTTATCGCTTTGCATGCTGGAAAAAATTTAGCCCTGTACGTTGTCTTGGTTACGGTCTGTCGCAAGTTGAAAGTCATATTTTAGTGAATTTTTCTCGGAAATATTCCGGTTAGAGGGTTAATATTTAATTCACATATTTATAAAAAATTTTGAATTTTTTTTTTGCGTAAATATATATTTAAGTTTTGAATTAAAGAATATTTTAAAAAATAAAATTGAATTTTTACAATAAAACTATGTAAGGGTGCAAAATTTTATTTAGCCCAGGGCGCTCAAACTTGTTAATACGGCTCTGTACGTTGGGTTAAGGTGGGTTTAGAAACACGAGCATTTTCATTTTTACTGGCAAAGTGAGTGAAATGCCAGATTTCTTATGACTTTTTCACCAAGTGGGAAAGGGACGGGAAACCACTCAGTAAAAATTTTACTGGAAATTTTGCTTGCATGTAGTGGTTTTACTATCCATAATTTTCGTCGACGATAGAAAAGTTATGGCAGTAAACAACAACAAACACATTGGACTTCCCCGCCCTGCCAGCAAAATGTTACCCCTGAATTATGGGGAATTATGGCAGCCAGCAAAAGTAAGGTTAATTTCGATGTTTATTTGAAAGCTACGCATTTTAAATGGAATTGGAGGTAATAATAATTATGTTATTAATTATAACATCACACAAAATGATTTTGTTAGGTGAAATTGAAGTGATAACAAACGTATTGCTGCGAGAAGGTGATGTGCAGTGACAGTTCGCCATAAAGTGGAAGGGAAAGTACGTGTGAGACACTGATGTGATCGACTTTTTGCGCACGTAAATTTGAATTTCGCTATCCCGCTCACTTTGCCAGTAAAAATGAAAATGCTCGTGTTTCTAAACCCACCTTTATAGTGACACTCATTCTGGAATCTTATGCTACATTTACACGAATGACAAATTTGTCATTTTTTTCTTGTCATTATGTTAATTCCCGTGTAAATGGCATAATTTTTGTAATTTTTTCTGTCAGAAAATGTCAATCTCTCATAAAAGAATGAACTTGTCCATTCTTTTATGCCAGATTGTCATTCGTGCAAACGCAATATTAGTTATGACAACTTTAGTATTCAACTTTTGTCATAACTAATATTGCGCTTGTACGAATGACAATCTGGCATAAAAGAATGGACAAGTTCATTCTTTTATGAGAGATTGACATTTTCTGACAGAAAAAATTACAAAAATTATGCCATTTACACGGGAATTAACATAATGACAAGAAAAAAATGACAAATTTGTCATTCGTGTAAATGTAGCATTACGTTTCGTTAGTTTGCTCGATTTCTCTTCGATTGATGGCAATTGTATTCTTGAATCCGCTGCGTTTCATTTTGTTTGATTGCGCATGACGCATAGCAAAGCGTTCGTTTCTGTTCGATTTTTGTTATTCTGTGAATCGATCTAGTGACGCTTTGAGCTTAGAATTCCTTCAATTGTCTCGCATTTGATGTTGGCCGTGATCAGTGTTGGGGTTATCTAGATAATAATTATCTAGATAATCATCTAGATAAAAAAAAATGTTATCTTTATCTTATCTAGATAACACCCCAAAAAAGTTATCTTTATCTTATCTAGATAAAGGAAAATCCCATTTATCTAGAGATAATCATTACCACCGAAAATCAAAAAATTAAATCTGAAAAAATGCTGAAACGAAATTGTTTTCTGCATACTTTTGAAAACCTAAAAACTTTTTTTAGGAACAGTTTTATACTTGGCAACAATTTTTGTTTACGGACAAGGAAGCGAAGTGTCACTCTTTCCCTCGCCTCTCTTCTCTTGTCCATAAAAAAAAGTTCTGCCAGTAACTGTTGCCAAGTGTAAACCGGGCTATGAACGAAATAAAAAATCATAACGTTATAAATTTCCTTACGTAGCAAAATTAAACTTATATTTCGTGACGTTATTTCGTTTTGTATCGATAAAAAACTTAATTTCGTTACGTTATAATGTTATTATTCCGTTACACATTGTATTGAAACTGAAAACAAAAAAACGCACTGTAATAATAGTTTATCACAAAGTAATTCAGTTCAGTTTCCATAAAAATAAATTGTATAACAAATAATAAAACTCAGCAAAAAGAAAATACAAATAAAAACGGAAAAAATGTGATTATTAAGTTAAAAAATCAATAAAAAATACAAAAGACAAAAAATCACACAAAAGTTTTGTTCATTAAAAAAACTGTCTCCACAAAAGCGTGATTTTGATATCAAAGATATAGAATTTTTTTATAGAATTTCGCTCTACTTCTGGAGTTACTAAAAAGAAAATCTTTTCGCTACCAAAAAACTTACTTAGAAGATTTCCATTTTTGTATCTCCAGAAATAGAGTGAATCTGGCCAAAACAAAATCCGATTTAGAATCAAAATACGATTAAAAACTACTCCAATATTTTTGATTATATTTTATGTCTGTGGGGTTATACTTGATGAACTTTTGTGGGAAATTTCACAAAAAATAATACTGAACAAAACAAGGAAATACTAATAAACAACGAAAAAACGTAATATTTTTTTCGTTTTTCGTTATGGTAACGGAATTGAATTTCTATAACGTTCATTATAACGTAATTTTGAAGAAAAAGCCCGAAAATCATTTCGTTATTTCGTTACGTTACGATAACGTTTCTTATCCGTTTTCTTTTATTATTATTTCGTTTCTTATTATATTTAAATTGGAAATCAAGAAAAGCAAAAAATTTTGTGCTATTTTTTTTAGTACGTAATTTTGAATTTTGTGCAATGTCAAAATAAATATTTATCTAAAAATTATCTAGATAATTTGGCTTTTTATCTTATCTTATCTATTATCTTTCATATTTTCATTATCTATTATCTTATCTAGATAAACATTACGAGCATTTATCTTTATCTTTATCTTTATCTAGATAAAAAAATAATTATCTGGCCCCAACACTGGCCGTGATTGACAGAAAACAAGTTTGAAGAACCTGTTCACATTGGTCGAAATAGTCCGCCTAACTAGGACCGAAACTGTCAACATTAAGGCAATGTGAGGAAGTGGGACCGCTGATAGGGTAATCCTCCTCAAAACTAACATCTCCATTTTCAGAGTTCCGCTTATCGTGATCAGGGCATCAATCGTGTAACGAGACGCGTCTCTGTCTTTGAGCTGAGACGGCGACATCGACGCAACACGTTTTTCTAATCTTGTATCGCGACACTAAAAAGTTTGAACGTTCAATGGATTGAATTTCTTAACTCAATTATAAGTCATGCTAAAAAAAGCTTTCCGAGTGCACAATACGGACCAATTTTGCTGACTACAAATATCTTGCAACAGAAACGTCTAAATAATAATGTTTGGATTAGCTGAAATTAATTTTATGTTAAGTTCACCAGAAAAAAGTGAATCACGAGTTGTTCGCAGGTTCTAAAGGGACATAAATGAACCGTTCCAGCTCATCTCAAAATCGTAATTTATAATTAATAGACTTTTTGCGTGAAGTGAATAAAAACATAGTTTAGAGATATATAGTTAGGAAACGCGAGAGAAATTTTTTCTTGAAGAAGAGTACGTTGTCGTCTGTTTCATTTGCTTTGTAAAGACACTAATTGCTTTTGTGTGAGAAATGCAAAACTCTCGGGATATTTCGTATTGTCGGCAGAACATTCCGTAAAATGTTCCTTGCCAGGCATTTTTTCTGTTTAAGCAACGTAACAAGTGAAATAAAAGTGTTTTTTTTTGCTAAAAAATCCTATCGCCATTGCCAGTTGAAGAAATTGTGAAAGGCCGCTGTCGGCCCTTGTGTATGTGTTGGTCCAATATTTTGGTTTGTTTTGTGCGAGTATTACAAAATGATTTTTTTCAACAAGTCCATTTGAGCTAAATGATAAAAAGAGAGAAATGATGCTGTCGACTACGGAATGATGCTGTCGACTACTTCTTTCTACAGGCGGCAAACGGAAAACCACGTTTGTGTCTTATCTTTAGTAAGTCTCTAATCTTTGATAAAAATCAAATCCTCCCACAAAAGTTTTTTTCTTTTTATTGCAGGAGGCACCAGTGTCAAATGCGCCCCTCGCTAAGGCTGTATTTTCATCCATGAACCTTTCTTCCTGAAATAATATAAATTTTTTATAATTTAACTTATATTTACTTTGGTTCCTCCATTGTGAAATGGCAGACGAAATAACACTGAGCGACGCCTCGAACTGTGTCGCTGAACGAAAAGACACGTCGCTACTATGCAACGACGCGTCGCCATACACGATTGCTTTTCTTAATGAAAGACGCAGTTTCGTATCTGCGTCGCGTTACACGATTGATGCCCTGATTGGTTGGCTGCCACACTAAAGCTTGTCGCACAATTAGAGCGGTGCGGTCGTATTCGATGCAACACGTCGCATTGCAATAGGCAGCAAGATATTACTTGTGATTCTTTAGAAATGTTCCGTTTTCCTAATGTTTCACGACAGTCTGATTGTTCACAGCTACTGGCTTAAATAATCTCAATGTGAACAAGAGTAATATTTCATCCGTCCTATTTAGGAAGACTATTTCAACCAATCTGAACATGATCAAAGAGTTTTATTTCAAATAACAGTGCAAACAAGATGCATACGAATGAGGAATTCGAGTTTTCGCGACAGATTACACAAAATATTTTGGGGACAACATAGATATGAAACTAGGCCATAAAAGACACCACAGTGTGGTAAAATGTCTTGAATCTATTTTCACTTCAAAATTCACGAAATTATTAGCAAATAAACCACTTAAAAACAATCAGCTGGTTTTTGACAATGCGTTGCCGTGCGATTAAAATTTTCTTTACCTACTCGAAGGAAATCTTTAGTCGGCCGAAAAGTATTACACACGCTAACACTAATTTTGGTGCACCCGATATAAGAGTATTTTCTCGGTAATTTTGGGTTGCTGATTTTGAGTCAGATTTATTTTTTGAGATATGGAGGAAAAAAAATTATTGGCTTCCAAATTATAAATATTTAAACCAATTTATGAATCACCCTTCAAAAGTAGAGTTGATACAACCAAACTACCGCCTGATTCGAGTTCAGCGACACCAAATTACAGAAAAAAAAACACTTATATCGTGTGCACCAGAATTTTTTGAGAACTAAAGATTTCGTTCGACTAGTCAGTCGATCGAAAATAAGTTACATTAAACCGCCCCTGACCCCCACCAAAATTCCGGTGACTAACAGTGAAAAACTTAAAACGTCCGTATTACCTATGCAGCACTAGTATGAAGAGACTTAAAACGTCCGACATTACTGTTTTATTTATATAAATCTGATTTTGGATATCTTTTAATGAGTAGTAAGAGCAAAAACTTTTCACATTAGTAAAAATTCATTTTTAGTTTAATGTTTGTAATTATGTATTACAGTTCCTTTAAATATACGAGACGTAGGAGAACTATCGTAGTATAGTAACATGCATTCACTGTAGCTTTGTCATAATAATTACAGCTGATGGAACCAGTCCAAGCATTTCCAATGTTTTTTCGAAGTCATCTTCAGTGAAAACTCTACGTGGGAATGAGGTCATCAAACCAAATGGAAAATCGGCTCCGGATTTAATTTGAATAAACACTCGGACAGCTGAAAGTTGTTCTTTAACGCTAAATGTTTCTGTTAACGCGCTGCCATCCTGCAGGCGTATCTGAATACGAGTTTGATTATAATCTTTGGATGGCTTCGACGGTTCAGATGACAAAGAAGTAGTTGAAGATGTAGCTGGCGACTGCACTGGTTGCTGTAGTGGCTGCCCTGTTTCACTGCAAGAAGTAAACATTTTGATTTAGAAAATTTAAATTCGAAACTCATATATTTACGCTGCTAGTCTAGCTTTTCTTGCTGCCTTATCGGCTTCAATTTGTGCTTTGACTCTGTCTCTTGCCGCTTTCTCTTCTGCTTTTTCACGCTTCCGTTGCTCCATTATCTTCTGCATTTCCAAATCCTCCAACTTCTTTCTGGCCTCGGTCATGTCCTTCCCAGATTTAATTCTATTCCTCTCCCGTTCTAAGGCATCTTGACGCTCGCGCTCCTCCCGCTCAGCTCTTTTCAGCTTGAGCTTTTCTTCAATCAATTTTAGCTGCTCCTTTTTCTCCTCCTCTGTCAAAGGTTTTTTCTCTTCGGTGGATTCCGAGAAATCACTATGATTGGTTTTTGCGGCGTGGAATTCGATCTCTGCTTGGGTAGTAAACAGCTTCTTGCATTCATTACACTGTAAAGATTTCGCCTGCTGGGGCGCCTCTTCGGCCTCTGTTGTGCTAGGAGCCACAGCTGCGGCTGAAGTACTTTCAGCTGTTTCATTTGGTACAATGGAACTGGGCGGTGGAATCTCCTCGTCAGCGTGCGCCAAAAGCCATTCCATGGCCGGTTCAACGCCCTTATTATTAGTTACTTGTAAAGCCCTTTCCCTATTTACCAAAACAATGACCGGTATGAATAACCTTACTTTCATTATTGCTGGAAAACAAAGGAACAAAATTCAACTTACGCCTTTTCTTTGGGAAATCCCATGTCAACTAATGTTTGTATGTCAGACATTTTACTTAAAAAGTCCTTTAATCACTTCAACTAACTAATTATATTTCGATGCACAGGATCTGACGTTTGCTTATAGCTTTTGTGAGTTTTTGACAGCACCGACTGGTTTTTTTTCACGTAATTTCTAGTTGGTAACTAGGACAATATTAGAACCGAGTTATTTTATTCGCTCGGTTAAGTGCAGCTAGAGATCGGTCCAATTCGGGTATCTCTATGGCAGACTTTGGTTTTTCCTTTATTCAGCAAATAGGTCTGTTCGATATGAGTCCTGGACTTACTCCGAACACATATCGAACAGAAAAGTGTAAGTCCAGAACTCATCTTTTCAGTCCTGGACTTACTCTTGCTTTTAGCTGGAGTAAACTTTTGACAGCTGATATTTGTCAGACATAACCTCTCTTTTACAGTGTTTGGTAGTCAAGAAAAATTTATAAAAAGTGTAATTATGAAAATTTATATGTTGAAAATCATGACGGAGAATTTCGAGTATACCAAGTTGAGCGTAAGTTTACAAAACAGGTTTCATGAAATACATTTAATATATTAAACGACAGTTCAAACGTGACTTACTCTGAACTTACTCCAAGTTGTTCGATAAAAACAAATTCAGAGTAAGAAAATCCGCCATTTTGTGGAGTAAAGTGAAAATATTCGGAGTATGTCCAGGACTTATATCGAACAGACCTAATAGCAAAACATTTAAAAAGTTTTCTTTTGGTTATCAATAAAGAGGTTGCATCGTAAATTGTTTTTGGAAAGAAAATAAAAAAACCACTAGTTTTTAAAGAAACGCTTTTTTTAAATCGCCTGCTATATACCTGCTATATACTGCAGGTTTACTTCCCGTTTATTCTTTTTAAACAAATTTTAAAAAAACGTTTCTTTAAAAACTAGTGGTTTTTTTTATTTTTACAAAAATAAAATACCAGTTCAGACAAATGCGAATATAAGACTGTGTTTACATTAGGACTCACTTTGAGGCGTCACGTCATTCGCTCCGGCCAAGTGAGGGCGAGGGACGCGGTGGGGAGGGAAACCAAAAAGAGCGAACGAAGTTTAGATTCACTTAAAATTATCGATCGCAAACCGGTTTTTGAGTCTGGTCGTTGAAACCTGTGTAGGGATGCAACATCGTTCATAAAACCTCGATATATCGAAAATCGATGCTTTTTTTAAGGCGACATCGATATCAAAAAACATCGTCCTGAAAACATCGATACCTCGATGTTTTTCCGATGTTTTGAAAAAGTTAAATTTAATAAATAATTTAACCACCTGGCGAATGCTCTACTGTGGGTGGAGTGCACCCAGGTAGAATTAACACGGTTTTAATTATTCTTATACGTTGAACCACCAAAAACCCGTTAGTTTTCGAGATATTCGCAAAAAACTAATTTTTTTGAAATACCGGCATATCTTCATAACGGCTTGAGATACGGAATTCTAGTAAAAGACATAAATGTAGCAAATTTTATTGTCTCCAAGGTTTGTATTCCATAAGACTACTGGAAAACGGTTAGTTTCGGAATAAATCGCAAAAAAACCGCATAGTTTTTAAAAAGCCGCTGTTTTGGTTACTTCCGGTTAACGGATTTCCACATCAGGACCAAACTTCTCTGTAAAATTTCATGGCTAGCTCTGGTATTTTTTACGAATTCTTGTAGAAAGATGGAACCTAAAATTGATACCAAAGAAAATTTAAAGAAATCTTTAAGTGAAGTGGCTATATTAAATCTATCTAAAAACTAGTCCCTCTAGTCCTAAAATTAGTTTCTCTACTAGTTTTATGAAGAGTAAAGTGGAAACACAATTGACGCAGCGTGCTGCAGCGTTGTGCGTTCACGCATCGCAATGGATGCAGCAGCATTGGTTGATGACACAATTGATGCAGCGCTGCAGTGAAGTGTCAAATGTCGTTTGGAAACAAATTTAGTAGATAGTGACGATGAATCGACGGTGTTTTTATTCAACAAATAATAATCCTTGTTTTGTTGTACATTACATATATAAAATACGTTAATTTATTACTTGAGGAGAAAAACGGAAACAAATTTAGGATTGCGCACACTTCATCTTCAAAGAAAATGCGCTTATGTGGATAACCATTATTGCAGCATGCAGCAACGTTTTAATTTTTCAAAACGTTGCGTCGATGCACACGCATGCATTGCTGCTGCAGTATCAATTGTGTCTGCAGCGATAAGAATATACACGTTTGATGCATGCATCGACATTACTGCGTCAATTGTGTTTCCAGCTTAATGTTCTAACATCGTGGATAACAACACCGATACCTTGATATATCGGCCTGTTCAACATCGAGGTATCGTTGGCATCCCTAAACCTGTGTCTTTAGTTTTGTTGATTAAACCGGTTTAGTGAATCCAGATGAAGCGAACCGTGTGCACACGGCAGAAATATGGCGAAAGACGTACCGCCTCAAAGTGAATCCCAATGTAAACACAGTCTAAGGCGATTCTTACACGTTCCATTATCCACTCTTTAGAGTATAGGCTCTCTAGCCGATATAAGCCATGCGTATCTTCTGTTGTACGAACTTTTCTTATTAAATAGTATTTTAGCGGTTTAGCCTAGTATGCAGTTCGAATAAAATGAAATTTTCCATACAAATTTAACACCAACCTGAAAATTTTGCTAAGCCGTACGCAGTTCGGTGCTAAAAAGATGTGAAAAATACATTTTACACTATACTACACTAGATGGCGTTGCCGTAGTCTTCACTTATTTTACTAAAATTTTTATTGTTCGGCACATTTAATTTCGAGTAAAATTTTGACAGATTGCGTGCATACCGTTTTGTTTCGTATTTTTATACAAATTGGAATTTGATGAATTATGGATCCTGCAAGGGAGGTAAAGCGTTCGGTACAAAGCCCGTTAGAAATTGAGGACACAATTCGAACCAGCCATGATTCCACAAAACGAGTAAAAAAACGTACAGAGCAGAAAGCATTGTTTTTTGTTGTTAAAAAAATATAAATTAGCTTCCCTAGAATATTTTTTCATTACAAAACATATCAGCAAACTGAAATAGGGATATGTATTACAGTAGAATCCCGATAATTCGTACCCCGATAATTCGTATATCCCGCTAATTCGTATAAATTTGCTGGTCCCTTGAAAAAAAATCCCGATAATTCGTACCCCGATAATTCGTATATCCCGCTAATTCGTATGAATTTGCTGGTCCCTTGAAATACGAATTATCGGGATTCTACTGTATTACACTTTCTTCATTAAATTAAAAAATTGTGACGCCTGTAGTAAAGCGACCCTTTGTTTTTCGTTGTTTTAAATATGGATTAACTCTAGTCGACGACGGTGCTCTGTTCTCGTGCTTGTGAAGCATTTCAACTAAGAGAGATGTTGCTATTTCGTCATCCGTTATATCTTTTTTTTATTTAAAAAAAAAACTAGAGAAAAAGTAAAAGTCTTCTTGTTCGCCTTTGACATCTGCAAATTTGATTTCTCCACAAATTTTTTCTATCCAGTTTCTGCTGCGATTTAAATGTACCAATTCGGAGACCGCGTTAAAACTCTATTTTACTCGAACTGCACACTAGGCTTTTGTGTGGGGATTTTAACTTAATTTTAGAGGCAACATTTTGTTATGGTTGGCAACCCGTGTGCGTGAGGATAGAAAATTTGTACGTCTCAACACCGCCTAAATGTCAGCTATGGTAATTCGATTGACGTGTAAAATGTCAAACTCGGTTTATTTCTGAGTTGTTTTGCCTCGTAGCTAGCAGATAAAATTAATTTTTAAGGATGGATTTCTTCAAAAGTGGACTTAAAACGGTCCTCGGTACACCGGAAGCTGGACAACAGCCGACAGGAGCAGAAACAGTGAGTAAAACCTTGAATTTTTCAAAGTTTCCAATTTTTTGTTACACCGAATCTAATTTGGGAGCTCCAAAATACAGCAAATCTGTAATCAATATATGAAGATAGATGCTAATAGGCCATCGGGAAACCACAGCACAATATCTATTTATATGAGATGGGGTGAAGGTTGTTCACCAAATCAATTAATTGTACCAGTGCCAATTAAATGCGACTACAGCCTTTAACGCGCACATTTTCAATTGAAAACATCGCCAGCCGCTTTAAAAATAATTCCCACCCAAGAAGCGTTCCTTCAACAGAATTGCACATAATTCGGTTCCTAAAAAACGACCATAGTCAAATCTCATATTAACAGCTTAAAACGATCATAGTCAAATCTCATTATTCCTAGAATGAGAGACACAATATCAGCATGGAGCCACTGCTCTAAAAATCTGATGACAGTTATGAACAGGATGTTATGCTTAAAGTGGCAAATAGCCTTTATTGGTCTACGTCCACAAAGTAGGTCTTCGAATAAACAGGAATCATAAAAATTTATCTGCTAAAATATTTTGAAAAAATGAAAGTTGTATTCAAAGTTATTCACCAACTGATCTACGGATCTATATAACAGTGTTCGAAATGAATTTAAGAGGCTTAACTCTCTTGTGCTTTTCAAAAAGAAATTGTCGCAATGGCTAAAAAATCCGCGGACAGCTTCTGACTGATATTCTGATATAATTGAATTTTTGCTTATCAAAGTTCTATAAATTAATTTGTTAGTGCTAAACTTGTCATTTTTCTTATATAATTATTAATATTTATATGGCTCTCTCTCACAACAGTTTAACTGTTTTGAGCCAAATCAATTTAGAATATTGTCATGCTTTTATATAACCGATTAGATATATATGTAATGAAATATAATAACAAATAAATAGAAGCGTAAATGGAATGTAAAACTTTTTTTCTTTCAGGTGGAACGTCTTGTCGATCGAGTCAATTCTTCGACACTTTTGGAAGATCGACGAGATGCGTGTCGGGCGCTTAAATCCCTTTCCAAAAAGTATAGAATTGAAGTAGGCGCTCAAGGAATGCCAGTTTTTATCCAGGTTCTTCAGATGGACAGGGCAGATTGTGAAATCATTGGATATGCCCTCGATACGTTGTGCAATATTGTTGCACCAGAACCATTCGAAGAAGAGGCCGATAATCCTGCAATTTCCGTGAATGTCGGTGAGCAATTCACTGAAATGTTCATTAAAACCACCGAAAATGTGACACTTATTCTCGGATATCTGGAAGAATATGATTTTCGGGTTCGATGGGCTGCCATTAAACTACTGACCACATTATTGGCAAATAAAACCAAGGAAATACAAGAAATTGTCCTCATTAGTCCAATGGGTGTATCGAAGTTAATGGATCTGCTCATAGATAGTCGCGAAGTGATTCGAAATGATGCTCTGCTGTTACTTATTCAGCTGACCAAAGGTGAGTATAATTTAAAATTAGATGTGATTTATTGGCACTCAGTTATTGATGCCAGAGTTCTTCACTTTAAGATCACATCTTTGACACAATGCGGAATATTTGGAATATTTGGAATATTTTTTCACATTTTTTTTTACCAAAAGTAACATAACGGAAGAAACCAAAGTTCTAAAAACGCGATCATTAAGGGGAATTTACTTTCTTTTTTGAAATTTTTTATAAAATAAACTAGAGAAGCTAAGGAATCTCTTAACTATTAGCGTTAGAGTATTAACAGAAATGGTATTCTGAATTAGAGGCTTGGAGAGTTTCGATTTTTTAGAGATTCACCACGCTGAAGCGCATTTTTGGAGTTTTTAACCATATCGTTGTCAGAAAATCGAAAACAAGAAAATTCTTTTGGAGAAAAGTTAACCAGCGGAATAAAACCTGATCCTTGGTACCAAAAAGTTCACCTGAAAGTTTCACCCCTACTCAAAATTTTAAGCAGACAGACAGAAATATAGATAAATCGGGGAAGCCGGTTAAAAAGAAGAAGAACCTTGGGTTAATCCGTAGTCTAAAATCTGCTCTTTCATGCCAGTAAGCGGGATTCCGCCACTGTCAGAGGGTTAAAAAACAAATGTTTATCATCAGAATTACTATAGAGTCCTCACCACACCGGAATACACCAGTATTTTATATGTAACTCCTTACCTTAATGCATTTTGTTTTATTTCTAGGTAATGCAAATATTCAAAAAATTGTCGCATTCGAAAATGCCTTTGATCGTCTGTTTGACGTTATTCGTGATGAAGGATGCTCCGATGGGGGAATTGTTGTGGAAGATTGTCTGATCCTAATGCTAAATCTGCTAAAAAATAACTCTAGCAATCAACAGTTTTTCAAAGAAGGGTCATATATCCAGCGTTTAGCTCCCATGTTCAACATATCTCCAGAGACTGAGGAAATTGGCTGGACACCACAAAAAGTCTCGAATATTCTTTGCATGCTGCAAGTAGCTCGAGCGCTTGTCAGTCCAAGTAATCAACATCAGGTGATCGCTTCATGCCAGAAGACGATGAGAAGTTGCGGTCTACTTGAGGGTCTCTGTAACATTTTAATGGGCAGTGGTGTGCCAGCCGACGTTTTAACGGAAACCATAAATACGGTCGGTGAAGTGGTCAGAGGAGATGTCAGTAGTCAGGACTATTTAAGTACCGTAATGGCACCGAGTAATCCCCCACGGCCAGCTATAGTCGTCTTACTAATGTCCATGGTTAATGAAAAGCAGCCACTGTCATTGAGATGCTCGGTTCTATATTGCTTTGAGTGTTTTCTATATAGAAATGAGGTTGGTCAGACAGCATTAGTTCAAACATTGCTGCCATCGCGATCGGAAGTGTCTAGTTTGACAACGGGACAATTACTATGCGGAGGTTTATTTAGTGCAGATCCTCTAGCAAATTGGTTCTCTACGGTTGCTCTTATGCATGGCTTAATCGAGAATCCCACTCAAAAGGAGCAACTTCTGCGAGTTCTGCTAGGAACCTCAGTTGGAAGTCCAGCAGTGTCCCTTCTTAATCAATGCACGACACTTTTGCAACAGGGAAACTATAAACTTCAGGGGAAAATTGGACTTCTTATGCTGCTGAGTACGTGGCTGAGTAACTGTCCATTGGCAATTAAAGCTTTTTTGTCAGCACCTGGAAGTATTGCTTATTTAATTGCCCAGATTAGCGCCAACGAACATGATGAAAATGAGTATTTAATGCAGGGATTATGCAGTTTTGTAATGGGAATTTGTATTCAATACAACGATAACGCCGTGAAGAACTATCAACGAGAGGATTTATGCCAGGTAGAGGATTTATACAGACCTTAATTCTAGATTATAAACTTTTCTATATTAAAAGCAATATTGAGCTGTGATGATAGTTTATTAATTATTTTTTATTAATATCGATAATAAACTAATGCAACATTTTCTGTGTACAGTTAATCGTGAAACGGGTTGGCCTTGAAATGTTCAGTGCAAAATTGGGAGACGTCTCAAAACACGAGGCATATAGTCGGGCTGCAAAGCAACCACAAATAAGATGTAAATTGTCGTCTGAACTACTTCTGGATTATGAATTCTGTAAATTATTTAAAACCCTAGAGTGTGAGTGTTTCTCATTTCTTTTACAAGTTTTTTTAAACTATTTTTATGATTTCAGCTCTTGTAGCTAAAACAGCAAACGGATACGATATTAACGGGACAAATTTTGCAGAACTAACATTAAGCTCGGAAGCATCGGGTCTAGTTAGTCAATATAAAGACATCATAAGAGAGCAGGATAATAAAATCAATTACATGAAGTCGGAAATTAAAAATTTAGTCAGGACAACGGAATCTTTGCAATCGCAATTATCTGAAGCTCAAGCCTCAAATTCTCAATTAACTGACCATAATATCCTTCTCAAAGCACAACTGACTGCTGCATCTGGAAATTCGGCATCGGGTGTAGTCAATGAGAATGAGCTACATATGGGACAACTGTCTTCACAAATAGCTGCAAACACACAAATCAGTTTCTATCAATCGGAAAATGCCCGTCTTCTTGAGGAGATCGAAGATTTGAAGGTGAAGCTTAACGAAGAAGTCAATCGATCTAAGAGCAGTTCCGATGAATTGGACCTCATTAAAAAGGATCAGGAGGATTTACTAGAATTGTTATCAGATCAGGAGAATAAGTTGAATAAATTTAAGAAATTGTTAAAAGATGCTGGCCAACAAGTGGAAACTGAAGACGAAGAAGAAGAGGAAGAAGCCGAAGAAGAGTTGGGCGAAGAGGAAAGTGCTCGTGAAGGATCACGTGGACAGAGTTGAAAATTTCAATGGTTTTAATTCTTTTTTATTTGTTATCATCATTTGTTGTTTTTATTATTTTTCTGTTCACCTTCGAATGTATTCCAAGTTTATGTCGTACTGTTGTTAATGAGATTCAATTTTCATACAGTCTTATATAAATTTCTTGCTAAATGAAGTTATCTTTTTTAATTTTTATCTGTAAAAATGGCGACCCGTGAGCCAGGCCTGATTCTTGAGGATTTCCTATCCACCCCGTCACATAATTTATAAAAATAAACCTTATTATTTCCTTAGGATTGGTTGAAGTAAGTTTTTTCGTTCGGTAAATCTTCTCTTCAAAATATCTATTAAAATTGCTTTGGATTCGAAATTTGGATCTTTCGTAAAAAATAGACGCAAAAAGAGGGGAAGGAGAGGCACCTGTAATTCTTTAACAGGTTAAAAGATTTTGGCATAAATTCACATTAAAGAGATAACCTGGGCACCAATCATGTATTCCGACGCGTCTCTGTTTTTCGACTTCGACGCAGCTTTTGACTCTTGACTTCGCCATATCTGCAGCTTGAAATTTCGCGAAATCGTCACTATGAATCGAAAGGTGATTCTGACTCTCATTCCAGGAAATTTGAAGCTGCTGATATGGCGAAGTCAAGAGTTAAAAGCTGCGTCGAAGTCGAAAGACAGAGACGCGTCGGAATACATGATTGGTACCCAATTTTTCGAAAGTTAAAGTTATAAAAAGATCGGCGACCTCTTCTTTCAAAGAAATGCGCAGCAGACCAAATTTTTGAAAAAGATCACGGAAAAGTCGAAGCAACGTTTTCTTTATTACTACTATATTAATTTTATAATATCTTTTAAAATCTGGCGTGACTCACAATATTGTAAAAGTTCCTTTTTACTACATCATAGAAAGATTTCAACGTTACCAACTCCAATAAAAATTTTGAATTCACTGTTATCAGTTGGTTTCGACATTCCCAAAAAACTGATTTTTTGTAGTTTTCGTAAAAAAATAAAATTTTAATATTGAAAGATCTTCTCTGGGAAGAAAAAGGGGCCACTTCAAAAATTTTTGTCGATCTCTTTTCGTATGCTTGGCGCTTTAAATCATTTCGGCGATATAATTTCAGTGAGGTTTTCTATAAATACTCATTTTCTCTGTTTAATTGCACCAATTCAACATGTTCATAACCCAAAAGTCAAATTCGGTGCATTTCAATTCGCAGCTCAGATGAGGTTTTCGCATATAACTTGAGTTGCAATTCACCCCACTTTCGTACGGCTGACGTTTACACGAGAGATTCTGATGAGATGAGATAGCGCGTACAACTGCGTCTTACGTGTAAACCCCGTGTTAGTGGCTGCTACAGCAATATCATCCATCATAATTCAAGTATAGTAATAATTCACTTTTGGACTTAAAATTACTATTATTCGAATACTCTTGGGTAGGTTTTGACTCAATAATATCCAATTCACCGCTGTCGTTGGGCAAAAAATAATCACTGCCATTATTATTGCATTTCATAACCGCTATTTAATTATTTTTCGTTGTAAATACTAAATCTATAGACTCCAATGGTAGACTAAAGCGCAAAACACCATTGGCCCGACACAACATTTACGGTGACATTTCAGATTTTAAACTCATAGAACCCTATGCTTCTGTATACAATCAATCCGACCAACTTTGTCGTCGTCAAAAGTTGAATCGGATTGAATTTCTGTCGGTCAGCTCGCCATGATTGATTCAAAACTAATGGGCCTATTCTTAAAATGTAAGATTGCTCTGTATCTGTAACTTTACATTTTCAGTCCACTTTGCTATTCACAAACTGTAACTTTGACATTCTGTATCTGTAACTAGCTGTCAAATCATCTGTAAGTTTATGCCGAGAGAAAACTTATCCATAAGGTTACATTTTTTAAGAAAAATGCAAAATTTTAAGATTAAAGGAAATATGTCGGACTTAATATTGTTGTATAATGGATGGGAAGAAGATTCTGAGTAAGTTAAATAAAAATACTTAGAAAGAAATGTTTATACGATTTGTTATACAGTTCAGAAGAAGCAACTGTCAGGAATCCCTATTATTCACAAGTTTTGAAGAATTTACGCAATTCAGTTTATCCGTTTGCGGTAGTTGATTTAGGTTTCATGAAACTAAACAAAAAGTTTCTTATTTTCCAACGATGAGAAGGAATTACAAATCAAATTGGAACAAGACTACAGTTACAGTTTGTGAATACCAATTTGGAATCTAATGTAAAACTTTACTGAGTGGTTTCCCGTCCCTTTCCCACTTGGTGAAAAAGTCATAAGAAATCTGGCATTTCACTCACTTTGCCAGTAAAAATGAAAATGCTCGTGTTTCTAAACCCACCTTTAGCTAAATCAATTTCCATGACAGATACTTTATGCAATAATTCTGCTCTTTCTTGCATCGCAAAGATTCTCGCCTATGTATTTTTGCTATTTATTTTAAATTGTCACATGGAGAACCCAATCTAATTATTTCATTTAACAACAATTTAACACTAGTTTGGCTGAATTCGTTCCAGTTTTTGAGATTTGGCAAAAAGAATTATTTAAAAAACCCATATAACTAGACAAAAAATCAAATCCCAAAAACTAGAGTGAATCCAGCCAAATTACTTCCAGATTCGGATTTAGCGATGTCAACTTACACTAAAATGATTCGAATATTCACGGCAACAACAAAAACAAAAAAAAAAAAATTTTCAGTTTATATGATTTTATTTTCAAAAAAAAACCTTTCTTTGGCCTATTATCAAAAACTAGAGCCAATCTGGCCAAAGAACTTCCAGATTCGGAATCAGCGAATCGTAGTTTTATGCCGGGTAGTGTAATTAGCGTATTAAATTTTTTTTTTTTGTTTTGTCATATATTGGTTGATTTATATACTGCACACCGCAGGGTTAAAATCAAAAACTATAGTTCTAATGTGGCGTACATGAAGATACCGCAGAAAAAACATACCAGACTATATAAAATAACTGGTTTAATTTTCACTTGTATACATATGTATACATCTTCCAAACAAATAACTTATTGACAATAAAACAAAAAATGTAAGACAAAAAAAAGTTCTGAAATTTTATAGTCATCTGGCTACTTTCAG
Organism: Chrysopilus asiliformis; assembly: GCA_964034945.1. Taxonomy (NCBI): domain Eukaryota; kingdom Metazoa; phylum Arthropoda; class Insecta; order Diptera; family Rhagionidae; genus Chrysopilus; species Chrysopilus asiliformis. The sequence continues at coordinate 57,689,465 of OZ035960.1, forward strand.
CCTTATTTTGATTTAGCAATTCCTTTCGAATCATAATCTGGAGACTTGGTAAGGACTGTAGTTGGCAACGCATTTCATTATTTAGTGCAAATTTTGCTGTATTCGGAAAAAATAAGATACTTTTTGAAGCAGATCTAAATCTTTGAATTTCATAAAAAGCAGGTGTCTGTCTCATCGAGACGGCCAGAAGACGTGGATCCGCCTACAACGATCGTCAATAGATATTTAAGTAAGAAATTTTAGTGAAAAGGAAATTAAGGAAACAAATTTATTCCAATCGGATTTTGATGTATGAGAGTTTAATGTAGAATCATATCCTAAATAACTTAAGATGCACCGTTTTTGAGATATTCGGTTTGACCATACGGGTATAATAATTTTATTTATAATTGGTTTATGATAAGAGAAGTATGAAATAAATATCATACATTCAGTGTTCCAAACGCTCCCATTTCTAGTCTTTCGTTCAAATTAGTTATATATATAATGACGAAGGTTTTACATAAATTTACTACTATTTCATCGATTCTACTACTATTTTTCGGCCGATTTACTACGATTTCGAAAATCAAAAGTCACAACCCTGAACAGAACTTTAATGCTGGGAGCGAAATATCGCTCTCTTACTAATGAAATACATACTTATAGATGTGTGTGCATCATACCAAAAAGCCATCGCTCGAGGCTTTCATTCATTTTTATGCGAAACCCACAAAGCGCTTTGAACAAGAAGCGAAAACTTAAATAGAAATCATTTTCGTTCCCAAGAACGAGAGTCGGAAACAACAGCAAACGCTTTTGCCTTTAAGAACGAAACTTTTAAGAGCGAAAAGAACGAAATAACATTACATTCAATACATCAGATTCAATACACACAAAGGAGCAGCATAAAAAGAGTATAAATGTGAAATCTGTACTACAAGCAGCAAACACAGCATAGCAGCGGCAGTAAAAATTTTGATTTTGATCTTTAAAAAAATAATTGAACATAGTTTAATATAACCAAATACCCTAAACAATGCTTTAATGTAAGCCTCATCTTATAACACAGTTTCTGTTCGGATGTCACCACAAACTATCGAGTATCATCGATTGCAAATTTGTTATCATGGCAGCAAGCCGATTTTCTAATTTGTACCTCCATAACCAAAATCCAAGACGTATCCACGTCAAAAAGCGGTTGAAAAACGCAATATGTTTCCTAGTGATTATCGTATTTATTTTTCCCAAAAAAAAATTTTTACTTGATAACTTTGCTTGAATGAATCATTTGGTTTTTACCCAAACATATCACTAGAACTATGAATTGCCGCTGCATTATAATTCTGTTCCAGTCGTATATACAGACATTATCATATCAATTAATAACAAGCGATATAGAACAACTGTTGCATAAAATTTCGCATTTTCAGTTAAAAGTGTGGATGAATTAAGCACTGACATTGAGTAATCTCGTTGCATAAAAAATTGCATAATGAATGATAGCTTTTTTGGTTGTTTCTCTCATTACATTTGTTGTGATTAAAATTTTACTCTATTATAGAAAGCAAATACTCCATGTTTTAAAAAATCACGAAAAGGTCAAGGACGCTAAAACATTACGATGCTGACCTAGATAACAATGTTCATCTTCAAAGTTAAAAAAAACAAGTCTTCCAGTTCTTACAAAAATGTTGATGTTGCAAAAGTTCTAATGAAAGCCTACTACAGTGAAAAATGCAATAAGATATACAATCAGACAGACTATTGGAGTAGAACAGACAAAAGTAGGGTGTCCGTCTCGCACGTTTCTCGATGCAAATGAAAGTTCTTGATTCATTCATACTTTTCTAGTTTATTTACAAAATTCAAACCGTACTAGGTAGCATTTTTATTATTCCAAAATATCAATGCCGATATCATCAACAAGAACGGAACCTAGCAGTGTTTACTATAAATTTATTGATTAATAAAACATCGAATACCATAAATTCACTAAAGGTTTCTGATATGAGAAACCCGAAACTTAATTTAACATGAAGTTTTGATTTCCTCTTTAAAAAAAAATCACGCCAATAATCGAGATTTCAACATATTTTGCTATATCAAATTTCACAAACATAGTTATTTCGCTCCAAATAATTTTTATCCTATAAAGTCTAGACGTTGTTTTTGTTTGTTTGGAAGAAAATCCAGTGCCTCTAAAATATTTTTTATGATTTAATAAAACTGAAAAATAATTTCTGCACAATATTTTTAATTCCACTAAATTCTAAAATATTTTTTAAATGTAATAAAACTGTGTTTCGGAAATAATTCGAAAAATTAATTTTGATTGCGTGGAAAAGCTCTAAATCAATATTTAGATTTTAAAGATTTTTGATCTATATTTTTTTGATTTGTAAATTTTTTAAAGCTATACACAATAAAAGCAATTTTAAATACACTTCGTGTAATACTTCCCACTTTTAGCATGTAAACTAGGGCTTCTCATTTCCCGTAGAAATTGAAATCCCGGGATTCCGGGACAAAAATATTCAAAATCCCGGGATTCGCTAACAAGCAAGAATTTATCCAATTAGATGCGAGAAAAATGTGTAAAATCAAAACAATACAAAAAAAATGCGTTATTGATTTTCAATTACAGTAATCCCCCGCTTTACGGACGGGATGCGTTCTACGGAAACTGTCCGTATATCGAAAATCCGTAAAACGAAACCTATTTTAGTATGAGATTGTACTGGGAATAAATAGATGTGTTCCAATCAATAGAAATGTCCGTAAAAAGAAACCTATTTTAGTATAAGCTCGTATTAAAAATAGATAGATGCGTACCAAAAAAATCCGTAATACGAAACAGATTAGTATAATATATTAAAATAATTATTTAACTTCTAGTGGTATATATAATTATAGAAAAAAAATATTTATACTACTTGAAATGGAGGATAAATCAATTGAATATGTTAAAACCAACAAAATATTATGGAACAAATCATGCCGCGGACAAAAAAACGTAGCTGTTTCTACGTAGGTTTCTGCTATTTTCGTCAGAATTCAAATTTCATTGTGGGACAGAAAGCAGATTCTGCTGCTGCTTCTGCTTCTGCCTCTGCTGCCGCCTCTGCCCAATTGGAGTTCTCGCTTAAGAATAGCAAATAGATTTTTTAAAAATACACCGCACTGCAGTTTTTTATTGCCTTTTTTTAATTCTCTTTTGTGTATACACAAAATGTGTCAGAAATTTCGGAGAAATTAAGTATGTACATTTACAATAAATACAACATAATTATGGAGGACTTTTACTTGATTTTTTTCTGTGATTCAAAAAAAAATTTTTTTTTGTCCGTAATAGCGAATTTTTTTATCCGTATAGCGAATTTGTTCCTATATTAGTCATGTCCGTAACTTCGAATTTCCGTAAAACGAGCGTCCGTATAGCGGGGGATTACTGTATTAATATTTTTAATTACAAAAACTTAAATATAAAATAACCACAGGCAACGATACAAACCAAAACTACAAAATATTGGTAACTTGATCTATTTTGATTTTTTCTAATTTTAAAATATTGGTAACTGGAGTACCATCTATATTATATTTTCCTAATTTTGAACAAAATTCGTTACTAGAGGGAAAAAGAAGTAAAAATTACGCAAATTTCGTGTTACAATATTTTTAATATCGTTAAAAAGAGTAAAAAAAATGTTAATAAGAAATAGCGGGATTCCCGGGAAATTTAATTGAAATCCCGGGATAACGGGATGATATTTTACCCCCGGGATCCCGGGAAAACGGGATCCCGTTTGAGAAGCCCTAATGTAAACCAGTTTAAGAGTTTTTGTAAATTTAAATAAAAAAGCAATTTTATCTTCCATTACAATCCTATATTCCTTACCTTACATGCAATCCCATATTTCCATATTGTCTGATTAAAACAAAATATTTCTTTATTAAACTAGAGGCATATATTTTCAAGTAATAGATTTTAAATTATATTAAATGGAAATATTATGCTTATTTAATTCTATATTACAATATTTGTTTACGTATATTTCTTCTAATAAATCTCCGTTATTTAAATGTACTAATTATGTGGAAAAAACATTTAAAAAGTCTATTTTATTTACTTGATGTACAAAAATCGTTTAAGTTGATAATCTAATGAGCAAATTTTAACGCCAATAATATATATTAGGTAAGATCGGTGACCACAATAAGAACCCTCCCCCCATTTTTATGTTTCAAAAGTACAGCTTTATCTGAATATGGTATTTCGTTTTATCTAACATATATGGTGTTTTCTTTATATAACACATACACCTTTTGGAATGCTTAAAAGCAACGGGTTCCAAGGATTTTATAATCAATTACCAAAATATTTCCCATATATAAGTACATAGGATAATTAAAAGAATTTAGTAAAAAATATCTCCTTATTTTTAAGTAAACAAATTAAGTTTAACATTAACCTAATATGTTTCAGTAAACCGTGTTAAAATTGATCTATAAAATATTATTGAAATTATCAAACATAATTAGGGTATTCATGAAGCCAGATAAAAAGTAACGATTGCGTATTTCTACGTCGAGTGTTCCACGAACACACTTTGCAAATATTTTGTGTAAATCGATCAACTGTTCGGCAGCCACAAAACGCCGAGAATTAGTGAAAAACTAAAATTAATTGAAATATTGACACACAAGAAATTCTTATTGTTGCAGCCGAACTTAAAAAGGTTGCGTAAAATATTTTCCATAGAAATTTTGACAGTTCATTTACAAGGTAGTACATTTACTCGGTTCACGCTATTTACGAGGCATTTCCGAGATTTCATGAATACCGTAAATATTTTTATTAAGCAAATATATTATGTTTGGCCACTTTATTCGTATATTATAGCAAATTTCATCGATATAAAAGTTATACAAAAATTTTGATGGGCCATATTATGTTACAGAATGAGGATAGCTGTTAATTTAACTGTTGAAATAAAATATGATTTTTTTAAAGATTGGGTCTTATTAAGGTCAACTACTTTTTATGTATTCAATAATTTAAATTAATTGCATAATTGATTTTTATGTAAATATTTACATTTTCAGACGAAACTATTTTTGAAAATTATTTTCTATTCGGCAATAGTTATAGTGTAAACCACATTATAAAATTGAGGAGTTTGTAAAAATTTACAAATGGAAATTTCCAGGAAACACCTTTCAATGATGGCACAATAGTGGGATAGTGGACTGGCTTAGAGATGTGGCAATTGGTTATAACTTTTCCACCCGGATAATCGATAGCGACATGGGCTCCCAGAACACCATCACAGTTAATCAAATCGAGTGTTTTATTAAAACATATACGTATTTCCGACAAGTAGCTAATATCTTTCTCACGATCGTACAGGCAATGAATTGACGGATTCTTATCAAGGAACTTCTTGAATGCATTTTGTATGTTGATAACAGTGCTTTGTGAATCTGGATGAATACCAGAGCTGGATAAGATCCCAGATATCAAATACTTATCTCGCCACTCCAAACCTTTCGTAAAGTATTTCTTTTCCGTTTCCAATTCATTGATACTCGCTGCACACGTTCCATGCTTCATCCATTCGTGTTTCCACAATGAATCCACCCCTTGACCCTTCTCTATGTTCGGCCAAAACGTCTTTAAATTACTTTCGATGGTATCGAGAGTTTTAATATCAAACTCGGATGATTTGTTGCAGAAATTTGGACCCACTGAACCATATTTTGTGGGCCAGATACCGTGTATTGTCCAGAATTCCTTTTTCTCTGGCAGATTGCACTTGTGCTTCTCGTTTTCTTCGACCCAATGGAAACAGGTCGTCACTGGCCACTGCTGCGTAAAAATTAGAACGTCCCAATCTGTGTTTCTGTCAAATTCCATGTCTTCTTCACTATCGGAGCTGCCGATGTGCCAATGAATCATTGAAAAATGATCATTTAATTTTCAGGAAACGAAATGAAAAAAACCCCCAAAATTACCATTTGATTATTCTTCTTTGTTTAAAATCGTTTATTACAAATACAAACCTTGTGACAATTGAAACTCCAATCAATAGAAAAAAAATCAGCCCAACGATGCATTGTGAAGACATTTTCACTTTTCCACTACTTTAAGAAATGATGCCAAATAAAATATTATCCAATTTTTATTATATAAAATTCTTTTGAAGCAATTGAATGTTTAAAGAACCTTGTTATCAATATAAGAATACAAAAAAATCACTATTTATTATTTTAGCGTCTGAACTTGTTGAAAACGATTTAGTAAATAGACGAAACGTCAATACGAAAAAGCGCGTTGCCGTTTCGCTTCAATCGAAAATTCATTTTAGTTGTTTTTTGAGTACTTCAAGGAAATTCATGATTTCGCGTTGTTACGAAACGAATTATAAAATTTTTGTTATCATTTATTAAATTAAATTAGTCGTAATATATTTTGGCCTTGAGTTAAATCAGTTAAATTTTTCGCAACCTAAGATTTTTATTTTTATTTTAAAATGTAATTATGTTTTTCTAATACTCAACTTGAATTATAGTTGTATTTATTAAAAACATCAGAGCTGATATTTTTATAAGCTCTTAGCTTAAAATACAATATAATTTGTCCTGCGACGCTTAACTAGGCTCAAGAAAACAATTTTTTGAATTCTATAATCTTTGGCCGCGTTCAGACGTGGTAGAAACTGGTTGACTTCACCAAGTTTCCACTCGATTTTACGGGCCAGACGCTATCGGGTGTATGCGGGGAATTCACCTGCTGGCTAGGCCGGGTGAACTTGGTTGAAAACACATACACACATAGAGTGCAATGGTGGGGGTTCACAAAATTTTTTTTGCTACATGCACACATTGACATAGCATGTGTAAATATACTGCAGTGCAAAAGTTGAAAAACACTACGTGAGAACGCAAACAGGTTTTTTCACCCAGAGTAACTTGGTTGACTTCAACCAGTTTCAACCTCGCCTGAACGCAGCCTTTGAGTCCAAACACATGTGGACATTACCGCCAGCGTCCCCGTTACGGAAAATTTAGAGCGCACTGAGTTACACGCCATCATTGCACTGAGCACACATGATGGCGTCGCCGTAATTTTATCCAAACTCCTAAATTTTACGTCGCATGGCCATGCCAGAGTGAGAAAGATTCAAATGAGAAATTTACCAATAGCAAAGTACCGTGGTGGTAAAAAAAAGACAGTATGGTAAATATGCAAACATAATTAAAATGAATTGTTGAAAATAAATGTATTCTAGGAGCATTTTGGAATTTAATGATTCACACAATTCAAATTTGCTATGAAATTTCGCTACATGCCATGTGTTCCATTTGGCTTTGGGGCTTCAAATTTTATATTTAGTTAAATGTTTGCTATGAATTACTTTTCTTGTTTCCACAATATATTTATATGCATAAAAAACTATGAAAATAATATTAATTAAAGATGAAAAAAAAGTGCAAGAACTTGATATACGATTTAACTTGCCCGGTTTGCTTAGGTTTAATATTCTTTTAATAAGCAATAATAAACCTGAGCAACACTTCTGAAGTTACCGTAAATATAATTTGTTGGAATTTTTGTACAGCATTAGAAATTCAATTGTTTTTCAAAGAAAATCAAACGGCAACACCGTCATGCAAAAAAGTTTCCTTAACCCTCGAATTCGCAATGATGCATATATGCTCAACCAGCAACCACTTCTGAAAAAATAAAAAAAAAATTAATTTTTTACATATTCCAGGCTGTTTTACGCACAAAAATATTATTTTTAATTTGAAAAATCGCGCATTGTAGAGTTCACCTTGAACTTCATAGTGCGTTTTCGTTTTTGACACGGTGCTAGCACCTTACGCCTGGTACCCAGAAAAACTGTTCGAATTTGCCACTTTGGCGTCAGATGATTCTGACACCGGCTGCTCGAGTTTAGCTCTTTTGACTCTTAGTGGTAGCACCGCTGGACCTAGTCTTGGTACTAGGGATGCAACATCGTTCATACAACATCGATATATCGAAAATCGATGTTTTTTTTAAGGCGACATCGATGTCAGAAAACATCGTCCTGAAAACATCGATACCTCGATGTTTTTCCGATGTTTTGTAAAAGTTACATTTAATACATAATTTAGCCACCTGGTGGATGCTCTACTGTGGGTGGAGTGCACCCAGGTAGAATTAACACGGTTTTAATTCTTCTTATACGTTGAACCACCAAAAACCCGTTAGTTTTCGAGATATTCGCAAAAAACTATTTTTTTTGAAATACCGGCATATCTTCATAACGGAGTTCTAGTAAAAGACACAAATGTAGCAAATTTTATTGTCTCCAAGTTTTGTAATACATAAGACTACTGGAAAATGGTTAGTTTCGGAATAAATCGTAAAAACCCGCATAGTTTTTAAAAAGCCGCCGTTTTAGTTACTTCCGGTTAACGGATTTCCACATCAGGACCAAACTTCTCTGTAAAATTTCATGGCTAGCTCTGGTATTTTTTGCGAAATCTTGTAGAAAGATGAAACCGAAAATTGATAGCAAAGAAAATTTGAAACAAATCTTTAAGTAGAGTGGCTATATTAAATCAGCTAAAATTAGTTTCTCTACTAATTTTATGAAGAGTAATGTTCTAACATCGCGGACAACATCGATACTTCGATATATCGGCTCTTTCAACATCGTGGATAACAACATCGATACCTCGAAATATCGACCTGTTCAACATCGAGGTTAAAACTCGATATTTTTTAACGAAACCTCGATGTTTCGCAAACATCGATATATCGTTGGCATCCCTACTTGGTACGGGAGCAAATGACACCAAGAAACGGTCGGTCGTTATTTTGAATCTTAAAGTTTTTTTTGCAGACAAAAATCATATTAGAAGAAAGGAAATGTGAAAGTCTCGACGGGTAATTCTTTATCAATCAATACGAGCGATAGATACATGCTAAATAATTGGCTAAATGGTAAAATATGATATTTTTTGGAAATAGTAGATGACTTGATTAAAACTGAACTGCCCCTCAAATTCTATAAATTCGATTATGCCTGTGTTGATTTATATTAAATCCTGTGAGCGAAGAAAGTCACTGTTCTTAGGTTGTGCGGCACTAGATTCTCCAAATAGCAAAGCTCATATAATTAAAATAATCTCCATATCTTTAGCTTCCAATTGTGCAGCTTAATATTCATCAAATTCTTTCAATAATTGATGAATAACAGCAAAACCTAATCCAAGAATTGACCGGCGATCTCCCATTATGAAGGTTTTGACAGTTCTTCACTCCGGCATACTCGAACACGGGGACAGCACTCTTGGTAGCAGACTTAATTTTTGACAGGTAGCAATTGCTTCGGTGCCATGACTCCGGTGCCAAAAACGAAAACGCCCATAATAACAGTCAGTCTATGTTTTTGAACATTTTTTATTATTTGCAATTTTTTTCTTTTCTCTATTTTTTTTACAACTATTTTGGAAACTATTGTACCGAAAATATAATTGTAACATTTTGTATTTTCAATCAGTATTCCACAGACAACTACTTCTCGGATAACTGCACGACTCGTTTAAGTGGTACGGTAATTCGAACTCTGTGCACTAGTGCTGTGACATCGGCATCGATCTTTTGAAAAAATCAATAAAGCAATTCACTCGTGATCGTAGATAGTAAAATCGTAGATTGTACTGTACATCTACGATGGAAAAGTACAACGAAGCGTGAGCAGCGCTTTACTAGAGGTTGTGGGTTTTGTCGTAAATTTTTGACTCTTTTATTTATTTTCTTTACCTAAATTGTTTAAAGCATTTTTTAACTCTTAATTTATACTAAATCATATAAATACTTTAATTTACTTGCTTTTCCAATGTCCATTTTAGAGTTGGCACCAAGTTGACATGTCACAAAACATGCCTTAACCTCACTTTATTAGAAGTACGACAAAAACTACGATTTTACCATACCTTCGGGTGTGGTAGATTGTAGTTTTCGTCGTAAAAAAATTGTATGGAGAACTGTCAAAAAACTACGATTTTATTTACGATTCTACGAGTTTACGATCAACTACGACAAAGAGTGAATAGCCCTAATGTTTTTTCCAAAACATCGATGTTTTTTTCATCGATGTTTTCTTTCCGATGTTTTTATAACATCGATGTTTCGTGTCTGATGTTTCGTGTGTTTGGTATCCACCCGCATCTTAAGTCGGGAATACACGCTGCGATTGCATACCACGGTTATTCCGTGTGTATTAAAAAATCATTGGTTGGGCGATATCGCACAGTTGTATGCCCAGGCCACAGAACTATATACATAGAACGCTCAATCTTCTATCTCTTATAAGTCATTTTTTAGCAGTTCAGTGGAGTAAAAAAATTGGGCCAAAGGGAGACAAATATGTATAAAATCTGAGTAGTTGTCACTTTTCCACTGTAAATAAGTTACTCGAACTGTCATATAATTTGACGGTTTTGATAACCTAAGTTAATTGAACTGTCATCATATGACACAACATGATTCGATTTCGTTTTGAAATTAAATTCAAAATAGTTTGCAGTCAATATTAAAAGTGATTATAAAATTTATTTGTGTGAATTAAATTCTGTCGCGTCATCATGCCACGGCCTAAGAAAGGCTTATCAAAATGTATTGTCGAAAGTTGTGGAAATACTGAAGAAGATGTGGTGGCAATGTTTCAGTGATTCGTTTTTTTAATTTTTCAATTTAATTATTGGAAATTTCAGCAAATTGCTGCGAAATTTAAATATGATTTTATTACTGAATTAATGGGAATAAATATTTGCGTAGAATGTTTATTTAAAGTAATCACGCAGACATTTTATTCAATCAAAAATAAACTAATTTTGACACGAAGGACGGTTTCGGCTATTTAACTTTATCATTTTTTTTACATTAGTTCATTTGATTTTGATATGACTGGGTTGCTAAGATTAAAAGAAATCCTTGAGGAAACATTTTTAGGAGAAATTGGGCACAAGAATGAACTGAGAAGAAAAAATATTCAGTATATTAATTTGATTAAGTTTTGTGTTTGTCCACATCTGGGTAACATTTCACTTGAGTGGAAGTCGGTCAAAAAGGGGGTACAAAAATCCAAACTCTCAATTAATATATAGAATTAAAACAACAAAAATTTCTAATGCGATGGAAATTTTGGATTTATCGCCGGAAAAAATTCAAATCTTAGCGCCTTAGGTAGCTATATATTTCAATTTCAGTTCAGTGAATGAAAGTTACATGAAATGTCATTGAAACGAAATATAGCCGGACAGAGAAAGCAATAATTTTTGACTTACTTTTAATGCTAGGCTTTATATGGCCATGAGCGTTCTATGTATATAGTTCTGTGGCCCAGGCCCAAAGTAAAAACCTGCGGTCCCCATTGTATTGTTGTTGTTAGGTTAGATTTAGACTCTGTTTCAGTTTGCAGTCTATCACGCACGTCGCACTTGTTTCAAATAAGTGATTGTGTTGTGTGTGACAAAATTTTTATAATAACTTTTTAGTTAGAAGTTTTTTATGATTTTTTAAATTATCTACTTCCGTACCATCTGAAAGGCTATTTTCCGCGACAAGAAACATTGTGAGCAGTAGACGAAGTTGCCTGTCAGGAGACCACATTGACAAACTTCTGTTTTCCACAGTGTGCATAATAAATATTTGGGTTTGGACTAGGTTGCGGTAGTTTTATTTTGCAAAAGTGTTACTACTATTAAATACATTTAATACAGAGTCAAGATTTTCGTTAAAGTTACTTTTATTAATTCACTTTTAAAAGTTCTTTATTTATTGAAAAAACACCGATGTTTTAAGAACATCGATGTTTTTGTTGCAATGATGTTTTGAGTTTTAAAACATCGATGTCATGATCATCGATGTTTTTCTTTCGATATCACAGTACTACTGTGCACATTTTTTGAATTACATACAATATTTATTACTTAACTGCAACCAGTGATGGGCAAAACGGCGTAAAAAACAGTTTTTTACATTTTTCACGTAAAAAACGTAAAAAACTAGTAAAAAACGTAAAAAACCGTAAAAAACGTAAAAAATAGTAAAAAACCTAAAAAATGGGACATCGCATTTCCTACAAATCATGACAGTCCGTTTAAAAGTTTTTCTCAGCATTTGATCAGAGATCCTATAATATAGAGAGTAGACATCAGCACTTAATAGACTGTACTACTAAGTAGGACAGTCTATTAACTCAAATTAGAACAGTTGTTTGAATGGAATTTTTCCAGTTTTTAGAATTTCTTGTCCTTTTTTCCAGTTTTTTGAATTTCTTTTCCTTTTTTTAAATTGGACACAACTTTTTAATTTTTTTAAACACTTCAGTCATGAATTTTATGCTTTTATTAACCGATTGTAATTATTTTGGTAACTATTTGTGGCAATGAGTGAATTTTTCGAAATTTTCGCGAAGGTTTTTCAGTTTTTCGACCATTTTTATACGTCCGGATGTCCACTCTCTAGATTATAGGCTCTCTACTTCAAAAACTGTAATTACAGCTGTATTTTTTTAATAATCCTGTTGAAAGACGGGGGGAAACTTGTGGCGTTTTGCAATATAAGTTCAGATCTTGTCAAAGCTCTGCTATACATTTTGTGTTTCAATTTCCGGCCTTCGGAATGAGTCCCCTTATGTTTAAAAACGATTTTTTGATGCAAACTTTAAAATTACGCTTGTTGCTGCAAGAACTAGTCCAAATATGTTTCTTTAAAATAGCCCATATGTCGCAAATCTCTCCACATTATTCACATTAATTAACGTTAAAATGAGTAGGCGGACGTAATGTAATGAAAGGATATAAACAGTTTTTGAACTCCGAGTTTAAAATATTTTTCACTGTCAAGAGTGCAATTTGTAAATGCTTTTGAATACTTTTCTGTGTTTCCTGAAGACTATTAACCTTTTTATTGTTCTAAGATGATTTATTTACGAATAATTACCTACTATATTTAGTGAATGGCTACTTATTAAATTTTTTATCATCAATGTTTTAGGTTTTTTACAGTTTTTTACGTTTTTTACGTTTTTTACGTTAAAATTGAGGTTTTTTACGCGTAATTTTTTACGCGTAAAAAACTAGGTAAATTACTTTACGTAAAAAACCGGCACAACACTGACTGCAACTCGTTTAAGATGAAATTTTCTATTACTGCATGAAAAATAACCTTCAATTAAGTCTCGCCTTTATATAATTTCCGTCGAATAAGTGTGCAAGTGCTTTATTTTTACTTTTAACACTTTATTTTGTTAAGCTCGAATTTTATTAGCTTTTTTTAAATAAAGTATATGAACTGCCTTATCGGAATTTCCAAATATTTTAAGCGAAATCACTTCAAAATTGCTTTGAAATCTATTTGTAATAGACTATCCAGTGTACTTTTTAACCGCTTTCATTCGAAAGTACTTTTTTCTTATTCAAAGTAGTTTAAAAAACTAATAGTGGAACTACAATAGCGCTTTGCAACTTGCTTCAGCGTTGACAGTTCGACGCTCAAAAATAAAATCAAAGCGATTGGTTGAAGTCATCTACAATAGCGCTTTTCCAGCGAGCTTCAAAGCGCGCTGACGCCGAGAGTAGACCTACTTTCTACTTTCAGACGCGTTGGCACTTTGACAGTTGTCATTCGGACGTAAATAGAAGTTCATCGATTCCAATAAAAATGGATAATATTAATTTTGAGGAAATGTTAATTGAAAAGGTGAAAAGTTATGAGTATTTATATAACACGAAATCGAAAGTATACCGAAATACCATAAAAAAAGAGTTTGCATGAGCTCCATTAGCAGATCAAAAGTTTCACTCCTCATCCTTGTGATTTTAAAAAAGTGTTCTGGGTCATTTTGCTTTATAGCATAAAATTTTTTTTAGCAAAAAGCAAGGTGTCTGTAGAGACGGCCAGAAGACGTGGATCCGCCTACAACGATCGCCAATAGATATTTAAGTAAGAATTTTTAGTGAACAGGAAACTAAAGAAACATTTTGATTGACCGTAATGTTACGTTTACGTGATGTGCCTTTCCGTTTGGTAACCTAAAAATCAAATTTCACTTGCAACACAACGAACAAATGTTTAATTCTGAAATGTTATAGGGCATTTTCATAAATGTACTCGGAAGTTGCGCAAATTGCACAAAACATTTTCTTCCATCTCCCGTAATACTATGTTCACACCGACGCAAAATTACGTAATTTTGCGAAATGATTTAGATCTTAAACCAAAGTGTTCACACAGAAGTTAAGGTAATTTTGTTTGACATTTCAACTACGTTCCCAGCAAGATTTTAGTAACGTGTTCAACTACAAATGCAACACTTCGCATCTGTAGAAGTATATAAATGTGCGTGTAGTGGTGAAATATTCTTATGTACTTTCGCATCGCAATTGCATGTAAATAGACAAAAGAATGTCATTCCATCTGTCAAGCTAATTTCAAGTTTTTCTAGTTTGCGTGGAAAAGATTGAACACGAATTGAGTCCGATAAATTTTATAAATTAAATAAAAACTAGGGGCTGCGCCCCGAACCGCTTCGCGGTTCATCCCCCTTCCGCAGGTCGGCCTTCGGCCTCCCTGCCCCCGTCGGCCTACGGCCTCCACAACTACTCGGCCTTCGGCCTCGCCCCTCGCGCTTGAATTGTTGGAATTTGATGTATGCAGATGTTATGTAAAATTATTTAAATATATTTCAGCTCTCGCCTTCCTCTTTACTCGGCCTTCGGCCTCGAGTCAAATGCATATAGTTAACCCAAAATAGGGAAATTTTTTTAGAGACATTTTTCTTTTTGACCCAACGGTGTATTACAAAATCGTACTGTTTACTTACAATATATTCAATAACGGTAAAAGGTGGTTATCCACACGGGGAAAGACAATATTGTGGGAAATGTCATTCTTTTTAATTCATGTCATACATTGAAGCACCAAATCCCTTTAGAATTGCAGAAGATAGCAGGTGAGGGCTATACATAACGATGGTATCTATACTGTTTTTCGCAGTATTATATTGTTTTTCAGACTCCAATACTGCATTACTGCTTTTTTCCCCAAAATACTGTATTTAAATACTCAGAAAACTTTAATTCTTTAACGTTTCGGAATTCAAATTTATTAATAGCAATGCAAAACGTCAGTGGCAACACAAAACAGTGGCAACACATGGCAAGTGTAAATACATTCAAACGACGAACAGCGAAGTATTGATGACAACATGTCATATAGATTCGCTCTTCCTTTCCCCATCGATTACAGTCTTGTCATTATTCATCCTTCTTCAGAACGCGTTACTTTGATTTTGCTTTCCATTGTTAATTTAAAAGAATAAAAATGTCGAAATTAAGAGCAAAGACACAAATTTTCATTGAATAAAATTTATAGTGCGAAAAATACTGTTTTTTCAAATCGATTTACTACTTTTTTAAATTTTTAGGTGAAATATACTGTTTTTTCTCCTAAAAAAGATACCATCGTTAGCTATACATAAAAAGGAGGGGTAGATATTAGTGAGCAAAAATTTTCCCTTCGGGCTGACCTCTCTCATGGTGAAAACCGGATCCGAAACCCTTAAGCGCATAAAGAGGTTTCAAGAGAGGGAGAGGGGTTGCTATTAAACTGGATCCGACACCCTTGAGTAAGAGATATCAGAAGAAACAGGGATTGACATCAAAAAGAATCATATCCTTTATTCTGTCAATAACTGTACCTGTGTGCAAAGTTTGATCAAAATCGGCCGCGCCGTTTTTGCGTGATGCCGGAACAAACATTCAGTCAAACAGACAGAAATACCGACCGACATACAGACGGACGGACAAACATAAATTTTAAGCATAACAAAACCTGCCAGTCTGGCAATTATTAGAAACTCGTATAGTGATATTCCTATCAAAATTCGAACAGTTGTATCAAAATTCCAGTTTGAAGTCAAACTTTCCAATAAGATTTTTTAAAATTTGTTCCAATAGGATTTTGATGTATTGGAGTTTTATGCAGAACCATATCCTAAATAACTTTTGTTCTTTCACTTTTTTGGTGAGATGCACCGTTTTTGAGATATTCGCAAAAAACGTTATCGTTCGTATGGGGGGTACCCCCTAATGGTTCATTTTTGTTCATTAACGAACTTAGCCTCGCA
The DNA here is from genome assembly GCA_964034945.1 of Chrysopilus asiliformis. Classification (NCBI taxonomy): domain Eukaryota; kingdom Metazoa; phylum Arthropoda; class Insecta; order Diptera; family Rhagionidae; genus Chrysopilus; species Chrysopilus asiliformis. The sequence continues at coordinate 57,705,637 of OZ035960.1, forward strand.
TTTTGCGAAAAACGGATCTGCACAACATTTCAAGTCTCTAGCTCAATCCGTGCACCCGCAATCCGCGCCACAGACGGACATGCAAAAATCAATTTTGTTTATCATTCTAAACACACTGGTGTAATACATTTTTATGTGTGATGACGGGGTCTTGGCGTTACAAACGGTAAGGCAAAATTAATATACCCTTTGGTTTCACCATACGGGTATAAAAATGTCATTTTTGCCATCAGTATTATACGACCAAATACATCAATGTATGCCAATATTTTTGAGAAAATCCAAAATTACAAAAATTGTCCCCCTTACAGTTTTTATTATATAGATGGGAAAAAAGTAAAGTGGACACATCTACAGATAGAGAGCTTTCCTTTAAAAAAAGAATAATCAAAATCGATTCTAAGCTGGAGCTGTGTCGAAAGAAATACATACAAAATCGCTTTGCCTTTTAAATATATAGATGAGTCTTCGATCTTAACAACACGGATCGCAGCTGGGCGTTTAATGAAGGGGTAAAATACCCATGCTCGAAGCCAGGGTTGCTGGTGCCAAGGTTTTGTTTTTTTAATTTAATTTTTTTTTTTCATTTAGTTAAAACAAATTTTTTTCTTTGTGATTTTTGTGTTTTTTTTTTGTATGTGAAAACTGTTTAAAACAAAAATAGAGACACTAATTATAAACCGAAAACGATTTTGATCAGATTTTCACCATTGTCCGTGATGATAATATTTTATGACTGAAGTTAGCTTGCCCATGAGGAGGCTGGAAAAACTAATTGGGTATTAGAGTTTTAAAATTCAAAACCGAAAGTCTTGAAGCGAACACGTTTATTTTCTAAAAGTTATTTCTGGAAGTTTTTTGTGCAAAAAAAACTTTAGCCCGACAACGATGGGTCTGTATCTAGTAAAATATTATTAAAAATTGGTGGAAAGGTAAAATGGACACATCTAAAGATAATTTTCTAAAAGTTATTTCTTGCATTAATTATCCTTACAGGACCTTCCGTTTTGAATTTTGAAAATTCGGGATCAGCCGGATTCGGGATCAGCGACCCCAAAAACCCCCGAGTGATACTTTTCAGCCTCCTATTGAGCAGGATTCATGGCGAAAATCACGGTTTAAAAATACCCAAACCCCCTTTACCCCCCGTTCACCCCCTTAGTGCTAAAATTTCGAAAAATCTCGATGGTTGGGACATATTCTGAAAGTTTCAAGTCTCTATCTTCAGGGGTTTGGGCTGGGCGTCAGGTTAAACGATTTTATATATAGAGAAGATGGTTTTCACTTTTTCCAATAAAGACTCAATTTCAACAAAAAAAAAAAAAATATTTTGCCACCGCTCAGAATTGAACCCGTACCTGGCGCGATGTAGTTTACACTTATTCAGTAGTAAGAATATAAATTTTAAAGATAAATTAAGTAATAAAAAACTGCAGTCATTGGGGACTGCCAACAGAAATGAAAACAATAATATATGTAAGGTAATAATTATATTGTCGTGTATTTATACCTATATATTTTTCAACCTGAAATTTCGAAAATATATGCTAATAAACAGTAAATTTCAAATAAAAGTCAATATGCATATTAAGGTTTGAATTCCTGAGCAGCACATGATTTTCTTATACAAAAAATGGCTAGAGATATTTAATTTTTTCTGTATAAGAATGCCACGTGCTGTTCAGAAATTTTCTGTTTAATTTTATTGTGCTGTATATTTTCCAAAAAAAAAATCGATTTTTTGTTATATAAGTCAACTGGTGTTCAGAAATTTTCTGTTTCATTTTATTTTGCTGTATATTTTCCAAAAAAAAAATAGATTTTTTGTTGTATAAGAAACTCACGTGCTGTTCAGAAATTTTCTGTTTAAGTTTATTTTGCTGTATGATATTTTCCAAAAAAAAAATCGTTTTTTTATTGTGTAAGAAAGTTATGTGCTATTCAGAAATTTCCTCGCTAATTTTATTTTGCTCTGTACTGTCTTCCAAAAAAAATCGATTTTTTCTTTATAAAAAAATCAAATGAAAGCAAATCAGCATTCTTAAGCTGTTAAATTAGCAAGTCGGTGACGCGAACTCATAAGATTTTACCCATCCAAAAATCGCCCAACGCGCCTAAAGAAGTGTAATATAAATAAAATAAGTAATTTAAGGTCAAAAAAAAATTAAAAAAAAACATTTTGTCACCACTCGGAATCGAACCCGCACATCTGGCGCATTGTAGTCTAACACTTATTCAGGAGTAAAAATGTAAACTTAAAGATAAATTAAGTAATAATATATTAATAAAAGTAAAAAAATCAAAAAAAAAAATTTGAAAAGAAAAAAAAAGAATTTGTCATCGATAAGAATTGAACCCGTGCCTGGCGCATGGTAGTCCAACTTCTAACTCACTGCGCTGATCAGGCAGTACGGAATGTCGTGTTACCATTGAAGACTTAGTTAGTGGCATATTTATAATTTTGAAAGGCAAATAACTAATAAAGTATTATTAAAAATGGGGAAAAAAGTAAAACGGACTTATCTACAGCTATAGAGCTTTCATTTAAAAAAAATAGCTATAGAGCTTTCATTTAAAAAAAGGATCATCAAAATCGGAGCCGCTGGAGCTCTGCGGAAAGAAATCCAAACAAAATCGCTTTGCCTTTTAAATATATAGATTCGTGATCAGAGACCTCGAAAACCCCCTAATGACATTTTTTCCCGGAAAAAATGGGAAAAAGGATATTTGCATTATCCTTACAGGACCTTCCGTTTTGAATTTTGAAAATCTAACACCGGATTCGTGATCAGTGACCTCAAAAACCCCCGAGTGATACTTTTCAGCCTCCTATTGAGCAGGATTCATGGCGAAAATCACGGTTTAAAAACACCCAAACACCCTTTACTCACCCCCTTAGTGCTAAAATTTCGAAAAATCTCATCTTAGTGAGCGCCTACGCGATGGTTGGGACATATTCTGAAAGTTTCAAGTCTCTATCTTCAGGGGTTTGGGCTGGGCGTCAGGTTAAACGATTTTATATATAGAGAAGATGGTTTTCACTTTTTCCAATAAAAGACGATGCGTAACAGATATTTTTAATTTTACGTTTAAAAAACTCAATTTCAACAAAAAAAAAATATTTTGCCACCGCTCAGAATGGCGCGATGTAGTTTACACTTATTCAGTAGTAAGAATATAAATTTTAAAGATAAATTAAGTAATAAAAAAACAGGCAGTCATTGGGGACTGCCAACAGAAGTGAAAACAATAATATATGTAAGGTAATTTTGTCGTGTACCTATATATTTTTCAACCTGAAATTTCGAAAATATATGCTAATAAACAGTAAATTTCAAATAAAAGTCAATTATGTATACTAAGGTTTGAATTCCTGAGCAGCACATGATATTCTTATACAAAAAATGGCTAGATATTTAATTTTTTGTTGTATAACAAAGTCACGCGCTGTTCAGAAATTTTCTGTCTCATTTTATTTTGCCGTATGAAATTTTCCAAAAAAAAATAGATTTTTTGTTGTATAACAAAGTCACTTAATGTTCAGAGATTTTCTGTCTCATTTTATTTTGCCGTATGAAATTTTCCAAAAAAAAATCGATTTTTTGTGGTATAACAAAGTCACGTGCTGTTCAGAAATTTCCTCGCTAATTTTATTTTGCTCTGTACTGTCTACCAAAAAAAATCAATTTTTTCTGTATAAAAAAATCAAATGAAAGCGAATCACAGCATTCTTAAGCTGTTAAATAAGCATGTCGGTGACGCGAACTCATGAGATTTTACCCATCCAAAAATCACCCAACGCACCTAAAGAAGTATAATATAAATAAAATAAGTAATTTAAGGTCAAAAAAAAATTAAAAAAAAAAACATTTTGTCACCACTCGGAATCGAACCCGCACATCTGATAATTGATAATTGATAATTTATTAGGAAGCTTTGACGTACATTGTACTAGAGTTACATTCTTACTACTATGTTAACTTAAAATGTGTTAACTGGCTGCCTCAGGCAAGTTATATACAAAGAAAAAAATTGTATTTCTTAATCTATATATATATATAAATATTTTCATTTCTTAGGTACTATATAATAGGTTAGCTTCTGTCCCTACCATTCAATCTTACAATTAAAACTTAAATAATATGAGTAAAAAGAAAAAAAAGTTAATAATAATGATAATCTATTTCAACAAAGTGTAATTCACACGTGTAATTCTGTTGTAAATCTTACTTGCAAGGATAAATTCACTAAAACTATGAATCGACTTCAGGTTGACAATCATGTGAGGAAAGTGAGTACGTTAAAAAAAAATATATTACAAAAATAAATAAATAGAAGGGGAAAAAAAAGAGAAAAAAAAAAAAAAATTAGTTAACCTCTATACACCTCAGGAGTGGCTTTATGATAAAAATTGAGCAAAGTCGCGTCTTCATTGGAAGGGCTAAAACAGCTATCTGAGGAGGAAGCTAAAATATTAACTGGGGATGCGTAATATCTGTCTTGAATGCCAAATCTTTTGTTAGATACGTAAATTTGCTTTAGGTTTGGGTTGTCGTGGTTTTCTAACTTGCGGAGGGTTTTTTTTGCCAATTCGATCAGGTAAGTTAGCAACGGTGTAATTTCCGATTTGGAGTAGATCTCGACATTAGGGTACCACTTTCCCCCTGGTCGTCTGTGCTTCTTGATGCAATGCCTTAGAATTTTTCTCTCAAAAATAAGGAGTTCTTTGGCTAGACTTGGAGATATGGTAAACCAGGTGCAGAAACTGTATCCGATAATCGGTCGAATCAGAGTTTTGTAAATCAAGAGTTTTACCTTATTGTGAACGTAAGCTGATGTCAGTAGTTGGTTTATACATGAGACTGCTCTTTGAGCTTTCCTTAGGACCATTTTTGCATGTGGGTTGAATTTTAATCTGTTGTGGAACTTGACACCAAGGTATTTAACTTCTTTTTTGAGAGGAATCAGGGTGTTATTGATTTTAAGTTTCAGGTTTTTGCTTTCTTTCACCGCCATGTAGTGTCCCCTCCCACTCGCATTTCGGAAACAGATCAGTTCGCATTTGTTGAGGTTTACTCGAATCCCCCAGTTATTACAAAACTCAAGTACTTTTTCCATGTGTGCTTCAACTGATTTCAGGGCTTGTGATGGCCTTTTATGCTGTGCCATTAGTACCGTGTCATCTGCATACTGTATGGATTCGGATGCTGGGATACCCGAAGCATTTTCCGGGGACATGGACGGGAAATCCGACATGAATAAATTAAATAGGCCAGGGCCCAATATTGAGCCTTGTGGTACGCCTGAACAGACTCTGACTGCTTCTGAACTTTGATTTCCGATACAGACTGCTAACACCCTTTCGGAGAGAAAGCTGTCTATCAACTTGAATAAGTGTGGCGAAATTCCGAGTTTGATAAGTTTATATCTCAAGCCATCTGACCAAACGGAATCGAAAGCTTTCTCAATGTCCACAAGGCAAGCTACCGTACATGACTTTTCTCTCAAGCCTTTAAGGATTTTGTCTTGTAGGAGAAGGATAGCTTGCTCCGCCGAGTGCCCGTTTACGAAACCGAATTGAGTTTTCGGTATCAAGGATGAAGCCCAATCATCCAGGGTTATCCTGATTACCCGTTCAAAGATCTTGCCAACATTGGACAGCATCGAAATAGGTCTTAAATTTTGACATTCAAGTTGTTGACTCTTCTTTGGGATCGGTACCAATTTGGCTAATTTCCAGGGCCTGGGAAAGTAGCCATTGTTGATGCAGTTATTTATAATTATTGTCAGGATGGTGTGTATATTAGAGGCGCTTTTTTTTAGTATGAAGTTAGAAATATTATCTGGTCCTGATGACTTCTTATTATTGGAGAGCTTAATTAATGAGAGTACTGTGTCCTCATTTGTGAAAAAGTTGTGAGTGTTTGGATTAAGAGCGGTGTTTTGTTGACTAAACTGAGTCCAGCAGGTTAACATTTGAGACCTGGATACTATTAGAGAGTGCTGTACTTCATTGTACAGCACAGGGTTATTGAAAGGATTTTTTTCTTGGTAAAGATTACCATAAAATTCACGAAGAGCAAACAGCTTTTCCGTCGTGTCATTTAGGTCTCTTCCCTCGTGCCTAAGGGGGTCTCTGACGATAGAAAGATTTTGTGCTTTGCGACCTGAGATCCTGTCAATTTCTTTATAGGCATTAGGAGAAGGACGTATATTCCTCAGTCTGTCGTGAAATTGGCTATTTAGTTCATTGTTGAGTCTAGTTTTAATTAATTGGTTTAGGCAAGTTAGTTTTCCCGATAGTTCCAGATATTCAATAGAAGACCGGTTATGTGTTCTTCTAAACTCATTGCGGAGTTGTCTTAGCCAGCGTCTTCGCAGTTGGTACAGGCCCATTAGTAAGTCTGATAACCCTTGGTACCTGTGGTTTTTGATTTCAACCTGTTTCGAGTGGTCTCTAGCACAGGATACGATAGATGAACTTAAACCATGGATTAAGCTGTCTATCTCTCCATTATCTAAATTGCTTTCGGAGTCAATAACTATAGTCTCGAGCCGAGATTCTAAGTCTTGTCTATATGCCGTCCAGTCTGTGTGTTTAAATGATGTTTTGTATGATGGTGAAACCGTAAGTGGATTGAAATTATTGATCCTTAGTTCAAGGATCTGTCCCATATGATCTGAGTTGTACGTCAGGGGGGAGCAACGGTAGAGAGGTGCACCCTCTGTGTTCACTGAAAGCAAAGAAGGGGATATGAGGTAGAAGTCGATATATGAGGAAGATCTTGGAAACGTTGGGAACGCCGAGTTGATGATACTAAGATTAACAAAGGGCCCCGCCATTAGCCAGTTATACAAATTTCTGCCATTTGAGTTGTAAACCGAATCGCCCCAGTATGGGTGGCGGGAATTAAAGTCACCGCCAATGATGCAGCTATCGTGAAGTTGGCAAAAATCATATACTTTTTTTAGGTCTTCTGTTAAGCTTCTTCCGACCCCGCACGGTACGTAAACGGACCCTATCAACATTTTTCTGCAGGTTCTGTTCTGATCGATATATGGAATTGATACTAGCGTAGCCGAGATGGTTTCACATTGGCTGTGAATTTGAGTGAATCTCAGAGTTTTCTTTAGGAAGATCGCTGTCCCCCTACCTTTATCATTGCGAATTGTTGTGAAGTTTCTTAGGTGACACTTGTGTCTTTGGTTGAAACAGGTTTCGGCTATCAAGGCGCATGAGACATTTTGGGAATTTAAGACATTCTCAAGTTCTAATCGCTTGTCATGAGTGACAAGCGAGTTAACGTTTTGTAAGAGTAATTTAATTAACATGTTTAGTTGAGAGTTGGTGTGCGAAATCTAAGTAAGCTAATATTTTCTCTTCCCTGCTAGAAATGTTTCTATAACTAGACCAAAACTTGTTAAGTTCCGCCAACACCTCCGCTAACGACCTACCGAACAGGTTAAAACTTTCGTTTAGGAAATCGGAGACTAAGTTTCCCCCCGTTGTAGCCGCCGTGTCTCCCACAGTAGGTCTTGTCGGATAACCCTTACTCTGACCCGCGATTGCCCTATCACTCAGCCCCACAGATGCCACATTTGCATAAGAAAGATTGTGTCTTAGAAAAGAGTTTACTTCATTCAGAGTGGTATTTCTATGTGATTGAGAAGCCTGCCTCGCTTGCTCCTGTCTTTGTTTAAGTTTTTGTTGGTATTTAATAAGTATCGGACAGTCCTTGTAATTTGCTGGGTGCCCTTCTTTCTGACAGTTCACGCAGAAGGCTTTCACTTTCTTTTCCTTGTCTGGAATTCTGTCACAATCTTCCTTATACTCATGCGGTTTTTCACACTTAATGCACCTGGGGTCATATCCGCAGTTAGTGCTTATATGCCCGAACCTCTGGCATCTGTAGCACTGAGTCCAGGACTGTTTGCGGGGAGCTTCCCATTTAATTCGCTGCGAGAGGATATAATTTATATTTCTAAACTTATTTGGATCTTCACCCGGTTCCAATTTTAACACGAAAAGTTGGAGGTCTACGCCTAGCCTCCGGGAGGTTGGAGTAGTAAGTTTCCCGAATTTGATTGGCTTAAAGTCACCTGCTATTTTCTTTATTTCATTAAGTACTTCCTCCTCAGTGTACGAGTTGTCGATACCTCTTAAGATTAAAGTTGTTGGCCGCTTCCTCCTGTCTGTGAAAGAGTAACCCTGTGTTGATTTAGACTTTCTTATGTCATTTATAATTTTTTCTTGAGCTCGAATGTTGTCAACCTGAATTCGATGATAGTCATCTCCTAGATTATTTACAATAATTTTTAAATTGGGAAAAGGAATTTTAATATTTTGAATTAGAAACTTAATATCTACTCCTTGACAGTAAATTGGTGGACAGTATTTGATGGGCTGTGGGACTGTTGATGCCGGCCCTTCTGCTTCTCCATTAGACGTCTTTTCTGTCTCTGTTGAACCGGGATCTAGAGTCGCGAAACGATTACAGCTTACTTCAGGTAAAGCTGCTTGCACTTGGGTTGGAAGGGTTCTTTCGTCCGAAGATGTCCTACGACGCTTGCCTTGAACTACAGTAAACCCTTCATCGTCTTCCCTTAAGGCGGAACAGGTCGAATTTGCATCGTGGCCGCCTTCTGTGTTGTCTGCTGAATTGTATTGGCTCGAGGACCCTGGATCGGATGTATTGCTAGCAGCGGTGCCTGTCTTCTGGTTGTTCAAAGGTCGTTCGTCTTTGGCACCGGAGCAGGAAAGATTCTTCATTTCAATTTCGGCTACACCATCGCTGGCCATAGGAAAATTTGACGTGGCTTTCTTTGCTTGATTATTCTTGGGTGGCATCCTCGAAACAGGAAGATGCGAAGCAGCGAGTTTCGCCGCTTTGCTAAGAACTGATTTTGAAGAACTTGTCTCCTTTTTGTCTAACGACACAGTTTTCTTTGTTGTTTTTGCTCCCGGCTTGCCTATTTTGCCGGTGTTTATTTTACAAAAGTCTCTAGTTTCGAACTGGTTTTAGATAGCCGTAAATTGACAACCGTGCGGGAAACAACGGAGTCTTTATGGCTTTCGCCCCTTCCCAGGGGCACTGACACACAAAAAAAATTTTTTTTCAAGCTACAGGTGGTTTATATTATCACACACTTGAATCAATTATTTTTTTTTGCTAATTGTCGATGAGGAAATAGGAAAAAAAACGGTATTTATTCTCCACTAAAAAAAATGTGTTCGACTTGCATCAGTGATGCCACCTCTCGCCTAGAGCACCGAACCCGCACATCTGGCGCATTGTAGTCTAACACTTATTCAGGAGTAAAAATGTAAACTTAAAGATAAATTAAGTAATAATATATTAATAAAAGTAAAAAAATCAAAAAAAAAATTTGAAAAGAAAAAAAAAAGAATTTGTCATCGATAAGAATTGAACCCGGGCCTGGCGCATGGTAGTCCAACTTCTAACTCACTGCACTAATCGAACAGTACGAAATGTCGTTTTAACATTGAAGACTTAGTTAGCGGCATATTTATAATTTTGAAAGGCAAATTACTAATAAAGTATTATTAAAAATAGGGAAAAAAGTAAAACGGACATATCTACAGCTATAGAGCTTTCATTTAAAAAAAAAATCATCAAAATCGGTTCAATAGGAACTCCAGGAGCTCTGTCGAAAGAAATCCATACAAAATCGCTTTGCCTTTTAAATATATAGATTAATAAAAAAAACTCTTGCCAATAGACTAAGTGAACTGCGTAGACAGCAACAAAAGGATTTTGTTGCGTATGCCAATGTAGAGTCTTTTGCTATTCCCAGTGAAATTTCTGCGGAATCAACATTTAATGATTAGGAAATTCCTCATTTTGAATTCAGATCTTCAAATTCTGGAATTTCCGAATCATTGGATGTTGCTTCCGCAGAAATTTCACTGGGAATAGCAAACGATTTACAGGAAGAGAATACGGCTCCCGCTTCGCCAATTTTCCAACATTTAGCTGCCCAGGAAATGAGGATCATTTCAATTGCTTGAAATTGAATTGCCATTTGAATTGCTTTGAACTCTGTGCAATTTTTTATTTTGTTTCTATCGAAACTACATTTTGTCAATTAAATTTGAATAAACTAATTCTTCAAGTATTTTTACGTGTTTTTAATAACTTGTTACTTTTAGCGTTACTGGTAACAAAACATTCACATATTTCGTCTCATTTCATCTCACACCTAATAAGCATAAGGCTGTCTCGTTTCTACATTGCTAGAGCAAGACAGACTTATGTACGTTTGGTGTTGGAGTAAGTGCGATAGACATTCACACGGATTGTCAATTGCACGGTGTATATAGTGAGTTTTTTCCCAACGCTCTAAGAAGATTCACGCAGAGGGTAACAGTGAATTATCACGTTACTCCACTAGTTACGTAACTAGTTCCGAATCTTGCTGGGTTAGTTCAAAAATGGATCGAGGAAGTTTGTGTAGGATTGCTATGAATTTTAGTAATATGATGAATAATATGAAAATTTAGATTTTGATTCTTAAAAAGATAATTGAACATACTTTAACACAACAAAATACCCTAAACAATGCTTTAATGTAGGCCGGATCTTATAACACAGTTTCTGTTCGGATGTCACCACAAACTATCGAGTATCATCGATTGCAAATTTGTTATCATGGCAGCAAGCCGATTTTCTAATTTGTACCCCCATAACCAAAATCCAAGACGTATCCACGTCAAAAAACCATCCGTATCTCTTTTTATGTTGAGTTCCCGAACTCACCAGCGTCTTTCATTGGTTTTTTGACGTGGATACGTCTTGGATTTTGGTAATGGGGGTACAAATTAGAAAATCGGCTTGCTGCCATGATAACAAATTTGCAATCGATGAAACTCGATAGTTTGTGGTGATATCTGAACAAAACCTGTGTTATAAGATGAGGGCTACATTAAAGCATTGTTTAGGGTATTTTGTTATGTTAAACTATGTGCAATTATGTTTTTAAAAAGCAAAATCAAAATTTTTACTCCGCTGTTATGCTGTGTTTGCTGCTTGCAGTACAGATTTCACATTTATACTCTTTTTATGCTCCTCCTTTGTGTGTATTGAATCTGTTGTATTGAATCAAGACCCTCTACATACAAAGCCATGCACTAAGAGAGTTACTACCACATATACATGGCCAAGTAGGGTCGCTGATGAATTGTCTAACATGGTGCCGGCATGAAGTTTCCGAATTTTTTTGCGGTTCTTTATCAATTAGGTTCCTATATTATCGTTTAAATAAATTTGGAGGGAATGAAAATGAAAACAAAAAGCATTTTCGTTATTTTATGATTTTTATTTGAAATCAAAACAAATTTACATATAATGGAAAAAAAATGGAGTACCTATGGAATTCAAAAATATATCGTCAGCTTAAACCGGAATTGTGCTAAGTCCAAAATATCAAATTTTACAGAAGAGCAAAAAAAAACCTTGTAAAATCATTTTAATTCTCATTTAAGGAAAACTGAGTTTTTTTTAAAATTAGGATCAGTTTTCTTTAAATGAAACTCAGTTATCTTGAAATGGAAATTACAATGATTTAACAAGGTTTTTCTGCTCTTCTGTAAAATTTGATATTTTGCACATTTTCACTTTAAGCTGATATTTAAAACAAACACTTTTTTATATTATATAATGACAATAACGGACAAAGTGGATTTGTGATACGAATTACAGCACGGCACACAGCAATTACGAGGCATTACGTTTAAATTGAATATTTAAAAAAAAAAACGAAATACACTTGCGGAAAAGCTGCAGTAAATAAGTCTCAGGAGTCTCCTAGCCCATGTTGCTTCCCCTGTCACAGCCCCTCTTGTAATGGATTCTTCGATCAGCCTTAAATTAAACGCAAAATACGTGCGTTTTTTTAAATAATTTTATACTTATCTGGGGCCTTATTAAGGAACTCGAATCGAAAATGAAATGCACGGAAATGTTTGATGCGGTATCAGCTAACTCGAATTCAATCATATATTTGTCATTCATTTTCAGAAATTTACTCGAACACTTTTCAGTCGCCGGAAATGAAACTCGAAAGAAAAATTTATTCATTTCAATGTTTTTTTATGTAAAATTTTTTTTTCTTCCAAAACATTTAAATTGCTTGGAAAATCTATAAAAATAAGAAAAAGTTGCCTCTAACATATAATATTTAGTTAATTACGATTTTAAACGAAGTCCATTCCGTATAATTTTTTTTACAATTCTTGGATTGAAAACGCCGTCATCACTTTCGTCACTTTTATCTGGCACTTATTTTACAATCATCACTTTTATCCGGTTCTTATTTCAATTTTTTTAAACTGCCGGCATTAATTTCACAAATAAGAAAACGCAAAAACTAATATCAAATTATTTACAACTATTCAATAATGACACTAAATATAAACACGAAATTTCTAAGTTACCAGCAAGTTGCTTTTTAGCAACTTTTAATTTTAACTTGTTGAGTTGTTTTTATTGCTGATTCACAATTATCAAACAAAACACAAACGATTATTAGTAATATACACCTTCAACTTATATATTTTACCGATTAAACTCTGAAAACTTGATAAAATTATGAACTTAATAACAAAACAAATCGAACTTTACGCGCGGTTTCCCATGTGATTTTGACAGTAAAGTTGCTACTTGACACTACTAGTGCACACATAGAAAAACTTTTGCATGGCTTTGTATGTAGAGGGTCTTGGTATGATGCACACACACACACATAAGTATGTGTTTTACTACTGAGAGAACGATATTTCGCTCCCAGCATTAAAGTTCTGTTCAGGGTTGTGACTTTTGATTTTCGAAATCGTAGTAAATCGGCCGAAAAATAGTAGTAGAATCGATGAAATAGTAATAAAATGTAAAACCTTCGTCATTATATATATAACTAACTTGATCGAAAGACTAGAAATGGGAGCGTTTGAACACTGTCTGTATATTTATTTCATACTTCTCTTATCATAAACCAATTATAAATAAAATTATTATACCCGTATGGTGAAACCGAATATCTCAAAAAAGGTGCATCTAATCAAAAAAGTGCAAGAACAAAAGTTATTTAGGATATGATTCTACATAAAACTCCCATACATCAAACTCCGATTGGAATAAATTTAAAAAAAATCTGATTAGAAAGTTTGACTTCAAACTGGAATTTTGATACAACTGGTCGCCGTTCACTTAAATCACCATACGGATTTTCAATAATTGCCAGATTGGTTTCCTTAATTTCCTTTTCACTAAATTTTTTTTACTTAAATATCTATTGGCGATCGTTGTAGGCGGATCCACGTCTTCTGGCCGTCTCTACGAGACAGACACCTTGCTTTTTAAATAATTGTTGAGCCTTATACGCTGCTTCAGCTACTAAAGCTATAAAAACAATGTCTTGCAAATCCCTTGACGACATTTTTCAATTCGAAATTCACAAAAAAATATTTTATCGTCAAAGCGTTATTGTGGTTTAGCACAGATGATGCTCGTCCCAGCGTCAAAGTTCGTTAGATGCACTGAAATGTTAACGCTGACGCAAGCGGCAAAGCGCTATTGTGGTTCCACTATAAATTTAAAATACTTTAAAAGTATTTCGTGAAAAGCAGTTTCCATGAAAGTCGATTCGCACATTTTTATCTGCCCTATCAGCAGTCCCACTTCCTCACCTTGCCTTCATGTTGCCAGTTTCTGTCAGAATTAGGCGGAATATTTCAACCAATGTGAACAGGCTCCTACAACGGAAGCAGAATGCGCTGTAGAGCAAATTTATGATGACTAATAGTCATTCCAGAAAAAAATTGTATCAATAACAATCATATTAAACTCTTTAAAAAGTTTATTTTTCATTTTACTTTAAAGTCCCTGATCAAATTAGAATATGTCATACGACATTTACAATAGTGATTGTTGTCATCATGCTGAACCCGAAGCAACTGTCAGTGGTGCAGATTAATCTGCATCATTGTCAGGCGGCGACAGAGGATCTGGTGCTTACCCTGACAGAGGACGATATCGACGTGGCTTTAGTCCAGGAGCCCTGGTTAAACGGCAATAACAAGATCCTTGGACTGACACCTAAAGGGTATGTATTACATTATAGTAAGACTGATGAAAAACTAAGGAGTTGCATGGTCGCCAAGAAAAATATTAACGCTTTCTTTCTAGGTAGCCTCTGCAGCGGAACCGCCACCTAAATCTAGTGATGGGATGTGACGCCAACGCCCATCACTCTCAATGGGGGAGCTCCAACACTAACGAACGAGGTGAGTCTTTATTCGAATTCATTCTTTACTCGGACCTTATTATATGCAATCGAGGTAACAAACCAACATTCAATAATAAAAACAGAGAACAGGTAATCGACTTAATACTCGCGACTAGCTACCGAGACTTGAGGGTTGACAATTGGAGAGTATCCCCTAAGCACTCCTTTTCGGATCATGCTAGGATAGTCTTCGGTATTAACTTCTCAAAGGAGGTACCTGATCATTACAGGAATGCTAGGAGAACCGACTGGATTAAATTCTCAGAGGAAATAAGGCGGGAGACAGTTGGTCCGAATGGACCCACACCCCTCACCGCTTCTTCCATTGAGAAAGTGATAGGGAAAATTAAACACAGACTTACCCAAGCCTTTAACGCTTCCTGTCCGGTAACACGCAGTACCAAAAGCTCGACCACCCCATGGTGGAGTAGAGATCTACGGCAACTGCGAGAACAGACTAGGAAATTGTTTAATAAGGCAAAGTCTACGAAGAGCGAAGAAGCTTGGACCAACTATAAGGCCAGCTTCAATGAGTATAAGAAAGACATAAGGAGAGCCAAGTGGGCATCGTGGAAAGATTTTTGTTGCTCAATCGACGATACACAAGAAGCTGCCAGACTCCGAAGGATCCTCAGTAGGACTCCATCGGCCCCGGTGCTCTTGGAAAATCCAAATGGAAGCACGACCGAATCAAGCCAGGAAACGCTGGACCTCCTAATGGATACCCATTTCCCTATAGATTGTCAGGGTAGCAATAGTAGTTATCATGCTCCAGAAATAACGGATAGGGACTTTCGGATAGTACACGGTAAAAACTGGAGTCTAATTTTAAGACTTTTTCCTTCTATTTTTTAAACTTTTGAAAGTTTAGTGGAATTTTAAACTATTTTCTCTATTTTTAAAACTTTTTGAAAGTTTAGAGTATATTTTAGTCGAAAAGTTTAATATTTAGTGAGTTTCGGTTTATTTTTAAGACTATAGTTTAAAAAGTAAACTTTTTCTTTCTTAAAAATTTGTTTTAAACCTCTCCGCCTTATTTCTAGACTTTTTATCGAAATATTAGACCTATAAGTTTGAGAACTAAACCTTGTAAGTTTTACTTCAATTCGGATAAAATTTAATTAAACTTTTTGTCTAATATTTAGTCTTTTCAGTTTATTTTTCTTTTTCAAATTCATCAGTCGGTCGGTCAATTTTTAGAAAAGTCGCGATGCTCGAATTCGACTTTTCGGTCTAAAAACAAAACTTCAAAGTCTACAATTTATTCAGTTTTAGAAAATTGTGACTACTTTTTAATCATTTCAGCCTATAATGAAAACTCATTATTCTAAAATTTAGAAAGTAAAGTCTGGAATTGGTTTATTTTAGAAGTCTGAGTATATTTTCTATACATATTAATGTATTGTGATCCAAAGAGCAGTGGTTCAAATCCCACTTAGGGCAAAAATAATTCGGCTTGAATTTGAATTTGGAATTTTTCTGCTCAAACCTTAAACACTTCGGCATTAGAGGCAATTTGCCTAAGCTCCTGATAAACATAAAAAAAAGGTTTGAAATTTAAACTTCGAAGTCTTAAATTTAGACCGGAAAGTATTATTTACCCGGATAATTGACGAATTTTAGAAGTTTATGAATATTTTTTAACCATTCCAGTCTTAATTTAAGACTCAGACATCTTAAACTTAAACCGTAAGGTTTTAATTTGAGAATTTTTAGAAATTTGGAACTAATTTTTAGATTTTTTAGACTAAAATTTAAATTTTAATACCTTAAATTTAGACCGGATAATACTATTTAAAAGGAAAATAATTTCAAACTTTTAAAGTTTGATTTTTAGACTCAAAAAGGTGTTGACCTATATGTAGGAAAAAAAAGTCTTAAAATTAGACTCCAGTTTTTACCGTGTAAATGGTTGCTTGCTAGCCAGGTATATACCAGAGTGCTGGAGAGAAGTTCGTGTGGCATTCATCCCCAAGGCTGGGAAACGTTGTCATAATAAACCTAAGGACTTCCGACCTATAAGTCTTTCATAGTTTTTACTAAAAACACTAGAAAGAGTTATTGATCATAGTATTAAGAATTCCTTGGACACCAGCACAATATCTACGGGCCAACATGCCTACACTAAGGGCAAGTCTGTATAGACAGCTCTACACAAGGTTGTGCGAACTCTAGAGGAAGCTGCCCACCACAAGGAGTATGCCCTAGCAGCATTCCTGGACATTGAAGGTGCGTTTAATAACGTACACACAAGGTCTTTAGTGGGTGCACTTAGGGCACACAGTGTCGACGAGATGCTAACTGAGTGGACAGAGCAGTTGCTCAACAACAGAACAGTTTCGGCCACCATTGGGATAAGTAACGTAAAGAGAGCAATCAGTAGGGGAACACCGCAGGGGGGGATCCTATCACCACTTCTGTGGAATCTAGCCCTGAACGAAATATTCCTATCGTTACAAGAAAAGGGAATAGAAGTTGTTGCGTACGCTGACGATGTGGCCGTTTTGGTAACAGGTAAATTTCTCCCAACACTAAGCGAACTCATAGATTCAGCATTACGCGATATCACAAAGTGGGCGGAGTGCAATGGTCTTGGGGTTAAACCCTCCAAAACTGAACTAGGGCTCTTCACAAGAAAAAGAAAGGTACCAACCTTTCAACTTCCAAAGATAGGAACAACGCAACTCAGTCTCTCTCCTGAGGCGAAATACCTTGGTGTAATTCTGGACTCCAAACTTTCTTGGAAAGGGAATACGGAAGAGAGAATGAACAAAGCGTTGTGCGCGTTTTACGCATGTAAAAAAATGATTGGCAGGAATTGGGGTACATCACCGCGCATTACCCATTGATTATACACAGCGGTGATCAGACCCATTCTCACTTACGGATGTCTGGTTTGGTGGCCCACCATGTTGACCCCCGATATCAAACCCTTAACAAAGTACAAAGACTAGCGGGGCTAGGAATCACAGGAGCTGTTAGATCAACACCAACAGCGGGAATGGAAGCACGAGGTGTACGGCTGCTAAAGGTGGGTTTAGAAACACGAGCATTTTCATTTTTACTGGCAAAGTGAGTGAAATGCCAGATTTCTTATGACTTTTTCACCAAGTGGGAAAGGGACGGGAAACCACTCAGTAAAAATTTTACTGGAAATTTTGCTTGCGTGTAGTGGTTTTACTATCCATAATTTTCGTCGACGATAGGAAAGTTATGGCAGTAAACAACAACAAACACATTGGACTTCCCCGCCCTGCCAGCAAAATGTTACCCCTGAATTATGGGGAATTATGGCAGCCAGCAAAAGTAAGGTTAAGTTCGATGTTTATTTGAAACCTACGCAATTTAAATGGAAACGGGAGGTAATAATAATTATGTTATCAATTATAACATCACACAAAATGATTTTGTTAGGTAAAATTGAAGTGGTCTCAAACGTCCTGCTGAGAGAAGGTGATGTATCGTTGGACGAAAGTTTTTTATTGAATGATTTAACTTCTTCAACGCCGGAGCCACTGGACCAATTCAGCAATCCGGAAGCAATAGATGTGGAGCAACTCGTTAATTCAGTGCGGGCACGGGAGCAAATTTGGGATAATTGTAGCACGGACACAGATATCGGAATTAGAATAGATATCGTGTTTTGCTATCTCAAATGGGCCACTGAAATGTCAAAATATTATTATGGGGAAAGGAGATAAATATATCATGCTTCGTTTTGGAATATAGAATGTTTGTAGTTCACTTAAAAGCTAAAATTCATTTTTAATTTGAAACTTGATAAAAGCAAAGTTGGCAATTCTGGATTCATTTCACTATGGTATGCAAATAAATTTTAGGCTTATGAAAATAGAGAAAGCATTAGTGTTTTTGGCCCATTTCTTTATACGGGCTTTTCAAGTAAGGCGCATTCTATGGGATATATTTCTGTGAGCACGGAATACAAGAATAAAACAATTCGTCCCAGGCTGTGGCGGGAAGTTGCTGAGGAAAATGGTAACAACAATAAAAAACGTGGTAAATACGTGTGTTCTTGCAGGATATGACCCTGAAAAATACGGTGATATAAAGAAAAAGTGGGAGTTGTTGAAGGCAGCCTATATCCGCTCCCAAAAACCGACTCCTAGCGGCTCCAGTTCCCTCAAAAAGACATACAAGCATTCAAGATTGTTGTCATTCCTAGATGACAAATATTCTCCCAGGACGTAAGGATAACTTTATATGTTTGTGCTATATTTAATTCACTGCCTTTAGATCTTTTTCCACACTTGACGAAGAAATGTCTAACTCATCGACAGAGGAAAAATTCAATAGACCGACAGGTGCGGAAATATTTACTTTCTTCTGCAAAGTACATGTATATGTAAACATATTTATAGGGAAACGAACACAGGATAGCGGATGGAAAAAAATGCGCTACAGAAAAGAGCTCTCAGCATTTTGGAAAATACAAAAAACCAAGCAGAACGAATTTTTGGCGATTATGTAGAGGCCGAACTTTCAAAACTTTCAGAGATCCAGAAAGCCGAAGCCCAAATGAAAATAACTCAAATATTATTTGAAATTAAGAGTAAAACTCAATAAAATAGCTTGTACATATATATTTTTATTAAATTATGTTTTTTTGCCAAGGAACCTCACCGCATTCCATAAAATAGTCAGAATATTTAATCCTACAATCATTAGCATTTACACTATAGTTGTAAATTTCCGGATTAAATTTTAAAAAATTTGTTGTCTCCTTTCTCCAGCTGCCGGGAGTAACACTTCCGTTCGCATTTTCTACATCAACCAAAGTAATTGCGTCTGCCTGTTTACTTCGCAACCAATTGTGAAGACATACGGATGCAGCAACTATTTTTTCAACGAGGCTAATATTTGCCTTTATTGGTTTTCCAAATATCCTCCATCTTGCTGATAGAATGCCAAAAGAATTTTCAATAATTCTACGGGCTCTACTTAGGCGATAATTGAATATTCTTTCTTTGGTGGACAAGTTCTTTTTGCTGAACGGCTTCATCATGTTGGTGCTTAAAGGAAACGCATCATCCCCGACCAGCACATAGGGCATATTTTTTTGATGTTCGCATATATCGCGATTACTAGGAAAACTGTAAAAAATGTTGGGAATATACTTCCTTATTGTTGGTTGTTCGTACTGATATACTTACGCAATTGTTTTTGCTGCAAACTTTTTTCCGAACACGCTATTTCGGAAAACACCACCTTCGCTTTGGCGCCCTGCAGCACCTATATCACACATTATAAATGAATATTTATAATCACATATTGCCATAAATACTATGGAGTGGGTCTTTTTATAATTAAAGAATGACGAACCACTGTTCGCAGGTGCCTGATGAAAATACAATTTCAGACTAAAATAGTTTTTTGTCACTTATTTTTCCTTACTTCCACAACAATATGCTTGCCGTCAATAGCTCCGCAACAATTCGGAAACTGCCATCTCTCCTCAAACCCATAAGCAACAGACTTTAAAAATTCCGATGTAATTTCAGGAAACACAAGGGGTTTAAGTACATTCCAAAGAGCAGTTGTTGTTTCACATATTATA
This sequence comes from Chrysopilus asiliformis, assembly GCA_964034945.1. Lineage (NCBI taxonomy): Eukaryota > Metazoa > Arthropoda > Insecta > Diptera > Rhagionidae > Chrysopilus > Chrysopilus asiliformis. The sequence continues at coordinate 57,725,513 of OZ035960.1, forward strand.
GAATGCAACGATGATTTTGAACATAGATAATTATATCCTATGCTAGTCTGGGAGTCTCCTGAAGACTAAAATCTGAAAGTGAACTTAATGTTAGCATCTTTCGAAATAATAATGTATTTGATACCTTATTGTAAGAGCCAATTTTTCTTTCGCAGAAATCGCCTTCCTAATCAAATCCTGCTTTTGGATGTGGGGTCCAACTAGATGTAATAATTCTTCGAATAGTTCTGGAGACATTCGCATATAATTTTTAAACATTATGGGATCCTCTCCTGCTAGACGTTTTATTAAACGTGTATATTGCCCTGATTCTTCTCTGCCCATATAAATTGGTCTCAACCACAGCTTCCGCCTTCTAGTTTCAGTGTTATCATCATCAGAATCAAATAAGATATCCAAGAAAATACTTATTTCTAGCGCATTCATTTTACCGCTCGGTCGAAATGCCGATCGAATGAAAGGGGTGAACAACATAAATATCCGTTGGCAAACAAGGAGCGATTATGTAATCACGAGGTCGCTCTGGCCTAGATTTAATAGATATAGAACTGACATCCTTCTTAGATTCAGCAGGACCTCCGTAAGGCTACTCACAGGCTTAATCACGGGGCACTGCCCCCTTGGCGCTATGCCCAAAAGGTGGGGGCCCCAGCGGCGGCTCTAGGGCGGTGCGAACGGTGCGACCGCACCGGGCGCCGTCATGGGGGGGCGCCGAAATCAACCGAAACGCGACCGCCGCCATAACATCAAAATAATCCCTGAAAAGTTCATATTGCAAAAAGCCTGTGCTGATTTGCAAATCAAGTTAACCGATGAGAATAAATGTGACGTGTCTGGTTGTGAATTAGTTGAGGAACTTATGAGTCTGAACCCATTATTAAAGGATCTTCAATCAGCACACCCGTTAAAAGTTCTTCGACTTATTAAACAAAATGATTGGCAGGTTATTTTTCCGAATGTGTGGACAGCGCTACGTATCTTGTTGACTGTACCTGTAACTGTCGCTAAAGGAGAACGAAGTTTCAGTAAATTAAAACTTATAAAAACTTACCTACGTATGTGTCAGGAAAGACTGTCAGATCTTGGAATTTTATCCATGGAAAATGCTATTGCCCAGGAGTTAAATTATTCCGACTTAATAAAAAAATTTGCAAGCGCAAACGCTAGAAAGGTAGTCATCTAAGTTTTTTTTATCAAATTGGTTGTCCTTTTATTTTTACTTTCTTCTACGGAGTATAATAAAGTATTGTATTCATGAAAAATTTCGACCTCTTAATTTTGCCTAAAAAACATTTCCCGATCACTCCTGAGTGGATTGGAGTCATATTTAAAAAATGTCTTTCTGTCTGTCAGTCTGTGTACAATATTTCTCAAAAACTAATAGAGCTAGCGCCATGAAATTTTATAGGCATGTTGGGTCCTGAAATGGGACGATCCTATCAACTTTTGGTGGAAATCCGTTAACCGGAAGTATCCAAAATGGCAGTTTTTCAAAAATCGCAATTTCGTTTTTCTCGATTTACTCCCAAACTACGCGTTTTTTAGTGGCCTTAAGTATGAAAAAACTTGGAGAAAATAAAATTTCCCAAACTTTTGTCTTTAGCTATAACTCGATATCTCAACCTGTTATCGAGATAAACCGTTATTTCCAAAATAACAGTTTTTTGCGATTATCTCGAAAACTAACGGGGTTTTGCTGACTGAATATCTGAAGTGAATTAATGAGAATGGCATTCTGCACAATTTTGTCTTTTACCGTTATCCGTTATATTTTACCGTTATTGAGATATTTTCATTAATATGTAAAAAATCATATTTTTGCGAATAATTTGCAAACTAACGGTTTTTCGACAAATCAGTTAAAAGAATAATTAAAGATGTTAACATTTTCTAAATTTTTGCCATTTACCGTAAATTGATATCTTTTACAGTTCTCAAGTTATCTCAAATTTTGTACGTTTTTGATATTTTTGAATAAACCAAGAATTTATTGGGAGGTCGTCTTAGGTTAACAACGCGACAGGGCTCTAGCGTAAATTACGCAGGGTCGTAGATTTTGTAGAAGAAAGTTTTGTGTTGACCACAACTGATATTTTTTTAAATTTTCATTAGTGATTACTGTCTGCAGCAAAAAGTTTAAATAAAAGTTGTTGAACAAAATATTAATTGTATTATTTCTCATCTGTAAAAGTTGTCGTCTCATATATACCATAGATACAGGGTGGGCCAGAATAGACGCGGGGGTTTGAATTCTTTATAAATTTTTTTATTTTAGCGAAACCTATATTTTTTTTCAAATACATGTAGTTGATTGATGGGGAATATTTTTGGTTTAAACATGGAAAATTATATCCCGCAAGTGGTGGCCATTTTCTGCTTCGCAAATCCGTGCTCTTTCCAAGACATTTTCCATAACCTTTCGTGTTATGGCCTCGATTTCACTGCGAATGTTGGTTTTCAATTGGCTCATGGTTGTTGGCTTGTTGACTTGTTTTCTTTCAAATATCCCCAAAGGAAACAATCTGGAGTCGTTAGATCAGATGAACGCGGAGGCCAATTGAAATCGCTTCTTTTCGAAATAATGCGTCCGCCAAACATGTCCCGTAAAAGAGCCATTGAGCCCACCGCCCACCGGTTCGTTGTTCTATTGTGTATAGGTCCATTTTAAATTGCCCAAGTCTTCTTAACAAAATGCTGAAACAAAATAAAAAAAATAAAAATAAAAAAAAAGTTATAAAGACTTCAAACCCCTGCGTCTATTCTGGCCTACCCTGTATTTGGTCGTCTGATACTGTTTATAGATGTGAAAAATTACATTCAATTTTGTCTCAATGTAAATTCTGTGCAGCAAAATGACGGGTAAGCAACTGCATAGAAGGAACACTAAAGTTTTGTATTTGGAGGGGCGCCACTTTGAGATCTCGCACCACCTAAAAATTTGGCTAGGACCGCCACTGGGTGGGGCGCGGCCGCAAATGATTTTTGCCGCAGTTGTGGTGACGAGGAGGAGCCGGAGACCGTGAAACACTTACTCTGTGAGTGTCCAGCCCTACAAGATCGCCGATATGGGACGCTTGGGGCCAGATTTTATAGTAGCCTGACGGAGCTTGGCAACCACCCACTCGAGGATATGCTGAGCTTCGTCAACAAGTCGGGCTGGTTCAAATAGGATCAGCTAGTTTGATGAAAGGTCTTATGAGTACCGAAGACAACACAATGGGCCTGTAGGCCTCCGAGTGTAGCGCTGTGCTCACGTCTGGGCGCGCGAGTTACATCCGGTAATTCACCCAACTTAAAGACAAAACATTCACCGTCAGCTAAAAATGATTGGGAAGAGATTATCGAAGAATTTAATGTAAAATTATAAGAAAAACACGTAGGAGTTTTTCTCATAATTCAATACTCGATAAGATTAATAAATGCATGAATTGCACTTATACAAAGTATAAGTGAGATAAAGAAACGAATGCATTTTGTAGATATTAAGAATTGAATTCAGTGCAGTTGATTCGGGATCCCTCTAAAGAGTGGACGCATTTAACCGAACAATAATATCTTAAGATATTCGCCAAAGTAATAATAAAGAAATTTTAAATAAAAAGTGATTTTTTTTATTCTGAAGAATAACAAAAAAGTTAATTGGCGCAGTTGGTAGGATTTCCCTCCAAAGAAAGGAAATCCAGTGATCGAATAACGTAACTAAATATTAAAAGAAAAAGTTATAAAACAAAAGGAAATCCAGTGATCGAATAACGTAACTAAATATTAAAAGAAAAAAGTTATAAAACAAAAGTGAATCCAGTGATCGAATAACGTAACTAAATATTAAAAGAAAAAGTTATAAAACAAAAGTGAATCCAGTGATCGAATAACGTAACTAAATATTAAAAGACAAAGTTATAGTATAAAAGTGAGTTCAGTGAAATTCTAAATAACAAGTAATTAATCAAAATGGCAAATCCAGAACAACAAATTGAGGTCCTGAGACAGGCCCTTCAACAACAGCAAGAGCAGATGAATCAGTTACGGCAATTACTTGCTGTGCATCAACAAGTACCACAACCGAATTTATTTCAATTAACACCGGAACAAGTGCTGAGTCATTACCGAAGATTAAAACCGTTCAACGGCACCGAGGAATTTACATTAACCGAATTCATCAAATCCATAGAAGGCGCAGCAGCACTATGCATCAACAATCAGGAACTTCTAAACTACGCAATGCAGATTGTCATCAACGAAAAAATACAAGGCGAACCGAAACGATGTATCCAGCGACTAGGAGAAAACGCAACATGGGAAATCATCAAAAGTGAACTCAAGTTACACTTTAGGCCGAGGAAAGATTATGCAGAGTTAATTAATGAATGTAGAGGTATTAAGGTATGTAGTTTAAGAGATTTATTTGATATATTAAAATCTGTAAATTACCAATTAAATGAGCTATATGAATTTGATGATACAAGACCAATTAATTATTCTCCTGTTAACAACGATAAGTATCTCGTTGGTATTCTGTTAGAAAAAATGGATAATTTAGTTAGAGGACATGTTCCAATTGACGCAACACTAATAGAAATTTATAATAGATTTTCTCAATTAAAATTGTTAGATGACGAAAGAGCCATAGACCACCGTCACAAAAAAGGGTTTAAAACTCCACACAATTCGTCACATCGATTTGAACAGAAAAATGTACAGAATAATAATAAAAGACAAGATAACAATTTAGGACCTTTCAGACAGAATAACACATATACGAGTGACAGACAAAACAATTATAATAATAACATGAACAACGGTCATATTCGTAATAATAATAATCCCAATAATTCTGGACATTTCAGACAACAGAATAACAATTACAATAATAATATGAACAACGGTCATACTCGTAATAATAATTCTGGCCAGTTCAGACGCCCTAATTGCAATAACAATTACTCCAGACAATTCAATTCAAACAATAGACCGATGAATGTCCCGGAACCGATGGAAATAGGAAATATTGAACAAGGCCAAAATTTTTCAAACGAGCCTCGACCTATACACTACCAATAGCAGTATTAACAATCAATGATCACAAAATAAGATGTTTAGTAGATACAGGCGCTAGCATCAGTATTATGAAGCCAAATATTTTAATCGGTCATCCTCAAGAAAAGTTAAATCAACCCATATACTACTCCACGATTAATGGTAAAAATGAAATAAAGTATGAAATTATTACCCCAATACCGAAAGAATTCAAAATGTCAGGCACAATATCTTGGAAAGTAATAGATTTAACTGGTCGCGATTACGACGCAATTATAGGACAAAATCTTTTAACTCCGCTAAAAGTTAAAATCGACTTAGAAGAAAAATATATGCAAGTAAGAGATAACAAAATTATGTTTGAAAATAATAATTATCCATTCGATTTAAATAAAATATGCACGTTAGAAACCGTTGAAAATAAAATAATTAATAAACTAAGTCTCAGTCATTTAAATAACGAAGAAAAGAAAATGTTAACTGGCCTATTAAAATCATATAATGATTTATTCTTTCATGATGGTGACATTCTTACGTCCACTCATGAGATAAGACATGAAATAATTACCACTACTAGTAACCCAATATATTCAAAAATTTATAGGTATCCTCAGGCCCACGAAAATGAGATAAGTAGGCAAATAAATGAAATGTTAGACACAGGAATTATAAAAGAAAGCAACTCCCCATATAACAGTCCCTTGTGGGTAGTCCCCAAGAAACTGGACAATTCTAAAAAGCAAAAATGGCGAATTGTTATAGATTATCGTAAATTAAACGAAGTCACTGTAAATGATAAATTTCCAATACCAAATATAGATGGTATACTCGACAAATTAGGGAAAGCTCAATATTTCACAACTTTAGATTTAGCAAAAGGGTTTCACCAAATCCTAGTAAATGACGAAGACAGAAAGAAAACAGCCTTTTCAACACCCTACGGTCATTATGAATATATCAGAATGCCGTTTGGTTTAAAAAATGCTCCAGCGACATTTCAGAGACTAATGAATTCCGTCCTTCGAGAATTTATTAACAAAATATGCGTCGTCTATTTAGACGATATCTTAATCTTTAGTACGTCCTTAGATGAACATATCGTTAACATAAAGAAAATATTCAATAAGCTAAGAGAATCTGGCTTAAAAATACAGATAGATAAGTGTAATTTTTTATCTAAAGAAACACAGTATTTGGGACACATTCTAACTCCCAAAGGCGTGAAACCTAATCCAGGAAAAGTAGAAATAATTCAAAATTTAAAATTACCAACAACTCAAAAACAAATAAAGTCATTCCTAGGTATAACCGGCTATTACCGTAAGTTCATAAAGGATTACGCTAAGGTAGCACACCCCATAACCAAATATTTAAAAAAGAATATGAAAGTTAACTTTAACGACCCAAATTACATCTCAGCATTCGAAAAATTGAAAGAACTAATAACTAATTACCCGGTTCTGAAATACCCTGATTATAATAAGAAGTTTAAGTTAGTAACAGACGCAAGTAACTTCGCTATAGGTGCTGTCCTAACACAAGATGGACATCCAATATACTATGCATCAAGAACCCTTAATGACCACGAAAGGAATTACTCTACAATCGAGAAAGAGCTATTAGCCATCGTGTGGAGTACAAAATATTTTAGACCCTTCCTATACGGTAGAGAATTTGATTTACAAACTGACCATCAACCCATAAAGTGGTTGCACGCGAAATATTCTGGTAAAAATATTAACCCACGCCTTCAAAGGTGGTTAATTCAACTAGGGGAATACAATATAAATATAGATTATATTAAAGGAAAAGACAACAAAGTTGCTGATTTCCTAAGTAGAATAAATAAAGATACGTATGAAATAAACAACATACGGTCAACGCAACAAAGAAAAGAAATTAGTACCGAAAATTTGGGCACTAATTGCAACATATTAGACATTGAAAATTTGAGTGTCGATCTAAACAATATGTTTGTAAACAATCTTGAAAGCTCAAGTAGCGATGATTCAGATCATGAATCAATTGAAGTACAAACAACTCATTCTCAAGAAGAGAACTTGTACGATCATATTCCCATTTTGGAAACTATAGTAAATAGATTTAAAACTCAAATAATACTGTTAGAAAACAAAGATAAAGAATATGAAAGAATTTTCAATAACCGTAGAATTTATATAGAACAAAAAGATCTAGATGAGAATTTTGCCTCTGATATTTTAATAAGGTATATTACTAAAGGTAAAATAGGAATATATTCTGAATTAAACGATCACGAATATAATAAATTACAAATGAAAATAATTGAGATCTTTCCGTCTAGTAGAAATATCAAATTTGTCAAATGTAGTTATTTTGCAACAGACATATTAGAGGAAGAAAATGTTGTTAGACAAATATCTAGATACCATACGAATGAAGTAGGTCATACTGGAATAGACTCAACTTATGGAGGTCTAAAGAAAATTATATATCATCCCAATTTAAAAACAACAGTCCAAGTGTGTATAAATAACTGGAGCAAAATATGACAGAAATCCAATTAAACCGCAATTTAAATTCACCGAAACCCCCAAAAAGATCAATGAAATAATTCATGTCGATGTTTATAAAGGGTGGTTAAATTTTAAGGGCCGATGTTGAATGTGAACCACACCTAAACGTCAAGTTTTTTTCTGCATTTCGTTTGACATTTCTCAATTTCAGACTAACTCAATTTGAACCATGGAAAGATACACAATCGAGCAACGCGTTAAAGTTATTCAGGCTTATTATGAAAATTTTCGAAGAAAATCATCTTCAGTGATGAGGCACATTTTCACCTCAGTGGATTCGTCAATAAGCAGAACAGCCGCATTTGGGCGAATGATAATCCAAGAGTGATTGTCGAAAAACCAATGCACCCACAAAGAGTGACTGTTTGGTGCGGTTTATGGGCTGGCGGCATCATCGGGCCGTATTTTTTCCAAAATGAGGCCGGTCAGGCAGTTACTGTGAATGGTGTTCGCTATCGTGAGATGATAACGAACTTGTTATGGCCCGAATTGGAAGATATGGATGTGGACGATATGTGGTTTCAACAGGACGGTGCCACTTGCCACACAGCTACCGAAACAATCGCTCTTTTGCGAGACAAATTTAATGGCCGTGTTATCTCACGTGGTGGCGATGTCAATTGGCCGCCAAGATCATGTGATTTGACACCGTTGGACTTCTTTCTTTGGGGTTATTTGAAAGAAAAGGTGTACGTCGATAAGTCAGCAGCAATTCAAGAGCTAAAGGATGAGATAATTCGGCACATTAACGGCATAGAACCTCAATTATGCCTCAGCGTCATCGAAAATTTGGACCATCGGATGGAGGTGTGCCGCCGAGGTCGCGGCGGCCATTCGATTGTGTATCTTTCCATGGTTCAAATTGAGTTAGTCTGAAATTGAGAAATGTCAAATGAAATGCAGAAAAAAACTTGACGTTTAGGTGTGGTTCACATTCAACATCGGCCCTTAAAATTTAACCACCCTTTACAAACAGTAAACATTCGTTCATCAATTTTATAGACAAATTCTCAAAACACGCAATCAGCTTCTATCTTGAAGATAGAAACAGCTTGACTTTGGTGGAGAAATTAAGACAGTTCATATCAATAAAAGGGAAAATGGAAAAACTAGTTTTTGATAACGAATTTAATTGTAACAATATAAAGCAATTCTGTTCTGAAGAAAGCATAAATTACCATATAACTAAACCAAACAGTCACACAGGGAACGCAGATATAGAACGACTGAATAATACCATTTCTGAAAAAATTAGAGTTCTAAATTTAGTTCAAAAATTCCCAATTCGTATTCAAATGTTGAGAGCAATTGAATTTTACAATAAATCATATCATTCAACGATTAAGGCTACTCCATTAGAAGTACAAGAAGGAAAAATTGATAATCATAACATTATAGAGAGATTAGATGAGAGTAAAAGAAAAATGCTTTCAAAACGAAATACAAATCGCGAAAATTATATAGAAACTAGAGAAACGGGTTTTATAAAAAATTACAAAAGTCTACGTCACAAAGAAGAACCTAAATTTAGAAAACAACCTCTCGAAAACGTACATATTTCTAATGTTAAACGACCTTTGAAATTTACAGACCAAACTTCTAACAATGTTGACGCTCATGACAATATTACTGACGATGATAACACCCACTCATCAGATGATGACGATTCAGAAAGTTAATTCAGATATAGGATATGTAGAGATAAGTGTAGGTGAAGTTGATATAGTAAATAAATTTGATATAATTATACATGTTATAAACCCCGATGAAATATTAAAAATAATAAATGACTTAGAATCTTCATTCAAATTGTTAAATTTAATAAATCAGCAAAACTTCGTTTGGACAGAAATAGATAATATCAAAAATAAGATAAGAACAATAGTACCACATAGAAGTAAGAGAGGCCTTATTAACTTTGGCGGTAAGATAATGAATTGGCTATACGGTACTATGGATAATGATGATAGAGAAAATATAGAAAAACACTTTTCAGTAATTGATGGAAATAATCACGAAATTATCAAAGACGTTAATCAACAGATTCGAATTAATACTAATTTTAATAAAACTTTTATTCAATTAAAAAACATAATAATGTCAGATCGAATTAAAATACAAGAAAAGCTTAAAAATTTAAATGAAACAAACCGACGAATATTAACAGAAGGAATTTTTCTTGAGCAATTGTTTAAATTAAATATTATTAAAAGTAGAGTGGAACATATTCAAAATAACATAGCTTCAGCTAGAATATGTATTTTACACCCTGATGCTTTAACCAAAGAAGAAATTATCGAATACGACATTGATTTTAAAAAACTATTAAATATCAGATTAGCTGTAGCCAAATTTAGAGATAATGAAATCGTATTTGCAATTAAAATACCATCGATGACTATAAAGGCGAATAAAAGGCTAATAATACCCGTCCCAAATTCATATAGTAAACAAGTTGATTCTGATTTAGAATATGTAATAAAAATTAAAAACAAAACCTATTGTTATGAAGATAATAAAACCTTAAATGAGTTAAAATTAAGTAAAAATTGTATAGTTCAGAAGAATTGTAAACTAATAATAAAAAAGGAAGAAGAACATATAAATCTAGATGATAATATGTTGATTTTAAACAATATGAGAAATAAAACATTAAAATCCAATTGTGATTCAAGAAGAATTAAACTTGATGGCAATTATATTATTAACTTTAATAATTGTACTTTATATATTAACAATGAAATATATAGTAATACGATTTATGAATTTAAGGAAAAATTTGTAATCAATCCAATTGAAAGTTTTAATATAAGCAATAATCAATTAACATTCGAAGAAATTGCACTGAACTTAGAGAAAAATATTCAGGAAATTCGGGAATTAAAATATCACAAAAAAATCAATTACGGCTTGGGAAGCTTTACAATGCTAATAATAATTCTAATTATTGTGTTATTAGTATATTTTTATCTGAAGCATAAGAAACCCGAAATAAAAATTATAAACAAGATTCAGGAGAATCCAGATACTAAGGTGGGAGGAGTTACATCCGGTAATTCACCCAACTTAAAGACAAAACATTCACCGTCAGCTAAAAATGATTGGGAAGAGATTATCGAAGAATTTAATGTAAAATTATAAGAAAAACACGTAGGAGTTTTTCTCATAATTCAATACTCGATAAGATTAATAAATGCATGAATTGCACTTATACAAAGTATAAGTGAGATAAAGAAACGAATGCATTTTGTAGATATTAAGAATTGAATGCAGTGCAGTTGATTCGGGATCCCTCTAAAGAGTGGACGCATTTAACCGAACAATAATATCTTAAGATATTCGCCAAAGTAATAATAAAGAAATTTTAAATAAAAAGTGATTTTTTTTATTCTGAAGAATAACAAAAAAGTTAATTCGCGCGGTCTTCTTAACCTAACCTATAGTGATTGTTGTTTATTGCAGAAACCAGTCAAGTGCAAACTTTTTATTATTTTTTTACATTTGTCTATATCGATAAAATTTTTTTTTCTGTTTATCAAACAGTTACACAAATGGATAACTTTCATAGGAAAAAAAATCAATTTTCTAAAAAAAATTTTTAAGTAGGAAGTTTTCTTTGATTTACTCAAAATCAAGAATTTGTCGTTTGACTGGTTTTTGAAATAAACGATTCAATTGGCACTTACACATTTATGTCCACAAAATATTGCACTTTTGCATACACCGATTCTACACTGTATAACGCCGAAAATGTTTATATGTGAGTGTCAGCGATGCCAGCGAAGTCGTTCGCGTAGTTGAGGTCTGAACTACGCGAGCGAGCTTAGTCCGTGTCGCCCATGACTAGGCGACGTAGTTTCATAGTTTCGCTGAAGTGTGCGGTCACCAATGTATATGCTAAGAATTTTACTTTCAGCGAGAAACTTAGCTTACATAGTTGAGCTCGCTTAGTTCAAGTGTGCGACGGGGGTTACTCTCGCCGAAAAGAAGAATTTGAAAATCCAAAAAGAAAGAAATTTACCTTACAGAATGTGCTCGAAGATTTGACATCTTTAAATATTTTAGTAATGTCTTGTACACTGCAAGGACTACTGTTGGGGCGCTCGAAAACAAAATTAAGAGTCTTTTGCGCTGGACATAAATCTGCAAAGGACAACGAGTCAAGAACGAGCGTAGCGCCAGTGGTTTATCCATTCTGTGACCAAATGGAAGAAATATTTTGTGAGCGCCCAATATCTGGTTGTTCCTACACCATCAACACTTCTTCCGCAGTCCCACTGTCCACAAATAGACAGAAAACACGGAGAATAACAGTCAATCATTTTCCACAATCTTTTTTTTTTTTGAGTCTATTTCCTACTCAAAAGCTGGTTCTTCCAAGCGAAAGAAAAGAAACTCTGAGAAACTAAAAGAAAAAACAAGAACTAAAATATCAATGCATAAAAAATAAAAAAGAGTTATTCGAAGAAAAAAAGAAACTTCTTTTCTTAAATGAAGAAAAGAAAAAGCGACATCGGGATTTGATGGAGTTTTTGAGAAACTAGTTTTATGTTAACCTTGTAAAATACTAAAAAAAACTAAAGGTTAACTAACTGCCTAACTAAACTAGTTAAAAATATAAACATTTCTTAGTGTCCCTGCTTAAGGAATTTTTTGTTCATGCCAATTCAATATATGATAAATTGATGGGCCTTAAGATGAAGTAATCTCATATTAAAACGACTAAATTTAAATTAATATTTTTTAAATTCTATATTATATTTCCATTTATAAGCTCTTGCAATAACTGATGTCGACGATTTAAACTACTGTTCCGTTCCTCGTTGGCCCCTACCGAATTATTTGCAGTGTCTACTTCAGGAATAAGATAATTAAAGGACTCAACAACCTCGATAAAGTTTTTAATCTTTGCATGAAATTCCACTTGAGATTCCTCAGATGAACTGTGACTACTCGAAGAATTTAATAAATCGTCCCCCTCAGAGTCAGTGCCTTAAAAATCCATAAGATCCTAATAATAAAAAAAAATACAATACTCTAACGAAAATGAGTTGAGAAAAGCTTATTTACCTGTGCATTACTTTTAGTCAGTACAAAATAAAACCAAAATAATCAAAGCCTGTTTTTTTTTTAATTTATGTAACTCGAATGACAATTTCGATAAACGTAACGTAAAACGAAACCAATCATCTTCGCACTTTTTAACAGAAGTTTCGAATTTAAATGAATTATTTTCCCTATATATGTCATCATTTGAAAAATGCAATATAGTGAAATGGAAAAGAAAACTTTAGTATTTTAGTTATTTTCAAAAATAATACCGTTTTACTACCACCCAAGTCCTCGGATGAATGTCAAGAAGGACTCATCTCAGGAAACTGTGAGGATTTTCTCCACCAAACTTTTCTTAAAGGATAGGGTAGGAGCGGGCGTGTTGAATTACTTTTTAGAATTTAGGTTGTAGCGCGCACATAAAGTCACATATCGCTCCAATGGTTAAGCCATTCGATAGAGGGATTCCTTGACTACATTTCATACAAGAAATTTTTTTTAAATGTTTTATTAACTGCCCTCCAGTTCAATTTAAAGGGTGATTCAACACAGGCCCGGCTCAACCTAATATGCAGACCATGCAAGGCATGGGGGCGCGCCGATCTAAAGGGCGCCTTTCCTCTTTCGATTTAAATAATTATATATTTTTCATTTTTTATATTTGTGTAAACAAAAATTTTTCAAAAAAAATTTCTGTGTTTAATTTATTAAAAAAAATATTTGAAAACTCTAAATACAAATTCAAATATTTTTTGTGATCTATATTTTATTCGAATTTGCTAGAAAATATATTCGTGAACGTAACTGTTGCTTTACGAATATTTTTGAGTCTTCCAGTTTCAGTTGCAAGTGGTGAGAGATCATTTTCGAAATTAAAAATTATCGCAGGAGCGATTAGTTATCGATGATAGCAATTGAAAGAGATATTTGTGAAAAAATCGACACTAATGAAATAATTGAAGAATCCGCAAATTTAAAAGCAAGAAAAATAAAATTTTAGAAACTTAAATAAATAAAATTGTTAACTTTTTTTATACTTTATGTTGAACTATTATAATTCGTTGAACTTGTAATTATTTTATTTGTATGAATTATTTTACATAAAACATTTTGTGCCTTTAAATTTATTTACTTATCTGCCATATGTAGGGTAGGAGCGGGCGTGTTGAATTACTTTTTAGAATTTAGGTTGTAGCGCGCACATAAAATCACATATCGCTCCAATGGTTAAGCCATTCGATAGAGAGATTCCTTGACTACATTTCATAGAAGAAATTTTTTTTTAAATGTTTTATTAACTGCCCTCCAGCTCAATTTAAAGGGTGATTCAACATGCCCGCCGATTTGCAAGTGGTGCGGGTAAGTTGAATAATTGTAAGTTTTCATACTTAAGAATGAAAAAACGTTATTTGTTTAAAAAAAAGAATGAAATAAAGTATTTTATTAAGCAAAAAAATTTTAATATACATTATATAATGTAAATATGAAAAAAAAAATGAAATTTACAATTTAGTTAATCGCTTATTTGGTTTTTTTAGTTGACCAATTTTTGATTGTTTTCCTGCTGCGTTTTTATAAAAAATGTAAAAAATCATCAAGAAACAAACAAAAAGTGATAAAAGAACAAAGGAAATGTGAAACCAACGTCAAAAAACCAAAAAATACGTAAGAAAAAAATGATTCAACTTGCCCGCCAAGCCGTTATTCAACTTACCCGCAATTCACTTTTTTGATATTTTCTCTTAGAAAAATCACAAAAACAATAAATTTGAATGTCCCACGAGGTTTTTTTTTATTCTAGAGGTGTTGCACAACACTTTTAATACAAAAAATTTCCAGATTGACAAAAATTTGTATGAGAAATGGGTAAATCACTGTATAGTCTAATATTTACTTTTAGAGCCAAAAACACACATATTCCTGTCACTTACGATATAAATAAGGTATCGCTGTCAAAATTTTATGGCAAGTAGAGGACATTAATACTACCAATATACTAAAATTTCTGAGTAGTTTTTTTAAATTTTGCAATAATTCAACATGCCCGGTAATTCAACATGCCCGCTCCTACCCTACTATTTTTCTTTGCCATAATTAACATAGCGGTCGATAATTTTAGAAAAAAACTCAAATAAGTCAAATGGTTTGACAGAAATTAAATTTTTTGGATTTCTTGGAAAAACTAATTATCGGAGATGAATCCATTTCGAAATTTACATTTTAAATATACTTTTTATGCAGATATTTATTTAAACGTGTAAAATTTAATGTAATTCTCACATTTGTGAATTATAAAATCGATGCATCTATGCGTTTAAAGCAATTATCCGTGTTGCATTTATCCGTGTTGAATTTATCCGTATATATATGTACTAGCTTGCATACCCGTCGTTGCCGGGTTAAAGTTTTGGAATACCAAAAAAACCTTATCCTAGCAGGACTTTTCGTTTCGAATTAGTCTAACACCAAATTCGTGATCAGCGATTCCGAAAACACTACTATTATTTCCCACACAGTTGAAAATTTGGGTATAAATTTTATAAATAAATTTATCTGTATAAATCCATAAGCGAATCTATAAATTTTATAAATGACGTGGATTCAATTTATTAATTTTATAAATCCCCTAAGTATCAAAAGCTAATAACTTATTATACCCTATTTTTTTCTTAAAAAGTATGGAATTTTTAGTAGCGGGGAATTTATATTTGTATCGTGTTGTAATCATTAGTTTTTGCATTTGTATTTGCATTTGCCTTATAGAATATTTGTGTTTCTTCTTGATAGTTTTCATGCGTAATATAAAGTAAGTATATATGAAATTTCTTTCGAAACGCGAATTATATCGCAGCAAAAGAAAAAAATTCCTAACCTTGTAATTTTATAAATTGATATATAAATTTCATGTCAAATTGTCATTAAATTTTTGAACCAAATCAAAATTGGCTGTGTTTATAAAACTCAGCATTAAATTCATACTTTTTATTTATCAATGCTTTTAATACTTCATAATTTATTAATTCTATATTAGTTTTGCTATAGAATGACTTTATCTAGAAAAATTTATTAAAAAAGTATAAACTTCACACCCAAATTTTCAACCGCGCGGGGAAAACGGTGAAAAGGATATTTGCGTTCTCGTTGCAGAACTCTTCGTGAGGATTTTTGAAATTGTAACAGCGGATTCGTGATCACCAACCTCTAAAAAAGTGTCCCTTTTTAGCCTCCTAATGAGCAGGATTCATGGCGAAAATCAAGGTTCTTAATCACGCAAATCTTCTTTAACCTCCGTTTACGCCCTTACAGGTAAAATTTCGAAAAAAAACCCGCCTTAGTGAACGTCTACGTGATGAATGGGACATAGTGTAAAATTTTCAAGTTTCTAGCTTCAGGTGTTTGGTCTGGGCGTTGATGAGTCAGTCAGTCAATCATTCAGGTCAAACGATTTTATATATGTAAAAACTGTTTCAATAAGGACGCCCGAAGTTTGTTAGGTTATAGCGGCCATGTTGTTAAAGCATCATCAGTAAAATTTGTTGTGAATTGTTCAGTAGTGTATGGCAAATCACCGTGGAAGGCCATAGCGTTGAACAACGTGTGCAAATCATAAAATTTTATTTTCTACGAAATTTTCCAGTACCAAATGCATCCCGAGAAAGTCACTGTTTGGTGCGGATTTTGGTCTGGAGGAATCATCGGTCCGTACTTCTTCCAAAACGAAAGTGGCATTGCCATAACAGTCAACGGCGAGCGATATAGATCGATGATAAGTAACTTCTTGTGATTAAACGGGATGATATGAATACCGACAACATGTGGTTTCAACAGGATGGCGCTACATGCCACATAGCGCATGCCACGATGGACATTCTGCACGACCGATTTGAGGGCATGGTTATCTCGCGCGGCGGCGACGTGAACTGGCCACCGAGATCGTGGGATTTAACACCTTTAGACTTATTCCTTTGGGGCTATCTTAAATCGCAGGTCTATGCGAATAAACCGCTAACAATTGATGTCCTTAAAGCTAAAATAACGAATGGCATCCAGCAAATTCAGCCAGAGTTATGCAACAAAGTCATCGAAAATTAGACTTCCCGAATACGTATCACGAAGCAAAGCCGCGGCGAACATTTGAACTACGTTATATTCCATACTTAATGTCATAAAATATTCTACGTGTGCAATTATACATGTTTTGCATTTAAGCGTACTCCACTGTGCAGCTTTTTGGCTTCACCTGGGTTTCGCTGCAGTCAGCCATGTTCTCCTTTTAAATTCTTCGTACAGCATATTTTTAATGAAGTTCTTGAGAATTGATGTTAAGGGATTTTTGCTCTATTAAATATCGGGAAAATTTTGTTTTCATTATCCTACACACAATACATCAATATAGACCTTAATGAAATCAAATAAAAAATATTTGAATTTTTTATTAAAATGAGATTTATATAACCTTCATAATATTAAACCTCATTTAATTTTTCCACACCTTTTTAAAAAAATCGAAAAACGATACTCGTTTATGAATTTAATGTCCCAAAACTAAATTTTCATGAAGCCACAAAGAACCATGCAGGATTTGGCGTTTTTTATGCCCCCGGGCTAACTTTTGAACCAGTTGGGGTTTCACTTTCGTATTACCCCCATTGGAAAGGTAATTTGCTCTAGTTTCATGGACATAAGCTGTTTTTTGACGGGGAACTGCAGGGGGGTGGTCAGCTGCCATCTTAGGCGCACTGCTTTTTTCATGCATTTTTCGACGATTTTTATGCCCCCGGGCTAACTTTTGAACCAGTTGGGGTTTCACTTTCGTATTACCCCCATTGGAAAGGTAATTTGCTCTAGTTTCATGGACATAAGCTGTTTTTTGACGGGGAACTGCAGGGGGGTGGTCAGCTGCCATCTTAGGCGCACTGCTTTTTTCATGCATTTTTCGACGATTTTTATGCCCCCGGGTGAAACCCCAACTGGTTCAAAAGTTAGCCCGGGGGCATAAAAATCGTCGAAAAATGCATGAAAAAAGCAGTGCGCCTAAGATGGCAGCTGACCACCCCCCTGCAGTTCCCCGCCAAAAAAGAGATTATGTCCATGAAACTAGAGCAAATTACCTTTCCAATGGGGGTAATACGAAAGTGAAACCCCAACTGGTTCAAAAGTTAGCCCGGGGGCATAAAAATCGTCGAAAAATGCATGAAAAAAGCAGTGCGCCTAAGATGGCAGCTGACCACCCCCCTGCAGTTCCCCGCCAAAAAAGAGATTATGTCCATGAAACTAGAGCAAATTACCTTTCCAATGGGGGTAATAAGAAAGTGAAACCCCAACTGGTTCAAAAGTTAGCCCGGGGGCATAAAAATCGTCGAAAAATGCATGAAAAAAGCAGTGCGCCTAAGATGGCAGCTGACCACCCCCCTGCAGTTCCCCGCCAAAAAACAGCTTATGTCCATGAAACTAGAGCAAATTACCTTTCCAATGGGGGTAATACGAAAGTGAAACCCCAACTGGTTCAAAAGTTAGCCCGGGGGCATAAAAATCGTCGAAAAATGCATGAAAAAAGCAGTGCGCCTAAGATGGCAGCTGACCACCCCCCTGCAGTTCCCCGCCCAAAAAGAGATTATGTCCATGAAACTAGAGCAAATTACCTTTCCAATGGGGGTAATACGAAAGTGAAACCCCAACTGGTTCAAAAGTTAGCCCGGGGGCATAAAAATCGTCGAAAAATGCATGAAAAAAGCAGTGCGCCTAAGATGGCAGCTGACCACCCCCCTGCAGTTCCCCGCCAAAAAACAGCTTATGTCCATGAAACTAGAGCAAATTACCTTTCCAATGGGGGTAATACGAAAGTGAAACCCCAACTGGTTCAAAAGTTAGCCCGGGGGCATAAAAATCGTCGAAAAATGCATGAAAAAAGCAGTGCGCCTAAGATGGCAGCTGACCACCCCCCTGCAGTTCCCCGCCAAAAAAGAGATTATGTCCATGAAACTAGAGCAAATTACCTTTCCAATGGGGGTAATAAGAAAGTGAAACCCCAACTGGTTCAAAAGTTAGCCCGGGGGCATAAAAATCGTCGAAAAATGCATGAAAAAAGCAGTGCGCCTAAGATGGCAGCTGACCACCCCCCTGCAGTTCCCCGTCAAAAAACAGCTTATGTCCATGAAACTAGAGCAAATTACCTTTCCAATGGGGGTAATACGAAAGTGAAACCCCAACTGGTTCAAAAGTTAGCCCGGGGGCATAAAAATCGTCGAAAAATGCATGAAAAAAGCAGTGCGCCTAAGATGGCAGCTGACCACCCCCCTGCAGTTCCCCGCCAAAAAACAGCTTATGTCCATGAAACTAGAGCAAATTACCTTTCCAATGGGGGTAATACGAAAGTGAAACCCCAACTGGTTCAAAAGTTAGCCCGGGGGCATAAAAATCGTCGAAAAATGCATGAAAAAAGCAGTGCGCCTAAGATGGCAGCTGACCACCCCCCTGCAGTTCCCCGCCAAAAAAGAGATTATGTCCATGAAACTAGAGCAAATTACCTTTCCAATGGGGGTAATAAGAAAGTGAAACCCCAACTGGTTCAAAAGTTAGCCCGGGGGCATAAAAATCGTCGAAAAATGCATGAAAAAAGCAGTGCGCCTAAGATGGCAGCTGACCACCCCCCTGCAGTTCCCCGTCAAAAAACAGCTTATGTCCATGAAACTAGAGCAAATTACCTTTCCAATGGGGGTAATACGAAAGTGAAACCCCAACTGGTTCAAAAGTTAGCCCGGGGGCATAAAAATCGTCGAAAAATGCATGAAAAAAGCAGTGCGCCTAAGATGGCAGCTGACCACCCCCCTGCAGTTCCCCGCCAAAAAACAGCTTATGTCCATGAAACTAGAGCAAATTACCTTTCCAATGGGGGTAATACGAAAGTGAAACCCAAAAGTTAGTAAAGGGGCATTTTCGTGCATCGTTCTTTCTGACACCATTTACAGTTACATATTTTATCTTAATCTCTCTCTATCTCTCGGCGCTACAACCGGTTTCCAGTCTTGGCCCGCCGCAATGTCTCTCGCCAGAGGTTCCGGTCACTTGCCGATGTCCTCCAGTTTTGCATCCCAATTCTCTTCGCGTCCTTGTCAACGCCATATTGCCATCTGAGGTTGGCTCTTCCTCGTCGCCTTGTTGTTAATAACCTACCGAAGACGACTTTCCGAGCCGGGTCACTTTCACTCATTCGAGTAACATGACCAGCCCACCGGAGTCTGTTGAGTCTTATGAGCTTGACTACGGGCATCTCCTGATATCTCTCATAGACCTCGTCATTGTAGAGTCTAAGAGGTCGCAATTATTTTTGCTCAGCACCCAAGTCTCAGAGGAATACATGAGAAGCTGGCAGGATCAGGGTCCTGTACTGGTGCAGTTTGCTTATTATAGTTAGGTTTTTAGATCTGACAAGTTTTGATAAATTGTAGTAGTTTTTGTTGGCTTTAAGCAGCCGTGTGCGAATTTCTTCATTTAGGTTGTTGTCGGCTGCTATTTTTGACCCTAGGTAGTTGAAGCTTCGTACAATTTCAATGTTGTGATTTCCTACCATTATACTTTGACCAATATCCAATGGTTGATTTGACGCTGACGATGCTAGCATATATTTATTTTTGCTTTCGTTTATATGCAGCCCCAGATTGTGTGCCGCACGTTCAATCTGATTGAAAGCTTTTTTACAGCTCCATTTGATCTTCCTATGATGTCAATGTCGTCTGCGTATGTCAAGAGTTGAATCGACTTGTAGAGGATAGTTCCTCTTGATGCGATTTACGAGTCGCGGATCACCTTCTCCAATGCCAGGTTGAAGAGAATGCAGGCCAAACCATCCCCTTGTCGGAGCCCGTCTTTGGATGTTAGTTACGGCCACTTTTACCTGGCTTGATATATTATTCATGGTCATCCTACACAGTCTTATCAATTTCTTTGGGATGCCGAATTCTCTCATGGCTTTATAAAGTTATACCTTATGCTATCATAGGCGGATTTAAAGTCTATGAGGATGTGGTCTAGCACTATACCGTGCTCTAGACATTTTTCCATCGCTTGCCTAACGGTACAAATCTGATCTGTTGTTGATTTTCCTGGTCTAAAGCCGCATTAGTATGAACCAACGGTTTTATTCACGAATGGGAAATCCTCCATTGCAGGATAGAGGAGAGTATCTTATAGGCGGTACTCGGTACTCCTTTTCCTACTCCGAGCCTACTCCGAGCATGTGGTGTTTTGCATGGCCACTAAAATCATACCTGTTCTGTAAAACATCACTTCATCTCCATCTCATCTCCTGCAACGCGGGGATATCGGCTCTAAATTGGGACAGGGTATCGGCTAATTGCTGTAAGGCTCTGGCTCTGTACAGAGAACGTACGTTCCATGAGAAAATTCGTAAATCATTATTCCGTGTTCGTTGCCTAGGTCGTTGCCGTAGATCCAGTCCAGTTCCGAGGCTATCGCCGGTAAGTCCAGCAGTTGCAATCCTGGTCTACTGTCTCGACATAAAGTCTATCCAGCAAAACGGTCAGGATCTACCCTGAAATGGATTACCCCGCAGCTACCCTTCTCCTTTTCCAGCCGGGCTTGGGATAATCTTAGGCGCAGTTATTTGATCTTAATAGTTTTGTTTACATATTGATGGACATTGTGACGGACACCTCATTTAAGACTGCATCTCATTATGGCGGACACATGTCCTTTTGCCAAATAAACTCTTTTCTGCACTCTACCATATTGTTGCTCATCTTTAATCGCAATTTCGGTTCATCACAATACCTGCATCGCTTTCATTATCTCCCGTCACGCTTGAATTAAGTAAAAATAAGGATTCTGTCTGCCCAACTCAATTTTTCGCTGAAAATCCTGTCATTAAAAAAAAGTTTTTTTTTAAACAAAGACCAGAATTTTCCTCTTTAACAATTTATTCATAAACATTTTTTTAACTGTACCTTGCCTTCCTTAAGAATTTAATCTTGTATTAAATTCTAATCAAAATTGGATTACACTAAACCTATATGCAATCTAATGTAAGATTCTAATCCAAATAAAAAAATTCTTTTTTTGTGTTTTATGTAGTATTAAAGTCTACATTTTTGATTAAATTCTAGACATTAATATTAAAAGTATTTAAGTTCAATTTGTGTGCCGTTATTTTTCAAAGTGGTATAAGTTCATCTAAAAAATCGGTTTTTAAAAATGTGAAATAAAATTTAACAATTTTGCCAATATTTTTGCGTTTATCAATATTTTTAGGTTAATCCGAACGCAAACCCCTAAATATCTTAATGTTGAATAAATGGTCATATATCGCTTTCAAAAATAACTAATATAATAAAAAATGATTAAAATATTCATTTAAGGATTTTAATAGTAAAAAGAAATTATTATTTTTGTTGTTACTATAATATCCAAGGATTAAAGAATTAAACAAACTATCTTTACAAAAAAAAACATATTTCTTCAAACTTTTAATACTGTTAGAATTGGCGGACGATCCGAATTGTGTACAGTTGGAACAATCCGTTTTGATTGAAATTGTTCGAATTTCATGTAGAAATTTTACGGCAAAATGTATGTTTTCGATAAATAAGCTCTTCAACTTAATGACCTAATAAAAAAATGTTGAAAAATGTTCAATGTTAATTCACAGCTTAATTCTAATCACTTACCTTAATAGTAGGGCCGTATACATAAAAAGAAGCATATACTTATATTCCACTTGTTTGAAGAAAATTTTCAAGTTTGTATGAATAAAAGTAGTGAACAAAATACATTTGCTTAAGACCATGTTTACACACAGATTGGGCATGAACATGGGACTGAATCAAAAATGTTGCTCGTGTTTACACACAGATTGGAACTGAACGCTACTCTCAGTTTGCCAGAAAAATTGAATTTTTTCATTGAATAGGTAAAGGAAAATTATTTTCAATTAATATTCGTCAGAATAAACTAAAAAATTTTTGAAATGGATAATAAAAAGTTTCTGGCAGCAGCAAGCATGCTTTATGTTAGAGTTTATTCCATGTAGACATTTTTGATTGCGAGATCCGAATTCTTTCACCACTGGAACGCAAATGACAATGGAACGAGAAAAATACGCACTGAAAAATACCAACCAATCAGAACCACATGCACGGAACGCTGGAAATGGAAAATCTTTGTTTTCTGGTTCAGTACCCCAATCTTGTCCCCGTTCTGCCCTTTACCATCATTTCGACATTTTCGTTCAGTCCCATGTTCATGCCCAATCTGTGTGTAAACAGGCTCTAAGAGTTGACAATAAACACATACTTCCGAAGTACAGTATTTGGTTACTTTTGTGCAGAAAAATTGGGGAGTTTGGACCAAAAAAGTGAAATATAAGCATATGCTCATTTTTATGAGTGTGAATTCGACTTCCATGCATTGATTTGTTTTCTGTGGTAAAGGAAACTTTGGGCTTTTGTTTCGTATTTTCTCACTATATGGCTTTTCCTAATTTTTGCTTTGGATTTTGAAGGAGTTAGACATTTATATTAGCGCATAACACTTACTAGAGCAATTGACTGAGTGTGCAAAAAATATATAAAAATTTAAAGTTATAAAAAATGTAAATTAAAAAATTTGAAGTTATAAAAAATAATCTTACAAAAAGATAAAAAGTATAAACTGAAAAAACCTTTCTCGATATATATACATCTACCTTGTCGCGGTGAGGACACTTTTTACTAAAAGGTGTTATGCCCCCATTTTCCCTGTAAAAATCTTGCCGACGCCCATGTTGCCAACGCTTTCACTTTAGTATTAACCTTTTGGACTCCACGTTGAAAATTGTCCGCACATTGAATGTACTTCAACATGTGCCGGGTTTCAAAATCACCAGAGCACCTGATGAAGTACAATAGACATGGGACAATTTAACCATAATACGGATTTTTGATTCTCATGCGTCAAAAATATAATTTAACACTTTTAGTAATGTTGGATTTCGATGAAACTCTCAATCACTTCGCGCGCTACTTCAGGTACCTGACTGTTAAAAAATATTAAAACACAGCCCTGGCCCCTGCTTAGCGCGCAAAGTAAAAGAGCAAATAATATCCCGGGGTTACTTAAAAATTATTAACAAATTTTTCTTGCTTCACAAGTATCACATCTAGCCCTTGGAACTTTTTCATTATTAGTTCATGTGAAAAAAATAACGCTAACCGAATATCCACGACATCGGATTTCTTAATTCATTAGAGGCTGCGCCCCGATTATCCAAGGGTGGCTTCAGCCTGCGACGTAACCATACTTCTCGCCCTTCGCATTAAAATTGATTGAAAATCTCTCGCGATATTTATAATTGAAGGAAATTGGTTCGCAAGTTTTTATTTATTTTTTTTATTTATTTTGCGATTTTTTCTTGATGTTTTTTATTTTGATTGTTTGTTTTCTATTTTTAAATTATGATTTAATATTAAATTTTCAATTTATTTGCTACTATAATTTTAAAAATTTGAAATTGGTAGGTATTTATAATTTTCATACCTATAAATATATTTTTTTTAAATATCTTACTTTTATTAATTTTACAAAAAAATAATTAAATCTGGTTGAAATTGCGTAAAAAGTTTTTAAAATCTTAAGAAAGAATTTTATTCAATTTTCACTCTTTTAAATTATTTTTGAAGTTGTCAGGTATTATCGAAAAGTTATGTAAAATCAGATTATAAACACATGTTGTCTTTATAATATTTCCAATACGATGCACCGTTTTCGAGAAAATCACAAAAAACTGTCCAATTTGTTTGGCTGGGGGTAGAAGGAGCAGTCTCCTAAAAAATGTGTGGCCTTTTTTTATTGCAATATAAAAATTTCAGTTAAACCCGTTCAGCCGTTTTCACGTGATGCGGTAACAAACAGAGAAGCAGACAAAAATTAAAGTCGGTTTAAAAAAAATACAACAACATCCATAAGCAGTTTAGTATTAAACGAAATAATCGTTGTAACAGCATTTATGATATTACTTATGTATATTAAATGTCACCTTAAAACTTTATGCGTGCCACTGAAAAGAAATATTCAAAAATATTAAAAAAAATTGTTTTCTTTATATAAATAAAAACAAAAGAAAGGCAACAATTGCCATGTGCCAATCGTAAAATACTCTAATGCGAGCAGACATTTTTATAAAAAAAATCCATTTTTGTAGGAGAGGGGGTCCGATTGGATTTTGATGTATGGAACGGTTATGTAAAATCATATTCCAAACACATTTCATCTTTATAAATTTTTCGATACTATGCACCGTTTTGGAGAAAACAAACAAAAGTATTCCATTTGTATGGGGGAGGGGAGGGGAGTGGTTTTTCTATTTGCAAGGAGGAAGGGGGGGGGGGATAAAGAAAGGGAGGGGAGGAGTGATTTTTTAGGAGTGGATTTTGATCTATAGATAAGCTATGTAAAATCATGTTCTAAACACAGTTTACCTCCATAAATAATTCAGTGCGACTCACCGTTTTCGAGAAAATCGCCAAAAACTATCAAACGTCGCAAACTGGGTCAAAAACTCAGTATTACGAAGTTTCCGATGGTTTGCGAGGTGAAGTGAGTGTACCCATATAAAATTAGTCACTTATAGAATGTAAATATGAGTTTCGAAACTTGAATGATGGAAAAAAAATGAAAATAATACACAGGCGTTTCTCAATTAACGATATTTTGCACAAGTCAATTTGTGTCGTATATTAAAACGTCGTATATCGAGGCGTTTCAAATTAAAGGACATCTAAAACAAATCTACAAAAGCAATATTTTTTTCATCTTTGTTACTGTATATCACGTTAGTTAGGAATGGGTTAAGCACGCAGATTTTTATTGTATTCCTAGCCGCAGTATGAAATTCTAGCCGTATTTTCTCCGAAAATGTCGAACCTCCAAGCTTCTATCTTACTTAATTGATTCAAGAAAAAATACATTTTGTTTTCCTATCAATAGTCGCTTTATCAGACCCGATCAAAATATTCAAAATATAGCGAAAATGAAAAATTTTCTTCTTTCATCTAACTCTCCAATTCACTCTTAATAATCCCTACTTGGTAAATCATCCTTTGAGAATTATTTTATTACATAAGCCTGGTAAGACCCTATACTGGTACCAAGTAGTGTAGGAAAATTTGAAATGGTGGTTTTATGATAAAAAGATATTACGTAAAACATATGAAAAATATTTCTATTCTGTTTCTAAGAAAAAATTTGCTAGCACGTGTGGTCATCTGTCAACGAACTTTACCCGCTTGCAGAACTTCACTCTGAAATGGATTTGCTTACGACTACTACTTTACGCAATCATGTGACTTCTTTGTATGCATCTGAATGTGTCATATAAAAATATGATCATCTGTATATGAAAAATTAGCCTGTGCCAGGGTACTAAAATCCCATCTACAAAAAAGTTTTTTCTTCGATTTTGCAAAAAATTTTAACAATATTTTAATCAGTCCGTCCATGATTCCATGAAATTATCATTAAGAAGGTAAATGTTGGTATGTACATAGCCATTTCGTCGCTCGAGATTATAAGTGTAGTGTTTGTTCTAAACCTCGAACAACATACGGCAATTAAATTCTTGGGCGACGGTTTAAAGTTAACGCATATTGGTTTAAATATAAAAGTAAAAAGTGGATATTTCGACTGAATCGAAAGCGAATTTTCGATTTCAACAAAAGTTTTTCATGAAAATTGAATCAAATAGCCAGGGACACCTCGAAACGGGTAAAAGATGGGAATTACGAAACATCACAAAAAGTTCTCTGTCACTTGAAGAATCTAGATTATGAAGCCGGATTTTCATCATACAATAGAAAATATTGCTTATTTAATAAATTTAGAAAGCGAGCTGTCCATTCCCCTCCGCCCCACTCATATGATTTTCTACGCACCCACACTGGCACACGCAATTTTGCTTGTGTGCGAAGTAGTTTTTGAATGTTTTAATGTGGTCGTTCGCGCATATATAGAAAAATGTTTGCAGTGGAATTTTCTCTAGTATCGAAACAAAAGCGATCTGCACAAATTTTTCGCAGAATGAAAAATGAGCACAAAGCTCTCAAGGACGAACGACAGACATTCAGTGAATGGCCAAAAAGTACACGACGCGGCGATTTATTTGCACTTGTATTTGGCAACTTCCTCCCTGCTGCTGCGCCTCACATCCAATTGGTTCTGAATCCGCCGTCCACTGCTCTTCCCCTTAAAAATGCAGCAAAGTCCCCACGCTTTGGCACCTTTCCTGGCCTGAGGAAGACTTATCGCGTGGTTACTGAATTTTCTGTTGCCACCATTGCGATGTCGGGTCGGTCCCACCAACGATTTTTCTGCTATTTGTGCTTCGGCGACTTGGCATGCGGCTCGTCTATCTCGGGCAAGTGTTTTTCCATTACGCGGTCGTCGCCGGTCGCCGGGCTGGATGAATTGCTGCTTTCCACTTCCATCCAACTTTTGGCGGCCCCAGATGAACCCAGTGATCATCGTTACGTGGGCTTTTGAAATTTCTGCCAGCGATAATTTTGCCGTATGAATGAATTTCGAATTTAGATGTGGAGAATAGTAATTCCTACAACAAAAAAAATACAATATCTTAAGGTTTTTTGTCTGAATTGAGTAGTAAAATAAGATGAAATAGTTTTGGATATACCATTATTCATAAATTAGGGTAAACACTTAACATATTTCCTACACTATTAGGCATACCGCGAATTTATCGGAACTATGTCTAGAATTTTATCAATTTTTAGAAATATAAAAATATGCGGAAAAAAATTTAGCAAGTTCTGATGAGTAGACTGTGTTTCTGGTATTGTGAGATTTAAATGTTAAAAAAACTAATAAAAAGTTATAAATTATATGGATTAACTTCGCAAGCCCCAAACATTTGAATAAATTGGTCTAACCTATATTTTACACATAGATTATATTTGCTATACCACCGTTCCATTTTGGATCAGCACCTTGCAATATAAGTATTTTGTCAAGTGGCAAGTGATTAACTTGCTATTAATTGCTTTAGTAGCTAAAAAGTGTCCGGACATAAGTGCGTTAGTGAATTAGTTGCCAGAGTTCAAGGTAAGAAAACAAAAATCCAAATATATGCATTGCATTCTGCAAATTATTTTAAGCAGATTGCTTTGTTTGCCTGTTTTTATAGATAGGAGATTTAAAATTCCAAAGACACTCATGACACCATCGAGACTCAAATATTCACTGTCAAACTTTTAAGTTGCATTATATACAATACAAAATTATTTTTACTTAGAGCTAATCTGACTAAAAACTTTAGAACGCCTGCATCCACTGTTGATCCAATCGGAATTTTCAAATTAATTACTATAGTAAGAACTCAATTAACTTAGAATTCTAGTTTATTCTATGTTTTATTTGAGTTCTACGAAAAGGGGCTTTGCATAAAAATGTTATTTGTTGCTGATTAAACTTAAAAAATTGAAATAAAAGAAATTGTAAAAGAAACAGAAACGAATTGTAAAAGAAACAGAAACGAAACGAATATTCCCTTTTAGTGCATATTATTTATTAGATGACGTCAGTCAATATACTCGGTGGTGGTGGTTTTGGCAAACGACCTTGTAGAACCAGTACGTGCACAGATAAGGTGAATGATCTTTCTCTACCCGACGACTGAGTCGTTTCGCGGCCAATAATGGGTCAGCGGGTGACGACGCGAAGGAAAGCAAGATAATGGCTTGAGACTTTGTCCGCATCCGGACAACTCGATCTTTATATAAATTTTATCCGGCGACCAAAACGGCAACAACGAAGAATTAGCAGCCTATATCGTCGTCTATCTATGGATGGTTGGATAGACAGATGGATGGATGAGATTTTTATGACTGACTATAATGCCAGATCTTGGAGATTATCAGAAGTAGTAGCTGCACGATGTTGGCAGCACGTCTGCCTGGTAAAGAATACGGGAATTTTTCTGCGATGTGTAGTTCTTAATATATTTTTCCTCAAATTCATACATACATATATAAATATCTGAAGATTTGTCTTGTTTTTTTTTGTCTTTTTCATGTTTTTATTGGTCTTGTAAATTTATTTCAACTGTGGCCCGTCATACTGGTATTTTTATAGTCACCCATCTACCAAATTTGTCTGAGATGATGTCATTTTACTGTATTACGGACTGACGCGATGTGAGGTGTTGCAATAACTCCAAGTCCAAAAAAGTCAAAAGTCTAAATGAAATTTTGCAGTTGAAGAGCTTTTTTGGAGCGCTACTACCTATACTTTGAAGTGGTTTTTGAATTTATAATTGATCGCCGCCAGACACTTTCGAATTTTTCTTTGATGACAAGTAGTCAATGAAATCTTTTGAAAGTATCAGAATATCGTATAAATGATAGTCTAAAAATTTACATATAGGATTTTAAATGTGGAATATTTTTAGAACAGTCGGAAATATCGATAAATAAAATTGTTGAAAATATTTCGAGTTTTGATTATCGTTTGTCACAAAGAAAAATTTTACCAAAAAATCGTAACTCACTTTTTATCATTTAAAGGAAAACTTGAAAAAAAAATTTCATCATTCTGGCAATAAAAAAAAAGTATCAGTTGTGATCAAAATTCAACTTTCCTCTGCAATATTTAGTTCCGGAAAAAATATGTAAAAAGTAATAGTTTTTCAAATATCTCGAGAACCGTTAAAGATACAGTAATCCCCCGCTTTACGGACGGGATGCGTTCTACGGAAACTGTCCGTATATCGAAAATCCGTAAAACGAAACCTATTTTAGTATGAGATTGTACTGGGAATAAATAGATGTGTTCCAATCAATAGAAATGTCCGTAAAAAGAAACCTATTTTAGTATAAGATCGTATTAAAAATAGATAGATGCGTACCAAAAAAATCCGTAATACGAAACAGATTAGTATAATATATTAAAATAATTATTTAACCACTAGAATAATGAGAAAACTATATAATTATAGAAAAAAAAATTTATACTACTTGAAATGGAGCATAAATCAATTGAATATGTTAAAACCAACAAAATATTATGGGACAAATTATGCCGCGGACAAAAAAACGTAGCTGTTTCTACGTAGGTTTCTGCTAGTTTCGTCAGAATTCAAATTTCATTGTGGGACAGAAAGCAGATTCTGCTTCTGCTGCTGCTTCTGCCTCTGCTGCTGCCTCTGCCCAGCTGGAGTTCTCGCTTAAGAATAGCAAATAGATTTTTTAAAAATACACCGCACTGCAGTTTTTTATTGCCTTTTTTAATTCTCTTTTGTGTATACACAAAATGTGTCAGAAATTTCGGAAAAATTAAGTATGTACGTACATTTACAATAAATACAACATAATTATGGAGGACTTTTTCTTGATTTTTTTCTGTGATTCAAAAAAAAAATTTTTTTGTCCGTAATAGCGATTTTTTTTTATCCGTATAGCGAATTTGTTCCTATATTAGTCATGTCCGTAACTTCGAATGTCCGTAAAACGAGCGTCCGTATAGCGGGGGATTACTGTATGTAAAAACCGTAAGGGGAAATTTTTCACAAAATCGCATTTCCGAGTAATTTTCAAAAGTCAAATTTTTTTCAGATATCTGGAGAACCAGCAGAGACACGTAAAAACCATTAAAGTAAAAACTGTAGAAAATTTGAAATCCTTTAAATTTTGTGATATTCATTTTTTCGTGTCAGTCCGTAAAACAGCATAGTTTTCGTGAAATTTGTGTATTTATAAAAAAAAAATTTATTCGAAGTACCCGTTATAGCTAACGTTGTAGCAAACTACGATTTTCTAAAAACTTATTTACAAAAAACTTCAAGTCGCTAGCTCAACGCGTTTTCAAGTTATTTCAGATACATAAAACAGACAGACCGACAGACAGACATATGTACGGATATCGTCATAATTTGGCCTGAAACGGATTTCGTACTGATCAGAAAGCTTCTATCTGCCCCAGTTCTTGAGTCGCTCTATGTTAAGAATACAATACTTTCCTTCTATAGAAGACGATAGTAAAAACTAGAATTTAAATTTTGATTCGAATCGTCTTATCAAAAAATGTCGAATAAAGAACAAAACAAGACCGCCACAATTAAAATAGACAGACAAACAGACATTTTACAGTTTTATGTTAGTGTTAATTTGTCAAAAATGTTGTAATGGCATAGTCTTTAGGATTCGTTATTATAGCTATACATTAAAATTCAAAATCGCTTCTCGAACTACATATACTCAGATAGCTCATTTAACAATCGATGCCCCAATTTAAATCGTGCTTTTTTCTTTATGCGCGGTAAAACATGTGATAAACGGGAAAGTTTTTGATGTCACGTTGATGATTATTATTTTTTCGTGTCTTTTTTTCATTTAGAAGTCTGTTTGCCATGACCTTTTTGTCTTGTGGCTTGTAAAGAGACATCCTACACACATAAACTTACGTATATGCCTCCTACTTGCAACCCAGCATACCAAATGAATGTCAAGTGATTCACTAGTAATTCGTTGACTTTCCGTTGGATGAACGAAACGTTCACTAAGGATTCACCCACGACTCACTAGAGATACCTCTAATGGTATTAGATTTCCTCCACCGGTGAATCTAAAAGTGAAGATTAAGTAAATTATTAGGGTGAATATTAGATGAAGATCAAGTGAATGTTTAAAAGAACTATTGTGAACAAAAAAGTGGCAGTCAACACCATTGTGGCATTTAATTTCCGTCACTAGCGAATGATTCTGGAGAATTTAATATTTTTGTTTTCCCGAAACCTAAAAAGGTGAAAAGATAATTTTATTTATTTAATTCTTGATTATCAAATGAGTACAGCCAACTCAAAACATTTGAGTTTCTCGACGTCGATTTTTTCATCTTCTTTTTCATATACCTCCTGTTCCCTCACTTTTGATAAACATTCACTTTCGGCTCACTTTTCGTTCACCGTACTGACTTCAGGTGAACATTCCCTTGCTGGTTTGCAGGGAATAGTTTTAGTTTATATTATTATGTAATAAAATTTATATGTATATCTTCATATTTTTATATGTATTTAACCTTGGGAAACAGTTGGGCAATACTAGTTCCTTGCACAATGCAGCATAAAAGAGTAGGATAAAAGGGATGAAAAAGCCAATATTTTGAGGGCGTAATTTCTTTAGCAATTTTAATCAAGCTCTTCAGAGTTTTGTCCCTTTTTTTAGCAGGTCGATTGCTTTGTATCCCTTTCAGATATTGAAATTTATTAAAGTTCCGATATCCTTAAATAAGCACAGTTTTTCCTTCTGAGAAATTCTTCAGAAGATGTTAATATGGCGTATTGATTTTTAAGTTACTTGCAACACTGAAAGAAATTACACGAGAATATAAAAAATTAGATTTTGAGAATTTCCTTTAAAAAGTCTGATGTTGGTAAATGCGCATTTAATTTCCTTTATTCGTTTTTAATTTGTATCTAATTTCCAGTATAGTAAGCCGCCTGTGTACATTTATTTAGATCTATTTGTACATGAAACTGATGTTGTTTGCTCGTGGCAGAAAGTCGAACTTGTGTCGAACTGAAAGTGACTAATAATTGAGTCACATTTGAACAGGGCATGACACGTGTTAGCATATCCTGTCAAGTCTTTTAAACATGAATTCATTTTTACTTATGCATTTTTATATAAACTTTTTAAACACAAACACACTTGCGCAAAAATGATTATCTTTATATATAAAAATGAATCGTGGTCCGTTTGACTATCCATAACTCGGCTGAATATAATCCGATTTGCATGGGGTTTTTTTTGTTGGATTCGTATTGCAACATATAAAAACACAACGGAGCCGAAAATTGGAAATTTCTACCGTAAAAGTTGGAAAATCTTGGAAAACCGAAATTGCATACTTTCAGGGGAGCGGTTTTCTGGTTTGCACTTTCAGTAATTCCAAATCAAAAATCTCGAATCTTTTTTCGTTTTGTTGGAAAAGTCGAGAAAAATTTTGGGGAAAAGCAGGAATATCGGAAAAATTGAAATTTGCATATTGTATGAGATTATGGTATGGAAGGAGAAAAAATTGTATTTGGAACTGAAAAACGGATAATTTTGTCCTTCACGATAAATTTATCGCCAACAGATGGTGTTACGCTCTCAGACTCACATTTGACAGCTGAGAAATAATTCGCTCTTTCCTCATTGATGATCGATGCGAAGCGGTTGTTTATCCATATAGTGCGCAAATTATCGCTGTTTTCCCACTTTTAAATCGTCGAAAGTATTTTATTTTGTGTACAACGAAGTGAATGAAGGAATTTACTCAGTGACCAAGTGAAATTAAATGGATTGGTGTTGAACGATTTGATAATTTTAATTGTTCATTTTGTGGAGAACGAATTTAAATAAGGTATTTTATCACCGACCAATTCGTTTATTTAAAAAAGATCTATTTGTATGGGAGAGGGAGGTAGGAGTGGTCCAACTGAATAGATAAATCATATTCTAAACAAATTTCGTCTTTATAAACTTTTCGATACGATGCACAAGTTTCGAGAAAATAAAGACAAAGTATTCAATTTGTATCGGGGAGGGGAAAGAGGTAGTCTAACTAAATTTTGATGTATAGATAAGTTATGTGAAATCATATTCAAAAGACATTTTAGCTTTATAAATTTTTCAATGCGATTCACCTTTTTTGAGAAAATTGCGAAAAAAGTTTCATTTATATGTAGAAGGGAATGGTCCGATTTTGCCGGTTCAAGAACTTAGCATTGCCATTTACGAGAAATGCAACTGTAAATATTTCAAATCTCTAGCTCAATCCTTCCGAAAGTTATGATATTCACGGATATATAGACGGACAGACGACAGAGAGACAGACGGGCAGACAGACGGTCGGAAATGCCAAAATCAAAATCTTTTGTCATCCCAAACACCCTGGTGTAGTTCATTTTTTGTCCAGCGATTGGTTTGATACGTTACAACTAAATCTAATATACTTCAATATGATTCTCATATAGTGTGGAGGTCCCCAATCTGGAGTGCAGGAACAAACTTATTGGGGTGCGGAAGCGTTTGTTTTGATTTGTGAGATAGTTATAAATTTTTTTGATTTGTGAGATGGAGTAACGTATAAACTCAAGAACTACTGCACCAACATAGGCTATGTATCATGACCACGGTTTATAGTTAGGTGTGGTCACGGTATCGGCTCCCCTTTCACCCCCTCGCCTGTTTTTGAATACGGTTTTCAGTGTTGGGCAGGTCAATCATAAAATAAGTTTTCATCCACTCAAACTACTCCGCTCTACATGGTGCGAGCCCCCTCACCAGCTATCTCCTAAATTACAGAACGGATTTTTATACGATTTTTAGTGTTGGATAGGTTATCTGTTAAGGTAAATTTTCGACCAATCCGCTTCTCAGCTATCTTTGAAACTATTTTATGGTTGTTCACCATATTTTACCAGATAAATGCAAAAATCTTAAGTGTCTGGCAATAAGGGAATTCGTTCTATTCCCTTTCTCCCAAGCAGATGGAAAAAATATTTGCAATTTTCTTGAAAACAGTGCGTCAAACCAAAAAAAATTATGAACAAAAAATTATTCGAAATACAATTACTGCATAATTTTTCTATACATCAAAATACTTTTGAAAAAAAAGGATTTTTTCATATTCAAAAATTTATTACTACCCGGGCAACGCCGGGTTCTTTCAAGCTAGTTTTCGATATAGTTTCTTATAAAAAAAAAATCTGATAGTTAAATTTCGAAGTAAAAGATATGCAAAGTTTAAAATTGAATAAATTTTGCGTAAATGATTGACTAACTCATCACCGCCCAGTCCAAGTTCCGAGTAGTTTGGAAGCTTACATTTTACCAGCTAGAAAACTGTAAATTTCACAGTATGTCGATGATATGGGTATCCACTGTGGGGAGTGGCTTGACGAAATTCTACTTTTAAGGGGGTGAACGAAGGTTAGATAGAGGGTTTCATTTTTTAAAACATTGATTTTAGTAGCACAAATCCTGGTAGTTAGATTGCTGAAAAAGTCATTCGATGATTTTCGGAGTCGCTGATCATTAATCTGGGTGTTAGAATATCGAACCTCGAAACCGCAGTTTAAAAGAAATAACGTTTTTTCTCAAAAGTTTTTAGATTATCTTTGAATTTTTTTGGTGTGAAAAAACTTATGCAAAAAAAACTGTAACTTGGCAACGACAGATACGCAAGTTTCGCAATATTCCAAGCATTTGCAAGGAAAATCAAAGAATTGCCAATAAAAATGTAGTTGTTTCGAATCCATTTATGGCAACCTCAAGCATCCTACGTAAATTTCTATTCACACAACTAATATCTGTGGTGACAACTAATAACCGCTTATGATGATTTTCGTGTGAAGCGAAAATATTCATTTTGCCGGTTCAAATACAGCTCATATTGAAAATACACCCAAGTCGACTTAAGTGGTTACCATAGATATGTTTATATCTTGATTTACCTCGATGTGATTGCAAATTAAGATTTTATATACCTGTAATTGCACATATAGCATTCAGCACCGAGACAATTTTAAGGAACCGGGTTTCGGTGCTAGAATCTTCGAGAACCGGGTACCCGGTTCTGGAACCGGTGCTGAAAATGTAAAAAAAAAATAAGAAATTACCAAAAAAAAAATAAGAAATTACAAAATTTTTTGCGTTGGAAGCGTACATCCGAAAATTACAGTTGAAAAATTCACCTTTTGAATTACTCTGTGGCATTATAAGAAAACATCATATTTGATTTTTTTCATCGAGTGTATGACAAAACCAATTTCTATAGTGTAGTGCTTACTCTAGTGGAAGTTAATGAGGAAAATTCTTATTTTCCATTCTATATAATAGTTGTTCCCTGCCTATACATAAAAAAAACCATTTTAACTTTACAGGAAATTTAATACTTTCTGTGAGCGCATATAAATCTATTATATTGTCGTTGTTTTAAAGAGACTTTGTAAAGAAAATGTAATCGGATGGCTTAATTATACCCGTATGGTGAAACCAAAGGGTATATTAACTTTGCCTTACCGTTTGTAACGCCAAGATCCCGTCATCACACACAAAAATGAATTACATCAGTGTGTTTAGAATGATAAAAAAATTGAATTTTGCATGTCCGTCCGTCTGTCTGTCCGTCTGTCTGTCCGTCTGTCTGTCCGTCTGTCTGTCCGTCTGTCTATCCGTCTGTCCGTCTGTTCGTCTGTCTGTCCGTCTGTCCGTCTGTCCGTCTGTCCGTCTGTCCGTCTGTCCGTCTGTCCGTCCGTCTGTCTGTGGCGCGGATTGCGGGCGCACGGATTGAGCTAGAGGCTTGAAATTTTGCGCAGATCTGTTTTTCGTAAAATGCGAGGCTAAGTTCGTTCATGGGCAAAAATGGACCATTAGGGGGGGTGCCCCCCATACGAACGAAAACGTTTTTTGCGAATATCTCAAAAACGGTACATCTTATCAAAAAAGTGCAAGAACAAAAGTTGTTTAGGATATAATTCTACATAAAACTCCCATACATCAAAATTCTATTGGAAGAAGTTTTAAAAAATCTTATAGGAAAGTTTGACTTCAAATTGGAATTTTGGTACAACTGTTCGAATTTTGATACGAATATCATCATACGGGTCTCCAATGATTGCCAGATTGGCAATTATAGCTTTTGTTATGTTTTTGCATTAATCTTTTAATTTACAGTTATTATTAACAGAAATATGTACTTACAAATATGTATTTCGTATATATTCAGCAGCGAACGAACAGTATTTTGATATTTTAGCAAGTAAGAAATTGCTTGCTTTCAGCACCGAAAACCGGGTAATTTTACCCAATTCAAACCCGGTTTTCGGTTCCAGAAAATGGCCGGGATTCCCGGGTACCCGGGTTTCGGGTACCCGGGATTGAATGCTCTAATTGCACATTGACAACATATGGCTATTTTTCAAATGAAATCAGGGTATGCGGCTGATGGTATTACATTAAGTAGTGTTAATTTGAAAGGGAATATTTTGAGCTATCAGGGTATTCTCCTATAGATTTTCTCGAAATTGTTTAGGCTCAGTGTTCAAAACTCCGTTTCTCGTATTGTACATCCTAAGATCTATGGTAATTGTCGAATATGAATTGAATAAAAGTGGAAATTCCTAAAAATAAATTGAAACTAAGCTCCCGATCATGTGAACGTGGAGCGTGGATCATAGCCCTATACCAGATAGATGACTCTAAGTCAATGTACTTCAGATTCTAAAATTAAATTCAAACCGGCGCAAAATGAACAAAGCAATTTTGAATTTGTTCTTTGTAGCATGTTAAACTGATATCTGCGCGACTAGCCTGACATATACTACTACCAAAGTACTTGTATTGCTGTATAATATATGATTATTAATAAATTAAGAGACGCGATGAACCACTGCCGAGTGACGTTGAATCGACTCGAGTCACATAGGCCGAATCACTTTAGCTACACCTTGCCTGACTGGGACTGTGGACACCAAACTGCAGAGGGTCCTCTCTGACTATGGCAATTTCAAGTGATACGGCCGAATACTTGGACAGGATGCATAAGTAAATAGAAAGAATTTTCTTTTATGCAGATAAATTTTTAATTTGATACATCGATTAAAAACATCTTATACTGATAATATCACAATATATATATATATATATATATATATTTTCATACATATATATAAAACGAAATGGGAATTGTTAATTTAAAGTCTTATGAGTGTACATGTGTATGTGTCATGAATGTCAGAAATAAGTAACAGGTATAGGATTACTAGATGAAGTTAATCTCATTGAATCCAGTCTCAGACGAATAAACGGATTGGCGGATATGAATGGCAGACTAAGAAATGCCGAGATATTTCTCAGCCATGCTTTCGATAGATTCATTTAGGCCTGCAGTTAACAATGCTATACTACGCTTAGTGATAATATAAAAACATAACGCTATATCCAACCACTGGAATGCGATGCGAAATTTAAAGAGCTCACCATGATCATAATGATTGAGTCGCTTGACTGCTCGTACGATTTTCAGGCAGACGATATTCATGTTGGTTTCTGTCTGGTGAATAGATGATGATTTCTGTTAGTGCAGGCGCGCACCGCGTTGGCAAACATGTGAAATGGCAATTTCAGTTTTTCATCACGCGTACAAATCTATATGTGAGCTCACAACGTATAGTGTATTTCGAGACTGACTTATTTACTACTTCCTTGTTTTTACTTACATCTACTACGATGCACGCTGAAATACTAGTTTAAAGATATTTAAATTGCCAATTCAGCACCTTTCTGCATGCTTGCCAATGCGGTACGCGCCTGCTTTTATATTGATACTATTTGTAGTTGATCATATATGACTATATTTTATATATCTAGCGTGCAGTCTTTTCACCTTTTTCCACAAAATTATAAATGAAAACGGTGAAAATTATCTGGAAATAGCAGAGAAAATATATAAATGTGTAATAACTTATGGGCTGAGTTCGTCACTTTTATGATACTCTTGGAAAAGTAATCGTTACTTTTATTCGGTACTTTTATTGATCCATTGCATTAATTCTGTAGAAATTTGCCTAAACTTTATAACTACATTTTTCAAATGTTCAACGAAGCAATTTTTTTTCGTTGACTTTCCGTTGGATGAACGAAACGTTCACTAAGGATTCACCCACGACTCACTAGAGATACCTCTAATGGTATTAGATTTCCTCCACCGGTGAATCTAAAAGTGAAGATTAAGTAAATTATTAGGGTGAATATTAGATGAAGATCAAGTGAATGTTTAAAAGAACTATTGTGAACAAAAAAGTGGCAGTCAACACCATTGTGGCATTTAATTTCCGTCACTAGCGAATGATTCTGGAGAATTTGATATTTTTGTTTTCCCGAAACCTAAAAAGGTGAAAAGATAATTTTATTTATTTAATTCTTGATTATCAAATGAGTACAGCCAACTCAAAACATTTGAGTTTCTCGACGTCGATTTTTTCATCTTCTTTTTCATATACCTCCTATTCCCTCACTTTTGATAAACATTCACTTTCGGCTCACTTTTCGTTCACCGTACTGACTTCAGGTGAACATTCCCTTGCTGGTTTGCAGGGAATAGTTTTATATGTAATAAAATTTATATGTATATCTTCATATTTTTATATGTATTTAACCTTGGGAAACAGTTGGGCAATACTAGTTCCTTGCACAATGCAGCATAAAAGAGTAGGATAAAAGGGATGAAAAAGCCAATATTTTGAGGGCGTAATTTCTTTAGCAATTTTAATCAAGCTTGTTCAACGAAGCAATTTAAAAATTTCAAAAAAAAATATGACATGATAAAATTTCTAATTCGTTCATTAACTAACAATTTATTTTCAACGTTAGCAATAAATTTTTTGAAATTTTTAAATCGCTACGTTTAACACGTTCACTGCCAGACCAATTTTGCAAAAATGTAAGGGAGATGTCAATACTTGTAGACGTATGTAGAATGTACGTACATATGTATGAATGTATGTATGTATGCATGTAGATTGTAGACCCAGCTATCGAAAATGATAGCCTTGGCCGCTCATGAATCATAGTGCCAATATTCACTGGCTATCAAAAATGATAACCATGGCAGTCAATGTGTTAAAACTTGAAAAATGTAGTTATCAAGTTTTGGCTTTCACAGAATTATACATTAATTTTTAACGCTTTAAAAAAGAATCGAAACAAATTTTCGTCTGTTTACAAAGTAACCGATTTGCAGCGGTTTTTCTGAGACCGGTTAGAAAATAACGAACTTGTAATAAGTGTCTTTGGCCAATCGGTCACAACACGGAAAGAAAAAAATAATAAATTTAACTACCCAAATAGCATTTAAGCAGCCGTGTCACAAATTTATTCACATATTTCGTCACAATGCAAATCGCGGCCCTAAGCAATTTTTGTCGCGAGCACATCGCCGTTTTGCGAATCCGATGTGCAACTGCATTTATAATAAGGAACACTTTAAAGTAGTTTGCTACGTCGTAATGTCGTCACAGGAATGTAATTCTGACGCAGTCATTTCACAAAAAAGACGCCGCCATAAATAAAATTAGCTGCTTCAAGCTTTTATGCGAGCGGGATCTGACGCATTGCATTGCACAAATCTTCGAGCGGAATTATCTTTCTTCCCCGGATGCTTACATGGATTACCGACAGAAAAGAGATGAACAAATAAAAGCGAAAACAGACAGCGAACAACATAAATCTAATGGCGATTAATGAATGAAAACTTTTTATTAAATACTTCTTTTATAATGGACTTTTCTTCCGATGGAATGCTGTGATTTTAGTGTGATTATAAATTTTTGACAATATTGAATCCAAAATTTAAATTGAAACTATTTTGTTTTTAACGAAAAATTTCCTTAATTTTATTTTTCGATCAGATTTTTTTCCTTTTTTGAATGAAATTTTGATGCCAATAAAATTGTGCTGTTTCAAAATCGCCTCTTATCCATTTTTATGCAATTTCCTACACTTATTAGCCTGAAATAAGAAATTTAATTCTCGAAGCTAATCTGTAATAATAAGTTAAAGTAGCTTAAGTCGATTTTCAGGCGGAGCCAAAGTGATCTGTATGGAAATGCAAACACAGATCAGTTTGGCTTCGCTTGAAAATCGACTTAAGCTACTTTATCTTATTACCACAGAAATGTCAATGGGGAATATGGTGCCTGAAGACATTAAATTTTTTTACTTTGTCTGTAAAGCTTTAAGGTAACTCTAGTGGCAACAATGTTGACCCTTTTCCCATTACACGCTTTGTCATAGCGAAACTGGCATTCAGGCTTGACAGCTAATCACTAAGTCGACCCGACGACAACCGTCGAATGTCGCTTCGCTGCAGAATTTTCATGAAGCGAATATTAACCCAACGTCCCAATTGCTTAAATTGCTGTATTTTTAGGTCGCAAAGAATAAACCTTATTTGTTCTTGCTCATAGATGATATGGTGAGGAGAAATTAATTGCAAAATCGACATAAAAATTATTTGCCAATGTAGGCTGAAATTTCAAATCAGTAGGGGAAGGGCTCGTACATTGGTCCAAGAGCAATTAGCACTTCAGCAAAAATATCCTTCTATGAATTTTAGAGTATTTCTATGCGAGTTTGCTCATTTTGTTTCTAATCGTTGGCAAGTCCATATGTGTGCCTACATTAATAAAAACTGTTTTCGCAACCAAAAACTATATAATTTAATTTGGCTAAAAACAGTAAGGACTATCAGCACAAGTTATCAGAGCTTCATTATATACATTTTTTATTTTAAATTATACATAAATTATTAAAGTTTCACAGAAGCAACGAACCAATTGGTGAAAATCATTGCTGTACTAATTGAACTCTAGTGTGCGAATTTGATTAATATGTGCTCGGGCAGGTGTAAAATGCGACACACTTGGGAAGTCGGATGAAAACGTTTCATGAAAAAAATATTCCATCAAAATTATTCACTTATATTTCTTTTTAATAAGGAGGAAAAAGTAATATCTTGTTCACACGATCAGTAATTTTTTTTACAGAATTCAAAGTTCTTGTTATGCGGGCCTGCAAACCAGATAACTGGCTAATTGATGAAATCAGTCTGTTTGTTAGCCGGTTAGCCAGTTAATCAGTATCGACCACATCTTAAAATTTGGAAAATAAACACTTTGAGGTCTTAAATTGAAGACCTCAAGTGTCGAAAGTGATATGTGCATGCAATTTGAAACTTTCAACGATTATATTGCGGTATTCTCATTTTGGATTTAATTTCAAATGCAGTATGTTTTTATACCATTTTCTGCTAAAGAGAAAAATGTTAACTAACCGATAATATGCAGCTAACAAAATTTTAAGGCAGACGTCAGATTCCAATTGAAAATATATCAATATTTGTTGAAATGGCGTATAGGCACAAAATACAGAATACTTTGGAACTTTATCCTTTAGACAGACTACCGGCATTTTTTCATTCGAATCAAAGGTTATTGTTTTGAATATCGTCGGCTAAAAGTGAAATTGTGCTAAGTCCATTTGGTATAATTTTCCAGAAGAGCAATGAAAACCTTGTTAAAAAGTAGCACAGACAACGAATTAAAAGACATTTAGCGAACTGGCAGTCAGTGCATTTACACGAGACTGTGTCAGCGACTGTGTCAGCTCTACAGACGCGTGTAAGGGCCGGGTAACTTTATCATGTTCCGCCCTGGTTCACTGTTTTACTGCTAAAAAATAAACGAAAGCGCGCCGTCAGAATAGACTCAATTCTGTTTGAATTTGAAGTATGAGTCCCAGGGACTCAAAAGATTAATTCATGTTACGTTTTAAATACCTATTGAACAAAAAAACAAAATTTTAAATAATTTAAAAAATGAACAATGCAAGAACTTTGTAAACAACTTTGTTTTTGAAATGCGCAACAAGTCAGAAATAAACAAAATTGTAAATGATTGCAGTAAATGCGATTGTGGAAAATTCTACGTCGTGCAAATATTTTTCTAGAATGTCTAGAAAGCAAACATTTCTGAAAATATTCATTAAATCTACACTATAAGACGTTTAGGAGAGCTGGTGCACGGTAGAACTACAATTTTCAGAAGCGATAAACGTGCAGTCGCCCGCGA
Source organism: Chrysopilus asiliformis (assembly GCA_964034945.1). Lineage (NCBI taxonomy): Eukaryota > Metazoa > Arthropoda > Insecta > Diptera > Rhagionidae > Chrysopilus > Chrysopilus asiliformis. The sequence continues at coordinate 57,767,831 of OZ035960.1, forward strand.
GCAATGTGAATTTTGATTGAGCCATCATTGGGCGTAAACGCGTCATTACATGTTTTTAGCATTCATCAAAAAATGTTTCTTCAAAATGGATAAATTTTGATAAATTTCAAGCAGTACTTCCATTTTTATGGTTCTTCTATATCTGTGGATATGTCTATATGTTTATAATAATGAGATTTCGTAGAAATCAAGGCTTGAGTGTGGTTTCAAGACGAGCTGGGCTGTTAATCATTAACTTGTGAAGGTATATTTCACATTGTGAATTATTTTATGCGCCTTTTTTTGTCGCCATTTGCTTTTGCTGAAGCTCAACTGTATTATTCATATCGGTGAGGTTTTTTATTGTTGCATTAAAGAATTTGCGCAACTCAGTAAATCAGTACTAGCTCAGGCAAGCACATACGAGTATATCTATGTATATATATGTGTTAATATCGTGTAGCTATTGTCGGTTAATGTACTTGTGTCACACAGTGGGTAAAACCGTTGCGTAGAAATTTTCCTGAAATTCATTCGACGAAGTTGTAGCCAGATTTTCGTTGACTTAATGGCTGGATCAGACATGGCTACTTTCGCTGCGCAGTACGAAGAAAACTTGCGATGTTTGCAGCCGCTGCAGATTTTCTAACCGTTTTTCTTCGTGCTACGCAGTGAAAGTCGCCATGTGTGATCCTAGCATATACATTTTTAGGTTTAGGTTCTATTTTTCTCAACCTGCTTTCCACACTTGTTTATGTGTGCATATCTTCAAAGTTGCGCCCAGGCTTTGAGCGGCGCATTTTCCCTGTAGTCTCCGATCCTTTCTAACGTGCCAAACTGCTGCAAATGTACCCGGTTGAAGAAAAGTGTAAAAGCGGGTATTGAATAGAGAACTATTTAGATACAATACAAACAAAAAAAAAATCAAACCATCTCTCCTCAACCCTTATCCCATTTCCAGCAGGAGGTAAGCCATTGGCTAGTTTCTGTTTAAATTACGTGTTATTTCGACATTGCTCGAAATATCGACAGGTTTTTAGTGTTAAATCTCCCGGTGCGAAATGAATCGATTGAGAAATACAAAATGCTGGGAAATACTGAAAATGTATTTCGAAAAAAATCAATTTTATTAAAAGACGTAAAAAAGTTTCCAATCGTTGCATTAGTGTTTTGTTTTTGGCCTCGATAAGATGACAAAAAGACGATGATTCTTTTTTAATTTTCAAAGCTTTGCACTTTTTATCTATTCTAAATTGAGCCATTATTCAGATTTCGTAATTTTATAATTTCCACAATGTGCATTTGTAAAAAATAATTAAAAAAAATACAGGACCTCGATATACGACGCAAAATAACGGAATTTTATCCGTCCAAAAACGTCCTAAATCCAGGGATCTCTGAAGATGGGAAATTACGACTGGATTTTTTTCGGCAAAAAGTACTATTTTCGAAGAAATCGCAAAAAAAATCGGTTCCATTTGTATGGCGGAGGGGGTAAGGGTTTGTCCAATTTCGTGCGTTAACGAATTCGACGTCCCTTTTACGAAAAAGCGGCAGTGCCAAATTTCAAGTCTTATAAAGTTTTCGTGTCCACCAATAGAGAGACGGAAAAATAATATGCGTTAAAAATAATAGAAGAAACCTATTATACACTATTTATGGTTTCACAATTAGGGTATAGATATGTTGATAAGTCCAGAACTCCGCAAAGTTCAATGCTAACAAATGAACTTGTTAATAAGTATATTATAAGAAACATGTTTTCAGCTAATCGCTATTCACATGAAATCAGTTATTAGAGATAAGAAAATTCCATAATTTTAAGAAGTGGTCTTTTGTACAGCTAAATTATCAATTTAGAATAATTTACAAGCCCAAATCGGTGTGTAATGTATGAGTATTTAAGCGCATGTTATAAATTGGAAAATCCCATCAGAGCGAAACTTGAACTCTGAAAAATGGTTGAGGCATGAAAATATTAAAATGAGATTTGATTGATAGAAAAAAAGCTGTCTATTTTTAATTACGGAAATCAAAAATTTTATTGTAAGCATAAAAATATGTTCAAAAAATTGACTGTAAACATCATTTTGTACTCCAAAAAATATTTCTTTATGGTCCTTGACATACTTTCCTGTCACAAAATTATATATTATGATTGACGGAAAAAGAGTCGGGAGACAAAGGTTTTTAAGTGTTAATATAAACATATAGGGCACAAGTTTTTTAGGTTACCGAACTTAAACTTTACTGCTGGTAATAGTATTTCGGAAATGATAAATATTTTAACGGGAATCGACAATTCACAAAGCTATTCAATGTTACAGGGAGCCCATCTCCGTTATTCATTTTTAGCGGTTTTTTGTGCTCTAAGGAAAATTTTTTACTATCACACTCTCATATACGGAAATCGCTTGTAATATAGAGATGTTTGGTAAATTCCGTCTAACGAATCGGTGAATTGCGCCTTAGTTAGTGTAAAATGTGGAATATGTTTTGTGTCGGACCAATATCTTTTATTTTTCAACAATACCTTGAAAATATTGCGGATGCGATATCAAATTGATATAATCCCATAATAAAAGAGTGGGATGTCTTTTCTCCAAATATGTAAAACGGATATCCTCATTGCTGAATTTTTAATTAGATTTTAGTCGGAATGGCGGAATCGCGTATAGAAAATGACAAATGAAACCGCCCCTACCATACAGGCACGTCTGTTCATGAATTAAATCATTATGTGACCGGCATAACATCAATGGATGTGTGTTATCAGGCAAAAAATTGAAACACTCAAGACCAGCTTATATGACTTATCAAAAGTCATATTTGTAATGTTATACAATATTAGTGCTTTCGTATCACCCAGCTCAATGGCCATATAGTTAGGTTTGATTTTTGTCTGCGTACTAAGTGTTATAACACAGGACAAGGTCTTATTATCGATACACAATTTTTGGATAGCGTCGCGTGTGGTTACGGATTTTGAAGTCGATTGTAAAAAAAAATGTCAGATATCCTACCAAAATTCAGTGCGGCAGGGGAGACTGCTTACCGCCACTCAAATTGGAATCGGATAATCAGTCTACACATTCTTTAAAGTTACCGAAAAAATTCTTATTTCCCTCATGGTTACTTTCGTTTTGTCATTTAAAAAATGTCAGATCGATCTATAGGACAAATGAACATTTGCACATTCAGATGAAGCAGTCACAGTAAGTATACCTATGTATAAGAAAATTAAATGAGAAGCCCCATTTCATGTACATATGCGAATTGCTGAACTATTGCAAAATTAAAATTATGTGCATATGACTGAACCACAGGCGCCATGACCACAAACCATAAAAATCGAAATTTTCTCATGTGTGGTTTGGGTCAATGGCTCTGGCATTCAGCAGCTTCGGCTCTGACAAGAGACCTAGACTATATCGGCATTTGCGAAGGTCTGTCTAAATGTAGACTTTGTTTCTAGGCAATATATAATGCTTATCTGTAACAATATTACCACCACTGGGTGATTAAATTCATTCGAGGGTTGCCCCTGCGGCCGATAAATGGCCAGCCAAATGATGTGTGTCATATTCTGACATCATAATAATACCAGCATATAAGAAACCCAAAGCAGTGGGGCTGGAAGGGGTAGTTTAAAATTGACATTGGACTTAGGGTAGCTACTCGTGCAAGTGGTTAAATAATATTTTATAAAATAATTAATTACTATATAAGTGTTGTCAGCACAGGATATTGTCGCTTTTCATCATAAGCCTATATCGCATCTTCTTGGCCCTATAATTTTTGATGGTGAGATTGTGCCATATGTGAAAAAAGTAAAAGATTTGGGTACTATTCTTGATGAGACTTTGTCCTGGAGTGATTACGTTAGTTTTGTTATCAGAAGGTCTTTTGGAGTTCTTAGTAGATTGAACTTGATTAATTTGTATCTGCCAATGGATTTGAGAAAATATCTCTTATTTTGCCACTCTTTTCTTATGGCTGTGAAGTGTTTTCTGGCATTTCTATTGGTAATTTTATCCGTCTTAAAAAATGTTGGAATAGTGTGACTAGATTTGTTTATCGTCTATGATCTAGGGATCACGTTTCTACATTTGTTATAAATCCTTTAGGGTATGATCTTTTTTCCAGACTAGAGTTGCTATATTTCTTTTCAATATTATCAAATTTTATCAGCCAGGTTTGCTAACTAGCTATACCCTATCTTAAATGATCTCGTAGGAAATTCCTCGCATTTCCCAAATTTACTAACAAAATCATAGATGGCTCATTTTTTATTAGATCCTTCCGTATTTGGAACTATTTGTCGCTAGAAATTAGAAATCTGCATAATGTTAACATGTTTAAATTTTTTTTTATATAACTGGACCTCCTGATTAGTTTATTAGTGACTTATATATTTTTGTTTCTGATGTTTCTAATGAATTATGTAGACTTCTATACTTCCGATTCTATAGATCTCTTTTTTTTTCTTTTGAACTGGTTTCTTTTTTTTGGTTGGTGCTTGTCTTTGTATTTATATGAGTATTCACTTCTTGCTGATTACAATTTAGGTGCGAGAGTAATGGGTTTTGGGGCAAACAATGAAGAATCTCTTTTTTTTATAATAATTTATATTTAACTAAACATTGTCTAAACTTGTGATGCGTTTTTTCCCTGCTGTAACTGTTTTTTATTTTATTTTATTTTATTTTATTTTTATTTTACTTCGAAAAATGTAAATATAATTGTTCTAAGTAAACCTCTGTATAAGGGATTTTTGCTTTTGGCTTTTTTAATTGAAAAGATTTTTGCGATTTTCTCGAAAATGGTTCGTTTTTCCAAAAATGTTCTATGGCAGGACAACAGTTTTCGAATGCAAAAACCACGTCAAAATCTGTTAAGGTTTGCGGGTAGCAGTCGATCTTACAAATTTTCTTTACATACAAACAAACATACGCTCGAACACACAGACAGACATGTTGCGGATTAATCAAACTGAGTCGATGGGTATATGTCCTGGAAATCTGCGGTGTGATAAGTTACTGTTCATTTCAGTTTAAATTAGCTAACATTAAATAAGGAAACCCTGACACAAAATGTTAGACCACGTAATGCCCCCCCAGGACCTTCTATGAGTGTAGTTTGTTCACCAGTATAGCAATTATTCAAAAAACTGTGCGAATTCACTAATGAGTTCTGTGCTGGCGGTATCGTTTTTTTAACTTATAGTACTGTCTATCGATGGGGAAATTTTTGCTAGTGTGGCAATACTGGGATTGAATGACATTTCTAAAATAAAATTTGAAACAAATACGCACTTTTTGGATTCTGTGTTCCAACGTAGAACTCACAAGTGAAATTTCTCACCTTTTTTGGTAAAATCGCTCCACAGGTATTAAAGTTACACAAAGCTACAACATATTATCATTCATTTAAACAATATTTGCACTTACCATTTATTTCAAAGTTCGTATGAAGTACACACGTTTAATGACCTCCAAAAATATCTGAAAAATGAAAATTATATTTAGATTAATAAAAAAAAAATTTAGTTTGAAGTGATAATCAAACTTGATATACATTTTTAAGGAGATAACTAGTAAGAAGGATAGGTAATATTAGAATTACGGATAGTCATTGGATTAACGGTTCAACGATCTATGCATTACAAATGGTGTCCTAAAAGTGTAATATGTGCAGGAGGAGCGCTTTTACATATAAAATGTTTTTTTTAAACTTTTTTGTTTGACTTTTCCGAAATTCCCTGTATAAGTAGAGTGTAATTTAGCATTTGCGCATGAATAATTCTTGAAAAATTCAAATGACGTTTTTGATCACATTTTGAGTAACTATAGAATTTTGATTATTTTAACATATTTATTATTACATTTAACCGATTAACTAATCACAATGCTCGAAGTGCAATATTTTTTATCGGTTTGTAAACTTTATTAACCTAATGACTCACAAAATTGTGTGGCGTTTGCAGCGTCATATGTTTGAGCCAAACTACATGCCATGTTTTATCTTTTTTCCTAAAAATAGTACCGGATGTCAAGTAAGATAACAGAATTAAACTACGAAATCTAAATGCAAACAACTTCATAATTCCATTCAAATGAACTTTAAACAAATTACCAGAAATTCGTGGAGTATATTCCCAGTGCCACGCATAAAAATTTAGCCTTAAACGTAAGTCATATGCGCTTTTCGCTGAATTCCATGCGTAATGTTTTTATAGTGTATTAATTTGCTCATATTTTGTACAAAACATAATTTAGGTAATTTCTTTTACGATAGTAAAAAAAACCGGGTACCGCAAATTTTCATAAACCGGTTTTGCGAAGAACTTGGAACCGATTCTAAAACGATTCTCCGTTCCTGGACTCGGAACCGGGTATGCGGTTCTCAGTTCTAAGACGTAAAAATTATTAAAGGAAAAAATACAAGACTTTTTATTTCATTTGAATCTAGTTATATGCATTTTTTTCATAATAGCGCAAAGTTTTCGGATGATTTTCAAAAAACTGGAAAATTTTCAAAAAACCTTTTTTTTTTAAATATTTTGAACTGTTAGATACAAAAAAAATCATTTTTTCCAAAAAGCATATAAATTTCGAAAAATTTTCAAAAAACTATTTTGTCAAAAGAAAAAAATTGTATGGGAAGCACCCGTTATAGCTACCGTTACTTTTTCTAAAGTTGATAAGAAACTACGATTTTTGTAAAAATTTATTTACAAAAAATTTCAAGTCGCTAGGTCAACGCATTCTCGAGTAATTTAAGATACCCGGACAGACCGACAGACAGATGCACGGACATCTTCAAAATTTTGTCTGAAACGGATTTCGTACTAATCAGAAAGTTTTTATCTGTCCCCGTTCTCGAGTCGGTCCCCACCATGAATACAAAATTTTATTTGCATAGAGGACGAAAGTAAAAATGGTTAGTCTGTAAACCTGGTCGAGACTAAAATAAAATGAGAATTTTTCTAACCTAAAAGTTTAAATGTGAACCAAATCAAACCATGAAAAGCTAGTTGATGTATTTGGTCAGGATATAACCCATTTGCATCATTTGAAAAAGTGGAAATATCACCTCTATCACCAATTTTTTTAGAACCATTTTTTTGTATTCATGCATCTAGAGCAGTGGTTCTTAACCGGTGCTCCGCGAGCTTGTTGCAAGTGCTCCGCGAAATATTTGTGTGAGCTCGGTTTCTCGACATTAACCGATATAAAAACTAAGAAACGCGCAAGACTTACTAATTTAGACTAATTTAGACGAGTAGCTATATCAAATATTAGACCTAATATCGCTGAAATCTGCAAAAACCGACAAGCTCAGGTATCACATTAAATGATTTTCGCCTCAAAATAAATTTCATTCGAATATATAATATTTTTTTATTTATTTTTTTAATTGATGTTATTTTTAACTGTTATATAATAATCAGTTTAATTTTTAATAAAAGTTATGTCTGTTGGTTTTTTGACTCTTTGATTTTTATGCTCCGCGAATTTTTCTTCTGATCAAAAGTGCTCTCTGACTTTAAAAAGGTTAAGAATCACTGATCTAGAGGAAAATCATTTAAAACGTAAAAAAAAGTTATGTGGGTAGGGTCGTTGATCCCCAAATACAAAAGTGTCTCAAAATACGTATTAAAATATCCAGTATGCGAAAAGCTGCATTTCAACATTTTCATTTTTCTAGTGGCGTACGTGTATTTTTCAAGTGGGAGAGTCGCCCCGCTCAGCATAAAAATAATTTTTCTACTCGACGTTTACGGATTTAAAATCGGTTGAAAAATAACAAATTTATAGATGTTTAAAAAAAATAAATATTTGCGACGCCATTACACGGTTTCCATTACACGGCTTCCATGGCAGAGCGACTTGACTTTTGTTACGATCAAAATTTTTTTTCAAAGCTAGAACCCCGTAAAATCACATTTCAAAAAGCTGTAATCAAAAATTATAGTCCAGCAAATTTCTTCGCTGACGTTATAATGAAAACCAGCTAAAAATGAAATAGATCCTCTGACCCGGAGTTTGATGTCAGAGTATTGGTAAACTCATTTAGCAACTAGCGTAGAAGGGATAAAGAACAGCTTTTGGCACGACTGCTTATTCCGTTTAAATTCCGTGGGTTGGGAAATTTGGGATAGCAGACGAAGAAGGAATGAAAAAGCTGTGACCTTACCGACTAAGTTTGCTTTTCAAATTCTAGCTGATGGGACGTTAAAAGTATAATGAAAAATCCGAAAAATGATCCTTGTAACAACTTTAATAAATATCAGCTTTGAATTACGATGTAATGAAATTATTCAAATAAGAGACCATAGGAATATAATGATGAAAAAACCTTTTCAGTGAAGTGAAAAGAGTTAAATCAAATCGATCAAAAGATTTGAAATTTTAAAGTAGTTTTCGTTATGTTTTTCGCAAAAAAATAGTGAGAGTTTTCTGAGTTTGAGGTTTCTATGTTACTAAATTATTTTTTTTTTTAATAGAATTTTAATAAAAAAAAAAATTTTTTTTTAATAATTTTTTTTTAATTTTGTTAAAGTTCTTCGCTGGCTGCAAAAGTTTTTTGTCATATAGAAGTGGTAGGATATTTTCCCCATGTTTTTTTCTTTTATCGATAACTTTTTAGGTCCCAGCAATCCCATTTTTTTATGGAACCACTTATTTAACTTTTAAAATAACGTTTTTTGGGGTTTACTGACTTAAAAAAGGGTTTTTATAGGAATCACGTGGTCTACATGAGGTAGGTTTCACTGTACCTGAATAATAGGTTTTGTCAGCTCATCGGTGGACAATGGTTTTGGCTTTGATTACCTCAGAAATGCGAGGACATAATTAATGGGAACTATCCAAGACGTTCCTTAAGGTTTTTTGTCACGGTCCCAGGATTGGGTCTTCTTATCTGAAACATCGTCGGAGTTCATCAGATTACCCATAAAACGAAAGACATAAGAGGCGGAATAACACCGAATTTTCCAGGGCGCGAAACTCGTAGAAGGTCAAAGTCCAAACGCTGAACAAAGATTTTTTTTTCATTTTTTTATCTTTAAATGTTTTTAAAGAAGTATTTTGTTATTGTGAATTTACACCGCAATTTCCCGCCTAAGTAAATTTTTAGCTGCTGTTGGCTCAAATATTTAAATACAATCCTCGAATGTACACAGACCGGAGAAAGCGGTGAGTGATTTATTTTAATGGAAATATTAAGGTGAAAATATTATATTGCCTAAATTAAATTAATATACAATAAAATAACGTGACAAAATCCTTACACTTCGAATCTACCAAGTTGCAACCAAATATATAAACTTTGTTTTGCCATTTCTCTTATAAGTTTAAATAAAAAGATAATATTATTGCAAATCTAATATTCGATTTTTGTTGTTTGGTGTCCTTCATATTTTGTATATGTAAATACGATGACACACTAAGTTCATTTTGCTTCTCCTCGTGGCGAGGCCAATGATATTCGAGATATTCGTTTCTTCCTGTTAATTATTGTGTTTCCTTCTGGCCCTGGCAAAACCCTCCCCCTCTTTTGTCTCATGCTGACTGAGTTAGTCAGACACCGACGTGCCATCCAGGGCCTTTTCTGTGAGCAGCGTTTGCCCGTCAAGGAAAAATCGAGCCTCACTTTAAATGTTTTGGAAACCAATTCATCCCCCAACCTACCAGCAAAACATGAAGGTAAAATTATGAAAGCCCTGAACATTCGCGATACAGTAAATTACTAAGATCTAATGTGTGTTTTAATATAAATACTAGAGGCTTTGTCTTAATTTACTAAAACCAATTAATAATTGGCCACTCGATTTATATTTGTACCTGTTACAGACGAATTTTTAAATTTTGCTAAAATTCTGATTTTTTAATGGCTTCAATACAAACAATCTTCAAAAGTTTTATTCAGCAATTCCAACACATTTTGTTAGTGGTTTCACCGTACATGAGCTAGCAGGGACGGCACAAGAAACTTATGGCCTAAAACAAGCTCTTTGATGCAAGTAAGCTTTCATGAAAGTTTTATCCAAAATTGGGTCAGTGGTTCCCAAGTTACAATCAAACAGACGGAAAAACAGAAAGCAGTATACATAAATTGAGGGACTTGATAAGAAAGAAGGGGAACCTTGTGTTGACCTATGGTCAAAACCCGTCCATTGACGTTAGTAAGCATCCCTGAAAGTTTTATCTCAATTGGTTCAGTAGTTCTCAAGTTTAAAGCGAACAAATAGAAAGACAGACAAACAAAAACACGAGCCAATTATGTAATAAAGTAAGTACCAACTATTATAAAGGTATTAAGATATAATTTATCAAAGGGTATTTTGTGTAAACAATGTAGAGCCACACAGAATTATTTTTCTGAAGAATAACTGAATAATTGAGCACAGACGGCTTGAAAAATGGCGACCATGGGGTATGCGGGAATAATTTTTTCCAATTCCAACCAATATAATATTTACAAGACTAAGCAACTACTCATTCTAATATTTCTCAATAGATTTCACGCTTTCCTTTTAAATTATCTCATTTGAAAATGTGTATGTGAATTAATAAGGAATACGTATGTAACATCTTATAGATAAAACAGTTTTCTTTCATTATTTCTCTTAAATGCTATTTGTATGAGGATGTAAGGTTGCGTGTTTTTATCGTCTCCCAGCATACGCTCTATTTAGCATGTTAAAGCGTTGAGCTCTGTGCTAAGCGTTGATTAATTTAGAAAAGAATAAATATGAAGAATAGTTTCGTTCAAATTTAGTATTCAGATAAGTATTGTTTTCCTAATTCTAAATTAGAGATGAAAAACGGTTGATGATTCTTTTTAAGATCATTTGGACGATAATAAGTAAAAATAAAACTTGTTTTAAAACAAATCTACGGCTACAATGTATACAAGTGCGGGCTGCAATGTATACAAGACAAAGTAAAGAATAGTATGTATTTTATAAAGAAGGAACCTAAATATACGGAAACCTCTATATCGAAATGATCTTGATAACAAGATTGTTTCGTTTCCCCAGCGATTTCGTTATATGGAGGATCCACTGTAATTACATTTTGCAATAATTTAAGATAACGAGCAAAAAGACGGGTCCATATTTGAACACAAGTAAGTCCTGAAAAAGTAAGTCCTGTATTAACCGAAAGTTAGTTTATTCTGTAGTAAACCAAGATTTCATAGAGCATTGGTAGCGGGATTTCAGATCTTTAAATATATCAAAAGGAAATCCCAAACAAATAAACGCTGATTTTAAAATTAAAACAGCGGCCAGCCAAAAAATTTTCCGACAATTTCCGTGGAACTTGTAGAGAACGGAAAAGAATTGGTGCCGCTGTTACTACATGCAAAGAAAAGATATTGTAAGATATGCTTGGGACAACAATCAAATTGTTGTAACACCCTCTTGCATTTGTACCCCTTGGATACTAATAAAAAGAATTAAAAAAAAAAGAAAATTTTTATAAAATTTCTATAAAACACATGACTGTCTATTTCTATCTATATTTAATAAAATATATTGTTTTAAATATCTCAAGAACCCTCAAGAAATACAAAAAAAAACCGTTAAAGAAATTTTATTTCCTTTGAATCTGATTATATACACTTTTTCCTAATAGCGCATAGTTTTCGAAAGATTTTCAAAAAACCGAGAAGTTTTTAAAAAACTTAATTTTTTTTAAATATGCTGTGAACCGCTAGATATATGTATAACCCGTTAAAGCAGAAAATGAGGAAAATTTTGTTTCCTAAAAATTTTTCACAAGTGTTTCGAGAAAATTTCAAAAAATTTTTTTTCGAAAAAATTGTATCCGTTATAGCTACCGTACTTTTCCAAATGTTGATAAAAAAAACTTACAAAAAATTTTAAGTCGCTAGGTCAACGCGCTCTTGAGTTACGTACAATGGAGAGACCGACAAACCGACAGACAGATGCACAGACATCCTCATAATTTTGCCTGAAACGGATTTCAACTGATCAAAAAATTTCTATCTACCCCCCGTTCTTAAGTGGATCACCGTCATTTTTTGTGGATGAGTTTTGCCAAAATTGAATTTTTCTATCAACTTTTAGAAAAACTACGACTACTATAAGGAGTAGGGCTGACCGGGTTTAGTTGGCTATAGGGGTAAGTAGACTCATTGCGGTTAAGTCAACCACGGTTGAAAACAAACCTGCGTGAATTGGACTGTTTATTCAGTCGACTGACAGCTATCAGTGAACTAACGTCGTTAGACCACAGTGCTCTTGGAACGAACTATGAGGGGAAAAAACGAAATTTCAAGCGTCTGAGTAATTTTTTTTCTTGTTAATTAAATTGTTTTGTAGCTTACACTTTCATTGTATTGAACTCGTCAGTGATTTCAAGTGAAAATTTATGTATGAGTTAACGAGTTAGTGAAGCATTTTCTGACCCATACTTTTTCATTTTTTTTCATGAGTGTGTTAAAAATAAAATGGCGGCTTGGGGCTAGTTGACTCACAGTATACTGGGGTTAAATGACTCGAATTACCTATATTTTTTTGTTAATTCATTTTATTTTTTTAAAATTAGATGAAATTTACACCCCGATTGCGAGTGCCGTGTCGTTTTCGACAAGAGTCATTTTACGTGTTGTTGTTAGTGTTTTTCTACCAACAACACGTAAAACGACTCTTGTCGAAAACGACACGACACTCGCAATCAGGGTGTTAATTTATGTTAATCTGAAATGTTATTAATTTTTTAAAGAATATATTTTTTCAGAATTAATATAGTTTTTTAATATGTTCCAACACATTTTCCCCATAAAAAGTATAGAGTCAAATAACTTCGTTCACAGAGTCAACAAACCCCAGACACGGGGTTAGTCGACTCATCGAACAACTTTTTTTAAAATGAAAAAAAATATTTGAAACACTTATAATTAGTCAAAATAAAAGATTGACTAAGAAACACAATTGAATAAACCAACCAAAAACGTCTTTACTGCACCTAAAATAATTACAGTAAAACCTCTATAAAGTAGATTATAAAAAGTGGGTCTACTAGCCCCGGTCTACCCTACTTTCTTTTTTGGAAATTTTTCGAATATTTGTCCGAAGGCCAACCCGTCACGGGGTTGGCACGCAAAAAATACGATTCTGTCACCGCCCTTGCATGGCTATGTTTATGATATGCTTTTTTAAAAATATACCGATCTGACATCCCAAAATCATATGCAGAGATGTGAACCAAAAGTTTTCTGAATGTGGTTCGGTTTCAGTTCAATGGTCAATTGGATTTCAGGTTTTTGTAACAACCATTTCAAAATTTGATTTTGGTTTCCAACATTTGAAAAATTCTGTTCTGGTTTTCGCTTCAGAAATATTCAGTGGTCTCGTATAGTAATTTTTAACATGCCCGATTATATTAGTTATATTTCTTGAGATACAGGGTACCGAGATAGTTTCTCGGTACTACATTCGCATAAAAAAAGTGGTAGACTTTAAATCTAGTCGAAAATAAAAATTATAAAGAATTTTTCGATCTTACAAAATTTAAATATGAATCGAACCGAACCAACAAAAAAAAAATGGTTTGGTTTTATTTCGGTTCAACTATTTAACAGAGAATGGTTTGGGCTTAGTTCGGTTCGGCCATCTTATTTTTAAAGTCGTTCGGTTTATGGTTTGGTTTTGGTTCACTAAAATAGTTCAGTCGTTTTTAGTTCGGTTCAAAAAGTCGGTTCGCATTTCTGGCCATATAACCATACTTTTGTTTCTAACAAAAGTACTAAGTTGGCAGCAGCCATAAACATGGTAAGAATAGTTGGAGTCAACATGTTTTACCATATAAGTTTTGTTTGTGTTTCTCTCAAATTCGGGGAAACAAGTAGAGATGCTTGTGGAGATTTTGAAACCATAAACTGAACAACTCTGAAAAAATGGCAGATCGACCCGAACCAACACCAAACCAGTTTTTAACTCATTAACGATTTATAGAAGAAAAGACCCAACAGGTACAGAATTTTTATAATATAAAAACATCAACAACTTACTAATGAGATTTAACTTGTAATCATTTTTATTCTCACTTATTTCCGCATTTACTGTTAGTTCATAGCATTGTCAACTGAAATTAAAATATTAAACTGTATGACTATAGGTAATTTCAACTTTTTGAGGTGGGTTAAAATATTTATATTCCACCAAGCATAAAAAGCTAAGCGACAGTTTTTAAACCACCCACCCCAAACAGTTAAAACAAATGCTGTAACCGAACCGAACATTGGAATTTTTTTAATGGTTCGGCTCGGTTCATATTTGAGTTTTTAGGATTGACAAAATTCTTATTATTTTCTTTTCTCCACTAGACTCTAAATTTGGAGTCTAGCATTTTTTTTTACGTTACTTTAGTACCAAAAAAAAAAACATTCTCCATGCCTAGTAGCTCAAAAATGTAACTAATACGATTTGGAAACTAAAACCAAAAATTACTCAACCATTGAAATTTTGGAGAACCCGAACCAAATTTTTGAAACCAAAACCAGAACGAAATCTTTGATATTTTAGAAACTAAACCAAAACCAAGACCGAACTCTCACATTTTGGGAATCAAAACCAAAAATCAAAAACCATTTCACCCTTGGACCAAAATCAAATTACACTCAAAAAACTTTTGGGTTGCACTTCTGTATGGATGTTAAACTGTATTACTTTTAATATTTTGAAAGTCAAATTCTGCAAATTCTTTAAAGCCAGGGACCGAATTAGAAATAAATAATATTTTCTTTAAAAACTTTGATCTGAAAAAAAATATGTCTTATCATTGTGTTAGTCAACTGTCTGTGGCACACAATCAAAATTTTCGATGACCAATTCAATTCATTGAAGAGACAGCAGTAAAAAACGAAGTGAAACGAGAAAGATTTTCTTGCTCAGAAAAATTCCAGACGCATTGAGTCACACGAATATACATATATGATTACAACAAATAATGTCTAAAAAACGATTGCGGTTAAATTAATTTTGCCTTTCCTTCTTTTATTGCCTTTGCTTTTAATTTGCATGAATAAAAATTGTCTTTTTGAATTCTTTCCTTTATTGTGACAATTTTAGTGTCCATCGCAAATTAGAAACAGCGAATTTCACAATAACAATATGTAACAAAATTTATTCTTACTAACCATTACTAGATAGTCTGACCAGTTTTTTTTTCATTTGCATTTTGAATGATTCATGTACCAAATTAAGAAAAAAAAAATTTTTTTTTTGAGAAAATTTTAGCATTAAAAAAAATACTTACCGAAGTGTTGGTACACATCGAAAAACTTGGAAACAAAGGAATTACCACATGAAGGAACATCATTTGCAGATAAAAAATATGCCCTCGCTCGTAGTGATTTAGTTTATTTCATTTGTTTGAATTAGGAAACTCCACATCCACCTATTCAAGGATCAATGGCTTTCGCCAAAGAACAACAGGATCTGTCTGTCCAAAGAATGTACCACTGGAAGAATTCTTGATGATTCAAAAACGGTTACGGTTACAGCCATTAAACGTTTTTTTTTGCGATAGCTCTTGTATGCTTCACTTATGTTAGTGTTGAACAGAAATTTTGGATTTTATTTTTTCTGATTTATATTAAATCGAAATATATTTTTAACTTTGCAATTAATGTGAATGTTACATTTTTTTTTAAATGGGGCGTAATGTGAATGGCGTCTTTTATAGGATTTTGTCTTATGTCTGCCACTAACTGATTTCAATCTAGACTGTTCAACAAACTGCGATCAAATGAAATGTGTATAAAATGGGGAATACCTTACCACGAGCTAGTGTGATCTCATGTATGTATTTCACAAGTCAACGTTTTTTTCGCTACATTCTTCATTTTTATTTTATCATTTATATATAGTGCTATAGTTCGATTTAAATAAAAAAAATTTAGCAGTTGCGCTGTTTTTCATATTTTATTTTATATAAATAGATATGTACACACCAGAAATTATATATGTCTGATGAATGTTAATTTGAGTCACAACGGCCGACAATTTTTTTCGTCTAAATTACTATCAGTAAGTTTTTAATTTTTTTTTAATAAACCAATTTCAAGCTTTCACCTTCTCTATTGCTTATGTATAAGCACAGCTTTTGTTGAAAAATTTCACGAAAAAATTATGAGTCATAACCCGTCACAGTTAAATCCATATGCACTTAATTTGATAAAATGAATTCTCATTCGCAATATTCGGACACGTAGGAGTTCTCCGAAATTTTGATTTGCAATTCCAGATTAGTCACTTTTATCAGCTAACCGGTATGACGGTCATATATTTCACAAAACTTTTTTTTTACTGAAACTTTAAAGCAGAAATACTCCCTGCTACCCGTCTTTTGTCTGCATGTGTGTCCTTGTGCTGTATTCGCAACCGGTCTGGTCTGTCTGTGCGCACTATCCCAGACAGACTAACGGACAGACAGCAAACTAATTACGCGAGGGTTCATAGAACTTTCAGATCAAATTCAGTGTTAACTCGACGTACACACGTAATTCACTTTGCGATTTTTTTTAAACATTAAACACGTTTCGCAACAAAATTAATTTTGTCCAAGTCATGGCTGACTACCTTTTTGGGGCTGGTGGAGATTTGAAAAAATTGCAAGACCAACCATTTTTCTGCATAAAGTACAGCAGTTTAGAAAGAAATCTTGTGCAAAATTTAAACCACATCAGACTCATATAAGTCTTGACCGAAAAACACTTCTCGAATAATCTTTCTGGAAAACCAACAGTCCCTGAACAGCTCTGATTGTCGAATGTCGCGATAATGACTAGCCAAGTCGAACCAGACCAACGTTTCTTTCAGATCATTGTCCCATGGTGCTGTGCTTGTGTTGTTGAGCAATAGTAGGGTTAGGCCCCTATCATGATTCCAAACACATTGGAAAAGTAGGGGAATCACAAAAGAGCTTCGTCGAACACCACAGTATCGCCAAAATGTTGTTACGCAGAACGGCAAAAAGCTCTATATTAATACGATTTTACGTAGAAAAGTATAGAAGCATTTACATGGGAGTTGGTGTTAGAGACATGAATTTAAGTGCATATTCGTAAAATTTGCGACCGGCTTTTTCTTCAGTTGTTCAACCTTTAATATTTCTTTATATATTCAATTCCACCGTTGGTGAAAATCGTTTTTTGTGCTAGTTTCCCCCTATTGGAAATAACCAAATCGAAATATAATTTGAACAATGTGGCGATACCCACTATAGAATTCTGCATACCTAATATATATGGATAGGGACATGGTGATGGTGATGACGAATACGAAAAACCATGAATTTCTTCGTATTGTTGCCAAATCATGCCATCATTGCCGACCCCAATTCATGATGACCATGTTCCTCGTTGAGTTTTCGTAAAGTGCATCCTTGTTTCACTATTGTTCGTTCAGTCTGGTCATTGACCATTTGCCGATCAATTTTGACAGCACGAGAATGCTTAATTTTTGTGAGCTTGGGTAAAAAGTTTTCGGGAGAATCCTGTTTTAATCCTAGTTGAACAAACTTTTTTGGCTACTTTACAGATTTTCTAGACAAAGTTTCGCAATTTGATCGTAAATATATAGAAGGTACCAAAAGTGGCTATCTCAGCGTGACATGGGAGGGATCTGCGCAAAATATAAGCTTTTTCTTCTATGTACCGACAAAGCTATCAAAATGAAACAACACTCCAGGAAGTAGATATTCACGATGGAATCACTTCCATTTATCTCCTACCATCAGCCGACTTATCAAAGTAATGTATACATATATCATCTGTATATAAATACGTAGGAATAAAGCAACGCACCCTGTATTTTTGGTAGTGGGCGAGTGAAAAAGTTTTCTATAGATAGACAACAAATACCAAGTAAACTTCCGTCTAGACATGAGAATATGTTATCCTGCGACAATGAATTTAAAGTCCATAATACACCCTCCCGCAGTTGAACATCTCTCGCCCTTTCGGCGGTCTACAGTTGGAGATGAACTGAAAGTTTTCGGGAGACTTTACTTTCAGGGAAGTCTAACGCCTATATATGCGAATTCCCGTTAAAAAGAAAAACTTTATACAGCGGACAACATAGTAGAAATGGTAATTTGACACTTAACAGGAATAGTATTTTCCAGAGGATTAAAATGCACAAAGAGGTGATTCCGTTCCAGGAATCCAGCTATTCGTGTTTAATTCGACTCGATTCTCGCCGATTTATGGTTTTATTCTTGAACTAAATTCTGAAATTCGTTTTGTTTTGGGCTGAATTCTATTTGTGAAACAATGGAAAATTGGTATTAATTTCAGACCTATCCAAACATAAAAAATGTTAGAGACGCTCGTTTGAGTACAAAATTAAAAAAAAGGACAAAGATCACTGGTGTTGCACATGTGTGTTATAACAACCTTTTGTTTTATCAGTTTTCGGAATAGTATTCAAGTGTGCATTCTTTTTGATAATTTGCGAATGCCACAGACACGCTAAGAATGCAGCGAGACGCAAGCGCAAAAATAATGTTTATAGGTTTATGTGAAGGCAGACATTAGGCAAGCGGTTTTTTACTCGCGACGAGCAAAAGTGAAAAGGGATCCGTCGCAGCCATGCAAAAGGGTAGTCACTGCTATGGCACACCATGATGAACCAAAAGGGGCATCGAACTTTTAAAGTATAGCATTGGGTGGGAATTTGAAAGTACCTACAATAGTATATGCAACAAGGATCCCTCTATATAATACGAGCTCGCACTGTGTCCAGGCATAATATATACTCAAATGTGTATCCTTAGACATTGGGTTTCTGGTTCTTTTTGATTTCTTCTTAACGTTTTTGACCCTATACTCCCATACTATTTGAAATAGGTGTGCTGGCAGAAACTGCAAGTCAAAACAAATCCGCCATCTTTCATTAAGAATTTCCAATACCGCCGCTGCTTTGTTCTAACTGTAAATCAAGTCAGTCTTTTTGTTTGCAACGTAATATAGGTATACAGTTTTTATAATTTAAAAAAGCCCTCATCTTGTGGGGATGCTTCTGTAATGATTTGTTGTGAGAAGAGGGTGTGCATATAGAACGAACTTAACGAAAGCGGCTTGTCTGCAAGCATGTCTGGGCTTGGTCCTGCTACTCTACAAGTTCGATTTTTCGACATTGAACGAAACCATTAAAATGATGATGGGGTAGGTTAGGTTTGTCGTGTCTGGCTGATGGCGTCGTAAGAAAATCCCAAAAACTGGGGTTATGACTTTCTAGTATCCCAACATTTTCCCCAGCCCTCGGGCCCCATCTTACCCATTGTAGTACAAATTTATGTCGGCGTATACAATGTTTGTGCGCTTGACGAATCTATATGTTACTCTCTATACAAATGGGATGTAAAATGTATGTTTCCTTTATATGATAGTATCAAGGATATGAAGGCGAAATACGTATACATATTAGTAGATAGCAAAGTAGATATTATAGATGCTGGAAGGTAGATGTATCGCCCACTTGAATTTGTTTAGGTTTTCTTTCTTCGTTTTATTGTACTTAAGGAAGGGAACTAAATTACGTATACATTTATGGAAACCGGTATAGGGATAGGGCGCAATAAAGTGATTGTGTCAGACTGAACCGAGCAGACAGACATAGGGAGGGTGAGATATATCGAGGTCGTTCTTCTGTCGGGGATTTTATTAACTTAAAATGAACGTGTTCGGGGTTGTTGGCTTCCAACAAAAGATTTTTAGAGAGGACAAAACAAAAAAAATCATTTCCAGACGTTTGATATTGGTTCCACTTTGGTCGAATAAACGATTATAATTGAAAATTTTGTAAGGGAGATCTTTAACGTGTTTACAAAAAAAAATTTTGTATGGTTTAGGCTTGCGTAGGTACTATTCTTGAAAAACTAAGTTGAATTTAGGCTACTTAAACCGTAGAACTTCTTTGAAATCCTGAAAAAGGATTCCTTCACAAGTAATTAAAGAGAGAAATCTTGCATTTTCGGCAAATAAAATTGACATGAACAAGGCCTAGAAAATACACTAATCGTCAACAAAATCTGCCATCAACGGTTTATAGTTCACGTTCTATCCACCGTCAATGGTTGAATAATAATTTTTTAAAGTGTTTTTCATTGTTTTTTGACAATCGCATGCAAAAGCCTTCAACCTGATTATGGTTGACGATCAACAATTTTTCGTTTGGCCGTCTGGATTTACAATCAGGAAAAGCTAATTGTTTAACATGTCGAATGTTAAAACTTAGCAACAAATGTTACCTGGTATATAGAACTCTTCAAAACTTTCCAAGAATATTGGAAAAAAAAGTTCGAAACACCGGAAATGTTGGAAAAAATAGGAAAGAAATTTTCTTTTTTTTAATTCGAAAAGAAAATTTGTTTTGCTGAAAATGTGAAGAAACAATATTTAAGCGTGAAAAACATTTTGGTAAACGTATTAGTAAGAAAAAAACACTTTAAAAAACAAGTTTTATAACCTTATAAACTTTCAAAATGCACTAAAAAGTAAAAAACAAGTTTAAAGTTTCACAAAAAAATGTTTTTATAAATTACGTGTTGTTGTGAAAATATAAAGTGTGCTGCGTTGCACAGTATGAAACCGCTATTACAGATTCAAGAGCAAATGCAACGTCACACACTTTATATTTTCACAACAACACGTAATTTATAAAAACATTTTTTTGTGAAACTTTAAACTTGTTTTGTACTTTTTAGTGCATTTTGAAAGTGTATAAGGTTATAAAACTTGTTCTTTAAAGTGTTTTTTTTTATTTTATACTTTTTAGTCTTGAATTAGCCTACCAAAAACCTCCAGAAAAGATCTTTCGCGGGAAATTTGAGCAAAAGGAAACTCACGTTATCTTTGCAGGACATTCCGTTATCCTTACAGAATTTCAAATGTCAGAATCGGATTCAGCGACCCCAAAAACCCCCTGATGCCAGTTTTTCTCGGAAAAAATGGGAAAAAGGATATTTGCGTTATCCTTACAGGACCTTCCGTTTTGAATTTTGAAAATCTAACACCGAATTCGTGATCAGCGACCCCGAAAACCCCCTGATGCCAGTTTTTCCCGGAAAAAATGGGAAAAAGGATATTTGTGTTATCCTTACAGGACCTTCCGTTTTGAATTTTGAAAATCTAACACCGAATTCGTGATCAGTGACCCCGAAAACCCCCTGATGCCAGTTTTTCCCGGAAAAAATGGGAAAAAGGATATTTGCGTTATCCTTACAGGACCTTCCGTTTTGAATTTTGAAAATCTAACACCGAATTCGTGATCAGTGACCCCGAAAACCCCCTGATTCCATTTTTTCCTGGAAAAAATGGGAAAAAGGATATTTGCGTTATCCTTACAGGACCTTCCGTTTTGAATTTTGAAAATCTAACACCGAATTCGTGATCAGTGACCCCGAAAACCCCCTGATTCCATTTTTTCCTGGAAAAAATGGGAAAAAGGATATTTGCGTTATCCTTACAGGACCTTCCGTTTTGAATTTTGAAAATCTAACACCGAATTCGTGATCAGCTACCCCGAAAACCCCCTAATGCCATTTTTTCCCGGAAAAAATGGGAAAAAGGATATTTGCGTTATCCTTACAGGACCTTCCATTATCCTTACAAGGATTTAGTAGTAAAAATATTGAACTGTCACCGGAACTACGCAAGGTGACAAAATTTCATCTTCCTAGGTTGCATAGTTTCGGAGATATAAGGTTCCAAAGATTCCAGAGATAGACACATAGGTAGCCAGCCAGGTAGGTAGGTAGGTAGGTAGGTCGCGACAATCCAACTTAATAGAAAGTGTATAAAAATAGATTTATAGTCGTTTGCACCAACGAAACTTAGCAACTTAAGCCCTACTTAAATGATTTAAGTCCTATAATTTTTACTAAGCACACCTTTTTAAAGAATTTTAAGGGCCTTAAAAAATAGCACGGGAAACTTCTTCGAATTTTTGGGAGAAACGACAAACATTTTTAAAAAGCTGAAAACAACCGTAAAAAGAAAGCCAAAACTCATTTTTATTAATAATTTCACGGGAAAAGCTTACACCACTCATTAAACAATCTTTAAAAACGGTTATAAGGAAAATTACCCAACGCTATCGGGGAACAAAATGTTGACACCGAAAATTTTTTTAAAGCATGTAAGACCACATACTGTCTTAAAAGATCAGAGAAGAAATGTGTAGAAATATCTTTAAACAATTGCTTACAAAACTTTTGGAAGCGGAAAACTTTTGGGCTTCTGAAACATTTGTTTTTTTTTTAAATTAGGAAAAATAAGTGTCTTGATTAAAATCGTCGGTTTGTGTGGGAGCTGTTTTAAATAAAAAAATAAGTTGAAAACAATCGTGTTAAGTTAAAAACAGTCGTGTTAAGTTGAAAACAGTCGTGTTAAGTTGAAAACAGTGGTGTTAAGTTGAAAACAGTCGTGTTAAGTTGAAAACAAAAGTAATTTTTTAAGTTAAAACGGTCGGCGAATATTAGCAGAGGTTAGGTTAAATTTAAGGTTCCTCAACTCACGGGGTGCTTTTTGGTGGACTTTGGTTGGGTAAATTTCCGGCCGATCTGTTCGGTAGTTTTCCCGCAAAAGAGTAACGCACAGAAAAAACGAAGATGCGGATTCATTTTACCTCCTCCCCTTACTCTCCCCACCTGCCATGCAACTTTTTTGTGTATCTATGAACATCCATGCCATATTTCAGGTCGATCGGTTGAGCCGTTTTCACGTTAAAGATGAACAGACAGACAGACAGACACCAACTCATTTTTTTTATACCCGTATGGTGAAACCAAAGGGTCTATTAAATTTGCCTTACCGTTTGTAACGCCAAGATCCCGTTATCACACACAAAAATGAATTACACCAGTGTGTTTAGAATGATAAAAAAAAATAAAAAAAAAAATTTTAAAAAAAAGCTTTTATTAAAATAGAATGCACTAAAAAGAAAAAAATAATTTTCTGGACGCTGTGTATCACAAATATCAAAGCTTTTTAAAAGCGAGATAAATTTTTATTTTATTGTTTTATGCTTTATCTCGCTTTTTAAAAGCTTTTATATTTGTGATACACAGCGTCCAGAAAATTATTTTTTTCTTTTTAGTGCATTCTTTTTTAATAAAAGCTTTTTTTTTAAATTTTTTTTTTTATTTTTTTTATTTTGTTCTTTTTAGTCTTCGAATATATATCCTTACATTTGAGATGTCCTTACAGGCTTTTTAACTTGAGAATCGTATTCAGCGACCCCAAAAACCCCCAGAATAGATTTTTTTCCGGAAAATTTGGAGAAAGGGATAATCACGTTATCCTTACAGGACCTTCCGTTATCCTTACTGACTTTTTAATGGCAGATTCGGATTTAGCGACCTCAAAAACCCCCAGAATATATTTTTTTCCGGAAAATTTGGAGAAAAGGATAATCACGTTATCCTTACAGGACCTTCCGTTATCCTTACAGACTTTTTAATGACAGATTCGGATTCAGCGACCTCAAAAACCCCCAGAATAGATTTTTTTCCGGAAAATTTGGAGAAAAGGATAATCACGTTATCCTTACAGGACCTTCCGTTATCCTTACTGACTTTTTAATGACAGATTCGGATTCAGCGACCTCAAAAACCCCCAGAATAGATTTTTTTCCGGAAAATTTGGAGAAAAGGATAATCACGTTATCCTTACAGGACCTTCCGTTATCCTTACTGACTTTTTAATGACAGATTCGGATTCAGCGACCCCAAAAATCCCCAGAATAGATTTTTTTCTGGAAAATTTGGAGAAAAGGATAATCACGTTATCCTTACAGGACCTTCCGTTATCCTTACTGACTTTTTAATGACAGATTCGGATTCAGCGACCCCAAAAACCCCCAGAACAGATTTTTTTCCGGAAAATTTGGAGAAAAGGATAATCACGTTATCCTTACAGGATCTTCCGTTATCCTTACTGACTTTTTAATGACAGATTCGGATTCAGCGACCCCAAAAACCCCCAGAATAGATTTTTTTCCGGAAAATTTGGAGAAAAGGATAATCACGTTATCCTTACAGGACCTTCCGTTATCCTTACAAGGACGAAGTAATGAAAATATTGTATTGTCATCAGACTTACGTCTGCGTGCAAAATTTCAAGTCAATCGGACAAGTGGAAGTGGGTCAAAATTGGGTTGCAAGATTTGATCTGACAGACAAACAGACAAACAGACAGACACGAAGGCAAGCTAAATAAAAGCTTTTAAAAAAAAATAGAATTTCGCATGTCCGTCCGTCCGTCCGCCTGTAGTTCGGATTGCGGGCGCACAGATGGAGCTAGAGACTTGAAGTTTTGCGCAGATTCGTTTTTCGTAAAATGCAAGGCTATGTTCGTTAATGGACAAAAATGGACCATTAGGGGGGGTACCCCCCATACGAACGAAAACGTTGTTTGTGAATATCTCATAAACGGTGCATCTTATTAAAAAAGTGCAAGAACAAAAATTATTTAGGATATGATTCTACATAAAACTCCCATACATCAAAATCCGATTGGAATAAATTTAAAAAAATCTTATTGGAAAGTTTGACTTCAAAGTGGAATTTTGGTACAACTGTTCGAATTTTGATACGAATATCACCATACGGGTTTTCAATAATTGTTATGTTTATATATCTATTTTTTTTATATATCTATTGACAAGAAAATGGGGAAAGTCAGATGTCAGTTTTATACTCTACTAGCAGACACTACGTTGGCAG
Organism: Chrysopilus asiliformis; assembly: GCA_964034945.1. Taxonomy (NCBI): domain Eukaryota; kingdom Metazoa; phylum Arthropoda; class Insecta; order Diptera; family Rhagionidae; genus Chrysopilus; species Chrysopilus asiliformis. Next base: position 57,792,577 of record OZ035960.1, read on the forward strand.
CTAAAAGTTTTTTGTATAAATTTTAGAATGCCGAAAAAACATAAATAACTTAAAAAGTTTTGGGAAAAAATGTTATCCTTGCAGGACCTTCCGTTTCGAATTTTGAAATTCCAACTCCAGATTCATGATCAGCGACCCTAAAAACCCCCTTATGCCGATTTTTCCGGGGAAAAACGGGAAAAAGGATATTTGCGTTATCCTTGCAGGACTTTTCGGTTAGAATTTTGAAATTCCAACACCGGATTCGTGATCAGCGACCCTAAAAACCCCCTTATGCCGATTTTTCCGGGGAAAAACGGGAAAAAGGATATTTGCGTTATCCTTGCAGGACTTTTCGGTTAGAATTTTGAAATTCCAACACCGGATTCGTGATCAGCGACCCCAAAAACCCCATAATGGCTATTTTTCCGGGGGAAAATGGGAAAAAGGATATTTTCGTTATCCTTACAGGACCTTCCGTTTCGAATTTTGAAATTCCAACACCGGATTCATGATCAGCGACCCAAAAACCCTCTTATGCCGATTTTTCCGGGGAAAAACGGGAAAAAGGATATTTATCCTTACAGAACCTTTCGTGTCGAATTTTGAAAATCTAATATCGGATTCGTGATCAGTGAAAAAGGACTTTTGCGTTATCCTTACAGGACTTTTCGGTTAGAATTTTGAAATTCCAACACCGGATTCGTGATCAGCGACTCCAAAAAACCCCCTTATGCCGATTTTTCCGGGGGAAAATGGGAAAAAGGATATTTTCGTTATCCTTACAGGACCTTCCCTTTCGAATTTTGAAAATCTACATAGCTAAAAACCTGCTCCTGGCAACGCAGATCATTTTGCAAAAAACCGCGTAAAAATCGGTCCAGTAGTTTTTGAGTTTTGTAATCACAAACACACAGACAGACAGACAGACAAACAGCAAACATCCATTTTTATATATATAGATATGTTAGCTTCAGTGTACGGTTCGTAACGTATCCAACCAATTGTCGGACACAAAAATGAACTAAGACAGATTATGATTTTCGCTTGTCCGTTCGTTCATCCGGGAACGCTATATAACTTTCGAAGGAATTGAGCTATAGACTTGAAATTTTGCAGAGATGTGTTTCTCGTCACGGACAGGCAAACTCGGACCATTCCTTTCCCCCTCCAAATGAAACAGATTTTTTTTGACTGTATCGAAAACGGTGAGTCATATCCAGAATGTTTTCAGAAAATATAGACAGAATGTTTTCAGAAAATGCTTTTACATAACTTTCATAAATCCATTGATTTTTTTCCAAAACCGCATAGGTTTCAAAAATTTCTAAAAAACTATATTTTTCCAAAAAAAATTGTATGGAAGGTATTGGTTATAGCTTCTGTTACTATTCCAAAAGTTGATAGACAACTACGATTTTTGTAAAACTTATTTACAAAAAATTTAAGAGGCTAAGTCAACGCGTTCTTGAATGATTTAAGATACGTACACCGGACAATCGGTCAATCGACGGACAGATGCAAGGCCATTTTTATATTTTTGACTGAGACGGATTTCGTACTGATCAGAAATTTTCTATCTGCCTCCGTTCCCGAGTCGGTCTGCATCATGAATAGAAGTGGGACGTAATTAGGGCAAATACTTTTGTCTTGCTTTTATCCCAGGTTTTATTTTATTTAATTCCACTAAATGCCAAGCAAATTTTTTTGGTGCATTTTAATAAAAGCTTGTTTTGAAAAAATTCTTTTTTCTGAAAGTTTAGAACAAATAGATACATATGCATGCTTTAATAAAAAAAAGTGTTTAATTATACTTTTGGCGTAAAACAAAAACAGCATATTAACCACAATAATTGACTTAATCATATATGGTCGGTAAAATGACCAGGACAAATCTGCTGTTACATTATTAACGATTGTATAGCAAGAAACGAATGAAAAATTGTGACTGTTATATGCTTATAGTACTTACATTGCAACATTTTAGTTAAAATGTTGCTACCCTCATCAAACCACTATCGTCATATAAGACAAATGACATTCAGTACTTACATTTCTACACCCCCCTCGTTATACATCATCCATAGCCCGTGGCAGTATTTAATGTGCCTTTATGATATTCTCTTCATAGATGTTCAACTTGTTACGGAACTGTTTCTTTTCTATGGTTAACTGACTCGAGAATCCAATGGACTCCTCCTGTATTGTTATTATCATGCATATTCGTATGATCGTTTCTAATATATGACAATATATTGAGGAAAAGAATAGCACCACTTGACTAATCACCGTTGATGTAGAATAGTACACCATTTGGAAAATAAAACTCTCTCGCGCATCTAATGATTAATATTTCCTGTATATTGAGGCATGCATTCGTCACCAGAAGCTATTCTTTATTACAGCTTCAATTATTATTACTGCTATAATCAACAAACATCTTTCATAGGCATAGACACACATATTTTGTAAATATATAATTTTTATGATTTGATGGTGAATATAAAAACCAAGCAACGTTCTATTCGTTTGTGAAACTTTAATTAGGTCTTTTATTGGTTAAAAATCAATTTTAATTTTAGTAACTCCTATTTAAAAATATCAGTTGTGGTCAACACAAAACTTTCTTCTACAAAATCTACGACCCTGTGCAATTTACGTTATAGCCCTGTCGTATTGTCAACCCAATACAACCTCCCAATAAATTGTTGGTTCATCCAAAAATATCAAAAACGTACAAAATTTGAGATAACTTGAGAACTGTAAAAGATATCAATTTACGGTAAATGGCAAAAATGTAGAAAATGTTAACATCTTTAATTATTCTTTTAACTGATTTGTCGAAAAACCGTTAGTTTGCAAATTATTCGCAAAAATATGATTTTTTACATATTAATGAAAATATCTCAATAACGGTAAAAGATAACGGATAACGGTAAGAAACAAAATTGTGCAGAATGTTATTCTCATTAATTCACTTCATACATTCAGTCAGCAAAAACCCGTTAATTTTCGAGATAATCGCAAAAAACTGTTTTTTTTGGAAATAACGGTTTATCTCGATAACAGGCTGAGATATCGAGTTATAGCTAAAGACAAAAGTGTGGGAAATTTTATTTTCTCCAAGTTTTTTCATACTTAAGGCCACTAAAAAACGCGTAGTTTGGGAGTAAATCGAGAAAAACGAAATTGCGATTTTTGAAAAACCGCCATTTTGGATACTTCCGGTTAACGGATTTCCACCAAAAGTTGATAGGATCGTCCCATTTCAGGACCCAACATGCCTATAAAATTTCATTGCGCTAGCTCTATTAGTCTTTGAGAAATCTTGTACACAGACTGACAGACAGACTGACAGACAGACTGACAGACTGACAGACTGACAGACTGACAGACTGACAGACTGACAGACTGACAGACTGACAGACTGACAGACTGACAGACAGACTGACAGACAGAAATACATTTTTTTAATATGACTCCAATCGACTCAGGAGTGATCGGGAAATGTTTTTTAGGCAAAGTTAAGAGGTCGAAATTTTTCATGAATACAATACTTTATTATACTCCGTAGAAGAAAGTAAAAAATTTACCAACCGGTTTTCATGAAATATTTTAAGATGTTAAATTTGGTTACTGCCTATAACTCATCTGAAGATACAAAAGTGACATCTTTAAAGGTTTCTCATAATGACAGACTATACAACGCGTTTTTGATATAACGCGGTTTTCAAATTTCTCAGCACACACTAAAAACTTTTTTATCGTTTTTCGATAGCTTTTGCCGAAAAACGAAAACAAATTATCGAAAACTAAGAGTGCAGTACCCCCTTAAGAGGTGCGTTATTCGAACTTAAAATTTCACACCGAGAACCTAGGCCGAGTTCTTTTATTCTCTTTATTTAATCGAACCAATTCTTCCCCCGTCCCACTTTTGTTGCACTTTTATCGAAAACAAAGAAATTATGTAAGCAAAATGAATTTTTACATCACTTTTTCATACATTAAAATTCAATTGGATCATTGCTTCTCCCCTCCTTCATTTAAATGGAATAGTTTGATACGATTTTCTCAAAAACTGTGCAACTGTGCATCGTGCTGAATCAAATTTATAATCTGTTTAGAATATGATCTTACATACCCGTTCCAACTATCAAAATTCAATCGGACGGTATAAGTTATATGAAATATCTGAAAAAAAATTTTTGTTTGGATATGTCATTGTTGTTCAAATCATTAAAAAAGCGATTTTAAAACGCAGCTCTCCTTTTTCTATGTGTAGTATTTACTGCACTCAGAAAAAATTCATTCATCCATGAAATACAAGAAAAATCATTTGGTTTATGAAAAATTTCAAATTCAAACAGTGAGGATGAATTATGAAGAGAGAGCGTGTTTATGCATTATTATTGCATAAAGTTCAAAAAATAAAATTTGGTTCTGTTCTGATGCGATACGACACGACTGACGCGACTGACGCGAACGTTCACACCAATCAGCAACGAAATGTACCTATTTTTATTTTTCGTTTTTATTGTTAAATAAGCAAGTTTTTTTTATTTGAAAATAATGTTGTTTAATTTTTCATCCTGGTATTGATTGTAGCTCATGCAATTTGTATATAGGTATGAATGAGTATCTAGTAGACCACCATGACCTGAAATAATAAGAAAACTTAATTTTTGTTTCAGAAATCATAATAATCCAAAAAGTGGATTTTTTTAAAAATCTACTCCATTCTTTTTGTGGATTTACTCCGATTTTGTCTGACCGAATGCACATCCCTGACCGGTACTTCTCTGGCAGATCTTCTTCTTTGAGCATATAACAAAGAAGTTATAAGTAAAGTACTGCTTTTCACATAAAAATGGCCACCCATTCCAGAATTGCATAATTTGTAAGAACACAAATCCAAATTGAAAAACTTCCTGCAATTATGTTAAAACTTCTTTTTTCAGTTTCGAGATATAAGCGATTCACGTCACCTCAATATCTCACATACTTCTGATCTCCCCGCCTGCTATCTTCTTAACCATTAGAGCAATTTTGACATGGTTTTTGAGTAAGTTTTTGCGAGCAAAATTTTCCGCACTAAAATCACCCCTTTCCCTTGCCTGTAAACTCTTTTCCTGCTAAATCATTGGGGGAATTTTTGCGCCATTAACTTATACCAGTATTAAAGCCCGTCCTATAAAGCAGTGCTCCGCAACCAGTGTGCCGCGGCACACTGGTGTGCCGGGAAATGATATTAGGTGTGCCGCGGTAAACATTTCAAAAAGCTGTTTAATAATTCTTTCAGGATTTTTTTTTTTTTTAATTTTTTCATTATAAATAGCCATTGTTTAAATATGATTCAGTACACAAGTGATGAACTTTATCTGCGGAATACTCTATACGCCAATTTAAATTACGTACTTAAGCAATTTTTATAATTGTTTTATGGGCTGTTGATGACCAAAATCAGCAAAAGGTTATTAATCGTGTAAGGTTTGCACAAAATAAGAGCTGCACGTTTGGTCGAAACCTTTGGCAAGTGAGTATACTAACCAAAACTCGACTTCATTTTTTTCGATTACTTTAAGTTTTGACCAAGGTGTACCACAATATATTATAGTGCCGACATAGCGACACCGAAGTTGATTTTATCGGTTAATTTTTTTTCCAGGTGCCTCCAGTCTAAAAAAAGAAACAAAGATACAGTGCAAGCATGAAGACACTTAAGCTGACAGTTGATGGAATATTTACTTAAACCTGTGAAGTGGAGAGACGCACGGATGAATACAATTTGTTGTAAGATATCTGGATCTGGGCAATTTAAATTATGTATTTTCGTTGCAATTAAATTTAAAAAGGGCGGGAAACTAATTGTAGGTTTTTGCCATCCATTATGTTTAAATGCTTCGAGGACTATACATTTCAATCCAATTGAACAAAAACAAATAATTTACGAATCTTTAGAGGGCCGCAGCTGAAAACAACATCATTAGTGATAGTCAATTCGTAAAATATTAGGGCCCGTTGCGCCAATTATTCTTAAACAACTAAGTTCTGCTTAGCTTTCTTAAACCATAGAAACTCTTTGACTTAAATAATTTAAGTTGGGGCTTAGTCTGTGCAAACTACCATAAGACATACACTTCTCTCCTTCCTCGCCCAAATCCTTCGTGGTTAGGTCAGAGACAGATATCTATGGCGGCACTCTGAGGAGATCCAGACATTTAGATTCTCGGAATCAAAACTTGATGTTTCCTATCAAAAAAAATTTCCAGTTCCTCATTTTTCCATTTAAATTTAATTTCATTGAATTGTTCAATTGAGGCCATGAGATATCTGGTATCAAAATAAAAATATTAGAATCCTAGAGATCGAGAAATTCAAATAATAAATCACAATATTCATTCCGTTAAATTCATCGTAGTCATATTTTTCATAAAACACACAATTTTTATATCGCATTATTTATACTGCTTTAAATTATTTAATACATCCTATTTAAAGTAAGTAGTCATCAGAGGCGCAAACAGGTGTGGACGGCGGGGAACCCCTCCCCTCGATTCTTTCGAAAATTAATGGGTTTTCCGTGGTTCATTGTATGAGATAAATTGAAGGGAATAATATTTGCCACAATTTTGTGTTTCATCGTTATCCGCTATTTTCATTAAAAATTAAAAAAAATAGATTTTTGCAACTTGATTATAAACTACTATTGTAGTATTTGTTAGGTTAAAATTTTTATATAAACTACTATTGTAATATTTGTTAGGTTAAAAATTTCCCAGGAACTTAGATTTGGAATACGAAAACCATTCACCAGTTCACCTCAAATATTTATAATAATGACCAATTGACTCAGGAGTGCTTGGGAAATGATTTTTAGGCTAAATTAAGAGGTCGAAATTTTTCATGAATACAATACTTTATTATACTTCGTATAAGAAAGAAATTTTTTTTGATCATCAAGCACGAAAAAATTGAAATTCTATTGTCGATAACGTAATTTCCCATTTTGTATATAATACTGAACTTTGGATGGTGAGAATGGTCATAACACGAAATTTTTCTGCGAAGTCTTAGCCGAATAAGGCGCATAGACTTCAATTCAACTGTCGGCAACACGAGCGACGCACTTACATTGGATCTGGGTCTTAAAACATGCGTTAAAGCCAGCCTTAAATATTTACTCACCTATTTTTATTATTATCTGATCTGAAAGTAAAATAAAATTCAAAATTAATATTTATTGAAATTTTTTGAAGTAAGATGAAAAATTTAACATAATACATTTAATTCTTAAGTCTCATTTACACTACGGGCTACTAGCCAGCAAAAAATTCGTCGGTATACGCAATTTGAATAACCGTTCGTGGATATGTGTAAGCTTATTTCGGTTTAGTTGCTAGGGTAGTGGCAACAAATACATTCCAGTAGCTAGCCAAATGAGGCTTAACCGTTAACTGAGGGCGTTCCCTTGCCTTTTTCGATTTCCATAAAACGACAACTTCTCCGCGATTCGCCCACAATAAAAGTTGATTACTTTTAAATAAATCCTTTTTATTTTAGACCTGTTTTTAAAAGTTTTTTTTAAGCTTGATTATTATTTCTTGAAAGATCTCGAAATGAACTATAGGAATATGTGAATCCCCACGTCCATAGAAGTGTGAAACATAAATTACGTCCAATTCAAAGTTAACCTCAAAGGATGAGTCTTTGGGACACATTTCAACTTTGCTTTGTTATAAATGGCAAAAAACATTTTTTTTAAATACGCAGAGCTATATGTATTCTAATATAATACATTTCTTTAAAAAAAAAACAAAATATTTTTTTACTCAACAACCATAGCTTTCACAGGATCATTTACAAAAAACGAACTTAACCTCCTCTGATGAGTCCCAAAGACTCAGTATGAAATTTGACGCGCAAATCATACACATTTACAAAAATTCACCCGTTCAGTGCTTTTAGTTAAAAACACTCGGTCGGCACGAAAAAGAACAGATAAATTTGCTCCTATTCGGGATTTATGGAAGATAATAAACACTAATTTATTAAAACATTACTTGCCAGGGGTAAACCTTACAATTGATGAACAATTGGTGCCATTTCGAGGAAGAGTTTCTGTGTGCGTCGAACATTCACAAAAAATAGTAATATGTAAAAACTGCGTTAACGCTTTCGGTACATGTTTTTTCTATGGGGGTTAAAAATACTCTCTATACAAATTAATGATGTTTAAGCTATTAGTATTCATTTAAAACAAAAAAAATTAAAAATTTTAATTTTTTTCAAATACGTCCACTGTGGTCCAGCTTTTTACTCAAAAAATCAAAATTGGGTCACAAATGCACTTAATGGTGCACTGAATGAGAATAGAGTGTTGAAAATAAACAATTCAATTTTTTTAGCATGATGCCATATGGCATCAAAATACCGAAAGGGTTAATAAATAATTTTTTTATAATATGTGAAAAAATAAATATTCTAATACTGTTAAATTTAGTGTTTTATATATAAATTTCATATGAGTCCGCGGGACTCATCCCAGGTGTTTTTGTTTGTAAATTAACCCAGGATGATGAGGTTAAGTAAATGGTAATATACAGTCAAAGTCCTCTAAAGGAGGCCCTCCATTACCATGATTTTTCCCAACAGCAAAAAAAATAGAGACACATTTATGTGAAGATACCTTGGCGAGAAAGGGAGATAAGAATCAACTGCAAAAATTTGTCGGCAACTGCAAAAATAATTTCTCCTCTTTTTTTATGGCGATTTTATGGTTACAGTTGACGGACTTCAACTTTTTTATAGCGATTTCTACTACAATCACACATTGTCCCTGTAAGTGAATAGTGAGCACAGGCACATACAAAGTGCTATTATAGCGTAGCTGTCATTTTTCATGTAGTTCAACCACACATATGCAGCTCTATAGCTTTATTGCTATGCCAATTTGAACATTATATCCTTAGCATAAGGTTTGATATCTTTGCTATAAATTTGTAAAACTGGAAGGGATAGCGTTTATACTTGTATTCAGTTATTCCTATTTAGATCTACATAAGTCTATCTTGCTCTAGTTTTCTGCATTTTTTTGCAGTTACAAAAGACATGGCAATAGAGATCCTCCTTAACTCGAAATCCCTGTAATTCGAATTTTCCTCTAACTAGAATTTTTTAACAATTTTTTGAGCTATCTTCAATTTTTTTGCGCTCCCTTCAGTTTGTTTTATAAACTTCTAAAAACGAATAAATATACATATTATGTATATTAGGGAGGGTCGATTTGTTCGGGGTAAAAATTTTCACCAAATCGTATAGCATATTCTGATTCTACACAAGATTCTAAGAAAAAATGCCCAAGAAACCATTATCAGAAAGTTTGTTTGAATTAGCTCGAATTTTTCGGAAACTATTTAACCAATCGACGTGCTGAGTACTACAAATAAAAGCTAAGGACATAATCTTTAAAATGGCGTATATATTAATTTGATCGGAATTATAGTTTTGGAGAAATGGGGGTTTTATTAGAAAAAAAAATTATATGCTGATTTCCACACCAACTCAAACTCGACTTGTATGGAGCTTGGAAATCACTTTTGTTTAACTTTTTTCATTCGAATGTAGTTATCACGCGTTTTAATCACGCGTTTTAACGTGATTTAGTACCAGTTCTACGTTATTCGGATTACCGTGGTTTAGATAATACTAGTACTATTTCAGTTCGCCCTCCGAAACGGCATTGAACTGCTTAATGGCAACAATTTTTCCAAAATCCCTATGGTGAAACCCGTATACCCGTATGGTGAAACCAAAGAGTATATTAAATTTGCCCTACCGTTTGTAACGCCAAGATCCTGTTATAATACACAAAAATGAATTACAATTATAGCTTTTGTTATGTTTAAAGTATTTTCTAAACTATTCTCTTTACTCCTATTGGAATTTCTCGGCTTATAAGGTCTGCAAAAACAACAAAATTATATTATTTTTGCGGATGTTTTCACATCCAAATTTCCCCCCGTCGAGTATAAACCATGAATCAGAAATGGTTCAATGGTTAAACACTAAATAGTTTATTCGCTCTGGCTTGATGGAGCTATGTTGCCTTAAACCTTATAATTCGCACAAGGTTTGTGGCATCGGAGTATAAATACTCAAATCGAGTTTTACTCCACCAAAATCCTGTAAGCCTGCGTGGAAGCTGACAAAGCAGGCTCTGATGACGGTGAGCCAGCTTTCCATACCAGAAACAGGCTCCTGATGGGTTTTCAGGGCAGACATGTCCGAGCTGTTGGGGGGAAATTTGGATGTGAAAACATCCGCAAAAATAATATAATTTTGTTGTTTTTGCAGACCTTATAAGCCGAGAAATTCCAATAGGATTCAATGCTAAAAGGTCGAGTATAAACCATGAATCAGAAATGGTTCAATGGTTAAACACTAAATAGTCTATTCTCTTTACTTTACTTGGGTTTAATTTTATATTTTATTTGTTAAGTATCAAAAAGGATTGCAAATTGGATTCACTTTAAAATAGTTTAAAGTATTTTCTAAACTATTTTACTTTATTTTAACTTTACTTTACTTTAACTTTAATTTTAATTAAAAATTAATTTATAATTTCAATAGTTCAATAGTTCACCGAGAGCAATCTAGTATTTGAATTGAAATGGTTTCGAAAGAAACAAATATTCCCAATGTCATCGACCCTAAAAATTTTCATAGTCAATGAAAAACATTTTGGATTTCGAGATTATAAAAATTACATTGATTTTATGTTGAAGACTTCATTGATTTTATGATGGAATCGGCGATTCTTCGTAAGACTAATTAATTTTCTTCTATAAATTCAATGAAATTTTTGATTCGTAATGTCACTAATACTCGCTGTTCTTAATACTCGGCTATTTTTTCTCTCTTTTTTCACGATATAATACTACATCTAATTTCACAATGTGGATGAACTATTGCAGAAAAATGTGTTGTGACAACTAATATGATATGAAATGAAATAATTAATTTTTCATTATTTTTTAGACCAAAAACATAACAAAAGATATAATTGCCAATCTGGCAATCATTGGAGACCCGTATGGTGATATTATTATCAAAATTCGAACAGTTGTATCAAAATTCCATTTTGAAGTCAACCCCCCCCCCCCCCCCCCCCCCCCCCCTAATGGTCCATTTTTGCCCATTAACGAACTTAGCCTCGCATTTTACGAAAAACGGATCTGCGCAAAATTTCAAGTCTCTAGCTCAATCCGTGCGCCCGCAATCCGCGCCACAGACAGACGGACAGACATACAGACGGACGGACATGCAGAAATTAATTATTTTTATACCCGTATGGTGAAACCAAAGGGTATATTAACTTTGCCTTACCGTTTGTAACGCCAAGATCCCGTCATCACACAAAAAAATGAATTACACCAGTGTGTTTAGAATGATAAAAAAAATTGAATTTTGCATGTCCGTCCGTCTGTCTGTCTGTCCGTCCGTCTGTCTGTCTGTCCGTCCGTCTGTCTGTCCGTTCGTCTGTCTGTCTGTCTGTGGCGCGGATTGCGGGCGCACGGATTGAGCTAGAGACTTGAAATTTTGCACAGATCCGTTTTTTGTAAAATGCGAGGCTAAGTTCGTTAATGGGCAAAAATGGACCATTAGGGGGGGTACCCCCCATACGAACGAAAACGTTTTTTGCGAATATCTAAAAAACGGTACATGTTATCAAAAAAGTGCAAGAACAAAAGTTATTTAGAATATGATTCTACATAAAACTCCCATACATCAAAATCCGATTGGAACAAGTTTTAAAAAAATCTTATTGGAAAATTTGAATTCAAATGAAATTTTGATACGCCGTTCAATTAAATCACCATACGGGTTTTGAATAATTGCCAGATTGGCAATTATAGCTTTTGTTATGTTTGTCATTCTAAACACACTGGTGTAATTCATTTTTATGTGTGATGACGGGATCTTGGCGTTGCAAAGTTAATATACCCTTTGGTTTCACCATACGGGTATAAACACCAAGTGAATAAAATTGCTCGAGTGCTTGTAATGCTTCGAAAAAATACTACTCCCTCTCAATACTTTGCAAAGGGAAATTTTTGCAAAAAATCTAAAAATATCGGCACAGAAAATTTAACAAAAAAAAAAATAGCTCAAATTAATTTTTAAATGAAGATATTATTCCCAAAACGGTTTTTTTTTTTCCGAAAAATCAATTTCGTGGAATATTATTGAAACAGTCTTAACGCTAATCATCCTGGGTTAATTTACAAACAAAAACACCTAGGATGAGTCCCGCGCTCTCATATGAAAGTTATATATAAAACACTAAATTTAACAGTATTAGAATATTTTTTTTTTCACATAATGTTATGTGAACACGTTCGTCTAGATGTAAACGGACTTAATTTCCATTTGGTGGCATCCAAAGCAAAGTTGAAATGAGTCCCAAAGACTCAACCTAGGAGGATTAGGGTTAAATTGGATTTTAATTGACAGGGGTTTAACTTTTTGTGTAAGCTTGTTTTGTGTCAAATTTCAACTTCCTACCTACGTGAAAATTCAACACACATCCAATTTTCCATCATTTGAGATTTAATTATGTAAGAAAGGTATAATCTTCCCTGTTTCATTTTTTGATCCGGTTTCAAATAAATTGTAAAATAATTCAAACGAACGTCAAAACGCAATGAGTGGACTTAGAAAACACAAAACATCGCAAGAGTGTAGTCCACTAAGTAGAGTAAACTTTTATTCATACCAAATTCGAACTGTATACTGAAGTAAGTTTACTCAATCAGAGTGCACTCACTTTGTCCAGAAAGACGAATTTTTTATTCATACGGCCCATTGTGGTTAAATCGTACTAATATAAGACCTATCATGATGAAATGAAAGGTCTCACAAAAAAACTTGCAAATATCTACAATATATTTATTTAAAAAAAATAAAAACCCAACTATCAAATAAATAATTTAAAATCCTTCGGGAAATTTCGAACTAAAAAATTTGAAACAAAAAAAAAATTAAAATCCGACTACCATAAAAATAAGCTTTAAAATCTTCAAGTGAGTTAATGAAACAGAAAATAATTTGTTTGAAACTTTTAATGGAGAAAGAAAATTATATTGTTTAATCACCGTAGGCGGAGACCTGTGGCTGAATTCTCTAAGTCTCAACGAGACTATTTCACGAAAATTCTCCTTCGCATATTTCTAAAAAAAATATAGTATATCTGTGCGAGAAAGCTAATTTCATAGACTTTTATACAGATCTCCGACTACGGTGATTAAGCAATATCTAGAACTCTCCGAACCAAATTTGATCAGGATTGTGTCATAACCACAAATAGACTATTTTAACGCAGTTCATTTAATTTCGACATTTTTCGGGGAAGAAATTAGAGATATCGAAAAAAACATCGATATTTTTTGAACCCTAGAAGAATAATTTTATGCTTCATGATATCAAAAATTTCTACACTTGTTATAAAAATTTTATTTCCACATATTTCACAAGTATTTTTTGAGTCTAATAGTACTTCGTTCACAATTTTTCGAAACTTTTTTTTTAAATAAAAATACTATAGGCAAGAAACATCTCGACTAAACTCTGCACCGCATGCAAAAATTTTTACATATCAAAAAAATGAATTTTTAAATTGTGACTTTTTTGTGTGGAAGAAAAAGATTTCGGGAGGGGCTTCAGCCACCAAGGCTATGGACCTCACCCAGTGGCGTAGGTGTGGTGACCAAAAAAAAGTCTACAATATTTATTATAACTTAATTCATCGAATCATTTGCTTAAGTAAACACAGTCGCATCGATTGTGAAAAGCCGATTCTCCAGTCTAAGTTCTAGAACAGGCAAAATCGGACCATTTCTTCCTCCCTCCCCCATACAAACGAAACAGTTTTTTGCAAGTTTCTCGTAGACGGTAAGTCGTATTAAAAACACAAGAAAAGCACCAATTGCCAGTGGCCCATCGAAAAATACTCTATATGATGATAGACATGTTTATTTGAAAAAAAATCATTTGTATAGGAGCAGGAGAGAAGAGTGGTCCGATGTGATTTTGATGTATGGAATGGTTATGTAAAATCATATTCTAAACAGATTTTACCTACATTTTTCACAATCGCTCACCGTTTTCGAGAAAATAGAAAAAAAGTATTCAATTTGTATGGGAAAGAGGGAAGGAGTAGACCGATTTGACTTTTATGTGTGGATAAGTTATGTAATTCTAAACACATTTTACCTTTATAAATTTTCCAATATGACTCACCGTTTTCGAGAAAATTGCAAAAAGACAGACGGACGGACAGACGAATGAACATGCGGAAATCAAAATCTTTTGACATCCCTAACCCCCGTCGCACACTTCAGCTAAGCTATGTGAGCGAAGCTAGCTATAGTTACATAGCTTAGCTGGGTTAACTCACCTCGTTGCACACTTGAGCTAAGCTACGCGGCGATATTTTCGGTAAATATTTTCACGTTTTCCAGTCCAAATGCAATTGGCACTTACACATTTATGTCCACAAAATACTACACTTTTGCAAACACCGATTCTACACTGTATAACGCCGAAAATATTTATATGTGAGTGTCAGCGATGTCAGCGAAGTCGTTCGCGTAGTTGAGGTCTGAACTACGCGAGCGAGCTTAGTCCGTGTCGCCCATGACTAAGCGACGTAGTTTCATAGTTTCGCTAAAGTGTGCGGTCACCAATGTAAATGCTAAGGATTTTACTTTCAGCGAGAAACTTAGCTCACGTAGTTGAGCTCGCTTAGCTGAAGTGTGCGACGGGGGTAACACCCTGGTGTAATTATTTTTGTGTCCGATGATTGGTTCTACGCGTTACAAACGGTATACTAAATTTAATATACTTCTATATGATCTATCTTATAGAGTATAAAAATTATAAAGGAAAATGTGTTTAGAACGGGACTTCACAAAACTCTTCCATACAAATGAAAAAGTTTTTCGTAATTTTCTCGAAAACTGTACATCGTATCGAAAAATTTTTAAAGACGTAATGTGTTTAGAATACGATTTTACATAACCATCGTATATTTGAAAATTCAATCGGATTCTTCCAATCAGATTTTCCCACACAAATAGATTCGTTTTAAATACAAATGGTGTAGTGCTTGTAGAAAACAACTGTTCAATTCTTATTCACAGGTATACCAAAGGATTGTACTGCGGGTTACATGCTTTAAAGAAAGAAAAAAAAAACCAAAGGGTGTACAGAAAATGCTGACCCTCCGACTGAGTCCTCAATAGGGAAAATACTCGTTTTTAAAAGCACTAAATTTATTTTCACTACATTCTAATGAAATTCGGTTAGAGTGGTGCAACTAGATTTTCTAGTTATAAATCTAGTTAAATATTTTAACTAGAAAATCCAGTGAAAATTATCCAAAACAACTAGAAAATCTAGTTAAATAGTTTAACTATATCCAATTTAAATCTGTTTGTTGATTTTTTAAATGGGCTTATCGGTCCTTTGATGAAATGCGTAAATAAAACCAGAGATCTTTTTTAGTTCTGATTGTTGCATTTATTATATAAAACTCCAATTTAGTTGAATATAACTACAAAACTATTTGCTGTGTAGGATCATCACTACTGCGTAATTTCAATTTTGTGTGTATCAAAATACGAAACAAATACAATGGAAACTCATTGAGTCGAAGTTGACAAGGACAGACCAAACTCCGTGTTATCGAGGATTTCGAGGTTCGACTTATCGAAGTTAATAGCAAGAAACTTCGAGTTATTGAGGTCGATGATGAGTCATGATGCAAGATAAAATTTTACACTATCGTTTATCATACTTATCACTAAGTTTAAATGCATTTGACCTTTAATTACTTCCGAATAGATCATTTATTCAAGTTTATAAAATTTTTATTCGATTACACGAAGTTTCTGCACCCAGAGAAAAATCTTAGTAAAATCTTAGTAAAATTAACAAAAGACTTTGTGTTGAACTTTAACACAAGAAAAAACGTATAGATAACAGAAGTTCTGTTCTCCGAACGAAAAATTGTGTTATTCTAATAACATAGAATATGTAGGATTTACGTACATCCATGTGCAGCCAACAAAAGTGCTTGTGTTAAATTTTTACCCAAAGAAATCGTATATCGAAAATAAGTTGTGTAGTAACAACGCAAAAGGTTGTGAAAATTACAAATATCGTTTGTTGTTGATACAAATAATCAAAAACATGAAGAAGCTCTCTGTTACATATTATCTATGTACCTATAACACAATTCCGAGTAAAGCTAACAAAACTTCACGTAATAATTCAAGTCGATTTTTTTTCTTCTATTATAATTCACACGTGGTTTGCGAACTCGGAGTTTATATAGCTTGAACCTGCCTAAAATTTGGGAGCCGTTACAACTTTTTTATATGAATGACTGCTATATTTGGCCACTATGTCCTTTTTTCCCACATGCCCTTTTATGCCCTTTTTTCCCTTTTTTCCCACTGGAGCATGCGATTTTGGTGGAACGGTTCCTATATGTTTTTTCCGTGTATGAAAGACATATTTTATGTGTAAAACTAACACAGATTATATGCTAGTTTCCACACGGTATAAATGTAAAAGCAACAAAATTTGACGTAGTATTAACGTAGTTATTATATGTAATGTGAACCAAAAATTTGTTCATTACACGTCTGGGTTGTGTACGTTGAACACAGTGTTTTCTTCAATGTTACTGAAAATCTTGTTCACATAACACAAAATTCTGTACAACAAACCTACTTTTGTGTTGAAACAACAAACATTACACAAAAGTTGCAAGGTAAAATTGACGTAAGAATTTTTGTTAAGACAACACAAAATTTTGTTAAGAGCAATATAACAGAAGTTGTGTTGAGTTTACGTATTGTTTTTGTTAAGATAACATAGATTTTTCAGTAACCATCTGAAAAACGTGACAACGTAAAATTAACAAACTCAATTTTGTTAGGAAAACACAAAGTTGTGTTGGACGTATATTGACGCTATATTTGTTAATTATACGTAGCATTTTCGTCAGATTGAATGAGATTTTTCTCTGGGTGTGTGGTTTCCGGGTAGAAACTTGAACTTATCGAGGTCCGACATTTTGTTGAGAAACTTGCAAAACTTTGACTGTGTCGAGGATTACTTTCGACACAGTCAAAGTTTTTTTTTGATTAAAAAATCTTCGAGTTATCGAGGAATTCGAGTTATCGAGGTTTCACTGTATCGAAACGTATGTGTTGCTCGTTTCGTTAGTGTGTGCAAACCCAATCTCTCCGGTGCCAATTTTTTGACATGTTTTATGATAATTGAACGAATGTGAAATATGTCTGTGGTGTGACGTCGCCGATTGTTGTAATTCCGCAAAGGGCACGTGTATTTCATGATCACTAATTACCTATATATTTTCAATCTAAATCGGACAATATTTGAAAAAAAGTTTGCTGTAGTAACCTAATACCTAATCTGATTAGCTATTTACTGCATACTGAAGTTGAATATTAGAGTTAAAGGGGAAAAACTAAATGGGTTTATGCCTTTTTTGCAGCATGGCTCAAAGTCTATGTCTAACGAACTATAAAGATAATTGAGTTTAATGACACCATCACATTATGTTTTTACTTGCTGCTAGGCGTAATGATATAACCACCTTATCTAAAAATGATTACATTCTGATTGTAAAATTCTTTAGATATTCACTTATTGTTATTAGAGTTTTTTTGTGCTCTTAATGGTTGTAAAGAAACCGCCCAGAAATTACGTTTTTTTTAAATTATTAGACCATAATGCTAAAAATAATGTCAAAAGGGTATTTTTACAAGTTTGGAGCAACTTTTTTTTAAATTTGCTATGATTTCTAAATAATTTGAAAATTTATTTCATTTTGTCAATTTCGATGACTGTTTACGGCACAAAGAGAATAATTACATCTGGATGAAGTTGATGTGCTCAAATTGGATCTAAACCTCCTATGTTACTAATCTATTAAATAGTCTATTTTATAATATACTTGTGTGTCTCACTGTCTGTTTGTTTGCTTAAAACGCAAGAACAATAAACCGATTTGGATGAATCTTTCAAGGGAGCTTACTAGCGTCAAAAAGCATGTTTTAAAACATGGGTCAACCCAAGATTTCCCTTATTGCTTACCAGTTTTCTAGGTTGATGTATATTGTTTTTTTTTTGTCTTTTCGTCTATAACGAGACTCCTACAATTTTCACCTTGAAATTAATACACGAAAATCATTCGAATTGGTGATGGTCGCCTGGGAACGACGTTGAATCTTGAAAAAACTCTGTCAAAGTCTCTTTACGGATCCCGGAGATAGCATGGAAGAGGTTTCCTGGGGGAGTTAATTTTGGTAGGCGAAAATTTTGTTTCTGGTAGGAAATATTGAATACTGGTTGAAATCCCTTCAGCAGTTCAGAAAATGACTGGGAACGGGGTTAGAAAGGAGCATATTTTTGGGCATATACTCGTAGATAGTTTTATAATAGTTGATTCTGTCAAGTAATCCTGTACACACTTTTATTCTGGTCGGACCAGTCGTTCACACCTGATGTCGCTAAATGTTCCATCAGTAAATAAAGCAACAGGGGCTAAAAGGGGTAAGGGGAGCGAAACCGGAAATACATTATTCTCTTTTCCGGTGTTTAAGCTATATTTAGCGTTGAGTGGTTCGTTTCGAGTCAAATAGACCAAAGCGTCCCAAGTCTATAGTAAATTGTAACAGTGCAAAAGGGTTAAAGTCATATTACGTATATCGTGTTACAATTTACTTGAAGTCTATTTCTAAATGAGACAAAACTTTAGAGATTGTATTTATAAAAAGTTTTATTACGTGAAAAAAATCTTTGTTTTATTATTTCTTAACTTTTCAGTATATTTGGCTGCCATTTTAGTGTTGTGCTCATTGTCTCTAATTCAACATTAATTAATTCATCCGAAGAATTTAAGTCATTTGATTTCTGTTCTAAATTTTGAATATGTCGACTTAAAGTGGAAATCAGAATCAAATCAATCGTCAGAAGACCTGAAATTAAAGGCATTTTTTTTTACTCAAATTGCATGATTTGATTTTACTATTCTTACCAATTGCGAGTAAAAAACAAACTGCAACAAAATACATGGCTTCATACAAAGAAATGTAAAGCAGTCCACCGAATGATATTATCACCAATACGGAAGTTATGTACCATGACATCTCATATTTGTTATTATGTCGAAAAGTGCCAATTAGAAGAAAAAATGAAGCTGGTAGTTGAAAAAGACTGCATACCAGCAGTATACCAAAATATACAAAATCACCTGTAGTATAAATGAAATATTTTTGTTATAGAAAACTTTATTATCTTATAAAACCTTTTGTAGGTTTTTGGTAAAAAAAAAAAAGATTTGTTTTTTACTAATTTTTAAAATGAAAATATGTGAAATGACACACAAGAATTGAAAAATTGTTTTAGTAAAAGAACTTTTGCAAAATATGTATTATATTTCGTATAAATCTTTCCAAAAATTCCACTTTGAAGTCAAACTTTTCAATAAGATTTTTTAAAATTTATTGCAATCGGATTTTGATGTATGGAAGTTTTTTGTAAAATCATATCATAAATAACTTTTATTCTTGCACTTGTTTTGATAAGATGCATCGTTTTTGAGATATTCGCAAAAAACGTTTTCGTTCGTATGACACCAAATTAATTGTAAAATTTGCCATTACGAAAGCGTCTAAATGGCCATTAGTACTGACAAATATTGGAATTTTTGTACCGTGTCCAAATGTACTACACAATGTTCGTTTGTAAAATTAAGATATTTGTGGGCACACTTGGAATTATGTACCATATGGTATCCGAGGCAAATTCCATTTCTGTTCCAAAAATTGACCGCAATTATTTTGAAAGTACCGTTAAATTTTTCTATGTAGCGCACAAAAATAATAGGATCAGTACCACTCGAATTCGGCTTTTTTCATAATTTGTATAGAAGTTAAGATGAAGGTTTACCATAAGGGAAAAGCAATTGCGATTCTATACCCAGAGAAAAAATTGGTCACATGGAGAAAATCATTGTTAAATCAACAAATTTTTTGTGAAAATCACAAAAAATTGTCAATTGGAACAAATATTTTTAAAGAGAAATAAAAAAAATTGTTATTTTAACAAAAATAAACTTACAAATGATGTTTTGTTAAATCTATAAAACAATTGTGATATTAATAATACCTAATTTGTCAAAATGATAAAAAAAAATTGTTATATTTACAAAGTTTTTGTTCTTCAAACAATTCCTTTATCAATTCAACAAAAAAAAATTTGTTGAGATTCAACAAAACAAATTTTGTCAAAAGAAAGGAGGTTATTATCTGAGTGTAATTTTTTTTTTTGATTGTATTAAAATAATTTTTTTGTTGTTAAAAATTATAGAAACATTTGAAAATGTACAAAACAAAAGCACAAACAATTTCCAACAATAATAAAGAAAAGTTTTTTAATACATTAAAACTCGATAGTATGTATATACCTCAAATTATATTTAGCGTCACACTCACAAGCAAACCTACGGAAGTATCACATTCCGATTACAATGAAACTTTGACCATTTGTAGAACTATAAGAAATATTTGACAAGTATTCTTTTTATTTGATCAGTAATTCGGTTCTAAAGGGGTTTCCCCTTTAAGGAGTTTCATGCAAAATAAGTTTCTCGGCAATTACCCAAAAAAAAGGTCCGATTTGGATGTTATTTATAGTTATTTATAGCTAAAACCATAACAACATTTTTTCCCCTCAATAGTGTACACTCTTCGATAACATATACCTGTTTGATTTGATATCGGTATACGGTATCGAGGTTTCAATTTATCTTAATCATTTTCATAATCAGTCAACTGAAGACGGCAAACTTGTACCCGAATTGTTTGCCCACAACGCGCTTTTATAATTTTTTAAAAGCAGTTGTTTTGGGAAAAAATTGAAAATTCAATTGCAATAGAACTTTCAACATTTAAAATCAGGTGTAAAACTCAATAAGAAAATTAATTTCCTCAAATTTTCTGCAATTTTTCTGTATTTTAGATCTCGGTTAGAAATAAATTTTGTCTATTTTCAAGTCCTGCCAAAAAATGTCTCGTGGATTTCTTGGCAAAAATATTCGAAAAAAAACTGCCTGTAGTGTCATTTTAACCAACACGAAATCTTACCGTAAAAATTTTCTCACCAAATATTTTGAATTGACGAGAAAATTGGTAAATAAATCCTTTCCTATGATAAGCCGCCGTTCACCGAATACAAATTTTTGGAAAACTTGAATTAAAAAAAAAACGTTGATTTTGATTTGTTTTCATTGCGTAGACTTTCATAACATCGGCTTAAATTTGGCCGAAATCGAAGATTTGTCGAAGGTGTGATTTTTGGCCGATGGTGGCCGAAGCCGAAACTGATTAATTTTTTATCAAAATCCTTTGTCATTCCTAACACCCTGGTGTAGTTCATTTTTGTGTCCGATGAGTGGTTCTATGCATTACAAACGGTACACTCAATCTTATATAAGTTTAAGTTTAAGTTTTATTCACATATTATACATTAATGGTTGACAGTGAGATATTTAATTTAAGAGTTTAGATCTTCAGATCTTTACAACTTTATTTCATTTCTGTAGCATAGCAATTGAATGTTGAAAAATTATTATATAAATTTAAGGAAAAAATGTATGAAAACCTTTAATTAATCTTAACCCTAAAATAAACTAAAAACAAAAGATAAATAAATAAAATAAGCACTTGTGTAGTTAGTTAATTAACGACAGAATTGATGGGTTTAATGATCGTGAACATCTAGACACGAAATCATCTGCGAATTTTTGACTTAAATTAGAAACTAAGGCAATTTGGGCTAATTCATATAATAGCCTAGTTGAAAAATCGAAAGGTTTATTAAGAATAATTTTGAGGCATTTATTTTGTATTATTTGTAATTTTTTCTTATGAACGGCAGCACATTTATTCCAGATTGGTGATCCATACATTAAAATTGGTTGCATAACCGTTTTGTATAATAAAATTTTATTTTCTGTGGAGAGTTTAGACTTTCGATTTATTAGTGGGTAGAGTATGCGAATACATTTTGACAGTTTAGAGCAGGTTTGTTCACAATGATGCTGGAATGTTAGTTTTTTATCTAGGTCAGGCCTCGGCACCATGTATGTAGTGATTTACTACTACTAGAAAAAATTTTATGTTTCTTCATATACTATAACACAAAATGAGAAAACGCATCATTTTCATTTTTTACGCTCTTTCGCTTTTGATGGAGACGTTTAGGAACAGTGAACTATACAATTTATCATTATGCAATTTTAGAATCATTTGTTCCGCCTACAGGAAATTTCTCTAAAAAAACTTTCTTTGAGTTGTCAACCTGTCTTACTCTTTCTACTTCATTGCATCGGGCAAAATCGAACTTATGACAGCTGTTGTAATGGCGTTTTAGATTGAATTTTTTATTCGACATGTAACTGCAAACTAGACATTGACGGTTATCATTATTTGTGGTTATTAAATATTTGTTTTCCCAATCCCACGACATAGTATTTGAATTTGAATATGAGCGCTTCATAATGGAAAAGGAAAACTAAAAAAATCAAATTTCTGAAAAAATTTCGTACATCAGTGTTCTTTGGGAAGCAATTATAATTTTGGAGAGCAAATGTATACACCCGTACGCATCAACCGCAGAAATCATACTGAATGACTGTCGTAGGCTCGCTTCATCGATTGTTAGTCAATCGTTTGATTTCGGCTGCCGAAGTGGCCGTCGTCAACCAACACGTATCATTGCGTTGGAGAGTCGAGTAAAAACGTTCATACATTGATTGTAATCTCGTAAAATTTGAATAAAAATGTTATCGTATTGAGGAGCCAGACGAGCCAAGCAGTGCCGACCTCTGATCTAGGTAAACGCCAAGGTATTTTATGTTATCGACCCATGCAATGTTTTCGCCTAACAGTGTGATAGTAGAACTGGGTAGATTTTTGGTTGAACGTTTACGTGAAAAATAAATAATGTTAGTTTTGTTTTGGTTTATCTTGATTTTCCAGGAGTTATAATATTCTTGAATCGATTGACTTTGCATCTGGAGATTTTTAGTGATAACACTGGGTTTATCAGACGAAGATAGGATACCAATGTCATCTGCATAGGCAGCCAGTTCACATTCATTTAGTTTAGGAATATCTGCGGTAAAAATGTTGAATAGGATAGGGCTTAGGCATGAACCTTGGGGAACTCCCGCCGGGATTTCCTTCATATCCGAAACGCTATTGTTAATTTTGACCGAAAAACTACGGTTTCGAAGAAACGACTCAATAATTTTTATCATGTAAATTGGGAAAGAAAATGTCTTTAGTTTATAGATAAGACCGTCGTGCCAGACGGAGTCAAATGCTTTTTCTATGTCCATGGTGCACATCCCGCAAGATTGACCCATGTTTAAAGAGTTTCTAACATGTTTGACTACTCTATGGAGTTGGTGGATTGTTGAGAGTTCAGATTGGAAACCGAACTGAAAATTTGGAATAATGTTTAGTTCATCAAGTACTTTTCGTAGGCGTGCAAGAATGATTTTCTCGAATACTTTTCCAATGGCTGGAAGTAAACTGATAGGCCGATAATTTTTGGGTGACGTTGGGTCTTTACCAGGTTTTGGGATTGGTATTATTATTGCATTCTTCCATATATTCGGAAAGTATGACATTTTAAGGCAGGAATTATATATAAAATTGAGCATCACAATTGCCTTACGGGGAAGGTATTTGAGTAAAATGTTTGGCATCTTATCGATTCCTGGAGCTTTTCGAGATTTAAGCGATCGTAAAATGGCTTTCAGTTCTTTGAAATTGCATAACTCTTGTGGAGAGAAATCAGAAGGGAGTTGGGAGATTGAGTCAACACAAGTTTTAACTAGAGCGCTAGTGGTATCGTTGCCAAGGTCCTTTGCTGTCTGGTGATATGTCAAAAAATTGTCTGCCAGAGTTTTTGCTTTATTACTTTCGGAATAGATTAGTTGGTTGTTTTGGTCTTTGAGAGGAGGAATATGATTTCCTTTCTTCTTAAAGAATTTATTCAAATTCCATAATTTTCTACAGCCTTTGTCCATATCATTCAACAATGAGTTCCAATTCTTGTTTCTAAGAAGGAAAATCTTACGCTGGATACGGCAGTTAAGTTTGTTGACTAAGAACTTAGTGGTTGGGTCTCTGTTACGTTGCCACACGCGTCAAGTTGAGTTTCGGAGTCCAATAAGAGATTTGATGTCGTCATCTAATTTTACCTGATAGGGTTTATTTTTAATTCGGGGAGCGCAGACATTTGCTGTATTTTGGATGATGTGGGTGAAACGAGTGATCTGATTGTCAATTTGCTCTCGGTGGGTAATTTTGGAGAGATCTAGGTCACTGAGATCGATTTCTCGATTAATAATCCTTTGATATTTAGTCCACTTGATCTTTGAGTAACATGGAGTCGTATATGCGGAATGTTCAGTAGGAGTTTCTTTCAGGATGGTCATTAAAACGGGCATGTGAGTCGAACTTAAGTCGTTAATAGTAATTGGTTGAGAGAGTGGTACAAGGCCGTTGCTGATAATTAAGTCTAGGGTTGAACTTTTCCCCCGAGGAGGGTAATAAGTCGGCTCAGAGGGTGTATGGACTATTGCATTATTTTTGGAAAGTTCGTTGTACAGAATGTTGCCTGCACTGTTAGCTTTAAAACAGTTCCAGTGTCTGTGCCTTGCATTAAGATCACCACATAAAATAAAATTTTGTCTTAGACTAGTCAGGAGTTTTATATCTTTATGGAAGATATCTAATTTGTCGCGATTAAGTTTTGTTCCCGGAAAGTATGCCCCGATTATTGTCAGACCGATTACATCAATTTTGATTGCCACGGTTTCTATTATTTTTGTGTTAAAATTAGGTAAAACTGAATGTTTTATGTTTTTGTTGATTAAAACGGCCACTCCTCCGCCAATTCTGTCTTTCCTATTTTATATTTATCTAAAAAATTCAAACAATTCTACTTGCTTATTTCGAACACTCTGAGCGTTCCATATTATACAATTAAGATTTTTAAAACTAATCATAAACAAATTTAATAGCTAAATTAACAATTATATTGAATTGGTCTTGTTTTGTTTTACATCCAGCCAGATTGTGGATAAGTTCTGTTGATAGAGCGATCATTTGTTCTGGAGTGAATAGGTTGTTAGAGGATGACGATTGCTGTTGTTGTTGTGGTGGTTTTGATTTGGTGTTTGGTCGGATATCCCGCTGTAGGATACTGCTGTATGAAATATTAGATCTCTGCATATTGGACCCGGTGTACGTTTCTTTTTGGGTTGACAAGCTCGGAAATTCATTATCGGTGTAGGTAAGTTGTGGCCTCCTAAATCTAGGCTCGTTTGCGTTCCTAGATGTTATTTTACTTTTTAGAGTGGTGTATTCTCTTCTTTTCTTACAGTTTATCTCACTAGCTTTGTGCGTTTCACCGCAGTTAGCGCATTTCAGTTGTTCGTCATTCTCTACATTGCATAGAACGTGATTGTGGTGTTGGCTGCACTTCAAACATTTTGGTGGTAGGAAGCAGTTTGCCGATCCATGACCGTACATTTGACAATTTCGACACTGAGTGGGGCCATTAATTCGTCTGTAGTAGTTCCATTTAACTATTGTGTTCATTACAGCAGTAATTTTTCTTAGGTCCTGGATTTTTACTGAACCGCGGTCGAAAAATATTGTGTATAGAGCATGTTCATTGTAACGTTTTCTGCTTAGCGTGAACTTTTTGATTTCGTTGCACGTAATTCCATGCGAATCTAAGAGATGTTTTTTAAGAACTTCACAATCCATTTCGTGAAGACCAGAGAGAACGATTTTGGTAGGCTTTTTATCTGGCCTTCTGTGAGAGAAGAAATTGACTTTTTTGGATATTAAGTGTGTTTTTAGTTTTTCATATTCTTCGATATCGTCTGGAAAGACTTTTTTCCCAATTGACGTCAGTTTTAACCGATAGTTGGATATGTTTACTTCTTTGAGAATTTCCTTGATGGTTTGCAGTCCTAGATCTGTGAAAATAATAGGTGGAGGTCTAACCTTAGATTTCTCTGATGATGCAGGCTCATCGCACTCAATATCATCCTGATCATGAATATCAGCCAACGGTTGAAACTTGTTGGATGTTGATGGTACCGCCTTCATCTTGGAAGATCTGGTTTCGGAGGAGGGGTCCTCTAGGCCCCTTTTTCTATTATTTTCTGACTTTTTAGTGCTCACACTGAACGATCGAAAAAATATGATAAAAGCCGCACTGGATACGGATTAACGGAAGTTTAATAAATAGAGACAAGCTAGTAAATTCTGATACGTCTGAACTCTTCGAAAGTCCAATCGGAACTGACAATCTTATATACTCCTATATGATATATATCATACTAGCAGACCCTACGTTGGCAGCTAAAAGTTTTTTGTATAAAGTTTAGAATGCCAAAAAACCATAAATAACTTAAAAAGTTTTGGGAAAAATGGGCCTTCCGTTTCGAATTTTGAAAATCTAATACCGGATTCGTGATCAGCGACCCCAAAAACCCCATAATGCCAATTTTTCCGGGGAAGAATGGGAAAAAGGATATTTTCGTTATCCTTACAGGACCTTCCGTTTCGAATTTTGAAAATCTAATACCGGATTCGTGATCAGCGACCCCAAAAACCCCATAATGCCAATTTTTCCGGGGAAGAATGGGAAAAAGGATATTTTCGTTATCCTTACAGGACCTTATGTTTTGAATTTTGAAAATTTAACATAGCTAAAAACCTGGTCCTGGCAACGCAGATCATTTTGCAAAAAACCGCGTAAAAATCGGTCCAGTAATTTTTGAGTTTTGTGATCTCAGACAGACAGACAAACAGACAAACATCCATTTTTATAGATAAAGTATAAATATCTGATGTGAACAGCACATGACTTTCTTATATAAAATCTACATTCGTGCGAAGTTTATGCTACAACCCAACAAGCAAAATCTCTTATATAAAAATATGATTTCTTTTTTAGAAACTCTGAAATATCTCGATAATGGTAAAAGATATCGATTTACAATGAAAGGTAGACAATTTTAGTATCTTTAATTCTTTCGAAAAACTTTTTTTTTTTTTTTTGAAAAATCGTTAGTTTTTGAAGCTGATGCTAAAAACTGATTTTTATGAAATAACTAGCTTGCAAAACCCCGGCGTTGCCCGGCGTTGCCCGGGGTTTTGCTTAATAATAATAAATTTTTGAATATGAAAAAACCTTTTTTTTTCAAAAGTATTTTGATGTATAGAAAAATTATGCAGTAATTATATTTCAAATAATTTTTCGTTCACAATTTTTTTGGTTTGACGCACTGTTTTCAAGAAAATTATCGCTAGATACTTAAGATTTTTGCATTTATGTTGTAGGATATGTTGTAACATATGTTGTATTTATGTTGTAACATATAAAATAGTTTGAGAGATAGCTGAGAAGGGGATTGGTCGAAAATTTACCTTGACAGATAACCTATCCAACACTAAAAATCGTATAAAAATCGGTTCTGTAGTTTAGTAGATAGCAGGAAGGGGGCTCGCACAATGTAGAGCGGAGTAGTTTGAGTGGATGAAATTTTTTTTATGATTGACCTCCCCGACACTGAAAACCGTATTAAAATCCCTTCAATGGTTCAGAAGATAACAGGCGAGGGGGTGAAAGGGGAGCTGATACCGCGACCACACCTAACTATAGACCGTGGTCATGATACATAGTCTATGTTGGTGCAGAAGTTCTTGAGTAACTCTATCTCACAAATAAAAGGAAAGAACGAATATATTTCTCAGCTGTTAAACGTAAGTCTGAGAGCGTAACGCCATCTGTGTGCGATAACATTATCGTGAGGGTCAAAATTATACGTTTTTCAGTTCCAAATATTACAATGAGGGTATTCACAATCCTCTTCGGTATTCGGTATTCGGTATTTTCGGTAATATTAAAAGACTGAAAATATTCTGCTGTGAACATCCCACAGCACAGATTTGAGAACAGCGCTTTTATTTGATACGTGACCAAATCATGAACTGCGAATTTGATTGTAAAATATATCACAAACCTTTAAATCCATGTTTGATGTATTCTTTTGAATTTCTATTGTGGCAACGGCTATCAAAATTGAAAAAATTTGCATCAGTCCGATGAGATTAACAAAAAGCCAGCGAGAAAATTTGACAACTAAAACATTACTAGTGCCACTCGCGGTTGATTCTTGATACCGAATACCGAGGCTGAAAAACACGACTCGAGGCATGTATACAATTACCGAATCCGGTAATTCATTTTTACATGAACCAAGTTACCGTCTCGGTAAAAATCTGTTAAATTTGACTGAATTACCGAGCGGTAAATTTACCCGCATTTTAAAAGAGGACTGTGAATTCCCTCAATATTTTCTCCTTCCATACCATAGTCACATACAAAATGCAAGTTTAAATTTTTCCGATATTCCCGCTTTTCCGTAGTGTTTTTACCTGGTTATCGGTACCACCACACAAAACCATATTCGTTTTTAGTACATGTCGTGTATCATAGATGGCGCTGTATGTGGAAAATAAGTTTCCGGCATTTCCGTGGAGATTTTTCGAAATTTTCTTGGGTATTCTTCTTATTTGGCCGAAGACCAGTCCGAATTGGTGCGTATCATCGAAATCGGTCCAGCCGTTCTTGAGTTATAAGCGTAGTAAATAACGTTTTGAGATATCGATACCGGTTTGAGATGTCGAGTTCTAGTAAAATTGACTTAGGAGTGCTCGGGAAATGTTTTTAGATAAAATTAAGAGGTCGACATTTTTCATGAATACAATACTTGATTATACTACGTATAAGAAAGTAAAAATAGTGGAAAAATGGCAAGAAAATATGTTGCAATTCGAATGGTACATCGGTACAATCACTGACGTCACTACTAAATTACGTACGTCATTATTTTCCATTCGTGGTACATTCAAATTAAAATTCCAATTAAAAATCCAATTAAAAAAACTATTTGAGCATGGTACAAAAAATTACCATTTTCACTGGAAAA
Organism: Chrysopilus asiliformis; assembly: GCA_964034945.1. NCBI lineage: Eukaryota > Metazoa > Arthropoda > Insecta > Diptera > Rhagionidae > Chrysopilus > Chrysopilus asiliformis. Next base: position 57,821,741 of record OZ035960.1, read on the forward strand.
AAGTTTTTTTTTTGTATAATTTGTACCAAAAATCGTACCATTGGTACATGGTACAGAATGACTGGAACTCCAAATGAATTTCCAATCCCTTTGGTCAATTTAACCAAAATATTTAACTAAGTTAATATCAATTTTAATCAAAATAAGTCTTAAACTTTCATTTTTTAAATTTAATTTCTTAATTCACTGTGCGTTGCATTATTATTAGAACTATAATAGAATTTTAAGGATAATAGTTTATAATCCACGAAATTCTTTGTTCGTCGAAATCAAAAGTTATCCATTGGTGGTAATTTCATAGCTTTAGAGACGGTTAATTAAAAGTTGTTCACATTTAACTATTATTACGCCGCTATAAACAATAAAATTCGATTACAATTAAAATTTAGTATTTAATCTCAATAAGACTGAAAATTTCGCCCAAAACGTTTTCTTTGACTTAACTCCCAGGCACCCATAGAAATTGTAGAAGTGTGAATATTTCTGTGAGGTTTGAATAACCAGTATATGATCAAATTATCTCTTAAGTATCGAAAAGTGGTAAACAATGGGTTAAATATTATAGACACTCACGCTTCATTGCATTTTTGGCTGTTAATGATACAATTGAAGCAACTAGAGCACATAGAAAAAATCCAATCTCCAGCAAACATACTGCTAGTTTAGCTTTTCTCACACAAGAAAGATTTTCTGAGATAGTTTTCGAAGATTGAGCCATTTTTGATTAAAAATATATATAAAATCACACACGGTCTAAAAATACTCCTACACGAGTTCAGCTTCGATGTCATACTAAGTTTTAAAATTTTCTGCTTAATCTTATTCCGTTTATTTTTTTTTTAAATAAAAGTTTATTCACTGTACATTAGGTGCCTTATCAGCTCATTTTTTTGCGAGTTCATTCAATATCACTTAATTCTTAGTCTACATTCTCTGGGCAAAATATAATACATATCGCTCATTTGCGAGAACAGTGTCAGGAGACACATTTTAGGGATATGGAGTATTGTGGTTTTGTACTAAATTCTCTGAGTAGAACAATGTTACAAATGCTCTCCTATGGCGAGTATTTTTTGTAGACGTTTTGCAAGCGTCGCGTTCCACTACTAATTGAAAGTCGTTCCGAAACGTATACGGTTTACGCGACGTAAACTTGATTTGCGTTCCAAGTAGGGCCTGCAAAATTACCGAATTTCGGCTTTACCGGTAAACGGTAAATATTTTTAGTAAAAACCGGTTTACCGGTAAATCACTTTTTAGGTAAAAAAAAATCATGTATAGCATATTAGTGACGGTGGGAGAACAAAATAACGTACGAAGAAATAAGTAACAATAATTTTATAATATTTATAGTGTAAATTATAAAATTTTAATTCATTTGTCAAGAAAACAAGAAAACGTAATTATAACAATTCAATAATAAAACCAAAATACATTAATTACGGCTACAAATGCCAAATATGGTTGTTTTTTCTTTTCTGTTTTGTTTTGATTTTTTTTTCTCTAATGTAATACATATGTATATTGCATATTACATATTTTATCATTTACTTATGTACATGTACTAGAAGTATACTTCAGTTTGCTCTTACATTCGGAAAGCTTGTAAATATTGGGCTTTTTTGATAATTAAGGTTTTTACAAAAGATTTTACGATTTTGACATTTTTGAATAATCCAAAAAGCCCATTATCAAAACTTATTTCATTAAAACATTTGAAGACCTCGGGACTGTATTTTGTAGCCAATAATGCATTTTGAAAACCGCTAATGTCCTCTTGGGTGCAAGAAAAAGCTATCTCCAAAATTTAAAATGTCTATAACTTCTTCAAAAAAAATATAGATTTATCTCAAATTAAAATGATGTAAGAATACATGCTTGATTTAAATTGTAATTTTTTAACTTTGTCCCAAAGCAAAAACTTCACGCTAATATCTTTTTTGTCTCTCCTGAAAAATTCGAAAAAGTGCAGATGACCGCTTTTTGCACCGAGGTCTTCATTTAGAAAAAAAATTACCAGAAGTTGTGTTTTAATTTTCAGCCTGAAGTTTCGAGCCTTGTTTTGGCTCATTTTTAATGTAACATTTTGACAAAGTTTTTACGGCTAAATATTAACAGTTATAACATAGTGCATTCAAATGATCGTTTAACGCCTCTGAAATTGAGCCAAAACAAGGCTCAGGCTGGAAAATTAAAACACAACTTTTCTTTTTATTTCTTAAAATAGGACCGCTAAGCCCGCCAAACTAATACAAAAAAATTACCGAAATTACCGGTATGTTTTTTTTAAATTTACCGGTAATTTCGGTAATAAAATTGGCCGGTAAAACCGGTTACCGGTAATGCAGCCCCTAGTTCCAAAACACCAAAGTTGAGCTGTCAAAGTCAACTTTTTCAATTTTGCTTGACCGCAGAGTTGAGTAAGTAAACTTTACATCGGCATTTTGGAACGCGAGTAAAGTCAATCGCGCTGTCAAAATGGATATTTTTTATTTAAAACTTAGACTTTTGTGAATAATGAATAAGTGTCTTATGACAAACAATGGCTGTTATTTAAGTTTAAAACAAATCTTAAGGGGCCTCCACACGTTCAATGTTACTTGACAAGTATTATTGATGAAAATTTGCATCAAGTAACATTGATGAAAATTGCCTCCACATGAAACACTGAACATTGACAATGTTTTCGTCAAGATTTTGGTCAGTACATTCGTATATCTTAGCGATGATGGTTGATAAACTTTGTCTTGTCCTGATCCCTAAAATTTATTCGCAAACTATTTTTTTACGGTATCAACTGTGGCATGTGGATCCATTTCTCTCATTTTATCTAGTAGTTTTTCATATGCTTTCAGTTTCAAATCTTTATTAATATAACGCATAGATTTTACTTTCCATCGGCACTCATTCTTCCAGTCAATGAACTCACGGAGAAATTCCCGCGAACTTTGCCGAATATCGGACATATTTCCTTGAATAACAGAGAGCAACTGGTATATTGACAAGTAACAGTTATGAATGCTCTAAACCATCAATGTTACTGTCAACGAACATTGATGAATATCAAAATCATTTTGATTTTCGTCAATGTAGACTTTTTACTTGACAAGAGCATCCAAACGATCAATGTTACTTGAAACATGAATCATTCAAGTAAAATTGTCAAGTAACATTGTACGAGTGGAGGCCCCTTTATGAAGGTATTTAACTTTTGGAAATATTTTACATTCAAATATTTCGGTTGGCATATGTAAAAGTTAACCAAATCGCGTTCTGAAACTCCTCATTAAAGTTTACGTTATTTTCAATTTTGGCAATCAGCTGTTTGAACTTTGACGGGTCTACGTTAAACTTTACTGCGCCGTTTTGGAACACACCTTAGATGAAAGAACAAGTCAAAGCGAGCCAATCTGTACCATTAACTCAAAAATGCTCATTATTTCATTAAAAACATTTTATGCAGCAGCGTAAAAAAATTATTTTCATTAAAAACATTTTATGCAGCAGCATCAATTCTCATTCTCTTTCCACGGGGAACATACTATTTATTTATGAAAGTTTTCACTGATGTAATTATGATCATTTTGAACCTATGACTACAAAATTGACTTCAACTTAAACCAAAATTTACTTGAAAAAAAATTGTACTCTAAATAATATCAATGGCATTTACATTGTCAATTGGTATATTCAGATGGGCTTGCACCTGTAAATAAATAAATAAATAAATAAATGAGAGTTACGTATGTGTGCAAAATTTCAACTCAATGACCCCGTTCACATTGGTTGAAATAGTCCGCCTAATTCTGACAGAAACTGGCAACATTAGGGCAAGGTGAGGAAGTGGGGCTCAGTCCCACTTCCTCACCTTGCCCTAATGTTGTCAGTTTCTGTCAGAATTAGGCGGACTATTTCAACCAATGTGAACGGGGTCAATCGGATGAGAGAAAGTGAGTCAAAATTAGATTGCAAGATTTGACCCAGCCAAACAGACACACAGACCCAAAGGCAAACAGATACGAAGCTAAATAAAAGCTTTTAAAAGAGATTTTTTTTGGTTAAAATCTGAAAAGATTGGCCTACAAAATTTAACACAAATAATGGTAACTAATTTCTAAACGACGATATGATCTCCTTAACTGATTTTTTTTATTCTGTTTCCTGAAATAATAGTGCAATAGTCTTTAATTGGATTTTTAAAACTATCAATATACGATTAACAAAATGACACCGCCATATTATTTTGTAGTCTCCTGCAGCGGGTAATTAGACCACTTCTTGATGAGATGTCTAAATATGATATTTATGAATGCATGTTCATAGTATTCATCAAGTCGGTTTATGAAAACTTTCATAGTATTAATGAAATTGTTTATAAATACTATGAATTCACTTCTATGAACGCCGTTTTGAATTTTTATGAACAAAATTACATTCAGTGTTGCCATGAAATTTTTTAGGCATATTTATCCTGGAATGGGACGATCCTTTCAACTTTTGGTGGAAATTCGTTAATTGTTGGGATTATCTTGAAAACTAATGAGATGAAGTGAAGAGAAAAATATCAAACTTCGCGGGGACATACATGTTGTATAAGAAAGTCATGTGCTAATCACATCAGATGTTTAACATACTAATTATTATGTGCTTTTAATATACACTCCGTTTATTAAAAAACTAACAGTAGGCTCAAAACTGAAAACAGAGTAGAGCACTTATTGAAACATTAAACATACCGAGATACAGGGAAAGACCAAGGAAAAGGTGGAAGGACGCTCTAGAAGAGGATATCCAAAGTATGGGAATAAGGAATGGGCAAGCTTAAGGCCTGGGGCGAATGTCGTGGAGGAGAGTTGTTGACGAGGCTAAAACCTACATAAGGTTGTAAACTCAAGAAAAAGAACACTAACCGTGTATTGGGGTATAATATACCTAGCCACTTAAAAAGGTTTTTATATTGATGGTATCTGTGAACGTCCAGCGTAGTCCAAGTGGTAAAGTACTTGGCGCGTGTGTGGTGGTTCAATTCCCGTCTGTGGCACGCTGTGATTCAAGTCCACACAACTTGCTTTACGAAATGAGTAGTGAGAGTTGCCGCTTGGTGCTAACGATATCATCGGTCTAGATTGCTATCACGGCCTCTGCTGTTGATGGATTGCAACGTAAAAAACCCTTACAAATGTTGTAATTCATCCATGGTTCGCAATCCATATAAAAAAACGAAGCAGGGAAGAAATTGTTATGAAACCTCAATTGAGGAGGCCCAGGCTCTTTGAGCGCTGTAGCGCCGAGGATGATGATCTGTGAACACACAATTTGAAAAATTTTATGGATATCGGTTAAATCAGACATACCACCTATTGCAACTGCCCGGCGGGCTTTTTTGGTCAAAAAGTTCTACCTCATTTTAGGTTTATTTGCATTACAACAAAATGTTTTGAAAAAATTGACATTTGCTCTATATACAAAAATTCAAACACACTCTGCACCTGAAATATATACAATTGAAGATTTTCTATGAAAATACTGATCATGATGAACCTTAAACTTAACTAATAAATATCGATTTTGAATTAATTTAATTTTTTAATTTTACAGCGTAACCTTTTAAGGGCCTATACTACGAGCAAGTAAAACATTTATTGCAAAATGGTAAGCTTTAGTATGAGCGGGACCAAATAAAAGAAAATGATCTGATCGCTTCGACGACATTTATTGAAGAGATATAATAATCATTTGCGCTTAGCTAAATTCGCAGTAACATAACCGGTAACGATTGACTTTTATTCTCCTTTTACAATAATGATCTACAACGAAAGTTCTAAGCGCCTAACAAATTTCAAACATTTCAAGTCACTTTGGGATTTATCGTTTTTAGAATGTCTATAAGGCTTCAATTCTGTGATAATTTGCCAAAACTTGATAACTACATTTTTCAAATTTTGAACGAAGCAATTTCAAAATTTAAAAAAAATATGACATGAAAAAACTTTCCTTTGGCTGGTTATTTTAAAGTTTAAATTAACCTTTAAAATAAATGTTTAATTAACGAACAAACTAAGAATTTGATATCATATTTTTTTTAAATTTTGAAATTGCTTCGTTCAAAATTTGAAAAATGTAGTTATCAAGTTTTGGCAAATTACCACAGAATTATAACAAGAGTCTGAGTTCATTTTTAGGCTCTCCATTTTTAATATTATTTTGATTTGAAGTTAAATCGAATCTCAAAAATGTTGTTTGTTGGATAAAACACTAACAACAACATTAAATTTACGATTCGTACCAATCGTATCGTGTTCGGTGATAGGGACCCAAAGTATTCAAACGTCTCAGCGAACAACTCTTTATACAATATAGTGAAACCATATTATACCCTATTTAGGTTTACTCTATCATTTGTAACGCATTGAACTAAATGTCAGACGAGAAAATGAATTACAAGTGAGTTTAGAATGATGAATCGACTTGATTTTTGCATGTTCGTGTATCTGTCCATCTAGGATAACTTTAAATTAACCTAGAGACTTGACATTTGACATAGCGAGGTCGAGTTCGTTAACGGACAAAATCGGACAACTCCTTTCCGCCTTCCATTATAGAAGCGGAACCGATTTTTTCGAAACTGGTATGTCATACAGAAAAAAATCAACGACTGCCGAATTGGCAAGTATAACTTTTGAATGTTTTCAATGTTTTTTTTTTGTTTTACAAAATATTGTTTCCATTAGCATTCTTGCAATTTGAGGGATTCTACATCGATGGAAAATCTGGCAAAATGTATGTACCCCAATCATCTTATGGTTGTAATATCCTATCCAACCATATGTATGGTTGTTTTCATCACAGTACTGTTACATATCGTCTTGTAAGAACAATAGTCACGAAACTGACATTTTGGCCGTTTGAGCAGATGCACGAAAACCATATTTTCATTGGGCCTTACCAATGACCCGTGACTAACTTAGTAACAGCTTTTGGTGTGTGCGAAACGGGCTATTTGCTTGCTAATTTCGGTTCAAATCCTAGTTTTTATTGAAAAGTTTTAAATTCGCTGTGATAAATGTGTGAAAACTTACTAGAATTAGCAAGCAAATAGCCCGTTTCGCACACACCAAAAGCTGTTACTAAGTTAGTCACGGGTCATTGGTAAGGCCCATTGTGTAAAATAATACACAACGAAGAATTAGTATTTATAATAGTTTTGCGGTAATTACCGTTTTTCATTTTCAATTTTTCCATAAATTCGCATTACTTCCGAGGAATTTTGAAAACACCTAAATTTTTGGAACTGTTTTGAGAATCCGTAACTCCCCTAAATGAAAGTCTGTGACCGCGCCTGGTTAACTATTCTATGTTTCCACGACCGTAGACGCGCCACGGGCGATATTTTGTGGCTAGAATGCGAATTTACTTAAAATTGCTAAAAGTAAATGTAAATGTGCTTCTAAAAAAGTTTCCCACGCATTTCTCGAGAGATACTTTATAATGGCTCCATCCCACCTAAGATCGAATGGTCTTAAAATTGAGCTTAAAATAATAAATGGTAATTTTCCGTTGGTCAGAGAAAGGTAATAATACTTAATAATACTTATTAAAAAATAGCGACACGATCAATTTCAGACCAACATTAAACTTAAAATTGACGCAAGTTTTCGAATTTAAGACCGATGCGCGAAAAATTTACGTTTCTATATTCGTGTTTTTAAGTTTCAAGACCAAACTTTGCACAAAACTTTGGAACGCATATCAAAATTAAATATTCTTCTCAATTCGTCTAATATTCTGTAAACAATAAAACAAAGATACTTTTTTCGATAACTATGATATTTTAAATTTAGCGCTATTTAATTTTTAAAATTAGCGCCACTCTGCTCGAAAAATGTGTTCAGTATAACTTTTCGATTCAATTGTATAAGCAAAGGAAATACAACACATTTTTCTCTGCGCAACTTTTCGCACAGTTTTCATATCAATATTTCGATCTCTTTTCCACAGATCAGTCTATTTATTTCTCACATTTATACAGTTTTAAGACCATTTGATCTTAGGTGAGCTAGGGCTATAAAACATGCAGCTTGCTCATGATCATACCATACAAATTGAAGGTATCATTATAATACAATAGTATGCAGTTTTTAATTGTTTATGAGTATATCAAGGGCAGACAAGTACGTCATGGTAGGTATAAATGATTAGAACATTTTTTTAAAATAAGCAAAAAATATGTTGACGTGATTAGATCATTTAGTAAGCAAATAGCAGAATTAATAATGCTGAATAATTTGTTCCATTACGCACGAATAATATATAAACAAATTCAAGGAATTTTACAGTCCATAAAAATTAAAAGCTATAGAAATCATGTTCCTTGTACATGGCACGGCTTTTAAGTGCAACTATTATCTATGGAAAAAATGAACAGATAAAAGTTCGGGGTAATTTTACAAACTGGGTGAACATATAAATATTGTCGTAAAGCATAACAAGTGATTATATTCGAGTAATGTAAAAATATTATATTTTAACGATTAACAAGTTAAAAAGTTTGTTTATTCAGAAAAAAATTATTCAGAGATGCAAACCAAACGTTTTTGGAATGTGGTTCGGTTTGGGTTTAAGGGTGAATTGGATTTCTGGTTTTTGGATTTGATTGTATATTGTATATATTGTACAATATTATTGACATGCCCCTAGACGATGCCATATTATTGCACAATAAATCATTTTTCGTTTGATTCTTGAGCAGTCAACATATCTCTAAATGACATTGAAGCTAGTTGTGTAGCCATTGCACTGGCTGTGAACTTCAAAAAAAAGAGTTTTAAAAAAAGCGCAGAAGGATGAAGGAGTGGTTAAAAAGAGAAGTCAGTAGACCCATGAACATTTGTTGAATGACTTAAAAATAAGCAATGGTTAGGTGTACTCTCAGCGATATTTCATACGATACTGAGCCAATATTGTGCAATATCGCCCTCAGTCTATACAATAAAACCTTATTGTACAATAAAAATCAAACCGATTTTGATTCCTTAATATATTGCTCAACCATTCAATATGACCCCTAGACGGTCAATATATTGTACAATATTGCAATATTGCACAATAATATTGCACGTCTAGGGGCCACATAAGACTTCAAAATTTGGTTCTGGTTTTAAATATTGTGCAATATTTAAAATATCCAGATATTGTGGATATTACACAAGACTTTCTGGTCGAAAAATATTCCACATGACAAGTCTGATCGAAAATAGGAACTAATAAGACTTTTTCGATCCTAAAAATTCAAATTTGATCCGCTCAGAAAAAAGTCTGGATTTTGGTTTGGTTACAGCATTTGTTTTCAAAACTGGTTTGGTTTTGGTTCGGTTCGGCCATCTTTTTTTAGAGTGGTTCGGTTTATAGTTTCGGTTTGGTTTAGTGGCATTTGGTCGAGTTCAAAAAACCGGTTTGCATCTCTGAAATGATTTAAGCAAAAAGTATATTAAAATATAATTTTATATTACTTTAGTGGACATAAAAATTCAATCGGATCACTTTTTCAGCACTTCCCCATACAAACTTGGCAATTTCAGTCACACCCTACCCTAATACATAACGTAAAATGGGAAACACGTGCACTTGAAAAAATCTAATAAAAAATTTGGAAATCACGGTTATCGAAATTTTTACCGTCAAATATTTTAGGCAATGTTGAATCCTATGAAAAAAATAAAGAATATTTGTGTCTATTAGGTTCAAAACGAGTCTACTCCACTATAAGCGATTTCGAGATAATGCAGAAAAAGCTATAGTTAATGTATGCACCAACCAACCGAAATCACTGCATCTTCAAATTAAAGTGCAACATCATAAAAGCTAATATTATAAGTGTCATAAATCAGAAGCACCTAGGTTTTCCAAAATTTCAATATTTAATTTGGAATAGAACCACTTTGACGCTAACCCCTTGTAATAGAACCGCTTTGAAAATAATGAGCGTGGAATAGATGACTTTTGAACATAACAAATAAATTCAAGTCAATTCAAGTCAAGTAAAAAATGTTTTCCCTTTCTACATATTACTATTATTCATTTATTACACAGTAAACTTCTTAACAAGTAATGTTTTTTATACCCGTATGGTGAAACCAAAGGGTATATTAACTTTGCTTTACCGTTTGTAACGCCAAGATCCCGTCATCACACACAAAAATGAATTACACCAGTGTGTTTAGAATGATAAAAAAAATTCAATTTTGCATGTCCGTCCGTCTGTCTGTCCGTCTGTCTGTCCGTCCGTCTGTCTGTCTGTCTGTCTGTCTGTCTGTCTGTCTGTCTGTGGCGCGGATTGCGGGCGCACGGATTGAGCTACAGACTTGAAATTTTGCGTGGATCCGTTTTTCGAAAAATGCGAGGCTAAGTTCGTTCATGGGCAAAAATGGCCCATAAGGGGGGGGCGGGGGGGGGGGGGGTACCCCCCATACGAACGAAAACGGTTTTTGTGAATATCTCAAAAACGGTGCATCTTATCAAAAGAGTGCAAGAACAAAAGTTGTTTGGGATATGATTCTACATAAAACTCCCATACATCAAAATCCGATTGGAATAAATTTTAAAAAATCTAATTCGAAAATTTGACTTCAAAGTGGAATTTTGGTACAACTGCTCAAATTATGATACGAATATCACCATACGGGTTTTCAATAATTGCCAGATTGGCAATTATAGCTTTTGTTATGTTTTCACCCTAACTATGATGACAAATAATGATATAAAACAAATAGGGAATGCAATACCGGTATTATCATTTTACAAGACCGAACTACCGGTATAGACATTACCTCCGGTATTGTATTCCCTAAAAACAAAACTCTTAATTTTACCTTTTCGCGCTAAAATAATTTTATGCAAAAATACTCACTTTGATTATATTTTCTGCCTTGGTTATTAGTTGCAATGGGAATAGCACCACTTTGATACTCAATGGAATAGGCTCGCTTTGATTCTTACATACATAGGGAATAGAACCATTTTGAAACTAAACCGCATTTTCAAACCGATTTTTAACGGTGTAAAACAGTTTTGATCATAACCAATGGTTAAGTAAGTTGTGGGAACCAACAGTGGGAAACAAAATCAATCGTAACCTCATTTTTTTCAAAAATGGAGTAGACTCGTTTTGAACCCAATAGACACATTTACTTTTGAAGTATGCGTTCCTTGTTACAGGCCCAACAGTTTTTACGTATTAAATATTTTCGTATACAAAAAAAATGAAAAACCTTATGGAAAATCGTATTTATGGTTGTAATGTTTTTGATTGTAATGAACTGGATTCAAACAGCATCGTGAGGAAATAATATGTCAATCGCTAACGTTACGATTGACAAAAATGCTTTTTGAGGATGTGTTATGTTTTTTTTTCACTAAAGACTTGTCAGCTACATAGAAAAATGTTTAATTTATCTGAATAATATACAAGCTTCATAAAAGTAAAAACCAACTTACCATTTCTGAAATTGCATTGTGCAGGCAACAACTTGGGTATATCTGAGCTTTAGAGTCGCAAACATTTAAACATCAATTACCGTTTGCTTCAAGATTTCTCGCATATATGCTTTCCATTTTGCATTTATAGCCATTGCAAATGAAGGAATATAATTTTTTTTTTTTTAATTTTATAACTTGAAGTGTGTTGTAAAGTTTTTTTTTAAAAAAAATAAAATAACCGATGAGCAAAAATATTATATTAACGATATTAATGGAAAATTTTTAAATATGATGGAACCTGTTGCCCACTAAAAGTTTTTGTAAAAGTCACACCCATTTACATACTCATTTTCCATTGTTTTTTTTTACCGATAATGAAAACTTTTAGCATGTCTTTTCATGGAGATAACTCGTCATTTTGTCAACTCGATGACTTTCACTTAGTTTAGTCGACGACACTATTAAAAGTTCACATTCGTCTAAATATTGATAAATTATAAATTGGGGATATTTCAATATAAAGATTGCTGCTGCCTATAAATGCCTGTTATTTGACAAAAGTCTTCATTATTAGATCACTACTAGTGTTAGAAATGGTTCATTCAAATTCATCTGGGGCGCAAACATACAATTTACTTGAATTGAAGAAGGAAAATCATTATAAGAGATGAAGACGTTGATAGTGTGCGATCCGTGGTGATCACCTCGCATCGTGCTGATATGTTTTTGTTCATCTAGTTAGCTATATTGGTATTAGTTGTCGTTTTTTTTCTTTTTATTCAGTCTGAAGAACTTTATTATAGGTAATGATTAGTATCTTGCCAGCATCCGTTACTGTAGCATGATCAAATATACGACATAAGTAGATACAAACATATGTATATATATATATATAGTGCTGATCATGTGGTGTGTCAAAATAGAGCTTAACAGCTGCTGATCACTTAAATCACTCTTTTCGTCGATTCGGTTTGTCTTCGTTACTTTTAACTATGAAAAATGTTTAATGGACTGCCACAGTCTCTGGTTGCGAGAGAGATTTCTTATTTCATACATTTTTTTCGTGCTTTTTCGCCAGTTTCTGTTCATTTATTTCTTTTAACGGCTAAGGAAAAAAATATTTTTTCCTTGTTCAAGAGTCACAAGTAACGATACGATCACCGGTTATGGCTTAGCAACAGTGATTTTCACGTTAATTTTTTATATATATTTAAAAAAAACTTTTTTTTGTTGTATTCACACGAAAAAGTCGTTTTATTTGCACAAGAAGCTTATTTACCACTTACTGTTTAACTTTACGGCTTTTTAGTTGTGCAATTCGCCAAAAAAAAACACAAACACACATACGGGCCCACATTAGCTAATTGAATGTATTAAATAAACTCATTTTTTCATTTTTGTTCATTTTTCAACTTTTTTAGCTTTTGCTGTACCCTCCTGTGTTGTATATGAGTCGTAAAAGTAATACAAATTGTGCATAGCAACAGACCAGAAAAGTACTCTGCTTCTGGTGACTTTTTCGAGCCGTCGAAATCAGTGAGAAATATGTATTATCACTTAACCTAACAACATCTTTAGCTTGATATTTTCACGTTTTCTTTTGAATCAAACTATGATCATCGATTATATACTTTTTAACACAATGTCATTTTACAGTTAAATAGCCTTTACATTGTCTCACCTTGTTATTATTTTTTAATAAATTTTATCTCATATTTTTAAACATAAAACTAACAATTTTCCAGACCAGCTAGAATGTTCTTATTTTTTTGAATTTGTAAACCCCAATAACGACCAGCGAGAAAGAATCCTGAACCGTGCCAATCGGCTGTTCGCGTTCAAATGAGCTCCGTCGTTCGTTTACAGATGGTGTGTATTCGCCATCCGGCAGTCTATCCACCCAGAGTAATCATTTATGCTTGATGGTTGGAGCCTGTGGAGACAATGCGATGATATGAAGATCCATCCATGCCAATAGTGAGACCATGGCCCGAGTTGTAGCCAAAGTGAGGGGCTGTATCGTATCAACCACCAGAAAGGCAGCCGCAATCGTAATAGTATAAAAGCTAAAAAAATCTATGCCGAGAAAATTTTTGGGGTGTCTAGCCATGTCTGCACACAAAGAAATTTTACAAAGTCGTATATTATAATCTATATATCGACTGTATAATTCTAAGCTTAGCCGTGATAGTGTTGTGTCTACAGCTTATAGAAAGCATCGATGGTTGACACAGTTGCAGCATTAGTATTATGGTAGGTACTGGGTGGTGAGATCCTTTGAAGGCGAACACCATGCTTCTTAACATTGCCGTCGAGGTCATCGATTTCGGGCGACACTTTTCAAATTTAAATCCTTGATGCCAACACTGCTAAATAACTCAACTGGTGTTGGTGAATATTCGAAACACACTCATAACAAATAATATAGAAAACCCTACACACCCCGTTGTATTCGAATTTCGAATAAAGTCTGTAAAAATAAAGTATAATAAATAATACAACAGTATGTGTAGACACTGCAAATTTTATGTTCCGCAATTGCGAAGAGGACTGCCTCAAACCCCTGAAATGGATTTAGCAATGTATGAGAAAATGCTCGTAATCAAACCAACCATAGAGGCCACGAAAGCAACCCAACTTAAGCCGAATCGGAGGAGAAGTGGGACCACTTTGATCCCACCGCACGATTGTACAGCCAGACAGCCTTCACCGATACAGGCGATAACAGTGAGTAGCAAACCATTTACTTACACCGACAAATGTTGATCATATGTTTTTTTGTGTATGCAGGGTAAATCTTTTTTATGTTACGCGTGTAGCTTTGGAGGCTTTTCATCGTTTTGGTTTATTATTCGGTGCTGAAATTGCTCATGCTGATAACTATGCCCAATACAAAATTTGTGCAATTTACACTAGCAACATGTCGGAATCATGTAACGTGCTAAGCTTAACACCTTCAACTAAACAGCTGCTACTGCCATGGGTGTTATGCAGTTTTAACAATGAAAGCTTGATAGTAAAAATTTCTGCTAGGTGTTTTATTTTATAATTTATCATTTGTATGTGAATTATTATTCAAACTTTGCTTTACATATGTGTTACCATTTGAGAAATAAAAACATAAAAACTGCCGAACATAATAATTGTCGAAGCGGTGATTGCAAATACCAAATGAAGTACATTAAAATTTTTGAAAAAGAAAAAGATCAATTAGAATATAATGTTCCAGAAAATAAGGCGACTTTTATATATACTATTCAATATCTTTATTATTCAAAAATTCGCGTCTCTGATGCATGATGGAAACACAATGGTAAATGAATACACGCCTAGCAGAATAATTTTTTTGTGTGCTGGAAATTATGTGTTGCTTTAAACCAAACATATTTGCAACACTGATATAGATATTTACTACATTTACGACTCATTTGCTACATTTACTACATGTCGCAAATGTAATTTTGAATTGTATACACGTATAGATATCCATCCTTTGTGGGTGCTTCATGTTCATAAAAGCCCTATCACACTTAGTGCGGTATTACACTTGGCTTATTTAAGCCGGCAACTTTTGGGTTGAAGTGAACCACTGTGCTTACATTTGGCTTAAGCAAACCAATCCTGTTTGCATATGTCACATAAGTTTACATATGAGGGGGTCAGAATGATAGTGAAGTAAGTCACTTTTCACTTTTCATTAACTAAGTCACTTTTTCACTTAAATTAATGTTTGTAATAAATACTAATAACTACACTATTACTGATAAGACGCTTGCGGTGAATAGGGTTGGGTAATATTATGAGTTTTTTACATACATGTACACAAAACCCTTGATTACTCATGAAAAATGAAAAGTGACTTACTTTACTGTCATTCTAACCCCCTCATATGTGTGTGTGGGCTCAACATCAGTCATGATTTCTCCCTACTACTTTTTCAAACACGTTCACACGCTTTGCATGTGTGCAGAAAGTTACCGATGAGCCATGATTTCGAGCGATGATTTTTCCTTTCCAGCTTCGCAATCGTTTCTCCTGAAAATCGGCTTAAGTAAGCCGGAAAATCGGCTTAAGTAAGCCAGAAAATTTGCTTAAGAAACCCGGAGTATCGGCTTAAAGAAGTCGAAAAATCGCCGAGTGTAATCGCGCACTTAAAATGATTTGGTCTTAAAATTGTGTAAATGTGAGAAATAGATAGTCTCATTTGTAGAAAAGAGATGTGACTATTGAAAGAAAACTGCGTCGGGCGTAGAAAAAAATGTATTATATTTCCTTTATTTTACTGAATTTTTCAAGCAGAATGGCGCTGAACTTAAAAATAAAATAGCGCTAAATTTAAAATTTCGTAGTTATAAAAAATCACCCAAAATTATTTATGAAGACCAATGTCTTACGGTCATTGCATGACCGTTCAAGTCTTGAATTTCTAACTTACGGCCATTGCATAATGACTTCTAATTCAAGTCTTGAATTTCTAACTTACGGCCATTGCATAATGACAATATTTTTTTATATTTGGAACTAGCTTGCATACCCGTCGTTGCCGGGTTAAGTTTTTTGTATAAGTTTTAGAATACGAAGAAAACCGGAAAAAACTTAAAAACTTTTGAGAAAAATGTTATCCTTGCAGGATTCTCCGTTGCAAATTAGTCTATCACGCGATTCGTGATCCGGCAAAAGCGGAAAAATTATATTTACGTTATTCTTGCAGGACCTTCTAATTCAAGTCTTGAATTTCTAACACCGGATTCGTAATCAGTGACCCCGAAAACCCCTAATGCCATTCTTCCCCGGAAAAATTGGAAAAAGGATATTTGTGTTATCCTTACAGAACATTCCGTTTCAAGTTTTTAAAATCTAACACCGGAATCGTGATCAGCGACCCCGAAAACCATTAATTGAAACTTTTCAGCTTCCTATTGAGCAGGATGCAGGGCGAACATCACGATTTAAACCCCTTACCGCTTTAGCGGTAAAATTTTTGGAAAACTCCGCCTTAGTGAGCGCCAACGTGATGGTTGGGACATACTGTGAAAGTTTCAAGTTTCTAGCTTCAGGGGTTTGGGCTGGGCGTTGACACATCAGTCAGTCAGTCAATTAGGTTAAACATTTTTTTATTAATAAATGAATACTTCTCAATCATGTATTTATCAGTTTGTTTCTACATTTGCTGGTAACATTTTTAAAAATAAAGTTTGGGTTTTCTTTTACATCATTTACAATTAATTACATTAATTACGTGTAAATATATAAAATTCAACATTTAAATTACAATAATCTATAATTTTATATTCCTTCCCAACGAAATCAACTTTCTATCTGCCAAAATTCACCTTTTACAGCCACTATTGCCCATAGGAAACGTGTTTAGGGACTGAATGAAAAGAAATAATTAGCTAAAATTTTCTCTCTCTCTTCTTTCGCCTATAATTACTAACAAATTATTTAAAAAAAAAACTTTGCGAAAGAAAGTTCGGACGTAAACCGGTTAAAGGAAATTTTCATCTTAAAAGCAATTGCAGGAGGCAAGGATAGATTCAACAATAACCAAAATCTAATAGAAAAGTTTACTCTGATTTTTTCGGCAATTACATGAAGTCATCGAAATTTCCTGGAATTTGATTGTGGCTTTGTACACGCGCGACAAATCTTTTTCCAATATTTGATATTAGACGCCTAACTGAATGTCTGTGTGCCCCTCTGAGTGACTGTATAAGGGGTGTATGATTAATAGAAAATAGTGGTTTCGTGAAGCAAATGTGTTTAAAATGTGGAAAAGGGTAACACCTTGATGAGCCATTCTTCTCAGATGAGTGAATACAGACTAGACACATTCGATAAACATATAACATGTACAATACTTATGTTTGATAGCGAGTGCATATAGTCTTTTAGTTTATTTGAATATCATGACGTTGCTCACCTGTATTTAACTAATTTACACTTATGCTTGTGCAAATCTAAATGGTAGTGCAGATAAACATATGAGTATATTACAATTGCCTTGAGAGTATAATACGCAATGAGCAAATAAGCCGGGTTGGAAAAAATCTTTTTAAGTGTACACTCAGAAAAATTTCTTTCATCAGATCTATGAAAATACTTTATCAGTGATTTTTTTTAAATAAAACTAGGAAAAACTTCATAAAACCACGGAAAAATCATTGAATTTTTTAAAATCTTATTCATTTTAAGAAAAAATATTTCATGAATTTTAAAACGATTTCATTAGTTTATTTATGAAATTTAAAATTTATTTATGAAAATAAAAAAAGATTATTTTTCATAGGTCATATGCAATAATAAGTATTGTTTTCATGCACACTTCCTTAATCCAACGCAAAATTTTATAAAATTGCTGAAAAAATTTGCCTTTCTAATATAGTTTGCACAACCAAAAATCTTGCATAGTTAGTATATATCAGCGGTATTTACTTTACCTCGCAAAACTGTCGCAAGCGTCGCAAGGAGATCAAAAACATAGTCATGGGAAAAATTAACAGATTAACCAATGACTTTTCCCATAAATTCTATGAGTAGATTTTATAGATTTTAAGCTCGGTAAAAAAAAACTTCGTTAAAGGTAAAATCAACTTCATACAATTCTCGTTTGATTGTTTTGTTTTCATGCATTCCTTTTCAACTGCTAATACTTCGCACAAGGTTTGTGGCATCGGAGTATAAATACTCAAATTGAGTTTTACTCCACCAAAATCCTGTAAGCCTGCGTGTAAGCTGGCAAAGCAGGCTCTGATGACGGTGAGCCAGCTTTCCATACCAGAAACAGGCTCCTGATGGGTTTTCAGCGCAGACATGTTCGACCTGTTGGGGGGAAATTTGGATGTGAAAACATCCGCAAAAATAATATAATTTTGTTGTTTTTGCAGACCTTATAAGCCGAGAAATTCCAATAGGATTCAATCCTAAAAGGCAGGGTTGGGACTTGAGGATGTGTAAAAGGTACTATTTTTGCCCAAAAAGGGTACTAGATTGAGATAATGTGGTACTAGATTTTTTTTAACTATCGTGCAACCAAAATCGTTTTTTTATGCTTATTACATAGGAGTTAAAAAAAATCTAAATCTCGTAATTTTAGAAAAAAAATCCTTAACCCATATGGATTGACTTTTGCGTTGTAAATATAACCGTTTCGGTCAAAAAATACTCTAGAAAAACTACAAAAAAACCAATAAAAATTGTCTGGATGTATTTGTTTTAAATTTTTGCTTTTATTTCAATTTTAAATTTTTGTATAAACTCCATCTAAAAACTTAAATTTCGAGAATTATTTTGAGCTATTGCTAATATAAATCATATTTCCATGGCCTACTATTGATTTTCATATCTCCCTTAATAACACGAATTCAATAGTCTTTAATTAAAGAGTTGTGGCGGGATCATTAAAAAAAGTACTTTTTTTCTAATACATAAAAAAGTGATGGCTTTTTAAAGGGAGCTATAAATTCAGATAAAATCATTTTTTATATAAACCATGAAAAGGTACCAGATTCATGGGCTGTGGTATTTACTAGGGTACTAAATGAGTCAAAAAGGTACTAGATCTAGTACATATGTACTAAAGTCCCACCCCTGCTAAAAGGTCGAGTATAAACCATAAATCAGAAATGGTTCAATGGTTAAACACTAAATAGTTTATTCGCTCTGGCTTGATGGAGCTATGTTGCCTTAAACCTTATAATTCGCACAAGGTTTGTGGCATCGGAGTATAAATACTCAAATCGAGTTTTACTTCACCAAAATCCTGTAAGCCTGCCTCCTGATGGGTTTTCAGGGCAAACATGTCCGACCTGTTGGGGGGAAATTTGGATGTGAAAACATCCGCAAAAATAATATAATTTTGTTGTTTTTGCAGACCTTATAAGCCGACAAATTCCAATAGAATTCAATGCTAATACTTTGGTTAAAAAGAAAAGTTATATTGATTTTTTTTTGGAAAAAAAACAATAGTTGCGTTTTTTTAATGTTCTGAAGCAGTTCAGAACAAGCTTTCCATACAAAATCCTGCACCACCTTTTCATCTCGAACAGCGCTTGGAACAAAGGGAAATTTTATACGGTAATGTACGGTAATGAAATGCTGCTAACTTCAACATAATAAATCTGACATTTTATTCTCAATTGAGGATTTTGTGTTGGTGGTTTGTTGGTTCTGTTCGACAGTGAAATAGCTTTAATCATGGGAGATAGCGAATCGTGATTATATTAAGAAAATATAGCAGTAACGGCCTACTGATGTAACCAACGTGAAGTTAGTTGCCATTCGAACTCGATGAAATTTCCCACTTACTCTGGATCGTTTTTTTAATGTTCTGTGTAGAACAGAGAACATTAAAAAAACGATCCAGAGTAAATGGGAAATTTCATCGAATTCAATCGCAACTAACTTCACGTTGGTTACATCAGTAGGCCGTTACTGTTGTATTTTTTCAAATTATGACATTATATAGGGAAAATAATTTATTTAAATCCGAAACTTCTGTTAAAAAATGCGAAGTTAATTCGTTTCGTTTTACGATACGTTTATCGAAATTGTCATTCGAGTTACATATATTTAAAAAAAACCACAGCTTTGATTATTTTGGTTTTATTTTGTACTGACTAAAATGAATGAATGAATTTGCACTGTCTGGAAGGCAAATTTCTTTCTTCTTGGATTTTCAAATTCTTCTTTCCTGCGAGAGTAACAATCGAGCAGCGCTTTAGTTTCATTATGCTGCCATATACGGCGTACACTTTAAAACAAAATCTTTTAAAGAAGTACTTTTAATTTTATTTTGTACTCACGATTCGCTAACTCCCATGTTTAAAATTATTTTACTGTCACACAGGATGAGCTTGAGTACTACCAGAGATAAACATATAAATACGTCCCGTCAACTTTTTCGTTGAATCTAATGATAATTTTTCCTCAAAAACAATGTCTATTCTTTAATAAAGCCTTTGAAGTCTTAAAGGTATTTTCGTAGATCTAATGAACGAAATTTTTCTGAGTGTACCAAAGCCAAAATTTGACCCAAACCGAAACTTTGCCGAATGTGTAATTTTTGGCCGAAACTGAAACTTTCGATCGGACACTATTAATATGATATGATAATAAAATATTAATAAAAATTATGATAATATAATATAATATGATCATATAATATGATTTTTATACCCGTATGGTGAAACCAAAGTATATATTAACTTTGCCTTACCGTTTGTAACGCCAAGATCCCGTCATGACACACAAAAATGAATTACACCAGTGTGTTTAGAATGATAAAAAAAAAGTTGAATTTAGCATGTCCGTCCGTCCGTCCGTCCGTCTGTCCGTCTGTCCGTCCGTCCGTCTGTGGCGCGGATTGCGGGTACACGGATTGAGCTAGAGACTTGAAATTTTGCGCAGATTGGTTTTTCGTATAATGCAAGGCTAAGTTCGTTAATGGGCAAAAACGTAAAAAACGTAAAAAAACTGGTAAAAAACGTAAAAACCCGTAAAAAACGTAAAAATAGTAAAAAAAAACCTGAAAAATGGGACATCGCATTTCCTACAAAGCATGACAGTCTGTTTAAAAGTTTTTCTCAGCATTTTATTAGAGATCCTATAATATAGAGAGTGGAAATCAGCACTTAATAGACTGTACTACTAAGTAGGACACTAAGTAGGACTACTAAGTAGGACAGTCTATTAACTCAAATTCGAACAGTTGTTTGAATGGAATTTTTCCAGTTTTTAGAATTTCTTTTCCTTATTTCCAGTTTTTTGAATTTCTTTTCCTTTTTTTAAATCGGACACAACTTTTTAATTTTTTTAAACACTTCAGTCATGAATATTAGTCTTTTATTAACCGATTGTAATTATTTTGGTAACTATTTGTGACAATGAGTGAATTTTTCGAAATTTTCGCGAAGGTTTTTCAGTTTTTCGACCATTTTTATACGTCCGGATGTCCACTCTCTAGATTATAGGCTCTCTAATTCAAAAACTGTAATTACAGCTGTATTTTTTTAATGATCCTGTTGAAAGACGGGAGGAAACTTGTGGCGTTTTGCAATATAAGTTCAGATCTTGTCAAGGCTCTGCTATACATTTTGTGTTTCAATTTCCGGCCTTCGGAATGAGTCTCCTTGTGTTTAAAAACGATTTTTTGATGCAAACTTTAAAATTACGCTTGTTGCTGCAAGAA
Organism: Chrysopilus asiliformis; assembly: GCA_964034945.1. Taxonomy (NCBI): domain Eukaryota; kingdom Metazoa; phylum Arthropoda; class Insecta; order Diptera; family Rhagionidae; genus Chrysopilus; species Chrysopilus asiliformis. The sequence continues at coordinate 57,843,405 of OZ035960.1, forward strand.
CTAGTCCAAATATGTTTCTTTAAAATAGCCCATATGTCGCAAATCTCTCCACATTATTCACATTAATTAACGTTAAAATGAGTAGGCGGACGTAATGTAATGAAAGGATATAAACAGTTTTTGAACTCCGAGTTTAAAATCTTTTTCACTTTCAAGAGTGCAATTTGGAAATGCTTTTGAATACTTTTCTGTGTTTGCTGAAGACTATTAACCTTTTTATTGTTCTAAGATGATTTATTTACGAATAATTACTATATTTAGTGAATGGCTACTTATTAAATTTTTTATCATCAATGTTTTAGGTTTTTTACAGTTTTTTACGTTTTTTTACGTTTTTTACATTTTTTACGTTAAAATTGGGGTTTTTTACGCGTAATTTTTTACGCGTAAAATACTAGGTAAATTACTTTACGTAAAAAACCGGCACAACACTGAATCTACCATAAACCGCCGGAATTGCACCAAATTGTTAATTTACCCGTCATCAATTTTTAGGTTAAAATGATTGGAGTGGTTCCGTCTTTCGGAGTACGTTGCATAGTCTGATATGGAAAATCACCAAATGCAAAAAACAAACTGTGCATTTCGTTCAATGTCGCTAAGTGAACAGTTTTTTCTCTGTCACTTAAACAACTGTAAGATTGAAATGGTCGTCCCTGAACAGAAAAGAGTCGAACAAGTTAAGATATGACGCGACAACTTATCATGGCAACTTCACTCAAGGTGATGTCCTAGTTGCTAGGATAAATGATTAATTAGCATTATCCTTGAAGGGTTTGATTCTCTTTTTTTCTTTTGAATTTCAAAATTTTATGGTTACTAGTCTACCCACTCGAAAGAGTCAGTTATTGGTTAACTAGCGTTGTGCATGACGCTTGCAAGGATTCACGTAAAGGACACCAATATCAGAAATTTGTCGTTTGGGAGGTTTTCTCATGTCTGGCAAGACGTGCAGGTCGCTTTAAAACTGTAAAAGTTGTGCAAATTGGCAACCTTGAGACTTTATTTACAGCTATCGTATAATTCCAAGCGAATACTTTACACGTGCAAAGGATCTAAGGACGTGAATGCTTTCAGCAGTCATGGAATTAGCAAAGATAGAAGCGACATTGAGCAACAGCACAATATTACTGGGTAAATATCCAGTTACTCTCAATGGCACTGATGTAAATGTAAAACGTCATGTCGAAGTTTTTATCACTGATGAAATCTAGCATTCATTCATCTGCTTTATTCGTTACATACTTCAAGGATTTTAATTTGTATTAATGCATCAAAATGCAGCTGGCTTGAACACCATAAAGTGAAAAGTATGAACTTCAAATGATGAGGGGTTGATTCAAATGCTTTAGGATAATTAGATTTGAAGCACATGTTTTTATAGCTATAGCTATGGATACTATATTTATTTTGTATCAATCCAAGACAATATTGTGTCCATACGATAAAAATATTTTTTTCGAACTTGCTACAAAACTTTTTGTCAATATTATCATGTTTTTGTTGATTTGAAAAATGTTTTTACCATATTGATAAAAAGAATCATCCGGAGGGAAAAATCTCAGGAAAAAATTCAGGAAAAAACTGAGAAAAAACTCAGGAAAAACCCGTTTGTTCAATTTTGTCATATTGACAAAACAAATTATAAATATGATAAATCGAAAACGTTCCCTTTAACGCCATTTTATGATATTCATTACAGAATTTATCCATAAGATAAAAATTGGATCGAATTAAAGAGATTTTATATCTATACCGCCATTTGATTTCAGAAAGTTTTCGTAGCAATAAAATTTATGATTATATTGAACTCTGTGTGAATTGAATTTAAAGAAATATTTTACTGGATTCTGATGCATACAGAGTTCAATTTTGTTTTGATTTTTTAAAAAAAATCAAACATGTAAAAATCATTTCTTCTTTATTAAACAACCAGTTTTACTTGTTTATTTTCTTATACGAAGTATGTAGTAAATATAATAAAGTACATTGAAACTTTAATACCGCTATCAAACCAGGGATGTATATAGTGACGAGGAATTTACACTGCTTAGAAAAGAAACTTATGGTATGGTTTCAATTATAAATAACAAATAATACGTTTTTTTTAATCGGACCGTTAGTTTTCGGGTAATTGCAAAAAATGCATAAAATCCCCTTAAGGGAAGTCCCCTTATCGAGTTAAACAGATTTGTTTCATCAAATTCGGAGAGTGAGCTGTGAGTATGACATTAAACAAAATGTGAGGTATACACTATCGGGGGTATAGAGTATTAAGGGTTGAGGTTTTATGAAAAATGCCCACCTCTTTTGCCTAAAAACATGTTTTAAATGTTAATTCGTGTAATATCATTCTCCAAAACCGTGATATTAGTTTGTCAAAACTTTCATAATTCTCGAAAAAGGTTTTAATGAAAATCATTGATGTATTAAAACTTACATAGACGTTTAACACTGCGTCCAGAAAAAAGTAATTCTTTAAAAAAAAAATTGGAATTTATTTAAGTACTGAAAGGTCTAACCAACACAGAAAGTGGTCCAGAAACATAAGCGCCTTATGCTGTTCGGTGAGTCATTTGGAATTTCCGATTTAGCTGAATTGAAGCGATCAAGCAACGGCCAAATAGGTTATGCAGACAAGTGAGACAAGTCTCAAGAAATCTCTATAAGATGGCCATGCAATTCTTATTAACATGGAACCTGTTAAATAAAACTGAAATTTTAAGATGCGTGGTTTCATGTGTTTAGCAAGGCTACCAAGATCTGGGCATCGCATCTTTTACTGTAGATCCGAATAGAACGTAACACTAATTCATTTTTGGTTTCCTAGAAACCAATCAACTTGGGTACCAACGCCGACAATTTGCAATCGTGTATAGTCGTAGTTTCTTTAGTGATGTCGTTGGAATTTATTTTTCCACACGATTTTTTTTCCTTTATTGCCTTCTTTTTCTGGGCGCCTTCAAGGAATTCTTATTTTTTCATGCATATTTCAAGATAACAATATTTTTACCGGTTAATGCGACCACAAAAAGATATCTTAATTTCTAGGAAGCTAATTATTCAGTATTCAACTTTTTTACTCTATATGAGAATCATCTAACTAGTATATTAAAGTTTGTACATCGTTTGTAACGCACGGAACCAATATTAATTACACCAGGGTGTTTGATATGACAAAATATTTTAATTTGTCCGATCGTCTGACTATGAATATCATAACTTTCGAAAAGATGATGCTAGAAACTGGAAATTTCATACAATTGCATTTCTTGTAAATTGCAAGGATAAATTCTTGTACTGACAAAATCGTAGCATTCCTTCCTCTCACCCCCATACCAAGGGCACTGTTTTTTTCAATTTTCTCTCTTGTTTGTGGGTTCAGCGTACCGAAATCGTTTTTTGCGAATATCTCAAAAACGGTGCATCTTATCAAAAAAGTGCAAGAACATTTAGGATATGATTCTACATAAAACTTCCATACCGATTGGAAGAAATTCTAAAAAATCTTATTGAAAAGTTTGATTTCAAAGTAGAATTTTTGTCATTCAACAATGACATATCAACACACAATGACATATCACCATACGGGTTTCAAACAATGACATATCACCATACGGGTTTTCAATAACTGCCAGATTGGCAATTATAGCTTTTGTTATGTTTTTATCTTGGGGCCTGCTCATGAGACGGTACCAACTTTGACATAAATTGTGACTTGTCGAAATTGTGACTGAACACACAGAATACCAAAAAGTTACAAGTTGTGATAAACCTCGCTCTTGTGACCGAGTTGTGATTAGTGACCGATCACTGATAGTAGCCAGAATAGCGATAATATGATTAAAGTTCAAAAGTTTGTCAAACTTTTACATAATTTTAACACAACTTTTATTAGAGCTGTAATTTTAACAAAATAAAAATAATAGAAATAAGTAAAAAATAAAATATTCCTTCGATTTGACCCTGACAGACAAACAAATAGATACGAAGGCAAGCTAAATAAAAGTTTTTAATTAAGTAAATTCAATGTAAAATTACGTTTTAGTTAGTAAACATAACAAAAGCTATAATTGCCAATCTGGCAATTATTGAAAACCCGTATGGTGATTTAAGTAAATGGCGAACAGTTGTACCAAAATTCCACTTTTAAGTCAAATTTTCCAATAAGATTTTTTAAAATTTATTCCAATCGGATTTTGATGTATGGAAGTTTTATGTAGAATCATATCCTAAATAACTTTTGTTCTTGGACTTTTTTGATAAGATGCACCGTTTTTGAGATATTCACAAAAAACGATTTCGTTCGTATGGGGGGTACCCCCCCCCCCCCCCCCCCTAATGGTCCATTTTTGCCCATTAACGAACTTAGCCTTGCATTTTACGAAAAACGGATCTGTGCAAACTTTCAAGAGTTTTTTTACATTCGAAAGCTGCGATTTTGGAAAAAACGAACCGTTTCCGAGAAAATCTCAAAACTCTTTTCAAATTGTATGGGAGAACGGGGAAGCGGTAGCTCAATTTTCGGTGGAGGTTTATCTTTTGAACTAGCTTGCAAACCCGCCGTTACCGGGTAAAAGTTTTTTGCAAAAATTTTCTTGCGCCAAAAAAAAAAACAAAAAAATAACTTAAAAACTTTTGAAAAAATCGTTATGCCTTCAGGAAAGTTATTTAGGATATGATTCTACATAAAACTCCCATACATCAAAATCCCATTGGAATAAATTTTAAAAAATCTTATTGGAAAGTTTGACTCAAAGTGGAATTTTGGTACAACTGTTCGCCATTCACTTAAATCACCATACGGGTTTTCAATTATAGCTTTTGTTATGTTTTTTGTTTTCAAAACACAACAAAAAATTCGCCTCTAGCAAAACTTTTGGAATGTCTCCATTCTTCTCTCAGCTCTATTTACATAGTAATGATTCCACGAAAACTAGGACTAGTTCCAATATTTATGGAAGCCTTTGCTACAAAATGGTGCAATGACTCCTATAATCGCTTTCCCATTTTTTATAGGAACGATTACTATGCGGATTTTTTTCCGTGTATAATTTGTAAATGATGGAATATTTTGTAAAATCCTAATGGAGTGGATGAATAAAAAACTAAAATAATCAAAAAAATATTTTGCTATGAAAAATCCAATCGAAGAATAACATTCTTTCCAAGGCATAAACCAATAATCAGTCGTGTTTTATAGAAACAAAACATATTTTATAACATAGTCTAAGAGATAAATATTAAAGTTAAACTTGATGGGAGTTTTCTAGTATTTCATTTATATCAGTATTTGTAATGTGGGTCAATTAGAAGCGCACGACACCTAAATTAAGGTATGCCCGCCAAATAAGTTTCAGTTCTGAGCAATTCAACTGATGGCGGTCGCCATGCACCATTCCAGCTAGTTTCCACTTGATTCAATCATCTGAGCAAGATTTGTGCATTTGGTGCATGATCATCCGTTTTAGGAAATTTCTAGTTTAAAAAAATGCACGATCAGATGAAATTTCTGTAATTAAAAATATTTTATAGTTACTGATTTTAATCGGATACCACTCCATTTATTATTGGACACAAGGATAAAACCATAACTTAAACCAGTTTATCATCCCAAAGATATTGATTTTATAACATATAATTTTAGATTAAGGTCTTGTGTTGTTTATTTAAATAGAACAATTAGAGGACACATTTTTTTAAACCGATTTTACTTTTCTCATACATTAGAAAAATATTTTTACTACCCGAATACTTAAACCCGGTGGAGTTGATAATATCCAATCCGTGTTTTACGACCCAAATATATCTACTAGACAATATAATTTTATGTACAAAATGATAATCCATACACAAGAGGTTTAAGGGAATGTATCATTAAAAATTCATTATTATGAATAACTAGAATTTGGACCCGGTTTCGGCTAAAATAGTGGGTAGAGCAAAACCTAAGAAGAAAAAATTCAGTTGGTTAGAAATTAGATAGCCTAGATCCGAGCGGTTCGTGCTTTTGGTTAATTTTTAAGTTAAATTTTATGGGAGAAAATGGTTTTCAAAAAATAACAAAAAGACATAGATTCCAACATTCGTATTCAGATTCACTTTACCCGCTCCGCTTACTCCGCCCACTTCTTAGGCTATTTTTGAATGGTTCTTTATTATAGCTAGAGTCCCAATGAACATCTATACCGAATTTCAGGCCAGTTGGCTCGGCGAAAGAGGAAAAACCAAGCTTCGGATTCACTTTATCCCCCTTCCCTTACTCAGCCACCTCTCGAGCTACTTTCCAATAGGCCAATGTATGAACCAGTCCTACAACGAATATCTATACCAAATTTCATGTCAATCGGTTCAGTCGTTTTTACGTGAAAGAGGAACAGACAACTCATTTTTACCAACTCATTTTTATATATTAGTATGATTTTACTGGCTTAGAGTTGCCATCCATCTCCTTTTCACCGGACAGCATCCTCTTTTTAAATGTGTCCGGGAAGGGTTTTTAAATGAGTTTAAAGTTTTAATAGGATATAATTAACCTCAAAATGCCACAAATTTCGTCTGCGGCGCATTTCATTTTTTTTTATTTTGCAAAACATATTTTGCCTTAACAAAAATTGTTTCATAGTCAACCCAAAGGGAGAGAAGAAGAAATAGAAACATCACAATAAAATGTATTCGACTTCGAGTTCAATTTGAGCAATTAAAGTGACAATTTGAGTTTTTTAAATTCTTAAAAATCAATTTTCGCATCACAATACATTTGTGGGTAAAGAAAGCTTTTGTTTTTAGAAATGACATTTTTTGGTTTATATTCGTTTTTCACTTAACTACTTAATTTACATTTTGATTTTGATATTAGTAGGTTTTGAATTAAAAATTATGTTTTTGCAACGATTTAATTTTTAGTGATTAAGATACCTTCGAATTGAAATGTTCATTATTAATTAAAATTAAAATATTAATTCGTGGTTCATAAATGTTTGTTTTACAATTAATTAAAATAATAATTGTAAATAATTATAAATATTGTGACATAAAAATAATTTATGTTTATTACATCTATGAGAATGTATATGAAGTGATTAAATATCAGTAGAAGAATTTAAGAAGAATATATTATTTAAATTCTCCATACATTTCCACTTACTTAGTTACTACTTACTTGTTTCTGCTTAAATCTACATCAGTAAATGCTGAAATACTAGTGTTAACGGGTTTCAAAAACTCAAATTGCCACTTCGGAACCTTTCTACATACTTGCCATCGCGGTACGCGCCTGAGCTTAAATGATACCAGTGCGATTTGATTTTGAATACGGTTTGCAAGTCGATTAGATTTTCAATTTGAAATATATAAGGACCCAGTTTTGAAAAAAATCGAACGGTTTTGCATTCCCTAATTACAATGTAGTCCTGAAGAATACGTAAGTTTTTATTGATATTTTACAAAATAAAGGCTGCTTTTAGATTTACATACGTTTTTTTTTCTAGAGTATAAATTATATGTAAACACAAAAATGACAGTAAAAAAGGAAGGCGAAAAATGTGTACACCACCAGGTTTGACTAAATGATAAATTATTTTTAAGCGTAATCATCTAATCGCCTTGTTTACAATTATGCTCCAATTAATGGCCTTTGCCCATCTGTACCAAGAAATGTTGCTTAATTTTCATTTTAAAAAGCGCAATAGTTTTGAACGCGAATAATGCAGGTGTTGCCTGCCCCACCGCAAAATTGACTAACGCATATAAAATTAATAATAAATATGGCAAGTCATAAGCAAAATGAACGAGGGATGATGTTGAAGATAAATGACTTAAGCAATTATGACATGTTTCATTTAGTGTTACCTTTTTCCGAACAAGATGGTTAATGATTGCATGTAAGTTTTTACCGGAGGGTAAACTAAGCATGATAAAAAAAACTAATTGAGAGGCGATTTTGCTTATTAAAAAAATATTTCCTCTTCACTTTCTAACAAAATCACCAAAGGCTGTGTTTTTTGTAACCACGACGTTATATTATATTGAAATATAATATTCACAATTTTAACCATTACTTTTTAAACTCTAATATACTCAAAATCAATTGAAGCATGGAGTAATCATTAAAATGGATTGGTTATGTTCGGTCTGTTTGATATGAGCACCGAACTTTCATTGAATTTTATACTTTACACGAAAAAATGGCGAATTTTCTTCGGCGTGGTTACAAAAACAAACTATTTCGAAACTTTTTGGTGTAAGTTAAGAGTAAATCATACATTTAACTGCTGTCAAGTCGACTTGTTTAAGGGTAAGTTTCAGTCTAATGTATATTCCAAAGTTCCAAAAATGAATATTAATTATTTCCAATTCCATCATGGTAGGATTCTCCGTCTTTAATTTATCAGTCATTATTATTTATTCACGACCACTCTCAAAAATTTTAACGCTTCAAAAGTAAAACCTGTGGTTTGTTATGGCACGATTTATAACGACCCTTTGCTTTGACGCTTTAGAGTGGCCTTACGCCTGGAGTAGACCTACTTTCCTCTTTCAGGCACATTGGCGCTTTGACATTTGAAAGAAAACTGTTTTGAAAATTTAAAAGCTCCTGATTTTCACTTCTGTTGATTATTTTTTGGATTCACTATTTTCTGGATTTTTACCAATGACCACAAACGTCAAAGCATTAGATGAAATAAATTACCACAGATTTCATTAGAGATTCGAACATAATGAATTTGCCACCGATTTCATAAAGAGCGCGAACACCATTAATTAGTACAAGTAGAAAACCTGTAAACTAAAGATCTATAATAGAGATCTCAATCGGTCATTTAAAAACTAGAGAGCCTATAATCTAGAGAGTGAACAATCGGACTTGTAAAAATGGCAGCCAAACTTTAAAAACGATCGCGAAAAACTTTAAAAATTTGATCAAATAATTCCTAAAATAACGAAAATAAACTAATATAAGTAAAAAGCTAATGTGAGGTATCAAAAAAATTGAAAAGGCGTAGTTGTTTCAATAAATTAAAAAAAAAATACAGATTGATCTAATCTGGTAAAAAAAAAAGTGTTCTAATTCACCTAATAGACTGTTTTAATTTGTCCTACTCAGTAGTCAGCAGGATTCAATAGGATAGTCTATCAAACTCTATTGGAATTTCTCGGCTTATAAGTAATAAAAAAATACAACAAAATGTTTTATTATTTTTGTGGATGTTTTTGCATCCGAAAAGTTCCACCTAATTTTGCTCTGAAACCCCTAAAGTGGAAGCTGCTAACCGTCATCAGAGCCTGCTGAATTTGGTGGGGTAAGACTCGATTCGAGTACTTATACCCCAATTGCCACAAACCTTATACTAATAGCGTTCAATGCTAAAAAGGTCAAGTAAAAACCACGAATTAGAAATGATTCGATGGTTAAACAGAAACAGACCAAACCGTTCTGTCTGACTGAGCAATTTTTGCTTTCCCTTATAATTCGTATTAGATTTGGGAAAATCAGGGTATATTCACTCCAATCGAGTCTTACCCCACCGAATTTTGTGAGACTGCGATGAAGCTGGTAAAGCAGGCTCTGATGTTCCCAGCTTCCATGCGAGAAACAGGCTCCCAGTGATGTTTCAGAGCAAATATGTAGAGTTAAATCGGTAATTCGGCTTCGGCATCAGATCACACCTTCCTTGGGTTTTGGCGGATCATAGGAAATGATTATTTGCAAATTTCCTGAAATTTCCTTGTGTAGGACCACTGGTAATAAGATTAAAATCCCTTATCTTGAGACAGATTGAGAACAGCTGCTAAGAGACAATTAAAGAGAGCAAGCAGCCAGTCAGGGTGGGAGAACTGACCTACTTGTGTCATAGAATAAGGAATCATAGAAAAAACTCTGCCGAACAAATTTTCGACAAATTTCCCCGTCGAAGGGGGGGGGGGGGGGAAAAAGGTCCCTATCATTTACTAGCTACGGCCTAAAAGTTAAATACAGTAATCCCCCGCTTTACGGACGGGATGCGTTCTACGGAAACTGTCCGTATATCGAAAATCCGTAAAACGAAACCTATTTTAGTATAAGATCGTATTAAAAATAGATAGATGCGTACCAAAAAAATCTGTAATACGAAACAGATTAGTATAATATATTAAAATAATTATTTAACCACTAGAATAATGAGAAAACTATATAATTATAGAAAAAAAATATTTATACTACTTGAAATGGAGCATAAATCAATTGAATATGTTAAAACCAACAAAATATTAGGGGACAAATCATGCCGCGGACAAAAAAACGTAGCTGTTTCTACGTAGGTTTCTGCTAGTTTCGTCAGAATTCAAATTTCATTGTGGGACAGAAAGCAGATTCTGCTTCTGCTGCTGCTTCTGCTTCTGCCTCTCCTGCTGCCTCTGCCCAATTGGAGTTCTCGCTTAAGAATAGCAAATAGATTTTTTAAAAATACACCGCACTGCAGTTTTTTATTGCCTTTTTTTAATTCTCTTTTGTGTATACACAAAATGTGTCAGAAATTTCGGAGAAATTAAGTATGTACATTTACAATAAATACAACATAATTATGGAGGACTTTTTCTTGATTTTTTTCTGTGATTCAAAAAAAAATTTTTTTTTGTCCGTAATAGCGAATTTTTTTATCCGTATAGCGAATTTGTTCCTATATTAGTCATGTCCGTAACTTCGAATTTCCGTAAAACGAGCGTCCGTATAGCGGGGGATTACTGTACTTTTAGACTAGGGAGCACGAAGCAGAGAGAATCATTTTCGTCGTATCTATTCAATGAGATGGAGGAATCGAATGGATAATTTTTTCCGTGTTACATCGGATCCTCTTGCTTCATCTCACAGTGGAAAAATTTTCTCTAAAAATTGGTTCTAAGAGCCTGTTTACACACAGATTGGGCATGAACATGGAACTGAACGAAACTGTCAAAACATAGGCAAGACGAGGAAGTGGGGGTATTTTGACAATCTCGTTCAGTCCCATGTTCATGCCCAATCCGTGTGTAAACAGGCTCTAAGAGTTTATTCTCTAAATTCTTTGTTCTCTGCTTGTTTGGAGTAGCGTCAGAATTGATCCAAAGGGCATCCTGACTGTTTTGCTACTTGTCTATTCAAAATATTTGGAAAGACAATTTTTCACGGTAAGATTTCGTCTCGATTAAAAGACAGATTTTTTTCGAATATTTTTGTTCACTAAATGCATCTGCCTTTCTGTCTGTCCGTTTTACGTATCGAAACCGTGTTGACCGAGCAACTTGAAATTTTTTGTAAATAGGTTTTACGAAAATCGTAGTTTTCTATAGACTTTTGAAAAAGTAATGGTAGCTATAACGGGTACTCCCAAAAAAATTTGAAAAATACAGTTTTTTGAAAATTTTTGCGCATTTGGGGTAAATGAATGTAAAAATTTAAATGATATAAAATTTTCTGCATTTTTGACGTGGATACGTCTTAGATTTTGGATATAGGGGTACAAATTAGGAAATCTGCCTTGCTGCCATGATAACAAATTTGCAATCGATGATACTCGATAGTTTGTGGTGACATCCGAACAGAAACTGTGTTATAAGATCCGGCCTACGTGAAAAAATCAAAACACAAAACGAATTTTCGTACATTTTTTCTATTGTTTTGCGTATTGGTCCTTCACTCTAAGACTCAACCTTACAGTTCCAATCCAAGACTCAACCCCACATATAAATAAACCACAAATATGAAAACACAAAAAAAATGCAAACCAAAAGTTTTTTCAGTGTGGTTCGGTTTTAATTCAAGGGTGAATTGGATTTTTGGTTCTGGTTTTGGTTTCTTCAATTTCAAAAATGTAGGAATACCTATAATGCTTGATTTTTAGAAACAATTTAATGGGGCTATTCACGAATGTAAATGTATCTGCAACTGTAACTTTACATGTTCCACATGATTCACACCAATTTTACATTAGATTCCAAATTGGTATTCACAAACTGTAACTGTAGTCTTGTTCCAATTTGATTTGTAATTCCTTCTCATCGTTGGAAAATAAGAAACTTTTTGTTTAGTTTCATGAAACCTAAATCAACCGTATGATATCTACTCACGGTCTATTTACGGCAAGCGCGAATAAACGTAAAAAAATATTGCATTCATTCTCGTCATAGCTTTTATCATAATGTATCTTGTTACCAATCGATGTAATAACAAAAATTATCTCAACTTTGACAGACAACTTCATTATTATTCAGAAAATATGTAAATAAAGCGAAATAATAAAACACACTTGAGAAAGAATAACCGAAAAAATAAAATAGTTTAATTGAATTGCAATTAAATCAGCTGCTTCACATTTTGTCGGCCCTATAACAAATTCGTTAAAAAAATGTTTCTTACAACAAATGAGTCTTAAATGCTAATATATGGCAATCTCTAAAGAAGGCCAAGGCAAAAGTCAATTCAAATGCCAACCGAACGCGAAAAAAATTCATTATGCTCTATTAGCATCTTTAAATACTAGATCGACTTGTGTTGTATTAAAATCATTAGGATTATTAACTTCACGTCGCAAACCAAGAATCTTCTTCCCATCCATTATACAACAATTTTAAGTCCGACATATTTCCTTTATTCTTAAAATTTTGTATTTTTCTTAAAAAATGTAACCTTATGGATAAGTTTTCTCTCGGCATAAACTTACAGATGATTTGACAGCTAGTTTCAGATACAGAATGTCAAAGTTACAGTTTGTGAATAGCAAAGTGGACTGAAAATGTAAAGTTACAGATACAGAGCAATCTTACATTTTAAGAATAGGCCCATAAGTTTTTCTGGCACTCAAATTTGACAGCATTTGAAATCTAAAATTATTAATGTTAACAATTGTATTTTTGATTTTTTGCACTTTAATTTTTTTAAGACTGTTCTTTTTTAAAGATTTTTTTAAAATTATTTAATAAAAAAGGTTTTTTTTCTTGCCTTTTTCCGTAAATATATCTTTTTACGTGATATTTTAGATTTTGTAAAAAAAAGATATTTTTATTATATTTTATTTGTCGATATTTTATTTGTCGACTGATATTTTATTTGTCGGGTTCAGTGTAAATTGCGCCGGAACCTAGAAAGTAGAAAAAATTTTATAGTTTTTTTTGAGGCAACACAATCTTTCCCGAAAAAAATCGCAAGAAATTTCTCAATTTTTACTACTTGTTGAGTTTTTTCATCTCTTTTTGTGACTGTAGCTTATAATCGTCAAACAGTGCAGCAAAAGAACAGATAGAGAAAATCAAATAATGTGCGTTTCTCAATGCATATGTGGAGAAAAATTTCTTCGAAACTTGACTAACGCGACTAAAATTACGGAAATGCCAGAAATACCGAACTGAGTTCATGGATTTTTGGGTTCTAGAGTTACTTAAGGATTGCCAAGTTGTAGTACGGCAAGAAAGTTATTTATGTATGTAGAAAAATACTAATCATTGTTGGGCTTCATAAGTTAGAGAATTCGTACAACGATTTCAATCGTATGAGCGATTTTATCCAATTACAAAAAATTTCGATTGTTAGTCATTGAGAAACACCCGAAACACCAAAACTCCCTAAGGCCCAGATTACATTTGGCTTAAGTAAGCCGGCAACTTTTGGGCTTAATAAGCCAATGTGCTTACACTTGTGGCTTAAATAAGCCAATCCTGTTTGCATATGCTACACAAGTTTACATGGGTGTGTGTGGACTCAAACCATTGAAATTGCTGCTGCTCATATACTTCCCAAGATCTTTACCTGCTGACGGTCAGAACGAAAATGATTTTTGCCTACTACTTTTCCCAAACCGGTTCACACACTTTGCATGTATGCAGATTGTCGATAAGCCATGATTTCGAGTGGCAACTTTTCCCTCCTCAGTCGTTTCTCCCAAAAATCGGCTTAAGTAAGCCCGAAAATTGCCGTGTGTAATCTGGCGCTAAGAGTGGAAGGTTTGGACAATTTAAATTGTTGCATTTTTGGAATTCGCTAAAAGTGGATGTAAATAATGAATGGGCGTGTTAGACGGAGTTCACATAGAATTCTTTTCGAATGTTTTTCTAGTGACTCACGACAACGGATTGCAGAATGAAGCAGATCTCTTGTTCGTTGACCACATTTTTGATCCATCATCAGTGCAGCAGTGACAGTAGCTCGCATCTGACCAATGTTGGTGTGTAGAGGGATGAGTCAACTTCCAGATAAATAATGAAAAAAAAAATTTTTTTGTTAATATGGAATCAGGGGTGGTGTGTCGGATAGAAATGCACGAGACTTGTCTTAGCTTTACCAATGTGGTCATTCTCATTACCTCAGCACCCTGTTAATGTACTGTTAGTTTTCAATTTTTTTGTGTTCAAAACTAATATCTTCTTGGTAGTTCTTTCTAGGTTCTATAAAAAATTCAATTTCGACGACCCTTAAAAATCATATTGAGGACTAGCTGTACACACCGTAGATGATGGGTCCGACGACATCTTATTAACAACACTGTATACTTGTTATTGACATTCTTAGAATGGATGCTGAAACATAATTTTGAGCTGAATAACATCACCAAAAATAGGTATGTCAATGTCAATTTTTTTAGTTTTTGATCCTTAAAGTTTTACAAACATTTATCCGTCAATTAAAAATACTATCAGAAATATTCTCATCAAAAAGGACTAAAAGTATAACAAAAAAATCCCTTTTTAACGTCACCGCCTTTTAACTCCTAGATGTACTACAAAGAAGATATTAACAAAATAGTAATATTCGATCGGCTTTCTAAGCGGTTGACGCGTTTGTTTGCTTATCTGAGAGTCTATGAAAATATAGGATGGGGGGTATGGCGACCGACTGCTTACAATACCCGTTTCAAATAGAGGGCTCTTACCTTTACCCCCTCATATACACATCGAGTATGTAGCGTCATTTCAGTTAAACTGAACTCTGGCTAAAATTACAACACTATTAAAAACGGATTTTAAAATTCCGATTTTGCTTGGCCTCCTCGTTACCAGATTTGACGGCTTCTGATTTTTTTTTGAGGGGCTATTTGAAAGGGCTGATGCGCAGTAAAAATTTTTGGGCTAAATTATACTCTTTTTGGTATTGTTTAAAGTTCCACACCAAAAAAAGACCAAGCATTTAATCTCGCGAAAGTTTATTATTTTATTAATCCAAATAAATAATTGATTTTAATACTTTTTTATACCCGTATGGTGAAACCAAAGGGGATATTAGATTTGCCTTACCGTTTGTAACGTCAAGATCCCGTCATCACACACAAAAATGAATTACACCAGTGTGTTTAGAATGATAAACATAATTAAATGTTGCATGTCCGTCCGTCCGTCTGTCTGTCTGTCCGTCCGTCCGTCTGTCTGTCTGTCCGTCTGTGGCGCGGATTGCGGGCGCACGGATTGAGCTAGAGATTTGAAATTTTGTGCAGATTCGTTTTTCGTAAAATGCGAGGCTAAGTTCGTTAATGGGCAAAAATGGACCATTAGGGGGGTATACGAACGAAATCGTTTTTTGTGAATATCTCAAAAACGGTGCATGTTATCAAAAAAGTGCAAAAACAAAAGTTATTTAGGATATGATTCTACATAAAACTCCCATACATCAAAATCCGATTGGAATAAATTTTAAAAAATCTTTTTGGAAAATTTGACTTCAAAGTGAAATTTTGATACAACTGTTCGCTGTTCACTTAAATCACCATACGGGTTTTCAATAATTGCCAGATTGGCAAGGTGTATCAACTAGAGAGGTGGAGTACTCCCGTTCACTACTATCAAATATTGCATGTGTGACGTCACAGCCGCAAACAGAATCGATGGTGCCTGTGGTTTCTTATGGGAGATTTATGCGATTACTTAGATCTGACATGTTTATATAGTTTTTATTGTTTAGGTGTTTTAATATAACGTACAAATAGATCAAATTAAAGAGTATATACAATATGTATATATTAAAATAGAGTTAGTTTGAATGGAAAGTATTTTTTATTTGTATTTTTTTTAGTACATTATTGACTAAATTTCCTTAATTTAGATTGACGAAAATCTTCGTCTGCTCTACGCTTTATTTTCAGTATTTTCTGTTCCTTAAATTTTTGATTAAATTGCTTACATCGAATGTTAACACGAAGTTTAGCATATCTATTAACCAGGACAAAATCAAAGAAAAAATGAGAAAAATAGCTCCATTGAGAACAACACTTATTTCAATAAATGAAATAAAATATACTTAATTAGAATTTGTTTCATTTTTTTTTTGTTCAAAAGTGTAAATTTTAACTAATTTTCAAAAGCACTGCTATCAAAGTGCAGTGAGCATAACGCTAAACGTGCGTTATCTTTTTTAATTGAAATTTAGCAAAATCGTAACCATTTTTTCCTTAACTCCTTATTTTTAGGAAACTGGTGGAAAGTTTTTTTTGCTGGACATTTAATTTCCCTAACGCTTTGACATTTTGGCATAGCACAATTTCTACCCACCATCGAAACCGTTTGGTGTTTGATACTGCCGAGATAAACTTATATTCATCGGTGCATTCAGAGCGCGGTTGTTACGTCACAGCACACTCACACTGGCGCTTGGTGTGTACGATACAAACGGGAGTACTCCACCTCTCTAGTTGATACACCTTGCCAGATTGGCAATTATAGCTTTTGTTATGTTTTATAATTCTAAACACACTGGTGTAATTCATTTTTTTGTGTGATGACGGGATCTTGGCGTTTCAAACGGTAAGGCAAATCTAATATACCCTTTGGTAAAGCTTGTCCCGCAATAACGCGCACAGCGGCGCGGCGCGGTGACAGATGGTAGTAGAAACTATAGGTTTATATGAGTTGGTCTATTCCTGCGCTGATCAAACGCGGTAGCCGCGCCGCTTTGAGTAGGTCTACTTTCTACTTTCAGACGTGGTTGGAAGCGGTGACATGACAGAGATCTCACAAGTGGTGAATTATGGTACTTTAATATGAATTCGGGAAGCTCGGTATATTATGTCTGCCATCTTGTTTAAATATTCTGAGTGTTGTAGCAAATATTTTTATCAAGTGGAAAGATGGAAAATAACTTTGAAAACGTATTTGAAATGGAAAATGAAACCGAAAAATTAATAATCTTGAAATTCTCTGCGATTTGTAGGTTATGAAAACACAAATTGAGCTGTCACCGCGCCGCATCCGCACTGCGTAATTGGGGTTTAGAGAATGACTGCGACTGTCACGATGCCGCTCTGCGCTAACCGCGCCGCTCCAATTGTGGGACAAGCTTTAGAGTGTGGCACTAGGCAGGTCAAAACTATATAAACCCCGAGTTCGCAAACCACGTGTGAATTATAATCGAAGAAAAAAATCGGCTTGAATTATCATATTCGCTGAATCCTATTTGCATAGGAATGAATCCACCAACACTTAGGATTCGTTCCATTTTTTTTTGTAGGACTAAGTTCTACCACAAACTAATCATAAGCAGACTAACAATTTCAGCAGCACAAGGCTGGCAGAAAAGCTCATGGCTACTACGGCTGAAGTGGCTGCTGTGGGTATTTATTTTTTGGAAGTTGAAATTCAATTTTGTTCTAGAATGGATTGAATGAAATTGTTAGTCTGCTTATGATTAGTTTGTGGTTCTACATAGTCAATTCTAAAAACAATCGGAACGATTCCATTCCATAATATAGCATGGTTTCCATCTCAGTTAAGAAATGGCTCCAGTGAAAACTAGGAACAGGTGCTACTTTTGTTGGAATGTGTCCATTTTTCTCTCAGCCCTATTTACATAGTAATGATTCCACTAAAACTAGGACTAGTTCCAATATTTATGGAAGCCTTTGTGCAATGACTCCTATAATCGCACAAAATGGTGCAATGACTCCTATAATCGCTTTCCCATATTTTATAGAAACGATTACTTTGCGGATTTTTTCCGTGTATTTTGAGTCTAATGATGTGCATGCATGAAGTCAGTTACTAACAATTAAATCGGCTCAACAATTGTAGGATCGAGAATACACGGTTTTTGCATACAACCGATCGCATGCTCTGTACAACGGTTGCATCGTTTATTTGTTGCTTAAAATTTTAACTGAACAAAAAGAAAGCGAATTTTACATAAAACCAATAGATTAAAAAATTTCTAAAAAACACCTCGAAATTTCCAGACAGTCTTTCCTTTTTTTGTTAAATGATTAACCGAATGTAATTAAGATTTACTTATTATGATTGATAATAAACATATAAAAAATTTCAATGTTACATGGTAATTATCAAGTGCATAAATATCGTTGAATTCGCTTAAACCGACAGAAAACATGAAATTCCACTTAACACTTCCTACATACATATTATTAACCAAACTTTTTCTTATTTATTTACAAGTGTTTTTTTAGTTTCTTTAAGTTAAATTAACTCAATTCACATGATTCGCAGGATGTAATTAGTTGACTAACTCGTGTTTTATCATCTACCACCTGTAGAACATAATTTGGAGGAATTTAAAGTGGTTTAAGTGTAAATCGAATGAAAATCTACAAATTTTCTACAGGAAAATGCAATTCTTGTCCGTGTCGAGCTTTTTAAAGATTTTTTGTTTTATATCGCCACCTGTACAGTACTACACTCGAAGCAAAATGTTTAGTATTTCTAAGAACAAAGTTGATGTTTTCAGATTTGAAACAATATTTTCAGATTTTACACAAAAAAAATCCTTTTTTTGCAAAATATTGAAAGGGAGAAATATTTTTTCGAAGCAGCACAAACACTTCCATCGAGCAATTTCATTCCTTTGATGTTTTTGGTCTAAAATATCATAGAAATACAATTATTTCCTTGCATATCACATCATTGTTATCATTCATCTCCTCAAATTTGTGAAATTAGATGTGGAAGCGAAATTAAATGAAACGGAAAGAAAATTTGTGTAAATTCTATATCATTGTAGGTTGATTTTCCAAGAGATTCCAAGAGATCAATGACATTTTTGGGATATATTCAACATACCTCTGGGATTGGTGAATTTCTCATCTACAGAATTGGATAGAAAGTATCCACATTCAGTAGAATCTCTGCACAAATTACTCTGAGTGTACAGGCATACACAATAGCAGTTCAAGCAACCGTGTCGTCTTTATTCACATATTTCGTCACCATTCAAATTGCGGTGATAAGCGATTTTTGTCGCGGGCACATCGCCGTTGTGCGAATGGGATACGCAATGAAACCCATAGTGGGGAACACTTTTCAGTGGTTTGCCACGCCGCAATTCCCACGGAGCACAAAAGGTCGTAAAGTGGTCGTCGCGACTTTAGTTTCGAGACGGTATGGTTGCGACGACCACTTTACGACCTTCTGTGCTCCTTGGGTTATGACACAGGAACGTAATTTTGACGCTGCTATTTCACAAAAAATGACGCCTCCATTAACAAAATTAGCTGCTTCAATATTTATGCGAGCGTCATTTGGCGGCATTACATCACACAATTCTTCAAACAGAGTTTTCTTTCTTTCTCGAATTGTTTCCGACCGAAGATTGTATTTCTAACTGAAAGATAATATTGAAGACGTTTTGGAGACGTCGTGCAAATTTTTTTAGGACTTTGTACTCCTTGGGAAGGAAAGGGGTTTATCAAAGTTTCTTGTCACCCTAAACACAGCGCTGCTACTTATTATTGTCCGAAGATGGGTTGTATGTGTTACAAAAGGTAAGGCTATTCAAGTTGTGTGATTCTCATATAGGATTATATGATTCCAACTGGAATTTCATATAGGTTATTTTACGATTTCAAACATTGTTAATGTTTTTTTATCAAATCATATTATGCTACAATTTCATAAAAACCATAAATCCATTCATAAAATATAAATTCCAAATTTTTCTAATATTTAGAATTTACGAATCACACAGCTGGAAATTTTTCAAATCGTACTTCTAACATTTCTGTTTTAAAATTCAAACAAATCTTTAAGAAATCTTACTCCGTTTTTGAGATTAGAGTTTTGACCGATGAATTGGACATCTGCATCATAGTGTGACATTTGCGCGCCTCTTCACAAAAATTGCTTAAAATCGATTTGACCGTCCTCCGGAAGTCCAGACCTTATATTATAAACACGATGGACTAGAGAGAGCATGATCTGTCAAAAAGACGCTATAATAGCTGTATTTTTTTAATGATCCGATCAGAGATCCGGATCAACTGTCATACATATTCGTAACCCAAGTTTTATCGGGATTATGATCTAATTTGCTTTCTGAGTTAATGGGAAATAAAAAATTTCCCTCGGTGCATTTCTCAGCTTGCGTCTTTGGTTTCATAGGTGTATGAATATTTAATACACTCTCGAAAAAATGGAGTCGATTACGCACCGAAAGGGAGTTTGAGTGAGTCCATCACCTATTGGAGAAAATCGAGCACCGGGCTAGGAGTTCACAACAATTCCTTATGGGTGTTAATTTTTAACAATTTTTCGGTGTTAAACCAACTTATTAAATGGCCCAAAAAAAACCTCGCAAATTCTCTTTTTTTGCAAGCATTTGAGATGTTTTGATGTTTTTTTCGTGTTTCCAAAGTTAATATTGACTTGTTAAAAACTTTTCTTGCATGTCTCTGCCGGGACTCGAACACGGGACCTCTCGAATTGTAAACCATTTGCCTTCCCAATAGGCTGTTGAAGCCAATTGGCAAGCCTCTTCTAAACGTGAACACCCTTTACAATTAAATAACTCCTAAAAGGAGTTGTAGTGAATTTTTGACTCCTTTTCGGAGTTCATTTAAAATTTAGGTCAAAACGGTGTTAAATTGAATATTTAGCTCCGTAAAATACAAATGTAAAAATAACTCCGCGCTACGGTGTTAAACTTTTAGCTATGTTTTCAGGCGGAGTTAATTCGTCCCCGGATTTTTTCGAGAGTGTACTAACACCTGTAACATATGTTTTGTCACAAATTTCAAGTGAAGCTTTGTTACACAAAATGTGTCCAAACATATAATTACTTCGCGTTAATTTATAATTTCCTTAATAAGTAATCAGTTTAAAACGCAATTTCACCAAGCTCAGTCGGAAAAATGAGTCTAAAGTTTAAAATCAGAAAAAGCGTGTATAATTTAATTGGACGAATGCCAAAAACCGAAATTGTTAAACGGTTTTTAAATAAAGATATTTCTTCTAGAACAATCTATAGGGCCATAAAAGATTGCGAAAATGGTGTTCCGTTAAATTATAAGCCAAAAAGTGGAAGACGGCACATTTTAACAAAAAAGGTGGAACAAAAAGTGTTGAAAGACACGAAAAACAAAATTGGAGCATCCACGCGCAAAACTGGTCGCAAATTTCGGGTATCGCACATGACTATCTATCGGCTATTAAAGACAAACAATGTGTCCTATCGTAAAAGAAAAAAAGTTCCCAAATACACGGACGCACAACTTAAAAAAATGCCAAAATGTTGCCGTGCGCTTCGACGGAAACATTTTCATGGCAAAAAAGTGATAATTTTGCACGATGAAAAATACTTCACTTTTGCCAATTCTTCCATAAGTGGAAACGATGGATTTTTTACTGACGATTACAGTACAACTCCTGATACAGTAAAATTCAAAGGAATCGCAAAATTTGAGCCAAAAATTTTAGTTTGGTGCGCATTATCATCCGCAGGAGTTTCTGAGGCATTCATTGGGTCAGTGCGAGGACAAGCAGTTAACGCAGACATCTACATCACAAAATGTTTACCAAAATTGCAAAAATTTATTAAACAAAATCACAATCAAGATGATGTAGTGTTTTGGCTTGATCTTGCATGATGCCATTACCCCAAAAAGACCATTGATTGGCTCAAGTCGAAAAACATCAATTTTGTCCCGAAGGAAGACAACCCACCAAATGTCCCACAAGTCCGCCCAATTGAAAATTTTTGGGCTTTATTGAGTCGACTGGTGTACCAGGATGGATGGGAGGCAAAATCCGAAAAGCAGCTTCAATCACGGATTAAAAAAAAAATTAAAAGAAGTGAACCTTACCACCATCCAGACAATGATGGGCAATATAAAAAAAAGGTTGAGAAAAATAGAAGATAACGGGCCATTAAGTGTTATTTAATTATTTTTTTTATAAATATCGAATTCAGATCCTTATGAAATTAAATGAATTATAAACTTTTGTATTTCTCAGATTTTTAAATATGCGATTAGTTTTTTGACAAAACATATGTTACAGGTGTTATTTCCATCACATTAGAGTTATTACCCTAAAACGGAAAAAACCTAGCGTTAAGAAAAAGAAGCTATTCCTATTCTAGCTGATAATTACATGGGTTTTGCAATTTTCAAAGTGATTGATACAACATATGGATTATTATTCCACGGTTCGTTTCAACAAAGCCTAGAAACAAATTTAAACCCACAAAAAAAATCGCTCATGTTTTTTTATTGATCCATATAGATCTCTTAATCGTAGCATTAAACTGAAAAAGGAGTATTTGGAATATGTTGCAAACATGTATTAAGTGTTTGCAGTAATAACACTGTAGAACAATTTTAGAAAAATTGTATGTTATTGATATTCTATTAATGTATTCTGATAGATAATTTTGAGCTGAAAACATTGCGGAACATTTGTATATGTTTACGTCACCAAATTTTTTTAATAATTGATCTTTAAAGTTTTCAAGAATTTTTATCATTTATCATTGTATTTAGAAGAGTGGCTTTTAGCTGTTTTTAAAAGTAAGAGCTTTACTATAACTTAAAAATACTATCATAAATATTTTCTCCCAAAAAGAACAATTTTGTCTTAGAATATTTTTGCGTAAGTCCAGATAATTAGGAGTTATGAAACAATTAAGTCGAAAAAAGGACACTTCCATTATCTTTTCGTCCTTTTTGGCCGAAAAGGCGATTATGTTAGAACTCATTACTTCAAAAAAAAAAGCTTAAAGCCACTCTACTACGATGATAATAGAAATTTTGTGAATTTTTAAATGATAAAAATCCTTGAAAACTTTAAAGATCAATTGCTAGAAAATTTGACGGCGTAGATATATACATTTTCCGTTAATGTTTTACATCTCAAAATCATCTATCAGAATTTATTAACACAATATGAATAACGAAAACACTGTTCTACAGTGTAATTAAATGTTTCTATAAAAGAATTTTTTTATAGCAAACGGTACATATTCAGTCGTTGTTTGTTGTTTAATAATGTTTATTTTAAACATTTGAAGTATTATTAAAAACAAGGACACATTTTTTGTCTTTTGTGGCAGACACTTTTGATGAAACCATTTACAAAATTTAAAATATTTATCAGAAACACTATGGCACGTATTTATAGTCGTTTTAAAAACCTATGTTTGTTATGTTTGTATAACATGAGTTTAAACTGACAGAAAATTATAGCAAACTGTCAGTTTAAACTCAGATTAAACAAAAGCTGTGTTTAAAAACGACTATCAATACACCCCTATAATTTTTCTCAGAAATATTTATATTATTTAAAACAAAAACTTTAAATTTAAGTAGTTTGTGAAAAACACAAAAATATTTATGGTCAACTATGATTATTGAAATTGTTAGTAATAAACAATAAGTGTTGGGCCCGAATAATTTTCCTTCGTTGCAAATAATTCTTGTTTATAAATCAACTAAAGAATTGCAATTTTGTTGAACTGTCCTTGAACTTAGTGAAAAAGTGTTTTTATTGACTGAACGTTCCATTTTATGTGAAAAATAGTGAAGATATAGATTTTTAAATATTATGCTTTTGTAAATAAGAAGTGTTTTAAAAATGAATATGTTGAGCATATTTTCAATTGTTTATGTGGCGAAATATAATTTGAAGTGAACTTCCGAAACATTGACGAGGTAAGCAATTAGTGTTATTGCCAGGCATTTTTATACCCGTATGGTGAAATCAAAGGGTATATTAACTTTGCTTTACCGTTTGTAACGCCAAGATCCCGTCATCACCCACAAAAATGAATTACACCAGTGTGTTTAGAATGATAAAAAAAATTGAATTTTCCATGTCCGTCCGTCTGTCTGTCTGTCTGTCCGTCCGTCTGTCTGTGGCGCGGATTGCAGGCGCACGGATTGAGCTAGAGACTTGAAATTTTGCGCAGATTCGTTTTTCGTAAAATGCGAGGCTAAGTTCGTTAATGGGCAAAAATTGACCATTAGGGGGGGTGGGGGGGGGGGGGGGGTACCCCCTATACGAAGGAAAACGTTTTTTGCAAATATCTCAAAAACGGTGCTGCTTATGGAAAAAATTCAAGAACAAGTTATTTAGGATATGATTCTACATAAAACTCCCATACATCAAAATCCGATTGGAATAAATTTTAAAAAATCTTATTGGAAAGTTTGACTTCAAAGTGGAATTTTGGTATAACTGTTCAAATTTTGATACGAATATCACCATACGGGTCTCCAATGATTGCCAGATTGGCAATTATAGCTTTTGTTATGTTTAAGTCCTAGTGTACCCAAATAGCATTTTAGGTAGCAAATATGATGTTTATCCCCATAGTTCGTCACCATGCAGATCACGGCGATAAGCAATTTATGTAGAAAACACGTCCTTAGTCGTGCGTATGAGACGCGCAACGACACACATAGTGGGGAACACTTTTCTGCGGTTTGCTACGTCGCAAATATAACGACAGGGACATAATTAGTAGCCTCATGCGCGAGCGTCATCTGACGTGCATATCACACAATTACACAAATCATCGAGCGGGTTTTCTTTCTCCCTCGAATTCTTACTTAGCTTGGGTGAGTCAACAGAGATGAACAATAAAAACGTAAACAGAAACGAACAAGAAAAATCTAATGGCGATAAATTAATGGAAACTTTTTGTGGAGTATTATTTTATAATGGACTTTTCTTCCGATTGCATGTCGTGATTTTAATTGCCATTAAAATTTTTCGGCAATATTGGATCTGAAATTTAAACAAATTTTAATGGGCCATCAAATTATTTAGTTTTTAATGAAAAATTTCTTTAATTTTATTTTACCGGTCAAATTTATTTTTTCTTTTGCAATAAAATTTTGATGCCAATAAAATTGCGCTGTTTCAAAAATGTCTGCTATCCACTTTTTATGCAATATCCTTCAGTCATTCGCCTGAAATAAGAAATTTAATTCTCGAAACGTAATCGTTTTCATCAAACGTCAATGGGAAATATGGCGGCTGAAGGCATCAATTTTTTTTGGTGTTTCTCAGACGGGGAGCTTTAATGAAACTTTAGTGGTAGCAGTTTCGTCACTTTTTCCATCACACGCTTCTTCAAAATTAAACTGACGTTCAGGCTCCACAGCCAATCACTATTTCGGCCCGAAAACCATCAAATGCTGCTCTATCGCCGCAGGATTTTCATGAAGCGAATGTTGCCCCAAAGATCGTGCTCGTCACTTCTTTCGCTTCTTTTACGCGGATGTGAATTATAGGTGTAAATTTTTAATCCCGATTGTGTAAATTTCTACTCTTTCAAGTCGCAAAGAACAAATCTCATGTTCCCGTACTTTTCGATGCTGTTTGGGTAGAACACTTAAATAGTTTACAGAAACAGAAAGTGTTTAGGAGAATTAATTGTAGCAAACAATGTAATCATGAAGTGTATTTTTAGTGTAGAAAAATACAGCTAATATTGCATCCTTGAAGAAGGATTTAAGCCAAAACATTGGGCACCTTCCCGGCACTGTTGACTCGATCTTTAGAAGACTGGTGTTAAGGCAAGTGGCGGCCATTTCTAATAATTTGTTCTATGATTTGTCGCTAGCCTAGTAAATAAAAAGAATTAAAAGCACATGTATGAATGTATTCTCATTTAGCATCAATTATCCCTTGCCTCAGTATTTATAACTAGACTAGTTGTGATATATGTTTCAGGTGTAGAAGGTGCGAAAGAATTATTAGGCTGAAAAGAATTTTAACAATAATAAATGGCCTGGTATCATTAAATTGTCAGTCATTTATATGAGTCTGTTGCTTTATGAATTGTTGAATACTGCAACTCAAGTATTTTAATTGCCTAAAGTACAATCATATGCCCTTATCTCAACGATGCTTCCAATAAAAAAAATAAAATTCTTCCACAATGCCAACTCGATGATTAGCTTAAAATTTCAAGACCCCGATTTTTTACTAATTTAGCACGTGAGAGTTTTTTAGAGGGAAAATAAGAACTTGAAATGCGGAAAATGGACATAGGCACGCGACAATTTCCAAAGAACAAGATCAGACAACTGATTCTAAGATCATTGTTAAGATTTGCCGCGTATTTTGATTGTTCGCTAGGCAATAAGCATGTGATATGTTGTCGTGATATAATGTCGCGCTGCACCGCATACACCTTGACTTGAACGGGTAAACATAGGACTCAGGTTCGAAATTCATTTAGATCTTCAGCTATAATCAAGAAGATATTTTGAAAAGATCCGACCAAACGAGCAAATAAATTATGTTACCTCCGGAAATCTGCCATCGTAACTCATTTCAATGAAAGTATGATGCACTTTATGTGGTGTTCCGCTTAGTTAAGTTCATGTGAAGAGATTAATTCGGTTATGAAGTTGGTTTTTAAGTAAAATTATTCTGCAGGTACAAAATTCGCTACACGGTAAAAAATCTGTACCTATATGTAATCAAAATTGGATTACACTGGGCCTATATGTAATCCAAATTAAAATCTAATCAAAGGCTTTAATCCAGCTCATGGATTATCATTTTTTCAACATAAAACTCCCATATGTATGGGAGTTTTTTTGTTATTGATTTTGATATTAAAGCCTATAATTTTTAATAGAATTGTAGATTTTAATATTCAAAGTATTTAAGTACAGTAGAACCTCTACGTAGAACCTCTAAGTACAGTAGAACCTCTACGTTCTACTTTTATACAGTAGAACCTCTTAATTGGGACACTCTAAAATCGGACACCTCTAAATCGGGACACCCTCTAAGTTCTCCCACGCATTTTCCATAGATTTTCCATAGACAACAGCCTCTGTAATCGGGACACCTCTGAATTGGGACACCTCGAAATCGGGACAGTAAATTGCCCTCCTTACTTGGAACTTGGAACCTCTTCAATCGGGACATCATAAAAATAATTAATCTATTATCTACTATTATCACTAGATTGGCCACCTTTTAAATAACCCCAGGCGCACAGGCATCAAGTTCAGATATCCATCATTATAAAGTGCTTCAGGAGATCTGATTTTCTAGAGGAAATCTCCAAAATTGTAGATGATGATAGATATTCTCGACTATGCAGAGATTGTTGAACAACTTGCTATTTGCGTGTCTTTGTCCGAAAATTGGGAAACAGACTTTTTTCAAAGCCTTCAAAATTAAGAAACTATTGAATCTGACGACGCGAATCTGGATAACGCCAAGGAGGAAGAAGCAAGTGAGCCAGAAAAACAGATGTCCTCTGCAACAGATTTAAAGCAAATTATTGATATTTCTAAATTTGAGCTATGCAGTATACCTGAAATATTAGTACATTTAAACTCTTGTGAAATCGCTCTTAAGGCGAAGATTTCAAAAGAAACAAAGCATCAAACCAAATTGACTTTATTGACGTTTTTAAATAGTATGTTTGTATTGTATTGTACTTGTAGCGCCCAGAAACAACTCGAAGCTACGCAGCTGCTCAAGGCAATTTATTTCATACGAGTATATGATTGTTCATCTATTGTTTTCTATACATTTTTCGAATATTCAAATGATATTGTTTGCTATTATAATAATAACTAAAACTCGAACTAGTTGAATCTCAATAACGGTATTCGCAACTTACCGCAAATATTTTGTATCACAAAAATTGTTAGTTTTTAAGAGAAGTTGACGAGATTAAATAAGTTTCGAACAAGCGGTCTTTCAGTAAACACGTTCTCCACATACTATTTTGAAAATTTAGACTTGAATTAGAGGTTTTTTTTTGAGTTATGAATATTTATTATTATTTTTATGTGAAAAGTTTTTTTCAAATACAGTATTTTATTTTGCGTTACTACAAGCCTTTTTTTACAAACCTCTCTAATCGGGACACCTCGAAATCGTGACAGGAATTCGCGGTCCCGTCGGTGACCCGATTAGGGAGGTTTTACTGTATAATACAAAATAATTAAAATTTTATTGCAAAAAATATTAAAATAATTCGCATGTATTAAACTATAATCCAAATTAGTATAAAAATTGCCTCAATATAATATTTGAAAAATACTCCAAGATTTTTTTACCGTCATATTTGATAATAAAACTGATTAACACCCGAGTTACATTTATTGGTAAAGGATGTTTTTCTTAGGTCCCAAAAAACTCAAAATTGTAAAAATAACAAATTGTAAATTTGCGCTTTGGAGCTAGCAAAATTTGTGCACCCCCTCCCTGGATCGCGATAGGATTGTAGAAAGGGGCAGGTGCCGAGGTCTGCAATATTTTGGATTTTGCTTTGGGCGTTTGCAAAGAATTTCGTTTGAAAAAACTTTTTTTAGATTTTCCTAAACCAACTTCAAACATAACAAAAGCTAAAATTGCCAATCTGACAATTATTGAAAACCCGTATGGTGATATTCGTATCCAAATTCGAACAGTTATACCAAAATTCCACTTTGAAGTCAAAATTTCCAAAAAGATTTTGCAAAATTTATTCCAATCGGATTTTGATGTATTGGAGTTTTGTGTAGAATCATATCCTAAATAACTTTTGTTCTTGCACTTTTTTGATAAGATGCATCGTTTTTGAGATATTCGCAAAAATCATTTTCGTTCGTATGGGGGGCACCCCCCCTAATGGTCCATTTTTGCCCATTAACGAACTTAGCCTCGCATTTTACGAAAAACGGATCTGTGCAAACTTTCAAGTCTCTAGCTCAATCCGTGCGCCCGCAATCCGCGCCACAGACAGACAGACGGACGGACGGACGGACAGACGGACGGACGGACAGACGGACGGACAGACGGACGGACAGACGGACGGACGGACAGACGGACGGACAGACGGACGGACAGACGGACGGATGGACGGACATGCTAAATTCAACTTTTTTCATCATTCTAAACACACTTGTGTAATTCATTTTTTTGTGTGATGACGTGATCTTGGCGTTACAAACGGTAAGGCAAATCTAATATACCCTTTGGTTTCACCATACGGGTATAAAAACTCAGAGCTCGCAGCCGGTTTGTAGATGCATGGACTCATGAAAGGAATCGTTCAATTATGTTCAATTATGCTCGTTCAAGAACTTAGCTTAGCCATTTACGAGAAACGTGACTGTACAAAATTTCTAGTCTCTAGCTCAATCCTTTCAAAAGTCGGATGTACATGTGGAAATCAAAATCTTTAGACATCCCCAACACCTTGGCGTAGTTCATTTTTGTTTTCGATGATTTGTCGAAACGGTATACTAAATCTAATATGCAATTTTTTATATGGGAACGACTATTTAACTATAACTACTTTAATGACGGACGATTATCAGAATAATAAGGAGACGACGGCAAGGACGATTGAATAATAAAACTATGAAATAGAGTTTTCAAAAATCATCAAGACGAGAAAACGAAATTTTTTAAGACAAAAAATAAGGAATAAACTATTATGAGATGGTTTTATTTAATTTGTGTAAGCCAGGTATAATGATCGAACTAAAGAAATTCCTCCCAATTAACCAATTACTAACAAAAGGTAATTCAAATAGAAATTAGTAAAGATTACATAAACATAATTTTCATAGAACATTAAAATTTCCAAATATATTAAAAGATTTCCGCTTGAAATTCGAGCACAGAATCTTACATATTGGCAGTACTGCGTCTAAAATCAACATCAAAACAAATGAAGTTCGGTAATAATAAAAAAAAAGAAATCAGATTGTTTTGTGAATTTATTTCAAAATTTGCGAAATTCAAATGTAAATATCGGTAATATATACGGGTTTCCTTAAGTTTTGGTGATTTTCAGCTAGAAAATAATATAAAAATATACCTTTCTGCCGGTGCTGGAACGCTAAAAAAATTTCTTTCGGGATTTTTCTTATTGTCTGCTAAACATTCCCTAACAAGGCATTGAAGAAACACTTTTGGGGACATTTTAGTGTTCATTTGTGGTAAAAGTTACTAAAAATAATCACTCTTTACAGGTGAAATCAGGATATTTGTGCTGTATATGACCTATTGCATTGGAGACAGATTAAAAAAAAAATAAAAAAAAATTTTTTAAAAAAAGCTTTTATTAAAAAAAATGCACTAAAAAGAAAAAAATAATTTTCTGGACGCTGTGTATCACAAATATAAAAGCTTTTAAAAAGCGAGATAAATGTTTATTTTATTGTTTTATGCTTTATCTCGCTTTTTAAAAGCTTTTATATTTGTGATACACAGCGTCCAGAAAATTATTTTTTTCTTTTTAGTGCATTTTTTTTAATAAAAGCTTTTTTTAAAAAATTTTTTTTTATTTTTTTTTATTTTGTTCTTTTTAGTCTTCGAATATATAGCTTTACATTTGAGATGTCCTTACAGGCTTTTTAACTTGAGAATCGTATTCAGCGAACCCCAAAACCCGCAGAATATATTTTTTCCCGGAACAATTGAGAAAAAGGATAATCACGTTATCCTTACAGGACATTCCGTTATCCTTACAGACTTTTTAATGACAGATTCGGATTCAGCGACCCCAAAAACCCCAGAATAGATTTTTTTCCGGAAAATTTGGAGAAAAGGATAATCACGTTATCCTTACAGGACCTTCCGTTATCCTTACAGACTTTTTAATGACAGATTCGGATTCAGCGACCCCAAAAACCCCCAGGATAGATTTTTTTCCGGAAAATTTGGAGAAAAGGATAATCACGTTATCCTTACAGGACCTTCCGTTATCCTTACAGACTTTTTGATGACAGATTCGGATTCAGCGACCCCAAAAACCCCAGAATAGATTTTTTTCCGGAAAATTTGGAGAAAAGGATAATCACGTTATCCTTACAGGACCTTCCGTTATCCTTACAGACTTTTTAATGACAGATTCGGATTCAGCGACCCCAAAAACCCCCAGAATAGATTTTTTTCCGGAAAATTTGGAGAAAAGGATAATCACGTTATCCTTACAGGACCTTCCGTTATCCTTACAGACTTTTTAATGACAGATTCGGATTCAGCGACCCCAAAAACCCCCAGGATAGATTTTTTTCCGGAAAATTTGGAGAAAAGGATAATCACGTTATCCTTACAGGACCTTCCGTTATCCTTACTGACTTTTTAATGACAGATTCGGATTCAGCGACGCCAAAAACCCCCAGGATAGATTTTTTTCCGGAAAATTTGGAGAAAAGGATAATCACGTTATCCTTACAGGACCTTCCGTTATCCTTATAAGGACGAAGTAGTGAAAATATTGTATTGTCATCGGACTTATATAAGTGTGCAAAATTTCAAGTCAATCGGACAAGTGGAAGTGGGTCAAAATTGGGTTGCAAGATTTGATCTGACAGACAAACAGACAAACAAACAGACAAGATAGCGAGCTAAATAAAAGCTTTTAAAATGTAAACATTCCGCTGTCGGGAGCTCCTTAGTGTTAGTGCCGTGATCAGCTTTTGTGTGCTCTTCTTGCGTTGCATTTATGCTTGTGGGGAAGAAAGAGAATTCCCATATCGCAAAATGGTGTTTTTTTATTTTTATCGCTTCTCGTTTTACTCGAGAATTTGCGTTTTTGTCCCATCTATAGTAGTTGTATTAATCTACGCCAGAGCACAAACAAGTATATACAGATAACCAATGCCCATAGTAGCAGCTGTACCCATTTTTAGCTCGTAGCCGACAGTCGTAGCTGACAAAACGCAATAAGAAAATACCGAAACCAACCGGCTGCGATGACTACGATCGTGAAACATTCTATTTGATCGCCGAAAGGCAGAAAGGGAAGAGGATATCTAGCAAACGATCGCAGTCGGTTGGTTTCGGCATTTTCTCATTTCGTTTTGTCAGCTACGACTGTCGGCTACGAGCTAAAAATGGGTACAGATCAGTGATGCGCATTTGATACATTTGTATCAATTTCGATACTTATTTTTCATTAATTTCACTTTTGATACAAAGATACATTTTTCCCTGAATATCATGAAATTGATACTTTTTTTTAAAAATGACAGTAAAAGGTTTTTTTCAAATTAAAATTGTATCAGTCAACATTATGCGGAAGTTGGTAAACACTACACAAGTTATCGCATTATCCTGAACTCAGCCTGCCTGTAATATTAAGCAAGAAATAAGCCGTATTGCTATGTAAATACAATTCATTTTCCTGAATATGCGCAGACGAATAAGACGGACAGTGTCAGAACTAAATGTGATAAAAACAAAAAAAGTCCAACCGCTTTGACGTGAGCACCGTGGAATGTATTATGTTTTTAAAAGAATTATATGAAAATATTATACTCCAGTAATTCTGTAGTTTTATTTTTGCTTTACGTAATTAACTGTGTTATTTAAACCAATGAAATGTTTTTTTTTTTGTTATACGTTTGATTTTTTGTATGTGATTATATAGAAGAATCGACCTGCTAGTTTTGAAATTATAACAAATAATCTGAAAATTATGATTTTTTTCCGAAAATAAAATTGTTGCTGCTTTTTTTACATCTTTTCCTTAGGTTGATACTTTTTGATACTTTTTTCTGAAAAATTTGATACAAAAATTTTTTTATCATGCGCATCACTGGTACAGATGCTACTATGGGCATTGGTTATCTGTATATACTTGTTTGTGGCCAGAGGCTTCCGCGGTTCCACACCACGGAGACGTAACGGCGGTTTGTCAACTAAATGGCGAAGCAATTGTAGCTAAAAAAAATAAATAATTGATTATATTGGTAAATATTCATCCTACAATTATCTGTTTCTCATATAGAGTATAAAAAGAAATGCGATACAGTGCATTCGTTTTTATCATAGAAAAATATACTTAAATAGAACTGTCGCTTCAGGGGTTTTCCATATACCAGTGTAAGAGGAAGCGGGATGAACTTAGGAATTTTATATACTTTCTCTCTTTACCACATTCATCAGATAGGAAACATAAAAAAAAGTGCTAAAAGCAAGCAATCAGGGTTAGTCAGCTATATTCTAAACGTTAAAAATTTCTCTAAAGTATGGAGCAAAACAAAAATTTTTAGTATGGTTTTAACTGTTTAAGTGTTTTTTATTCATGTTTATGGTGAAAGGAATTTTACTAAAGATTCTTAATGCGGAAAAAATTGAATTACAATGGAAAAATTGCACTTAAACTGTTTTGTTGTACTAAAATGCAAATTCATGCGTGTACTAAAACTTTGCACATCCCTGAAATTTCTATTTGACATTTTCTCTTACACCCGACCCCCTTTGTCATATGTACCAGAACATACAAGGCAAGTTGAGGTGAGAGGCAAGCGGATTTTTTGTTTTGAACTATTTGTTTATGTTTCAGTATCTTATCCTTCGAATAAGAATAACAGGAAGACAGAATCTGCACATCTACAGTGTCCGTGAGTGAAGCATTTTTTCTGAATAGCCCCAAAGAGATTTCTGATTATCCCCAAAGAGATTTTACCGTCCGAAAAGTCACATTTAGTCACATTTTTTCACATTTCCACAGCATGTCACGTTATTTTATGTTTTTATCATTAATAAGCGGTGAGTTTTGCATCGAAATTAATTTAGTTTGCGCGAATTAAGTCAGTAAATTAAACAAAATTCGATGAAAACCGAAACGTCAAAACTGGCTTCAATTATAAACACGAGAACTGTCAAATAGATGGTATTGCCATATAACTTTTATTTGTACTTAAACTAAAAATAGCGCCAAATTTAAAATTTATGGATGTTTTTGTATACCCTATTCTAAAATACAACCTAACATTTGTTATACAGTAATCCCCCGCTTTACGGACGGGATGCGTTCTACGGAAACTGTCCGTATATCGAAAATCCGTAAAACGAAACCTATTTTAGTATGAGATTGTACTGGGAATAAATAGATGTGTTCCAATCAATAGAAATGTCCGTAAAAATAAACCTATTTTAGTATAAGATCGTATTAAAAATAGATAGATGCGTACCAAAAAAATCCGTAATACGAAACAGATTAGTATAATATATTAAAATAATTATTTAACCACTAGAATAATGAGAAAACTATATAATTATAGAAAAAAAATATTTATACTACTTGAAATGGAGCATAAATCAATTGAATATGTTAAAACCAACAAAATATTATGGGACAAATCATGCCGCGGACAAAAAAACGTAGCTGTTTCTACGTAGGTTTCTGCTAGTTTCGTCAGAATTCAAATTTCATTGTGGGACAGAAAGCAGATTCTGCTTCTGCTGCTGCTTCTGCTTCTGCTGCTGCCTCTGCCCAATTGGAGTTCTCGCTTAAGAATAGCAAATAGATTTTTTAAAAATACACCGCACTGCAGTTTTTTATTGCCTTTTTTTAATTCTCTTTTGTGTATACACAAAATGTGTCAGAAATTTCGGAGAAATTAAGTATGTACATTTACAATAAATACAACATTTTTTTCTTTTTCTTGATTTTTTTCTGATTCAAAAAAAAATTTTTTTTGTCCGTAATAGCGAATTTTTTTATCCGTATAGCGAATTTGTTCCTATATTAGTCATGTCCGTAACTTAGAATTTCCGTAAAACGAGCGTCCGTATAGCGGGGGATTACTGTACTCCTTTTATACCTTCAAAATGGCGTACCTAAAAAAAATAACTGAAACTAAACTCCTATTACCCTTCTGCAAACTAATTTCATTGTTAGGATAATATTAAATGAAGTAAGACTTGAGCAGAAAACATTTTATTTTCGCTCTTATTCAACTTAACAAAACACAAATCATGGACAAAAAATAACCAAACGTTAATATTTCTTTTCCAGTCTTGCAAAGAGCATTATAGAGAAGTTGAAAATTCCGGCCAAATCTGCTTTAATCCATTTCAGGAACGCTGCAGGTAAAGGTCCTAGGGGAATTGCAAAAAAGTGTTCAGGCCTGGATATCGTCCTTGACGGCACTAAAATACCAGTTAAAAAATACATCAAGTATCTGGGTGTGAATTTCGATAACTTGCTTAAATTCAACAATCACATCAAGATAACGCTGAAAAGAGCCAATGGTATCTATCTCAATTTAGCATCTCTGATGCACTACAAAAGCAACTTATTCCCAAAAACCAAGCTGCTTCTTTATAAACAAATCATCAGGCCGGTGATTTCATACAGCTTCCCCTGCTGGTTTTCCTTATCCACGACATGGGCAAAAAAAATAGAACTTTTTGAGAGAAAGATTCTCCGAAACTGCGTATCTATGAAATTTAAATCCGTAAATAGGTATTACTCAAACCAAGAAATTTATGAGCATGCCAGAATTACTCCTTGTCTTCAGTTCTGCACTATGTTGTGGAAAAGATCCTCATCAAGGCTAGAGACACACATCAATACAATAATGAAAGGCATTCATTCCTCTCAGTTAAGGAATGCTCGGACGTCACAGAATTCGCATGATTTTTACCTGTCACCGCTCGATCTGATTAACCGCGATGAGCTTTTACAAACTATTAACAACAATGGTGATCTTTTTTTCTATAATGGTAAAGACCATAGTCATCATAGAGGATGAACCTCTATCATTTTGTTTTTGTTTATTTTTATTTTTGTTTATTTTTATTTTTTGTTTATTTTTATTTTTATTTTTATCACCTGGCAATGCCAGTTAGTTAAGCTAGCTTGTAAGTGTTAACCTCTCAGGGTACACATGCCATCTTGCTAATGGTATGTGTGTAAAAACATTCGCATTATATCAAACATGTCATACAGAATTTCTTGACTGAATTTTTACCACCTATCATTGTTAACGTAGGCATTGTTTGCCATAAGTTATTAAGTTTGTACTGAATTATACTCAATATTATAGCAATAAATAAATTGAATTGAATTGAATTGAAGTTGAAAATTCTCTATAATGCTCTTTATTTTAACTGAAAACCAGCGTTTTTTAAACTATTTGTACAGGGGTTTGGATGGAAAAAATAGTTACAAACAAAAGTGTATTGAAGAGTTTTACTAAATTTCGTAATGTTAATACTATTTATAAATAAAAAGTCTGAAAACATTTACTTCATTTACGGATTGCAAAAATATTTTTTTCCTTGTACTAAACATTAATATATATCTGGCAATAATGGTTCTCAACTTTTATAAACATGACATATATTTTCTCATTCCCTCTCAAATGCGAAGCGAGAGGCCTTTGCTCGCGCTGCAAAGAAGAGATAGCGCGACTTTCCCCTCATTTTAGGGGAAATATTTCAAAAATTTAGTTCTGAGCAAAAGTTCTATTTAAGTATATTTTTCTATGGTTTTTATAGGCAGACCAAAATTTTGACATTTTGGCTACCCGGACTTTACACTATCATATTTGACGTGTTTATTTAGATCACAAAATTATGTCTACTTACGCCTAATTTTATTTGGAGACCAATTTTCAAAGGGATTATCATAGAAAGATATATGATGCAATAGGAGAGTTAAAAAAAATAAAATCGCGTTTAATGCAATATTCAACATTATTACACACTATATTTTGTGAAAACTAAAAAATCTTTTTCAAATTATTGTCTTTGTTTATCGCGACAATAATTTAATATGATTGCAATTACAATTATATTTTCCACTCCAGTTTGTACAACTTGTTATTACGGATCTTAGTCGGATCTTTCAACAAATATTCCTCACTTATGTAAAACCTTAAAAAATGCACCTATTTCACAATCCGATGGTTAATCTTCAATACCACACAATGTTCACAGGTTTGCAAACTTAAATTAAAATCATATTTTAAATGTTCGTAATTGCATATAATTTTATTTCATTTTATTATCATTTTTCAGGTATTTCCCTTATGATTTTTAGCTTTTATTCTCATAATTTGATATGTGGAACATGCACTTTTATCGTCCTCATTGTACACGGTCTACAGAATTCGACATAACACAAAACGATTCAAAAAATAATTAATTGAAATTGCTTAAACATATCCATATTAAATTTAAAATTCCAATTGCATTTTAATTCTCTTTCATTATTTTAAGATATTGTTGCTTTTTTCCTGAAATTTGCGTGAAAGTATGATCTCGTGACCGGGTTCTGTGTGTTAATGCAGAACAGAATTATTACATCCGGGCTGAAATTACCCAAATTGCATCAAACTAAAATCAGCCATATGTTGTTTGTTCTCTTAAAATGACCGCCCGATATTAATCTAATGCACACATTTTAATTGAAAAGGTAACGTTAAGGAAAAAAGTGTCATAATTTAAATTTTAGCCTACTGAAAGCTGAGGAAATCACTAAGCCAAAAACTTTAAATTGTCAAGTTTTAGGAAAATCAAAAATGTGCTCCCAGATGGATCAATACATTTTCTCTGTCATAGCACCTTTTTAATCACATCATGCATGCCATATTTTGAAATATCAGCCAAAAACTTTTTAAATGCAACACCATCGATTTTAAAGGCAAAAAAAAACAAAAAAGTATATTTTTCATTATTTTAAAAGTGGTCCGCTTTCGAAAATTAAGAAAAAAACAAAACTCCGATCTTTTAGTATGTTGT
This sequence comes from Chrysopilus asiliformis, assembly GCA_964034945.1. Classification (NCBI taxonomy): domain Eukaryota; kingdom Metazoa; phylum Arthropoda; class Insecta; order Diptera; family Rhagionidae; genus Chrysopilus; species Chrysopilus asiliformis. The sequence goes on from OZ035960.1 coordinate 57,881,079, forward strand.
TAATTTCAGTCATTATTTCATTGAAGTACAAAAATCGATACGTACTTTGACAACGAATTATACAGTTTGTTCAATATTTTCATATGTTACGTCTATAACCTCAAATACAAAATCAATTTGTACGTGTCAAGCGACATAATACCAAAAGACCCAACATTAGTCTCGTAAAAGAACGCAAATTTTCCGAATTTTTAAAAGCTTTTATTTAGCTTGCCTTCGTAACATGGAGTCAAATCTTGCAATCTAATTCTGACCCACTTCCACTCTTCCGACAATAAAAGATGTCAATAAAATATTTTCACTACCTCGACCTTGTAAAGACAAGGAAAGGTCCTGTAAGAATAACCTAATTATCCCTTTCCTCAAATTTTCCGGAAAAAATCTCATCTTGGGGTTTTTGGGATCCCTGAATCCGATTCTGACGTCAAGAAGTCTGTAAGCATAAAGGAAGGTCCTGTGATTACGTGATTACCCTTTTCTTCAAATTCGCCGGAAAAGATATCATTTGGCGATTTTTTGTGGTCAATGAATGCAATTCGAACGTTAAAAAGCCTGCAACGATAACGGCTCGTATTCCGGAGGTCGATGGTTCAATTCTCGACTGTCGAACGCTGTGATTCAAGTCCACTCAACTTGCTTTACGAAATGAGTAGTGATAGTTACCGCTTGGTGCTAACGATATCATCGGTTTAGATTGCTATCACGGCCCCTGCTGTTGATGGGTTGCAACGGTAAAACCTTACAAATGTTGTAATTCATCGATGGTTCGTATAAAACTGTAGCAATTCATATAAAACTGTAGGGAAGAAATTGTTATGAAACCTCAATTGAGGAGACCCAGACTGTCCGAGAGCTGTAGCGCCGAGGGTGAACGATAACGGAAGGTAAGGTAAGGATAACGTGATTATCGTTTTCCTTAAGTTTTCCGGAAAAAAATTTCGTGTTGGGGTTTTTGGGATCGCTGAATCCGATTCTGTCATTAAAAAGTCTGCAAGGATAATGGAATGTCCTGTAAGGATAACGAAAAACAAACGCCATTCTGGATTTTCAGTCATACTAATCAAATACAAAATGACTAAAAAAAATTAAATGAAATGTAAAAAGCTTTTATTTTTAAAAAATGTACTAAAAATCAGAAATAAAAGCGAGATAAAAGCATGGAAAATAAAATAAAATAAATTTTCATCTCGGATTTATTTCTAACATTTTACATTTTTTTCAAATTTTTTTATTATTTTTAATTAAATGTAATTTTTTGCAACTTTGCTTGTTAAAATAATTACCAGTTGTTGCTTTAATGCTGCTGTATGCAGAGAATTTATTTCTCTAGAAAAAATTTCGTTTTGGAAGCAACAATAAAAGTTTGACAGCCGATCAGCTGTTATCCTAACTACCAACTAGGGATTGCAAACAGGGTTCCCACCCCAAAAGTGAAAAGCGGAGTGTTACTGATCGAAAAATAGTAATGTCAGAGGGATTTCAGTAGTGTCAACTTTTTTAACAGTCATTTAGAGTTTTATTGAGACAACACATTTTGTGTGTTACCGTCTAATGTTTTATTGCATATCATATCAGTACATTTTATACCCGTATGATGAAACCGAAGGGTATATTAACTTTGCCTTACCGTTTGTAACGCCAAGATCCCGTTATCACACACAAAAATGAATTACACCAGTGTGTTTAGAATGATAAAAAAAATTGAATTTTGAATGTCCGTCCGTCCGTACGTGCGGGCGCACGGATTGAGCTAGAGACTTGAAATTTTGCGCAGATTGGTTTTTCGTAAAATGCAAGGCTAAGTTCGTTAATGGGTAAAAATGGACTATTAGAACGAAAACGTTTTTTGTGAATATCTCAAAAACGGTGCATCTTATCAAAAAAGTCCAAGAACAAAAGTTATTTAGGATATGATTATACATAAAACTCCCATACATCAAAATCCGATTGGAATAAATTTAAAAAAAATCTTATTGAAAAGTTTGCCTTCAAAGTGGAATTTTAATACAACTCTTCGCCGTCCACTTAAATCACCATATGGGGTTTCAATAATTGCCAGATTGGCAATTATAGCTTTTGTTATGTTTATTAACTAAGTATTATATGAGGCGTTAAAAGCTAGAGTGGACCAACTCACATGTCGAAATCGTGAATTTTTTTGTGTTTGAATCACTATTGCGAGTGAGTTTCTAGATAAAAATGTTTGTATGCACAAAAGAACATTTCAACATTGAGTAATAAAGTCCACACAAATTTTTTTCCAAAAATTTACAGTAAATAATAGTACAAAAGTGAAAAAGCTTCAAAAACTCGATTATGTGGGTTGGTCCACTCTAGCTTTTAACGCCCTTTTGTTCAAGAATTGAGTGCGTTTAGTCAGTCACTTTTTCATAGGAAATGCCTAAAGTACTTAAATATTTTAGATAAAGAGTCTGAATGATTACATATTACATATTTTTTAATTTTCCCCAGATAAATGAAATTTTCAAATCTAGAAATTAACTTTCTTTGTAGCACGTTTTTTATATGGCGAAAAAGGTAGTGTTTTGAGTTTTTCAGTAGTGTAAGTAGTGTTAGGTCAAATTATGTCGAAATAGTAGTGTAAAACTACGATAGTAGTGTAAACGGGATCCCTGATTGCCAACATGGCTCGAAACGTCAGGCTGAAAATTAAAACACAACTTCTGGTAATTTTTTTTTCTAAATGAAGACCTCGGTGCAAAAAGCGGTCATCTGCACTTTTTCAAATTTTTCAGGAGAGACAAAAAAGATATTAGCGTGAAATTTTTGCTCTAGGACAAAGTTAAAAAATTACAATTTAAATCAAGCATGTATTCTTACATCATTTTAATTTGAGATAAATCTATATTTTTTTTTGAAAAAGTTATAGACATTTTAAATTTTGGAGATAGCTTTTTCTTGCACATAAGAGGATATTAGCGGTTTTCAAAATGCATTATTGGCTACAAAATACAGTCCAAAATATGTTCAATAGCCTTTAAAAATAAACAAATAAAAAAATATCCAATTTCACAAAACAAAACTCAGAAAAAAAAATTAAAAAAAAAAAAATCTGCGTCAAATTATATGAAACAACGCCTTCAGTCGTCTCCTTTTCTTTAATAATTTTTTACACAGACCTCCAAAAAGTATGCTGTTTGCAGCCAAATATGCGCATTCGTTTATTCTTGCAGTTGGCATCAATAACTCATTTTCGTCAAAAAGTGGAGATGACTGCTTTTTGCACCGAGGTCTTCAAATGTTTTAATGAAACAACTTTTGATAATGGGCTTTTTGGATAATTCAAAAATGTCAAAATCGTAAAATCTTTTGCAAAAACCTTAATTATCAAAAAAGTCCAATATTTACAAGCTTTCCGAATGTAAAAGCAAACTGAAGTATACTTCTAGTACATGTACATAAGTAAATGATAAAATGAGGCGTTAAAAGCTAGAGTAGACTAACCCACATAATCGAGTTTTTGAAGCTTTTCCACTTTTGTACTATTATTGACTGTAAAATTCTGTGGACTTTATTACGCAATGTTGTGTTCTTTTGTGCATCCAAACATTTTTATCTAAAAACTCACTCGCAATAGTGATTCAAACACAAAAAAATTCACGATTTCGACATGTGGGTTGGTCCACTCTAGCTTTTAACGCCTCAAATATGTAATATGCAATATACATATTACATTAGAGAAAAAAAATCAAAACAAAACAGAAAAGAAAAAACAACCATATTTGGCATTTGTAGCCGTTATTAATGTATTTTGGTTTTATTATTGAATTGTTATAATTATGTTTCCTTGTTTTCTTGATAAATGAATTAAAATTTTATGATTTACACTATAAATATTATAAAATTATTGTTGCTTATGTATTTCTTCGTACGTTTTTTTTTCTTCCACCGTCACTAAGATGCTGTACATGATTTTTTTTTATCTAAAAAGCGATTTACCGGTAATTTACCGGTAAACCGGTTTTTACTAAAAATGAGGGAATTCACAGTCCTCTTTTAAAATGCGGGTAAATTTACCGTTCGGTAATTCAGTCAAATTTTTAGCAGATTTTTACCGAGACGGTAACTTGGTTCATGTAAAAATGAATTACCGGATTCGGTAATTGTATACATGCCTCGAGTCGTGTTTTTCAGCCTCGGTATTCGGTATCAAGAATCAACCGCGAGTGGCGCTAGTAATGTTTTTAGTTGTCAAATTTTCTCGCTCGTTTTTTTGTTAATCTCATCGGACTGATGCAAATTTTTTCAATTTTGATAGCCGTTGCCACAATAGAAATTCAAAAGAATACATCAAACATGGATTTAAAGGTATGTGATGTATTTTACAATCAAATTCGCAGTTCATGATTTGGTCACGTATCAAATAAAAGCGCTGTTCTCAAATCTGTGCTGTGGGATGTTCACAGCAGAATATTTTCAGTCTTTTAATATTACCGAAAATACCGAATACCGAAGAGGTTTGTGAATACCCTCAATATTTACCGTTTACCGGTAAAGCCGAAATTCGGTAATTTTGCAGGCCCTAATTATGACACAAGTTCATCTCTATTCCAAATACATACTTGTTAACATTCAATATTAGTTATATTTATTAAAACATCCAGTTCTGTTTTTACATGATAGATACGTTCCCGAACAGTACGTGTAAAAAATGTACTGTATCTATATAGAAAAATACAAGATCGGTCCCGGAACTAAAAAAAATCACCAAAAATAATACAAGACTTTAAAATTCATGTTAAAATCTTATTATTTTTACGCGCTTGTACATTTTATTTCATAAAGAATGCACATATAATAAAAATATATCATATAAAGCAAACTTTCATTTGAAAAGATGTTACTAATTCAAGAACACACAATGTTACAAAATTCGAGAAGTATCTGGGCTTCTGAAAAATATTTCAGTTGTAATTAGTAAAACAAAGATTTGAAAATTAAGTATAACTTACCATTTATTGGCTTTCGGCAAAATCAATAATTTTTTAAGTGCACAAATTTTATTTTACTTCCAATTAAAGTACTTTTCACTTTTAACACCAAACTCAAAATCCAGACAAAACTAATTCCATATTGAGGTTATATAATTCTAAGAATTCCCCACAAACAGAAATTGCGAATGTAACGAGCACAATCAGATAAAAGCCCGACGAATTGTGAAGTTCTGTGAAGTGATTGTGGAAGTATGAGAAATGTAATACGCAAAAAAATATTAGAATTTGGGTTGATCGTGTTATATCAAAAAAACTCGTGGAAACAGAGAATGATTTTTTTTCAAAACGTGTTAAATCAAAATCGTGCATAGAAAGTTAGTGTAAAAACAGAATTAGGTGTATTTGTGAAAGTCAAAACATTTCTAAAGGCCCAACCAAAGTCCTTCCGATCCGTTCCGTTTCGTTTCCATAAAAACGTATCGAACGGAGACCTCTGAGGCCTTATTACCGAACACGATACGATTGATTCGAATCGTAACTTCTATGTTGTTGTTAGTGTAAAACACTAACAACAACATTGAATGTACGATACGAACTAATCGTATCGTGTTCGGTAATAAGGCCTCAGCCTATAGTACGACCGATCCGTTTCGGAATCTGACATTTCGACCACTGTTTATACCCGTATGGGGAAACCAAAGGGTATATTAGATTTGCCTTACCGTTTGTAATGCCAAGATCCAGTCATCACACAAAAAAATGAATTACACCAGTGTGTTTAGAATGATAAAAAAAAAGTTGAATTTAGCATGTCCGTCCGTCCGTCCGTCTGTGGCGCAGATTGCTGGAGCATGGATTGAGCTAGAGACTTGAAATTTTGCGCAGATTCGTTTTTCGTAAAATGCAAGGCTAAGTTCGTTAATGGACAAAAATGGGGGGTACTTATTTCAAAAAGTGGAGTTGATCCACTTCAATTCTGAGCACCACATATATAAAATCGTTTAACCTGATTGAATGATTGACTGACTCATCAACGCCCAGCCCAAACCCCTGAAGCTAGATACTTGAAACTTTCACAGTATATCCCAACCATCGCGTAGGCGCTCACTAACGCCGTGTCTCCACTTGGAATTTTTCATCGCAGAGATTTTTGATTGACCAATTAGAGCTCGAGTTCACGGCGATAAAAAATCCCAGAGATAAATTTCATGAAATCTTGCAATTGCAAAATTTCATGGAATTTCCCGATTCAAGATGGCGGAATCTAAATTCTCCCGACAAGTAATTGCGAAAATAACTAATTTTTACAAACAATACGATACAAAAGGCTTTGGAAGAGAATATATAACATTAAGAGGTTTTTCTTTTCGTCTGTTCTTCTGTTTCAGCCTTTTCAATTTCACGTATTGCATTAATTGCGAGAGCAGCGACTAGGTGTTTTCTTTTCAACGCCATCTTGAGAAATAAAATTTCAATAGATTTTCGGCCCAGCTGTCAAAAAAATCTCATTGCGGTGAGATATTTCTTGGGATAAAAAATTGTTAATCAAGACGCGGTGTAAGGCGGAGTTTTCCGAAATTTTACCCCTAAGGGGGTGACCCCATTAATCCTGCTCAATAGGAGGCTGAAAAGTTTCACTCGGGGGTTATATGGGTCACTGATCACAAATCCGGTTTTAGATTTTCAAAACTCGAAATGGAAGGTCCTGTAAGGATAACGCAAATATCCTTTTCCCCATTTTACCCGGGGAGAAATGTCATTAGGGCGTTTTCGGGGTCGCTGATCACGAATACGGTTTTAGATTTTCCAAATTAGAAACGGAAGGTCCTGTGAGGATAACGCAAATATCCTTTTTCCCATTTTTCCCGGGGAAAATTGCATTAAGGAGTTTTCGGGATCGCTGGTTACGAATATGATGTCAGAATTTCAATATTCAAAATGGAAATCCTAAAGGCAAAACAATTTTACAGTGAGTTCCGATAGTTGTTAAATAAAGAAAAGAAACTTTTTGACTATTAGTTATAAATAGTTGCTTGTAGTATTTTGAACCTCTAAGCAATGACTGGTTAAGTATCCAAAAAAAATTCCTTTGGCTTGTTATTATCAAAAAAAAAACCGAAAAGACATACTATCTCGAAAAGGTGAAAAAGTTCTTTAGTCTTAATCGCATTGCAGTTGTGGTTTTTTGTTTGGCTTTTCATGGACTATTTGCCAGCTTTTATGCGTTATGCGATGAGATAATGCTGATGTTGATATTATCCAGGAGTCCATAGTTAGCTAGAGATCAATCGAGATCGGGAGGTTCCCCTGAAATAAATTACCCGTCTTGTATGATTATTATTATCATTAAGGTTTAATGTTTACGGCCGCGGCTTTTATCGCGCGCATAAAATGATTATGGCGATTTTGCTTCGCTTCTGTGTCCTGTGTGGTCTGTCCAGGAAGCGTTGCGGATACGTGCCTCTGCGGTTTATAAATTTCCCGAATGGACTAAATTCTATGTCGTACAGGTGCAAGCAAATTCAATTGGCAATTGCTGCTACGAACATAAATTCAGTTACTTTGCTAATTTCTTTATATGATAATAGTGAACCTCGAGAGAAGTTAATAAAAATTATCAAATTTACAAAACTTTACATAATTGCTGAACATACATGAACTAATTTTAAACTCATTTTCCCAAGCGTTTTTTTCTCTTTAGCCATATGAGAATCATATTTGTGATCAAAAGAAGCAAAGAGAACCCCCGAGATAAAACAACCAGAGTTAAAACTTTTAGTGAAAAACAATTTGATGAAATTTGGACACTAGACTTTATTAATGAATCATCAAAATTAGTCAAAATTCTAAAACTTTTTTCTCGCAAAGAAAATTTTTTGAAATTTGGAGGGAATACAGAGGACAGTGTAGCCTTTCACGACAATGTAAAAAAAACATAAGAAAAGCTACACTGAGATAAAGAATCACATTCTGGTACTAAAAAATTCCGTACTATCTTTCTGGGGCACCTCACTATATTTTTTGTCAGAAGAAAAGCTTTATATGTCTAATACTATATTTTTTGCTAGCCCTACAACATTTATAGCAGCGCATTACAATATGTCTAGTAGCACGCTACAATCACCCTCATTCTGAATGGCGCGTCACTTCATTCGACGTATCGATTGTCATGTCACGTCACGCCGAGTTTGCTATTCTTATAGTCGCGAGAATAGACAATTTAAATCCATACCGTAATTTCTGTCTAACTGAATACTGAGCAATAGAAATGTCCAAATATGCATTTAATTTACGTTTTCTCTTCATCCAATGTATTTAACTGAGCGGGACGAGTACTCTCACTTCGAATTTGGCGGTGACAGAAACGTCACGTGTCACCCCAACCTGCCGCTATTTGCCGATTGTCGCTCCACTCGCCAATAAGAATACCAAAATCCGCGTGACGTTACTTCTGTCGTGTAATTCGCCATTCAGAATGAGGGTGAATATTTCGTATTTTTAAAAAAAAAAACCTTCATTTTCCGACAGCAGTATCGTTTTTTACTTTTTACAGTAATGTATTTATAAATTATAAATATTTTCATACGAAATAATTAAATTTTGAAAAACTTTTGCTTCCACCAAAGATCGAATCCGTAATTCTAAACGTGGTTCTATATCTCTTGAACTTTAGGCGTATTTGAGAACATTCTGAAAGAAAGGATATTGAGGGAATTTTTTTCAAAAGCTTTTCGCTAATTCGTCTTGCTACTATATGATGCAGTGGGAAGTCCTAGATTAGAATTTAATACTACCTCAGTAGTGGTACTAACATTGTAGTCATTAGGACACAAAATATAGATTTCTGTTCTCTCAGTGTACATTTGACTTGTGGCACCCTATTTTATATAATCTCCATTTGTATAGGAGAGGGGGTTCAGATAGACCTACGATTTTTCGCTCGAGTTTGCTAATCATAAAACCTTAGGGAGATAACAGTGAAGTAAAATACTTTTCAAAGAATATTTCATTTCCGCCTAGAAATGTTGCCTTTTTACAAAACACTGTTCAACACACATTTTGTTGCTAAATTTTTTAATATCATCGCTGATTGCGAATCTGAAGGAATTTTTGCTGAATTCGCTGTAGTTTTTGAAATATGTCAAAAAGAAAATGGTAGATCTGAAAACCCATATCTTCAAGGATTTGACTTTAACAAATTTTAAGTATTTGTCTTTACCAGAAAAGAAGTTTCAGTATTTTGCTGTATTTTACATCAAATCCGGATACTGTACGACCTTTTGTTTTATGAATTTTGTCTCAGTTGAAATATGTAGCACACTGATATATGGCCAAAAATCGCAAAATTCAGTATTGCACTGCATTTTGATCAATCAAATGGAATACCTACCGTGTTATATTGTTGGCGTCTCGCTATACGTCCTATATTTTTATCTAGGTCGTGTACAAAGGTTTGGGTGTATATAATTTTATTAAGAAAAAAAATCCTGATTTTTCTTTATTATTTTATTACAATGACAATCATAGTCTTATGTCCTAAATTATAACCTAGTCTTAAATAACGATACAGCTCCAGCAGATATACTACATAATAAAAGTTAAAACCATTGATGCTATATCTAATTTTAAAATAATTTAAACATGATACAGAAAAAAAACTTCAACATAAATTGTATAATTAACCATGCTATGAACATTGATAAACAGATATAAACCTTTTTCTAATTTTTACTATGAAAAATAATTTAGTGAAGTTTGTAAAAATCTGTTTTTTTTTTGTTTGTTTGATTACAATTTAAATGATTGACAACTGTAAACAACTTCCCTAAAAAATGATTTTGTATTTGAGCAGCATAAATCTCAAAATTTAAAATTGTTTCGCTGTATTAAGTCTAGTGCTACAATAAATAAAAACCAGCATTTTTGTTATAAAAATAGACAAACCTTTAAAATATCTCCGGCGGAAAAAAAATACTATTTTCTGAATCAGTTACTACGTTTCTACCACCGGAAGAAATCCACACTCAAAATCGAATTCATAATCCTTATGTGTTTATACGTATATGGATTCTAGATCAGAAATAGAGTTAACTCTTTCAAGGGCGATGGTATAAAATATATACAAAAAATATATTTTGAGGTTGATAGAAAGAGCCAAAAGTGGTGGCACAGGATTTTTTTCCACTTACTTGATATGCGTGTGGTTAACGCTTATATTTTGGCAAAGCATCGAATATAAACAACCACTGAAGAAGTTTAAATTTGATATAATTTCAGTACTAACAAAAGTTAGGCATATCAAAAAGGGGAAAAATATACCGAAAATCCAAGTTACAGTAAAGAAAAATAAACCATTTGTGTTACCATCGACGCGTTCCGTTGCAACTCATCAACCTATTCGAACAACGTTTCGACACTATGCTCATTGCAGCAAGAAAGGTCATCAGAGACGCACGAAATGGATGTGCTCGACGTGTTCTGTAACGCTTTGCCTAAGTAAAACGAAAAAAATTTCACGAATTTTCATACGTAAAATCTTAAGCCTATCCCGCAACAAAGCGCTACGCGGAGCGGCGCGGCCAGAGCGACAAGGCGAGAGCCGCAGTCATTTCCTAAAGCCCAATTACGCGGTGCGCGGTGATAGCTCAATTTATGTTCTCTTAACCTACAAATCGCAGAGAATTTGAGGATTATTAATTTTTCGGTTTCATTTTCGGTTTCGAATACGTTTTCAAAGTTATTTTTCATCTTTCCACTTGATAAAAATATTTGCTACAACACTCAGAATATTTAAACAAGATGGCAGACATAATATACCGAGCTTCCCGAATTCATATTAAAGTACCATAATTCACCACTTGTGACATCTGTCATGTCACCGCTTCCAACCGCGTCTGAAAGTAGAATTTAGACCTACTCAAAGCGGCGCGGCGCGGCTTCCGCGGTTGACCAGCGCGCAATTATAGACCAACTCATATAAACTTGTAGGTTCTACTATTAGCCGCGCCATGTAGCGCGTTATTGCGTGGCAGGCTTTAATTTCACTGCGCAGTGGTATAAAATTTATAACATGTCCTCACAGGATATCCATGAAGGATATGATTAATTTTGTTCAATCTTTTTTTTTTTTCATAATCGATCTGAATTGAATGAAAAATCAAAAAAGTGTTAAATTTCTATTAATTCATATAGTGCCCCTGAAAGGGTTAAACATTAATTTGGCAATTGAAACTAATGGCACATTCGAATGGCCTGCTCTGTTTGGTCTAAAACTGCTCGATCTAAATTTTAAATCGAATAGAAAATTTTGAAAATTTTTGTCTAACACAATTGTATTGAATATAGTAGGCACTCGTCGACTTCAGCGTAGAGCATGCTCTAAATCTGTTATTCGAATTTACCATAAGAACAACAAAGTGAAAAATGCATACAAAAGCATTCTGAACTCAATTTTCAACTTCAATTACTTTTTGGAAACGCACAAGAAAAATTTTGATGTTTCAATCTCAATTTTTCTATATTCTCGAAACCGGTGTGTGGTATTGAAAAATTTCTGAATGTAAAATGTGTTTAGAATATGCTTTTACCTAACTTATCCATTCACCAAAATCCAGTTGGACCACGCATTCAACCTTCCCCCATTCAAATAGAATACTTTTTTCCGATTTTCTGGAAAACTGTGCATCGTATCGAACAATTTATAAAGACGAAATGTGTTTAGATTTTACCTAACAGTTCCATACATTAAAATCAAATCGGACCTCTATCCCGCACAAATGGATTTAAAAAAAAATTTGTCTGTCGTTATAGTATTTGACTTTTCTTATATTTTTATAGAAAAGTTACCACATGAAGTATTGTTATTCCAATAAAACGGTGATACATATAACAAAAACACCATCTTAAATTACGATTTATCTCAATTGCCCATCTTAACAAAATTGGTATGTCATTTTATCCATAATAATAGTATGTATTTTGTCCATAACTCTTAATGACACTTAAACATAAAAAATACCTACATATACAAAACTCCTGTTGATATGAAAAACAACATTCTATTAAAAATAATTAAAACTGACCAAAAATCGAAAAAATCAGATCGACCAAAACAAAAAAAGGAAACACTTCTATCTTCTTCCTATGTCGTTTTGAATCATATTTTTCGTGGCCTTCTAGTGCTACCAGTAAGGCGTCTTTGAGGTCTGCTTATGTGTATTAATCAAACTGCGGGGAAAATTCTTTAAGCCGATCCTCGGAAATTTTTATCAGTGAAAACCGTTAATTCTGCTTTTATACAGTACTAGCTTGCATACCCGTCGTTGCCGGGTTAAGTTTTTTCAAATTTTTATTTTTATTTTTTTGATGGTCTATGTTGGAGCTAAACTTCAGGCCAATCAGCTCGGTAGTTTCCCCGCGAAAGGGTAACATAGAAGAAGACCTAAGTTTCGAGATCACTTTACCCCCTGCCCTTACTCCCCCACCTCTCGGGATACTTTTTAATGGGTCTATGTTGGGGCTGGACCCCCGATGAACAGCTATGCCAAATTTCAGGCCAATCGGTTCAGTAGTTTCCCCGCGAAAGAGTAACATAGCACAAAAACTAAGTTTAGAAATCACTTTACCCCCTCCCCTTTCTCCCCACACCCCTCGCGCTACTTTTCCGTATGCCTATGTTGGGACCAGAACTTCCACAGACACTCATCCCAAAATTCAAGTCAATCGGTTCACCCGTTTTTGCGTGAAAGAGGAACAGACAGACAGACAGACACCAACGTATTTTTATATACACTGGTGTGCGAAATAATAGGGAATTAACAAATCCCAATGATCTCGCTCTATTTATGCAGCTGCATATAACGGCATATTGCCAATATTTGGCATACGTGAACTCGATTGTTTCATAAGTAAAATTAGCGCAAATGGTTATCCCCCATCCATTATTTCAGTTGCTGCACACACCTGGAGGTGGAAGTGTAATATTTTACTTGTTCGAAATAATAGGTAAATTAGTTTTTTTCCCCCAATTTGCAAATTTTTTTTAGTGATTTTGATTAAAACAAAAGTAAGTATTGTTTGCAGAACTGTAAAAAATTCGTAGCTAAATTACAGTTATTCGTTTAAGCTAAAATGGGTCGTGGAAGACATTGTACCTGCGAAGAGCGAATTCTGATTAAACGGTTGCGGGAAAAGGGGAAAACTTTGAAAGAAATTGCTGAAATGTTAGACTGTTCCCTGAATATGGTGTGCGATGCACTTAAAAAACACCAAAAGTCAGAAACACGTGGCCGCAAAAGAAAACCTTCGAGAAATATAGACGAAGAAATTTTGAAATTTGTCCAAAAAAAGCCTTTCGCGACATCCATGGAGATAAAAAAAAGATTTGGGTCTAGAAATCCATGCCTCCACAGTGAGGAAAAGACTGTTGGAAAATAATTTGAAAGCATCTTTACCGAGAAAATGTCCGTTGTTATCTACCAAGAATGTGGCGAATAGAATCAAATTTGCCAAGAATCACGCGGATTGGCCAACCACAAAATGGCGCAATATTCTTTGGTCCGACGAAACCAAAATTAATTTATTTGGTTCGGACAGTCCAAAAAATTATGTGAGAAGTCCCCTGGGTGCAGAATACGATCCCAAGTATACTGTGAAAACAGTTAAACATGGTGGGGGTAATATTATGGTATGGGGTGCTTTTTCCTATGATGGTGTAGGTCCTATATTTTGGATCAAGGAAACGATGACCAAGGATATTTACCTGGACATACTCCAAAACGTCATGTTACCATTTTCCGAAGAAAATATACCACTACATTGGATATTCCAACAGGATAACGATCCTAAGCATTCATCTAAAGTAGTGAAGGAGTGGTTCGTGAAGGAACAACTTAATGTGATGTAGTAGCCATCGCAATCACCGGACTTGAACCCGATAGAAAATCTCTGTGGAGATGTGAAAAGAGCATTATCCAAGTTACCGAGACCAAAAAATAAACAGGAACTCTGGCAAAATGTTCAAAACGCATGGAGAGGTATTCCATTGGGAAAGTGTCAGAAATTGGTTGATTAAATGACCCGAAGATGCCATGCAGTGCTTAAAAATAAGGGTTATACCACTAAATATTAAAATAAAGTGATTATTTATATTTTTATAATTATAGCATTTAATTTTTTTAAAAATATATTTGAAGTACCTATTATTTCGCACAGCAATATTATATTAAAATACGTCATATGTTCGCAAAAATTACATAACTGTATTGAAATTTTAATTTTAATTTTTTAAATGTAAATAAGACATATCAAACTACAAAAATATGAATTCAAAATTAAATGAGTAATTGAGTAACTTTTATGTTTCACTAAACAAGAATTTTTATTTTGAGTTACCTATTATTTCGCACACTATTAGTATGATTTTTTATATAATTTTAATTTCAAGCAGTCTGACAATGAATGGGAGACCTGTACCGAATGAACTCAGTGCAAGTGCTAATTTGCTACCACATGGCTAGACTAGAGTTCTACCAACTTTTTCAACATGTTGAATAGTGTAGAGAAATTTTTGAGGCGTACAAAAAACGAACTTTGCTACATACAGTGGAATCCGCTTATAACGATACCGGTTATAACGACATACCGGTTTTAACGACGCATTTCTTAGGTCCTGGCCAGAGCCCATAAGACTCTGTGCGTTGTTGTATTGGTTATAACGACACCGGATATAACGACATATCGGCTTTAACGACCCCTTTTTCTACGAAAACAGAAAAAAATATCGTTTATAACGACCGAAACTTAAGATCTCATAGAAAAAAATCAAAACCTGGTAGATTAAGTTTTTAACAAATGTTCTAAATTGGCCGCCATGTCAGATACCCTAGTTTTTACCCAATTTGCAGCGCAGCGCGTTGCTAGCGCCACGACTCGCATGGATGGGCAAACTTGTTGCACTTTTAAACGTCATTTGATTAAGTCATTAAATGAAAGTTGGAACTTTTCGGGAATTCCCCTAATCAGTTCGGTCAAAGTTTTGTGCATCTACGTTGTGTTAATTCAGTTTATTTCCTAGTTTATACTGTGAATTCCACAATGAATGCTAAAAGGCGACAATTTAGTATCGAGGAAAAAGATTAAGAAGATACTACTGGTAAATAATGTTTTATGCATAACAATACATAATTTTAAAATTGGGTGAAAATTTCAGAAACAGGTTGTGTCATACCTTCAGTCAATGAAGTACTTCGGGGTATTACGACATTGAGTTCATTCCTATTATTCAATAACATTTTTGATGAGATTTCAAAAGAAGCTGTGCTAAGAATTGAAAAGAAAATTGAAAAGGAGTTCTTGCACCAAAAATCCAAACAAACA
Organism: Chrysopilus asiliformis; assembly: GCA_964034945.1. Taxonomy (NCBI): domain Eukaryota; kingdom Metazoa; phylum Arthropoda; class Insecta; order Diptera; family Rhagionidae; genus Chrysopilus; species Chrysopilus asiliformis. The sequence goes on from OZ035960.1 coordinate 57,896,411, forward strand.
AAGATTACTCAATATCTGCAGAAAAATTAAATTTTTGCAATAAAATCAGTTTTTTGCTCTCTTTTTAACTAATAATGATAAACTGTCAAAATTTGTTTAAATATTAGGTATAGCATTGTTTTTCAAGATGGAATGATTAAAACCCGTTAAATTTATTAAACTTCAATAATCAAAAAATTTTAAAGAAATGTATATCATATTTTGGGACAAAGGGAGTATTTTATAATGGACTTTTCCTCCGATTGCATGTCATGATTTTAATTGCAATTAAAAATTTTCGACAATATTGGACTGAAATTTAAACAGATTTTAATGGGCCATCAAATTATTTTGTTTTTAACGAAAAATTTCTTTGATTTTATTTTGCCGGTCAATTTTTTTTCTTTTGCAATGAAATTTTGATGCTAATAAAATTGTACTGTCTCAAAAATGTCTGCTATCCATTTCTTGTGCTATTTCCTTCAGTTATTAGCCTAAAATAAGAAATTTTATTCTCGCAGCGAAATCGTTTGAATCAAATGTCAATGCGGAATATGGCGGCTGAAGCATCAACTTTTTTTTTCTTTTGTTTGAAAAGCGGGGGCTTTGGGATAACTCTAGTGAAAACCGTGTCGACCCTGTTCCCATTACACGGTTCTTCAAAGTGAAACTGACATTCAGGTTCCACAGCTAATCACTGTATCGACCCGACAACCGTCAAATTCCGCTCTATCGCTGCAGGCTTTTCATGGAGCGAATATTGACTCAAAGACGAACTGTCGATCACCAATTTCCACCTTAAAGCTATTGTGGGTTTGCAGACACATTATTAACCAGTGTGTCGTTTTTATTACTTCTTACGCTTTTTGTACGCGGATGTGAATCTTTAGCCCCGATTGCGTAAATTGCTGCATTGTTAAGTCGTAAAGAAAAAATCTCATGTGGCCGTGCTTTTCGATGCACGGATAAATAATAGAAAATAATCATTTTCTGTTTGCATAAAATGCAAAAAAAAAATGTAATGTGGTGGTCTGGCTAATTTTTTTCGGTTGGCTAATGACAACAGTAATCAGGAATAAAAAAACACTGAAAGATTGCACTATTGGGTCATTCACAACCTGTCCTGATATATACGTCCAATATATTGAAGAAAAGTACTCAACAGTTGTGAACTGAGTGAAAATGCGGGTTTGTGAATTAATTTTACAAAATTGGTGATTTTTGAATAAGAAACCAGTATTTAAACAAACTGGAAAGCCGTCGGGAAATGGTGATGCCATTTGCCGAAGTGAAGCTGACAAAAGGCGTTATAAACCAATTTAGTGCATTCAGCCTAAACGTAGATTCTTAATTTCCACTTTTTGTTATTTCCTCAAGAAATTGTTGTTGTCAGATTAAACATTCCAATAAAAAATCCTAATTTCCAAAATAAAATAATTTGATTTTAACTCCTTTGAAAATACTGACCAAGCTCGATTTACTCAATGCAAGTTGTAAGAAATAAAAGTTGTAAATTTTTTTTCCGCATTCCATAGAGTAGGACAATGACAGCTTTCGAATTCAAAAAAATCGAGTTAAAATCGATTAAAGTTTACTCGTAGAAGTCGATCTTAAAATTTTTGTTACATGCATACATACGCACGAACACACCCACACACAACCTATATGTGCGTGTGAGTGTCTTCTGCGTATGTATGTATATAGCATGTTGCGAAGTCATTGCTATATGTTACGGATTCATCGAACTGAGTCGATGGGTATATGTCCCGGGGACGCACTTGTTCGTATTGATAAATAAAAGTTGTAACAAATAAAAGTTGTAACAAATAAAAATTGTAACAAATAAAAAATGTAACAAATAAAAATTGTAACATATAAAAATTGTAAGAAATAAAATATTTTGAACTTCTATAAAATACGTTCCTAGCATGATTTTTTTAGACATTCGGTTGTTGCAACCTTGCGATTCGTGCAAACTGTGTAAAATTTGCATTGTGCGTAAATTGAGCTTCGCCTGTGAATTTTTGTGTGACATAAAGCGCTATTCTAGTTCAACATTAAAAATTCGCATCTCCAAGTACTTTTACTTATTATTTATTTTTTAGTTTTTCAGCTAGGCGGCCATTTTTGCACGTTCAGTTGTCCACTCTATAGATGAGTATGCTTTCTAATGGGGACCAGATACTCAATACAAGAATACAAGACCTCTATATACAAAGATTCGATATATGACGCAAAATCATTGGAGGGATGCTTGTGTACCACAATATTGAATGAATGTACTATTTGTTTATCTTTTTATAATTATTTTATACTGGATGGATTGAATTTTTGTTTCTTTATATCTTAATTTGTTCAATAAAATTTAAAACACCATAATTTTTCTTATCTTTTACAATAAAAAAAACCTAAGTAGGAATTGCACCTTTCACAACTTTTATCCAATATATTGGACGCATCTTAAAAATGAGGTGAAGCAACAACGCTAAAAGATGAGTATAGGAATATGCTTAGGAGAACCCCTAGAGTAAAAATACCATTAATTAATTATTTTGCACCCGCTCTGCTCTGAGTTATGAAAGGGATAATTAATCGTAGACAAATTATTTGCAAGAATTATGAACGATTGCTTATTTTACAAAGACGCGTAGGATTCGCAAATATAAACATAGAATAGGTTTAGACCATGGCATTTAGTACCACTTCTACGTAATTCGAATTACATAGTACTGAACTAAATATTGTGGTTTACACAATACTATTTGTTCACCATCCGAAGCAGTACTGAACTAAACCTAAAGTCAAAACCGTCCTTAACCACGAAAATTTGATAAATTTTCCGAAAATTGTACAATGCGGTAGAAACGTCAATTTTTATTTGTTTTAACCTTCGTTTTTGTGCGTTTCTCAGCAAATTCAACGAGTGCCAATATTTTAATGCCATCAAACTAAACTCACCCAGGATTAGTACTAGTATTATATCTGCGATATAAACGTAGTCATACATTATACCTTTAAACGGATTACCGTTACCTATATGAAAAAAAATTTTTTTTACAAAAAATAATATTTTTTAGGAATACACTAACAAAAGGGAAGTGCCCGTAAGGCAATAATATAAGTTGCTTTTAAGCTTATTTGCCAAAAAATAAAAAGGGAAAAAATGCAATGAGATCAGAAAATAAAATGAAATGCCCCCAAGAGGTTTTCAGTAGATGTTATGTCTAGTACCACCACGAAAATACTAACTACTTCATGATCGGATAAGCAACGAACTACAATCGTTCCGTGCTCTTCCGCTCACTGGGTACCAGTTCGAATTCAGATGTTGCAGGATTGCGTACTTTTTGGAAGTATTTCGCCAAGGAGAGCAGTTTAAGACGATTTCATTTCAGGGCTCCTTGAGGAAGAGCGGAGGGTTAAGTATTCAGCAAGAAACTTGACTTTGCTGCTCATAAGATTTTCACCGATGACGGGGTAAGGTGTATTGACTTTAGATCTTTTCTGTTGAACGTTGTTCCATCTGAATCGATGCAAGATTCTGCTCTTTTTCTGATGATGATGTTAATGCAGTTGTGTGTTCAGTACTTTGTGAGTAATGCGTACCACGACTGTATACAGATTCCAATTTGATGTTGTTTGTGGAATTAGTGATGTTGCTGTGTTATGGCATGATTGCTATCTACTTATATTTACAAAAGTGGTGTATAGCCAGTCGAATAGAATTTTGTTACTCCAATACCATGACTACAATGTCATTACACTATGTTGATCCAGACGGTTGAGGTGGCACAAAAGGACTCCATCTCAGGCAGGCTGGATCAATTTTAGGGAAATTTCCGCGTCGTTTTACTCGCTCCTCAAACTCTTCCAGCACATCCTATATAGAAAATTTTTATTATACATTTATTATATGTGCTTGTATTTAATCAGGAAACTCCTGTTGTTTAAATAAATTGAAAAGACAAAAAGAAACTAACATGTGACAAATACACGCAGCCAAATTAAAATTATTTCTCTTTAATAGGAAGTAACAAACGGTTTATTATTAAATTGAAATTTTCCGTCTACCAAAAATACGTATAATTTTTTTTATACACAACCATATAAATCGTGTAATAATACAAAATACCGATTTTATTTTCACGTCCGCAAATCTTAAATTTTTGATGGATGAACACAGAAGGCAAAATACTTGGTTGGAAATTTTCGAACAATAATAATGTGGAAAATTGATAATGGCTGGAACTTATAGAGTTTTGAGTTGAATTTGGATGTGGTTTGTAGCCACGTTGCCTCCTCATGGCGAGACGAATGATAGCTTTAAAAGTTGAAGGACCTTCGGTATACTTGGCTATCAATCGCATTATCCATAGAGATGTGTGGAAAACTTTAGTTCTGCTTTAGTATTCTAAATTGATCCCTTGAAGTATTATGAATACGAATTTCATTAAAAGTTGGTTACGATTTTTTTTTACTAAATAAAAAACCCATTTTCATGGTTTTTACTAAATAAAAAACCGTTAACTAATAATTATTCATTGTCTGACTTTTTGAGTGGTAAAAAAATTACAATGTGGTAAAATTGTAAAGTAAAATGAAAATAGCTCACCTGTTTTTTGAGTATTATGTGTTTGCCCTTCCAGTACTTCATCATCCCTAAAGCTTGTAGGGTACTCACAATATCATATGAATATATCGCCATTTCCTGTAGAAAATACCAAATTATAAATTTTAGAAATTGTTTTTTACTTTTTAGCGTTTTAGTTTTTTTCAATTTTTTTCTTTATTTAGATTATTTTTAAGTCGGTTCTATGTTACTTTTGAAAGTGTAAACGAGCTTGAATTTTATTTGAAAAACTTCAAGTTAAATTTTATTCTTGAAATTTATTCCAAAAATTCGTTTCTTAATGTAAAAACGTTTGAATTAAATTTTGTGGATTTATTCTCAAGACTTGTTTTAGGAACAAACTTCTTGAACTTTGTGAAATAAACATTTTAGGGAGAAGCTAATTTTTCACTAAATTCTAATTTTATGTAAAGCTAGAAAAAAGTATGAAAATATATTTAAAAATTCCGAATTTCACATTATACAGGAACTCTTCCTCTATTACAAACCAAAAATCCAATTCTGTCCAATATCGGGACATAATGTCCCGGACATATGTAGATTTTTTCAAATATAGTCTACTTAATTATTTTCAATTTTGCTATTTTTTGGTCGATATTTCTTTATATACTTTTACATCGTCCCAGTTTTCATAGATTAAATTTGCACAGGAACAATTAGCGTTAACTACTAAGTTCCGTTTGCACCAACAAAACTTAGCAACTTATGTACAGCTTAAAAAATTTAAGTCGAAGAATTTCTACGGTTTAAGTAGGCTAACCACAACTTAATTTTTTAAGAATAATACGCGCAAACGGGCCTAAGTCATGTATAAGTGAGTCCCGCCAGGAAAGTGCTAACATAAGCTGTTTCTTTTTAAAAGCTTTTATTTAAATGGTCTTCGTATCTGTATGTCTGTCTGGGTCAAATCTTGCAGTATATTTTTGACCCTCTTCCATTTATCCGATTGACTTGAAATTTTGCACACATACGTAAACCCAATGGCAATACAAGATTTTCACTACTTCGTCATTGTAAGGATAAGGGAAGGTCCTATAAGAATGACGTGATTTTCCTTTTCCTAAAATTTCCCGGAAAAAAAATTCATTCTCTGAATCCAATTCTGGCATTAAAACTCCGTTAGGATAACGGAAGGACCTGTAAGGAGATCGTGATTGTCCTTTATTCAAATTTTCCGGGAAAAAAATTCATCTGGGGATTTTTGGGGTCGCTGAATCCGATTCTGACGTTAAGAAGTATGTAAGGATAACGAAAGGTCCTGTTAGGATAACGAGAATAGTTTTCCTCAAATTTTCCGGGAAAAATTTCAGCAGGGGGTTTTCCTGTAAGTCGTCCGCCTTCCACTCCTTTAATTCTAATTTCCTCAGACGTTGTTTATTCTAAATAAACATGTGATTTGTGCACCTAAATTCATCCAACAACTCCCTATCTCATTACCATTTCCAGACGGTTGGATCCAATTTTCAAGTGATCTTCCCAAAAACCTTTACGCACGGTCAACCCAACGAGACAATAAAATTATCAATAAAAGGAAAAATGAAAAGTAGTAATGTAAAAGTTGTATTTTGAAGAAATTTAAAATATTGATCGCCGAAAGTTTGTGATTTTTAATAATTTTTCGTCCAACAATAATTAGCCATATTGTGTGTGTTCAAAGAAATAGAGTGCATCTAAGTGAAATTAATCTAAATATTTAATTATTTGTTTTTATCATCGTTACCGATTGTGTTGTTGGTCGCTAATAGAACAGCGAAGTTGAAAATTCAATTATTTGGGTAACAATTTTTAGGGTCGCTGAATCCCATTCTGACGTAAAGAGATTTGTGAGGAGAACGGAATGTTTTGTAAGGCTAACGTGATTACACTTTTCCTCAAATTTTTCGGAAAATATCACATATGGGGCTTTTGGGATCGGTAAATGCGATTCTAGTCAAAAAAAATCGTAAAAATATCTCAAAGGTATCAAGAATATATGTTCGAAGTCTAAAAAGTATAAACAAGCATGGCAAAAAAAAACAAAGTGATTTTGGTGACGAAGTGATAAAGTGACTAAAAAGGATAAAATAAAAGAAATTTTAAGAAAAAATCTTTCTTAAAAAAATGCACTAAAAAAGAAAAAAATAAGTTGTGGGGCGCTGGGACTTATTTTTTTGCTTTTTAATTCAATTTTTTAAATAAAACCTTTTTTTAAATTTTTTCTTTAGTATGCCAATCAGAGATCCAGATAATTTCTCATACAAATTCGGCATCATGATATGATTTATTTCAGAGTTATTGGGAAATAAAAAATTTTCCTCGCTGCGGGTCTCAGCTTCCTTCTTCGCTTTCATAGGGGTATGAATATTGAATTCTATCTCCATCACATTAGGGTTATTATCCGAATACTGACAAAATAAAGTGGAGAGGAACAGACGCTTCCCAAATAGCATTTAACCCTATTCCTGACACGCTGTAACTGTGAGTCACTATTCAATTTCGAACCAATATAAATGATTTAACACATGGTTTAACGCAAAATCAATTTAATGTATTTTGTTATTGGTCACTACGCTACTGTTATATATAATTATTTTTTTTATGTTTTAATAATGTTAACTTATTACAAAAAATATTCAAAAAGAACGTAAACTGTTACCTAGTTATTCTAACACATTACACCGAGATGTAAATTTTTAGTTGTGTTCTTGTTTGTTTACATAGTTTAATCACAGAAATCATGTCAATGCAGAATATTTATTACATTTTCGTGCGAACATTTTAGTAGTATTTTATCCGTGAACCACTTTGCATGTGAAACTATAGGCGTATTGCAAAAGTATGTACATGTATACAGGTAATACAATAGTTATTACCAGAACGAAATTCAGTATTTATAAAATAATGTTTTTTATTAGACTATGTTTGGACCTAGAAGAACAAAATATTTAACGGATAAAGAAATAAGAAACGCTATAGAAGAGGATCGGCACAGTACGAAAAAACAAAAAATGTATTCCAGCAAACTTTCTACCTCATAGGATGAGGGAGGTTGAAAGCGACGTGTTTGGCTTTCGTCGAAATATGACGACCGTCAGCTACGTGCCGAAGACGAACAGGGCCGTTATACTTCTATCAACGATGCATCATACCAATGCAATAGATGTCCAAAATAAAAACAAATCCGAAATAAATTTGTACGATAACCGTACAAAGGGAGCAGTAGACACTCTAGATCAAATGTGTCACGCTTTTACTGTAAAGCGAAAAACGCGTAGATGGCCTCTCGCACAATTTTATAATATCGTTGACGTGTGTGGTATTGCGGCAAAAATTATTTTTGCAAAGCTAAATTCTCGTCGAAAACTTTTTTTGAAAGAACTCGCCAAAGACTTAGTCGTTCCAAATATACAGCGCCGAAGTCAACTATTTTTGTCGAAATCGAACGTTGCTGCAATAGACCAGATATTAGTAAACTAGTAATCCAGCTTCGACTGTATCAGCAGTACAATCAAATAAGAGACGACACTGTTACTGCTACCCTTATGAAAAAGGACGAGCTTCTAAACAATGCTGTGGTGTTTGTCAGAAACCTGTATGTAGAAGCATTCACAGAAAACTGTGGGTTGCCTAACATGTATAAATAAATACAATTAAAGCCCTCTAACTCGAATTGTCTGCTGCCATCAAAATCGTTTCTAGTTAGAGGAATTTCGAGTTAGAGAAATTGAAGCAATTTTTTTAAATACATGTACATTAGGGCGGGTCGATTTTTTTCCGACAAAATCGTATAGCAAATTCTGATTCTACACAAAATTCTAAGAAAATATCAGTTGTGGTCAACACAAAACTTTCTTCTACAAAATCTACGACCCTGCGCAATTTACGCTAGAGCCCTGTCGCGTTGTCAACCTAAGACGACCTCCCAATAAATTCTTGCTTTATTCAAAAATATCAAAACCGTACAAAATTTGAACTGTAAAAGATATCAATTTACGGTAAATGGCAAAAATGTAGAAAATGTTAACATCTTTAATTATTCTTTTAACTGATTTGTCGAAAAACCGTTAGTTTGCAAATTATTCGCAAACATATGATTTTTTACATATTAATGAAAATATCTCAATAACGGTAAAAGATAACGGATAACGGTAATACTAAGTTCAGACCGACACAAAATCACGTAATTTTGCGAAATGATTTAGAACTTAAACCAAAGTGTTCACACAGAGATTAAGGTAATTTTGTTTCACATTTCAACTACAGGATTGCTATGAATTTTAATGTAGGATTACTATGAATTTTAGTAATATGATGAATCATACAATTCAAAACATCGATGAAATATGTGCAAACAGAATTAGACACTTTAGACGACAATGGAAATTATCTGTAATGAAAATAAACAATTATTTTCCATTTCATATCTAATCGCATCAAAAACATGTCAATTTTTTTTTTGCCCCGCGTAGGTTGTTTACTAATGTATCTTCTTCGCGTGCGGAATACGGCTTCTTTTTCTTATATTTCCGTTTTTCCAATGCAGCACAAATGTCAAAACTGATGTACTCAAGAGAGCTGAATAAGTGATTCAGGGTTGTATTCATTGTTTTTGCTTGATTTCGTTCCTAATTTTGTGGAAATTGCATACTTTTAATGATTTTTGAAAACAGGTTTATGTACTGGAATTCTCGTGATTTCGAGCAAGATTTCTTTCAAAATTACGAAAATCTTCAAAATTACGTGATTTTGTGTCGGTCTGAACTTAGTATAAGAAACAAAATTGTGCAGAATGCCATTCTCATTAATTCACTTCATACATTCAGTCAGCAAAAACCCGTTAGTTTTCGAGATAATCGCAAAAAACTGTTTTTTTGGAAATAACGGTTTATCTCGATAACAGTTGGAGATATCGAGTTATAGCTAAAGACAAAAGTGTGGGAAATTTTATTTTCTCCAAGTTTTGTCATACTTAAGGTCACTAAAAAACGCGTAGTTTGGGAGTAAATCGAGAAATACGAAATTGCGATTTTTGAAAAACCGCCATTTTGGATACTTCCGGTTAACGGATTTCCTCCAAAAGTTGATAGGATCGTCCCATTTCAGGACCCAACATGCCTATAAAATTTCATTGCGCTAGCTCTATTAGTTTTTGAGAAATCTTGTACACAGACTGACAGACTGACAGACTAACAGACTGACAGACTGACAGACTGACAGACTGACAGACTGACAGACTGACAGACTGACAGACTGACAGACTGACAGACTGACAGACTGACAGACTGACAGACTGACAGACTGACAGACTGACAGACTGACAGACTGACAGACTGACAGACTGACAGACTGACAGACTGACAGACTGACAGACTGACAGACTGACAGACTGACAGACTGACAGACTGACAGACTGACAGACTGACAGACTGACAGACTGACAGACTGACAGACTGACAGACTGACAGACTGACAGACTGACAGACTGACAGACTGACAGACTGACAGACTGACAGACTGACAGACTGACAGACTGACAGACTGACAGACTGACAGACTGACAGACTGACAGACTGACAGACTGACAGACTGACAGACTGACAGACTGACAGACTGACAGACTGACAGACTGACAGACTGACAGACTGACAGACTGACAGACTGACAGACTGACAGACTGACAGACTGACAGACTGACAGACTGACAGACTGACAGACTGACAGACTGACAGACTGACAGACTGACAGACTGACAGACTGACAGACTGACAGACTGACAGACTGACAGACTGACAGACTGACAGACTGACAGACTGACAGACTGACAGACTGACAGACTGACAGACTGACAGACTGACAGACTGACAGACTGACAGACTGACAGACTGACAGACTGACAGACTGACAGACTGACAGACTGACAGACTGACAGACTGACAGACTGATAGACTGACAGACTGACAGACTGACAGACTGACAGACTGACAGACTGACAGACTGACAGACTGACAGACTGACAGACTGACAGACTGACAGACTGACAGACTGACAGACTGACAGACTGACAGACTGACAGACTGACAGACTGACAGACTGACAGACTGACAGACTGACAGACTGACAGACTGACAGACTGACAGACTGACAGACTGACAGACTGACAGACTGACAGACTGACAGACTGACAGACTGACAGACTGACAGACTGACAGACTGACAGACTGACAGACTGACAGACTGACAGACTGACAGACTGACAGACTGACAGACTGACAGACTGACAGACTGACAGACTGACAGACTGACAGACTGACAGACTGACAGACTGACAGACTGACAGACTGACAGACTGACAGACTGACAGACTGACAGACTGACAGACTGACAGACTGACAGACTGACAGACTGACAGACTGACAGACTGACAGACTGACAGACTGACAGACTGACAGACTGACAGACTGACAGACTGACAGACTGACAGACTGACAGACTGACAGACTGACAGACTGACAGACTGACAGACTGACAGACTGACAGACTGACAGACTGACAGACTGACAGACTGACAGACTGACAGACTGACAGACTGACAGACTGACAGACTGACAGACTGACAGACTGACAGACTGACAGACTGACAGACTGACAGACTGACAGACTGACAGACTGACAGACTGACAGACTGACAGACTGACAGACTGACAGACTGACAGACTGACAGACTGACAGACTGACAGACTGACAGACTGACAGACTGACAGACTGACAGACAGAAAGACATTTTTTAAATATGACTCCAATCGACTCAGGAGTGATCGGGAAATGTTTTTTAGGCAAAATTAAGAGGTCGAAATTTTTCATGAATACAATACTTTATTATACTCCGTAGAAGAAAGTAAAAATGCCCAAGAAACCATAGGTCAAAAATGTAATTTGATGTCCCCGAAATTACATTGAATTTTTTTTTTTAATTATCAGAAAGTTTGTTTGTATTAGCTCGAATTTTTCGAAAACTATTTAACCAATCGACGTGCTGAGTACTACAAAAAAAGCTAAGGACATAATCTTTAAAATGGCGTATATATTAATTTGATCGGAATTATAGTTTTGGAGAAATGGGGGTTTTTTTTAGAAAAAAAAAATGTATATGCTGATTTCCACACCAACTCAAACTCGATTTGTATGGAGCTTGGAAATCACTTTTGTTTAACTTTTTTCATTCGAATGTAGTTAGGGACCTAAAAAATCGACCCGTATTTTTTTGTTTGGCGGAATAACGTCCGGTAGGCGAAGGGGAGGGGGTAAAAGTTAGCGAAAATTCGACATCACAAAAACTTTAAAAATTTGTAACTTTTGAATGGCTTCACCGATTGAGATGACATTAGTTGCGTTTTTTTAATGTTCTGAAGCCGTTCAGAACAAGCTTTCCATACAAAATCCTGCACCACCTTTTCATCTCGAACAGCGTTTGGAACAAAGTGAAATTTTATACGGTAATGTGCGGTAATGAAATGCTGCTAACTTCAACGTAATAATTTTGACATCTTATTTTCAATTGAGGATTTTCTGTTGGTGGTTGGAAGATCCTGTGTGACAGTTAAATAATTTTAAACATGGGAGTTAGCGAATCGTGAGTACAAAATAAAATTAAAAGTACTTTTTTAATAGATTTTGTTTTAAAGTGTACGCCGTATGTCAGCATAATGAAACTAAAACTCTGCTGGATTGTTACTCTCGCCGCCCGGAAAGAAGAATTTGAAAATTCAAGAAAGAAATTTGCCTTCCAGAATGTGTTCGAAGATTTAACATCTTTAAATATTTTAGTAATGTCTTGTACATTTAAGATGAAATATTTACTTATATGTTATTTTTAGTCAACCTAAACTGCAAGAACTACTGTTGGGGAACAAAATGAAGAGTCTTTTTTGCGCGTATAAATCTGCAAAGGACAACGAGTCAAGAACGGTCGCAGCGCCAGCGGTTTATCCATTCTGTGACAGGCTTATTTACATGTGCATTCATTTTAGTCAGTACAAAATAAAACCAAAATAATCGAGGCTGTGGTTTTTTTTTTAAATTTATGTAACTCGAATGACAATTTCGATAAACGCAACGTAAAACGAAACGAATTAACTTCGCATTTTTTAACAGAATCTCGGAGTTAAATGAATTATTTTCCCTATATATGTCATAATTTGAAAAAATACAACAGTAACGGCCTACTGATGTAACCAACGTGAAGTCAGTTGCGATTGAATTCGATGAAATTTCCCATTTACTCTGGATCGTTTGTTCTAGAACATTAAAAAAAACGCAACTATTGAACATTTTGGAAAGGTAATTAAATTTCCTTTTCACAAAAAAATATTTTTTGACTCCCTTCCCCTCACCGTCATATTGTAAAATTCAATTTAGTGACAAAATTTAAAATATCTCGAGAACGACATTTTTTTTTCTTTTGAATTTTTTTCTGTAAATAACTACCATTATACCACACAAATTCGCTAAATAAATTTTGGGGGTAAATACCTTGTTGATTTTTAAAAAAATTTCAAATATATTAACACAAGAAATTTTTTTTTACTTTGAGAAAGGTTCCGCCGGGAATAAATCCGTGAAAATTTTGAGTTCCTGGAAGTGTTTTGACACTTTTAAACCTTCTTTGAAGTTGTTGCTGTTTTACCTCATATTCTCTCTGTGCAAGGCCCAATTAACCATAGGGCTAATTGGGCTACAGCCCAGGGGCGCCATACAGCCCAGGGGCGCCATCGATCCGAGGCGATGAAATTTTGATTGCTTTTTTTTTAATTTTCTTTATATTTAGCGTATCTGTAGTTAGTACTGTGTTCAATGTTATATTTTTTCTCATCCATAAAAACCATGTATGTAAAATTTCCTCGTCGTTATGGCGGCTGTGATTACCGATTGAGCATATCTTGTATTTTTGGATCATGAATTATTCACACAGTTCTCTTTTTTAAAGTTTCTAAATGACAAGTGTTTTTTTTGCAATAGATGGCACTTTCATAATAAATAAACTGAAAGCGAACGAAATAAAAAAACGGAAATCTGCATATGATCGCATTGCCACTAAATTTGGAATTTTAATGAATTTAAAACATTTCGACGAAAATATGATACGAGAAAAAGCAACTATTTTATATAAAGATTACCCAGATGATCTTGAATATGGGAATGTTTACATTTTAAACATGTGAATTTAATATCCGATAACTTAACAGCATTATCTATATCTGAGCAAATTTTAAGAACGATAATTAAATCGCAAATTGAATGCACTTTTCCCAATATAACAACAGCTCTACGAATATATTTAAGTATCGCCTGTACAAATTGTAGTGGAGAAAGGTCGTTTTCAACTCTCAAGCGCATAAAAAATCATCTAAGATCATCTATAGGACAATACAAATTAAATAATTTAAGTATTTTATCAATAGAATCGGATGTCCTAGAGAAACTGGATCACAAGAAAATTATAGATAAATTTGCCCACAATAAATGCCGCAAAAGAAATATTTAAATTAAACATAACAAAAGCTATAATTGCCAATCTGGCAATCATTGGAGACCCGTATGGTGATATTCGTATCAAAATTCGAACAGTTATACCAAAATTCCACTTTGAAGTCAAACTTTCCAATAAGATTTTTTAAAATTTATTCCAATCGGATTTTGATGTATGGGAGTTTTATGTAGAATCATATCCTAAATAACTTTTGTTCTTGGACTTTTTTGATAAGATGCACCGTTTTTGAGATATTCACAAAAAACGATTTCGTTCGTATGGGGGGTACCCCCCTAATGGTCCATTTTTGCCCATTAACGAACTTAGCCTTGCATTTTACGAAAAACGGATCTGTGCAAACTTTCAAGTCTCTAGCTCAATCCGTGCGCCCGCAACCCGCGCCACAGACATACAGACAGACGGACGGACAGACGGACGGACAGACGGACGGACATGCAAAAATTAAATATTTTTATCATTCTAAACACACTGGTGTAATTCATTTTTTTGTGCGATGACGGGATCTTGGCGTTACAAACGGTAAGGCAAAGTTAATATACCCTTTGGTTTCACCATACGGGTATAAAAATTAATATTTAATTCACATATTTATAAAAAATTTTGAATTTTCTTTTGCGTAAATATATATTTAAGTTTTGAATTAAAGAATATTTTAAAAAATAAAATTGAATTTTTACAATAAAACTATGTAGGGGCGCAAAATTTTTTTTAGCCCAGGGCGCTCAAACTTGTTAATACGGCTCTGTCTCTGTGTTATAAATTCAAAAGCTGTTTGTATATTTAAGCCTTTTTGTCCAATTGTACAAATCTTGAGCTGTTGTTATAGTGTGGCGGAACTCAAAATTTTCACGAATTTATTCTAGGCGGAACCTTTCTCAAAGTAATAAATTTTTCTAATGCTGATATATTTGAAAGTTTTTTTTAAATGAATTTCTAATTAATTTTAATCTCCAAAAACTTTTGCGTTAATACAGGTATCTCCCGAGTTACGCGAAAAAAAATTGTGGCAGTACTCCTCGAGTTACGCGGTACGATTTTGGAGCAATTTTTATTATTTAATTATTTAAAAACTTTTTTAAAAATTAATTATTTCATTAATTATTTAAAAAGAAAATATTGTAATTATAGATGAATGTTTTTATATAAAAAAGATAATAGGTATGTATTGTTTTGCACTAATCCTGAGTCTCCAGTTACGCGGTTTCGAGTTACGCTGGATCAATTATCTGCGTAACTCGAGAGATACCTGTATTATGTACATAAAACATAAAAACCAATCGAAAATCAGTAAAATATACACATTTTTCTTGTATTCGATTTTTTTGAATTTTTTTTACAAATCAACAACGTATTTACCCCCAAAATTTATTTAGCGAATTTGTGTGGTATAATGGTAGTTAATTACAGAAAAAAATTCAGGAGAAAAAAAAATGTCGTTCTCGAGATATTTTAAATTTTGTCACTAAATTGAATTTTACAATATGACGGTGAGGGGAAGGGAGTCAAAAATTAATTTTTTGTGAAAAGGAAATTTAATTACCTTTCCAAAATGTTCAATATCATCTCAATCGGTGAAGCCATTCAAAAGTTACAAATTTTTAAAGTTTTTGTGATGTCGAATTTTCGCTAACTTTTACCCCCTCCCCTTCGCCTACCGGACGTTATTCCGCCAAACAAAAAAATACGGGTCGATTTTTTAGGTCCCTAACTACATTCGAATGAAAAAAGTTAAACAAAAGTGATTTCCAAGCTCCATACAAGTCGAGTTTGAGTTGGTGTGGAAATCAGCATATAATTTTTTTTTTTCTAAAAAAAACCCCCATTTCTCCAAAACTATAATTCCGATCAAATTAATATATACGCCATTTTAAAGATTATGTCCTTAGCTTTTTTTGTAGTACTCAGCACGTCGATTGGTTAAATAGTTTTCGAAAAATTCGAGCTAATACAAACAAACTTTCTGATAATTTAAAAAAAAAACTTTCAATGTAATTTCGCGGACATCAAATTACATTTTTGACCTATGGTTTCTTGGGCATTTTTTCTTAGAATTTTGTGTAGAATCAGAATATGCTATACGATTTGGTGAAAATTTTTACCCCGAACAAATCGACCCGCCCTAATCTATATATATATAAAATCGTTTAACCTGACTGAGTGACCCACTCATCAACGCCCAGCCCAAACCCCTGAAGCTAGAGACTTGAAACTTTCACAGTATGTCCCAACCATTGCGTAGGTGCTCACTAAGGCGGGGTTTTCCGAAATTTTACCCCTAAGGGGGTCAACGGGGGGTAAAGGGGGTGAACGGGGGGTAAAGGGGGTTTCGGTGTTTTTAAACCGCGATTTTCGCCATTTCTCCTGCTCAATAGGAGGTTGAAAAGTTTCACTCGGGGGTTTTCGGGGTCGCTGATCAAGAACCCGGTGTTAAATTTTCCAAATTCAAAACGGAAGGTCCTGTAAATAGCAAATATCCTTTTTCCCATTTTTTCCGGGAAAAAATTTCATTAGGGGCTCTTCGGGGTCGCTGATCACGAATCCGGTGTTAGATTCGTGATCAGGTATCCTTTTCCGATAACGCAGATATCCTTTTCCCAATTTTTCTTGGGTAAAAATGACATTAAAGGGTTTTCGGGGGTCGCTGATCACGAATCCGGTGTTAGATTTTAAAAACTCGGAACGGAAGGTCCTGTAAGGATAACGCAAATATCCTTTTTCCCATTTTTCCCGGGGAAAAGTGGCATTAGGGGGTTTTCGGTGTCGCTGATCACGAATCTGGTGTTGAAATTGCCAACGGAAGCTCCTGTAAGGATAACCCAAATATCCTTTTTACCATTTTTCCTCGAAAAAACTGGCAATAAGGGGGTTTCGGAGCCGCTGATCACGAATCTGGTATTAGAATTTTAAAATTCGGAAGGGGAGGTTCTGAAGCCATAACGATTTTTTCCAATAGTTTTTAAGCTATTTCTGGGTTTTTTGTGCAAAAAACTTTAGCCCGGCAACGACGGGTATGTAAGATAGTGTACATATATGTATATTTATTCGTTTTAAGAAGTTTTTAAAACAAACTAAAAATTTAAAGAAAAATTGAAGGGAGCGCAAAAAAAAGTTGGAAAATTCGAGTTAGAGGAAAATTCAAATTACAGGGATTTCGAGTTAGACTTTGACTGTAGTTGAATAACATTCGTCACATTATTTGTACTAAACTTCCTTTTTTTCAATAAAATAAATGAATTCTCTGTATTAGTGTATCTAAGTCACACCATGACAGTTTACGTTAGTTAGATAGGATGGCAGTAATAGGGTTAAAGCAGTCATGACATATTTCGTCACCATGCAATCGCGGTGATAAGCGATTTTTGTCGCGGACACATCACCGTTGTGCGAATGGGATGCGGAATGACACCAATGGCACCTATAGTAAACACTATTCATTGGTTTGCCACGCCGCAATTATGACACAAGAACGTAATTCTGACGCTGGCTTTTCACAAAAAAAGACGCGCCCATTATCAAAATTAGCTGCTTCAACTTCAAGCTTAAAGGAGGATCTCCATTTCCATGACTTCTGTAACTGCAAAAAAATGCAGAAAACTAGAGCAAAATAGACTTAACATATATAGATCTAAAGAGGAATGACTGAATCCAAGTATAAACGCTTTTCCCTTCCAGTTTAACAACTTTATAGCAATCATAAGGTTTGATTATGCTATGAACTAGCAGACTCGTCGTTTGCAGCGAAAAGTTTTTTGTATAAATTTTAGAATGCCAAAAAACCATAAATAACTTAAAAAATTTTGGGAAAAAACTTTATCATTACAGGACCCTCCGTTTTGAATTTTGTAAATCTAACACCAGATTCGTGATCAGCGACCCCAAAAACCCCCTAATGCCATTTTTTCCCGGAAAAATGAGAAAAAGGATATTTGCGTTATCCTTACAGGACCTTCCGTTTTGAATTTTGAAAATCTAACACCGGATTCGTGATCAGCGACCCCGAAAACCCCCGAGTGAAACTTTTCAGCCTTCTATTGAGCAGGATTCATGGCGAAAATCACAGTTGAAAAACACCCAAACCCCCCTTACCACCCGTTCACTCCCTTAGGGGTAAAATTTCGGAAAACCCCGCCTTAGTAAACGCCTATGCGTTGGTTGGGACCGACTGTGAAAGTTTCAAGTCTCTAACTTCAGGGTTTTGGGCTGGGCGTTGATGAGTCAGTCAGGTTAAACGATTTTATATATAGAGATATATATATATTTACCGTGTATATTTTATCAACCGAAAATCGTATAAGAAAATTTCCATTGTACAGAGTGCAGAGATGCAAACCAAATGATTTTTGAAAAAGGTTCGGTTTTGGTTCAGGGACTCTTTCGACATCTGGTTTTGGTTTTGGTTTTGGTTTCCAAGTTTTGAAGTTTATGGTTTTGGTTCGGTTTTGGTTCAAAGAGCTTGGTTTTGGTTCGGTTTTGGTTCGGTTTTGGTTCAGACAAAAAACTCGATTGAAAAAATTTATTTTAAAAAAGTAAAAAAACAAAAAAATAACAATTCAGTCTTATTTAACAAAAAAAAAATCGATTTTTGGTATATGGATATGATACGTCTGCTTAAAGTGAATTTGTGCTAAGTCCAAAATATGAAATTTTACAAAGGAGCAAAAAAAGCCTTGTTAAATCAATTTAATTTTCATTTAAAGAAAACTGAAAATTGACTGAGAATTCAATGAACCTCAGTTTTCTTTTAATGAGACTCAGTTTTCTTTAAATGAAAATTAAATTGATTTAACAAGGCTTTTTTTACTCCTTTGTAAAATTTCATATTTTGGACTTAGCACAAATTCACTTTAAGCTGACGATATATCGATATATCGCACATGGTCCCGTAGACTGTAGTATCTCAAAAAAATGTGTTTTTGAGTAATTATTCCATTATGTAAAGGAAAATTGACTGAATCAAATGAAAAACAAATTTAAATGTAAACGTAGTTTTGGTTTTTTAAATTCCCATTTTTTTAAATTTAAATTGATTTTGTGGAAAACAAACCTAACTCTACCTTTTATTATTGAAAAAAAATGAAGCAAATGATCTGTAAATTATTATCAAAAGAGTAATAAATTGAAATATTACTGTACAGACAACAGAAAAAAACAATTATTTATAAACAATTATTTTAAAATGAAAACTTTGAAACTTTGAAATGGCCGATTTTGAGATACTACAGTCTACGGGACCATGTGCGATATGGATTAACGTGCAGTTATTTGCTTATTTGCTATTTAAATTTATTAATAAGATATCTTCAAGCTGAACATCTTCAGTGTTGGCCCGTTTATCCGACAGCACGAACTTCAAAAAATTATATGGTCGATAATAAAAAAATGTCAATCCTAAATATTTAAATATAAACTGAACCGAACCGAACCAATGGAAAAAATTCTGGTTTTTGGTTCGGTTCAATCAGCTTGTTCAAAAATGGTTTGGTTTTGGTTTGGTTCGGCCATATTTTTTCAGAGAGGTTCGGTTCGTGGTTTGGTTTTGGTTCACTAAAATTTCAATGGTTCAGTGGTTTTTGGTTCGGTTCAAAAACCGGTTTGCATCTCTGACAGAGTGACGTAACGCACGTAACGACAGTTGAAATCGCGCATATCTGTTATTTTACCATGGTTTGCAAGATCTTTGCGGAAATTCGATTCACAAACTAAACAATTTTAAACTCTCCATCCAATGAAAAAAGCGAATCTTTTTGGAATTAATTCGAATGGCCGTTTATATGATAATGGTGAGACCTAAAGGAGGTCCGTCAATATGAAGCAACGAAAAATATTGTATATAGCCGCGAACATATGTTGATAATAATTTAGAAATAACTTTATTGAGGGATACCGTGTAATTCCACAATAATTCGACCCCGAAGAAATAATTTTTAGTCAACCGCGGCATGTAATTCAGAATTGCATCACTGCATAACATATCTAACATGTGGTCATTGTTCGTTCTCTGACGTATACGTATTTACAGATATCATTCGCACAGACAGATAGGCTGGCAAGGTTGTGCTACTGTTATCGATGCCAAAGAAAAACTGACTGTTGGATAATCTACAGATAGACAGCTACAGATAAGACTGAAGTAAATTTGTTCTCATTAAAACATGATTAATTGATGTTGCGTTTGCAAAAAAAAAAACCTTAATGCGTTGCAAATACTTTGCACAAGGTGCACATTAACCACAACGGTATGGTGAACAAGAAAAACGGAAAGCCTCAGCTAAAATGCTGCGAAAACCTCCCTAATTTAAAGCGCATGGAACATATTAGAGTTAGTTAAATATTCGCATATATACAAAGTTCAGTGTTGTGCACCTGTTTGGCATGTCTTATTTCAATTAAGTAAAAAAATGTATAAATCGAGATCCGCACGCGTATCGTCTAACCGTCCTATATACGTTTCATGAAATTTATTTACCTGTGATACATCTTTAATGCTGAGGGTATTTCCAGTTCGTGTGCATAGATAATCCAAAAGTACATCCTTCCAATAAGACCGGTATGATATCAAACCCAAATCTGACAAAGGTTTTTCTGGAGAGCCAATTTTTCCCTCTACACGAGTTAGAAGATAACCTAAAAAAAAAGAAGAATAATTACAAACTCTTATTGTGAAATTGGAGTGAAATTCATAACAATTAAATCCAAATTAATCAATATTTCAGTGGGATTTCCCTAACAAAATCTGTAAAAAAAATATAGGCGCGTATTCATAGTTACACTGGTTTTGTTAAACATAAGTTAAAATTGACAAAAGGCCATAGCAAATTGTCAGTTTAAAATCATGTTTAACAAAACCTACGTTGAAAAATGACTGAATACGCGCCATAGTGCTTGATTTTCAAAGTTGCACTGAACGAAATTTTTCTCATAAATGAGGCGTTAAAAGCTAGAGTGGACCAACCCACATAATAGAGTTTTTGAAGCTTTTTCACTTTTGTACTATTATTTACTGTAAATTTTTGGAAAAAAAAATTGTGTGGACTTTATTACTCAATGTTGAAATGTTCTTTTGTGCATCCAAACATTTTTATCTAGAAACTCACTCGCAATAGTGATTCAAACACAAAAAAAAATCACGTCTTCGACATGTGGGTTGGTCCACTCTAGCTTTTAACGCCTCAAATTAAGAAGTGAATTCATAGTATTTATGAACAATTTTATTAATACTATAAAAGATTTCATAAACCAATTTGAACTTGTATGAAATCGTTCATAAATACTGTAAATATGAATTCATAAATATCAAAGTTTTAGATTAAATTTTTTTTAGAAATGAAAAAACAAAAAATATGTTATTGTATAAAGGTCTTAATTTATTTAATAATTTACCCAATGAATTAAAAAATGAAAGAAATTTATATATATTTAAGAAAGCACTTATACCTTATGTTAAAATTAGTTTTTAAGAATAAGATTTACGTAAAATTATAATGAAAAAAATTGTGAATTAAGTAGTAAGAATTACTAAATAAATAATCTATCTATCTATCTATCTAAATTTAGATATCTCCACACGTCATCACCAACAAGTGGTCTAATTACCCGCTGCAGGCGACTACAAAATAATATGGCGGTATAATTTTGTTAATCGTGTGTTGCCAAGTTTTGAAAATCTAATTGAAAGCTATTGCACTGTTATTTCAGGAAACCAATTTTAAAATATCAATTGTGATCTACACAAAACTTTCCTCTACAATATTTAGTTTCGGAAAAAATATGTAAAAATAGTAGTTTTTCAAATATCTTGAGAACAGTTAAAGATACGTAAAAGTCGTTAAAAGAAAAAGGCAGAAAATTTTATTTCCTTTGAATCTGGTAGTACGCAGTAAAAAATCCGACGAAATTTTAATATTTTTTTCTTTCATATTTCAATTATTTTTTTATTATATGTTGAATTTATATACGTTTACAATTTAATCAAAATTCTTGACTTTAATACTAAATTACACAAAAAAAAATTTTGAAAAAATTCTAATCCATACTATTGAGTCCGAATTTAGCATTGGATTACATATATGTCCAGTGTAATTTAATTTTGATTACATGTAGGTCCAAAATTAATGTTTTTCAATTCAGCGAAAGATTATTAAAAAAAACCTGCCAAATTTATCACAATTTCTCCTACTACAGTAAAACATCATAATCGATTTAGCAATTAAAGTTTTTAAAGACTTTTTTAATTTGTTAAAGCAAATTGGAAACCCTAGCTTAGATTTAGAAGCCTATTATTAAGACGTTTAAATTAAATATTAGACAAAATATTGGCAAAAATGGTTTTTCAACCATGTTCTGTTCATTAGTTCTAAAAATGCCATGGTCCCTACATAAATATTACGTTGCGCTCGTTGGCCGACATTTCAAGCAAAATCTTAAAGTAAACTAAGACACTGGCTAAATAATGATCGCAACAGTCTCTAGTTTTACTAAAAAGAATCATCTGATTATCGTTAATGTATCGGAGCGTAGTCGCGTTAGTTGTATGCCAACATCATCAGCCCTAGGTGATTGCGGCACGCATCTCTTGTCAGAAACGAGACCAAGCGAACAAACAGTGACGCAGCCAAGCAGACGAGAGTTTCGTCTTTCAGAAAAATCTTACAGTTAAAGATCGTAGCCAAGGCATCAGGAGAAGATATGCCATTTTAAAAATAGACGAATTATCCGCGTGCAGACCTATTTCGAGGCCCCGCGGAGCCAATAATAAAATTTCTAGACGAGGGTTAATAAGAATGTCAGGAGTTTGACTTAAATACGAAATTCCACTTGTATTTTAGTCTCTGCGAGAGTGTGCTGCCAACAGGGAAAATTTTTGGCACGGCTCCAACTCAGCCACCTTGTAAGCGGTCGGATCCAGAGGAACTTTTCTCCAACATTAAACGATCAT
Organism: Chrysopilus asiliformis; assembly: GCA_964034945.1. Classification (NCBI taxonomy): domain Eukaryota; kingdom Metazoa; phylum Arthropoda; class Insecta; order Diptera; family Rhagionidae; genus Chrysopilus; species Chrysopilus asiliformis. The sequence goes on from OZ035960.1 coordinate 57,919,481, forward strand.
CATTCGATCATCAAAATTTACGAAAGTTTCTTTACTCATATTGAACTAAATGGCGTATATTAATAGTCATTTTTAAACATAGGTTTTGTCAAACATAAATTTAAACTATCAGTTTGCTATGGTTTTTTGTTAGTTTAAACTTATGTTTAACAAAACCTGTGTTTAAAGACGACTATGAATACGCGCCAATGTCTGTTCCCTTTGGAACTGTCTATAGATTTAACGCGAACAAGCTTAAAGATTTTTTTTAAATCCCATAAAATTAAAAAAAATCTGCAGCAACACAAAGAGCTCAAGTGTGTTGAGCTTTTTCGTCGATTTGACTATTCCCAGAGTAGAAAAAAACACCGCCATTTTATTTATGAAAATTATAAATTTTATTTATGAAAATTATAAAAAGGGTTATGATGAGGTTTTTTTCTACAATACATTAAAACATTAGATTTTTATTTATTTGAAGTTGGAGTACGTATTTACCAGTGAGGCACCTATAGTTCGAAACTGATTCAAAACTATTTATGAGTATATATTCGATTTTTATTTTTTCTTTTAACATATGGAGGGCTCAGAATGGAAGTGGATCAAGTCCAAAAAATAAGATGTCAAAGTTTTTATACCCCTATTAATTCACAAATAAATATTAACACCAAGGCTGACTTAAAATTTCGGCAAATCTTAAAGTGATTTGAATTAAATATATAGTTTACATCTAAAATATTTAAAAAAATATATAGCTCATCTCTAACTCATAACTAAAAAAACGTGATTTTTTTGAAGTTCCGGATTGCGTGAATTTGTACTAAATTCTGTGAATACGAACATGTTACAAATCCCATATTTGTTGTAGAGCTAAGAAGTTTGCCAGTATTTCTTGCAGAGCTAAGACGTTTTGTCACAAGTCATTTTGCATAATTAACTCAAAATTGCTAATTTTTGAGTTATGAAAATATTGTTGTAAATGAGCGATACATGTTTTGTACCTTTTTTTACCCGTATGGTGAAACCAAAGGGTATATTAACTTTGCTTTACCGTTTGTAACGCCAAGATCCCGTCATCACACACAAAAATGAATTACACCAGTGTGTTTAGAATGATAAAAAAAAATTGAAGTTTGCATGTCCGTCCGTCTGTCTGTCCGTCCGTCTGTCCATCCGTCTGTGGCGCGGATTGCGGGCGCACGGATTGAGCTAGAGACTTGAAATTTTGCGTGGATCCGTTTTTCGTAAAATGCGAGGCTAAGTTTGTTAACGGGCAAGAATGGACCATTAGGGGGGTACCCCCCATATAAACGAAAACGTTTTTTGTGAATATCTCAAAATAGGTGCATCTTATCTAAAAAGTCCAAAAACAAAAGTTGTTTAGGATATGATTCTACATAAAACTCCCATACATCAAAATCCGATTGGAATAAATTTTAAAAAATCTTATTGGAAAGTTTGACTTCAAAGTGGAATTTTGGTATAACTGTTCGAATTTTGATACGAATATCACCATACGGGTCTCCAATGATTGCCAGATTGGCAATTATAGCTTTTGTTATGTTTACATATAAGAAGGGTATGAAAATCACTTGAAATATGGAAAGATCAGGTATTTGAAAGGTTATCGTCATAAATAAAAAACGAATTCATTTTAATCAATGAACTGTCTCGAAATGTCCTGAAGTCAATGACCAGACAAACAAGAGAGGAGCAGAACTCTCTATAGCAATCGCGCAGAAATTAGATTACAAATCGCTTTGGGACGACATCTCAAATAGTTCATCGTACTACGATGTACATATAAACATAGTATGGGAATTGCGAGCGAAAAATAAAAAATAACAACGCGTAAAGGACGTATTTAATTACGGGGAAGAAATAAAATCATGACAAAAGATTTGCAAAGGGATCACTCACAAAAGTGGAAGATAGAACCTTTTGAGCGAGCTTTAGAGAGAAACGAAAACAAACCGCAGAGCATTACAAAATGTGCCCACGCCTTTTTCAGTTTCCCGACACGTCAATCCGCCAGCTTGACCCCTTGATTGAAATAAAACGGTAGATATAGAAACAAAAATCCGCAAACGTTATGAAAAGCTGTTCGGGATGCCATTAGAGTCTGAGTTTAAGTGGCAGATAATTTTATAATTCACTAAAAAAATGAGCATGGAAGATGGTAGCACATTTGGAAATTCTAAATCCTAATAAAGTAAAGAATGGAAATAAGAAAAGACAAATAAATAAAATGGAAATCTCGCATTATAGATTGAAGTTGAAAGAAAATTCAATAAGAGAGAAGCCACTATTATTATGACAATAATGCGCATCGTTAGATCGGCTTTTCAAACAGAATGCATTCAGAATTGCATCCGCGTGGATTCTTTCACTACGCTGGCTACTGTTTAGGTACATCACCTCGCAAATTTTCGAATGAGCGGAAAAAAGTATTTTTTGCCAAAGCCGTCTAAACCTAATTTTGTCAAACGCCATTTATATAGGTTAATCGCCAACGGAACATTAATCGCCAACTTCGATATCTTAATTGCTTTTGCAGCCGCGGAATACGACAATTTTGGTCCTTTTGGGTGCGAACATAGAAATACTGCTTCGTTACGCTTTGCGCACACTGAGCTCATTTTGGTTAAATTGCGTTCACTACGAGATTTCGAGCGACACTAAAATGAATCAATGCCTCTGGTGGCACGATCGTGACAACTAAGGCCCACGCAAATATCTTTTCTACTTTGCAAAAAAACGCAGTTCATTTCTTCTGACACAGACTGTACTTTCCTCGTAAATTTTTGCAAAAAAAATGATTTTTCAAAAAAAAAATCTGAAAAAATTGGCTTTAGAAATGTTATGAAAAATAGCTCGAGCTAATTTCTTCAATAAAATTTTATGCTTACTATTTTTTTATATTCAGGAGAATGAAAAAAAATACGAACATATTTTAATATTGTGTTGAAAAGTCATATAATTGTTAAGAAGTGTGCGCCAACGACGATGATGATTTTCTCTCGTCCTCTTTTCTATTCGCAATTCTTAATAGTCCCGATTAACTGCCTATACATTCAAAACAAATACTCGATTAATTGTTTTGACTGCATGACGTAAGAAAGCGCTCTCTATCAGACAGTTAAATTAAATGATTGGGTTTTTGTTTTTAATACCTTTCATTTAAATAATTTTAAATGCATTTAAATCAAATTTCTGCATTTGAAATGAATAGTTAAGTATTTGTTTTTAATACTTTGTCTTTTAATTCAAGTAAAAAATATTTAATTTTGGAGTGTAAATGGGAACCAGTTAAATCAAATGACGGTTCTTGATTCTACTACATTCCCGATTTCCTTCAGTGTATAACAAATGCTTGCCCGAAAGAATTTTTACGGATATTTGAAAAAAGGGTTTGGTAATCCAAAATTTTCAAGAAAGAAAATGATTTGTATACGAAAACTAGAGTCCAATAGAATAATCGGCTTCGGCTTCGACTTCGGCCCAAATTAAGCCGAAGGTTTGGCCAAAACCGAAGGTGCAGGTGAACTATCAAATGTCAACGCAATGAAAACAAAAGCAACATGCTGCATTGCTTGGCGTAATTTTTATTTGGTGAATGATTGCCTATCACAGGAAATGATTCATTATGCAAATTAAAGTTTTACACCATCGTTTTACTATAATGATCACCAAATTTAAATCCACTCGAATTGTCGATTTATTTAAGCTTAAATCATTTTATTTCATTGTTGAGGACCGGCAGCTGGTCCAGAACCTTGCAAAACTTCGACTTATCGAGAGTTTTTTTCGAGTTATCGTGGTAAACTAATATGGAATAAGATAAAGAAGTTCAAGGAGATAGAAAGTTATCGAACAATTCGAGTTATTGAGGTTCGACGTATCGGGGTTCCACCGTAGAATTTTATTTTTTGTTTAAATATAAATATTCAATCATGGTTGCAAAATTTATATTTTTAAAATTTTTAAATTTATTTACCGGTTCTGAATTATTTTAAAAAAGCATTACACCCTTTTTTCAGATCTGTGGTAACCAAATTTTGAAGTTCACAGCAATAATTTATTATGTAAGAACTGCGAAAAAAAACTTACACAGAGACCTTTTCCATACACATTAAAAAAGTATAAACAATGAGTTGGAGGTCATATACCGTCATGACAAGGATCAAGCAAGGGGAAGATGATTTCAAAACAAAGAGTGGTAACACGATGTGGAATTAAAGACCGTCACTTTATCTAGACACGTTCGAAGGCAATGTTCTCATGGCAACGATGGTGGTTATCGTTCGCACTTTACCCAGCCGAGCTTAGACCAGGATACCTACCACATTATAGACAGAGAAATAAAAGGCAACGGACGCTGCTATTCTGCCATAGAGAATACATTCAAAAACATAGGAAAGAAGTGCGCTTACAAAGAATCAAAAGGAACAGCGATGAGGACACACAAAGCAACTACACAATTACAATTATTGCCGAGGAACGGAACAAGAAACAGCATAAAGAGTGAGGTTGTACATATATAACGATGGCATCCAGAACAGGATTAGATATCTAAATATATTCAAGGGATAGGTGCAACATTTCCAATAACAAATGCAAAGGTACGGGGACGAAGATGGCATAACAGACAAAAAGCTTCTTGAATTATAAGTTAGGGGCACTGTGATTGTATCTGGTTTGGAGAGGTTGTCTATGGAATATTACTTTAGAAGGTCCTTAACAATTTACTGAATGTTGAGCATAAATTGCAAGGATTTTCAGCGACAGAAATAGAATATGAAGCATAAATAATTCCTAGAACGTGTGTCTATATTTCTTACAGGATCACAGAATATTCTGTTTAAATAGTAGTGATCAAAGAAAAGTAACCAAGAAGAAACCATAATATTCTTTGGCGGTACTACCTTCAGATTTTGTGTGCAAAATCAAAGAACGTCTCTGATGTACAGCAAGTTAAGGGAATTCAATTGACTTTCTTGAATAGGAGCGGTAGATAGTTGAACAAGTTTAAATCAAGGCGATAACTTGAATTTTTAGTGTAATATCAAACTTAATGCTGAAAGAACGTACACTGAGAGAAATACCCCATTGCGATATTTACAATGATGCATTGTAAATCTTCGCATTGTAAAAACTTTCCCCAAATTGGAAAAGCACGCAATTTTCAATATAAACTTATTGATCTTACATATACATTAATATGAAAACAGGGAAAACTATGTTTTCATGGTAAATTTTACATTGTTTGTTGATGAATTGATATGTACTATTGAAAAACCCAGAGTAAAATACAAAATAATATAAATCATATATAATTTTACATTGAAGATTTGTAAATTTTACAATTTTCCATATCATTTAATACATGTGAGTTAATAAAATCCGAAATTACATTTTTCGACTTTACATTTTTCGACTTACATACGAAATTACATTTTTCGACTATAAAATCATGCATTTCAACTTATACTTTTATATTTTTGTGAGGTTAATTTTGTATTTTCAAATGTAAAAAGAAAAAGAAAGTTGATGCCTTCAGCCGCCATATTTCCCATTGACATTTGATGGAAACGATTTCGTTTCGAGAATTAAATTTCTTATTTCAGGCGAATGACTGAAGGATATTGGATAAAAAGTGGATAGCAGACATTTTTGAAACAGCATAATTTTATTGGCATCAAAATTTCATTGCAAAAGAAAAAATAAATTTGACCGGTAAAATAAAATTAAAGAAATTTTTCATTAAAACTAAATAATTTGATGGCCCATTAAAATCTGTTTAAATTTCAGATCCAATATTGTCGAAAAATTTTCGTGGCAACTAAAATCACGACATGCAATCGGAGGAAAAGTCCATTATAAAATAATACTCCACAAAAAGTTTCGATTAATTTATCGCCATTAGATTTTTCTTGTTCGCTTTCTGTTTACGTTTTAATTTGTTCATCTCTGTTCACTCACCAAGCTAAGTAACCATTCGAGGGAGAAAGAAAACGCCGCATATTTGCTGCTTAAAATGCACAATATGGGTATCAATTCATATGGCAAAATGTTGAATTCACAATGCGGCCGTGTTTCACATTGCTCAATGTAAATCTTACAATTTTGCGCAATGGCGCCCTTTTATAGTGGAAACATACGAATTCATATGCGTTTTCTATGACTTTTTCGCTCAGTGTAAGGACGGTGAATTAAATAAGTAGAAGAGAATGTTATTAAAAATAAGACACAATCATGATAGAGAAAATCTCTGGGATAGGTGAACTACAGCTGAAAGCTGCAGTCAGTGATGCAGGCAAATCCTATGTGGAAGACAGGTGCTACTGGAAACCATTCCAAAGTGTCTAGTAGATGAGTTTGTTGGAGCAACCAATGGAACATATTGTAGTATGAGATGGTAGCAATGGTCCTGATGATTGACTCAATCAGAGGGAATCGCATAGCGAACGCACACGGATGATGTAGTTCTATATACATTATACTCTATTTATAACCGCCACAATAAATATATAACCGCCAATATCAGCATTGACAAAAAGACAATATTAAACCTTTTGGCGAATGAAAGAGAGGAAAATTCACGACGTGGTTAGGTCAAAAATATTGAAGACAATTTGCAGTAAAGGATGTGAAGTAGAGGGATTCACGGATACAAGTTAGGAAGGAATGAGATTGTATAGTTTACATGGCGTGGCAGGGCGTATGTGTATTTCCGTGTATGCGGCTCTGATATTTTGAGCATAGTAGCGACCACCGATGACAGGAGAGGTAGCCAGTCTAGACAGAATTTTTGTGGATCCATACATAGTCCTCGTCTTTTGATGCACGAGTACTTATGGAAAACAAACCGATCGAGTTAGAGGACCATTGAAACAGACACATATAGTTGGTCTGTATACAGCGAATGCAATGACCTTTTGGATCAAGAAAGTTGAACGACAACTCAGAGAAGCCAAAGTGATAATTTCATCATCAAAAAAAAATCATGACCTAAAATCAAAATAGAAAATTTACTTTTTTGAAATCCTGACCAAATATTATAATTTGTCACTAATATCTAAACACTCTAAACCAGACGGCCTTTTCCCAGTAAATTCCCCAGTAAAATTTTACTGGGATTTTACTGGGAAAACAGTAAAATCTATTTTTTACTGTTTTCCCAGTAAAATTTACTGAGACACAGGAAAGATTACTGAAAAAACAGTAAAAATTACTGACAATGAAGTGAACTATTGCTGGGAAATTACTGATTTCGTCCCAGTAAATTTTATTATTCCAGTCTTCCAAAAATTTCTAACTGATTATGACTCATTACTGTTTGATCCCAGTAAATTTGTCGTTTTTACTTCGGAAATCTTGGATTTTTTGTACGAGATGTGTATGAGGTAAGAACCTCAAGATAACATGTAAAGCAACTGTTATGGTATTAGTTACGTAATGAGGCTAAGTTAAAAAATATCTGTGGCAACAAGTCATAAGAGCCTAAGTCGATTTTCAGATCAAGATAAAAAGATCTGTATTTACTTTAATAGACAGAGCAATTTGGCTTAGCCTAAAAACAGACTTAAGCCCTTATGACTTGTTGCCACAGATATATATTTTCGTATAGTTTTCTGAAACGTACAATTGTTAATATTTTAAAAAGATTTATATATATATAAAAAAGAGTGCAAACTTGAATAACTAAAGAAAAATCTGATGCGAATAGCACTTGACTTTCTTATACGAAATCGACGTCCCTGCGTAGGGGAAATTCAACCTTTGTTATCATCAGACTACTGAAAAATGCATAGTTTCGGAGTAAACCGCGAAAAACGAAATTTTGATTTTTAAAAATGCGCCTTTTGGTCACTTCCAGTATTGCTCACAGATTTTTACCAAAAGTTGATAGGATCGACCCACCTACTACGTACTTCGTATAAGAAAGTAAAAACTTTATTTATCGCAAATATTAATAACTTTTACTAGGCATCACAGTAATTTTTACTGGGAATCCCAGTACTTTTACTGGGATCCCCAGTAATTTTTAATGAGAATGCTAGTAAACTTTTTTTTATTTGATTTGCTTTTGGGTGACCAGCTTTCAATTTTGTACGCATAATTGCAAATAAACCTTTACATAACATTTATTGCTTCCTGTTTTTTTTTAATTTTTGGTATAATTTTAATTACGTTGCACCATAAAGATCAGCCTGAAATTAATTTCTAAACTTTTAGAATACTTTCAAGCGGTTTTTCATGATTTTTTTTTGTAATTTCTTTGGTGTTTTTACGTTTTAAATGTTTCCTTGCAAAATATATCAATAATAATAATAACAGACACTAACTATCTTTAAGAAATTTTTTAGTATTTTTGTCTCACTATTTTTGTATCTATCAAAATTAAATTTACCTCTGACGTTAGCACACGACAATTTTTTTATTGATGTAAATTAAATATTTTTTTTCCAACCGCATAATGATCAAGTTAAAAGTTTTTCAAAAAATAACCTACAACTGCTGGTAACACTACAATTTTCACGCCACGCGATATTTTTTACGATAAAAAAAATTACTGGGATTCTAAGTAAATTTTACTGGGAATCCGAGTAAAATTCGAAACACATCAGCTTTGGAGAACCAGATTCTCATCATTAGGTCTGTTGGGTCTGTTCGATATAAGTCCTGGACTTACTCCGAATATTTTCACTTTACTCCACAAAATGGCGGATTTTCTTACTCTGAATTTGTTTTTATCGAACAACTTGGAGTAAGTTCAGAATAAGTCACGTTTGAACTGTCAAGGTTGAGGTTAAGTTTTACGTTTGTGTACAACATTTTTAAAATGAATATCAATGAACTAATCATGTTTAATTTGATTTCTGATGATTTCGATCAATATGAATTAAGTGAAGACGACTTTTTAAGTGAAGACGAGGAAGAAATCGTCCGCACAAAAAGGAATTGGATAAAAAAAATATTTTGAAGAAGTTGTTCCGTCGTATTCAGAGGAGGAATTTGTCCGTCATTTTCGAATCAACCGATCCTTGTTTCAGTCAATAGTGGACAAATTCATAATTATACATTTTATAAATTTTTCTTGACTTCCAAACACTGTAAAAGAGAGGTTATGTCTGACAAATATCAGCTGTCAAAAGTTTACTCCAGCTAAAAACAAGAGTAAGTCTAGGACTGAAAAGATGAGTTCTGGACTTACACTTTTCTGTTCGATATATGTTCAGAGTAAGTTCAGAACTCATATCGAACAGACCTATTCTTCAAGTGAAAGTCATTACTGACAGATATTTTTAATCCAGTGCGCGAGTGAAATGTGTGAAAAACAAGTGCGATAATTAAGAATTTTCCTCGAAAAGTAAGAAGTTAAAAAGGAGATCATTGATAAGTGCACAGGTACGTGAATTTCTACACTCTTTATCCCGAATTTTTAACACGAGAAATTTATTTAGATTTTTATGTTTCACTTGCGAACACGGGTAGGTGAAAATCTTTTTTTCATTATTCTAGCTTCGTTTTGTGATTGTTTATTTTGTAATAGTATTGAGTGTGGAGTTTTCGGCAATACTCGAATTTCCTTTTTCATAATTTTACTAAAATTTCAATGTTTTGCCAATTAGAGATTTTTCAAGGAGCGGGGTATATGCAAAAATGCAATATATTAGAATGTATTTTTCACAATTTTTCTTATATTACTAGTTTTTTTAATGCACAATAATTTTGTTTTTCAGATAAAACTTGATTTCAAATTTTTTTTTTTTTTTTTTTTTTTTTTTTTTTGAAAAAACCGACGAATCATTTCTACAAATACTGAGCCACACAGATTTCTTCAAAAAATTGGGAATTTCTAGTGAAGGTTTTTTTAATCTTAATATATAAAATCGTTGGTGCGTATGTTCGTCTGATCATCACGGCTGAACCACTGAAGCTATCCACCTCATATTTATACCATATATTCGAGTGGTGCTCCGATCGGTTTTTGTTTGCAAAAGACCCCGGTAGGTGGCGCTGGGGTCGAGTTCGAATTTCGGAAATTCGTATTTATGGACCGATTTTGTGCAAATTCACAACATATAACACTTAAATAAAGATTAAAATGTTGATAAAATTTAAACCCGATAGGTGGCGCTGGGGTTGAGATATTAACGAAAATGTACTCCAATCGGATTTTGATGTACGGGAGTTTTATGTAGAATCATATCTCAAATAACTTTTATTCTTGAACTTTTTTGATAAGGTGCACTGTTTTTGAGATATTCGCAAAAAATGTTTTCGTTCGTATGACGGGTACCCCCCCTAATGGTCCATTTCTGCTCATTAACGAACTTAGCCTCGCATTTTACGAAAAACGGATCTGCGCAAAACGTCAAGTCTCTAGCTCAATCCGTGCGCCTGCAATCCGCGCCACAGACGGACAGACAGACGGACAGACAGACGGACAGACAGACGGACAGACAGACCGACGGACATGCAAAAATTAATTATTTTTACCATTCTAAACACACTGGTGTAATTCATTTTTGTGTGTGATGACGGGATCTTGGCGTTACAAACGGTAAGGCAAAGTTAGTATACCATTTGGTATACATACCATACGAGTATAAAAATATTGTCCACACTTTGGCATTACAATAAATTATTATTTACTTTATTCTGATTAATGGATGTACAATTTTTAGAGTTTTTGTTGTCAATGCGTTGTTTTTGCCTGTTACCATCCATATGTCATCCGACAGTTCACTTTAGCACTTTTTAAAAGCTTCATTTCCTTCTGGGGTATCATCAAAAAAATTTTGATCTATTAATGTCTAAGTATTGATAAAGATATTAGACGCGCGGCCGTAGGACGCGTATGATCCGAGGCCGAAGGCCGACGGCCGACGTGGACAGGGAGGCCGAAGGCCGACCTGTGGGTGGGGGATGAACCGCGGAGCGGTTCGGGGCGCAGCCCCTAGTGGTAATATAAATGTAGTTACGAAAATAAAATACGAAATATTTATTCAAAATCTTTTTCAGATGAGCCAAAATTATATTTGCCCTATCATTTCGAATCGAGAAATATAACGTCATCCGTCAATAAAAAAAAAGATACGGAAAAACTTGGGAATAAATCCTGAATTTAAAAAAATTTCAAATGTAAGTATTAGGAAAGCCATACAATACAATATTGAAAGTCTCAGAAAATTAAATAATTTCTGAGTTTCTAAAAGGGATAAAAATTATATATCCTGAATTTATTTTTAAAAGAATGTTTTTTAACTTAATTATTTTCTTTTGTTTTTACTTAGAAAGACATGAATGTTAATTCAACAATTTCAAACACTGGACCCAGTCAGCCTTATTTAGTTTTGCAGGGAAATCCGGATACGGGAGCGACTTTTTACCTTGTCATAGAGACAAATAGTAAGCGTTTTGTTACAGGCATTATACAACGATTTTATTAAATACTAGGGGCTGCGCCCCGAACCGCTTCGCGGTTCATCCCCCACCCACAGGTCGTCCTTCGGCCACCCTGTCCACGTCGGCCTTCGGCCTCCCCCCCCCCCATAACTCGGCCTTCGGCCTCGGATAATACGCGCCCTACGGCCGCGCGTCTAATATCTTTATCAATACTTAGATATTAATAGATCAAAAATTTTTTGATGATACCCCAGAAGGAAATGAAGCTTTTAAAAAGTGCTAAACTGGACTGTCGGATGACATATTGATGGTAACCGACAAAAACAACGCATTGACAATATAAACTCTAAAACGAAACGAAAACATTTTTTGCGAATATCTCAAAAACGGTGCACCTTATCAAAAAAGTTCAAGAACAAAAGTTATTTGAGATATGATTCTACATAAAACTCCCATACATCAAAATCCGATTGGAGTACATTTTCGTTAATTTCTCGACCCCAGCGCCACCTATCGGGTTTAAATTTCATTAACATTTTATTAACATTTTAATCTTTATTTAAGTGTTATATGTTGTGAATTTGCACAAAATCGGTCCATAAATACGAATTTTCGAAATTCGAAATTCGAACTCGACCCCAGCGCCATCTACCGGGGTCTTTTGCAAACAAAAACCGATCGGAGCACCACATGAACATATGGTGTGAATATGAGGTGGATAGCTTCAGTGGTTCAGCCGTGATGATCAGACGAACATACGCACCAACGATTTTATATATTAAGATATTGTATTGTGAAATGAATGTCGACTTTTATTACATATTTTTTATTTAAATTTTTGAGAATTTTCTGCGTTAGATCGAAGAAAATCGAAGACAACCCAGTGAAAAATTATGTTTGAACATACATAAAAAATTTCTGACAGCACGTGACTTTCTTATACAAAACCTACGTTTGTGCGCAACTTTTGAGTACACTATAACCTGACGAACAAAAAAGTTTTAATTTATATAAAAGTGATTTTTTTTACAAAATTTAAAATATTTCGATAACAGTAAAAGATTTCGATTTACGATAAAAGGCAAAAATATAGAGAATTTTAATATCTTCAATTCTATTTTTTTTTTTTTTTTCGAAAAGCCGTTAGTTTGCAAGCCATTCGCAAAAATCTATTTTTTAAACTTTTAATGAAAATATTTCAATAACGGTAAAAAAATATAATGAAAGGCAAAATTGGGGCAAACATTATTCTCTTCAATTAATCTCAAATATTGAACTACTAAAACCCAATTATTTTTCGAAATAATGGCAAAAACTGATATTAAAACCAGCATATCACGATAACTTTATATAAGTTCTGGTGAAAGATAAAAATGTGGGAAATTTTATTGTATCTAACTTTCATCATACTTAAAACTACTGGAAAACGCGTAGTTTAGAAGTAAACAACAAAAAGCGAAATTGCAATGTTTAAAAAGCGGCAATTTTGGTTACTTCCGATTAACGGATTTCCACCAAACGTACAGACAGACAGGCATACAGACAAACAGGCAGACAGACTGATAAACTGATAGATTGACAGACTGATAGATGACAGACTGACAAACTGATAGACTGACAGACTGACAGACTGACAGGCTGACAGGCTGACAGACTGACAGACTGACAGGCTGACAGGCTGACAGGCTGACAGGCTGACAGGCTGACAGGCTGACAGGCTGACAGGCTGACAGGCTGACAGGCTGACAGGCTGACAAGCTGACAAGGTGACAAGGTGACAGGCTGACAGACAGAAACACATTTTTGTAATAATGCTCCAATTAACTCAGGAGTACTCTAGAAATGTTTTTTAGGAAAAATTAAGAGGTCGAAATTTTTCATGAATACAATACTTTATTATACTATGTGTAAGAAAGTAAAAAAACATGGGAGTAGAATTAAGAACTTTATCCTTTTTGGAAGTCTGGTAAATTGAACGTGCTTTTTAATAGAACACTAAAATAAATGTTTAATTTAATTTTTTTTTTGAGCTTGAGAGGCGTGTTAAATTATTTTATTTTTGAATTCTTCATGATAAAATCTTTTTATGATGTAGTCTTTTTCATGTTCGACCATAGCGGGCTTGGCCGCTAGTTTTCAAAAAAAATGTTGGGCAAAAAATTGCTCTAAATTTACAAACTGTTAAAAATTAAAACTCAGTTAAATTAAAAGCAAAAAATGCAGATTTTTAATATTATAGTATTGGATTGAAATTTTATAATGTTTTTGACGGTTCACTAAACCAATCCCAAACTCACACTCCCACAAACAGTCGGGCATTTTATTTTTTGTACAACATTGGCAGACGATATTCGAATTTTATCGGGGAAAACTTTTACATTTCTCTTCATCTATTGTACAGCGTCAGCATCCTCCCAAATTTCAGTCCCGTGCCAAAGCAGGCTTCATACCATGCTCCAGGATAAACGATAATGAAAAAATACTTCACCAACTTGGAGAGATTTGTGCGCAATAAAAAAGTGACAAAAAACGGGACCGAACAGCTCATGTGATGAGGGGACATAGGGATGATGAATATCCATCCATGGAGTGTAAGTTATGTAGATGCAAGTTCCGATTCGCGACTACTCCAAAAAAAAAAAGGAAAAACCTTAAACCCCATATTTACTGAACGACAAACAGCATTTCCTCTTGCTATCCTTCTCTGACAGCAATTTCTGAGAGCTTTCAACGGGAAAACACGCCAGACAAACCAATACATGCGCAAACTCTGACAAAACCCCACCGACCTCATTCGGACCGAAAGGGTGCAGACGTCAGGAGCAGAGGACCTATGAGCGTATGATGGATAGGGGTAGAAGTCAGCAGAAGCAAAGAACTAGCACCAGACGTTCGTTATGCTTACATAGCATGACGTAGCCTCATACCTAACCAATATTGAACAAGTTGCAGCAGGTTTGGGTTTTATGTATGTGGGAGCGTCGAGACGACTTTATCGATCGACGCTCGTGGCCCTGGGGGCGACGCCCTGACTGTGACCTGACATGACCTTTTTGGCGGTCGTCGGATTTTACGTATTAACCACCTCTGAATCCGTGCTCGTATGCGTGTACATGTGTGCCAATAAAATGAAAACTTTCCAAGGATCCACGTATTACCAAGTTCACAGAATAACATACAATCAAACAATATCCGGACAGGACGAATCTCTAATCGTTACTTATCCTTGATACTTTCCAACTTGTTTCGTCCACAACAAAACATATTCTAAAACAAGTAAATCACCCGTGTATTCAGTATTTACGAGCGAAAAATCACTGTTGACTGTAAGTAAAACAGAAAATTTTAAATATTAATAGCATATAGAAATTAGGATTTTCTGGAATTTTTTTTAGTGGTACAAAGTGCAGCCTGTGAAGTCAGAGGTTCTGTTTTTGTGATGTCATTTCATGTCCACTCAACTTGCTTTATCGAAATGATTAGTACGGTACTGTTTAATGCTAACGACACCATCAGTCTAGACTGCTATCCACGGCCTCCGCTGTTGATGGGTAGCAATAAAAAACATTACAAATGTTACAATACATCCATGGCTCGCCATCCATGTTACACTGTAGGTGCGCACAGCAGGGATGAATAATTACTACGAAACCTCTATGGAGGATCTCGGGATGTAGTGGGGGTGTAAAATTTTCGTTCGCAAGAAATCACGAGAATTTTCTCAAGATGAAGATAATTATTTAAACAAATCAGTAGGGAAAAACAAAAATATTTACATCTTACCGAAAAGTATGGTATTCATGAAATATTTCGACCTCCTAATTTTGCCTAAAAAACATTTCCCGAGCACGCCCGACTCGATTGGAGCCATATTACAAAAATGTCAGCCTGAGTATAAGTTTTGTCAAAAACTACTGAAGCTAGAGCCATGAAACTTTACAGGGATGTTTGGTCCTGGAATGGAATGATTCTATCAACTTTTGGTGAAAACATGTTAACTGAAAGTAACCAAAAAGGCGGCTGTTTAAAGATCGCACTTTCGTTTTTCGCGATTTACTCTAAAACTACGCGTTTTCCAGTATTCTTATGTATGACAAAAACTGGAAACAGTCAAATTTCCCACGTGTTTGTCTTTTACTTGAACTGCATATCTCAAGCCGTTATACCATTATTTCAAAAAATCAGTTTTTTTGCGATTATCTCGAAAAAAAATGGGTTCTTTGTGATTCAATATATGAGTTGAATTAAAGAGATTAATGTTTGCCACAATTTCGTCTGTCACACGGAAAAAAATCCACATAGTAATCGTTCCTATAAAATGGTGGAAAGCGATTATAGGAGTCATTGCACCATTTTGTAGGAAAGGCTTCAATAAATGTTGGAACTAGTCCTACTTTTCGTGGAATCATTACTATGTAAATAGGGCTGAGAGAAGAATGGACACATTCCAACAAAAGTAGCACTCGTCCCTAGTTTGCACTGGAGACGTTGTTAATCTGAGGTGGAATCATTACTATATTATGGAATGGAATCATTCCCACTGTTTTTAGAAATGACTCCAATATTATGTAGGGCTCAGTCCTACAAAAAAAATGGAATGAATCCTAAGTTTTGGTGGACTCATTCCTATGCAAATGGGATTCAGCGAATATGATAATTCAAGTCGAATTTTTTCTTCGTTTATAATTCACACGTGGTTTGCGAACTCGGAGTATATATAGCTTGCCTAGTGCCACACTCTGACACTTGTGTCGGCAAAATTTTTTAATTACGGGGCGTTTTTTTTTTTGCTCTATACATATAGGACTTGGTGCTATAATTATAGGAACGTGTCCTATTTCAAATTAGAATGTCGCGAATATATATAGGAGAGAATCCAATAATCAATGGAGACATTACAACGTTTTATAGGATTGAGTCCTTTACAAAAGGGAATGTCGCCATATTTTTGTCGTAACCACACTCTAGAAAATTTTATTGTAATTTTACCCCTATTATCGTAGGAAACCATTTTCCTACGATAATAGGGGTAAAATTACACCGAGTCGTAATGGCTTAAAAGCTATGCATTTTTACTCATTTTGTGGCATACAAAAGCCTCTTTTACGGGGGAACTTTAAGCTAAATAAGAAGTAAAAGTACAATACGGGTGTAATTTTACGACATTTTTTGTTTAAAATTACACCGAAAATGGTATTAGAATTTCTCGGCTTATACGGTCTGCAAAAACAAAAATATTATATTATTTTTGCGGATGTTTTCACATCCAAATTTCCCGGGCATGTCTGTCATGTGGCAGGCACCACACAGGATTTTGGTAGAGTAAAACTCGATTCGAGTATTTATACTCCGATGCCACAAACCTTATGCGAATTATAAGGTTAAGGTTAAATTGTCCGTACAATAATGCAAAAATACCCTGCGAGCGTGTTTTTACACCAAAATGAGAGTAAAAATACGAATATTGGTCGAAATTTTACGCAAGGTTTAAAATTACCCTATTTCTAGTGTAAGATTAATGTTTTTTGGGTGAGTTTACAACTTAAATGGTGTGCGAGCTAAATTCTGATTTTTTTTCGAAATTTTACGACGTTTTTGCAAATTTACCCCGTTTTTACCCCATTTTTCGGTTTAAATTCAAATTCATTTTCTACAGTGCAGTCTAACATATATAGTAATCTCTCCCATGTAACACGTTGGAGTCTTTGCCATAATTTTAGGAATGGTTACACCAAAAAAAAAAAAAATAATACGAGCACTTTTTTGTTGGAATGTGGCCAAAAAAATTTGGGAGCTGTTACACCTTTTTTATAGGAATGATTCCCATATTTGGCCACTATGCCGTTTTTTCCCATCAATGGTGGACTGGAGCATGCGATTTTGGTGGAATGGTTCCTATATGTTTTTTCCGTGCATTATACCGATGAGATATTTTCATTAAAAGGTAGAAAATTAAATTTTTGCGAATTGCAAACGGTTTTAGGAAAAAAATATAATTAAAAGAAACATTAAAGATAATAAAATTGTCTACATTTTTTTTCCTTTTACCGTAATTGGATATATTTTACCATTGTCGATATATCTGTGGCAACAACTCATAAGGGCCTAAGTCTGTTTTTAGGCTAAGCCAAATTGCTCTGTCTATTAAAGTAAATACAGATCTTTTTATCTTGATCTGAAAATCGACTTAGGCTCTTATGACTTGTTGCCACAGATATTTCAGATTTTGTAAAATAAGAACTCATATTTTTATATAAACTAATATTTTACTCGTTATAGTGTAAATTTTTGTATAAGAAAGTCATGTGCTGATCATATCAGATATTTTTTTAAGCGTTGAAAAGTGTAGGTTCTTTTTCGTAAATTAATTTGACTTTCGATGTAAATTAGATTTAATAAATTAAGTGAAACACAAGTTTTTCTTTATTTTAAGGGGCAATCGCCAAATACTTTGTATGAGAACAGAAAATTAAAAAAAAAATCCTTTTTAAGAGTTTTTCTTGGGAAAATTATCATTACAGGAGTTTTTTGAAATGGAAGGTCATGCAAGGATGACACGAATATCACGTTTTTCATTTTTGTTCAAGAAAATTGGCTACCGAATTGAGTACCGAATTCCTGTCGGTTTAAGTTGTGAAACGAGCCCCAATGTGATAAAAACTCGGTCTGTTCATCTTTCAATATGCGATATCAATCACTTTAGTGGGGTTTGCAATACCGGTATTACCAAAACTGAGATTACGGACCATTTTTTCAATATCGAAACCAAAATACCGGAAATTTCGCCAATACTGTAATATCGGTTTTCGGTATTCCATTGTAAGGGACTTACCACATAGAATCCGTCCGTCCGGCCGCTGAATAAATAAGAGGAAACATCAATCCAGCCAAAAGCTCAATAAAAAGTTTGTGTGTGTAACGCGAGCAATTAATATTAATTTTATACATTCTCGTATATTAATAATAATTTCATACATTATTTGGAATTGCAATAATCAAATCGTCATGTCACAGCCATAGGCCCGAAACTGTAGAATCGTAATTTAGAGTCAGTGGATTGTAATGTCGCCATCTTATCAATTTATCTTCTTGATCCACTATGAAAAACTATGTAAGTGTGTGATGAATAATGAACGATAAAAAACCTTTTTAGTTTTTATATAGATTTTATTGTTGAGTTCTCGAATTGTTACAAACAACTGAGTTTAAAAGTTACAAAAAATCTTGGCAAGCTATTAAACATAACAAAAGCTATAATTGCCAATCTGGCAATTATTGACAACCCGTATGGTGATATGGCATTGTTCGAAGTTTAATTGAACAGCGAAAAGTTGTATCAAAATAACTTTTGTTCTTGCACTTTTTTGATAAGATGCACCGATTTTGAGATATTCGCAAAAAACGTTTTCGTTCGTGTTTTTTATACGTGCAGGGCCGTAACAAGCCCAAGCTGGGCCCTGTATAGACTTTCAATTTTGGCTCCCTTTCCAAATTACCTTTTTTTTAGAAATTTTAAGTAATTTATTTGGACGCATCCGTGTAAGGCTGTTCTATCTCTCTGGAGCTGTAAAACTTCTGACATTTTTGTAAATCCGATACAACTTTGTTATGCGAAGAATTTTAATTGCTTTTGCAAATTTTTGAAGAAAATTGTTTTAAGTAAATTTTAAACATCTCAAAAAAGTAAACTGGTTTTATGTTTGAGTGATTTAAATTTTATAATATTCTACGTCAAGTTACAACAGTCTTATACGGAGGGGACGATATCGATCGCAATTTAATATCCAAGCTGACCTGACCGATAGAAAAAATCGGAAAAAATCGTGAGAAAATCCTTTTTTTGATCTAACTATTTGCAAATTTTTAACAAAATTGAAGTTTGAAAACACAATTTATTGATAGTTCAGTGGTTATCAAGTTTTACGCGAAAGCAGACTCCCAAGCGTATTACACGTATAACACTACCTGACAAAAAAAACTACTTTTTTGCGTTGCAAAATATTGTATCTTACGATCTTTTTAGGATCTTTTGAATATTGATTCCGAATCTCCAAGTAGTTTGGCCAGATTGGCTCTAGTTTTTGAAAAAAGCCCTTTTTTGACTGTTTTCTTGTCATATGGGTTTTCTTTTTGTCAAATCTCCAAAACTGAAACGAATTCAGTCAAACTATCACCAAATTCGGATATCAAACTACTCTAAAATGATTGTAATATCCACGCCAATAACAAAAATAAAAACTTTTAGTTTATATGGAATTTTTTCGAGAAATATAAAACTAGAGTCAATCTGGCCAAACCACTTGCAGATTCCGAATCAGCAACGTCAAATTGTCCTAAATAGATTGTAAAATCTTTGGCAGAAACATGACGGTTGTGCAGTGTAATAGATTAAAATTTGGGATTTCTTAAAAGTAAATTTTTGTGTGGTGCTAAATATTAAATGAAACCATCTAAAAAGTTTAATTCACATTAGTGATAAAAAAAACAATTTAAAGCACTCAATACGGCGAAGAAAATCCCTCGATAAATGAGAATCTATACTTAGTACTTTTAACAAAACATCATATCTCAGCCGTTGGTATGGTGCATCAAGTGTAATACTTGCTACACCATTACCGTGACTATTACGAATTTTTATGCCTTCCGTAGTACTACTTCCATAAAGCGTTAAAAGTCATTTTGCGGTGGCGCTACTAACACCAACGGAAACTATAAAACTATACGTGCTGGAATCTCTAGCGCCCAAGTGTAACTTCCATGTATACGAGAACTTTCATAGTGAAAGAGTGAGCAACCAGAAAGTGCACTTTAAAGAAATTCCAGAATTATTCTTTTATCTGCATTATATGCGCCTGGCGTCTATGTGTATCTAATTCTAGTTCAAATAGTACAGTGCACTGCATACAATTACGTGCCATATAATGTTGGCAATATGCAAGTCTCAAACTATGTTTCTACTGAGCCCCGGGAATTTCAATGAAACACAGGCGCCACACAACAGTGGCACCAAAAATAACACGAACAGGTCATGGTTTAAGTAGTTTATGCCACTCCAAACTACAGCTATCGATCGAGTGTGGTAGGCATGGCAAATTATTATAAATATAATCTCATGATTTCAGTATCCTTTGCTACTCGAATTCGTCCCGTTTAGTTACTGATTGAAACAACATATTGTCCCTACTTTCCTCGTAAATCCAAATCAACAGCACCAGATAATGTTGTCCGAAAGACGTCATTAATAGAATATCGTAAAAGGACAAAAAAAATTCCTCCACAAAAAAACAGCAAAAGAGACTAGCAGTGCAAAGCAAAAAAAAACTCCTGATGAGTGTCAGCCCCGCCTAATTATTGCAGCGATGCACTGTCGCTTGTATGGCAGATCCCATTCCCGCGTCGAGCGTGCGATTATAGCGACGGAATATTGGTGCCACTGGTCGAAATAATCAAGTATGTGCTCTGCTTTCTAGCTGCACTGCCACGACAATTGGGGTTGAGTCGCAGAAAAGGCGACCCTTTTGATGTTCCAATCGACCATGCCCACACGTTGCTATTGGGGCGAGGGGCACTTCTCTTTCTTCTTCTACCACTATCTATCTGTTGTGACTATGATAAGCAAAACAGACGCCTCAGGTACCCACCGACCACCACCGCCCCAGTGATATGCAATGCCTAAACAAGCTGAACCCAGCCCTCAATACAAACACCAAGTGCATTTGCAGATAGAATAAGAACCAGCATAAATCTTACACTGAAAATCGGCAGTGCGATGAAGTTGCCGGTTGCAGCGGTTGAACCATATTATCATCGCCCAAAGTAGAAAGGCCGTACGCCCAAAATTGACAAAGTAGTGGTGATGAAGAGGTCTCGCCAGGCGAGCGTCCTGGAAATTCCTGTCGATGCCAAGTTTTTGTATAGTGTCGTTATTGACGATGAGCCAACATGCTGTCCCTAGGAGCATTCTCTTATGTTATGTCAGGTCAGGGATTTCGGCAATGGCAAACTTTTTGGCAAACAGACGTTTGCTTAAAAAAACCAAATCATTTCCAATAGTAATGTATTGGTTATTAAAAACACCAGAGTTTTAAAAAATCCGTTATCGTATTCACGGACAGACAGACAGACGCGCATGCCAAAATCAAGTCTATTCATCATTCTAAAAACACTGGTGAAATTTATTTTTTTGTCCGACGTTTAATTCTATGCGTTGCAAATGATAGAACATATAATAAATTTCCTCCACCATTTGTAACGCATCGTTTCATCATATAGGGTACTAGCTTGCATACCCGCCGTTGTCGGGTAAAAGTTTTTTGCAAAAATTTTCTTGCGGCCAAAAAATAAAAAAATAACTTAAAAACTTTTGAAAAAAATCGGTATGCCTTCAGGACCTCCCGTTCCGAATTTTAAAATTCTAACACCAGTACACCGATTCTGAGCATAATCGAAACTTATCGCCAGTGGAATATCGAAAAGAGGGAATTTTTTTAAAGTTAGGAAATTTTCTTGAAGATCCGCAGCGATGAAGAATTTTTTACCTACCCGATGTGAATTTTATAAGTTGCAATGCTAATGGTATGTGTGTAAATACATTCTCATTATATTAAATTTGTCATATAGAATTTCTTGTTTGAATTTTACCACTTTATCATTGTTATTAAGTTTGTACTGAATTTATACTTAATACTATAGCATCAATAAATAATTGAATTGAATTGAATTGAATTTATAAGTTGCAAGTGTAAAAAGTAACCCAAAAATTCTCGATTTGACAGCCGCAAATGTGAGAGAAGTGGACAACGAAAAGTACCGCGAAAAACTTTAGATAGTGTTTTTAATAATTTACCAAAGACAATGAATTCCGCAGTATCCGTTTTTTATTACCTTAGGAGGAATCAAATGCGAATAATGAGGCGAAATCGACGGGACGCGTGAGATCCTTTTGCGATACTCGAAGAAAGGTAAAAAAGCGTAAATTATGTATGTTTAAAAATTTTAAATTTATGTGTTTGTGAGGTTTATAGAAAAAAATGGGCTTCCACAGGCACTAGCAGTGGAAATCATTGAAATGTTGACTCCGCACATGCCTAATCAAATTTTAATATCGCCTGCTCTTGGTGTTTTGTATGCGCTAAACTTCTACGCAAACGCACTGTTTTCACCACCTCACAAAGCAAGTGATATCCCTTGGAAATGTCGATAAAAACGTTGGGAATGTGGAATAGATTTCCAGACGTCAAACCATTAGTGTTACCCAAGTGAAGGAAATCGCATTGGAAGTCAAACCTGCATTAGTGTGCTGTATCCACCAACACAATTAAAAGAAAGTTGAATATGTGCACATAACGCGCTTGTCGATAATTATAGACAGTTCCCTCAGAATCCCTATACAGATTCGTTATCAGCGGCTCCGAAATCCCCTTATTACCAGTTTTTTTTTTGAGGAAAAATGGTAAAAAGGATATTTGGGGTATCCTTACAGAAGCTTCCGTTGGCAATTTCATCACCAGATTCGTGTTCAGCGACCACAAAAACCCCTCCCCGCGAAACGGTCAGGAGCGAAGCACGTTCTGGAAAGTTCATTAGATATTTTTTTTGAAGAAAAAAATTTTCCGAGTTTCAACCGAACTTTAGTAGATGTTCTAAAAATGGTCCATGTTGTTTCAATTGAATTAATTTAAAATATGCAATTATTCGCCATTATATTTATAATCATAATGGCGAATATTATCGGTACAATCGATTGTTCATATAAAAATTTCATTTCAAGAAAAGCAAATATTTAACAAATTATTAACCAATAGCTTGCATACCCGTTGTTGCCGGGTTAAGTTTTTTGTATAAGTTTTAGAATACGAAGAAAACCGGAAAGAACTTAAAAACTGTTGACAAAAATCTTATCCTTGCAGGACTCTCCGTTGCGAATTAGCCTAACACCAGATTCGTGATCAGCGACCCCGAAAACACCCTAATGCCATTTTTCCCCGGGAAAATGGGGAAAAGGATATTTGCATTATCCTTACAGGACCTTCCGTTTCGAGTTTTGAAAATCTAAAACCGGATTCGTGATCAGCGACCCCAAAAACCCTCGAGTGAAACTTTTCAGCTTCCTATTGAGCAGGATTCATGCGAAAATCACGGTTTAAAAACACACAAACCCCCTTTACCCCCCGTTGACCCCCTTAGGGGTAAAATTTTGGAAAACCCCGCCTTAGTGAGCGCCTACGCGATGGTTGGGACATATTGTGAAAGTTCCAAGTCTCTAGCTTCAGGGGTTTGGGCTGGGCGTTGATGAGTGAGTCACTCAGTCACTCAGTCAGGTTAAACGATTTTAAGTATATATAAAGATTCTTTGATTCATAACCTAAAAATTCTACCTTAACACTCTAACTGCCACGACAGTTTTAACCCTTTTTCGAATATTTAGTTGTCAGTCAAAAAGGCACTAAGAGAAAAAAAAATTGAAACAAAATTATACCTAAATGTTATTTTATTACCATAAAATGTGTGCAACTACAAAAAATCGTTGCGGTTGCAGCGAACGCTTTAATAATTTTCATTGTGGCCGTCGTGCACAATTAGGTGTCAGGTCTTTTTGACTGACGTGTCAGTTAGAGTGTTAATTATTTCGTTTTATTTTAGATAACTAATAAGAGTGCAAGCAACATATTCTTTCCTATATTCTTTTTTCCATAAATTCAAATTTATAACTTTCCTTAACCCTAATCCTCCTAGGATGAGTCTTTGGGACTCATTTCAACTTTGCTTTGGATGCCACCAAATGGAAATCAAGATTTGCTTTCCTGCTTAATTGATAAATATGAACCATACGAATGCGTTGTTAAAACACTAGACAGTTTTACTAAACAAATTGCTTGCGGGAAGTTTAAATTTTTTAAGACGAAAAAAAATTCGCCAAAAGGTAAAATTTTTCAAAAATATTTCAACCAGCTGAGAATTTTAAAAAGTAGCTGTCTTCAGCGAAACTCAGATTACGAGAAAGCTTCGGAAAAATCGGTCTTACAGGAAACAGGTGATGATATTTTTTTATAATTAAAACAAATGTTTTAAGCTTTCTTACTCATACCACAATAATAGGCAATGAAATATATGACCATTTGCGTGCACTGGCCGAAGAAGACTGTAATTGGGCTGAGATTGAGATGCACTGGGAAGCAATTGTAAAATATCGTCTCAATTTTATGGAGTCTTCGCACGGTACACATGAAGTACTTAAAAAATTTCCTATGTACAAACTACCAATGGGCTTTAAACTAGTTAGTAATAAAAAAAAAACTCTTTAATTGTTGTTACAAAATGTTTCCTCAATAGATTCATTTTAACTTTATCGAATTATACCCCAACCACAGAACTATATAACAGAACAACTGTCACCATACAAAGCTCTGCTGAAAAATGGTCCCAAAAGTATTTCCCTCTTTATCGTACTTGAACGCATTCACTGAACTGTATAAGGTCGCGAAATTCTAATTTCGTTTGCCGCGAAATTCAAATTTCACAAGTTTGAGACTAACTTTAGACGTCAAAAACGAACTTTAGGCGCCAACACCATTCCGAAAGTCTATTTTCCTTTGACAGCTCACGGTTTAAACGAGACGGCTATATTTATTTTTATACGGTTATCTTGCTCTTACTTGAGTCGTTTTGATACACTGAACTGTATTGAAATGGGACTATTTGACAGCAAATCGAGCGATCTAGTATATCTATGACCCCAACGCAAAAAATTTGGACATCGACTTGTCAACGTCATTGCCGTATATTTTGGATGTTTTAAAAGAACATCTTAAGAAAAAAACTACAAAAGAACTTATCGAGAATATTACTGGTGATCAAATAATGGAAAGTAAGTAAAAATTGATGGCTGTTAGTTGGTGCTAAGCGTTTTTCAAATTAAAAAAAAACACATGCACAGATACAGAAAAATATCTAACTTTGATTTCAATTCCAGATGGACGAATCTTGGGAATATTCAACTTATTACATCATAAGGCCCCAACAGGCAAAAAGACCATCATAGATGAAGATGGCTCCAAAAGAATGAGATGGTATTCAGTGGCAGACTCTATTGAAAGCTTCTGTGTCATAAGCAGTGTTGCGGTTATCTAGATAATCATCTAGATAAAAAAAATGTTATCTTTATCTTATCTAGATAAAACCCCAAAAATGTTATCTTTATATTATCTAGATGAAGGAAAATCCTATTTATCTAGAGAAAATCGTTACCAACGCAAATTAAAAAATTAAATCTGAAAAAAATGCTGAAACGAAATTGTTTTCTGCATACTTATGAAAACCTAAGAACTTTTTTTAAGAACAGTTTTACACTTGGCAACAGTCCAACACTGAAAACTGTTTTAAAATCCGTTTTGTAGTTGAAGAGATAGCAGGAGAAAGGTTCGCATCACGCGGGAGGAAGTGGTTTTGGGAGGCGAAATTTTTTTCTTCACGAACGATCTGTCCAACAGTGAAAACCGTATTCAAATCCCTTCAGTGGTTCAGAAGAGAACAGGTGAGGAAGTTAAAGGGGAGCCTTTACCGAGACCACACCTAACTATAAACCATTCTCGTAACATAACTAACATATTTTGTAAATATGATGTCAATGGGTCAAGTGGTTTGGCTGTGATGCGGCTTCATGCAAACGCACCAAGGATTTTATATATAAAGTCAAACATGCAAAATTATTTATTTGACAGCACTATAATGCTGTCAGCACTGAAATTCTTTCGTTCAGAACTGTTCAACGAATGTTAGTTAGGAGCTATCTCTAAAATACGTCATTTTAATTTTCAATTTTTCTAAACCTCCCTCCCCCGGGACGCTTTTGCGTGAAATTTTGTATGAAATTTAGTACCGCAGACCAAATATTATACATCATTATAAAGTTGTCGCCCGCAAGGCTAACATTGGCACGCTTGAACGGTTTGATCAATTGAATTGTTTATTGCAGAAACAAGGTAAACGACAAATTCTTGATTTTGAGTAAATCAAAGAAAACTTCCTAACTACTTAAAAAAAATTTTTAGAAAATTGATTTTTTTTCCTATGAAAGTTATCCATTTGTGTAACTGTTTGATAAACAAACAAAAATTTTTTATCCATATGGACAAATGTAAAAAAATGATAAAAAGTTTGCATTTACCTGGTTTCTGCACTAAACAACAATCACTATTGTAAATGTCGTATGAAATACTCTAATTTGATTAGGGACTTCAAAGTAAAATGAAAAATAAACTTTTTAAAGAGTTTAATATCATTGTTATTGATACAATTTTTTTCTGGAATGACTATTAGTCATCATGAATTCGCTCTACAGCGCATTCTGCTTCCGTTGTAGGCCATTGAAAAATGTTGTCATAAAACTCTTCGTATTCAACCAAGTAGGGTTTTAGACCTTGTAGATCTTGTATTTTCTTCACATTTATTGGGACCTGCAACATTCACGAAAAAATTAGATAATTAGTAGTACACAGTGAAGTAAGTCACTTGACTTCTTTCTCCACTAAACAAGGATTTCTAGGCTTTGTTTCACTATCACAGGGGGACAAAGTTTGACTTTTTTGTGTATTAAACGATGTATTTACCTTTACAGAACAGTAATCGACCAAAAACTCAATTTTCGATTTTTTGTCGTATACCTTGTTTCAATTATGATATGAGCTTCCCACAATAGATCGAACTATTCAGCTTCTCTTAAACCCAGTTCGATGTCGAATCCTAATCTGCTGTTAATGTCAATCTTAGATATTAATATCGATATACCATCGCATACTATTTATAGCGGAGTTATACCTAAATGAAATGTCGAAATTAAGTAGCTTAAATAGAAGTACAGATTCAAAGAAAAGAATTTATGATTTTGCCGAGAACCACTACCATCAGAATTGGTGGAGGCGTTTTGTTTAAGGCTAAACAAGGAACACGATGAGATGACATAGCAAGTCAATAAAAAATGTCATATGACTTCATTCAATAAACACTCTGTTCGTAGAAAAAAAAACATTTTGGTAAATAGGAATTAACATGTCCCCCAACGTATACAGGACAATACATAAAAATAGCTGATGTGAACAGTACATGACTTTCTTATAAAAAATCTGCGTTAAAAGTACGATTTTTTTACAAAATACAAAATATCTCGAGAACAGTAAAACATATCAATTTTTTTCATACATTGACATGACAAAAGCTCGTTTTTTTTCGAGAAAACCTCTAAAAACAGTGTTTTTCCTAAATAACGGCAAAAGATAAAAATATAGAAACATAGGAAAAATGCGTAATTTTGGAGTAAATAACAAAAAACGAAATAACGATTTTTAAAAAGCCACCATTTTGGTTACTTCCCGCTAACGAATTTTCAACAAAAGTTGATAGGATCGTCCCATTCCAGGGCCAAACATACCTGTAAAATTTCATGGCTCTAGCAGTATTACTTATTGAGAAATTTTGTATTCAGGCTGACAAACAAACAGACTAAGAGACAGAAAGAAATTTTTGTAATAATGCTCTAATAGACTCAGGAGCATAGATGTCACCCTACTACAATTGTAGTAGTATATATTATAATTTTGGTCCTGGAAAATTCAGTACGCACTAAATGAAATCTGCTACTATTTTTCGTAAAATACATGAATCAACCAAAAAATTGTATTATACATGTTAAATGTAAAAAGCGTCTAACGAAATTAAATATGAGCCAGCCAATAGAAAAGAATTTTTTTAATGTTAAGCCCATACCCATAACGATTTTGTACGATTGTCATTTTCTGAACGATTGTCATTTTTAAAAGCTTTTATTTAGCTCGCTATCTTGTCTGTCTGTCTGTCTGTCTGTCTGTCTGTCTGTCTGTCTGTCTGTCTGTCTGTCTGTTTGTCGGGGTCAAATCTTGCAACCCAATTTTGACCCACTTCCGCTTGTCCGATTGACTTGAAATTTTGCACACTTATATAAGTCCGATGACAATACAATATTTTCACTACTTCGTCCTTGTAAGGATAACGGAAGGTCCTGTAAGGATAACGTGATTATCCTTTTCTCCAAATTTTGCGGAAAAAAATCTATTCTGGGGGTTTTTGAGGTCGCTGAATCCGAATCTGTCATTAAAAAGTCAGTAAGGATAACGGAAGGTCCTGTAAGGATAACGTGATTATCCTTTTCTCCAAATTTTCCGGAAAAAAATCTATTCTGGGGGTTTTTGGGGTCGCTGAATCCGAATCTGTCATTGAAAAGTCAGTAAGGATAACGGAAGGTCCTGTAAGGATAACGTGATTATCCTTTTCTCCAAATTTTCCGGAAAAAAATCTATTCTGGGGGTTTTTGGGGTCGCTGAATCCGAATCTGTCATTGAAAAGTCAGTAAGGATAACGGAAGGTCCTGTAAGGATAACGTGATTATCCTTTTCTCCAAATTTTCCGGAAAAAAATCTATTCTGGGGGTTTTTGGGGTCGCTGAATCCGAATCTGTCATTAAAAAGTCTGTAAGGATAACGGAAGGTCCTGTAAGGATAACGTGATTATCCTTTTCTCCAAATTTTCCGGAAAAAAATCTATTCTGGGGGTTTTTGAGGTCGCTGAATCCGAATCTGTCATTAAAAAGTCTGTAAGGATAACGGAAGGTCCTGTAAGGATAACGTGAGTATCCCTTTCTCCAAATTTTCCGGAAAAAAATCTTATCTTGGGGGTTTTTTGGGGTCGCTGAATACGATTCTCAAGTTAAAAAGCCTGTAAGGACATCTCAAATGTAAGGATATATTCGAAGACTAAAAAGAACAAAATAAAAAAAATAAAAAAAAAATTTTAAAAAAAAGCTTTTATTAAAAAAGAATGCACTAAAAAGAAAAAAATAATTTTCTGGACGCTGTGTATCACAAATATAAAAGCTTTTAAAAAGCGAGATAAAGCATAAAACAATAAAATAAAAATTTATCTCGCTTTTAAAAAGCTTTTATATTTGTGATACACAGCGTCCAGAAAATTATTTTTTTCTTTTTAGTGCATTCTTTTTTAATAAAAGCTTTTTTTTAAAATTTTTTTTTTTATTTTTTTTGTTGATAGAACGTTGGTATTATGAATGATAAAGCTATTTAGCTTTAGTTATACAAATCCTTTAAGTCCCAAGAAATTCATGTTAGAACACGATTTATGTTCTGTCCTATAAAAAACAATACTGGTATTTAGGGAAATAGGATTTCTGATTCAATAAACGTGCTTCAACAAGAAAAGTACACTGTCTTTAAAATAGGACGCTGGGACCTAATTGGTTAAGAGGTCGAATTTTTTCATGAATACAATACTTTATTGTACTACATATAAGAAAAAGAAAAGCTTTTCGTCAAAAAACTAAACTGACACATCGAAATTATGCCAACCACCTCAAGTGAAAATTGAAACCGTCGAGCCATTTTAGATTTGTATCGAATACTAAGTATTCCTTATTGTAAGTTTCAATTCTCTATCTGGCGTCTTTGACTCAATGAATAAATTAATAACTCTGATAGTCCCACATGTAAACCAAAGCCTTTCTCGGTCAGCGGGGTTAATCTTCAATGCAATGGAAACGATGAATGGATGACGTGTGTTCCCTAGAAATAGCTTCGTGACGTATATCCGTCAGCTGAATACTTTAAATGGAAAAACACTCACTGCTCCGGTCTCACGTGACGTTGATGACGCGTTTCAGTGTATTGTGGCGTAGAAACTATGGAGATATTAGTGTCTGGAGCGGTCACGTTGGGGGTGACGATGGAATCAGCGGCTGACCATAGTAACTTTTAACCATTTCTGACGCTTTGTTGAATGGAAATGCCCAATTTTGATCAGTTCTGGTGGCGACTGTTTCATAGCTGTTTAATAGCGAAAGCGCACTTATGGAAGGTGTGGGCAGCAGTGTCTATTTTTGACGTCTTCCCGATTCAGTGGGTGACTCAATGATTTTTCTACGTCTATGGGCAACAAATTAAATATACCTAATGACGTCTATGAGTAATTGTAAAGAAAAGAATTTTAGAAACGTTGTTAAACCGCGTTATACGTAGACTTCCGGTGTTGATGGGCCGAAAATACATTTTTCTTCAATAAAGCTATACAGCCTAAATAATGTTTCCAAAAAAATGAAAAAAAGCATAAGAAAATTACATATGCTAGGAGGCTATCGTCAAACAGTCTATATTAGCACGACAGTTTAAATTTTAATAAATATGAATATTTAAACTAACTGAAAAATTGCAAAAAAAAATGTTTTCATTTTATGAGGCAGGGATGAGTTAACAGATTTTGATGAAAAGGTTCGGCGAAAGATCTAGTTTTTAAAAAAATATATATAGAAAAAAATCATGCATAAGGAACCGTTAGAGGAAAATATTTTTTATTTTAAAAAAAAAAATATAATTGTAACTTAACGGTTCTGTATCACTATCATTTTTTCCCCAAAAATTTCTTTATTACCTACAAAACAAAAAAAAAATACAGGGCAATCGGAGAAATACTTCATATTAAAAAAAAATCAATAAAATGTGAAGAAAGTCACATTCTCACATAATATGAGGCGTTGAGAGCAAGAGTGGCCAACCCACATATTAAAATCGTGAATTTTTTGTGTTTGCATCACTATTGCGAGTGAGTTTTTAGATAAAAATGTTTGGATGCACAAAAGAACATTTCAACATTGAGTAATAAAGTCCACACAATTTTTTTTTCATAAATTTACAGTCAATAATAGTACAAAAATGGAAAAGCTTCATAAATTCGATTATGTGGATTAGGCCACTTTTGCTCTGAAATATAGTATGCAATATGAATCTCTTTGTGCATCAAAAAAAGCCTTTTCTCCGCACGGAATTTTGGTAATATCTATATCACATTTGGCCTACAATTTAATGGTAGAAATAAACGATCCGATGGTCGGTACAATTGTCGGGCCGATTTGTTGCCGCAAGCGATAATTGTATAGTGTATGCGCACGAAATGACGCTTGGGCACGATATCGCACGGTCGTACGTCGCTGAGCCAAAACCCTGCGGTCGCATGCAGTAGATTGTATCGATTGTGGTCTGCCATGCGACCGTCGATACAATATTATTATTTAGCAACTGTTGTGCTGTGTAGATTTTTCTTTATGCAATGCTGAAAGTCAACAGATTAGAAAAATTTATTCGATCAAAATCGCAAGTAAATCGTATCGTGTGTGTGTTGTATACGACCGTCGGTCCGATATCGGTCCAACACAAGTCGGTACGACCATCGCATCGTCTATTTCTACCTTAAGAATCTAATGGGTCCATAAAAATTGAAGTGGGGAAAGTCGTTTTTTGGGCGTGGTTGGGTTGGGAGGTGAATTTTCCAGATTTTTTTTTCAAACATCATGTAGAGTGTCATTTGCTACCTTTTTTCGCAATTTTGGGAAAATATTTGTTGTAATGTGAGAACTTACGAAAAAAATTTCATGCTTTTGACATCAGATGTTGTTCCTTTTTTATCTAACAACCTAACAAATATTTTGTTTTATGAAAAAAAAAATTTTAAAAAATATTTAAAAAATCGATACGTCTCGTGACGGTAGCTTTAAAATTAAAATGTTAGGTTATGTGCTGCCACACAACATTCAGTAAAATATTTTACAAATAACTAATAGTTAATTCACACAACTTTTGTTTTGTATTTTTCCAAATTTTAGTCTTGGGCATGATCAAAGCCTTAGGCAAATTTTAGGAAATATTTTACACAGAATCTTGGATGATGTTTTTAGCTGTTTTCCCAAACCAATGTTTTCAATAACTTAACAAAAAAAAATTAGATAATGAAAATTTCATGCAAAATTCATTTACCTAAAACGTTCCTATGTATATTTTTCCGTGTGAGAATAGACATTATTTATGAAAAATGAGAACTATCCGGAATTACCCAAAAAATTTGAATGTGACTTTTAGAGCAAAATGGTCAACTGCGGAAACAGAATAATGAATACATACCATTGCCGACAATGAATTTTTGACAGGTACAATTTAAACCAGCATCAATTTTTAAATAGAGATATTTTTACGCAATTCGCTTAATCTAAATAAATTTATCGGAGATCGAAAAACAGAATCATCTTTTATAAAAGAAGACGTCTGGTCTCCTTACGTTATCCTTACAGGATCTTCCGTTATCTTACCGACTTATTATCGGATTCAGCAAACCTCAAAAACCCCCAGATGAGATTTTTTTCTTTACCAAGACGAAGTAGTGAAATAATGTATTTTCATCGGAGTTACGAATTAACTTCCATTAATAGATCTCTGTCTTAAGTCTTGATCTCCTGAATAGATCGTTCTCCAGTTTCTCGATTTTTCGATACTCTTAACCCGTTCGGTACATGTTTTTTTCTATGGTGGTTAAAAATTCTCTCTATACAAATTAATGATGTTTAAGCTACTAGTATTCATTTGAAACAAAAAATTTTTTTTTATTTTTTACAAATACGTCTACTGTAGTCCGGCTTTTTACTCAAAAAATCAAAATTGGGTCACAAATGCACTTAAAGGTGCACTGAATGAGAATAGAGTGTTGAAAATGAATAAATAATAAGTCTATTCAAATTTTTAACTGCGTTGCCATATGGCATCAAAATACCGAATGGGTTAACAATGCTCTAGACGTTAAATTATTTTCTCAGTCCATAAAAACTTTCCAACAATGTCGACATCATCTGCGTACGCCAAAAGATGCACGGATTTATTAAATATAATCACTTTCTCGAGAGCTATATTAAACAGTGTGCAGAGCATATGTGTATCTTTGCCTATAAAATTATTATTGGCACAATATTTATATGAATACTAGGTAAGCTAAGATATGGTGACCTCTGATCAAGATGCTGGTTTTCCTGGTTTAAACACTGTATAACAAAACATAAAATTGCACTAAAAGCTTAAATTTTTAAAACGCCCCAGTAACATTTCAACGTTTAGTGGTCATATCCGCCATCTGAATCGCCGGTAAGTATAACGTTACGCTTCTGTCGAGTTCTCAAACTCGGCCAACTCATCAATCGACGTGACCAATTAACAATGAAATATTTTTACCATCACCTCCGTGATTCATGATCACAACAAACTTTATCATTGATATGACCATAAGTCAGACAATTCCACAACCGCGTGCCTGTCATCCAAGAATTTTTCTCGAAGACGACCTTACGTATGACGTCACAATAATTCGACAATCATCAATAATCCTATTGCGTTGATCGTCTCATCACAATAACAGCACCAAATCTCAAGTCACATCGCAATGTAAGGTATCCAGCCAATTGGCTGTAGCGAAGTTAGGTAACCTCATCTCACCTCCCTGAAATTTTGAAAAGCGAAATCGAAATATGTGTTCGTGATCGAAATAAGCAACTCAACGATCGTGCATATAGACAGAAATTAAAATAGTCAATCGATGACTATTTTTAGCATACAATGTATCTATTTTTAACCTTATTCTATTGCTATCCCGTTTACCAATAAATTTATGTGTGTAGTTAAAGTATATACACTATATAACTATTCAAAGCTGTAAATATTTTTTTTTTGAAAAGTAAAGTATGTTTGAAGAATATGATATGATCACCACACGAGTTTATTATATGGTCTCTATTATAAAGATAAAATTTCTTCTTCATAAAATGAAAACACATTTTTAGAAATTCATATTCTGTGTTGGCGATATAAAATTATTTTATGAATTTTACGAGCTCATAGCATAAAATATCTAATATATTCTATCACAAATTCTAGTACGTTTTTAATATCTAATCGAGTGATGTTATTTTCATTGCTGAAAAAGTATTCCCTCAAAAAAAGACATCGAAGGAACAAAATGAAATAAATTTCTCTTTTTTGGACGATCACAAGGAGATGGCCTTTAAAGGAAACTGGCGGATCTAACCTCTGTGGGATCAGCTAGTGTTGCTATTGAATTCCGTCAGCAGCGGCCCATCGAAAGACAAAAGAGCATGGCAACAGGTAAATTTTAAAATTTTATCTTCATGTGGATTCAGTAAAAACAATGTGATATATGACTGATGCTGGCTCCAATGCAAAATTATGCATGAAGCAGCAGTCATTTATATTGTTTGTCACCCTAGCTAAAAGCTACTGTGGTTTTCTAATTTAATTTATATATAGATTTTCGAGAACCGGCAGAATTCAATTCGACACAAAAAACGACAGGACGAAGTTCACAGAAGTGGAAAAACCAAGTGACCTGAAAGAAATAGAGCTTAGAGCCCTCGTACGGGGCAACGTAGTGTTGACTGGCGTACTATTTAGTACCCGCACTTCACAACACAAAAGCCAAATGACATTCATGAAACTGACAAAGTTGCTTTAAAACCCATGACCTGCGACCCAAAAACTTATTTTCATACTTATTTTTATACGAAAATTAGAGTATACCCAACTAGCAATTTTAGTTGCAGATCCTGGTCTAATGAAATTGCCTCCAAAATGTAGTTGAAAGACATTTCAGTCACTCCGGTTGTGACTATAATCTATACTGCCACGGAACGGCACTAGTTTCACTTGTTTGAAACGTAGATATGATCACTCCATGCGTCCCAACTCTATGGGCCCGGAAGTGGTTCCAAAGTAGAAACAGAGTCCCATTAAAAACATCCTAAAGTCACTCCTTAATACTTAATACAAGGTTTCGCAACGCTCAAATCACTTCATTTGGATACTACAATGTAACCAAACTGCCATTTTTATACCCGTATGGTGAAGCCAAAGGGTATATTAACTTTCCCTTACCGTTTGTATCGCCAAGATCCCGTCACCACTTACAAAAATGAATTACACCAGTGTGTTTAGAATGATAAAAAAATTGAATTTTGCATGTCCGTCCGTCCGTCTGTGGCGCGGATTGAACTAGAGACTTGAAATTTTACGCAGATTCGTTTTTCGTAAAATGCAAGGCTAAGTTCGTTAATGGACAAAAATGGACCATTAGGGAGGTACCCCCTATACGGAGGAAAACGTCTTTTGCAAATATCTCAAAAACGGTCCTGCTTATGGAAAAAATTCAAGAACAAGTTATTTAGGATAGGATTCTACATAAAAATCCCATACATCAAAATCCGATTGGAATAAATTTTAAAAAATCTTTTTTTTTTTTTTGACTTCAAAGTGGAATTTTAATACGATTGTTCGCCGTTCACTTAAACTTCGAACAATGCGATATCACCATACGGGTTTTCAATAAATGCCAGATTGGCAATTATAGCTTTTGCTATGTTTAAAACCTGTTATTTAACTCGCGTCTTTGAAAGATTCTATTTAGCTTGCTTTGTTTTCATTTTCAGGGTCAAATCTTGTTTCACTCATCCGATTGACTTCAACACATCCGATTCACCATTTGCACTCATCTGATTAACTTTAAAAAAATCCAAAAGACATCTCATCTGAGAGTTTGTGAGATCGCTGAATCCGATTCTGACGTTAAAAAGTCCGTAAGGATAACGGAAGTTCCTGTTAGGATCAGGTGATTATCCTTCTTCTCGAATTTTCCGGAAAATAATCTCCCCTTAAAGTCCTTGAGGTCGCTGAATTCAGTTCTGACGTTAAAAAATATGTAAGGATAACGGGAGCTCCTGTTGAAATAACGTGAATATCTTTTTTCTTTTATTTTCCGGTTCTAGAGTATATCTCAAAGGCAAGGATATATTTGAAGACTAAAAAGTATCGGGTGTTTTGTTAAAAATATGATTTGGGACATATGTCCACCTCGGCTAGCTTTGAGGAAGCAAATCCTGTCAGTCCAATTTTTCCAATAACTGGGGTCTAATGTCATCAATAACGTGAATTATGTTGGCTTTAGGTGCTTCAATTGTTGCTGGCCTTTTAGCGCAGGCCAATAAAAAAAAGCCAGGCGGTGTCGTATTACACGATCACTGTGTGGTAAGTAGAATCGTCCTGTTGAAACCACATCTTGTTCAGACCAAGATTATCCATATTGGAAAACAAAAAGTCTCTTAGCATTGCTCTGTAGCGTTCATCATTGACGTTAATACGTTGATCATTTTTTAAGGAAAAAGTTCCAATGATACCGCCGGCATGCTCTCCGCACCATACAGTGCATTTTTCGGGATGTAAACCTTCTGAAGAATCTCCTGTGAATTTTCACCAGCCCGGATACGGTAATTTTGAACAAAATTTTTCGATAAAATTCAGTCATCTGCCAGTTGGGCTATGTCTGTCCATCACGTGGAAAATTTTACGTAAAGATCTTGGTCGGGTGCTTTATAAGATCCAGCTGGTGCAGGAATTGAAGCCACAAGATCATCGCTTGTATCGTGAGTTTGCAAATTGGGCCGAAAATCAAGCCCCTGAATACGGTGGCCAATCGACGAATTCGTCGACATATGCCGCAACAATAGCGTTGTTTTCTTAGTTTCTTACATTACCATGTCTTGTCTCATGTAACGTAAATGTGGTTTCAATTTTTTCAAAAAAACGATCAATTTGGACGTCTATGCCTGCCGTAAAATTCACGAAGTGCTCTACAAATTTCGCAAACAGAACACTGACTTTTGTAATAAGTGTGTACGGTTTCTAAATGTTGTTGAATCGTAAGTCTTTCCATGATGAAATGGCATAGGTACTATATAGAATAAAAATTACTTTAACAGCTGCCAAACTGACAGTTGGTTTGACAGCTATCCCTATCGGTAGTTCTAATAGTCTAAAAAACACGCGATATAAGCGTGGCGAAAGGTAGAAAAATTTGAATTGAAAAAAAGATAAAATTTTAAAAGAATTTTTAAAAAACTAACAAAGCTTTTATTTTAAAAAATGTACAATATTTCTTTTGCGCTGTGTATAGGAAATAAAACCGAGATAAAAGCAAAAAAAAAAATAAAATAAAAAATAAAACAAATATTTATCTGGCTTTTATTTCTGATATACAGCGCCCAAAAAATTATTTTTTCAAAGCACACAATAAGAGTACATATTTTAAGTCCAGCCTCGATTATCTCTTTTAATAACAATACCCACATTTTTAAACTGCGTATAGCAAAGTAAAAGATTTTAATCGTGACTTCGAAGCAGTGCATCATTTCTTCCAATTCATCTACGGCATGTATATATATATAAATTGCGCATTGTAGAAACGCATGTGCAATTCGCCCAGTTTTTCATTTAACTGATGACATCATGATCATGATTGAGCTTTTAATTTCAAAAATTAAAAAAGAAACTTTGAGCGGGGATTCACAACCATTTGAATGTATGATGGGGAAATTTAGAATTACAGTGTAATTACAGTATACACCCGAGATTGTTTCAAATGAAAATTTTATATACCGTGGTAGTAGTAACGGGCCGCTTTATAAGATAATTCACTTTCTGCTTAGTTTTAGTGCAAGGCAAACAAAGATTTACGTTATGTGGATATTATATTAGTATATAATATATCAAACGAATTAGCATGCAAGTGTGAGAATGGAAAAAAAATTCACATATTGGTTTATTTGGACTCTGAGTTCATGAACCTATATAAATGATTGGATAGAATTGCGAAATTTAAATTATATCGGAAAACTTTTTTCACAGCCGACAGTTTTTAAAAAAAATGAAATCTGAATGTTTCAGATAGCCTAATCTTCGTAACACCATGATATATCATATAAGAGTATATTAGATTGAGTATACCGTTTGTAACGCTTCGAACCAATGATCGGACACAAAAATGATCTACACCAGGATGTTAGAGATGACAATAAAATTTTGATTTCCGGATATCCGTCCGTCTGTCTGCCTATCCGTCTGCTTGTCTGTGAACACCATAACTTTCGAAAGTATTGAGCTATAGACTTTAAATTTTATATAGTCACGTTTTTGGTAAATGGCTAGGCTAAGTTCTTGAACGGGCAAAATTGGACCATTCCTTCCTTGCTCCACCATACGAAACAGTTTTTTGAAATTTTCTCGAAAACGGCGAGTCATATCAAAAAATTTATAGAGGCAAGTGTTTCAAATAGGATTTTACATAACTCATCCATACATCAAAATCCAATCGAACCAAAAATCCAATCGGACCAAAAATCCAATCGGACCACTCCTTTCCCCCTCTCCTATATAAATGGATTTTTTTAAATAATTATTTTTTCTCTCATCATCAGTGTTGCGGTTATTTAGATACAATTTATCTAGATAATCATCTTATCTAGATAACATCCCAAAAATGTTATCTTTATCTTATCTAGATAAAGGAAAATCCTATTTATCTTGAGATAATCGTCACCAACGAAAATTAAAAAATTAAATCTGAAAAAATGCTGAAACGAAATTGTTTTCTGCATACTTATGAAAACCTAAGAACTTTTTTAAGAACTGTTTTACACTTGGCAACAGTTTTTGCTTATGGGCAAGAGAAGCGAAGTGTCACTTTTTCCCTCGCTTCTCTTGCACATAAACAAAATTTTTTCCCAACAACCTTTTCCAAGTGTAAACCGGGCTATTGAAACTCCATTTTAAAGTGGAAATCAACAAAAAAAGAAAAACAAATAACTTTGTGCAATTTTTTTTTTCAGTATGTACGTAATTTTGAATTTTGTGCAACGTTAAAATAAATATATATGTATATATATAAATGGATGTTTGTCTGTCTGTTTGAGATTACAGAACTCAAAAACTACTGGACCGATTTTTACGCGGTTTTTTCCAAAATGATCTGCGTTGCCAAGAGCAGGTTTTTAGCTATGTTAGATTTTCAAAATTCGAAATAGAAGGTCCTGTTTTTTCCCAAAAGTTTTTAAGTTATTTATGGTTTTTTGGCATTCTAAAATTTGTACAAAAAACTTTAAGCTGGCAACAAAGGGTCTGCTAGTATTTATCTAAAAATTATCTAGATAATTTGGCTTTTTACCTTATCTTATCTATTATCTTTCAAATTTTCATTATCTTTTATCTTTTATCTTTAACTTATCTAGATAAAAACATAACAAAAGCTATAATTGCCAATCTGGCAATTATTGAAAACCCGTATGGTGATTTAATTGAACGGCGTATCAAAATTTCATTTGAATTCAAATTTTCCAATAAGATTTTTTTAAAACTTGTTCCAATCGGATTTTGATGTATGGGAGTTTTATGTAGAATCATGTCCTAAACAACTTTTGTTCTTGCACTTTTTTGATAAGATGCATCGTTTTTAAGATATTCGCAAAAAACGTTCTCGTTCGTATGGGGGGTACCCCCCCTAATGGTCCATTTTTGCCCATTAACGAACTTAGCCTCGCATTTTACGAAAAACGGACCTGTGCCAAATTTCAAGTCTCCAGCTCAATCCGTGCGCCCGCAATCCGCGCCACAGACAGACGGACAGACAGACGGACAGACAGACAGACGAACAGACAGACAGACGGACGGACATGCTAAATTCAACTTTTTTCATCATTCTAAACACACTGGTGTAATTCATTTTTGTGTGTGATGACGGGATCTTGGCGTTACAAACGGTAAGGCAAAGTTAATATACCCTTTGGTTTCACCATACGGGTATAAAAATTATTATCTGGCCGCAACATTAGTCATCATACATATAGAGCAGTGCTGCCCAACCAGGCACCCAACCAGTCGATCTCGACACGAATTTGGGTCAATCTTCTACTACAGACTGAAAATGTTAAAAAAAAATTTTTTTTGTAAACACAAATATTAAAAAAAAACATAACAAAAGCTATAATTGCCAATCTGGCAATCATTGGAGACCCGTATGGTGATATTCGTATCAAAATTCGAACAGTTATACCAAAATTCCACTTTGAAGTCAAACTTTCCAATAAGATTTTTTAAAATTTATTCCAATCGGATTTTGATGTATGGGAGTTTTATGTAGAATCATATCCTAAATAACTTTTGTTCTTGGACTTTTTTGATAAGATGCACCGTTTTTGAGATATTCACAAAAAACGTTTTCGTTTGTATGGGGGGTACCCCCCCTAATGGTCCATTTTTGCCCATTAACGAACTTAGCCTCGCATTTTACGAAAAACGGACCTGTGCCAAATTTCAAGTCTCTAGCCCAATCCGTGTGCCCGCAATCCGCGCCACAGACAGACGGACAGACAGACGGACAGACAGACAGACAGACGGACAGACAGACAGACGGACGGACATGCTAAATTCAACTTTTTTATACCCGTATGGTGAAACCAAAGGGTATATTAACTTTGCCTTACCGTTTGTAACGCCAAGATCCCGTCATCACACATAAAAATGAATTACACCAGTGTGTTTATACCCGTATGGTGAAACCAAAGGGTATATTAACTTTGCCTTACCGTTTGTAACGCCAAGATCCCGTCATCGCACAAAAAAATGAATTACACCAGTGTGTGATAAAAAAATGATAAAAAAATGATAAAAAAAGTTGAATTTAGCATGTCCGTCCGTCTGTCTGTCTGTCCGTCCGTCTGTCTGTCCGTCCGTCTGTCTGTCCGTCCGTCTGTCTGTGGCGCGGATAGCGGGCGCACGGATTGAGCTAGAGACTTGAAATTTTGCGCAGATCCGTTTTTCGTAAAATGCGAGGCTAAGTTCGTTAATGGGCAAAAATGGACCATTAGGGGGGGTACCCCCCATACGAACGAAAACGGTTTTTGTGAATATCTCAAAAACGGTGCATCTTATCAAAAAAGTCCAAGAACAAAAGTTATTTAGGATATGATTCTACATAACACTCCCATACCTCAAAATCCGATTGGAATAAATTTTAAAAAATCTTATTGGAAAGTTTGACTTCAAAGTGGAATTTTGGTACAACTGTTCGAATTTCGATACGAATATCACCATACGGGTCTCCAATGATTGCCAGATTGGCAATTATAGCTTTTGTTATGTTTTATCATTCTAAACACACTGGTGTAATTCATTTTTGTGTGTGATGACGGGATCTTGGCGTTACAAACGGTAAGGCAAAGTTAATATACCCTTTGGTTTCACCATACGGGTATAAAAAAATTGAATTTTCCATGTCCGTCCGTCTGTCCATCCGTCCGTCTGTCCATCCGTCCGTCTGTCTGTCTGTGGCGCGGATTGAGGGCGCACGGATTGAGCTAGAGACTTGAAATTTTGCGCAGATTCGTTTTTCGTAAAATGCGAGGCTAAGTTCGTTAATGGGCAGAAATGGACCATTAGGGGGGGGGGGGGGGAGGGTACCCCCCATACGAACGAAAACGTTTTTTTGCGAATATCTCAAAAACGGTAGAATATTATTCTACATAAATCTTTCATATATCAAAATCCGATTGGAATAAATTTTAAAACATAACAAAAGCTATAATTGCCAATCTGACAATTATTGAAAACCCGTATGGTGATTTAATTGAGCACCGTTTCAAAAAAGTCCGAGAACAAAAGTTATTTAGGATATGATTCTACATAAAACTCCCATACATCAAAATCCGATTGGAAAAAATTTTAAAAAATCTTATTGGAAAGTTTGACTTCAAAGTGGAATTTTGGTACAACTGTTCGAATTTTGATACGAATATCACCATACGGGTTTTCAATAATTGCCAGATTGGCAATTATAGCTTTTGTTATGTTTTTTATCTAAATTTAAATAGGGTTTTATGACTATACGAATTCAAATACTACCAAAGCGTTAATGTATACATATAACAACGCTGTAAGGGAAGTAATTTTTGTAATTTTGGATTTTCTCAGAAATTTTGATATACATCGACGCAATTGATCGTACTGAAGTCAAAAATAACATTTTTAAAATTTATGTTTGCCTGTCTGTCGGAATGTTTGCTCCGGCATAAAGCGGATACGGTCTAACCGATTTCGATGAAACTTTGCACACGGATAGTGTTAAGGTCAAGACATAACCAACGCGAAATGCATCTTCAGGCCGCAGCTAACATTTGAACACCTATAAATATATGGAGCTGCACAGAACTAACGCGTCAGCATCTTTGCAGCACAATTGCGTGCTGAAAAGTTTCAGCAATGTTAAAATTATGATGCATGCTGCTAAACTAGGACTAGCGGATATTGCGTATCGTACTACCCTTGTTAATGCAAGACGAGTCTCTTGAGATTGCTCGTCTTTTGGCCGACCTACAAATCCGGCGGGTGGGGTAGGACGTCCCAATTCAGTGTTTCTAGGTAGGTTTTACGACAGTAGCAACATGTGGCCGAGCGTTGTCGTGTTGCAAAATTACTTTGTCATGTCTTTGCTCGAGACTCCAGGAATAAAGTTCGCTAACTAATATGTACCCACTCCCCAGTCTGTAGACCCTCGCCAGATATCTCCTGAATTCTAAAGGGATGTGGATCCGGTTTTCAGCATCAGAGGTTAGTCTTCGGGAGAAATGTTCACCCACTAAATATTAGGGTATGCAACCGACATCCCGGGCCATTTTTCAATACCGAAACTCAAATACCGGAAATTTCTGCCAATACCGTAATACCGGTTTTTGAGAATTTCAATATCGATTTTCCGGCCATCTTATTTTTTTTCCCGATTTCGCTATCAAATGAATTTATTTCGTTTCGAGTTGTCTTATTGAGTTATTTGAGTAATTTTGAAATGCTTATTTCGTCGATTTCGATCAGTATTTCCCAAAAATACGCTTACCGGACGGATACGCTTACCGGACGGATACGCTTACCGGACGGACGGATTATGTGGTGAGTTCCTTAGTCATTTAAATTTTGTAATAACTGATGAATTTGTCGCCTAATTATCTAGGATGCATGTTGTTATTCTTATAAGGATATGTCTTCGATCTCATTGTAATTGTGAGTAGCTAGTAAGTATTAATTAAAAACGGTATGTATTTACGAAGGCGAGAGAGTATTAAATTATGCTCATTGAATATTAATAAATCACATTTGTTTTGTCAAATGGCTGAAAAATACCAAACATCAGAAACTCCGGATGAAAATTTCCTGAGGTTTTATTTCCTTCAAGCGGAAAATCATCAAACTACGAAGTATAAAAAATATTTTGTTATTTTAAAGACCAACTACATCTGGATGGAGGTTCTACATCTGGATTGCACACCCACTTGAAGATAAAACAATTTTTAAAGCATTTAAAATGCATTTTATATGTTATTTTTGTTTTTTTCCATCAATTGGGTGAAAAACTCAATTGCAAAAACTGTTAACGCGCATAAAGCATAGCGTCAAATTGAGAATTGCTCAAATCGAAGCATTGCTTCGAACGCTTTTGCAATAGGCCAGCTCTCATAAGAAAACACAGAGTTAAATTCAACTGTCAAAGCGAATAAAGCAAGCAAAGCTTCTATTGGGCCATCACCTTAGTGTTTGGAGACCATAACTAAAAAAAGCTCGGTACTGGGGTGAAAGGATCCACGGCAGAACAAACAAAAAAAAAAGACTTGTTTCCTTAGCATAGGCTGAGAACAGAAGAGATCGTTCGATCAGTTTATTAACCAGAAGTGATCTTTTTTACATTGTACTCATTTACAGTTTATTTGACTCGAAATAATGGCTTTGTTCAAATTATCTACTGCCACGCTCTGTTTCCCAGTTAATGGAATCGGAACTACTTATATTTGGTTTGTGTATCGGATTATGCATAGGATAGGAAAATGTGCTCTTGATAATTATACCCGTATGGTGAAACCAAAGGGTATATTAACTTTGCCTTACCGTTTGTAACGCCAAGATCTCGTCATCGCACACAAAAATGAATTACACCAGTGTGTTTAGAATGATAAAAAAAAGTTGAATTTAGCATGTCCGTCCGTCTGTCTGTCTGTCTGTCCGTCTGTCTGTCTGTCTGTCCGTCTGTCTGTCCGTCTGTCTGTCCGTCTGTCTGTCTGTCCGTCTGTCTGTGGCGCGGATTGCGGGCACACGGATTGAGCTAGAGACTTGAAATTTGGCACAGGTCCGTTTTTCGTAAAATGCGAGGCTAAGTTCGTTAATGGGCAAAAATGGACCATTAGGGGGGGTACCCCTCATACAAACGAAAACGTTTTTTGTGAATATCTCAAAAACGGTGAATTTTATCAAAAAAGTCCAAGAACAAAAGTTGTTTAGAATACGATTCTACATAATACTCCCATACATCAAAATCCGATTAGAACAAATTTAAAAAAATCTTATTGGAAAGTTTGACTTCATAGTGGAATTTTGATAAAACTGTTCGCCATTCACTTAAATCACCATACGGGTTTTCAATAATTGCCAGATTGGCAATTATAGCTTTTGTTATGTTTAGTTAATAAATATGATTAAAGAAATGCAGACTAATCCAGTGTCCTATCGTTAAAACAGGATCTTATTTTCGTACAAAAACTTTATGCAGACGAAAATGGCCGTCCCGAATCTATTGAGGA
This sequence comes from Chrysopilus asiliformis, assembly GCA_964034945.1. NCBI lineage: Eukaryota > Metazoa > Arthropoda > Insecta > Diptera > Rhagionidae > Chrysopilus > Chrysopilus asiliformis. The sequence goes on from OZ035960.1 coordinate 57,964,242, forward strand.
ATGTTTCATTGTTTAAAGCTGTTGGTATATCCTTTTAAGGTATATTCCTCGCACTTCATTTTCAACAACTCCATTTTTTACCACTGCTTCTATGCTTTTTTGATGGACTTTCATTTTCGGACCCGTTGACATTTGCCTAACAGCCAACCTAATAGATTTCAGAGTGTTTAGAACTTTAATTATTGACGAAAAATCCTGTTCTGTACATTCTATTTTTTCGTTTATATCGATTAAAGATTTTTGATGCATTTGTTTAGTTGAAGAAATCTTTCGCACATGCCCAAGAGGCTGTTCATCGCGCTTGGGCTTCTAAAATAAGTAATATTTCTTTGTTGAATTCATCCGCAGGATATCATTTTTAGATGGAGATTTCCGAAGTTTTTTAATTCTTGGTTAAAATAGTTGCTATTGGCATTGCTAATATTAAACCCAATGTTGGCATATTCATTTCCGTCATCCATATTTTCTACGTCTTTAATTTTTTCCGTCGACTCAATTTCCTGATTGGTGTCTATAATATCATTTCCTAGTTCTGGTCCGGGAATCGACTTCTTACACAAAATGTCCACAACGGCGAGGTGGATTCTGTGAATCATACAAAGTTGTTGTACGGCATCTATCAAAGCACGGTGTGTCAAATCAGAACAAAAATCATTTTAATTTTCTTAATGTCGATTCCAATATCCAGGCAACGCGCATGTGTTCGACATCTCAAAACCAGCGTGTGTTTAACGTGACGTCTAAAAAGTTCCATTCATGTTGTTGTTCTATATATCCACTATTTATTTCTTTATTTAATTGATGCATTGAACCTGTTATGCTATTAAGCTTTAGCTATTATTTTATTTTAATAAATCTTTTTTCATGTAAAATTTTTTCTATGTACATATATTGATACAGTGAACTAAAGTCACCTTAACACAAGACAAAATATCTGATATGAACAGCACATGACTTTCTCATACAAAATCTACGTTCTTGCGCATGTACATTATAACCCGACGAATAAAATATTACAATAACTTATTTATATACAATAAAAATATAATTTTGGTTACGAAATTTGAAATATCTCGAAAACGGTAAAAGATATCATTTTACGATAAAAGGCAAGTATGTAGAGAATCTTCCATTCTTCTTTTAAAGTGTTTTTTTCCAAAAAACCCTTAGTTCGCAAGCAATTGGCAAAAATCTATTTTTTTTAATGAAAATATCTCAATAACAGTAAAAGATAGCGTATAACAGTAAAAGACAAACTTGTGGCAAATGTTATTTTCTTCAATTCTTCTCATACAATGAACAGTCCAAAACTCATTAATTTTCAAAAGGATCGGAAAAAACTGTTTTGTTAAAAAAAAACGGTATATTACAATACCGGTTTGAAATATCGAGTTCTAGTGAGACGAAAGCCTAGAAAATTTTATTGTTTTCAACTTACTGCGTGGTTTCGGGAGTAAATCGTGAAAAACGAAATTGCGATTTGCGATTTTTAAAAAGCTACCATTTTGGTTACTTTTGGTTAACGGATTTCCACCAAAAGTTAGTAGGACTGTTCTATTATTTTTGCCGATGACTTACGAATTAACGGTTTTAAGAATGGATGGATATCTATAATGGATATATATGAATATATATATATATGGTATATTTTATTAAGTTTTCAAAACAAAATAAGTATAAAAATGTACTCACTAAAGTCAATCAGTAATCTTCCATAACCTTTTCTTTGATATGGCGGCAAAGTTAATATACAGGACACATTATAGTTTAAAAAAGAGTTTTTCTCCTGAAATTAAAAAAAAAACACATTATTTAATTTTATTTGGTTTAATATTCAAACCATTAAAAAAATTTCTGACTTGTCCCAGGAAAAAAAATAACTAGTTGCGATCTAAGAAAAATTTTACCTCTCCAATACTTTTATGATTAAACTTTGTGAAAAAATGCGAAACACAAGATTTTTCAATTAGCTAGCTTAACTTCCTGTCTACAGGTAACATTTTTTGTACAGTAGATTAGTGAAATTCAAAGGGTTAGGTTCCTTAAAACTCAAATAACATTAAAATAAAAAAATCGACTTTTTTAAAAACTTCATCTAGCAAATACTTAAAAATTACTTAAAAATTAAGTATTTCCTAAAAACTTTTTTTCAAAAATTTAAAAAAAAACTGCATTTAGCAAAAGATCAAACTAGTGGATGACGTATTCATTTAACTATCCCGAAACTAATGTGATTATCTAAATATTGCTACACGTCTGTTGTTGGCCGAACAACCAAACACAGACAGGAGGGGTAGAGAGTTCATTTTGTTCTATATATAGAAATCGACTTTTACTAATGTAATTGTGAATTCTGTTATAGATCAAATTTTATTTAAAAATATTGACCAATCAATCCTAAGTTTCGATATATTCAAATATCAAAGTGGTCACACCAGATATTAATTTAACTGTGGCAAATGTTTACGCCAATATTGTTTTACGCCACATAGGGAATGGATTTCCATGCGAAATGTTTATTGGGAGTAAACGGTTCTAACAGTTTCTCATTCTCACGATAAATTTCAATAAATTCCATTAAAATATTTAGATAATCACATTATCCTTACAGAACCTTCTGTTATCCTTACAGATTTCTTTAGCGACTCCAAAAACCCCGAGATGAGGTTTTTCCCGGAAAATTTAAGAAAAAGGATAATCGCATTATCCTTACAGGACCCTCCGTTCTCCTTACGAACATTATAATGCTAGAGTCGTAGTCAGCAACCCCAAATACCCCCAGAATATTTTTGTCCAGAAAAATTTGAGAAAAAGATAATTACGTTACCCTTTCAGGACATTCCGTTATTCTTACGGATTTCTTAATACAAAAATCGGATTCAACGAGCCCAAAAACCTTCAGATGAGATTTTTTCTCGGAAAATTTGCGAAAAAGGATCATCACGTTATCTTTACGGGACTTTCCTTGTCCTTACAAGTAGTGAAAATATTGTATTGCCATCGGAGTTACATAAGTGTGCAAAATTTAAAAAAAAGATTGCAAGATTTGACCCTGACAGACGGACAGATGCGAAGGCAAGCTAAATAAAAGCTTTTAAAAATTGAAGCAGACGTTTCTTTCGAATGGTCTTTAAAAAATTTACGAGCCTCCAAAAATTCATTTTTATCATTTTTTTAAAGGGAAGAGGCACCAGATACAGGGTTTTCGCCGACAGGGATCATTTGCTTCGATCTTTGGCAAACATGTATTTTTGGGTTCCGGCTATATCAGCGCTTTCAGACCAAATTTTTCCATTGGGTGGGTGCGTTTTGACGGACTGACGGTGGGCGCTATTGAGCAGTAAAACCTTACATTTGTGACAAAGAAAAACTTTTTTGTGATTTAGATTAAATTCTTTAAATGAAACCGCTTGTTTAGTCTTTATGCTGATTGACAAAAAGTGTAATCAAAAAAACAAAAAAAGCAATCCAATTCGATCCAAACCTGATCCGATCTGACCCGATTTTTAAAAGCTTTTATTTAGCTTGCCTTCGTATCTGTCTGTCTGTCTGTCGGGGTCAAATCTTGCAATCCAATTTTAACCCATTTCTACTCTTATTGGGGGCTTTTTTCACGTGAGTTCTTTTGCCTCTCACAATCACGATTTTTAATCGTCGTCACGGTCTTTAAGCTGAAAATATGAGACTTGGGGCAGCCCACACATGCTTACTGATCTATGCCCATTTCCGGAAAAAAATCTCATCTGGGGGTTTTTGGGGTCGCTGACATTAACCAATCTGTAAGGATTACGGAAGGTTCTGAAAGGATAACGTGATTATTTTTTGCCTTAAGTTTTCCGGAAAAAATGTCATCTTGAAGTTTTTGGGGCGCTGAATCCCATTCTGGCATTCGACCCGATTGAAGCCTTTCGGTTCCGGTGGCGATTCATATTATGTACATATGTAACCTAAACCAGGATCTTTATACCGAAACTTTTTGTACGAATAATAACAAAAAAAAACGTGAAATTATACTAAAAATAAAAAAAAAAATAATTGTAAATAAGATTTCGATTCCATGCAATTCTTGGAATCTTTTACATATATCTAAAAAAATTATATGTGAGTATTAATATTTATCCCTTTGGGAATTTATTCAAAGCGAACTGATTTCACGTCCCAACAACTCATAATAACTGAGTCCAGACAAGCCTATGATTCATTCCCGTCATACTCATCTATCGACTATGCAAGTTCACCCTCTTCGTTAGCTAATAAAATATCAAACTCCAGCAGAATATTAACCTCCAGCAGAATATCAAACTACAGAGCATTTTGGGGCAAAAGCACATCATGGGCAGGATCGTCTGGTAGTTCAATTCTAAATTAATCAGCGACAAGCAAGCTTTAGTGAACCTTTAAATGCCCATGGCGCTGAAATATTACAAAGTTATGCAACAACCAACTGCATGTACGAAAAGTGAAAAACTTTGAAATCTCCAATAGCTGTAGCAACAGTCTTTAATAACTGTAGTTTAAAGTCCCCCATAACATTTTAAAATAACAAATCAGGGGTCACATTTTAAGACAGCATATAAATTGAAGATATGAAATGTGTTACAACTTCGGTATTCTTTATGTATTTTTTACTTTTACAGTAAAAAGTTCGCATTCTACAAATTTCTTTGAATATACATATGGAAACCATTAAAAATACGTAAAAACCGTTTAAGGAAAACATGCTGGGAATTTTATTTTTGAATCCGTTTATATTCATTTTTTCTCAAAAGCGCATAGAAATTTCTTTCTCAAAAGCGCGTAGTGTCCTAGAAATTTTCAAAAAACCTAATTTTTTGTTTAAATATGTATGTTTGAGATCCTATTTTTTTAAATATGTTGAGTTAGATGAAAAAAATCGTGAAATCCTAGAAATTTTGTTATAAAATTTCAAGAAATTTTCAAAAAAAAATGTATTTTTTCAAAAAATAAATTGTATGGGAACTACCCGTTATAGCTACCGTGACTTTTCCAAAAGTTGACAGAAAACTACGATTTTCGTAGAACTTATTTACAAAAAATTTCAAGTCCCTAGCTCAACGCGTTCTCGAAGATACGTGAAACGAACAGGACGAGAGACATATACGGACATACTTATAATTTTGCCTGAAATGGATCACGCGTTTATCGGAAAGTTTCTATCTGCTGTCGTTCTCGAGTCAGTCTCGGTCATGAATACAATAGGGGAACCCTGGGTAGTATTAACAGGGGTAAGTATTAACAAGCCTATTCCCGCCGAAATATACGAGCCACAATCTCGAAATTTGGTTTTTGTCCACCACTCGATACGGTCGACCATATGATGACTCATCAGTTATAAACTGTTCATTGCCAGTGAGGGTTAAGCACAGGGACCGAATTTTAGCTGGTAAACGAACTTTTTATGGTTTGCAATATTTTGATTTCTGTCTTAGTTTTTTATATTATTCAATATAACTTTATCGATAATGTAAGTTAATGAAGCTATAATTAATAATGTCCTTTTGTTTTATTACAATCCTTAACTATATCTTTGGTATGATTAATAATTCAAAAAAAGTAGTGTCGGGGCTAAAATTAACAAACCCATGGGGCAAGAATTAACATGTTAATACATACCCGTTTTTACAAACTGTTACTCTGACGATGACAACATAGAGTAAGAATTCTCATACTATGTTTTTATAGATACAAATTATGTACAAAAAACTTCGCTAAAACCTTTTTTTAGATAAAAATAATTGTTTTTGTTTTTTAAAACGACTTAATTTTTTTTGTCAATTTATGTTCCTTGAAAAGGATATTTATTTGGTTCATTTTATTAGTTTTTGTGATAATTAATATATTTGAATTTAAAAGGATATTTATTTTGTTTATTTTATAATTTTTGTGAAAAAAAATTCTTTTCTTTTAATTATTTCCATGTTAAAACTTATGTTAATACTAACTCCATCGTTATTAAAACTAGCCCCGGGTTAGTTTTAACAGATGACATTTTTTCATAAAAATGATTTTTTTTCATATAGTGACTACCTGGTTGAAACTTTTTTTATTTCTTATGATACCTGAAGACCTACAGTATGACTAGATATAGAAACAATATCAAAAATGTTACTTGTTAAAAAAAATATGACCCAATTTCCAAATTTTGTTAATACAAGCCCCGGCTTCCCCTACTTTCTCTCTATAGAAGAGGAAAGTAAAAAGGTGTTTGAAAATTGTACTCCTATTGTATTGGAATTTCTCGGCTTATAGGTCAAAATGTTATATTGTTTTTATAAAAAATATGACAAAATGTTATATTGTTTTTATGGATGTTTTCACATCCGAAAAAATTCACTCCAACAGGTCAGGCATGTTGGCTCTGCTTCTGGCACGGAAAAACCATGAATCAGAAATGATTCAATGGTTTGTTACGATCAAATTTTTTTTATCGAAGCCAGAGATTTCAAAAATCAAACATCGTTAGCTGTAATCGTGGCCATCGTAAGTACGGGCCGGATGGCAAAAGTAATGACGTCACAGAATACTACATAGAAACTACTTATCAAATGGGAAAAATGCAATAGCAAAGCAGTTAATACTCGATTCGTCACGTTTATTAAATATTCCAGGGCCTTATCAGGGAACTCGAATCGAAAGTCAAAAGCACGGAAATGTTTGAAGCGGTATCAGCTAACTCGATTTCGATCAAATATTTATTATTCATTTTCGGAAATTTACTCGAACACTTTTCAGCCGCCGAAAATGAAACTCGAAAAGAAAGTTTAAGTCATTTCAATGTTTTTTTATGTAAGGATTTTTTTTCTTGCATTATATATTTGGAAAATCTATAAAAAATTAGGAAAAGTTGGCTCTAACATATAATATTTAGTTAATTACGATGATATACGAAGTCCATTCCGTATGAATTTTCTTAGAATTCTTGGATTAAAAACCCGGTCATCACATTCATCATTTTAATCTGGCACCTATTTCACATCACTTTTATTCACACTTATCACTTTTATTGACATTTGGAAAAAGAAAATAGATTATTTGTTTTGTGCGTAGAGCTACATTTCGCGACACAACAAGTTCGCGGCATTTCTACAAAACAAACATGAAATGTTATTCCAAATTGTGGAAAAGATAAATGAAAAGAGGTAGCACTAAATTTATACACTTGATTTGTGAATTTTTCTATAATTTTTTGTTATTTATTTGTTTTTACAGATTTTCACATCTCACAGTTCACTTTTGAGGTTACAAATAGTTTTACTGAAAATACAACTTTTTCGGTGAAAATTCAATGTAATTCACAATCCACGCATAACTAAGTCTATAAAATAAAGACACTCATCGAAAAAACAATGAAATTAAACGTTTTTGCTACTATTTCGGCGAAGCAAAAAGCGCACGCGTTCAACCGGCACAGCTGTCAACGATAAACTACCAAGTAGTAAATAATGACGTCACATCGTTTGACATTTATCATGCCTCTGGCCCGTTCTTACGATGGCCACGCTGTAATCAAATTGATTGTCCAGCAATTAAATTTTTCGTTGACGTCATAATGGTCTAAGAGAAAATCAGCCCAAAATGAAAAAGATCCTCTGAGCCAGAGTTTTGTATCAGGGTATTGGTAAATTCGTTCAACAACTTAAGCGGCCCCTACACGTTCAATCTTGCAGTCAATCATGCTGTCACTGCGTTACATGGAAGTGGTAAGATTTGATGCCCTTGACCACATTTTTTGTTCAAAATCTTATTTTTCTTTCAAACGCCTTTTAGGTCCCAGCAGATGCGTATTGTCATGTGGGGCCACTTATTTTAAGCTTAAAATAAGATTTTTTTTTGGGTTTCCAAAAAAAAAGGATTCTTCCTTTTTATCGGACCACGCGGTATTTCTGAGAAGGCATTGTTACGAAAACTGGTTTCTCCACAGTACCGCTGGATGGCGGCGTTTCGGCTGCCCTTTATGTGGATTTTTTTTCTGAAGAACTTATGGAAGACGAATTTGGTCTCATATTTTCCACGAACCTGAAGTTTAATAAGTGAAAATAAAATTAAACAGGATTTTTTTAATCAAAGTGGGAGTTTGAGGAGGAAAATTGAAGAATAGGAGAGTTCAAAGTCCAAGCGCTTTCTTTTTATTTTTTAAGTAGAGAAGTATTCCGTATTTCCAAAGTGTGAATTTTCACCTTAATTTTGCCTTCAAAGTAATATTTTAGCTACTGTGTGCCGAATTATTTAAAAACTGCTCTTCGAATCCTGGAGTGTGCACAATCGGGGATCATCGAAGAAAGCGATGAGTTCTTTTCTTTTTACTTTTCCCATGAATATATTAAGGTGAAAATATTTCCTATGTATTACCTAAATTAAATAAGTCACATTCCGAATCGATGTCGGTTTATTCTGGTACAGATTCTGTTTTGCAAATTGATTTTTAACAAAAAGAGAAATACACCCATACCTCGCTTTACGGCCTAGATACGTTCCGGGAAAGTTGGCCGTAAAGCGAAAAGCCGTATAACGAATCAATTATTTTCATACAAACCCATACAAATTCAATAGGATCCGTTCCAATTTTTTTTAAATAACGTAGTTTTTAGTTTAAAATGCATTTTTTTCTTTTTATTTCATTTAAAAATGCTTACATACAAAATAAAAATACATAACAAGTAATATAAGGATAACTTCAATAACAAAAAAAAATCATATGTACATAAAAAGATAACTTAAAAAAATTAAAAAAAAAATCATGTGCACATGTCCATTATACATAATAAAAAACATAAATTAAAATGTTTAAATCGGTTAATCTGATGACGAAAATGAACATGAAGAATCGGTAAGCTGCAATATGCTGTCATCATTACTTTCCGCTGTTGTGGATTGACCTGGCTTAAAAAAATGGTCCAACTTTGTCTGCCTTACCTTACTTTCTGCTTTTTTTTGCAGTTCTTTATAACAGGTAATGGTTGAATTAATTCCTCGAGAAACTTTGGCGCTGCGTTCTACATCAGGATCGTTTTGAAGAAGGATGTTTATTCCTTGTTCGAAATAAGAAAGCGCAATCGACAAGTTCTTTGCTGTTAGCTGTTGGCATACAGTAGGCTCTAATTCTGGCTCCTCATCAAGTGATTGTTCTGTTTCTAATTGTATCAGCTCCTCATGTGAAAGGGGTTCTCTATCAGCATCTAATAAATCAAGCACATCACCTTCTTCTAAATCCTCAAAACCAAGGTCATTTGCTAGGTTCAATATGGTTTGTCGAATTTCTAGAAGAGAATCAACTTCCGGGTCATGAGTTTTTATGCATTCAGGCCATATTTTTTTCCAAACATGGTTCATTGTGGTTGAATCCATTTCTTTCCACGATTCGCTTATGTTATCTACAGCATCTTTGATATTGTAGTTCTTCCAAAATTCTTTAATCGAAGATTCATCATCGGTTTCGTTTATAAGTTTTCGAAAAGTTCTGCGTAAGTAATATGCCTTAAAAGTGGCTATTGCACCCTGATCCATTGGCTGGATCAGAGCTGTTGTATTTTTGGGAAGATACTGAATCTCTACATCTTCAGATAATTCCGATAAATTAACCGGGTGTCCTGGAGCATTATCCAAAAGGAGCAAAGCCTTGTTGCTAAAGTTATTGTCTTGCAAATATTTTTTTACTTCTGGGCAAAAGTAATTTTTGAACCAGTCTTCGAAGAGAATCTTAGTCATCCAAGCTTTCCTATTAGATCGCCAAATGACGGGCAATTGTTTCTTGTTCAGCCTTTTAAAAGCCCTTGGATTTTCGGAAAGATATACTAAAAGAGGCTTTAGCTTAAAATCCCCCGCAGCATTAGCACCAAGGAGCAAAGTTAATCGTTCTTTAGACACCTTATAACCAGAAGCTGATTTTTCGTTTTTGGAAATGTAATTTGCCAGATTGGCAATTATAGCTTTTGATTTTTTTTCCCCAATTTTTTTTCGGCCGTATAACGAAATATTTTGGGCCGTAAATCGAAAAAGTGCCTTAATTAAAGAAGGCCGTTATAGCGAAAAGCCGTATAAAGAGGGGCCGTATAACGAGGTATGGGTGTATTTTTGTATTGCAATCTTTTAAATTATGTTGTTTGGTACCCCTCCTTTGATAAAAATCCTAGTGGAAATAGAAACTCCTGATTTATTGTAAGTCTATATAAATACGATGACGTGCTAAGATCGTTTTGCTTCTCGTTTGAGGCGGAGCCAATTGTATCCGAGATGTCCGTTTCTTCCTAGATTGTGTCTTCTTCCGGCACATCACTTACTGCTCACAGAGGATTCTGGCAAAACCCTCCCCCTCTTTTGCCTCATGCTGACTGACCGACGTGCCAGCCAGGGCCTTCTCTGTGGGCTGTGTTTGCACGCCAAGGACAAATTCAGCCTCGTAGCAGGTGAAATACAAAATTTGTACACCTATTTATATGAAAAAGCTAGAAATCTATACGAAATTCCACGGACCTCTTACAAAACGCACTTGATTTGTAATTAAATATAACTAGGAACCTTCATTAGGGGCAAAAGCGATCCCAAACAAAAAGTTTTTAGATAAAAAAGCCAATAAAATCCTCACAAAAGTCATATGTTTATGCCGCCATTTTTTACCTGTTATGGTTCTCGTAAGAGGTATATAAACTAAGGATATCTTAATGAGGTGCTTAATTATACTAAATTACTCCTAATAAAATCCTGAACGAGCTGTTATCAGTAAGGGTGAATCTGTCTCAATAATTTATAGAAGATAATCGAATATGCCGTGTAATATTTTTTTATACCCGTATGGTGAAACCAAAGGGTATATTAACTTTGCCTTACCGTTTGTAACGCCAAGATCCCGTTATCACACACAAAAATTAATTACACTAGTGAGTTTAGAATGACTAAAAAAATTGATTTTTGCATGTCCGTCCGTCTGTCCGTCCGTCTGTGGCGCGGATTGCGGGAGCACGGATTGACTTGAAATTTTGCGCAGATCCGTTTTTCGTAAAATGCGAGGCTAAGTTCGTTCATGGGCAAAAATGGACCATTATGGGGGGTACCCCCATACGAACGAAAACGTTTTTTCCGAATATCTCAAAAACGGTGCATCTTATCAAAAAAAATGCAAGAACAAAAGTTATTTAGGATATGATTCTACATAAAACTTCCATACATCAAAATCCGATTGGAATAAATTTAAAAAAATCTTATTGGAAAGTTTGACTTCAGAGTGGAATTTTGGTATAACTGTTCGAATTTTGATACGAATATCACCATACGGGTCACCAATGATTGCCAGATTGGCAATTATAGCTTTTGTTATGTTTTATACTTCAGAAGATTTTTTTCCATAAACTCCCATAAATGTTCGAATGGGCAGATATCGGCCATTGAAATTTGGCACAGATATTAAAAAGAGACCATATTTTGTTTTTTTTTTTTTTTATATATACAGTAAAACATTATTTCCCCAAATATTTAAGAACTTTATTAAAGAATTTGCTAATAAATCCAGAAAAATAAGAAAACATGAAAATTCAAAAAATCGATCTTTTTATCTGACTTTGAATCATTACAACTTTTGAATCCAGTTGTATTGAGGGCTGAAAATTTGGCTTTCTTACTTTTGGAAAATGTACTTTCGAACTATATTTATGTTTTTTATATCGGGGTATATGAAAAAATCGATCTTATGACGATTAAATCGATAAATGGGATATAGTGCGCCGTTCTTAGATTTTATCCGACAGATTTGAAACAACGTGTTTTTAGTTATAAATATAACAAAAGCTATAATTGCCAATCTGGCAAATATTGAAAACCCGTATGGTGATTTAAGTGAATGGCGAACAGTTGTAACAAAATTCCACTTTGAGGGCAAACTTTTCAATAAGATTTTTTTTTTAATTTATTCCAATCGGAGTTTTATGTGTGGGAGTTTTATGTAGAATCATATCCTAAATAACTTTTGTTCTTGCACTTTTTTTATAAGATGCACCGTTTTGGAGATATTCGCAAAAATCGTTTTCGTTCGTATGGGGGGTACCCCCCCCCCCCCCCCCCTAATGGTCCATTTTTGCCCATTAACGAACTTAGCCTTGCAATTTGCGAAAAAAGAATCTACGTAAAATTTCAAGTCTCTAGCACAATCCGTGCGCCTGCAATCCGCGCCACAGACAGACAGACAGACGGATGGACAGACGGACAGACAGACGGACAGACAGACGGACAGACAGACGACAGACAGACGGACAGACAGACGGACGGACGGACGGACAAGCAAAATTCAATTTTTTTTATCATTCTAAACACACTGGTGTAATTCATTTTTGTGTGTGATAACGGGATCTTGGCGTTACAAACGGTGTCACCATACGGGTATAAAAATACGGTACGATTTTCATGTATTTTATGATTGCTTTCATGTTGTACTGAATAAAAGCGTGAAATATTTGGTGTAATTTTTGCGAAGTTTTAAAAAAAACGATGATGCTACCCGTCATTTCGATTCGCTTGGAATCAAATTGACACTAAATTTCGCTTTTGCCGTCTCTTGGCTACATACCGCTCAAGAACTTTCCCATTTCGGTATGTGTTCGATCTTATTTCGGGACAGAACACGTGCCTGCCACACACTAGAATTAGTTGTTGCTAGAAACAGAATTAATTCAGTTTTGAAGGGCTCAAATAATAAATCTAGGAGGAATTAAAAACCAGAAAATCAGAAATAAATAAATAAATTTCGTAACAGGAGCTTTGAGTACAGAGATTGTTGAACTTACAATCTAATCCCATTGGGCGAGTGCGAAATGTCTGGATGGAATCCGTCGCGCCTGGTGGCAATGAATGCGAAATAAATTTAATAAGCCACTAGCCCATCCTTTACCAAAAATTATACGAAACACCGAGGTATGGAGAGAAATGTCATCGTTGTCCCCGCTAAAGACTTAGCAGGAATGAGAAAATCTAGAAAAAAAAATACCCAGACCGTGACTAGACGTATTGCAATCGGGATAGAATCGCTGCTCTTCACTTGATCAAAGTTAAAAACTAAAGGACTCGAATCGGAAGTAAGAAAATATAATAAAAACATATCGTCGAATAATAAGAAGTAAGGAACACCAAGATAGACTCGTTGTTATTCCCGACGAGTCCCACTACGTCGAATACATCGTTTAGAAGCTTCAGCATCAAGTTAGAGTTCAACGACCATCATACTGGGAGTGTTAGTCAAGGGCTCGATAGAATCCCAGTGGACGCGCAAGTATCAACGGCAGCATCCAAATCCCTTTGTCGGCAATCGTCATGGTGAGCTCATTCCTACGACGTAGAACCACAATCGACCTAAGGGCTATGTACTATGCACACACAAACACAAAAATTCAGTCTAGAGGTGGAATGAAAACAGACACAGCAGACTGAATCAGACCAGACAACAGCGAACCGAGCCAGACAAGAAAATGTTACAAACGTTAAATGATTTAATTTTTCACTCATAGGCAACCGATAAAAGCGTTCAGAAAACAATGGAAGGACAGGAAGGACATCGGTTGTTACCTACCTCGCCCATCTTTTTTTCATTTGCACACCTTGATCCAAAGTTTTGGCAGTATGACATAAAAATCCTCAAACCACGATTTCAAGCCAGTGACAGACGAGGACTAGAGCATCATAGAGCGTGAAAATAAAGCCCGGCCGATTTTTTTTTGGTTCATTTAATGCCATTCTTCCGCCGCCCAAAAAAAAAGTCCCAGAAAATTTGCGAATCCCGGACGATTTCCTCTTTCTGCTGTACCAGCATTAGTAGACAGCAGCTTAAAAACGCCGTTTTTGGTAACGATCTGAGTCTGGCACCATTCCCGGATACTCGACAGATTCCCCCAATAGATTTGACTTCCCTTAGATTCGTTTCGTTAACCTTCATCCGATCTACATAGACATAGGCAAACATTTCAGTGGCTACTAGCCACCCTTAGACAGGTCCTTCACCCCTCAGTGCCAGACTTCTGGCTGGCCCTCGTCGTTCATCAGAATTTCGGTCTATGATGACGATTTTTACACAGCTCACGATAAAGCAAACGACCCCTTTTCCAAATGTATTGCGAGCCTTAACTACTCTTGCTATACTCCTATATAGTATGGCGCAGCAAAAACATTACAGTCGTCGATCCATTTGAAAAATTTCGGGGTCGATGGCATCGTCTGTGTGTGAGTATGTCTGTGAACTTGAGTGAACCGAACGTATGGAACCCGGTCCTCCTCATCCTTCTAGCCCAACTGCTCGTTTTTACCACCATAGACATTCTATACAGACAACCAACAGCAGGCAACTCGAGACAGGATTTTGCACTCTGCACTTACACAACATCAGGATCTAAGTTTCGGTAGCTGCGGGCGATGAGCAACCACATAGGAATCAGCAGGAACGATACGATGCCAAGATGTTTCGCAACGGGGTGAGTGCTCTCTAGGACAACGTTCCATAATCTCATCAGCATTATCGGGAGGCATATCAGCGACGGCACACAGTATACAAAACCATCACAAATACTAGTGTAATTCTCTAGTTGGGAATCCAGCGTAAAGTATGAAATTTTCATATTAGATCGAAGAATTTTGGGTATGGTCAGGGACAAATAGTCAGTTGTGTTGGTGTATTATGCCGTATTGAGTTTTTGCGTTGTTGCTCCTTTTTAGGGTTCCTTTTTTATTTTCGTCATTTGCCAATCGGTCCTTCGAGTTCAGTACACTCTATTGCAGTGCACTTACACATTCAAAAGACGACACGCGCCTCAGACGCATTCCTCCACCCCATAAGGCCAAAAAAAAGGAACGCTAAAACGCTATACTCAATAGGGATACACCCAAAAAAAAGCTTTTCCACTCAATTGCCCTTTGAAAATTTTCAAATTACATTGAAAAAATAACAAAAAAAACAAGCACTGCGACAGTTTTCGATAGCGATTTGAATGATTTATATAGTATAAGGCAAGGTTGTCCTAATGAAAAATAATGAAAAAACGTAATGAAAAATAAACCGTTAGCCTATTGAGAATCAAATCTAGAGCTTTTTTCGGCTTCTGGATATATTGACAGTAAGTCAAGAACTCGTTTTGGAGACGAAGGCATTGATACTCCAGTTTTTCTTCCAGCATATTTCCACTATACTTGTGATTTAAGCATACCTATTTTATTTTCAGTTATAGGAAAATAGAAGAATTTTATATTGGTTTTTAACACTTTCTTCAAATTTGTGTAATATTACACAACATTTTTTGTGAAAACAAAAATTTTTAAGATGACTTGTATTTTTGCAAGATAAATTTTAAGAGACTGTAAAGAAAGCAATCGAATTTGACGTCGGCTGTACTTTGAGTCTGGGTTCAAAAATTCTTTTTCTCTACTTCTCGAGAATTCCCGAGCCAAATATTTTCCCCTGATGCTCGAGAAATTAGCGTCGAGAATTTCGAGAAAAGAAAAAAAAAGAATAATCACAAAGAATAATCGAAAATCTTTTTTTTTAATCTGCACAAATATTTATGATTCATAGAATATTACAATACTCTTTCATTCTATCTAATGCGGCTTCATAAGGTCTCTTAAGCCCGTTTAAACCTGCAATCCCCCTGCAATTCGTTGGCTGTTAATATATCTGAATGAAACTAGAGACTGTGCGCTTGCCAAAAAAAAGCCCTCAGCCAAAGTGAAAACTGCACTGGTTCAATAGTTAGCCTAGGTACAAAATCGTTCTTTGGCCTAGGCACAAAATAGTCCTTTTTCTATATACACTCATACCTCGCTATACGGCCGCTCTTTATACGGCTTTTCGCTATAACGGCCTTCTTTAATTGTGGCACTTTTTCGATTTACGGCCCAAAATGTTTCGTTATACGGCCAAAAAAAATTGTGAAAAAAAACAAAAGCTATAATTGCCAATCTATCAATTATTGAAAACCCGTATGGTGATTTAAGTGAACGGCGGTTCATTTTCGTCATCAAATTAGAACCAATTTAAACATTTTAAATTATGTTTTTTATTATGTATATGGACATGTGCATATGATTTTTTTTTAATTTTTTTTAAGTTATCTTTTTATGTACATATGATTTTTTTTGTTATTGAAGTTATCCTTTTATTACTTGTTATGTATTTTTATTTTGTATGTAAGCATTTTAAAATGAAATAAAAAGAAAAAAAATGCATTTTAAACTAAAAACTACGTTATTTAAAAAAAATGGAACGGATCCTATTGAATGTGTATGGGTTTGTATGAATATAATTGATTCGTTATACGGCTTTTCGCTTTACGGCCAACTTTCCCGGAACGTACCTAGGCCGTAAAGCGAGGTATGAGTGTATTAGGAGTGTTGAATTACTACTACTCGGAATTTTTTTGTGTCTTATTGTACTCAGTGGCAAGCTAATGTCATATGAACATAGTGGACCACAAAATTTTGATTTCACCCAAACTTTCGGCCTTTTTATATTTTAGTATTTCGTCTTATTTTATTAATTTTTCTCATGAATATAGAGAGAAAAGCGTCCACACTGCCGGAGCGCTCTAATTTTATTTTTTTTTTTTTTTGCAAATTTGATCACATTTGAAGCATTGGAAATTTCCATTATTGTCTACAAAATTGTTTTTCTGGAAATTGTTTTTCCCAATATGAATCAGGGCATGAGCGCTGCATTATTGAAAATAAAACATAACAAAAGCTATAATTGCCAATCTGGCAATTATTGAAAACCCGTATGGTGATTTAAGTGAACGGCGAACAGTTGTATCAAAATTCCACTTTGAAGTCAAACTTTTCAATAAGATTTTTTTAAATTTATTCCAATCGGATTTTTATGTATGGGAGTTTTATGTAGAATCATATTCTAAATAACTTTTGTTCTTGCACTTTTTTCATAAGATGCACCGTTTTTGAGATATTCGCAAAAAAGTTGTCGTTCGTATGGGGGGTACCACCCCTAATGTTCCATTTTTGCCCATTAACGAACTTAGTCTTGCATTTTACGAAAAACGAATCCGCGTACCACCCCTAATGTTCCATTTTTGCCGATTAACGAACTTAGTCTTGCATTTTACGAAAAACGAATCCGCGTAAAATTTCAAGTCTCTAGCTCAATCCGTGCGCCTGCAATCCGCGCCACAGACAGACAGACGGACAGACAGACAGACGGATAGACAGACGACGGACAGACAGACAGACGGACAGACGGACGGACATGCAAAAATTAAATATTTTTATTATTCTAAACACACTGGTGTAATTCGTTTTTTTGTGTGATGACGGGATCTTGGCGTTACAAACGGTAAGGCAAATCTAATATACCCTTTGGTTTCACCATACGGGTATAAAAAATGTTTAAACAGCCACTTACATGCACAATACATTCAGACCGAGTTTGACATTTGATATTCTGAGCACCAAATAGGTGCCTGTGCCACGTTCTGGGAACTTTGTTTTGAGTTTCTGAAACCCTGATGTATCACTCGCTACTTTATTGTTGCGATGCAATTCGTCGCCATTTAATCATGAAAATTATAATTCCATTTTTCATGAAATAGCACAAAACAATGTTTTTACTCGAAAATTTAATACAAAGATTATTATTTTCGAGTATCAAAAACATCTGACGCATGAAACTTCAAAAAATTGAGAAACAAAAATTGAGTAGAAAACAACAAATATAATATATCACCTTCCATTCCCTTATTTCACAATCACCCTTGTTCTGAGATACGGCGTTAGCCCGCTAAACGTAACGCATTCGATTCGATTCGCTACGCGATCGGTGTTCTGAAAAACGGCGTTTGCTGTTTAAAAATACGGCAAACATCGCATGCAAACGCAGTGTCAAAAATCAGCTGGTTGTATTTATTTCTTGGTTATGCAAGTAAAAACGTTTGATTGAAGTTTGAAAATGGATTTAACACTCCCATTATATTTGTTAATGAGGCAGGACGAGGTAAATTCACTGACATTTGATATTCTGAGCACCAAATAGGTGCCTGTGCCACGTTCTGGGAACTTTGTTTTGAGTTTCTGAAACCCTGATGTATCACTCGCTATTTTATTGTTGCGATGCAATTCGTCGCCATTTAATCATGAAAATTATAATTCCATTTTTCATGAAATAGCACAAAACAATGTTTTTACTCGAAAATTTAATACAAAGATTATTATTTTCGAGTATCAAAAACATCTGACGCATGAAACTTCAAAAAATTGAGAAACAAAAATTGAGTAGAAAACAACAAATATAATATATCACCTTCCATTCCCTTATTTCACAATCACCCTTGTTCTGAGATACGGCGTTAGCCCGCTAAACGTAACGCATTCGATTCGATTCGCTACGCGATCGGTGTTCTGAAAAACGGCGTTTACTGTTTAAAAATACGGCAAACATCGCATGCAAACGCAGTGTCAAAAATCAGCTGGTTGTATTTATTTCTTGGTTATGCAAGTAAAAACGTTTGATTGAAGTTTGAAAATGGATTTAACACTCCCATTATATTTGTTAATGAGGCAGGACGAGGTAAATTCACTGAGAAACCAAAGAAGGTTATTCAGAGATTCTTCGAACGAAATGAAGTTAAGTGAAGACTCGTAACTATACTTTCATTTTGTCGATTAATAGGTTGAATTGTGAAGTATTTGTTGAACTTTGAGTTCCCCTGCTATTTGAAAAAAAAACTTTATTAATCATGATTCATAAAATTGGAAAAATATTTGCCCAACTTGCATTTTGTCAATCACGGCCAACACCAAACGCGAGAAAACTCAAGTGAGCAATTTAACCTCAAATATCAGCTCCCGACGAATCTCAGAACAACGAAAATCGAATCGAATCGAATGCGTTGCTCCGCGTTCAACTCAAGTTGGTCACTATGTATTCAAGAACAACGAAAATGGGATATCGAGTACTGATCGAGTAAATATCGAACAAACTAACGTAACGCCGTATCTCAGAACAAGGGTGAATATTTTCAAGAGGCACAAGCACAACATCAAAATTCACCAAAAATTATCATACGCATTGTTTTAAACATGAAAATTATGACCGAATGTCAATTATTTCTGTTCTTATATTTACATTTGCACTAACACATGGATCAATAAGTCCCGAGACTAACAATGAAAACAACATTTTTTTTGCAAAATTTTTTTTTATTCATCAATATAATCACCTTTTAGGGTGATACAATCGTCACGCCATGCGTATCCCAAAAAACTGACGCCATGACTTTGCCAGCTGACTGCTGCGTTTTCGGACGCTTCGGACGGCTTTCGCCAGCTGTGCGCCACTCAGATGACTGCCGCTTCGACTCTGGAGTGTAGTGATGTATCCATGTTTCGTCCATGGTCACGTAACGACGCAAGAAATCTTTTTTATTGCGAGTAAATAGCGATAAACAGCTTTCTGAATCATCGACTCGTTGCTGTTTTTGTTTCATCGAAAGCAATCGCGGCACCCACTTGGAAAAAACCTTTTTCATGCTCAATTTTTCATGAAGGATAGTAAATGCACTTCCATATGATATCTGTGTTATCTCAGCAATCTCACGGAGCTTCACTTTACGATCTTTCATTATAATTTTTGTCACTTCACTCACATTTTCCGGTGTAACGGCTTCCACAGGTCTACCCGAGCGTTCCGCGTCATTTGTGTCGGTACGACCACGTTTAAACTCGGCAAACCACCGACAAATCGTTGCTTTTGATGGACAAGAGTCCGGGTAACATTTTTCAATCCATTGTTTCGCTTGCACGGTGTTTTTACCCATTAAAAAACAATGTTTTATCAGAACACGAAACTCGGTTTTTTCCATTTTTTAAACAAACTACAAAACGACTTTACTCCAACCTCGATAACTCAGCTGTTTCTGGTCCGATCGACTTAAAATTTTGACACGTTTCAAGCAAAGGTTAGTACTCTAGAAAGACGCGGTTACTGGTTTACTACGAGCGTCATCTCTGGGTTAGTCTCGGGACTTATTGATCCATGTGTTATTAGCTGTATTTTTTTAATGATCCGATTAAGAGATCTATATGGATCTTTGTAAGCGAGTTTATTGTGGGTTTAAATTTGTTTTTAGACCATGTTGTAGCCCGTATGCTGTGGCAATTCCTTTTAAAATCGCAAAACCCATGTCATTACTAGCTAGAATAGGAATATCATATCTTTCTCGCCGCTATGTTTTTTTTCATTTTAGGGTAATAACCCTAAAGGCTCAACTATGATAGACATAAGAACGCATATGTAGCTGCATATGTCATTTCCAGAATAAGAAAGTCAGTGTTAATACCCACAATAGACATATGTCAAGAGTGTTGCCACTTTCAAACCTTCGTTAAACATTCGTTAAGCATGAATAATACGATACAAATGGAACTGGCATATGTAAATAGTGAACATAACCTAAAATTTTTCCAAAAAGGGACTCAAGCAGGACAACAGATAGTCAAAGACATTTGTGGTCATTCTCATATGAATAAAAAATTGATCCGGATCAAGCCTTTTTATTTTTAAGAAGGTGACTACGTAGTATCCGTGCGTTTTCCTGTCGCGATTGATTTCTCGTACATCACATGAACGCTTCTTTCTGCCGTATTCATCCAGTTCATCTTTCAGGTCACTTAATTCTTTTAAGCACTTCACAATTTCAAATACTTCTTTAATTTTTTTCAATTCACTCATTTTTTCCTTCAACTTTGTCAATTACTATCGAGAAGAATTTCACTTTACTTATGTCAGTCTATGCCTATTATGGTTAGCTTTTATGTTGACAGCTATGTATGTTAACATTCGTTGGGAATTTGACATTTACATATGCGTTCTTATGTCTATCATAGTTGAGCCTTAATGCTATGAAAATAGTATTCAATATCCATGCACCTATGAAACCAAAGACGCAAGCTGAGACATGCCCCCAAAGAAATTTTATATTTCCCATTAACTCAGAAAGCAAATCAGATCATGATCACAATAAAACTTGGGTTACGAATTTGTATGAGTGTTAAGCCTAAACCACAATTACGCGTGCGTGCGTGCGGCATTTTTTTGTTCTGGCATCTAGTAGTTGTCACCGCGTCTAAAAGTAGAGACTGAGCCTACTCTACGCGGCACGGACGCGGCAACGCGTCTGAGCAACGCGCAATTATACATTTACTCATATAAATGCGTAGTTTTTACTTTCGCCGCGTGGGTGCCGCACGCACGCACGCGTAATTGTGGTTAAGGCTTTAAGCCTGAGTTACATTGCGACGACAAGGCGACACGACAACGCCACCAAAGTTTGAAAAATTGAAAAATTGAGTTGCTCTCTTTTGGTGAAAAATTGGCAATTTTCTCAAAATGCAGAAATTATCCATAGTAGCATATAATAATATTTACTTTACTTTCTGCACTCTCATCTTATACTTTAAAAAAAATTTATTAGGTTATGGGATTGTTTGTCGCGTGCTCGCAGCTCTGGTAATGTATTTTGGATGACGATAACGACAATGTCGCGCGACTCTCGTCGACGTCTCGTGTCGCCTTGTCGTTGCAATGTAACTCAGGCTTTAATCCGGATCTCTGATCGGATCATTAAAAAAATACAGCTATTATTATGACATAATATTCTAGTTGATCTCCACTCCAAATACATGTTTACATTCTATATTAGTTACGCTTAATAAATATTTGTAAACGTCAAAACATTTCTAAAAGAAAGCAATAATTTAATTGTATTAGTAAGAGACAATCGGATACGAATTTGGGTCTTGCTCAGACGCTTTTTCCAGGTTACCGAAGAAGTTTTATAGGGCCCATAGACGGCCAACTTTGTTGCCAACCTGGTCGCCAACCTGGTTGGTAGTTTTTACCACAGACGAGATGGAATGTTGGCAACCAAGTTGTCAACATCATTTTTAACAAGATCCCGTCGACTTTAGGTGAGTTCTCTAATTTTTTTATTGTTTATAGTTTACTATATGGTTATAGGACAACTATAGGGTATATTTTGACTAGTGAAAAATGAGTAAGGATTTGTTATTGGTATTGGTTTTAAACGAGTTGTGCGAAGATGAACAACTCAATGCAACTGAGATTGGCAACCAGGTTGTAAACTTGCCTACACTAACCCCAACATGAACGCCAACATGCTAAGTTTTCAAATTTTTTTGATTTTACACCAACCTCGTCGACAACATGAAAAACCAACCGCCAACTTGGCCACAGACGTACAACGACTCCAACATTGCATGTTGGCGACCAGGTTGGCAACAAAGTTGGCCGTCTATGGGCCCTTTAAGAGGCGTACAAATACTGTGCCTTGTCATTTCCCATTTTAGTGGAATACACCCAATTCTGTTTTTACATACTTTTTTTTCCACGAGTTGTTTTGATTTAACACGATCGATCAAAATTCTAAGAATTTTTTTTGTGTATTACATTTCTAATAAATCCATAATCACTTCACACAACTTCACAAAAAAATTAAAAGTTATTAATTTTGCAGGTAAGTTAAACATAATTTTCAAATTTTTGTTTTAAAATATTTATAAAATAAATATATTGTAATAAAATATTTTTCAGTAGCCCCTACACAATGTCAGATAATTCTGGAATTCTGTGACATTGTGGGATCTTGAATTAATAACATTTTATTTCTTTTCAGATAAAAATTTACTTTATACGATACATTTTTATTTCATGTGCAATCCTTATAAAATAAAATGGACAAGCACGTAAAAATAATAAGATTTTAATATGGATTTTAAAGTCTTGTATTACTTTTGCTGATTTTTAGGTCCGGAACCAATCTTCTATTTTTCTATAGATACAATATATTTTTTTTACACGATTTTTTTTGCACGTACTGTTCGATAACGTATCTTTCGTGTAAAAACAGAATTTGATGTAGAAGTATCTCAAATGTATCTAATAAGTTTCTTTCGCAGGTAAATGTCACTTGATAGTTTTTTATAGTAACCGATAAGGGCCGAGCATTATAAATTCTAGTTGGGATAACGCAAATATCGTTTTTCCCATTTTGACGTGGATACGTCTTAGATTTTGGTTATAGGGGTACAAATTAGAAAATCTGGCTTGCTGCCATGCTACCAAATTTGCAATCGATGATACTCGATAATTTGTGGTGACATTGTTCAGTGTATTTTGTTATGTTAAACTATGCTCAATTATTTTTAAAAAAATCAAAATCTATATTTTCACTGCCGCTGTTATGCTGTGTTTGCTGCTTGTATTATAGATTTCACATTTATACTCTTTTTATGCTTTCTTTGTGTGGATTTTTTATGCTATCTCTTTCGTTTTCTAAAGAAAAATATTTTGAGCTCCGCGGTACTGTTCGTAGGAGTCGGAACGATCGATGCACATGTTTCGTTCTCCCTCCCAAGTTAAGAACGAAATGGTTTCTATTTAAGTTTTCGCTTATTGTTCAAAGCGGTTTGTGGGTCTCGCATAAAAATGAATGAAAGCCTCGAGCAATGGCTGTTGGGCATGATGCACACACATATATAATTATGTATTTCATTAGTAAGAGAGCGATATTTCGCTCCCAGCATTAAAGTTCTGTTCTCAAAGAACGTAAAAACAAAACGCAAATGTAAAGATCTTAAGAGCAAGAACGTAAAAACCATAATTTCGTTCTTGTTCTTTGGGGGGTTTACTGAAATGCTGAATTTTTATTTTCCATTGATTTCAATTCCTCCTTGGGAGCAGAACGAAAGACTAGAAATGGAAGCGTTTTGAACACTATTTATTTCATACTTCTCTTATCATAAACCAATTATAAATAAAATCATTTTTCAATAAAAATTTGTTTTCTTAATTTCCTTTTCACTAAAATTTCTTAATTAAATATCTATTGCCGATCGTTGTAGGCGGATCCACGTCTTCTGGCCGTCTTTGCGAGACAGACACCTTTTTTCTCAGAAAACCCGGCTTTACGGGATTTTTGAGGCCACTGATCACAAATCTGGTCTTAGAATTTCTAAATTTGAAACGGAAGAAACTCATTGCGAAAAAAATCTACATTTTAAGGAAGAAATGCCAACGAAATGCGCTCACCCTACAAATGCGGCACTGGTACTCTGACCGTAACTCCACATTATTTTCCAGTATTCAAATTTCATGTCCATACAAGGACAAGTATTCTGACAGATCTTGACAAGGACAAAGTTTGGAATTCACACTAATGCTGTACAGTGTTTATTTTTAACCTGCAGTTAAAATTTTATTTTTAAATATCAATCCTATTAATATTTATTTTTTATTATTTAAACTCGTTTATTTATTTTTTAATTTTAATGAAATTTTAAAGTTGTTGAGTCGACGGAAACGACAAGGAGGAATAACCAAAACTTCAGCACCACTATCTATCAAAAGATGCATTTTACTTAAGGGGTTATACTACCTAGGCGCGCTGAACAATGAACCTTTTTTTGAGATTTTTTTTCTCGAATACTAACGAATGGATTAAAATGAAATTTTGAGGCTTAATTACACATGTATTGAGATATACATAGAATTTTTTTTTCAAGTGTTGATACAAAATGGCGCCGTGGCACTATATTACTTGAAAGTATGCTTTTCAAACTTGCGTTGCCAGAAACTCAGTCAATTTTCATCGGATTTGCTTGAAATTTTAACTGAAGCCTCTCAGATAAACTGTCTATGGAAGTACACAGGGTTTTTAAGATTTTAAGATTGATAAACAATTTAAGATATAAAATATTTTATGAACACGCGTGAAATCCGAACAATACACATAAAACGATTGCACCTTAATGATTTCACTGGACTTTTTCCGATCACAATTAATAAGTTTTACACGAATTTACTTGCCGAAGGATGGAATGACGATCAATCGCGATGCTGATGATGAATCGAACAGATTCGAAATGCATTCAAGGGTAGACCGTAATAGTTTTTATGTTTTTTCGTTTAATTTATTATTTGTGTAAAACTTATTAATTGTGATCGGAAAACGTCCAGTGAAATCATTAAGGTGCAATCGTTTTAAACAATTTAAGATTGATTTTTTGCCAACACGAAAAAAAAATTGATGCCAATTTGTGAATTTTCAAAAAAAAAATAAAACCCTGTGTACTTCCATAGACAGTTTATCTGAGAAGCTACAGTTAAAATTTCAAGCAAATCCGATGAAAATTGACTGAGTTTCTGGCAACGCAAGTTTGAAAAGCATACTTTCAAGTAATATAGTGCCACGGCGCCGTTTTGTATCAAAAATTGAAAAAAAAAATTGTTTTGTATATCTAAATACATGTGTAATTAAGCCTCAAAATTTCATTTTAATCCATTCGTTAGTAATCGAGAAAAAAAAGGTTAATTGTTCAGTACGCCTGGGTAGTATAACCCCTTAAGTCATCATAAAAAAAAGACGACAACTTTTAATGGTTGCATCGTCTGTCGCCATCAACGATGAACCATTTAGTTTCCCGAACTGTTGTTCGTGTAATTACAGAGAGAAATGCATTTTTTAGCTTTTTCCCCAAAATCAAAATGATGCCAGCACAATGGGTGCATTCAGCGACCTGAGCTGCTCAGCATCGCTCAAGAGCGAAAAAGGTGCTCAGTTACTGAACGCAATCGCTACAGAGCGGCTCAACTGAGCAGCTCACATTTTTTCTGAGCGTAAAAGAACTCCGCTCACTAGCTGAGCAAATGTCAAATTGAAGAATTACATAACCTCAATTCATGTGTAAAAATAACGACGGAAATAAATGGTGTTATTTATAATATTTATAGTTATTTATGTTATTTATGTTATTTATAATACGGGAAGCCTCATGGAAGTTCTTGCTGAGCAAACGGGAATGGAAATAGTCGGCGTTGCGGAAAATGTTGGCGAAAGAGTTCGGGAGTGTACTTCGGTATAGTCACCTCAAAATAATCCCGGTTTCTTTCAGGCTTCGAACATCGAATTGAGGTTACTTCAAAATGAATATTACATTCGTCAACCAACATTGCGATGGGCTCCAAATTTAACATATCTGACGCGCAAATACCGAATATTGTGGAAATAATTATATCTCGGTCCATCTTCCCCTATAACCCCGAATGTTTTGACAGTTTTATGTGCGCGGCTCAGTAGCGGTGCATTCAGTAAACACTGAGCGGCTCAGCTGAGCGGTTTTTTCACACATACTGAGCCGCTCCAGAGCGGCTCGGGTCGCTGAATGCACCCAGTGATTTTGATTTATCAGAACAACTAGAAGATCGATTACGTGATTTATTGTTTTGTTTGTTAACACTGCGACTTCGGGAACGAGAATTATTATTGGAAGTTTCGAATTTCAATTTTTTAATTTCTTCCGTTAAATTTTGAATTTGATCATTCAAAAAAGAAAAAATGTTAACGTTATTAACTGATAGTTGAGACGAATTTACGGAACAAATACTATTTCCAATATAAACTGAAACAATTCTGCCAGCAATTTCAGCTAGAGAATCTAGTGTATCTCTGCTTACTGACATAATGGCTTGTACTGTTTGTGGTAGACGTCCATCCACAATGATTTTAAAACATTTTCCGTGATAGAATTGGTTGACAAACCTTTGATCTGTCTCAGAAGATCAGATGGTTTTTTATCACCCAATTCTAATTCTTTCAAAAAAAAATTTAATCTGACTTCTTCCGAATCTGTAAGGCGATTAATAAGTGCTTCTTTTAAAGCAATGTATTTGTTGTCAGCTGGAGGATTTAACAAACTGTCGCTAATAAAATCTAAAATTTCCTCCTCCAATGCTGCAACCACAATTTTAAATTTTGTGTTATCCGAAATAATATAACTATTCACAAATTGGGCTTCAAGTTGTATAAATCTTAGTTGTGGTTTATTACGCCAAAATTTTGGCGGTCGAACACTGACTGCACCAACATGTGAAAACGTGGATTGATTTTGATTAATACCGGATGAATCATCGCCAGGGAGAGATACTAAAGGCGTTACAGTACCAAGTCAAATAATTAAAACTAATCTTCAAACTCACAAAAACTCATTATTGTAAAATCCAATTTAATAAAGAAAGAAAACTAAAAACTCACCTTGCTAAAGTAACCAACAGTATGGCAACCTTCCAGGTCAGCCAAAGTCATCACATAAAACAAAAATGGTTCAACATCGTAGTACAAAGTTTTGTGATCTAAAAAGAATTTAGCTAGGAGGCATAAGTGTTGGCAATATTGCTTGTGCCTTTTTCCGTCCACTTGCCACACTTGCAATTTTCCCTTTCTATAGATCTCATCGCCTGGAGGATGCCGCCAAACACACTTTGCGGCATGTCTCTTCATACCAACTTCAGATTTTTGATAGCGAAGGCAAAACTCACAAATGTACATTTTTGGCTGACGTGCCGCGTCTTCGGGATACGGTGATTGGTACCAGACTTTCATTTGATATTTGCCCATTGTTATGTATCTAAATAAAAGAATTCAATTAATGTATACGAAATACGTAATATAATCTGATTTATATACTTTGTTCCTTTCCCTACTGGCAGATCTTTGATTTCTTTCTCCATTTTTTCGCTGGCAATCGCTTGAGCTTCCCTAAACAGCTGCAAATCGTAGTCTGGCACAAGCCCTACTAAATTTGGCTCCCTTTCACCATCGCCACAGTTTTTCTCAGTTTTGATCTTTTCAGATAATGGTAGCACAATGGGCTTAAATTTTGCTCGGCATTCGCGTATCTTCATTTGGTAAGCCTTTTGCTCCGGCGTAACAAATTTCTTTGTCGGATCAAATTGAGCTATGGCCTTCCTTCGCTCCTCGTCCCGTAACTTGCGTTCATTAGCACGATCTCTGGCTTCAATCACCGACATATTGTGATAGATTGGACAGGCTTCGGGTAAAAAGTGTTTTTCTAGATTGCCGCTCAAATGGCCTGTTGAATCACAGCCTTCAATAGGGCATTTTTGCTCCTCCGGAATAGGCGGTGTGGCCAATGGTAGCGGTGTTGTCGTTTTAATTTCTCTCTTCGCTTTGGCTTTACTACTTTTTGTCGTTATTACCGGGGCCTTCTTCACGGGACTTTTGGAAACCGATCTTTTGTCAGTGTCCACTTCTGAATCACTGTCAGATGCTTTTCCTGTGAGATGTTTAGATTTTCGTGTGCTTGAAGAGCGTGTCAGCTTACGCACGGCTGGAACTCGATTCTGATCATTGTCTGAGTCTGAAAGAATGACTGTTTTGCCAGTTTCTGGAGTCTTGGTGGATGGAACCTTCGTTGCAATTTTCTTAAGAGGTTGTTTTTTCGATGGCGGCGAGGAGTCACCATCGTCACTCGAATCCGTTTCGTCTGTCTCACTCGAGGAAGTTGTACCATCCGATGAGGAGGATCCAGATGCTGAGGATCCAGTACTTTTGGAATCTTCTTTTTTACGTTGAATGTTTTGCGGAGGCTTCTTCTGAGCTATCATTTTTGTTTTTGCTGCCTGAATATTTGTTGACCTAAGAGGCTGTTTAACTTTTGCTGTTGATACTTTCGGCACCACTTTCTTAACATCATCATCATCGTCACTGTCGGACGAGTTATCTGGAGAGAATATACTCTTTTTTTGTGTTTTATCTTGCAGACGAGGTTTCGGTGGCTGTTGGACCTTCGCTTGTGCCGCCTGCCGATTCGCTACTGTTTTGGCCATATGTTGCTGTTGGTGCTGCTTCACAACGGAAGGTGGCGCTTTCCCTCCTCCATTAATTGGAATTTGTGGTGATGGATTGGAAGCTGTCTTCTTTGCCTCGGGAAGTTTCTTTCGGTCTATTATATTCGGATTTTTACTGGGTAAGGGCTTCTTAACCGGCGGATTGTCATCATCACTAGAGTAAATACTGCTTTTAGAAAGTCTTTGACCTCGATTAATAGCGGTTTTTGTTTTCTGATTTGTGACGATATTTGTTTTTTCTTCCAGTTTTCCAATTTGCTGTTTAGTATCGGAACTCCTTCGTCTGATATTTTTGTCATTCGATTGAAGTCCCTTATCATTCTGTAAAATTCCCTTAGTAACTGCAACCGTTGGCGGATCATTTGAGCGAGAGCTACTTCTGGCGGTCTTCTCGTCAGGCGAGCTGGAAGAATCCGAATCTGAGCTCGTTGTCCCCGAATCGGAACCACTTGAACTACCACTAGACGAAGTAGAATCCGAAGAAGATCCAGAACTGGACTCCTCTGTACTTGTACTCTAAAATAATACAAACATTTTATTAGTTTGACTTCAAATAAGAGGATGGCTGAAAATTATTCTAAGTAAAATGCATTTTTAAGTAAATGGCTGGTGAATAAAAATTCGGTTTTGTACATAATGAAAGCAAATACAATAACCAGCTGAAGGCAGGCCTTTTTTGCACCTGCACAACACCTAGAGCCAAGCGGCCAGAATTGGGCCCGCAAATACCGCTCAGTGTAATGCACAAAGACATTTTTTGCAGTTTTAGTTATTCACTATACTTAGGATTGTTTTCAGTATTTTTTTCCACAGCAAGCCCATATAAGTATCGCCGTCTATTTGGCTTTGCACCCAAAATATATCACCTGCGACCCATTGTTATTAAATTTTACCTCTGAAGCATTTTTTGTCATATTTACCCGCAAAACATGTCGTGCTTTCAGGAATTTGTGATTTTAAATTGCAATTCTTTTAAATTCCGACAAGTGTTGATGCGACATCGGGCCAACAGTTTTATATGGCACACATGCGATACGATTTTCAACCAACAATAATTTGTGGCCAGGATGTATATGAAATCGGCACAATTGTACGATCGAGAATACACGGTACAATTTATATACAACTTACCGCATGCGAGCAAAAGTTTTCCGTGCAGTTTCCGTGCAGTTTCCGTACAACCGTTGGGTCAAAGCACACAGACGATACAACCGTCGCATGAAAACACGAAATTGGGCCAACATCGATACAACCGTCGCATCGTTTATTTGACGCTTAACTAGGAAGAAGACGAATCTACCCTTTTGTAATATTTTGAATGTGAATTCCATAAACATTCCTTTTCTGATAAAATATTGTCTGTAAAAACCGGATATATCAGCGCTGCTTGTATACCAGCACTGCTTTTTAGCAGTTTTACTGCCATAGCAGAACTAAAAGTCAATTTAGTTCCTGTGAAATGCAATTTCACGTAAATATTTCATACATTAAAATTTATAGGAATCGATTTAAAAAAATTTCGATACGATTATGATCAAATTTAATCTATTTGAAATGTTGTGATCACGACCATATAGGGTATTTGACGATTGCCTGGGAATGTAATTTTTCTTATTTCAATTTAGCAAGTGTGAATGCCGAAATGTAAACAAACAAGCCACACTACCGTTTTGACAATTAATTCGTGTACAAGCTGTCACGCATGTGTGAATTTTACTGTCATCAATTTTTTTCCACTGTCTTACGTGAAAAAAAATTTGTACCAACAATGTCCAAGTGGATTTTAGCTAGCCGTAGCTTATTGCACGCATATAAAAAGGTGAAAAACATACTTAAACCGCAAGTTCCACTCCCGGCAGTGTACACAAACAAAAACGATCCCACTGGATCTCTCAAATTAATCGAAATCACGGGAACGGTAAGTTTCAATAAACTTCATTTACCTTTTTCCTCGTAGACATTTCTTAACAGTATCCACTTAACACTTTGAACTTTTATTTAAACTTTTAATTTTGTGCCCAATGAATAACTTTTTCGTTTTATTCCCTTAGATTTTTACGAAAAACATCTTGTGTTTGATTTTTCCGTCCGCCATGTTTACATTATTGCTGTTAACAGGGTTACCAGAAGGGATGAGCATAAGTATCTTCCGAACGCAGCCCAAAAATATCGAAAATTAATTTAGTACATTTTTCGAAATTTTGCCATGTTCTGAGGCCTTATTACCGAACACGATACGATTGAATCGAGTCGTAAACTCCATGTTGTTGTTAGTGTAAAACACTAACAACAACATTGAATTTACGATACGAACTAATCGTATCGTGTTCGGTAATAAGGCCTCTGTTCTTTTACAATTCTCGATCTTTTTTAATTAAAAAATCATTATTTTCCTTTCGTTCAAACTAATATTCCTTTATTACTTCTTTAAAAAAAATCTCAGCAAAACGAAAGAACTTGGCAAAAGACAACTAGTTTAGTATAGAAATTTCTAATTTATATCATAATTGAATCACTATGCTCTTCTCAAGTAATTCTTTTGCATATGAAAAAAAATTTCTCCAACCCTTAGACTATTGATAAAATAATTAACCATTTTCTTTTTCTAACTTCTTGCACAGGAACTAAAGACTTTTTACTGGTAAACGTAACCATTAAAAAAATTAATTCATTTTTGAATTCGCATCTAAAACAATATTTGGATAGTAAAATTTCATGTAACACATGGATCAATAAGTCCCGAGACTAACCCAGAGATGACGCTCGTAGTAAACCAGTAACCACGTCTTTCTAGAGTACTAACCTTTGCTTGAAACGTGTCAAAATTTTAAGTCGATCGGACCAGAAACAGCTGAGTTATCGAGGTTGGAGTAAAGTCGTTTTGTAGTTTGTTTAAAAAATGGAAAAAACCGAGTTTCGTGTTCTGATAAAACATTGTTTTTTAATGGGTAAAAACACCGTGCAAGCGAAACAATGGATTGAAAAATGTTACCCGGACTCTTGTCCATCAAAAGCAACGATTTGTCGGTGGTTTGCCGAGTTTAAACGTGGTCGTACCGACACAAATGACGCGGAACGCTCGGGTAGACCTGTGGAAGCCGTTACACCGGAAAATGTGAGTGAAGTGACAAAAATTATAATGAAAGATCGTAAAGTGAAGCTCCGTGAGATTGCTGAGATAACACAGATATCATATGGAAGTGCATTTACTATCCTTCATGAAAAATTGAGCATGAAAAAGGTTTTTTCCAAGTGGGTGCCGCGATTGCTTTCGATGGAACAAAAACAGCAACGAGTCGATGATTCAGAAAGCTGTTTATCGCTATTTACTCGCAATAAAAAAGATTTCTTGCGTCGTTACGTGTCCATGGACGAAACATGGATACATCACTACACTCCAGAGTCGAAGCGGCAGTCATCTGAGTTGCGCACAGCTGGCGAAAGCCGTCCGAAGCGTCCGAAAACGCAGCAGTCAGCTGGCAAAGTCATGGCGTCAGTTTTTTGGGATACGCATGGCGTGATTTTCATTGACTACCTCGAAAAAGGTAAATCGATCAACAGTGATTATTATATTGACTTGCTGGTGCGTTTGAAGGAGGAAATCGCAAAAAAACGACCGCACATGCAGAGAAAAAAAATCCTTTTTCACCAAGACAATGCACCCTGCCACAAGTCGATGAAAACAATGGCAAAATTGAACGAATTGGGCTTTCATCTGCTTCCCCACCCCCCATACTCGCCAGATTTAGCCCCCAGTGACTACTGGCTCTTTGCTGATCTTAAAAAAATGCTCCAGGGAAAAAGATTTGGCTCAAATGAGGAGGTCATCGCTGAAACTGAAGCTTATTTTGAAGCGAAAGATAATTTTTTTTATAAACATGGTATTGAAAAATTGGAAAAGCGTTGGAACGATTGTATCACCCTAAAAGGTGATTATATTGATGAATAAAAAAAAATTTGGCAAAAAAAATGTTGTTTTCATTGTTAGTCTCGGGACTTATTGATCCATGTGTTAACGTTTTACAAACTAATATAGTTTTAAAATTTCAAGTCCATATTTAATACTTCATTTCATGACTTGATTATTTTATTAAATGCCAAATTATCTTATTCTTGTCATATTAACGTCTTTTTGTGCAAGCATTGGGATTGTGCAAGCATATGGGGCCGAAATTTCTCATCCAACATCTCAAAACCTTTATGGCTTCACAACTACACAAAATGCACAAAAGAAAAAAAAATTTTGGTCGCAGTTGCTTTTCCAGCTGCTGAAAAATTTCATTAACTCTTTCATCAAATTCCTATAATATATTACACAAAAATTTGTATACATATTACATAAATTTGAGCCAAGGTTCTAATATAATTAGTTTTAATCAAAATCGCGGTTATGCGAAGGACTAATATATCAAGATTTTTTCTCCTTCTGTCTTCTGGTAGGGGAAGCCGGGACTTAAATTAACAGGGCTAAGAATTAACAAGTCTATTCCCGCCGAAATATACGAGCCACAATCTCGAAACTTGGTTTTTCTCCGCTCCTCGATACGGTCGACCATATCATGACTCATCACTCATAAACTGTTCATTGCCAAGGGGGGTAAGCACAGAGACCGAATTTTAGCGGGTAAACGAACTTTACATGTTAATACAAGAATTAACATGTTAATACATACCCGTTTTTCCAAACGGTTACTCTGACGATGACAACATAGAGTAAGAATTCTCATACTATGTTTTTATATATACAAATTATGTACAAAAAAACTTCGCTGAAACCTTTTTTTAGATAACAATAATCGTTTTTGTTTATTAAAAAGACTTAATTTTTTTTTGTTAATTTGTTTTTTTTAACTAGTATTTATTTAATAAATTAATCAATTTACAAACCAATCAATATACAATCCAAACCATTTACAATCCAATCAATTTACAATCCAATATACTTATGATTAATTTTAACTACTCTACAATAGTGTTTATGCTTCAGCGCCTTTGGCATTATTGAAGCATTATTTAATTACAATTCAAAACTAGTATGAAGTTATTTACAGGGTAATGTTAACTATTTCAAATACAAAAGAAAAGATAAGCAAAAAATTCAACATCAAGATTAGAAAAATAATAAGAAAAATAAAAATTTAATTAAAACATTAGTAAAACTTAATATACACAATTCAAAGTTATCCTTAACTATTTACTCAAGGAATTGGAAGGATTAATAAAAACAAACTAGCCAACATGATTAAGAGTAAGAGTATGCTCTATAAATTTTCAAAATACGAATAAGAATAAATAAAAAAGAAAATGATAAAACCGCAGGTATCAGCATGGTAGACTAAAAGCGTAATTAGTTATGTAACTGTTTTTAATCCAATTATCTAATAAACTTTTAAACAAAACCAATGAGTTGATAGCTCTCATCTCTGAGGGTAGTAAATTGTACAACGTGTAGCCCCTATACTTAATGCATTGCTTGGTTAATTCCAATCTTGGGTGTTGAACTAGCAGGTTGCTACCCGAGCGATATCTAGTGTTCAAATTATAACTAGTGCTGTAGTGTAAACTGTGAATAGATTTGAAGATGAATAAACAAGACTGCTTAGCAAAGAGACCACTGAAAGGTAAAATTGGATAAACTAGCTCGGAATATAGTAGTTGGCTACTCGTACGTTTATTTAGGTTATTTACCAGTTTTAGAGTCTTATTTTATAATTTTTGTGAAAAAAAAAATATTTTCTTTAAATTATTTCCATGTTAAAACTTATGTTAATACTAACCCCATCACTATTAAAACTAGCCCCATGACCGGGGTTAGTTTTAACAGATAACATTTTTTCATAAAAATGATTTGTTTTCATATATGACTACCATTGATAAACAACTTTAATCTGTGTTTGAGCGCTAAAATGGGTTTTAAATTTAACCTTGACGAAAGGCATGTTTAAGTTGTTGATCAATTCCAAATTTTATAATGTTTTGCCTGTAAAAATTAAGGATAACGAGTTCTATCGATGAGGTTTAAATATTAAAAGTAATTGGGTTGTATATATCCTAAAAACATTGTAAATTCTGTTTATTTCACGATTTTTTGGCGTATTTTTTAATCATGAAGAAATTTTGTCATCACGAGACAAAATAAGAGCATGATGTCATTGAGCAAACTCAAATGTCAAAATGATCGGCTGATTTTTAGTAAACAGGACAATTGCAACAAACAGGCTTTTCCACTTCAAACTTTCATGAAATTTCAATCACCACTAAACGTAAAAAGCAAATTCATTCGAATCCGCAAGTTTTCATGCATCCTATGAGGTTGTATTTATTTAGAAAAGCTTTAGCTTTGAAATCATGAATATAGATGTCACTTTCTCGTGGCCATAGTCACAGTAAAGGAGAAAAAAAAGTGCGTCATTGAGGTACCTTAATAAGCCCATCTAAAGCTCGATCCAGACTACACGATGTACGGGGTACGAGGTTGGCACGTACCCCGAACATCGAGTGTTTGGATGGGAAATTTGCACATGGTTTCACCTAGTGAGTAAAATCAGAAGCTGTTTGATTATCCTCGTACGTGGTAACCACGTACACGAATGAGCAAAACCCTGTGCAGTGTGGATGCAGTTCCATGTACGGGGAAACCAAAAACCTCGTATCTCGTACCCCGTACATCGTGTAGTCTGGATCGAGCTTAAATTTTTTAGCAGTTGCATTTGCTTTTATCTAATATTATTGATGACCGCCGAAACAAATTGAGATTTATCGTTTTTTGAACTCTAGATAGCGGCAGGCTTTCGTTGATAGACGTTCTCTACTAAAATTTTTGGTGACTAAATAACATATGAGAGTAAGGTTATGGGAAAGTGAACGGTATAGCTTAAGCTAAATAGTTTTTTTGGCGTAGCAGTCAACCAGGAATGTTTGGAAATTTGTATTTATGTTTACTGGGTTGCCTGCATATAGTTTTTTCCCTTAAATTTATAGAGGAATATAGATCTATTTAGGGACAAAAAGAATTAATACTTAAATTGCATAATTCCAAATTAAACCCTAAAAAGGCGCGTTGCCTAGAGCGACTTTATGACTAGCGTGTAGTCAATCGTCACTCTTCTTCGAATATGGATTATTCGAAACATCCAACTTCGAAATTGAACACTTCGATTTTTGTGTATATCGTAAAAAATTTTTCTTTAATTTTTTAAGCAATTTATTTAAAATTTTAATTGACTCTTAAGCAATAAGCAATATTTCCATATTAAAATGATACAGTTATCTGTGATTATAGAAAATATCGCCAAAAGCTGATTTCAGATTGATCACACTCTGATTATTAAGTCGCTATAGCGTATCCCTCCCTTCTTAAAAATTTGACACTTTTTTGTTTTCATTTTTCTTTTAAAATTCCATAAATGCATTGATGTTGGAACTAGTACTGGTAGAAATGATTCATAATAGTACATTAAGTATACCTAAATACAAATTGACGTTCAAAATATCAAAATAGTATATAATTTCAAAAAAGCGGCTAGTTCATCGGTCCTAAGTTTTTTAAGAATTAAATAAAACGCAACTTTGATATTTTTTATTTGTTATCAATGTTTCGATTGCGATTATGCAAATTCAGGATGAACTTATACTACAATTACAATTTCTTCTATTTTTTCAATGAGATTAAAACAACAAATACTAAATATCAAATTTACTTTTGATTTAATTCTTGAAAAACGTATGACCGATGAGCTAACTTTTTTTAGACATTTGAACAAATTAATATCAAAAACTGTATAAGGTATTAAATTACAGTAAATGATTTTAGTATATTTTAAGTTTCTCATAGTAAAAGCATTGTTCTCAATTTATAGTCAATTATTGTCCAATAACATAAACCTGTGCTCAGTGATACTTTTCTTCTGAAATAGTAGCTGCGACCCATTGGGCTGATTTTTTACTCCGGAGTGTTCCCGAACAAAGCAAAACTGCACCACCTCCAATTCACGAACAATTTTCAAGAACATGTATTGCCATATCGTAGTCACAAACGTTTGAATGGGAAATTTTTCTCTCAGATCGGCGGAGTGTATTCAATTGTAGCTCTTATGGAAATTACATTATGGCTAAAATGATAAAAACTTGTGAAAGCAAAGTTTAAATTGTCATTTCAATATTTTTAGTGTGATTATATTTGGTTGAACGCAAAAAGACTAAAAATAACTAAAAAATCATAAGTTTTGGTAAATATTTTATTGACATTAATCAACAAAACATATATATTGATATGTAAAGCAACGGACATAAATATTAATTAAACCTGAGACGATTGGGATTCTCTGACGGCCAACGAATTGTTGTTTAGCGCCCACAAAATCTGTATTAAAAAATTAATTATGGAGCATAATCAGGTAAAAATGGTGTATACTCTCTCTTTATAATCAATACATAATGAAAATCTTGGTTTAGATATTAAATTTATTATACGAGGATGAAAGTGATGGAAATTTTGAAGCACTAGATCCAGTCCCTCGGTCTTTCGCGTTCTTATAAGCGCGGTAAAGACTTTTCCACTTCACCTCCAGATTTTTCGGCGTCGCCAGTGAAAGCTGTGAATATATAAAATGTTTAATTGTTTTTCTTTATTAATTAAATAAATTACTAACCAGTACATCTTCAGCCTCCAGATCTTGCAACATATTTTCCCAGAACCGATTTTTGCTTCTGGTTCGAAAATATTCCTCTTTTCTGTTTTTGTAACAGGAAATAAGTGCTTTCCCCTCATTGAAAGACCATTTTCGTGACTGATTCATATTTTAAATTGAATATTTAACTGGAGACAATAGTTCGATTCACAGCACTGCTACACAAATATGACAGCTCAATTTTGAGGTTAGAAATTGTTCTTGGCATAAAAAATTCGACCCATTGAAAATTTACTCCGGAGTAAAAAAATCAGCCCAATGGGTCGCAGCTAGTATTTTATGGGGATTTTAAAGACAAAATTTTGTTACGGTTGGTAACTCTGTCTACCTGTGGTTTGTAAAGTCTGTTTTTTTTCTTTATAAGTTAAATAAATTGTTTCTAGCATTTATTTAAAAGTATTTGGGATGCTTTCCATTTAACGATTTAATGAGCCACATGGACCAACAAAAAGCTTTTGGGAAAAACAAATTCACTTGCGGGTTCTTAGAAGATAAAGTGATAACCCGATTACTGGAAATTCTGTGATACGTACAAAGAAATTTTTTTATGGATGTTTGATTAGAGAATCATCTATATAGCAAAAATTATAAGCAAAAAACTCATTGACGAGATGCCACGCAGTTATTTGCTCCTATTATTTCTTTACTGTCTTGTGGTAGGAGAGTCTGTAGAAGATGACAATGATTTTGTAACAAAGCGGGTAATTGTTTTAAGCTATTTAAATATATTTATGTGTTTTATTTAAAAAAAATTATATTATATTGTACCTCATTTCAGATTAACCATCGCCCTCTTACTATTGAGCCACAAAAGCTAGCATTGATTAGTAATTTAAGCAATAAAGTGCATTTGAAAAATGCGGTGGAAAAGATTCTGGTCCCGCGTGTAGTGGGCACCGAGGGCCATACTCGGGTTCAGGAATACATCAAAAACTCTATGATATCATTAAATTGGCATGTGGAGAACGACACCTTCGAAGATCAGACCCCAAATTTCGGGCGACTCACATTCGAAAACATCATCGCCACCGTCAACCCTGATGCGGAGAGATTCCTGGTGCTAGCTTGTCATTACGACAGCAAGTACATTCCTGACGTTGAGTTTCTGGGTGCGACAGATTCTGCAGTACCCTGTGCGATGCTCATCAATCTCGCCCACACTCTTAAGGATCACTTAACAAAAATAGCAACAAAGAACGATCTGAGTCTAATGTTTATTTTCTTCGACGGTGAGGAAGCTTTCCATGAATGGGGACCAACTGACTCAATATACGGAGCTCGACATTTAGCTAAAAAGTGGAAAGATGAGAACTTTCTATCACGACTTGACATGTTGATGTTGATTGATCTAATTGGGATGCCAGATCCAAAATTTTACAGTTTTTTCCGCAACACGGAAACTTGGTACGCCCAATTATTACACAGTGAAGAACGGCTCGCCGCTGATGGACATCTTGAGAACTATACAACAAACAGTGCGGTTAGCCCAGTAGATTCAAATAGATATTTTCAGCCCAGATCGGCTAATTCTTACATTGAGGATGACCACATTCCATTCCTTAATTTAGGAGTTCCTATTATGCATTTAATTCCAGTTCCATTTCCGGAAGTTTGGCATAAAGATACAGACAATCACGAAATTGTTGATTACACAACCGTGGAGAACATCAACAAAATTCTCAGAATTTTTGTAATCGAGTACTTAAATATCGAAATTGAATAACAATCAAATTTGATAGGTCGTAAGAGATATTATAGTCAAAATTTGCCTCTCTGTTTATGGTGATGTTAAATTTTTCCACTGTTTATTGTTTTAATTTTTTATGTTGACATTGTTTTTTTTTTAAATAAGACAATAAAAACTTTTTGTGACGCAACTTCTGTTTAACTCTTAAAAGATAGCATCAATATCCCCGTCGTTTACGTGTATTTTTGGGTGCTGATTTCTAAAAGCAGTACAGCATGAATGGCTGGAATATGAGATGAATTATTTCAATTTTTTGAAAGACTTTTTTTCATTATACCACAAATCATATAAGTAATGATTTGTGACTATGCTATATGAAGGGCTTGGAGCAAGAAGGAGGTAAGTCCATTTTTAGGTTTTTTGGGAAATTTAAAAAAACGTTTTAAAAATTCAATTTTCAACTTTCATAAAAAATTTTTTTTCCACTTATGGTATATGCCTTTACACATGTTTTGGCACAATAATCATACAATAGTACCAATTCCGTTGAGCGGAAGAACTTTTTAAATTGTGAACTTACCTCGTTCTTGCCCCAAACTAAAGTTTAAAACTTTTCCCATAATATTTTGGCATGAAAAAATTAATTAAACTACAAAATTGAGTTGAAAAAATGTGTTTTAATAGTTTTTTTCAGCATTAGAATACTTCTTTTTAAATAATGTTAAATTCTTCTCCTTCAGTTTCCTCGTATTCATCGCGTGTTATGTCCGACTTCAGTTGGTTATAAAACCACATTTCATTTTGAGCCAGAATCATAACGTCTTTGAATTTGGAATCCTTTAGTGGAATTGCATCATCAAATGCCGGTTCAAGTTGATTTATTGGATTTTTAGAGTTATACATCCAGGACTTACCTCCTTCTTGCCCCGGTAGTACTAACCTCCTTCTTGTGGCGGTAGCTCCATATCGTGAATAACGGAGAAACTAACCGTCGTAGCAAAGTCCTTGTTACATCATTAGACTAAATTAGATAGTGGACTTAACTCAAAATGGCCAAAAATGGACTTACCCCCTTCTTGCTCTAAACCCTTCATATGATATATCATACAGAAGTATATTAGGTTTAGAGTACCGTTTGTAACACATCGAACCAATCAACACAAAAATGAACTAAACCAGGGTGTTAAGGATCACGATTTCCGAATGTCCGTCCGTCTGTGATCTAGGGATGTCAAAAAACCGATTAAACGGTATTTTTGTTTCCGTTAACCGATTTTTTTCGGTGATTTTTTTTTGCACGGTGATACCCGGTGTTTTTTTTTAATTCAAAAACCGTTCAAAAAACCGATCATATTTTTTGTGCGGAAAAATAATTTTAAACCAATTTTCGTGCAACTGGTTTGTTAGAAACACTTCTTTTTTAGCACTCTAGTCCGTTATTACTTATACTTTTACCCAGTGTTGTGCCGCGTAGTCTACGTGGTGTAGACTACACCATTGTCTACGCATAGACTATTACTGTAGACAATGGTCTATTCTCTACGCGTAGACAATGTAGACAATCAATAAAATAAAGGATAGCTGATTTAGTTTTAAAATCTCATTTTCTTCAATCAATTTTAACA
Source organism: Chrysopilus asiliformis (assembly GCA_964034945.1). NCBI lineage: Eukaryota > Metazoa > Arthropoda > Insecta > Diptera > Rhagionidae > Chrysopilus > Chrysopilus asiliformis. The sequence goes on from OZ035960.1 coordinate 58,004,961, forward strand.
TAATAAAGCACAATTTCCAGGAAGCAATCGCCAAATGCTGTAATGGAGAACTTCAGAGCAAACTTTAGTGGCAATTCTAATTCTTTTCATGCAATCTAAGCGGCTTTTTTTTAATTTTTGCAATTGAAATCACATTGAATTCTAAAATCTTTTTGCTTTACACATTTTTCTATATAACGAACCGTTTATTTAAAAAACTGATTCATTTGTATGGGATGGCTTTGCTCATTTAAGAATATCTGTTTAATTTTTTCGAAAAACACTAGTCTTTAGCTTAATTCCGTTGAGAGTCATCGTATTTACAGATAGACGGAAATCTATACGGAAGTCATTCAAATCAAATAAAGTAAATCAAATACCCCTAATATAAAAAATATTAAAAAAAACCTACCAAAACTAATTCAAGAATTAATTTTTTGCGCTTATATGTATTGTACATAAATCAATCATAATCAGAATCATTGTCTTCTTCGTAATATAAATTATCATTTTTTCGCCAAGAATAATAAATATGGAGTAATTTTTTAGACCTTTCAAAGGTCAGTCGATTTCGGCTTTGAGAATATATGACTCACTGATGACTTTGTTTTGACAGATATGAGAAAGTCTACATTGTCTACGCAAAGTCGACATTGTCTACGCCAAAGTCGATATTGTCTACGCCAAATCTATTGTCTACGCTATTGTCTACACTGAAGTGTAGACAATTAAAGTCTACGCGTAGAGGAACAACACTGCTTTTACCAAATACAATATTATATTGTATTATATACAGAATACGAACTTTTGTAAAATTTTATTTTCATTTTATGAAGAGAAAATTTTATCATCATAACATAACATAAAATGTAATTTTATGGAAAATTACGGAATACGGCCCATTGTCCCATTTATGCCCTCTTAATGGATTATATGGCACTTCACGTCTTTTGTTTGTATTATAGTGTATTTGTTGTGTCTAAGACCTAACCAACCCAATTTGAACAAAACGGTTTTTAATAACCGGTTTTTTGGACCCTGTTTAAACCGAAGTCTTAAAAACCGGTTTAACCGAAAACCGGTGCTTTTCAAAAATTTGACATCCCTATTACCTTTCGACAGGATTGAACTAGAGACTTGAAATTTTGTATAGTTACGTTTCTCGTAAATGACAAGGCAAAATTCTTGAATGGGCAAAATCGGACCATTTCTCCCCCTGCAAACAAAGCAATTTTTTCGAAAACTGAGTCGTATTGAAAAATTAATAAAGGTAAAATGTTTTTAAAATATGATTTTACATAACAAATATACATATCAAAATTCAGTTGGACCACCCTTTCCCCCTCCCCCATACAAATTTGAATACCTTTTTTCTATTTTCCCGAAAACGATGCACCGTATGGTAAATTTATATATGATATTGGAATATATTACGTAACCGTTCCATACATCAAAATTTAATCGGATCAATTCTTCCCTCCCATTTGGTTTTCTCCATGAAAATTTAGTCTGCCCCATAGATATACTAGATCGCTCGATTTGCTGTCGCAAATGGTCCCATTTCAATACAGTTCAGTGAATCAAAACGAGTCAAGTAAGAGCAAGATAACCGTATGAAAATAAATATAGTCCTCTCGGTTAAACCGTGAGCTGTCAAAGGAAAATAGACTTTCGGAATGGTGTTGGCGCCTAAAGTTATTTGTTTGCGCCTAAAGTTAGTCTCAAACTTATGAAATTTGAATTTCGCGGCAAACTAAATTTGAATTTCGCGACCTTATACAGTTCAGTGGATGCGTTCAAGTACGATAAAGAGGGAAATACTTTTGGGACCATTTTTCAGCAGAGCTTTGTATGGTGACAGTTGTTCTATGTTATATAGTTCTGTGGTCTGCCCTCATATAGAGAATTTGACGATTGACCCTTGATATTTACTTCCGTCCATATATGCAAAAAAATATCAACAACGATTTGTGAGGTTAAATTGAAAGCAGAAATTTAGAGATTAGAGCTAAAATGTGTTTCTGCTTCTGCCGCTGCCTCTGCTGCTGCTTTATTGGAGCTCATCACATAAGACGCTATGTGTTCTAAAGTTCTGCTTCTGCCTCTGCTGCTGCCTCTGCCCAATTGGAGTTCTCGCTTTAATGTTTATTTGGTGAAACAGCGCAAGATATCGCTACAATTGAAAAAAATACTTACCGTTTTAAAATTTTTCGGCGAAAATCCCTGAAAAAATTTGATACACTAGATTAGTGGTAGAAAAAGTCTCTTGAATAAGCCTCTTGTAGTAAAAGCCTTTTTTTTTGTTTTATCGGGATCATGATTTGATTTGTTTTCTGAGTTAATGGGGAATAAAAAATTTCCCTCGGTGCGTGTCTCAGTTTGCGTTTTTGGTTTTATAGAGTAAGTTCGGGTATTGTGGTATAGGCGGGTAATGTGGTACCCCATCATTTCTCGGATATGAGATGCCGCATCGCAAGATCAAACATACAATACTGTTTTTTGTGAAATTCTGCAACTATTGTTGATGTTGACAAGTCCATGGTTTATCAGGTTATATCGGAATTTTCTGAAAAACGTTTTTGAGCACAATCAACATTTTATTGTCTCCACATTCAAATGAATCTCGAAAGCCAATTTTAAGTTGTTTTTTTAACTGTGAATCAGTGAACGATTATTTAGACAACACATGGTGAAGGAATAAATCTCATCAAAGACAGAGCTTGATTCCAACAACAGTTGTTCCAAATTAACATTAGAAAAATTACGATAAGTATAGCTTACTTCATTTGCCGACCAGCAGACATGAAATTTGCACGATATGAAGGCATGCCTCGAAATACCAGGACACCATTCGTTCGGAAGGGATTAGAAGAAACCAAGAAAAAGTCAAGGAGTGATTCAGTTTTGTGGACAGGGTCAATGTAGGAGACCGAATTGTTGCTGCAAATGGATAGTCCAAATTGGGCGAAAAAGTTAGAGCACCGATCCATAGATATTTTTGACAGAAGATTGCAATTGAAATCACCAACGAGTAATATATTAGGAAATCTGGAGCAGAGGTCATGAAGAGTATCATCTAAAATCTCAAAGTGACCACGGGGGCAATAAATAACCCCTAGGAGCACGGAAGGAACGCACGACGTTACTTCAACAAATAAAAATTCAATATTATCAAGAGAGCTGCTTAAGATATGTCGATATTTTAATTTGCTAGAAAAAAAAACTAATGTTATCTAGATCCATGGGAAAACATTATAACACAAGAACTGTGTAGGTAGAAGGTGGAACATGACCTTAAGAAATAACAAAAGAATACAATAATCGTATATAAACTAAAAACATTAATTAAATTCGAACTTATTTTAGTTAGATATAACATACTTTAGTTGACTGTCACAGCTAATTGAGATTTACGAAATAAAAAAAAAGTACAATTCTTCTATATTATAAGCAAACAATAATTATATATGCTTTAATTTATAAGATTCAAAAAAAAATGAGAAAAAAAAATTATTTATGTAAGATGAGTAAATACTACTTCTTATAAAAGAAACAATTCTATATGCAAGAGAAAATAATAATAATAATAATAATTAGGCGACTGAGCCTTGTTGGGGCAAAGATTACGAAGTGAGGAATCAAAGTGCCTAAAAGTAACGCAAACTTCCCTTAATTTTAGTCACAGCAGTGACAAAACAAAGTGGAGAATGCCCATACCACCCACAACAAGATTCAGTCCCTGTAAAAAAAAAAAAACAAAAAATTGAAAATAATCATTCATGAGGCGACCATCAAATTTGGGGATGCAAATTCCGAAAGATCAGACTGTCGAGAAACGAGTCTGGATTCACCACCATTCAGGACAATACGAATACCACTAGCGATGACTTTAAAACTCTGGATACTTCCTGACTTCTTCAGCTTGATGATATTGCGTTTGAGGTGATACAGCTCCCAGGGAAGATTATCATTAAAATATATCCGCGACGTCAGAGCCAGACCAAGATGAGACAGGTTAAGATTCTTGAACTTGAAGTACGCATTCATAACAGCTATTTTCTTCGCCAAGAGATCAAACTTGACAAGAATTGTGCCTTTCTTAAGCCAACGACACCAGTAAGAAGCTTCCTCCAGGGGGCACCAATTGCCGCAAAAAGTCAAGAAGTGCACTGTTTAAGATTGTCGATGTCAGGTGGAAGGCCACCAATAAGGATGTCATGCTTCCTGAACCAGCTATCAACTCCTAAAATATTGTTCTGACAATTAACATTGCCGACTTCCACAGCCTTTAAAGAATCAGAAATTGCTGACACTCTGCTGCTCAACGAAGTAAGAGATTCTTCTAATTTGCCGTGCGCTAACAAGCAGCCTTTTTTAACCGAATCCAGCTCAGATCGCAAAATCACAATTTTATGCACGTCAAGAGAGAAACCAGCCTCACGGCAGTGCCTGCAAGACCAATTTGCGCTATCATTGGAAACCCCAATATCGAAAAGCACACCATCCAGTCCAGAACATTGCTTGTGGTACCAAAAATAACAGATATCGCATGAAATTGAAGCCTCTTCTCCTACCTCAACGGCACATTTCGGGCAGATAGAATAGTTTTTATTTTTATCCTTCGGCATTTTGACCACGATGTAACCTCAAAAAACGATGTTCAGCAAATCACATGTGATGTGATAGCAAAAAGGAAACGCCATCTTTGTACCTCCAACTCCAAAAGTGGTTAATTTTCTATAGGTAGAAGTGCGAATATATATCTTTTTTCCAGTAAAAAAAAGTAGTTGCAGTTAATGGGCCTTACCAATGACCCGTGACTAACTTAGTAACAACTTTTGGTGTGTGCGAAACGGGCTATTTGCTTGCTAATTCTAGTAAGTTTTCACACATTTATCACAGCGAATTTAAAACTTTTCAATAAAAACTAGGATTTGAACCGAAATTAGCAAGCAAATAGCCCGTTTCGCACACACCAAAAGCTGTTACTAAGTTAGTCACGGGTCATTGGTAAGGCCAAGACCATCTACATACAAAGCCATGCACTAATAGAGTTACTACCACATATACATGGCCAAGTAGGGTCGCTTATGAATTGTCTAACATGGCGCCGGCATGAAGTTTCCGAATTTTTTTTGCGGTTCTATATCAATTAGGTTCCTATATTATCGTTTAAATAAATTTGGAGGGAATGCTAATGAAAACAAACCCCGTTTTCGTTATTTTATGATTTTTATTTAAAATCAAAACAAATTTACATATAATAGAAAAAAAAATGAGTATGGAATTCAAAAATATATCGTCAGCTTAAACCGGAATTGTGCTAAGTCCAAAATATCAAATTTTACAGAAGAGCAAAAAAAAACCTTGTAAAATCATTTTAATTCTCATTTAAGGAAAACTGAGTTTTTTTTAAAATTAGGATCAGTTTTCTTTAAATGAAACTCAGTTATCTTGAAATGGAAATTACAATGATTTAACAAGGTTTTTCTGCTCTTCTGTAAAATTTGATATTTTGCACATTTTCACTTTAAGCTGATATTTAAAACAAACACTTTTTTATATTATATAATGACAATAACGGACAAAGTGGATTTGTGATACGAATTACAGCACGGCACACAGCAATTACGAGGCATTACGTTTAAATTGAATATTTAAAAAAAAAACGAAATACACTTGCGGAAAAGCTGCAGTAAATAAGTCTCAGGAGTCTCCTAGCCCATGTTGCTTCCCCTGTCACAGCCCCTCTTGTAATGGATTCTTCGATCAGCCTTAAATTAAACGCAAAATACGTGCGTTTTTTTAAATAATTTTATACTTATCTGGGGCCTTATTAAGGAACTCGAATCGAAAATGAAATGCACGGAAATGTTTGATGCGGTATCAGCTAACTCGAATTCAATCATATATTTGTCATTCATTTTCAGAAATTTACTCGAACACTTTTCAGTCGCCGGAAATGAAACTCGAAAGAAAAATTTATTCATTTCAATGTTTTTTTATGTAAAAAATTTTTTTCTTCCAAAACATTTAAATTGCTTGGAAAATCTATAAAAAATAAGAAAAAGTTGCCTCTAACATATAATATTTAGTTAATTACGATTTTAAACGAAGTCCATTCCGTATGATTTTTTTACAATTCTTGGATTGAAAACGCCGTCATCACTTTTATCTGGCACTTATTTTACAATCATCACTTTTATCCGGTTCTTATTTCAATTTTTTTAAACTGCCGGCATTAATTTCACAAATAAGAAAACGCAAAAACTAATATCAAATTATTTACAACTATTCAATAATGACACTAAATATAAACACGAAATTTCTAAGTTACCAGCAAGTTGCTTTTTAGCAACTTTTAATTTTAACTTGTTGAGTTGTTTTTATTGCTGATTCACAATTATCAAACAAAACACAAACGATTATTAGTAATATACACCTTCAACTTATATATTTTACCGATTAAACTCTGAAAACTTGATAAAATTATTAACTTAATAACAAAACAAATCGAACTTTACGCGCGGTTTCCCATGTGATTTTGACAGTAGAGTTGCTACTTGACACTACTAGTGCACACATAGAAAAACCTTTGCATGGCTTTGTATGTAGAGGGTCTTGGTAAGGCCCAATATAATTATAAGAAAAGCGCACTATTAAATGAGGAAAAAAAATACGTAGAATAATCAAACTCAACAGCAGCGACACAAAATTCAACTAATCACTTCCCAGCATTGCCAGAATTTTATTATAGATCTCTTAATCGGATCATTAAAAAATAAAGCTAACAATTGGAAACATGGATGTTTGCGAAATTTTCATCTCCCGGGATAAGATATTCTGTATTCGCAGTAGTTTTCGTCTGATTCGAGTCTGCACGGCTTTGATCGCACTCCGAATCCGCACAGTGCTTGGACGGCCGGATCTTTGGCGGTCTCGTACTAATTCCAATCACAAAGTCCGCAAGATATCGCCTTTTTCCTTCACAAGTGTCAATTACAACAACACGATTTTCGACATCGCCCCATTCCATTATTTTTTTTAGTAAACAGCTAAAATTTTCTGAAGCATAAATTTCACTTGTGAAATAACGGTTAACATGAAATGGATGCATTTAATACTCCATTCACAATAAATGAAGTGTATCAGTATTTATGACCAAACTAGGTATAAATCAAACTAGGTAGTTTTGATAAAAAAAACATCGGATTTTCTATGAAATTTTATTTATTTTTGGTTGATTTAATACACATATTTGAATCTTTTTTTTTTATTTTCACCATTTTTAAAATATAGTCTAAACTTTGAACATATTGTGAAAAATATTGAAATAATAATAAAAATAAAATGTATTTCAATAGAATGTCTAAGTCTTACAATTATTATGGAAAAATTATTAAACACATTGACAATTCATTTTTATTAAAATAGCAAATTATGTATTTATTCTTCTATAATTTGCCATGACAATCAACAAAAAGTTTTGTAATCATGTTTTCTTATTTTTTTCGAACCCTACTTTATTTTCATATTTTTATGTTTTTTTTTGGTTACTAATAATTGTAATTTTTAATATAAATATTACTTCATATTATTGACTAAAACTCGTGATTTGTTCATTTATTATTTTTGTTAGTTTAAATTTATTGATTCTATAACACAGTTTTTATATATTTTTATTATTTTATTTAATTTTTCTTCATCCTTAAAATGATATTTATATCATTCTGAAAAAAAAATTTATTTTTATAAATTAAATTTTTGTAACTCAAATTATTTTCAACAAAAATATCACAAGATAAAAACCTAAATAATATTATATTTTGTGTTTATAGATTTTTAGCTAAAACTTTTGACTAGAAATCTCAGTTTTCTGAAAAATTTTAATTTTCTTGTAATATCACTGATCGACTTAGAAATCGATATTTATTCTTCGAAAAATCTATTGTTAGTTTTTTGTTATGAAAATGCTTTCAACTTTTCCAGTTAGAATATACATAGGTACTTAACTAATGAACAAAATTATGGTACTTACAATAAATAACAAATTTAAATACATCTTCAATATTGCCATTTAAAAAAAAACTTAAGTAAAACGAAAACAAACCATTGCTATCTTTATGAATTTTTTTCTTAACTTGTTTAATTTTCTTTAATTTTTAATTGAAGATAATACAATATTATATAATATCAATATTGGACGATTTTATGTTCAATTTAGCATAAGTCAAAAAAAAATAGGGTTTTATTTTACAACAAAAAAAAAAGTAATAAGGATTATAAATTAATCCTCAAAATAGCGGAAATCCGTTTCCAAGTTATGTACTCTAATATCCTAACATATTTTGCGTATAATAATAAAAGTAAACATTGGCATGGAAAATAGTAACAAAAAGTGTTAGCACTAAAGAAAATAAATAAAATTTTAATCAAATATTGGTCGATTGATTAGTTGAATAATGGTTTTTCTTGAAACAATAGATTTCTAAACATTTTTGGAATTAATTTTACTCTATCCAAGTGAAGTTAATATTGCGACAATCGCATTTTTCTATAATTTTTTTTATTGAAACAAATATGGAATCATGATTTCAAAGTCGTTCTGAGAGAAACCAAAATGATTCCAAATATCTGATGTGAACACCACATGACTTTCTTATATACAATCTACGTCCCCACCAAATTTACAATATAACAAGAGAAATAAAATATGAGTTCACAAAAAATATCAAAAATATTTTTCTACCGAATCTGATATATCTCGAATACGGTAAAAAATATTAATTTATGGTAAAAAGGAAAAAATGTAGAGAATTTTAATGTATTTAATTCTTCTTTCTACTATTTTTTCAAAAAATCGTCAGTTTGCAAGAATTTCGTAAAAATATAATTTTTTACTTTCTAATGAAAAAATCTCGACAACGGTAAAATATATCGGACAGCGGGAAATTTTATTCGTATCATAAAACTACCGAAAAATCGTTAGGTTTCGAAATAATCGCAAAAAACGGTATATCAGAATGACGGATTGAGATACAGAGTTTTGGTAAAAGACAAAAGTATAGGGAATTTTATTGTCTTCTAATTTATTCATACATAAGACTACTGAAAAACGCGTAGTTCCGGTGAATATCAAAATTGCAATTATTTAAAAACCCGCCATTTTTGTTACTTCCGGTTAACCAGGACCACGTATGCCTCTAGCTCAGGTAGTTTTTGATAAATCTTGTACACAGTCTAAACGACTAAGTATTAAATTACTCGGGTAATTTTGATAGAGTACTTGGATTTGCAGGAACTTTCATCGAGACTAACACCGCGTCTTGACCTGGGATTTTTCATCGCAGAGATTTTTGATTGACCAATCAGAGCTCGAGTTGACGGAGGGGAAAAATCCCAGAGAGAAATTTCTTGAAATCTTGCAATAGCAAAATTTCTTGGAATTTCACAATTCAAGATGGCGGAATCCAATTTCTCCCGACAAGTAATTGCAAAAATAACTAATTTTTACAAAATACGATACAAAAAGCTTTGGAAGAGAATATATAACATTAAGGGGTTTTTCTTTTCGTCTGTTCTTCTGTTTCAGCCTTTTCAATTTCACGTATTGCATTAATTACGAGAGCGGCGACTAGTGTTTTTTTCATTGCCAATTTGAGAAATAAAATTTCAAGAGATTTTTGGCCCAGCTGTCAAAAAAATCTCATTGTGGTGAGATATTTCTCGGGATGAAAAATTGTTAATCAAGACGCGGTGTAACATCAAAAAATCAGTAACAAAATTTGAAAATGCCGGAAATTCAGAATCAGGTGATCATTATTTGACATTGAGTTTCTTAGGATCGTTTGGCCAAAAGCTCATTTATCTGAACATGTGTGCATTTTCAACAAAATTGTTGGTTTACGAAAAATACTCGATAGAACTCATAAACGTATGTAATCGAACGTTATAAATAACGAAAATTCTAGCAAAAAAAAAGGGTTTTTTGCCTACAAGATGAATTGACCTACATGGGATATGCCTGGGCCCTAAAATGAGATGAAAGGTCAGATTTTTTGAAAATTTTTCGTTCCCCTAGCGATTTGGTTATAGGAAGGTTCCATTGTATATACTGCGCACCGTTGTCGGTGCTTCGATATACGTCGTATGTTTTTAAAACCGGTGTATGCCGTATATCGAGGTATTGGTGTATTTTTCCTTACACTCGATGCGCTTTAATTAGTTCGAGTCTATTATAATGAAAAATGAAAAATTTATTTCAAAAACTATTATTCAGATTATGCCGATCCGTGATCCGGGAGTGTAATTGTAAACTCATCTAATTTAGAAACCGTACTTTTCATACATACAGTCTGTTGTTTCAAGAAATTAAAGATAAAAACTTTCTGTTTAATCACAAAAAAAATATGTCAATAGCACATTTTAAAATATAATTTCTGGTCATTTTTGAATAAAAATTTAATTTTTTTTTGTTCTTTCAAACCGATTGCGCAGTTCGTATTGAAATCAAATAACAAATATTTTCCCAAATGCTTATTTATGCGTTTTATTTTAAACCCAAATTGAAACATTTTATTGCACAATACCGGCCTATCAAATTGCATAAAATCCAATTTCTTGGTGGCTTAATTTCTTCATCAGGGCTTTGATTTTTAAATAATTTTCCGTCGTGTAATGTTTTTATTTGTTCCATTTAAAAACTTGTTTGTACCTAAAACTTAATAACTAAAAATTTTAATTGTACAAATATTATTTCTACGTTTTCTCTTCTAATTGAGTTAATTATATAAGGTATTGTAATAGTTTTCTATTTGAACCAATTTTTGTGTTTTTATGTTTTGACGATTTTTGCTGGTAGACTCAGATTTAGTTTCAATTTTAAATAATTTCTACCGTACTCTAATTTGTTTTTATTATGAAATCAGAATGTTATTTAAAAACGTAAAAATTTACTTCCTAATCGTCTGGCAAGCTTTCGAATACTCGACTTTTTGATTTAGCGCAAACATCAAATTCATTTTTCATAATAAATTGTTGACTGCTCCAAATTAGAAGCTAAACTGTAATGTAAAGTTCAAAGTCCTATACCTATTTGTTTTGTTTAAAAGAACCAACATACAGTAATAAAAATGAAATAATGTATGAGTCGATACACTGAGAGAAAGAATCACATTCTGACACTAAAAAATTGGCGTACTATTTTTCTGGAGCACCTCACGATCAGAAGAAAAGCTTCTTCTCAAAGTTCTAGCTACAACATTTATAGTGGCGCGCTACAACATTTATAGGCGCCATTATTTTTTAAAAGAATAAAATCTTCATTTTTGACGGCTTTTAAGAAATATAATAAGTAGGTTCTTTTAACAATTAAATTATCCAGTATTGTTTCTTACTTTTTACAGTTGATTTATGGATTATAAATATTTTGTTATATTATTAAATGTTGATTAGCTTTTGCTCCTAGTGAGAGTTCGAACCGAGATCCCTATGTTTCGAGTCCACTCGCAAACGGATACGGCCACCGAAGTTAATTAACAAATCGATTCTAAACGTGACTTGTTCCTATCTCTCTTGAACTGCAGCCAGTATTGCGTTCGTTTTCAGACCTTTTTAATGAGTACTTCTATATTTGATTTTCAAATCGGGTTATAATGTATGTATTATAACCCAATTTGAAAATCAAATATATATGGGGCGTGAGACAGTTGGAGGAAACTGCTCCTGGCGCCCGTTTCACAAGGGCGCAAAACTAGAAAGGACGAAATAAATATTTGTAAAAACTTCGATTTTCGATAAATCAAGTTATTCACATTTTTTAGGATGCAACTTCCTCTTAGAACTTAGTAAAAGGCTTTCCATTTGTATGAATTCAGCAATGATTAACTTTATATTATTATTTTTTTATAAGATGCGGATCCATGAGTCCCTTTGACGTCTCATATATAACTTTTGGTCAGCGGAATGAATAGTTTTGAATTTTAGGTATATTGTCTGTCGACGAAACAGCAAGTCTACTGTAAATACGTTATAGATTATAAAATGCTAGGGGCTTCGCCCTTGACCGCTTTGCCTTCGATCTTGGTAACTAATCAGGTTATGGCCTCGTATTCAACTACGTCAAAATCTCTTTAAAGTTAATAATATCTGTTAAGGTCAATAATAATAAAAAAGAATCAATTAAAATATTACATTAAGACAATAAAACGAAAAAAAACAATTTATTGCAATTTATTATTGGCCATTCGATCTATATTTGTACCTGTTACCCGAGCATTTTTGAATTTTTTGACTATATCATTTCAAGAAAACAATTTTACTTGTAAAATGTGTAGCTACGTCACAGAGAACTTTATAGGTTTTACGTCACAGCGTTTTGTTTGGACCATTTAATGTTCTTCCCCACACAAATCAGAATTTTATAAACAAATACCTACTGATTATTAAAAAAAAACACGAAGATACAACAATCGTATATGAAATTACGTTTTTAATGAAATTCAATGTTTTACGTTTCAAATTGTCGGTCATAAAAGATACCAAAATGAAATTGTAGAAGAAATTCCGTAGATTTTCATCGGTACTCCGTAAACCATGCAAGACAAAAACATAATAACAAAACTAAATAAAGTGTCACATGGTATTACAAAATATTATGAATCTTCGGGTATGGTCCAAATACAAAGTTTTGAAAGCTTAGCTATAAATATTAGTGTCTACAAAGTTATAACGAAGTTTAATTACAAGTGAAATTTTGTAAACATATCTGTTCGAAAAAATAGAATTTCCTGAACTTTTCGAAAGCTTCCTTTGAATTCATTTTCCGTTTTGTAATTTTATCAAAATTGATGCATTTTCATAAATACATTTTAATTAAATGTCAAGCTCGGCTTAATAATGTTTATTATAATTTCCAGCTTTTTTGCGCTTTGTGTAAATTATCTTCCGAACCCAACGTTAGATATTTTACATTTCACAAGCAACTCATATTTTTCGAATATACAATAAAGTTCCTTGTAAGACATCCTTTAAAACATTTAGGTTTCTTTTTTTTTGTTAATTACTGGGAAACATAATTACATTTGTTAATTTTTTATATATCTTTGGAGGGTTTTAATTTTATTACATACGTATATATTTTCGGTCTGGTATGTATTATTAAAATTTTTACTTATATTTTTTTATATCAAAAAAACGCTTTTCAACAATTTTATCTAGCAAAACAAAAGCTAAGGAAAAAAGACTAATATTAAAAGTGAAAAAAAAACAAAAAAGATATTGGCACAAAAAAACAACATAAGCTTAGATCTCATTGATCCAGAAGCTTCAATCGTAATCGCAATCGTAATCGCAATCATAATCGCAATCGTTAGTCTGGATTGAGCTTGAATTGGATTGCAAACAACTTTTAGTAGCTGCCGGCTCCTGAGTCAATTTGAAATTTCTCGAATTGACTCTGGCTTGGAGTCAATTGAGTGTTATCCTTTCCCCTAAGTACGTGAGAAATTTTACATACAGCACATCGACCCATTAGTTTTCAAAAAGTTTTGTAGTTATTATGCTCTTAAGGTGCCGCTCCACATGAGAGTAAATACGCGAGTAACTCTCAAAAACTCTCGAGAGTTACTCGCAGGAGGTTCTCCATTTGAGAGTTAATTTCGGCGATTTTCTCTTTTCAAGACCAATATCTTGATTTTTTTGACATTTTGCTTTGGCGAGTTCTCGAGAGCTAATAGCGAAATTCAAACACCGTTCGTATCTGGCGAGCAACTCCCCGAGAGTTCAGTGGGTTCGTGTCGACTAGAGAGTAGAATCACTTTTGACAGCTCGCAGAAACCACGGCATACAGACAACCAAGGTATGCTGTAAACTCAAATCTGACATTTCGTTGCTACGTCACTTGTGCCGATTAGTTCGTCAAGTGCAGAAGGAATTTTGTTTTGTGGATGGTTATTTAAATTTTTGTGCGATCTAAATAAGATATTTGTAAATTAGTGGACTGATTGCATTAAATAGTGATCAATAAACATAAAAATCAATTAAAAAAAGTCGGCACAAATGACGTCACACCTGACTATCAAAAGTTTACAGCATACCTTGGTTGTCTCTATGCCGTGGCAGAAACTAGCTCGCCAGTTTTTGCGAGTTTCTGCGAGCGACTCTCAGAGACGTGTCCATTTGCGAGTAGCTGCTATCGAGAGGTTCTCGCCGGCATTTACTCTAATTTGGAACAGCACCTTTAAGCATAGTCACTTTCTTGTTGCAGTTCTTCTGAAATGATGAGCATTTGTGAAATTCTCGGGGTTATTGATAGCAAAAAAAAAATCGGCTACCTCTTTTATAAAATAAACAAAAAAATCGATTCTTTAATAAACGAATTTTTAAAAAAATTTGGTTTTATGATTTAACCCTAATTATTTATTCCTGAGAGAGGAATCTTTTTTTGGTTGCCTGCGTAAAATTTCACTTTTTTTTCTATGTTTCGAACACTCAACCTTATCCATGCAGCGCAAACATTAAACTTTTTTTTAAGGAAATCGTTGTCTACTCCAAATTAAATGCTAGATTGGCGAAAAAGTAGAGGAACTAAACCAATTTATATATATATATATTCAAGTTATTTGAACTGGAAACACAATAATATGAAATCAAGCCATTTCAAAATTAAGATATATTTGAAATTTCCTAATGATTATTTTGGAAAAAAGACTGTGAACATAATATTTTATGAAGTCCCAAATGAAAAACGGTTAAAATGACGTGAACAGGCGGTTCAAAAATTTCTTGGTGCACACGTGTACGGAGAAAACGCGATAAAAGTGAACCACAACTTGAAAGTTATTATTCTATTGGTAAACATTGCAACCATGTATTTGAACGCTGAACAATTAAATTTTTTTTTTAAAATTTTGTAGCTTTTGTTTCACTGAATTAAATTACGAAAATAGCGTTTAGTTAATGAAAATCTTGTATACACATTATTTTCTATGGATGGAAAATTTTGATTTTCCAATCATGTGAAATGTGTTAAATTTTAATTGAATTCATGTTGTTGAAAGGATAAAAAAAGTTGTATATTTTTTTACGAAATCACTAATATAAATCAGTGATTTGTTTTTCGTTAATATATTAATTATTTTATTTAACAGCTAAATATGATTTAATCTTGTTTATATTGTATTTTTCTCACTTTTCATCAATTTCGAACTACAGATTTACAAATTTTTATTATTCAATTCTTTGTTTGTATTTTAATAATTCTTAAGTTTTTTTATATAACACGATCTTTTAAATTTGGCTACCGTGTATGTTGAGCCAAAGTACTAATATCATTATTTAGTTTTTTTAATTATTTTACTGGTAAAGAATTTAATAACTTCGTCCATATATTTTTTTTGTTTTAGTTTTTTGCGGTTTAAAACAACGCGCATTGGTTCTACAAAATATTTTCATTTTATATTTTCCCATATTTCTCTATTTTCTAATTATGCAGTACATATTATCATTTTTTTTTAAATTCATTCAAATTATTTTATGTGACAAAAATATACATATCGTCCGCGTTAAAGTCAAACCAATAAAAATAACAATCAGTAAAGAATAAAAATTACTTATGAATTGTATTTTTTTTTAATTTCTTTTTTCTTTTTCTCATATTTTCTGAGTAATTTTTGTAATAATCGCAACCTAATGCTTTTTTGTTAAATATCATTTTATCAATTTTTTAAAATAAATTTTTAAACGACACTAGTTAGTTCTTGAAGCGTTGTCTGGTGCTGATATTTTTGCTGATGCCCAGCTATTGATAATCTAACGACAACCTCGCGGGGATGTTTACGTCAAGCAGCTCCACAGGAAACGCCATTTTGTGAATTATTATTTGTGCTGCTGCTCATTCCACATGCCTTTAGCTCTGTGAAAACTTCGGTAAAGAAGCCTGGCTCGGCATTTATTCGTAGCATATTACCACTCAATCGATTTACAATTAAAAGACACCTAAAATTAAAACGAAAATAAAATTATTAATATTTTTGCAGCTTATAAATTCATTTTTGCTTATAAATTAAAACAATTAAATCTGTGAAGTCAGGACACCTCAAAATCGGGGCATGGAATAATAAATTCTTCTGTTTAATTAGAGCGACTTACCTCTGGAGCCCAATGAACGCAACGCGAACGCAACTCCAACGCTGTGAACTGTCACGCACCGCAACATTTCAGCGGCAGAGCCTAATGGCAACTCGTGAAGTAGTACAAGTGACATAATATAAAGTGGTATAAAGTTAACAAAATTACAAAAATGGATAATTTTGAAGCAATAATTTGCTTTGTTGGCCTTTATCTTTGTTATTTGTATGTTATTGCACTAAGGCTATCAATTTTTCCTCAAACGACATTTCCCCAACCTCACTTTATGAACTTTCAACGCAGAATTGCTGCGGCAAAGTTAGAAGTTTGCAAACTTCTGCGTTGTAGTTGCGTTCACTGCGTTCACTGTGCTCACTTCAAATGGTTTCTATGGAACAAACATGTAAGTGACAGTTTCTGCGTTCGCGTTGCGTTCATTGGGCTCCAGGCATTAATAACCAGAGTGTGGGCAATCTGAAATCAACTTATAATCACAGATCTACAAAATAACTAATATGAAAATATTGCTTATTGTTTGAGGGTTAAAAAAATTTAAATCATGTAAATTGCTTAGAAAATGGAAAACTCCTTAGGATACATATCAATTCGAACATTCTGTTTTCACAGATGGACATTTCGAGCACTCCATTTTCGCACAAAAGTGGCGATTGACCACACTCTAGTTCAGGCCTCGGCACCATGTATGTAGTGATTTACTACTACTCGAAAAAAATTTATGTTTCTTCATATACTATAACACAAAATGAGAAAACGCATCATTTTCATTTTTTACGCTCTTTCGCTTTTGATGGAGACGTTTAGGAACAGTGAACTACACAATTTATCATGTTGCAATTTCAGAATCATTTGTTCCGCGTAAAGGAAATTTCTCTAAAAAAAACTTTCTTTAAGTTGTCAACCTGTCTTACTCTTTCTACTTCATTGCATCGGGCAAAATCGAACTTATGACAGCTGTTGTAATGGCGTTTTAGATTGAATTTTTTATTCGACATGTAACTGCAAACTAGACATTGACGGTTATCATTATTTGTGGTTATTAAATATTTGTTTTCCCAATCCCACGACATAGTATTTGAATTTGAATATGAGCGCTTCATAATGGAAAAGGAAAACTAAAAAAATCAAATTTCTGAAAAACTTTCGTACATCAGTGTTCTTTGGGAAGCAATTATAATTTTGGAGAGCAAATGTATACACCCGTACGCATCAACAGCAGAAATCATACTGAATGACTGTCGTAGGCTCGCTCCATCGATTGTTAGTCAATCGTTTGATTTCGGCTGCCGAAGTGGCCGTCGTCAACCAACACGCAGTGATGCTATATCAATGATCAAAGAACTAATAGATAAATCTCGAACCCAGTTTCTCGTGCACTCGCGGTAGGCAAAAGAGCAACACTATAGAAAACGAAGAGTTTCGGAAATCACATGAAATAGTAATCCCTTTTACTCCTTTACATCTAAATGAATTTCACGAATGAGACAAAAACACTGTCATTTTCGAAGATTCGTGCAGGGTCGATCAAAATCAATTTCACTTGATACCAAAAACCAAAAATACCCACCAGAATCCATTGATGACCCTGCACAAGAGTTCTGTCAAATGACACACATACCATGAAATCACGCCAGCGTTATGTTTACATTTTCGTATAACATTGGAACGGGGCTGCATTGAGATTTTTTTAACGCTGGTTTTGTTATAACGTCCGTCAAGTTAGCACTACAACTTTTGAAATTAGAAAAACTTTTTATTGGATTAATTGTCGCTTAATTGTCGTGATTTTGTCGTAAAAGAAAAAAAATTGTCGCGCCCATATTTTTCAAAAAAAGCGTGTGTAGTGCTAACTATGTAGCATAGTTAGCACTACACACCCTAGAAATCGGGTAATTCGCACGTTGAACTGGAAACTAATGATTGGATTAATTGTCGCTTGACCGTTATGATTTTGTCGTAAAATAAAAAAAACCCGTCCCGAACAATTTTTTAAAAATTACCCCGTTTAAAGATGGTCTAGTTAGCATTACACACCCCAGAACTGGGGTAATTCGCACGTTGAACTGGAAACTAATGATTGGATTAATTGTCGCTTGACCGTTATGATTTTGTCGTAAAATAAAAAAATTGTCGCGCCCATATTTTTCAATAAAAGCGTGTGTAGTGCTAACTATGTAGCATAGTTAGCACTACACACCCTAGAAATCGGGTAATTCGCACGTTGAACTGGAAACTAATGATTAGATTAATTGTCGCTTGACCGTTATGATTTTGTCGTAAAATAAAAAAACCCCGTCCCGAACAATTTTTTAAAAATTACCCCGTTTAAAGCCAAGTGATGGTCTAGTTAGCATTACACACCCCAGAACTGGGGTAATTCGCACGTTGAACTGGAAACTAATGATTGGATTAATTGTCGCTTGACCGTTATGATTTTGTCGTAAAATAAAAAAAAACCCGTCCCGAACAATTTTTTAAAAATTACCCCGTTTAAAGCCAAGTGATGGTCTAGTTAGCATTACACACCCCAGAACTGGGGTAATTCGCACGTTGAACTGGAAACTAATGATTGGATTAATTGTCGCTTGACCGTTATGATTTTGTCGTAAAATAAAAAAAAACCCGTCCCGAACAATTTTTTAAAAATTACCCCGTTTAAAGCCAAGTGATGGTCTAGTTAGCATTACACACCCCAGAACTGGGGTAATTCGCACGTTGAACTGGAAACTAATGATTGGATTAATTGTCGCTTGACCGTTATGATTTTGTCGTAAAATAAAAAAAAACCCGTCCCGAACAATTTTTTAAAAATTACCCCGTTTAAAGATGGTCTAGTTAGCATTACACACCCCAGAACTGGGGTAATTCGCACGTTGAACTGGAAACTAATGATTGGATTAATTGTCGCTTGACCGTTATGATTTTGTCGTAAAATAAAAAAAAACCCGTCCCGAACAATTTTTTAAAAATTACCCCGTTTAAAGCCAAGTGATGGTCTAGTTAGCATTACACACCCCAGAACTGGGGTAATTCGCACGTTGAACTGGAAACTAATGATTGCATTAATTGTCGCTTGACCGTTATGATTTTGTCGTAAAATAAAAAAAAACCCGTCCCGAACAATTTTTTAAAAATTACCCCGTTTAAAGCCAAGTGATGGTCTAGTTAGCATTACACACCCCAGAACTGGGGTAATTCGCACGTTGAACTGGAAACTAATGATTGGATTAATTGTCGCTTGACCGTTATGATTTTGTCGTAAAATAAAAAAAATTGTCGCGCCCATATTTTTCAATAAAAGCGTGTGTAGTGCTAACTATGTAGCATAGTTAGCACTACACACCCTAGAAATCGGGTAATTCGCACGTTGAACTGGAAACTAATGATTGGATTAATTGTCGCTTGACCGTTATGATTTTGTCGTAAAATTAAAAAAAACCCGTCCCGAACAATTTTTTAAAAATTACCCCGTTTAAAGCCAAGTGATGGTATAAATTTCTTCTTTAATTTTTCCGTTTTCTTCCCATTTAATGGATAAAATTACACAGCAATTGGCATTTTCAAAGCGAATTTGCATTTTTACATCAAATCCCACAATTTGAATTAAAAATCTTTCAAAAAACTATAAAAACTCATTGAATGAAATCAAGTTTACATTCAATGTCCATTTGCTTGTTTTTCCCCATGAAAATTTTTTCGATTTTTTTAACGAAATTTTTTGATTTTCCGAATGACTTTAGCTAGAGATTTGAAATTTTGCACAAATGCGAGTACCGTTAAGAGAAAGAATTCGTAAAAAAATGGGGAAAATCGGATTACTCCTTCCCCCCTTCCCGCTGAAAATTGAAGTTTTTGGCGATTTTCTCGAAAACGGTTCATCGTATCAACCACGGTGCAAACAGAAAAGTGTTTAGAATACAATTTTACATAATTCTCTCATATATCATAAAGTCGAGCGAGATATTTTTGGTGTTTTATGTCGCTCAAAAGTTTTCGATTTTCTTCGAAGGTTTTTTCCATTGCAGATTTGCATGAAATCAATTTTTTTTTCAAAAATTCATATCTTTTGACCTGTTTATCGTAGGTGCACACTCTTTACAGCAAAATGTAGGAGAATTGTCTGAAATTTTCAAAAAAAGTGTCGCGAGCCAAATATTTCATACAATTTTTTTCAGGACGAGCAAAAGATTCGGTAAATTCGAAAAAAACTCCTTTTTTGGTTACTTATTTTAATGAAATTTTTTACTGTTAGATGCTGAATACAATTTTCTACAACTTCTTTGAAGATACAAAGGTATTATTTCATACTACTTTCGTGTTATGAACCGAAAACTAATCCATAGTGGCACAAATTTTATTGAAAAATTAAAAACGGGGAGAAAGAGTGCTCATATTGAATTTTGGTATATAGCCGAATTATGTAAAATTACATTGTAAACACTTTTCTGTTTGCAACGTTGTTGATACGATGAACCGTTTTCGAGAAAATCGCCAAAAACTTCAATTTTCAGCGGGAAGGGGGGAAGGAGTCATCCGATTTTCCCCATTTTTTTACGAATTCTTTCTCTTAACGTTACTCGCATTTGTGCAAAATTTCAAATCTCTAACTAAAGTCATTCGGAAAATCAAAAAATTTCGTTAAAAAAATCGAAAAAATTTTCATGGGGAAAAACAAGCAAATGGACATTGAATGTAAACTTGATTTCATTCAATGAGTTTTTATAGTTTTTTGAAAGATTTTTAATTCAAATTGAGGGATTTGATGTAAAAATGCAAATTCGCTTTGAAAATGCCAATTGCTGTGTAATTTTATCCATTAAATGGGAAGAAAACGGAAAAATTAAAGAAGAAATTTATACCATCACTTGGCTTTAAACGGGGTAATTTTTAAAAAATTGTTCGGGACGGGTTTTTTTTATTTTACGACAAAATCATAACGGTCAAGCGACAATTAATCCAATCATTAGTTTCCAGTTCAACGTGCGAATTACCCCAGTTCTGGGGTGTGTAATGCTAACTAGACCATCTTTAAACGGGGTAATTTTTAAAAAATTGTTCGGGACGGGGTTTTTTTTATTTTACGACAAAATCATAACGGTCAAGCGACAATTAATGCAATCATTAGTTTCCAGTTCAACGTGCGAATTACCCCAGTTCTGGGGTGTGTAATGCTAACTAGACCATCTTTAAACGGGGTAATTTTTAAAAAATTGTTCGGGACGGGTTTTTTTTTTATTTTACGACAAAATCATAACGGTCAAGCGACAATTAATCCAATCATTAGTTTCCAGTTCAACGTGCGAATTACCCCAGTTCTGGGGTGTGTAATGCTAACTAGACCATCACTTGGCTTTAAACGGGGTAATTTTTAAAAAATTGTTCGGGACGGTTTTTTTTTATTTTACGACAAAATCATAACGGTCAAGCGACAATTAATCCAATCATTAGTTTCCAGTTCAACGTGCGAATTACCCCAGTTCTGGGGTGTGTAATGCTAACTAGACCATCACTTGGCTTTAAACGGGGTAATTTTTAAAAAATTGTTCGGGACGGGGTTTTTTTATTTTACGACAAAATCATAACGGTCAAGCGACAATTAATCTAATCATTAGTTTCCAGTTCAACGTGCGAATTACCCGATTTCTAGGGTGTGTAGTGCTAACTATGCTACATAGTTAGCACTACACACGTTTTATTGAAAAATATGGGCGCGACAATTTTTTTATTTTACGACAAAATCATAACGGTCAAGCGACAATTAATCCAATCATTAGTTTCCAGTTCAACGTGCGAATTACCCCAGTTCTGGGGTGTGTAATGCTAACTAGACCATCTTTAAACGGGGTAATTTTTAAAAAATTGTTCGGGACGGGTTTTTTTTATTTTACGACAAAATCATAACGGTCAAGCGACAATTAATCCAATCATTAGTTTCCAGTTCAACGTGCGAATTACCCGATTTCTAGGGTGTGTAGTGCTAACTATGCTACATAGTTAGCACTACACACGCTTTTTTTGAAAAATATGGGCGCGACAATTTTTTTTCTTTTACGACAAAATCATAACGGTCAAGCGACAATTAATCCAATCATTAGTTTCCAGTTCAACGTGCGAATTACCCCAGTTCTGGGGTGTGTAATGCTAACTAGACCATCTTTAAACGGGGTAATTTTTAAAAAATTGTTCGGAACGGGTTTTTTTTTATTTTACGACAAAATCATAACGGTCAAGCGACAATTAATCCAATCATTAGTTTCCAGTTCAACGTGCGAATTACCCCAGTTCTGGGGTGTGTAATGCTAACTAGACCATCACTTGGCTTTAAACGGGGTAATTTTTAAAAAATTGTTCGGGACGGGTTTTTTTTTTATTTTACGACAAAATCATAACGGTCAAGCGACAATTAATCCAATCATTAGTTTCCAGTTCAACGTGCGAATTACCCCAGTTCTGGGGTGTGTAATGCTAACTAGACCATCTTTAAACGGGGTAATTTTTAAAAAATTGTTCGGGACGGGTTTTTTTTATTTTACGACAAAATCATAACGGTCAAGCGACAATTAATCCAATCATTAGTTTCCAGTTCAACGTGCAAATTACCCAAGTTCTGGGGTGTGTAATGCTAACTAGACCATCTTTAAACGGGGTAATTTTTAAAAAATTGTTCGGGACGGGTTTTTTTTTATTTTACGACAAAATCATAACGGTCAAGCGACAATTAATCCAATCATTAGTTTCCAGTTCAACGTGCGAATTACCCCAGTTCTGGGGTGTGTAATGCTAACTAGACCATCACTTGGCTTTAAACGGGGTAATTTTTAAAAAATTGTTCGGGACGGGTTTTTTTTAATTTTACGACAAAATCATAACGGTCAAGCGACAATTAATCCAATCATTAGTTTCCAGTTCAACGTGCGAATTACCCGATTTCTAGGGTGTGTAGTGCTAACTATGCTACATAGTTAGCACTACACACGCTTTTATTGAAAAATATGGGCGCGACAATTTTTTTTATTTTACGACAAAATCATAACGGTCAAGCGACAATTAATCCAATCATTAGTTTCCAGTTCAACGTGCGAATTACCCCAGTTCTGGGGTGTGTAATGCTAACTAGACCATCTTTAAACGGGGTAATTTTTAAAAAATTGTTCGGGACGGGTTTTTTTTATTTTACGACAAAATCATAACGGTCAAGCGACAATTAATCCAATCATTAGTTTCCAGTTCAACGTGCGAATTACCCGATTTCTAGGGTGTGTAGTGCTAACTATGCTACATAGTTAGCACTACACACGCTTTTTTTGAAAAATATGGGCGCGACAATTTTTTTTCTTTTACGACAAAATCATAACGGTCAAGCGACAATTAATCCAATCATTAGTTTCCAGTTCAACGTGCGAATTACCCCAGTTCTGGGGTGTGTAATGCTAACTAGACCATCTTTAAACGGGGTAATTTTTAAAAAATTGTTCGGGACGGGTTTTTTTTTATTTTACGACAAAATCATAACGGTCAAGCGACAATTAATCCAATCATTAGTTTCCAGTTCAACGTGCGAATTACCCCAGTTCTGGGGTGTGTAATGCTAACTAGACCATCACTTGGCTTTAAACGGGGTAATTTTTAAAAAATTGTTCGGGACGGGTTTTTTTTTATTTTACGACAAAATCATAACGGTCAAGCGACAATTAATCCAATCATTAGTTTCCAGTTCAACGTGCGAATTACCCCAGTTCTGGGGTGTGTAATGCTAACTAGACCATCACTTGGCTTTAAACGGGGTAATTTTTAAAAAATTGTTCGGGACGGGTTTTTTTTTATTTTACGACAAAATCATAACGGTCAAGCGACAATTAATCCAATCATTAGTTTCCAGTTCAACGTGCGAATTACCCCAGTTCTGGGGTGTGTAATGCTAACTAGACCATCACTTGGCTTTAAACGGGGTAATTTTTAAAAAATTGTTCGGGACGGGTTTTTTTTTATTTTACGACAAAATCATAACGGTCAAGCGACAATTAATCCAACCATTAGTTTCCAGTTCAACGTGCGAATTACCCCAGTTCTGGGGTGTGTAATGCTAACTAGACCATCTTTAAACGGGGTAATTTTTAAAAAATTGTTCGGGACGGGTTTTTTTTTATTTTACGACAAAATCATAACGGTCAAGCGACAATTAATCCAATCATTAGTTTCCAGTTCAACGTGCGAATTACCCCAGTTCTGGGGTGTGTAATGCTAACTAGACCATCACTTGGCTTTAAACGGGGTAATTTTTAAAAAATTGTTCGGGACGGGGTTTTTTTTTTATTTTACGACAAAATCATAACGGTCAAGCGACAATTAATCTAATCATTAGTTTCCAGTTCAACGTGCGAATTACCCGATTTCTGGGGTGTGTAGTGCTAACTATGCTACATAGTTAGCACTACACACGCTTTTTTTGAAAAATATGGGCGCGACAATTTTTTTTCTTTTACGACAAAATCATTACGGTCAAGCGACAATTAATCCAATCATTAGTTTCCAGTTCAACGTGCGAATTACCCCAGTTCTGGGGTGTGTAATGCTAACTAGACCATCACTTGGCTTTAAACGGGGTAATTTTTAAAAAATTGTTCGGGACGGTTTTTTTTTATTTTACGACAAAATCATAACGGTCAAGCGACAATTAATCCAATCATTAGTTTCCAGTTCAACGTGCGAATTACCCCAGTTCTGGGGTGTGTAATGCTAACTAGACCATCACTTGGCTTTAAACGGGGTAATTTTTAAAAAATTGTTCGGGACGGGTTTTTTTTTATTTTACGACAAAATCATAACGGTCAAGCGACAATTAATCCAATCATTAGTTTCCAGTTCAACGTGCGAATTACCCCAGTTCTGGGGTGTGTAATGCTAACTAGACCATCACTTGGCTTTAAACGGGGTAATTTTTAAAAAATTGTTCGGGACGGGTTTTTTTTTATTTTACGACAAAATCATAACGGTCAAGCGACAATTAATCCAATCATTAGTTTCCAGTTCAACGTGCGAATTACCCCAGTTCTGGGGTGTGTAATGCTAACTAGACCATCACTTGGCTTTAAACGGGGTAATTTTTAAAAAATTGTTCGGGACGGGTTTTTTTTTTTATTTTACGACAAAATCATAACGGTCAAGCGACAATTAATCCAATCATTAGTTTCCAGTTCAACGTGCGAATTACCCGATTTCTAGGGTGTGTAGTGCTAACTATGCTACATAGTTAGCACTACACACGCTTTTTTTGAAAAATATGGGCGCGACAATTTTTTTTCTTTTACGACAAAATCATAACGGTCAAGCGACAATTAATCCAATCATTAGTTTCCAGTTCAACGTGCGAATTACCCCAGTTCTGGGGTGTGTAATGCTAACTAGACCATCACTTGGCTTTAAACGGGGTAATTTTTAAAAAATTGTTCGGGACGGGTTTTTTTTTATTTTACGACAAAATCATAACGGTCAAGCGACAATTAATCCAATCATTAGTTTCCAGTTCAACGTGCGAATTACCCCAGTTCTGGGGTGTGTAATGCTAACTAGACCATCACTTGGCTTTAAACGGGGTAATTTTTAAAAAATTGTTCGGGACGGGTTTTTTTTTTATTTTACGACAAAATCATAACGGTCAAGCGACAATTAATCCAATCATTAGTTTCCAGTTCAACGTGCGAATTACCCCAGTTCTGGGGTGTGTAATGCTAACTAGACCACAGTATACAGTAAGCAAACTCGAAAATAACCCAATTTACTATGTAAGAGTAAAAAGAACATACCATATTCATAGGCAGAAAACACGAGAGCAAACAGCACAGTCATATATGCGTGTAACCGAAAATTTGTAAACAAAAGCGACACAGCTGATCGGTATCTTTTGCATTTCGCAATGTGTTTTGCGTGAAATTTAGTCGGCATAAAGATTAAAAGCTAAATAAAATATCAGCGGAATACACGAAATAGTATGGAAACATACTAAATTATAAACTTTCTGTTTAAATCACTCACTTCATTTCACAGGAAATTGAGAAAAATAATGAAACCGAAATCCACCCGACTCGTTTCCCATCAAATCAGAGCAACTGAAAGAAACAATTTCAAACGGCATTGCCGTATCTGATTTTTCTGCTGTTGATTTTATATTTCAGAGGAGGGAAATTTAAAAATTAAAATCTGTTTTGACCACCATTTCTTATAAAAGTACAAATATTCTTCATTTTAGGTTGAAAATTTGGATAGAAAATTTAAATTGTCAGGATATAGTAGAAAAGCAATTAATATCAAATCTTCGGTCCATCAAAATCATTTTACAAACGACGTGATGCTAATTTAAAAGCAATAATGACGTTTGAGAAAAAATGCAGTACCAGTTTGGACTTCAAACGAACATAATTTGCAACTTATTTTAGAATTGTATTTAATTTCTAAGGCAAAAAATACATTTCGCAACTGACTAATCTGGTAACGTCGTTGCGGCTCTCATCTTTAACAGTATATTTCTTTCTCTGTTTCACTTTTATTAGATTCCTTTGTGGTCATATTGCTTGTTCATTCTTTGTACCCCAAAAATTTAAGATTTTTCTAACCAATTAGAATGCCTAGATTTGGGTATTTCTGGGTTATTCGTTTTCGGTTACACAGGTTATTTTCACATTTAATGTATGAAGTTTGTTTACTGTATACTGTGACTAGACCATCTTTAAACGGGGTAATTTTTAAAAAATTGTTCGGGACGGGTTTTTTTTTATTTTACGACAAAATCATAACGGTCAAGCGACAATTAATCCAATCATTATTTTCCAGTTCAACGTGCGAATTACCCCAGTTCTGGGGTGTGCAATGCTAACTAGACCATCTTTAAACGGGGTAATTTTTAAAAAATTGTTCGGGACGGGTTTTTTTTAATTTTACGACAAAATCATAACGGTCAAGCGACAATTAATCCAATCATTAGTTTCCAGTTCAACGTGCGAATTACCCCAGTTCTGGGGTGTGTAATGCTAACTAGACCATCACTTGGCTTTAAACGGGGTAATTTTTAAAAAATTGTTCGGGACGGGTTTTTTTTTATTTTACGACAAAATCATAACGGTCAAGCGACAATTAATCCAATCATTAGTTTCCAGTTCAACGTGCGAATTACCCCAGTTCTGGGGTGTGTAATGCTAACTAGACCATCACTTGGCTTTAAACGGGGTAATTTTTAAAAAATTGTTCGGGACGGGTTTTTTTTTATTTTACGACAAAATCATAACGGTCAAGCGACAATTAATCCAATCATTAGTTTCCAGTTCAACGTGCGAATTACCCCAGTTCTGGGGTGTGTAATGCTAACTAGACCATCTTTAAACGGGGTAATTTTTAAAAAATTGTTCGGGACGGGGTTTTTTTTATTTTACGACAAAATCATAACGGTCAAGCGACAATTAATCTAATCATTAGTTTCCAGTTCAACGTGCGAATTACCCGATTTCTAGGGTGTGTAGTGCTAACTATGCTACATAGTTAGCACTACACACGCTTTTTTTGAAAAATATGGGCGCGACAATTTTTTTTCTTTTACGACAAAATCATAACGGTCAAGCGACAATTAATCCAATCATTAGTTTCCAGTTCAACGTGCGAATTACCCCAGTTCTGGGGTGTGTAATGCTAACTAGACCATCACTTGGCTTTAAACGGGGTAATTTTTAAAAAATTGTTCGGGACGGTTTTTTTTTATTTTACGACAAAATCATAACGGTCAAGCGACAATTAATCCAATCATTAGTTTCCAGTTCAACGTGCGAATTACCCCAGTTCTGGGGTGTGTAATGCTAACTAGACCATCACTTGGCTTTAAACGGGGTAATTTTTAAAAAATTGTTCGGGACGGGTTTTTTTTTATTTTACGACAAAATCATAACGGTCAAGCGACAATTAATCCAATCATTAGTTTCCAGTTCAACGTGCGAATTACCCGATTTCTAGGGTGTGTAGTGCTAACTAAAAGGATTTATTTATTTAGAACCAACAGGAATAACAACCATCTGATTACATTATTAGTTAATTAAATATTAGGTTTGATATTTAAATTTAGTTTTTATAAAATCTTTCGTTATATTAAAATCACAATAAACTGTATTATTATATAGGATTGACATTGACGTGATTGGCTCATTTAGCCCATAGTTTGTGTTATGAATCTTAGTTTTAATTAAGTTAGAATGACGAAATTTACGAACCGGGACATTGAGCTTGACCGAAGAAAGCAAGTCAGGTACATTTAAGTCACCTGATAAAACTTGAGATATAAAGACGACTCGGTGCATACAGCGTCTGTTTTCCAACGAAACCATATCCAGTAGTTTAAGTCTCTCAGAATATGGAGGCAAAACTACGGGGTTATTCCACGGAAGTGAACGAAGAGCGGACCTTAAAAATCTTTTTTGAACACTTTCAATACGCTTGACATAACAATCATAAAATGGATTCCAAACTACACAAGCATACTCCAGTATTGGACGAACAAAGAACAAAAAAAGCGACTTTAGCACATGCGGGTCATTGATTTCTCTAGAAAAACGTTTAATGAAACCAAGAGTAGAATTTGCTCTACATACGATATTTTGTATATGAAGACCGAAATCCAATTTAGCATCAAGAATAACTCCTAAATCATCAACGTGTGATACGATTTGCACGACAATGTTGTCTAATTTGTACGATGTAATTATAGGATTCTGTCTTCTGGTAAACGAAATGAAGACACATTTATCAACATTTAGGGTTAAACTATTCTTTAGACACCAAGAACTAAATTTACAAAGATCATCTTGTAAGAGTAACGTGTCGGATGAAGATCTAATACATTTATATATTTTTAAGTCGTCGGCGAAACCAAGCAGTTCAGAGTCCAATAATATAGTAAAAACATCGTTAATGAATAATAAAAATAACAAGGGACCTAAGTGACTGCCCTGTGGAACACCTGAAGAGACATTTATCTCGTCCGATAAAACACCATTAAATAAAACAGAAAAACTTCTATCACACAAGTAGGATTTAATCCAATAAATAATAGTTGAATGGAAACCAAGTTTTTCAAGTTTAAATATGAGAATTTCATGATTGACTTTATCAAATGCCTTACTGAAATCAGTATAAAGGCAATCAGTCTGATACCCAGCTTCCATGTCGTTAAGTACAGTGCTAGTAAATTCAACTAGTTGTGTCGAAGTAGATCGAGCCTTAGTAAAACCATGTTGTCTTGAAGATAAAATTGATTTACAGTTGAATGTCAAGACCTCATTAACTAAAGATTCAAATAACTTTGGTATTGGGGAAAGTTTCGCTATCGGCCTGTAATTAGCCACCTGATTTTTAGCACCTTTTTTATGTACCGGAATTACATAATAACGTTTCCAAAAACTTGGGAATATACTAGTAGAAAGTGATAAATTAAATAAATAAGTCAACGGGACAAGCAAGTTAAGATTACATTTACGAACAACTGCAGCAGGTACACCATCAGAACAATCAGAAAAGTCTTCGTCAATATTCTTTAAAATATAATTAGAAATGTCAATAGATTTAAAATTAATAGAAGGAACATCAACCTGAGGAAGATTTGTCAAGTATTTAAAATAATCACAATCAATATCACAGTTGTTCGAAGAAAAAGATTCTTTAAACTGAGATGCAAAACAATCAGCGATGACGCGCGGATTATCACTTAGTTTATCACCATCTACCCAAAATTGATTTGGATACTGACTAGACTTACGTTTAACATTAACAAAGTTCCAAAACGTCTTAGGATCTCTTTCAATATTGCATTTGACAGTGTTCAAATAAGAAGCATAGCGAGATTTTGCATAGCAATTGAATTTGTTACGTAAAGAGCTGAATAATATATAATCAAGCTTGGACTTAGTCTTATTGTATTTTCTCCAAGCTGAATTGCGACTATTTCTTAAAGCACGCAGTTCTTCGTCAAACCAAGGAGGGCTAGTAAATTTCGTCACTCTCTTTTTGACTATAGGTACATGCTCAAGAAACAGAGCATAAAGGACATTATAAAATCTGTCAACGGCTACATTAACATCAAGACAATTTTCAAACAATGACGTCCAATCAACCTTAGATAACTGTTCATTTAACATTACAAAATTTGTATTCTTAAAGTTATAACAAAAACCATTATCATAATTGTTATTTACATTTTCGTCATCATAATTGAGTACAATAAGAATCGATGGGTGAAATCCAACTTCCTTCAACAGCGGTTCATCACAGTGAGAGACTTCAGTAGACAAACAAGATGAGAATACTAAATCCAGTGTGCGTTGTAGAGTGTTTTTGATATGATTTAATTGATGCAGACCAGTGCTCAAACATGAATCCAAAAAAGTTATTTCCGCATGAGATTTGGCATTAGAAGCCAAAAGAGAAATATCATCCATTGAAGCTTCCCATGAAAGATTTGGAAGATTAAAATCACCTACTAGGAGTATTCTTTCATTCCAACTGCATTTTTCCTCCAGCCATTCAATACACTTCGAAAGTTCCTCATAAACTGAAGATCCACAAGATGGTGGAACATAAATTACGGCAAGAACAACATTCATGTTGCTACAGGAAATACGAGTACATAACATCTCAAATCCACACGTAACTGGGACATCGATTAAGTTAGCAGATAAACAAGAACGAATTCCAATCAAGAGACCACCACCAACAGGTGCATTTAGAAGATCACAATGTCGATCCTTTCGTAGAAGTGTAAAGTTATTGCACAGGATTTCATTGTCTAGGATACCCAAATGTAACCACGTCTCAGTCAAACAGACTATGCTACATAGTTAGCACTACACACGCTTTTTTTGAAAAATATGGGCGCGACAATTTTTTTTCTTTTACGACAAAATCACGACAATTAAGCGACAATTAATCCAATAAAAAGTTTTTCTAATTTCAAAAGTTGTAGTGCTAACTTGACGGACGTTTTATTATAATATAATGCACATAAATGCCCTGAAAAGAGTTTTTGATAAGTTTAGTTAGGGAATGTTCCACAGATTTCACTAAAACCCCGGAAAGAACATTTTTCTGGCTCCCATCGTCGTTGGAAAGGTAGCATTTTGTTTTTGCCTGTTAAATACTCGCCTCAAACGAATGTCAGGACTACAAAAAACACTTTTATAGCACTGCTCTAAACACTTTTCATAGCACATAAAATTCCTTCGAGAATCAAATTTTGTAGCATTAAAAAACACGATATTTCAACAAACTTTACTTTTTGGCATTTTTCTCTTTTTAGAATTGCCAGCACTTCTAAAATGTGCGATTGACCCTCTTTTTGATTTTAACTAGAGAACCTTTATAATCGTCAACTCTTTAAAAATAAATTTGAATTATTTTAAATTTTTTTCATGTTTTTAAATAATATCGCGCATATTGTGTGGTTTAATAATCTTTTATAATGTTGTGTGAGTTGTATAAAAATTAAAATCGTCGAAAAAACAAAATTATTTATGCAATGCGATGGGAAATACCATATCATGTAGGTACTCTACTATATTGAAATTTAATAATGCTTAACCTCTGAATATTGAGATATGGCAACTCCCCCACATTGTATACACTAAACATTTCGTGTACCGACGAAGGCAATGAGACAGGCCTATATGTCACTGGGTGTACTCTTCATTGCTTCGAAATTTTATCAACCGTAATTTATCTATAGTTCTCTCATCATTGGCTATATCGAGGGGAATTCCCCTTTTTGCGGGGAATTTGAGTATAAAAATTGTTAATAGGGGAAAAGGGGAAAACGCTTCAAAACGAGGGGAAAATCTTCGCCTTTCAAGTAAACCCGAAATACTTTTAAAAAATTACGGAAAAGTAGAAGTACAAATAATTAAAAACAATTACAATCCAATTCCAAGCTTAGGCAAAGGTAAAGAGTGAAGGAAATACCTTTATTTATGCATTTTCCACTTTATACTGATCTTATTGCAATGGTAAAGTACACCCCAATCTTTTAAACGAAAGCACTTTAAAATGGCTTTGGAATCTACGTTTAACCGATTTTTCAGTGTACTTTTTAACAGCTTTGAAAAAAGCACATTAAAAAGTACCATTTCTCATGTTATGCAAAGTAATTACTTTAAATTATTTTAAAAGATTTTGATGGAAAGTAGTTTCCATGAAAGTTCATTGACACATATTTTTTGTCCGTTTTTCGGATTTCTTAAATATATTTTCAATAGAAATATTTTCAATTGCCAATCAGCAGAAGTGCTTTGTTTAAATTATGTAAAAATCAATTAAATCGGTAATTTCTTGGTCATCTTTAAAATTTGGCTTAATGTACATACTAATTTCGACGAATATTCACCAGAAGAATGCATGGACCAGTGGCAAAGTGCCCGGAATACAAAAATCGAGTTTCAGTCGCGACTTAATTTCGTTTTCTTCCATTTTTTGATATTTTTATATTTTTTAAATTCGAAATATGGAAATAATTTTTACCGAATTTAAGGAGGACAGGATCATTTTAAGCTCAAAAGCAAAGGAACTACCTTGATTTATAAATTTGTGACTTGCTTTGATTATTATCCAATTGTGAATCCCGACTTCTTTTCAAATTTTTTTTTGACGTTTGGTTGGAGACCCGTGACGTTGTTATCGGGAATACAATTAACGAGTATTTTGTTAAAGCTTTACAAAATATAAAATTATTTCCTAATTTGTGTATTTTTCTCTTAAAAGACTAACATGAGTCCAAATGACAATAATTTTTGGTTTTAATACATGAATTCTTTATTTAAAATTCGTTTTTTATAGGGGAAAAACGAGGGGAAGTTCGTCATTGAAAAAGGGGAAAAAGGGGGATTTCGTCATTTGGAAAGGGGAATTTCACTAAAGGTACATAGCATCACTGCAAACACGTATCATTGCGTTGGAGAGTCGAGTAAAAACGTTCATACATTGATTGTAATCTCGTAACATTTGAATAAAAATGTTATCGTATTGAGGAGCCAGACGAGCCAAGCAGTGCCGAGGCTTGCTCTAGTTATTAAGTCGCTCTATGTTTAATGTATCCGTTGGACCTCTTCAATTGAACACACCTGGGTTCTACCAAGTTTAATCTCATTCCTTTTGGTATTAACTATTGGAAATAATCACGTTTGTGCTGAAATTTTGCTTTTGTGATTAGGAGAATGCTTTTAAAAACAAAGATGAAAAATGGAAAATATCGTAATGCTACAAATGTCGTTATGTATACTGAACCAAGCAATGTTCGTCCTAAACGAGATTTGACGCAAACAATTAGAATTTTTATTACAAACAATACAAAAATGTTTATGGTAACTAGAGCATTCAATCCCGGGTACCCGAAACCCGGGTACCCGGGAATCCCGGCAATTTTCTGGAACCGAAAACCGGGTTTGAATTGGGTAAAATTACCCGGTTTTCGGTGCTGAAAGCAAGCAATTTCTTACATGCTAAAATATCAAAATACTGTTCGTTCGCTGCTGAATATATACGAAATACATATTTGTAAGTACATATTTCTGTTAATAATAACTGTAAATTAAAAGATTAATGCAAAATTAAGCCATCCGATTACATTTTCTTTACAAAGTCTCTTTAAAACAACGACAATATAATAGATTTATATGCGCTCACAGAAAGTATTAAATTTCCTGTAAAGTTAAAATGGTTTTTTTATGTATAGGCAGGGAACAACTATTATATAGAATGGAAAATAAAACCTTTCCTCATTAACTTCCACTAGAGTAAGCACTACACTATAGAAATTGGTTTTGTTGTCTTACACAGGGACTACATTAGGTTTTATTTCTGGTATACTAGCTGGTTCACCAAAAATAATAGCCTACTAGCAGGCCCGTAGCCAGGGGAGGGGCTTGGGGGCTGAAGCCCCCCCCCCCCCCCCCCCCCCCCCGAAATGTTAGTCCTTCACACAAAAAAGTCACAATTTAAAAATTCAATCTTTTGATATGTAAAAGCGCAAGGTGTAGTCGAGATGTCTCTTGCTTATAGTATTTCTATTTTTTTAAAAAATCTCTCAAAAAATTGTGAACGAAATACTATTAAACTCAGATTTTTTTATAAATCAAGAAAATTAGAGTTTTACTTCAATTTGTGTAAGTTTTTTTGTGCAAATTTAGCCATTAGATTAGAACTAGGAGTAAGCTTTTCTATGATCTCTAAAAAAACTCTCTTGTTTGAAACTGAAAACTTGCACAGGACCTAGAAAGTGGTTGCTCTGTGTCGGTATAATATTGAGAGTCGGTAAGAAATCAACAAAAAAATTTCGCGAAAAAGTTAGTTATGCAACATTTCTGTATAACCCACAGTGTTTGAAAACAAAAGCGACTGAAATTCAAATCGAACTTTCATTTTACTTCCTCGTAAATCCATCAAATTTTTAGATGAAAATCAAAACGCAAACAAATCAAGAAAAATACTTATGAAATATGTGGAAATAAAATTTTTATAGCAAGTGTAGGAATTTTTTATATCATGAACCATAATATAATCCTTCTAGGGTTCAAAAAAGATCGATGTTTTTTTCGATATCTCTAATTTCTTCCCCGAAAAATGTCAAAATTAAATGAGCTGCGTTAAAATAGTATATTTGTTGTTATGACACAATCCTGATCAAATTTGGTTCTGAGAGAAACG
Organism: Chrysopilus asiliformis; assembly: GCA_964034945.1. Classification (NCBI taxonomy): domain Eukaryota; kingdom Metazoa; phylum Arthropoda; class Insecta; order Diptera; family Rhagionidae; genus Chrysopilus; species Chrysopilus asiliformis. Next base: position 58,039,806 of record OZ035960.1, read on the forward strand.
AAGACAATATTGGGTAAATCCCTTTTTAGCATTACGGGATAAATATGATATCGAAGCTAAATATGATATACGAACGAATTCCTTTCATTTTCTTTTTCACACTTTCCACAGTTAAACTCAATTCTTTGGCAATATTTTCCCATGCCCTTTTTTTCAAATCAATTCTTCGATAATTATTTGATTTTGAATTCCACAACCATTCTTTTTCGCGAAAAATATTTATCAATTTAATAATTTCGCTCCGTGAAAATTTCGTTTCCGCCATTTTAATCAATTGACATGTCAAAATCTGGAGTGATATTCCATAACTTGCTTCAAGCGTTTGTATCGAGTTAGAAGAAAAAGTAGTATTCGCTAGCTCTGTTTTGCCCTGTCATTTATTTTGGTCGAAACAGAGACAGCGAATACTACTTTTTCTTCTAACTCGAAACAAACGCTTGTTTCGAGTTAGAAGAAAAAGTAAAGTTACGGAATTCCACTCCTGGTATACCAGCGCTGTCTACGAAAATGGTATACCAATGCGGTCTTACCAGAAAAACTGGTAAACCAGATTGGTCCACACAGGCTTTTTAGCGAGCAATTTTGCTGGTATACCAGAAATAAAAGCTATTGTAGTCCCTGTGTTACTTATCCTTTCTGCTGTCATACACTCGATGAAAAAAAATCAAATATGATGTTTTCTTATAATGCCACCCACAGTCATTCAAAATGTGAATTTTTTAACTGTAATTTTCGGATGTACGCTTCCAACGCAAAAAATTTTGTTAGAGCTTTCCTTTCTGTAATAGTAATTGTTCCGTGGTATAGGTTTAAATTTAATGTTGCAATTGCAATTTTTTACTGGTAATTTCTTATTTTTTCTTTACATTTTCAGCACCGGTTCCAGAACCGGGTACCCGGTTCTCGAAGATTCTAGCACCGAAACCCGGTTCCTTAAAATTGTCTCGGTGCTGAATGCTATAATGGTAACCAATAATAATGGTTATCTGTAATGCTACGTTTACACGAATGACAAATTTGTCATTTTTTTCTTGTCATTATGTTCATTCCCGTGTAAATGGCATAATTTTTTCTGTCAGAAAATGTCAATCTCTCATAAAAGAATGAACTTGTCCATTCTTTTATGCCAGATTGTCATTCGTACAAACGCAATATTAGTTATGACAAAAGTTGAATACTAAAGTTGTCATAACTAATATTGCGTTTGCACGAATAACAATCTGGCATAAAAGAATGGACAAATTCATTATTTTATGAGAGATTGACATTTTCTGACAGAAAAAATTACAAAAATTATGCCATTTACACGGGAATTAACATAATGACAAGAAAAAAATGACAAATTTGTCATTCGTGTAAATGTAGCATAACACTTCTTGTTTAGAATATATATTTATACCTGTATGGTGAAACCAAAGACCGTGATTACATTGGCGGAGGAAGGCGTCTGACTTCACGAAATGTTGGGCAAGAGACGAAGTGGGAATGATGATACGAAAAGACGAACGAAAACTAAAAATTTCAGTTCAAGTGTAATAGGAACGACGTGTGATTAGTGTTGATTCGATACGGCAAAGTTTCGATACTTTTATTTGGAAGTAGTATCACAAAAAGGTATCGATACCACATTTAATATCGGTAGAAAGTATCGATACCTACTTGGATCGAATGAAAAAAAACGAAATATTTTACACATTTTATTGTGAAACATCAAAATTTCACCAGGGGCCTATTCCACAAAAGTACAAGACTTGTATTTGTAGCTATTTTTCACAAATTGTAGTACTTGTAAATACAATTTATAAATCTCAAGTACAAATTCGGAGTAATTTTACAATCCGAAATATTTTCACAAGTTTTTATTTTCTGTTCCTCAACACATTTCGGCAAGCTTACAATAACAAGTGTTTTTTTTGGAAATTTGTGAGAAAAAAATCGCTTGTAGTCCAATACTGTTCCACAAAGACATTTTTTGCAGGAATCTAACTACAATTGTTAGAAATATTTAGCAGTGTTCAAACGCCTCTAAAAGTGATCACAAGTGTATAAAAATGGATACGTACAGTACCAGTAATAGCGAAAATGAAGCTAATATGCAAATAGCAACTCGTCGCAGAAGAATTTATCGTCCTTAACTTCTGAAACTTAGCTCTTCCGTTACCCTTTCGCGGGGAAACTACCGAGCCGATTGATCTGAAGTATAGCTCCAACAATTTTTATGTGTAAAAGGTGGTATTCGAACTAAAAACCTTTCACAAAAAATCGTTTTTTGGAACATTTCCCAAAAACAATAATTGTTCAAGGTGTTTTCCGGAGAGTCGATTGTGCTTTTGAGTTATGGTTGCACCCACCTTTGAAAACAACCTTTCCCAAGGAACTGACGATGCAACGACTACTACACAGTTAGAAATTTGACCCGTCAGTGTCAAATTTCTTCTAGTCTCAAAGAAAAAGTGTTAATTTTTAACACTTATAAATATCACTTTAGCACCTTTGAAATGTGTAAAAAAATAATAACACATTGAAATGTTAGGGTTACACCTTGTTGGGAGTTAACTGACTTTAACACTTTCGAGTTTCAAACAAATTGGGACTTGAATGTCTTAAAATTAAATTCTGTATAGATCTGAAGGTAATTGGAAATGATGTAGTACTAAGTTTTATTTTCTTAAAAATAATGTTACTATACAGAAAGAAAAATATGGCAATTTTAATCAAAACGAATTAAATTGAATGAAAATTAAAATTGTTATTATATTTTTATTTTTTTAATTCAATAATTCAATATTTTCAATAAAAAATAAAAATATAATAACAATTTTAATATTCATAAAAAAATGTGAAAAAAAAATCGAGTCGAGATCGGGACTCGAACCCGCGCAACGAATTTTTTTTTCTGTTTTTAGGGTTTTTTAGGGTTTTAAATAAAAATAATATATTTTAAATAAAAATTATAAATAATAACAATTTTATTACTAATAATTAATATTGTTAAAAATAAAAACAATAAAAACCATGTTGCATTTTAACTATGCTCCGCCAAAAGAGCAAGCAGCCGAGTGGGCAAGGCGCGCAGAACTCACAAGCGAAAGATGTCAGAAACCAAAAACACGACGGTTCAAATTCCATACGGTGCTACACGCGAATTTTTTTTTTCTTCTTTTTTATTATTTTTTTTCATTTTTTTATTAAAAATAATGAATAATAGTTAGATGCATTTCATGTAAGTCTTTTAATTTGATAAAAATGAAAAAAAATTTACCAAATTGATTTTGTTTTTCCCAAGACTGATAAGTGTTACATTTTTTTAACACTTTAAGTGTTTATCTAAAATGACACTTAAAAGTCTCAATGATTCAACACTGGGATCCAGTGCTAAAGTAACACTTTTTTAGGTGTGGACACCATGGAACATATAAATGTGTGAAAAATTTCTAACTGTGTAAAAACACTCTGGCATGTTTATATAATAAAGGAAACATCGATTTTATTTTTATTCTTCAAGTGGAAGAAATTTTAATGATGAAACGGCCAAGCTCAAGTAAAGAGAAACTTCATATTTTCCCCAAAAATTATAAAAAAAGCCCTAGAATCCCTATATGAGCTCCACACTTCCATTGGAAAAGTTGGCAAAGAATGCGAGTTTGATGCCATGGTCATAAGGGTGAAAAAGCCTAAATATTCAATATAAAATACTCACTTTTCGATATCAGGCAAAAAGTATCGAAACCTACTTGGTATCGGGATAAAGGTATCGATTACAAAATTACTTGGTATCAAAACAAAAGTATCGAATATGTACTCGTATTTACTTGGATCGAATCAACACTACGTGTGATTGGCTACCTATTCCCAGTTGTTTCGAAAAAATCATTCGGTTTGTAGACGCCAAAGCATGCGCAACTCGAATAGTTTTTATTGTCGAACATTTTTAACTGCAACTAAAATCACGACATACAATCGGAAGAAAAGTCCATTATAAAATAATACCCCACAAAAAGTCTCCATGAATTTATCGCCAAAAATAGATTTTCTTAAAAATATTGCTTACAATATAGCTTTAAATTAGTTTGTTTATAATCTTAAAATTTATATACAATAAATAACTCTGATTAAATATTGTAAAATTTTTATTTGTTTTATTTTTTTGAATGACCTAAAAAATCCCGTTTCTCTCATTTTCCACAGGATACACTAAAAACGGGATTTTGAAAAACGAGATTTAAAAAAACCGGATTTAAAAAAAAACGGGATTTTGATCAATGGGATTTTTGGAAACAGGATATCGTATCGATCCCATTCATATAGATTTATAATATTGACCAATTGAATACATTGCAGCATAAGGGATGGAGCTCCATTTTTGGCCGTTTCGGGCATTGGCTGGGAAGCAGTTTTGTGTAATTTTTTGTGAAATTATTACCAAAATAACAATTTCCATCAAGTGTAAAAAAATTTGTTGTTCAATAAATATACTCTGAAGGAGTTTTTATACCCGTATGGTGAAACCAAAGGGTATATTAACTTTGCCTTACCGTTTGTAACGCCAAGATCCCGTCATCACACACAAAAATGAATTACACCAGTGTGTTTAGAATGATAAAAATAATTAATTTCTGCATGTCCGTCCGTCTGTCCGTCTGTCTGTCCGTCTGTCTGTCTGTCCGTCTGTCTGTGGCGCGGATTGCGGGCGCACGGATTGAGCTAGAGGCTTGAATTTTTGCACAGATCCGTTTTTCGTAAAATGCGAGGCTAAGTTCGTTAATGGGCAAAAATGGACCATTAGGGGGGGTACCCCCCATACGAACGAAAACGATTTTTGCGAATATCTCAAAAACGGTACATCTTATCAAAAAAGTCCAAGAACAAAAGTTATTTAGGATATGATTCTACATAAAACTCCCATACATCAAAATCCGATTGGAACAAATTTTAAAAAATCTTATTGGAAAGTTTGACTTCAAAGTGGAATTTTGGTATAACTGTTCGAATTTTGATACGAATATCACCATACGGGTCTCCAATGATTGCCAGATTGGCAATTATAGCTTTTGTTATGTTTACTTCATAAAATGTTTAATTTATTATTGCCGTTAAAAAAAAAAACGTTTTAATTTTATTTCCCTTTTTTAATCCAAAATGTTTCAAACAAAATAAAAAAATCTTGTTTATGTTTTTAATTTGCTTTGAGTCTTTGATGTTAAAACTCAGTGGTTTAGGTCTTGGCTAAAACGTCGGAAATGAAAAACAGTGGATAAGTCGAAGTTTTACAAGTTTCTGGACAATCTGTCGAATGTAGTGATGGCAAAAAAATATTATTAATCGATTAGTGCATCATATGATTAATTGAAAGGTGTTAATTGCAATACAATTAAATCGGTAAAAAATAGAAAATAATCGATTTATTAATCGATTATTCAAAAACAGGTTAAGTACGTGCAAAAGTACACAGAAATTTTTTTCTCAAGCTATTAGATATTTAAAATTTAAAATTGCTGCATTAAAATTGAAATACTTTCGCTAGAATTATATTAATTTCATAAAATTCAATAAAAATAAAACATTTTTGCGAAAGAATGCCTTTTTATGCAATTTCATCTTTCCGGAGATAGCATCGGTTCGCGACTCTCCTGTAATTTCAAAATAATTTCTATCTGCTAAAGAAAAAAAATGTTTGTGATAAAATCATTTTTATTTTTAATATTATTTAGGAATATAAAGCTTAAGATACTAAATTTTTTTTTTGTTTCAAGCTAAGAATTTAAAAAAAGGATTTTGTTTAGCCGTTTTGTTAAAAGCCTATTTCTCTTTTCATTTGCTATGGCTCCAGCTTTCGAAAAGAGCCGTTCGGATGGTACCGAACTTCCGACAATGGGATAATACTTCCTGGCTAAGTTATAGAGCTTCGGATACACACCCTTCATTTCATCCCAGTCTTCTATAGGATTTTGTTTTACGCTGTGGGGAACTCTAAATAAATTTGTAATAGATCTAAAACGAATAACTGGGAGAGGAAATAATAGTAGATCTGCCAGTATAGTAGTAGTAGCAGGTTAAAAAAAAAATAAAAAATCGATTATTTACCTATTAATCGATTACATATTTTTAAATTGAAAGGAAAAATGTGATATGATTAATTGACATATCAAAACAAAATAATCGATTAATGCAATCATTTGATTAATCGTTGCCATCACTAGTCGAATGTCAATAAATCCAAGTTTTTACCAATTTGTAACTCAAATAAATTTAGGGCATTTAAACTTAATCCTAAATATGGTAAAATGATCGTGTAAACCCTTATCTTGCATCATAACTCATTATCGACCTCGATAACTCAAAGTGGCGTTTTCCCCATAAACTTCGACTTGTGTATAGGCTAGTATAGCGCTTTTTTCGTACTCTTTAGCACTATAGTGTAGGGACGTAGCTATATTTATAGAACTAGAATACCAATTAGGAACATAATGTAAAAATTGTGTGGATGGTGTGAAACATGTAAAGTGAAATTCCTGAGGCCCTATCGCCGAACACGATACGATTGGTTCGAATCGTAAATTCAATGTTGTTGTTGGTGTTTTACACGAACAACAACATGGAGTTTACGACTCGAACCAATCGTATCGTGTTCGGCGATAGGGCCTCTGTCTTTCATTAATGTTGCCTATTAAATTAGTGTTACCATATTTAATGTTGAATAAAACTTACCTATCCCAAAATTTTTCTTTCGAATCTTCAACAAGAAATGGCTTCAACGGATAACTGATTTCGTTGCCCATATATGAATATGACAAATACAGGCAGGTGAGAACGGCGGCTTGAAGTTCCGATTCTTTGGTCTCATCGCCATCAACTAGTTCGCGGACCAACATGTAAACAAATACAACATTCGCTGGATTTATAAACGCAACGTCCTGAAAAAGGAAGAAAATTTATTGAGATGAAATACAGAACAAATTTGTCTATATTATAGGCTCCTCATTATTAAAAATCTAAAATTTTATTGTCTGATTTTCTTTTTTGTTCTAGTACATACAGTTGAACCTCAATAACTCTAAAGCTCAATCCAGACTACACGATGTACGGGGTACGAGGTTGGCACGTACCCCGAACATCGAATGTTTGGATGGGAAATTTGCACATGGTTTCACCTAGTGAGTAAAATCAGAAGATGTTTGATTATCCTCGTACGTGGTAACCGCGTACACGAATGAGCAAAACCCTGTGCAGTGTGGATGCAGTTCCATGTACGAGGAAACCAAAAACCTCGTATCTCGTACCCCGTACATCGTGTAGTCTGGATAGAGCTTAAGAAGGGTGACAGACGAAATTTTTAGTAATCGAAAATTTCGAGATATCAATGTTTTCTAATAAATCATAGCGCACCACAAAAACTTTAACTTCAATCTGTAGTATCTCTAAAACTAATCATCCGGTTATGTTAAAATTTTATGAAAAATAAAGTTTGAAGAGTTTTCTATTAAAGAAACCGCATTCAAAAGTTTTTATGGGATCAAAAGATATTGAATTTTGGCCGATGAAAACCGTTCATGACCACTGCGAGTCGTCACACTTCCATAGACCCTCTTCTCCAAAAAGTGTGACGTATTTTATGGACAGCCCCACACTAGTGATAGTAATAATATTTAAATCCTGATATGTAACATAACCAATTTAAATCCTTATATGTAATACAGGGTGGGCCAGAATAGACGCGGGGGTTTGAGTTCTTTATAAATTTTTCATTCTAGCGAAACCTATAATTTTTTTTTCAAATACATGTAGTTGATTGATGGGGAATATTTTTGGTCTAAACATGGAAAATTATATCCCGCAAGTGGTGGCCATTTTCTGGTTCGCAAATCCGTGCTCTTTCCAAGACATTTTCCTTAACCTTTCGTGTTATGGCCTCGATTTCACTGCGAATGTTGGTTTTCAATTGGCTGATGGTTGTTGGCTTGTTGACGTACACCTTTTCTTTCAAATATCCCCAAAGGAAACAATCTGGAGTCGTTAGATCAGGTGAACGCGGAGGCCAATTGAAATCGCTTCTTTTCGAAATAATGCGTCCGCCAAACATGTCCCATAAAAGAGCCATTGAGCCCACCCGTTCGTTGTTCTATTGTGTACAGGTCCATTTTAAATTGCCCAAGTCTTCTTAACAAAATGCTGAAACAAAATTAAAAAAATAAAAATTAAAAAAAAGTTATAAAGACTTCAAACCCCTGCGTCTATTCTGGCCCACCCTGTATAACCAATTTAAATCCTGATATGTAATATTATGGGCATATTATCGAGGGATGAGACTTGAGGCAAAAAGGCCGGGATGGAAACCCTATTTTAAGGGTCTATTTGACCTTGGCACACACAAAAATTGAGACAAACTTCTTCTCTTTGATTAGTCTTTCCAAATTTCCAAGCATACATAAAAATGTGTCTTATCATTTTTTAGTAAAGGGCTGTTGTGATGTCCATGTTCCTGAACAGGTAAGTTGGGGCATGGTTATCGCCATCGCTAAAGGCGAGTACCCCGACTCCTGCCAACATTCGCTACAACTTTGGCACTCTCGCGATGACCTGGCTATTGCTCGACGGTGGGGGAGTTCTTTGTTCTAGCGTCGAAGTTGGACACTAACAACTAGATATCGTGCCTTCCTATTAACTCATTCTTTCAATAATTCATCGAAATCGATGAAAACCCAAATTTTACCATTATGAAGTTCGTTTCCAGTTATAGATGCAATTCCCCCTACTGAAATATTAACTCACTGCATAGTGTGACTGTTCTCAACCATCTTTAATTCTTCGGCCTTAATCTTTAATTCTTCGGCTTCGGCCTTTTCAAAAGATAAGAGAAGTTTTCCTTCTCCCTAGTTCTAATATTTCGTTTTAAGTCATCATCCCGAAAGCCGTCCAATAATCTCGTGGAAATTAAGACCGAAGAAAGTGTACGAATATTTTAAACTTCGCTACGAATCTATTAAACTTTTGAATTAGAGGTTCATAAAAGCAATGAAATAAACATATGTAAGACAAACATGAATTGAGCACACATGTAAATATTCAACAAAAATGACACTTATTAACATTAAATATAGCGCCTATTGACTTGAAAGTAGTTCGAATATATCATAAAGACAAGCTCGTACCATAAATAAGCTCTTGTGGTACGGAAATTTCGAAAACAATACAAGATAAAGATCAGTTTGACTTAATATTTCCTTTTTATCGGTGAATTGATTAACATGCCCAACTTTGATGTAAAAAATTATTTTTTTCTGTTTAACTTTTTGAAGTTTAATTCATACCTTGATTTATAATTTTTTTGCTGTCAGCGATGTGCACATCCTTGACGACTTCCAAAAAATCATTGCTAAAATAATTAAGATAACAAATTATGCATGCGAACGATTCTACCTAAGACAATTTTATTTCCGATTGTCACTTTCCTTTCTTCGAGTTTTAGCTTATTTGTGGTTTACAGGTAGAAAATGGAGGACAATCAACTAAAATTACAAAAGTTGTTAACGTAATAACTCTTGTTCAGCCGCTCATTTAATTTCTGCCTGTCACGTGGTCTGCCACCACTTGTTGTCTCTTAAGCAGAATATGCAAGTTCTTAGGACCTCTACCTCATTGGACTGAAGAAAATGGGGTTGCGACCATAGTAGGGAATCCTAGCCTCTCACGCAGTTCCACTACAACCATACTCGATCCTTTGCCCTCGTAGTCCGCTAGTTAAGCTGGTATTCCGCAGGTATTAGCGTGGTTCCCCCTAATACTGTTTTCGGTGCTTCGAATAATTTCCTCGCCTTTTCCGGAAAAAACGAATTTTCCAAATCCACGGTCAGTCCCGCAGTTTTGAGGAGACCAGCGATCATATTATCGAGTCAATAAGTCGATAATATGATCGAAGGATCTCGTCACGGCGAGCAAAACATCCAGGTACACCAACACGAATCGTCAAATTTTGTGAGGAATAATCTTATCCATTAACCTGCAAAGTCATTGTGCTGAGTTACAAAGGCCAAACGGCATAACTGTATAATGACACAAGGGTCTCACCGGTAACGCGAAAGCTGTGAACTTGCGTGAGTTTTTTTTTTCTAGAGGGATCTCCCAAAACGCGCCTTTCAGATCCACACTACAGATGTAGTGCGTATCTTCAAGACAGCTCAGTATGGATAGGCGTCTTTCTTGGTGACCGAGCTGAGCTTGCGTGAATCCAGGCAGAGACTGTTCTTACCTGAGTTCTTAACGACCACCACAGGTAAACACTACGCGCTGTTCCTCTACTCGATAAATCACAATCGCATCATCCTATCCACCTCTTCATGAATCAGTTTTTCCACGACAGAAGAAACTGGAAATTTCCTCTATTTTATCGGTTGTGCTTCGTGTACCTCGATGACATTCACAGCATCTTTCCCTAGGTAGCTTATTGAAGCGCCGCTATCTAAAAGGTCCCTAAATTCTCTCCCTTGGATCACGTCTTTTTCGTATGGTCGGTCATTCATTATGGTAGGCAATAATGTAGCTGATATTTCGTCATAATAATTTCGTTTTAGGTTAAATTTATTACTCGTATTTCTAATTCTTCTTATTTTAGGTGTGTATGGCTGGAGAACCAAATTTTCAACAATTTTAGCTCGGGTTTCATTATAAGCAACCATTCTTTCGGGTAGGCATTTCTTCTTTATCGATTTATTTTCAGGTGTATGAACAGCAGTAGGTGATCTCTGTACAATCTAGACTTCTTTCTTGGATCGCGCGCTCCGGTAAGTATCGGTAAGTACATTGATTTTTATTATTTGGGTTTGAGTTTCGATGACAAAATACCCCCCCCCCCCCCTTATTTCGTCTCGAGTACCATTCCCCTTCTCCTTGTTTAGGGTTACCAACCGTACTCTTTTAAGAGTACTAGTACTCTTTTTCGACCTCTGAACTATTATACTCTAACTTTTTTTTAAAAAGTACTCTTAATACTCTTTTTTGATGCAGAAATAGAATAAAGAAAAACCACTTAAAAATGCAAACATAATAGTTCACTGAACTTATTTATAACATTAAAAAATCAAGTACAATTTTCGCTGATGATTTGGCATTTTCATATATTGTTTTTTGAAGACGAATTGTAATTGACTGTGATATTGCCTAACTATATTCGCATAGAACACAAAATCGCTTGAAGAGGTAATACCTTTTCCCTAAGGATATAAGTTCGACACACACATGAACTCTTAAAAATATGTCAATTTTTATTCTGAATTTTCTCTCATAACGCTGTCAAGGAAAGATTTTTTTCTTTCATTGAAAGTCAATGGACAGAAGAAAGAAATAGGTTAGATGTGCGGAAAAGCTCATGGCTGCTACGGCTGGAGTGGCTGCTATGGGTATTTATTTTTTGGAAGTTGAAATTCAATTTTGTTCTAGAATGGATTTAATGAAAATGTTAGTCTGCTTATGATTAGTTTGTGGCTACACTAGGACCTAAGTCGAACACGCCCGTAAAGCACACTGATTTTTTTTGACATTTACAAAAAACGTTTTATTTCAGATTTGATAAAAATACTCTTTTTCAAAGTAAGAAATACTCTTTTTTCAATTCGACGAGATGGTAACCCTATCCTTGTTACAGTCGCAGAACTTTGTTGTAACGTCTGGTTTAGCACAGTCATAACAACACAAATTTCTCTGTTTTGAAGAGCATTTTCGGTGTGTATGTCAGGTCTGTCTACAATTCCAACACTTGTAAACTGCCGGATTTCTTCTTTCTTGTATTGCCGATATTTCAGCAAATTGGCCTTCTTCTCGCTAAGGTATTTTCGGAGTTTCCAAAAAATCAACTTTAAGAACATGTCTGTTTTGAGTGAGATGTGGTGGTCTATTCAGTGGCCCTTGTCTTCTGCCCAAAAACTGCTCGGCCCTTCTTCCCCAAGCTCGGAATGGCTCAAGTGAAAAGTCTGGCTGAGCAAAAATTAGGACGGCTATCTTTTCGCGGACGTTCTGTTTCATGATGTTAATTAGCTCGAGTTCCGATATCGGATTCCTAAATCTCGCTGCATCCCTCATCGTTTTATTATAGAACTCGTCAAACGATTCTCTTACTCCTTGTCGCCTGTCTACCAGCAATTTAAGAATGTCGAAATCTATGGTTAACGACTTGAAATGCCTCAGAAGGACAGTCAATAAAGTTTACCACCTCGGTTGTGGATGTTGCTTTATGAAAGTCCGTAACCATGTTTCCGTCTGGCCTCTAAGAAGGACATGGAAGTTTACAACCCATTGCCTCTCGTGGTATCCATATGCTTGAACACCCGAAAGATAAAATCTTCTACTAATAACTCTGAAAATCCATCTCTGAAAATCCGTTTAAAATTTCAACTCTCGAGTTTCAGTGGCGTATGAACTTTGATGTGAAAAGTTAATTTTTTCTGTTTAACTTTAGTACCACTTTTTGAAGTTTAATTCATACCTTGATTTATAATTTTTTTGCTGTCAGCGATGTGCACATCCTTGACGACTTCCAAAAAATCATTGCTAAAATAATTAAAATAACAAATCATGCATGCGAACGATTCTACCTAAGACAATTTTATTTCCGATTGTCACTTTCCTTTCTTCGAGTTTTAGCTTATTTGTGGTTTACAGGTAGAAAATGGAGGACAATCAACTAAAATCACAAAAGTTGTTGACGTAAAACTCTTATTCAACCGCTCACTTAATTTCTGCCTGTCACGTGGTCTGCCACCACTTGATGTCTCTTAAGCAGAATATGCAAGTTCTTAGGACCTCTACCTCATTGGACTGAAGAAAATGGGGTTGCGACCATAGTAGGGAATCCTAGCCTCTCACGCAGTTCCACTACAACCATACTCGATCCTTTGCCCTCGTAGTTCGCTAGTTAAGCTGGTATTCCGCAGGTATTAGCGTGGTTCACGGATTTTTTTTAAACTACTTTATCCGAGTCAACCAAAAACCTAAGCACTGTTTGAATTTTTCTCACTGTTAATGACTATGGATTTCAAAATTTTATTGGTCCTTTTTTTGTTTAATTGGAGTTTTTGTCCTTAAAAATTTACTTTTAATAATCAATTCGGCAAGCAGTGTCTTCGATTTGCGAATTAATGAACATTTAAGTTTTAATAATTAATATCCGGTATAGTCTACATTTTGAGTCAAACCAGCTGGATCTTAAAATCTTTTAAAATTGACTTGACGTCTAAATGGATTTTACAGTACTGAAAAAAAGCGGAAATTTCTAATAGTTTTCCCTCAGATTTAAGTACTGAACAATTGGATTTTAGTGTTCAAAACTTTATTTTGGTTTATCGTTCTTTCCGCTCTTAAAAGTTTCGCTCCCAACGACAAGAACGCTTGCTGCGTTTTCCGACTCCCGTTCTCAAGAACGAAAATGATTTTCAAACGCAATCGTTCTGTAAAGAGAGAAATTTTCAGCTCCGCTGTACTGTTGCTAGGAGTCGGAACGAGCTATGCACATTTTTCGTTCTCCCTCCCAAGTTAAGAACGAAATGATTTCTGTTTAAGTTTTCGCTCCTTGTTCAAACCGGTTTGTGGGTCTCGCATAAAAATGAATGAAAGCCTCGAGCGATGGCTTTTCGGTATGATGCACACACACATATAAGTATGTATTTTAATAGTGAGAGAACGATATTTCGCTCCCAGCATTAACGTTCTGTTCTCAAAGAACGTAAAAACAAAATGCAAATATAAAAATCCTAAGAGCAAGAACGTACAAACAATAATTTCGTTCTCGTTCTTGGGAGCGTTTTTCTGAAATGCCGAATTTCGTTCTCTAGAGCAGTGATGCTATATCGAGGGGAATTCCCCTTTTTGCGGGGAATTTGACTATAAAAATTGTTAATAGGGGAAAAGGGGAAAACGCTTCAAAACGAGGGGAAACGATTTACAACGAGGGGAAAATCTTCGCCTTTCAACTAAATCCGAAATAACTTTTAAAAAATTACGGAAAAGTAGAAATACAAATAAATAAAAACAATTACAATCCAATTCCAAGCTTAGACAAAGGTAAAGAGTGAAGGAAATGCTCTTATTTATGCATTTGCCACTTTATAATGATCTTATTGCAATTGTAAAGTACACACCAATCTTTTAAACAAAAGCACTTTAAAATGGCTTTGGAACTTACGTTTAACCGATTTTTCAGTGTACTTTTTAACAGCTTTGAAAAAAGCACATTAAAAAGTACCATTTCTCATGTTATTCTAAGTAATTACTTTAAACTACTTTAAAAGACTTTGATGAAAAACAGTTTCCATGAAAGTTCATTGACACATATTTCTTGTTCGTTTTTCGGATTTCTTAAATATATTTTCAATAGAAATATTTTAAATTGCAAATCAGCAGAAGTGCTTTGTTTCAATTATGTAAAAATCAAGAAAATCGGTAATTTCTTGGTCATCTTTAAAATTTGGCTTAATGTACTAATTTCGACCAATATTCACCAGAAGATTGCATGGACCAGGGGCAAAGTGCCCGGAATACAAAAATCGAGTTCCAGACGCGTCTTGATTTCGTTTTTTCCATTTTTTGATAACTTTATATTTTTTAAATTCAAAATATAGAAATTTTTTTACCGAATTTAAAGAGGACAGGATCATTTTAAGCTCAAAAGCAAAGGAACTACACGGAAAAAAACATATAGGAACCGTTCCACCAAAATCCAATGCTCCAGTCCCATATTTATGGGAAAAACGGCATAGTGGCCAAATATAAGAGTCATTCCTATAAAAAAGTTGTAACAGCTCCCAAATTTTTTAGGACACATTCCAACAAAAAAGTTGTCGTTTTCTTTTTTTTTTTGGTGTAACGATTCCCAAAATTATGGTAAAGACTCCAACGTGTTACATGGGACTTTAACATGAGTCCAGATGACAATAATTTTTAGGTTTAATAAATGAATTCTTTATTTAAAATTCGTTGTTTTTATAGGGGAAAACGAGGGGAATTTTGTCATTGAAAAAGGGGAAAAAGGGGAATTTCGTCATTTGAAAAGGGGAATGTCACTAAAGGTACATAGCATCACTGCTCTAGAGAGTGATTTTTATTTTCTATTGATTTCAATGCCTCCTTGGGAGCAGAACGAAAGACTACAAATGGGAGCGTTTTGAACACTGGATTTTACAAAATCCCAGGTCCAAAGTTCGAGTTCCTACAAGTATTTGTATGGTACGTGCACAGATATCCTACTCTAGATCGCGGCACTCGAACAATTCCATAGCAAAAATATGGGACAGCGTGACTATGGTTGTCTCATTTTTTCTTACAACTTTAGTGATGCCAAACGTTCGTTTCAACCAACTCAATAACACTTGAATTATATGTTTTACGTCGAACTCATAAGACTTATACACGATTTAGGGAATTGCATATTAATGTACAGTGGCAGCTCTGAATATTAACATGAATAATCGGTATAGGGATTGAATAATATTCCGTCGGGGACCTGCATAAGCATTTTTTTCCAGAATTTTAATTTCCCAGAATTACTAGCTTTGTCCCTTTTTTTTGTTAGAACTTTTTGACGTTTCAGTGGTCCATTTGAGATAGCAAATGGCGTGATCTAGTAGTATATATCAGTGGGTACGTGCTAATCTCATCGATGACAATTATTCAAGTATGCCGAAAGCAAAAAATAGGTTGAAGGCATCACTGCCACACCACAGTGCGGTACGCCAAATACAGGTTTTGCCCCGGGCGCCACTTTTCCTTGCACTGTGGGCCGCATTTTTAATTAATTAGGAACACAAATATACCTATCATCGAGTACTAGCCGTGTAAGCCCTTGAGTTTGGCATCCTTGCATATTAGAATTGTCTGAGTGGAAAAGCACTGTACTAAAATAATAAAATCGTGTAGCCTTCAACTTAAAGGTATATATTTAGAGCGTGTGCGAAACGGTCTAATTGCATGCTAACTAGTACTTTTTCATACTAGATTGCATTGAGAAGTGGAAAGTTTTCTATAAAAACTGGAATTAGAACGGGAATTAGCACGCCCTTAGACTACCACAAATATGTAAAATATTACACATGTAGCTCATTTAAAAAAAAACTGCATCCAGAGATGATTTTTCAAAAAAAAATTGACTACGGCGCACTACTTTCTCTAGCGTTTTGATAATATGTAATTTTATAAACAAAATTTCCTATTAGAACTACTACCGTATTTTTTTTGTGGTGCCTTCCGCGGTTTGGTGCAGAAAACTCAATGTGACAATTGAGTTTGACAGCTCTGTCCTACACTTGGCATATTCGGTTCTTATCCCCCGCCCCCCCTTTTCCCCACCATGATGACTCTGCTACGCCCCTGGCACAAAGTATGCGAAAAGAAGAATATCGGTGTGTGGGAAAAAAGACTCAGTAGGCAAAACTTTTACTCGTCATTCGCTATTGGTAACACCTAAGTGTAATCACCTGAGGCCTTATTACCGAACACGATACGATTAGTTCGTATCGTACATTCAATGTTGTTGTTAGTGTTTATACCCGTATGGTGAAACCAAAGGGTATATTAACTTTGCCTTACCGTTTGTAACGCCAAGATCCCGTCATCGCACAAAAAAATGAATTACACCAGTGTGTTTAGAATGATAAAAATAATTAATTTCTGCATGTCCGTCCGTCTGTCTGTCCGTCTGTCTGTCTGTCCGTCCGTCTGTGGCGCGGATTGCGGGCGCACGGATTGAGCTAGAGACTTGAAATTTTGCGTGGATCCGTTTTTCGTAAAATGCGAGGCTAAGTTCGTTAATGGGCAAAAATGGACCATTAGGGGGAGTACCCCCCATACGAACGAAATCGTTTTTTGTGAATATCTCAAAAACGGTGCATCTTATCGAAAAAGTGCAAAAACAAAAGTTTTTTAGGATATGATTCTACATAAAACTCCCATACATCAAAATCCGATTGGAATAAATTTTAAAAAATCTTATTGGAAAGTTTGACTTCAAAGTGGAATTTTGGTATATCTGTTCGAATTTTGATACGAATATCACCATACGGGTCTTCAATGATTGCCAGATTGGCAATTATAGCTTTTGTTATGTTTTACACTAACAACAACATAGAAGTTACGATTCGAATCAATCGTATCGTGTTCGGTAGGTAATAAGGCCTCTGGTGTCTCAAAACAACGTTTCAAAAATCGGTGACAGCGATTACTCAATAACCACTCAACCGATTTCTATGAAATTTTGTTATCGCGCGTTAGTTTTAGTTCTAGCTTTTTAGGTCGGGAATTTAAAAACTCTGGAAAAGCTCTGTAAAGATAATGTAAATTTAGTTTTTCCCAAAAAATCAGCAAAAGTAGAATTTTGAGGTCGCCGAGCATCGCTCGGTCTTCCTGGTACTATACCCAGTGGCGGATTAGCCACGTAGCAAGAGTAGTAAATGCTTCCATCAGAAGAGATTTTTAAAAAATCTGCAATCATCGTAAGTGCTTACGCAGGGGTGCGTTCCTTTATTCCCGAGTAAAGTAAAGGTTGGGTTTGTCAAAGTTAGAACAGCTGGGGTGCGTTCCTTTATTCCCGAGTAAAGTAAAGGTTGGGTTTGTCAAAGTTCGAACAGCTGATTGCCAAAGTTGAAATTTTACCGACGTTAACTCTGATTAAAAGAACGCGATTTGGTTAACTTTGACAGCAGTGATGTGCACAACAATACATTAAAAAAAATAGAATTCTCCTTGATGTCGTATTTCTCATTTACAAGGACCACAATAAAATCCTCCATTATTCTGCACAAAACTCATTCGAAACTACGAGACGAATTGACAGTTGATTGACAGTTGTAACCGTCTCGGTTAACTTTATCGCGTTCTTTAATTACAATTAAAGTTAACTTTCTCCAACTCAGCTCTCGAGCAGAGTTGAGAAAAGTAACTTTGACAGCTTAACTTTGGCATTTAGGAACGGCAGTAAAGTTTACTTAGCGTTAACCGTAGGCATTTAAGAACGCATTTCTGTTTACCGCGGTTAACCACGGTTAATAAAAGAACGCACCCCTGGTTGCCAAAGTTGAAATTTTACCGACGTTAACTCTGATTAAAAGAGCGCGATTTGGTTAACTTTGACAGCAGTGATGTGCACAATACATTAAAAATATGTCGGACCAACAAATGATCAAAGCAATCTTTTTGGGAGCTGCGGAAGTGTTTGAAAACCAACAGAAGCTTTATATTGAAAACAATGAAATGGTAAATTTTATATAAAAACAAAACTCATTCGAAACTATGACAGTTGTAACCGTCTCGGTTAACTTTATCGCGTTCTTTAATTACAATTAAAATTAACTTTCTCCAACTCAGTTCTCGAGCAGAGTTGAGAAAAGTAACTTACAGCTTAACTTTGGCATTTAGGAACGGCAGTAAAGTTTACTGAGCGTTAACCGTAGGCATTTAAGAACGCATTTCTCTCTACCGCGATTAACCACGGTTAATAAAGGAACGCACCCCAAATGATTTGGAGGACAGCCGGGGAAGCGAATCGAAAAACAAAATTCTCTGTGAAAAGAATCATTCGCAAATTTTGTTTCATAAAATTTGGTTCGCGAATGATTCAAATTCAAAAGATTTTTATTTTCCCTGGTTGAAAATATGTTGCGGATGGTAAAAAAATTATGCTATATTGTTGATTGAAGTATGAAAAAAATCAAATCAAATATAAAACTAATAATGATTATTATCAATCAATACACACTGCCTGACGTATGTAGCGCGTCAACACATACGAAAGTATAGAAAATCAGAAAAGATCACGATCAAAATTGTGTCAAAAATTTGCTCCTCGTAAACAATTGAATCTCCATATATGATAGAAGTGAAAGGTCGAAAAGGAACAGTTAAGGTAAGAAGCCGAACAAAGAATCAAAACAGAGTGAAAAAAGTGTTATCATTGCGGAAAAGCGGGGCATTTCCAGTGTAATGTAAATAAAAACAAAAAGCAAGAGGGGAATAATCAACAATTAAAAACCATTGCTTCTCAAAGAGTAAATACGGGTGCAATATTTATTGACAACAAAGTCGACGGGAAGGAAGTGCGTCAGTAACGCCATTGTGCAAAACAATATGGTTTACCGTGGGAAAACTGTAATATAAAACTCAATTCAAAGGATTAGTAGGTAGTTTGTGCGGGACAGGTCGATTTTTTTGAAATCGATTAAAAATAGATGAGAACGTATTTCGATGCATTATTAAGTTTATTTTACAGTCTCTCTCGAGTTGCCGTTGGAGGTGGTCGAGATTGGTTCCGGTCGGAGGAATCGCCATCTTGGAGTGTCTTTAGAGTGCAGAGTTGTGTGTTCCAGGGGGGCTCGGGTGTCGGTCGTGATTCCGACTGTACAAGCCAGTTCAGACATGTCGCCATTTTCATGGCGCACATGTGGTATCGTAAAAAACCTACTCGCTGCACCATTCATGTGTAGTGAGAGATGATTATCTTAGACACATGGTCATATAGCTTTGCTCGACCAACCTAAATCAAATTCAAAAAAAAAAAAAAAGTTTATTTTATAAGCATTTTGGTTGTCTAGTAATTTACTAAATTACTGTTTTTGTATTTCACAAACGGAGCTCACAAAACCGATGCATTCCGAGAATTTTGCTGCTCAAAAAATAATGTTTTAAATAACTTGTCAATTGAAAAATTTATGAATCCACATATATAATGAAAGGATTCTGTAATATCCTATAAATCACACCCAATTTTGTTCATAAAAAATTTTTTTTGTTTATGCTTTGTGGTTTTTTCAATTTTTTCTATTCTCAAAATTCCCGATATTTTGGCACTACTAACTCCTGTCGTTAACATACAATTGCAAAATTAACTTGTTTGTAAGTTAAATTTTTACTTGAACTTTATCTTTTGTCCCTATGGATTTTATTTCTGCCTTTTCTAATACTTTTCATGCTAAAGGTTGCAAAAATTGTACATAAATGCGACAAAATTGACAGTCCAAGTAATATACAATTCTAGTTTAGCACCGTCAGAATGGCAGTTGCCAAATTAGCTCGGTTTAAAAGCGCCCATGATAACCATGTAACGAGTCATATTTTTCCTCTGAGTGATTACAGTCTCCCTAACTTTTGTAAGCGCTTACTTTTTATACTCGTATGGTGAAACCAAAGGGTATATTAACTTTGCCTTACCGTTTGTAACGCCAAGATCCCGTCATCACCCATAAAAATGAATTACACCAGTGTGTTTAGAATGATAAAAATAATTAATTTCTGCATGTCCGCCCGTCTGTCTGTCCGTCTGTCTGTCCGTCTGTCTGTCTGTCTGTCTGTCCGTCTGTCTGTCTGTGGCGCGGATTGCGGGCGCACGGATTGAGCTAGAGACTTTAAATTTTGCGCAGATCCGTTTTTCGTAAAATGCGAGGCCAAGTTCGTTAATGGGCAAAAATGGACCATTAGGGGGGGTACCCCCAATACAAACGAAAATGTTTTTTGTTAATATCTCGAAAACGGTGCATCTTATCAAAAAAAGTCCAAGAACAAAAGTTATTTAGGATATAATTCTACATAAAACTCCCATACATCAAAATCCGATTGGAATAAATTTTAAAAATCTTATTGGAAAGTTTGACTTTAAAGTGGAATTTTGGTACAACTGTTCGAATTTTGATACGAATATCACCATACGGGTTTTCAATAATTGCCAGATTGGCAATTATAGCTTTTGTTATGTTTTTAATTTCCTCTTACTAGAATTCCTGCTGGTAAATTCCGAATAGTGGTAATTTAACACACGTAACCAGCTTGAGTCTGGTGACCACTTACGTGATAGTCGATGATTTAGTTAAAGAGAAAATTTAAAAAAAGCTTACATTAAGTAATGAGTTGTTAAGGAGACCATACCATAATCGCCTTGTGGAAAAATTTTACTCCTGATATGGTTATCAGTGATTTCTTCAATCAAAATTATTGAGCTAATAAGCGTTTACAAACTATTGCGACTGTAAGGGCTGTTGTAATAGATCAATTTCACAATTTCTAGAAATTCCTAGCTAATAGCAAAGAATAAGTATCTGAAGAAGCGAAAGAAACCGAAATTCTCATAACCCACGTTTGAGTGAGCATATGCGATATAGAAAAAAAACGTTTTAAATGTGCAGGCAAAAGGTAAGTCTCTTTCTGTCATGCACACTTAAATGGTCTCTGCAAAAAAACAAAAAATCATGGAGTTTATGCAATGTAAGAGGGTGATCCAAATGACCGAATATTTTGAGATAAAAATTCGAAAATCACATTTTTTTTTACATAAAAACTGTATTTAGTAACCGAACTATAAGCAAAGAAGGTCCACGAGTCATTTTTAAATGAAATTTTTGTTAAAAAACTGCGTTCAGCTGTTTTTTTTTTCTTAAATTGCTGTGACATAAACAGTAGCTTATTGGCTCACCCTAAACACGAAATTTTCTCTCATCACAAACACAAACATAGTGCGGCTGGCCCCATTTGTTTACGTTTTGTTGAGGCATTGAAGAAATCATTTTTCGTATGTTTTTCACTGAGCCAAAAAAGGTTTCCGCACTGAATAATAATGGCACGAATAAAAGTTTTGAAATGCATTGTCACCGAATGTTTATCTAATAACAAGAAAAACCCAGAAAGAAAATTTTTCAGGCTTCCGATACCGATGGAAAGGTAAATTTTTTGGTTTTCTTCTAAAATTGCCAATAAAAAAACAACACTAGGCGAAAAAACAACACTTACATCAAATTGAAAGACGTCGCAACGTGAAATCACAATTTTATGTTTTGGAATCGACATATTTACCGATAAAATTTACTAAGTTTCCGCGACACTGGAGTTTGTTTTGAACTGTCAAAGCGGTATTTGAGTAGTATTGCCAGGTGTTTTCTTTTGTAGTTGAAATTAAGCGCGACAATTTAAAAAGCAATTCCCTACTATTGTGCTTTATTTTAAATACATGAAATTTGAAGATTTCGGTTTCTAAAATATAATGTTCCTTTAAAATAAATCCTTAAATTTATCTTAGGAAAAAAATTTGGCTAACTTCGATAAATCGGCAAGATTTGATAAACATAAAAGGCACTAGCATTGATCGTGTTTGCGAACTTCATTTCCACGAAAGAATGTTTTATTCCGCAAATCGTCTTCGGAAAAATGCTTGTCCTGTGGTTTCATTGTCTACTACTGGCATTTAAGATATCCAAATAACACATTTTGTTTTAAATTATTGAATTCTGAAATGTGCGATTTTTCTAAAAATTGAGTAAGAGCTTCATAGAACTATAAACTAATTCATTTAATAAAGATATTGTTGAAAGTTGTTATAAAACTAAAAGCCAAGCAATAGATTTTTATTAAATTAGTTATGGTTGCTTCATGAAGAAGTGAGAATTTAGCTGAAGGTGGTGTCGAAAATCACATATTAATTTATGCCTTGGTTAGATTATTTAAATTTTTTTAGCATGAATTTAGATTCAATATTTTTTAAATTTATAATTTGCCAAATGTTCATCTGGCAACCCCCCATATGATGTTTCTCTCAATTCCGACATCTTGTCTCACATACACATTGAATTTCGTGTTCTTATGCAGACAAGACGACAGCCAAGACCCTCTACATATAAAGCCATGCAAAAGTTTTTCTATGTGTGCACTAGTAGTGTCAAGTAGCAACCCTACTGTCAGAATCACATGGGAAACCGCACGTAAAGTTCGATTTGTTTTCTTTGTTATAAATAATTTTATCAAGTTTTCAGAGTTTAATCGGTGGAAATATATAAATTAAATGTGTGGAGTACTAACAATCGTTTGTGTTTTGTTTGATAATTGTGAATATAAAAAGAAATACTGCCGAAATCTTTCCTAACCTAAAAGAGGTTATTTAAGATTTTCAGTGCAACTTCAGCAACAAAAACAACTCAACAAGCTAAAATAAACGCCATTGGATTGGGCTGCGGGAAACGGATTGGAAAAGGCTGCTTATTACCAACAGATTGTATTGCACAGATAAGTATAAATTTATTTAAAAAAGGCAGGTATTTTGCGTTTAATTTTAGGATTGATTGGCTGATCGAAGAATCCACTACAAGACTAGGAGCAGGGGCTGTGACAGGGGAAGCAACATGAGCTAGGAGACTCCTGAGACTTATTTACTGCACTTTTCTGCCAAGGGTATTTCGATTTTTGTAATATTCAATTTAACCTTTGTGGGCCAGGAAGTGAACAACAGTAAATCAATAACCATGACTTTTTTCGTTGAAAATGGTTCCAGAAAGCATTTAAAAAAAGACATGAACTAATTTAATAGAGATGTAGTAAATTTTGTGATTCGTTCGTTTAATACGTGCCGTGCTGTAATTCGAAATACAAATCCACTTTGTCCGTTATTGTCATTCATTATTACAATAAAAAAGTGATTGTTTTAAATATCAGCTTAAAGTGAAATTGTGCTAAGTCCAAAATATCAAATTTTACAGAAGAGCAGAAAAATCTTGTTAAATCATTGTAATTTCCATTTCAAGATAACTGAGTTTCATTTAAAGAAAACTGAGCCTAATTTAAAAAAAACTCGGTTTTCCTTAAATGAGAATTAAAATGATTTAACAAGGTTTTTTTTGCTCAAGCATAATTTCGGTTTAAGCTGACGATATATTTTTGAATTCCATAGGTACTCAATTTTTTTTCCATTATATGTAAATTTGTTTTGATTTCAAATTAAAATCATAAAATAACGAAAATGCTTTTTGTTTTCATTTTCATTCCCTCCAAATTTATTTAAACGATAATATAGGAACCTAATTGATAAAGAACCGCAAGAAAATTCGGAAACTTCATGCCGGCACCATGTTAGACAATTCATCAGCGACCCTACTTGGCCATGTATATGTGGTAGTAACTCTCTTAGTGCATGGCTTTGTATGTAGAGGGTCTTGCGACAGCTATACGTTTATCGGACGGACTTTCCACTCATCAAAAAATTTTGTCCTTTCTTTCTCTTCTTCAGATACTTATTCTTTGCTAATAGTCACTGACATGTCATCGTTTAAGATTGTGTGAGTTTGTAGCCATGGTTGTGTGGGAAAGTCGTGACCAAAATTTGGCAGAGATTCGCGTTTTCAGTGGCAAGCTAACGTCATAATAGCACAGTAGAGTACATAATTTTGATTTCAAATAAACGTTCGACATTTTTATATTTAGTCTTATTTTATTATAATTGTTTTTAGGTACTGAATGACCGCCTTTTTTATTTTCTAGCTATATAGTGCTGCAAAACTTACTGTAAAATTATTAAAAATACAGTTTTGTATAAAAAAAAATATTAATATTTCGATATACTTGTAAATATTGATAAGTATACCCAATTCTGTTTTTACACGAAGAACGAGTTGGTTTGACACGATCGATCCAAATTCTAAAATTTTTTTTGCGTATTACTAACTCCACAATCAGATTGAAAAATTAATTGCAACTCAAATATTATTTCAATAAAATTGAAAAATTAATTGCAACTCAAATATTTTTCAGTAGCCCCTACACAATGTCAGATAGTTCTGGAATTATATAACATTGTGGGTTCTTGAATTAATATCATTTTTTTTTTCTTTTCAAAAAATTTATTTTATACGATACATTTTCATTATATGTGCAATCTCTATGAAATAAAATGTACAAGCACGTAAAAATAATAAGATTTTAATATGGGTTTTAATGTCTTGTATTACTTTTGCTGATTTCTAGGTCCGGAACCAATCGTCTACACGTTTTTTCCCATAGATACAATATATTTTTTTACACAATTTTTTTTTCCACGTATTATTTGGGAACTTATCTAAAGTGTAAAAATAGAACTTGGTGTATTTGCATTATTTGCAATAAAAACCTTTTTAACCGTTAAAAGGAAGAGTGCCAATGCGCTGCCTTAATTCCAAAAAGATTGACTACTTTTATTTAATTAGTAGTTCCTAATGATTTTTGTTAACAATTTTAATTAAACTGTTTAATTGAACTGTTTAACTTTGATGTTGAAGCAATTGGCAAAAAACAAAAACTTTAGTACTGCCTTTTTTAATGTACATTATCGAACATTTTTTTCTAAACGATATATCTAATGAAAAATCTTTTTTATTATACCCGTATGGTGAAACCAAAGGGTATATTAACTTTGCCTTACCGTTTGTAACGCCAAGATCCCGTCATCACACACAAAAATGAATTACACCAGTGTGTTTAGAATGATAAAAATATTTAATTTTTGCATGTCCGTCCGTCTGTCCGTCCATCTGTCCGTCCGTCTGTCCGTCCGTCTGTCTGTGGCGCGGATTGCGGGCGCACGGATTGAGCTAGAGACTTGAGAGTTTGCGCAGATCCGTTTTTCGTAAAATGCGAGGCTAAGTTCGTTCATGGGCAAAAATGGACCATTATGGGGGGTACCCCCATACGAACGAAAACGTTTTTTCCGAATATCTCAAAAACGGTGCATCTTATCAAAAAAAATGCAAGAACAAAAGTTATTTAGGATATGATTCTACATAAAACTCTAATTTTAAAAAATCTTATTGGAAAGTTTGATTGGAATAAATTTTAAAAAATCTTATTGGAAAGTTTGACTTCAAAGTGGAATTTTGGTAAAACTGTTCGAATTTTGATACGAATATCACCATACGGGTCTCCAATGATTGCCAGATTGGCAATTATAGCTTTTGTTATGTTTTTTTAATTTCAAATAAAAAACCCGATGAATCAATTACCTGCCAACCTTGCAGCAGGAGACTTCTATCTACGGCTCTTAACCACATCACTGCGTCACCGGCTTGAAAATCTCTCAACTTTCTGCAGCGATCATGGAGAAACATTCCCAGGCACTTCAGTAATTCCGACGTAGATGCCTAAAAGCGAAAAATTTAGTTAAAAAAAATGTAATTTCTTTATTATATATACATAATCTAAAAAGGTTTTAAAAACTCCTGATTGGTATGGCAGAAATGTGAATTTAGAGCAGTATTTTAAAGTCGTCTTCACCTGGTTGGGGAGGCTTAATCCAGAAACTTCTGTGCCAAATAACTATTGGATCATCATTTTTTGTAAAAAAATCAATATAACAAGGGATGGAAAAAGGATAGCTTCCTCTATTATTTGACTTTTGTCGGTCAACTGTAAAAACAGGTCAACTTTATTTTTTAAATATGCAATCAGTTTTGAAACGAGACAATTATAGGGCCGAGCGGGATCCAAAACGCATGGTTGTATGTAGGTTCCTCTAATCTATGATAGTAATTTTAAATTTTCCTTTCCGCAGTAACGCAAACAAATACCAAACAAGAAAAATCTGATAATTAATAGAAAGTTTTTGTGGAGTATTTTTTTTTATAATTGACTTTTCTTCCTATTGAATGCCGTGATTTCAGTTGCAACTAAACTTTTTTGACAATGTTGAAAATTCAAATAAATTTTAATTGACGTTGAAATGATTTTGTTTTTAACGAAAAATTTAATTTATTTTATTTTTTGGTTATTTTTTTTTCTTGATTTAATAAAATTTTGAAGACATAAAAATCGTGCTTTCTCAAAATTGTCTGCCATCTAATTTTTATGCAATTTCTTTTAACTGAAACAAGACATTTAATCTCCTAAGTGATGAAATGAAATTTAAGTGGGGAATATGACGGATTAAGATATGATGCCCTCAAAGGCGCGTTAGCTGATTTCCCGTTAGGCGTTAAGTTCTAATAGGAAGGCGTGAATACCGTCAAGTAAGCCTAATAGGAGTGTAGAAAGATACCTTAGTACGACCGCAAATAAAAAAATCTCATTGTGGTGAGATATTTCTTGGGATGAAAAATTGTTAATCAAGACGCGGTGTTAGAGTGGCAATGAAAGCTTTCAAGCTCTGCCATGAGCCAACAAAAGCGTTTTGTCAGCTACGACTGTCGGCTACGAGTTAAAAATGGGTTCAGATGCTACTATGGGCACTGGTTATCTGAGTATGTTTATTTGTGGTACGACTTAATATATAGTTTTTCCGAAATTCCTCCTCAAAGTTTAAAAGTCGATTTGCTCAAAACTACCCAAGTGGCGCTTGGTACCCACTAACTTTCAATGCTTGAAATATTTTTCATTTTAAGTGCATATGTACCCAAAATTGGCTGCTTAGAAAAAATATTAGACAACAATGTAAAGTTATACTGGTGCTTTTCAGCCAAATTGAGCTTCTAGTTTGTGCCTTGGCTACTGACATCACGATGGAGAATTAAATTTGCAACTAGAAAATCTTCTTCAATTTGATTCGTCTTTATATGCATAGTTTTGGCATAATTTTCCTGACATTCCTATTGGCTCGCGCCCTGATTCTTTGACGCTCACATGCGCCACACTCGGATTCGCCCCCTCCTTTCAAAGCCGGCGGCTTTGTTACAGGGTACTTAGTGGGAAGGAAAGTCAATTCCGATTTTCGATATTTATAATTATCAAAATACTATTGTAAATATCAAATAAAACTCAAATATCTGTTGCGATGACTACGCTCAACTCAGCAATCAAATAAATCTCTTACTATCATTGGAATTACGCTAGTGGACTCACAGAAAAAAACCACGAAACATAGATTTTTAGTCTTAATAAAAAGTATCAAACACAAAAAATTAATAAATAAAAACATTTTTAAAAACAAACTTTTCTTGAAATGTACTAAAAATGGAAAAAATTGTTAGACGTTGTGTGGCTCGACAATAAGATTTCTACTTAAATTTCTTACAAATTTTTTACATTCAAATTTTGAATTAGCATTTCTTGATTTATTTTTTTTATTTTATTGAAAATATTTCAACATTTCCAACAAAAATGGAGTAGTACGTGCCCAATTAACAAAAGAATATCTGAATTTTTTATAAACATCGTGACGTCAGAGAAAAATATTCGTGCTAAAACGTATGTTAAGGCATCCAAGAAGCATAAATTAAACTGGTGAAGTGAACCACAATATGATGGCATGCTCTCACTTAATACTTTAGTGTTTAAAAATTCACAAACCACTCAAAATGGGGGTGGCCTACTTTTGCAGTAGTTAAAATTTGCTTTTTTATTTACTAATGCTCCTCCAACATCTACCTAAACTTTTAAGTATCCTCTTAGGTTATGAGAGTCGCAAGCATGAAATATAACATTAGAGATTGAAGATAGCGGGTCATCTACCAACCATGTTTTAGTTTGTATAAAAGGTATCGGAGAGCGAGTCAATTTTTTTGGTCAAAGGCAAAGGAAAATGTTATAATTAAAACAAAGTCCAGAACTATTTACATATATTGGACCTGCCCGATTAATCTATTTACGTACATACATACGTTGTACATGAATTCAGGTTTATTATATTTAGGTAGCCTGATTCTGTCGTTTTCCCTATGCTTTACGCTGTCAACTAAAAGAATAATAGGATCAACGCCTCGAACAAATCCCATTTCGCAAAAACTTTAATAATGAACCATTTTAATTTTTTTTAATGTTATATATAACGGTCGTTTTTTTATTTATCTACAAATGTATTTTACTTCAACCGAGATAAATTTATATCCCGAAATATTGTCTATTGTTCAGAGAGCGGATGTTTGATTAGAGTGTTTTTTTCTAAATATTAACATTTTTTCGAATAAAAAATATTTTGGTTGAAAATATTTGTGGTGTTGTTTCAGAATTTCGACATTAGCGTGATCAACGACTTCAAAAAACCACATAATTTTTCTGAGAAAAATTGAAAAAAATGATATTTACGTTATCCTTGCTTGTACATATATACTTTTTAATCTTCGAATATTCTTGCCTTTGAGATATCTTTACGGTCTTTTTGACTTCAGAAGGGAATTCACATACCCCCAAAACTCACAGATGAGATTTTTTCCGGAAAATTTAAGGAAAAGAATAATAACGTTATTCTTACAGTAACTTATCTTTACAAGGACGAAGTAGTAACAATATTGTGTTGTGGATGAGTGGATGAGTGGAATTGGGTCCAAATTAGTTTACTGATAAAAAAAAGAAAAAACCAAGTTTAATAAAAGCTTTTAAACAGAGAGCAGAATACGCCTTTTACAAAAACACATTTTTCATTTTGTTTGGATCTAAACTGGCTACGAAACAGTCGATCAACAGTAGCAGTTGCTGGATTTTTTATTTGTGGATAAACTGGTCAGTCTGTTCACCACTGTCGTACTTATCGGTGTTAATATTTTGTAACTACCGTGTATTAAAAATTGAGAGTTTTATTATTAAACTTATTTTAAGTTATATTGAAAGGAAAGTTGTTTCATTCCCGCTCCGTAAAAACCTTGGTCCTTCATGCCGGATATCGGCCTCTAAAGTTCTCGTAAGTTCCTTTTTCCATTTTTACTGTTGGTTAAAAAAAGTCTTTTCTTTAACTATATTAAATTGAACATTTAAAAGCCCCTACAGACTGGATACATGTCTATCGACATGTCTTAAAGCTAAAACCAACAGACTGTCTACATGTCGATAGACATGTAGTATGGACATCATTTTAGAAAAATCACCAGTGCGACAAAGTCCTCTGTTGATGAACAACAGAGGACTTTGTCACTCTGTTGATGTGTTTCTATGCTGCAATCGGGTTCCACTTGCTTAAACTTTGTTAATAAATCATCCCAAGCCTTATTTTTTAAACTTTTGTTTTTAAAATTTTCAGATTTTATTTGCCACAACAGACTTCAATAGAGTTCGAAAAAATCTCGCCAAAATTCAATATTCGCTATAGAAGCCATCATAAAACAATTGTTTTCCTTCAACGACTCTCAATTTATTTAGATGTGAACACTGCGGCTCCGTTTTCACAATGATGTTAGCAATCAAGTTAGCATACCGACGTACAGACGTTAAAACATGTAGCCAAACTTGAAGCCACGCCCCCAGAAATTCAAAATATTTTGATTTTGTCGACATGTAGCTCAACCGTCTGTCTACCAGCCTACAGACGCTTAAAATTCAGTTTTCACGGACATGTCTACGGACATGTAAGCTCTGTCTGTAGCATGCTTAAAACACATAAAACAAAATCTTTGAGCACTGTTTTTAATTCGTTCAAATATTCAAAACTTTATACAAAGTTTATACGGTCATAAAATTTATTAAGGCACAATATTTAATCGACGGGATTTTGATTTCAAGTGATAGAAAACGGGATTTTCAGTTGTAAAGGTCTATTGTATTTCCTTTTAAAAGTTTAACACGATACCAACGTTGTATAAATTCTATCCAGAATGGAAGAGCTTCTTGTTTTACAGGCTACCCTTCGGGGATCAATTCTTCTGGTTTATAGTAAATTTCAATAAAATGGCTGAAGAACGTCCTGCACTCGGCTATTTGTCAGCGCGTCAGGGTACATGCTATGGCAAAGATTTAGTGGAACAAATTATTCGTATTTTAACGAAGGGCAATATGACGAATTCGAGCATTTTTTTAATTTATTCGAGTTATATTCAAAACAGCATCCAGGAATTGAGTTCGGCTCATCAAACCGGACAAGAACGTACAGTTGCCGAACAATCGTCCTCACAAAGCACCGATTTTGCACTACCGAGAGGTACGATTGCCGCCAATTTCACTTCCCAAATTCAATGGCAATTATATGGAATGGACTGCTTTTCGTGACTTGTTTCAATGTATTATCCATAACAACAATTCGCTTTCGCGCGTACAGAAGCTGCATTATTTAAAAACGAGTATTGCGGGGTAGTCAAGCGAAATTTTGCGGCATTTTACGGTTACTGATGCGAACTATAAGACCAGTGATGCTATATCGAGGGGAATTCCCCTTTTTGAGGGGAATTTGACTATAAATATTGTTAATAGGGGAAAAGGGGAAAACGCTTCAAAACGAGGGGAAACGATTTACAACGAGGGGAAAATCTTCGCCTTTCAACTAAATCCGAAATACTTTTACAAAATTACGGAAAAGTAAAAATACAAATAAATAAAAACAATTACAATCCAATTCCAAGCTTAGGCGAATGTAAAGAGTGAAGGAAATGCCCATATTTATGCATTTGCCACTTTATAATGATCTTATTGCAATTGTAAAGTACACACCAATCTTTTAAATGAAAGCACTTTAAAATGGCTTTGGAATGTACGTTTAACCGATTTTTCAGTGTACTTTTTAACTGCTTTGAAAAAAGCACATTAAAAAGTAGAATTTTTCATCTAATTCAAAGTAATTACTTTAAACTACTTTAAAAGACTTTGATGGAAAGTAGTTTCCATGAAAGTTCATTGACAAATATTTTTTGTTCGTTTTTCGGATTTCTTAAATATATTTTCAATAGAAATATTTTAAATTGCAAATCAACAGAAGTGCTTTGTTTAAATTATGTAAAAATCAACTAAATCGGTAATTTCTTGGTCATCTTTAAAATTTGGCTTAATGTAGGTACTAATTTCGACCAATATTCACCAGAAGAATGCATGTACCCGTGGCAAAGTGCCCGGAATACAAAAATCGAATTCCAGTCGCGACTTGATTTCGTTTTTTTCCATTTTTTGATATTTTTATATTTTTTAAATTCAAAATAGGGAAATAATTTTTACCGAATTTAAGGACAGGATCATTTTAAGCTCGAAAGCAAAGGAACTACCTTGATTTATAAATTTGTGACTTGCTTTGATTATTATTTAATTGTAAATCCCGGCTTCTTTTCATATCTTATTTGACGTTTGTTTGGAGACCCGTGACGTTGTTATCGGGAATACAATTAACGAGTATTTTGTTAAAGCTTTCCAAAATATAAAATTATTTCCTAATTTGTGCTTTTTTCTTTTAAAAGACTTTAACATGAGTCCAGATGACAATAATTTTTGGTTTTAATAAATGAATTCTTTATTTAAAATTCGTTGTTTTTATAAGGGGAAAAATGAGGGGAATTTCGTCATTGAAATAGGGGAAAAAGGGGAATTTCGTCATTTGGAAAGGGGAATGTCACTAAAGGTACATAGCATCACTGTATAAGACGGCCTGCGAAACGTTGTTTTTGATTAGTGTAAGTTTTTTTCGGTGGACTGTAGAATTTCTATATGTTTTAGGGAGAGCAAAGAGGCGGGTAGGCAAGCTAGAGTCGTAGTTCCGGCTAGCTCGATGGAAATGGGGGTTTGTTGTTTGCCCTAGTTCTCTCTAACTCTCTCGGCGCTACAACCGGTTTCCGTCTTGGGATGCCGAATTCTCGTATGGCTTTATAAAGTTCTACCCGATGCTATCATAGGCGGTTTTAAAGTCTATGAAGGCGGTAGCACAAATAATATACAGATGAACAGAGCTCAAAGAAAACCATGTTATATGAAACCAAATCAAGCGAGCTTTTAAAAGCCGAAAAACTTTTTCCTCTGGGAGAGAACTTTGTCTTCGGTTCGTTTGAGATGATTTCAAGCTTTTGTAAACTTGTTTTATACAACCCCACCGCCGCGCCAATCAAACAAAAAATTCAACACATTTATTACATTCACTTGTGTGTGTTCGGCATACGATTTTACGAGAAACTATCTCTCCACTCTCGCTCAAAATTTAATTCAAAAGCTTTTGTCGGCTGATCTTCTGTCGGCTGATCGTTAAAAATTGTATCATGAGGTTCTTTGAGCTCCGGTCATCTGTATATTATTTGTGACGGTAGTTAGAAAAACAATACTTGTTGTGTGAAATGAATTTTACTTTGTTATTTCTGTATTGTATCATATGTGCAAACATCTTATTTTTTTGTGTGATATTTGTTAATTTTTCAGTCTAGTGTTTCAAGAAAAACCAATTTGTCTTGTAAAATGCTTTGGTGCGGGTTTTCGAAATGCTAAGATCAACATAATAATATAAGTTCAGGTCCTTAATTTAAATAATGCTTAATGGTGTTCAATCAAAACTTAAAATTTCATTAAACGGAATAAGTCCAACTCTAGAAATTAAGTGTAACCAAGCTTCTTTAATTCATTTCGTGCAAATTAGGGCTTCTCATTTCCCGTAGAAATTGAAATCTCGGGATTCCGGGACAAAAATATTCAAAATCCCGGGATTCGCTAACAAGCAAGAATTTATCCAATTAGATGGGAGAAAAATGTGTAAAATCAAAACAACACAAAAAAAATGCGTTATTGATTTTCAATTATTAATATTTTTAATTACAAAAACTTAAATACAAAATAATTCATTGAAACAAAACAAAAATAAACTTCATGCAACATATTAATTTTTATAATAATTATAATGTATTTCAAAACTCATGTACTTGCTTATTCATTCACAATTACAATAAATAACTACGAATAAAGGCGAGTCTCGTTAAATATAAAATAACCACAGGCAACAAACCAAAACTACAAAATATTGGTAACTTTGATCTATTTTGAATTTTTCTAATTTTAAAATATTGGTAACTGGAGTACCGTCTACCGTATGCGTCATAAAAATCTGGAAAATTCATATTAAATTGTAAACCGTTTAATAAAACACAGAAGTTGAACGAAAAAAAAATGTATGGTGGACTTCAGGGCTTGCACATTACTGTAAGCCTTAGCTCCAGTCTTAGCCTGAACATATGCCCATATTAAAAAATCCAGGGGATTAAGGTCTGGAGAGCTCGGTGACCACATGTCCTTAGACCAGAAGTTTTTTAAATTATCCAAATTTGGGTACTTCTGGCAGTGTGGCACGGTGCCCCGTCTTGTCGAAACACGCAAAACACATCATTACCGTAGGTTGACTCTATCGATGGTTTTACATGACTCTCCAAGATGTCCTTACCGGATTCCTTCTGATCCTTCCTTTGATTGCTCTAATCAACACTGGAGTCTTTACTGAAATGGGTCTACCGCTTCCAGATTGCGGCCGAACTATTCCCCTGGCCAAACAAGTCGCTCTTACAGCATAAACAGTTGACAACGCTATGTTTAATTAATTGGAAATCGCCTTATTGCACTTTCGCGCGTGGACCAACTTCATGATTTTCACTTTTCGAGCCTCCCCCATGTTGCTATATTTATAAACATTTAATTTTTTGGCTCAATTATGTAAGAAGTTGTATTTACAAACCCTTTCAAACGTAGTACAAATTAATAAGCAACCGTTATCTCCTTGAAAATAGTTGCAGTACTAGATTCCAGATTTTTATGACGCATACGGTATATTATATTTTCCTAATTTTGAACGAAATTCGTTACTAGAGGGAAAAGAAGTAAAAATTACGCAAATTTCGTGTTACAGTATTTTTAATATCGTTAAAAAGAGTAAAAAAATGTTAATAAGAAATAGCGGGATTCCCGGGAAATTTAATTGAAATCCCGGGATAACGGGATGATATTTTACCCCCAGGATCCCGGGAAAACGGGATCCCGGGATCCCGTTTGAGAAGCCCTAGTGCAAATGGGCATTGAACTTAAAAAAATTTTGAGACCAAAACATTTTTAATTTCAAATGGCATTTAGCAGAGCCATTGTACCCGATTATGATGAAGATATAACCTCGTAACACAACAAAAAAAAACCACCAGCTAGTTTGATTTTGTCTGTTAGGTGCTTGATAAGTGTAAACTAGGAAACTACTGGGCCTATAGCTACTGACTCGATTTAAGATGGTAATAAAAATTAGACTTCAAATTAAGCAAAGGACATAACACAAAGTTTGTTGGGGCATAGTGAGTTGGTTTGGTTAAATATAGGGACTATTTTAATTGATAGATATACATAGTAAAGCCTAACTTAATTCAACCCAACCACATAACATATCCCCCACCAAACATTTTGTAGTCTCCATCCAAATGTCCTAATATTTGTTGGCTGTACATGGCTTCCTAAAATTTGACAGTGAGTTGAAATAAATCAAATTTCATCAAACCTAATAAAAGCAAGGTTCTAAATTTTTCAAATTTTAAATTCCGTCATGCGCTAACAAAAAAAATTTAGACGCACTGGTAAAACGTCAGTACTTATTTTCTTATATGAATATCGTCGTACCAATGATACATTCTCATATTATTGAAAGAAAAAAGTAATAATGCTCAGAGTGTGAATATTTTATTTCAAACCAAAGCAATGAAAATGCTGATATAACATGACACAAACGTAGGTTAAAACAAGCAATCAAAGCAATAGTTGAAAAGGACAAACCTACAGCCACCGAAAAGAACAAATCTAATACCACCACATTTAGTTCCGCTTGTCGCTTGCACGAGCATTAGCTTTTTGGCCGGGTCGCCGGGGTCGAAATATTCGATATTGGTTAATGTCACAAGTGAGACATTAATATGAGCGGATGGCGTTAAAAAATTGCGTAAATTCAACAAACAATTGTGTCGTATGGCTGAATGTATCTAATTTGGTGCGAGAGCTAAA
The DNA here is from genome assembly GCA_964034945.1 of Chrysopilus asiliformis. Lineage (NCBI taxonomy): Eukaryota > Metazoa > Arthropoda > Insecta > Diptera > Rhagionidae > Chrysopilus > Chrysopilus asiliformis. The sequence goes on from OZ035960.1 coordinate 58,075,179, forward strand.
AAAAGGACTCATATATGTTGAGTGTATTTCAATTCCCAGTGCTGAAAATGTGTGGTTGTATGGTTTAATGGCTGCACCCAGTTTCTCTATGGGGTTGGAGCGTGCCCGGATTTTGATTTGATTCTAATACTTCTCAATGAGGATTTTTAACGAAATTGGAGGTATATATTGTAGTTGAGCTTGGAAGATCCGCTTCAGTATTAAGTTTGGAAGATCCCTCTTTACACTTGCTTATAATCAGAACGTTTAAATTTTAATCGAGAATTCAGCACAATTTTTGGCCAGGAATAGATAAGTTCAAGTATCCATGTATGCAAGTAACGTGGAAACCACAAACATATATTCAGTTTGTATTCCTGTGAAGGATATGCTCTCTGTCTCCGACGTTGTGGCTGTACTCACCTGAATAACAGTCTTTCTGGGTCCATGGCTGTGCTGAGGCTGCGTAATAGATGTTTGTAACGGTAACGGCAGCGACAGTGGCAGCTTTGGAGCCAATTTGTCCGGTTGTTGTGTAGGATTTGTATTGTTTGCTCTAACCAAATCTAACGCTAGAAGAGCACTTTTCGGTGCGCCAGGGGTGAAATAGACCTGCGTCTGCTGTTGGTGATTCAGCTGTGGTTGCTGATTTAGCTGCTGCTGCTGATTATGATGATTATGATGCTGCTGCTGCGACTGCTGAATATTTTTGTTTTTGTCGACAACTAGCGGATGAATAGCATCGACCAGTGGCGGCCGAAAGTTCGCTGTTGGTAAATTGGCCGCCTTGTTCTTGTTATTATCTAATTTCTTTTTTCCGTGTGATGCCGCTAACCGTTTCCAGGATAGTGCATTTATAAACAACGAATGCTTTTTGAGATTTTTCTCAAGAGCATTTTTCTCGGACAGAATTCGTGCACTGTCAGTTGTACGATCCGTTAATGCGTTTATATTATTACCATTATTGTTGTTAATATTGTTATTATTATTATTACTGTTATTTATATTGTTGCTATTATTATTGTGATTGTTATGCGTTTGACCTAATAGCATCAGACTGGCATTATTAGGCAACTGTTGACATACCGATGGTTTTGTATTCTCACGATTTTTGGCATTATTCAATTGTTCATAGGAAAAGTTATTTAACGGAAAATCTGCGGAATTTGAGGAGCTTAGGCTTCCATTGCCACTACCGCCACCACCTCCACTTCCTCCACCGCTTCCTCCGGTACCGCCGCCATTGCCTAAGCCATGATGCAGATTATGATGGTGGTGATGATGATTATGATGGTGGGTCGAGTACACGGGTCGTCTTTCGCGTGGACTAAAACTTAAAACAGTCCCCATTTTCAGATATTTCACTAATGTATACTATAGGTAGACTTTTGGCTTCCTTAGTCGATTTTTTTGTAACAAAAAAAACCAGAAAATCCAATCAAAATTTTTTTATTATTAACTTAGTCTTTTTTTCAACAGATCCTTTAATTACAAGACTTTCTTTTGAAAAAGTGAAACTATCGCTGTCATGATTTTATTTTAAGTAGGGAGACCAAAGCGGAACCACTATATTTAAACTATATTTAAAGTAAGGAGACCGAGACGGAACAAATTTTTTTTCGCACTTCAAGTTCTATCACAATCGTAATTAACCGTTTGATGATTCTTTGGCAATCACTCGAAACGTATAATTGAAAAATCCGAATTAAAACTATGGAGAACGCTTTTATGATTTTAAGAATTCCTTCATTTCGACTATTCGACAGGATTTACCTTGTAGGAAAAATTGTTTAAATTGAGTTTTTTTAAATAAATTTCATACTGAGTATCGCCAGCCACTGTATCAAAAACCTATTTGATAAAATTATTAAAAGTTTATCAAGGAGCTACCACTGTGGCCATTTTTCGTTTAATTCTCATTATTTTTAACAAAAACTCAAAATTCAACAATGTTAATGTTTAATTATAGCAAGAACACTAAATTATATTTTTTTCAACTTCAAATTTTAGCACATCAATATCGCCATTTTTTAGGTCACATCCAACTTTTTACTTGAATTTTGCAAGGGCATTTTACACTTTTTCTTATGAATTCAATTCTTTCGATTTTATATAACATTTATTTTTGGGGCTAGTAAATGATTACCCCAAAACTTTCTTGATTTAAAACTAAATTCTCACAAACGAAACAGTAAAACAATAACTCGAAAATTCTTTCTCAACCGAAATTCTTGACTTTTCCGTATTTTCCTCTCTATCGGTCAGGGGAGTTCGATACATTCTGCACGGGAAAGGATACTTTTCAAATTCTCAATCTAGGCAGCAATGTGGAGGATCGATTGGATAATCTGCGCAGTCGTCCTGAGAGTGTTTTTTGTGAAGAAAAAAAAAATATTTCAATGTATTTGCCCAATTCAGCGATTTTTTCTTCGTGTTTTCTTTTTTCAAGTTTTCTTATGTGTTCTCAAAAAAACAACCCCTAGTACCGCAATGGAATAAAAATATGTAATATTCATCCACCCTTCTTTTATACCACTCTAAACAAAGATGAATAGTGTGATGTTGTTTTCGCTATGTATTTATTGTCGTCATTGTCGTTGGGGTGCCGTCACAGTAGCGAGCCCTTTTTTGTTTTTGTAAGTTATAAGGCGCATGCCATCAAATTAACCCCCAAAGCGACTTCAACCCCATAGAACTAATACAGAGCACAAAGAATTCTTCTAATTCTCTTAATACCAGGGATGGAAAACATTATCGTAACGTAACGAAATAACAAAATTATTTTCCGGCTTTTTCTCCAAAATTAATAACGTTGAAAAAATTTAATTTCCGTTACAATAACGAAAAACATTTCTTTTTTGTCTTATTTTATTTTGTATAATTTTTTTGTGAAATCCTCCACAGAAGTTCATCAAGTATAACCCCACAAAGCTGCCACCTGCATAAAAATTTTTTTAAACTTTTGTGATCATTTAAACGTAGAGATAGAATTTTGGAACGCAGAAATCAAGAAAATCGTTTCTTTAATTTAAAAACATATTCACACTGAAGCACGTTCGGTAACTGGAATCAAGAAAATATTTTCTTAAATTTAGTACTTTTCAAATCTTTTTCTTTTATAATATGCATATGAACAGCAGAATAGATATATTTATAAAAGAAGAAATAATCGAACTGCGATTAACTAATAGTTCGCTAATACCAGTTATTTTTTTAGCCAAGAGCCGAGCAGACGATTGCTTGGGAGAAAAATTATCATCATCAGCTACATCTTTCGAAGAGCCTGGGCCTCCTGAATTTAGGTTTCATAACAATTTCTTCCCTGCTTCGCATCTACAGTTTTGCATGGATTGTGAACCAGGGATGAATTACAACATTTATAAGGTTTTTACGTTGCAATCCATCAACAGCAGAGGCCGTGAGAGCAATCTAGACCGATGATGTCGTTAACACCAAGCCTTTATCAGTGTATAGTTGATCCATTTTTTAATGTTAACCTCTAATAACCACTTTTTATAACAAATTGAAAATTGAAGTCGAGGAAATCGAGGACTTGATTTGAATCAACGACCCCAAAGTAGCCAAAAATGAGTTGGCATAGTGGAAAGAATACTTACCACCAATTTATTTCTACATTTTCATGAAATATTTCATATTTGAGGGATTCTTGTCGTTTTTTTTTCTCTAGTAACTAAAGATTTGCAACAATAGGACTTTTTATAGAACTTTTCAAATATATATTGAACGAAAACTTAATTTTAATAATGGATTTCCAATAACACTTCGCACTAGCTTTGAGCGGCTAAATTTGTTAATGGGTATGTCTTTACATTTGTATTGGCAGAGCCAAACAGAAATTACTGGCGGTGTATGGCGGTTATGAAACTATACGTTTACACAGAATTATTTCAGCTTTCCGGTCCAAAAAATTTCCAGGTTGCTCTAACTTGCTCCAAAAAAGTTTTGATTGTAAAAACAACTTTTAATGAAAAATAGTACATTTTTTAAACCACAACTAAAATATAACCGTTAGGCGAAAACCTTTTTTCCATATTATACCTCAAAGGGCCCCCCAATGAAATAAAGAAATCCCGGCATTCATAACTTTGAGGTAATTGAAAGATTAACAATCATTTTTGGAGAAAAATCAAAAAATCGTCAATTTCTAAGATTCAAAATTTCGTAAAAAGGAAAGGCTAAAAAAGATTCAACAGCAGCCAAATAAAAATCTGGGTGGTCTGTTGATTGAATACGAAATTTGGTGCAAAAAATGGGAAACAATCTTCGATGATTTTACTGTAATCGAAATATTTATAAGTGAAATGTTATGAACAATTTATTCCGCGAGTACATCAGCTATTGAAATTGTTTGTGTCAATATCGTCTGCAAAATGATCAGGACAAAATCATCTAACTTAGGTAACTCTAAAATATTTTTAGAGAAGTATCTTCTATATATATATAAAAATGAATCGTGGTCAGTAAGACTATCCATAACTCGACTGAATTTAATCCGATTTGCATGAGGATTTCTTTGTTGGATTCGTATTGAACCAGGTAAAAACACTACGGAGCCAAAAATTGGAAATTTCCACTAGAAAAGTCGGAAAATCTTGAAAAACCAAAATTGCATACTTTCAGGGGTTGCTGATGGCAGCGGTTTTCTGGCTTGCACTTTCATTAATGCCAAATCAAAAATCTCGATTCTTTTTTCGTTTTGTTGGAAAAGTCGAGAAGAATTTTGGGGAAAAGCGGGAATATCGGAAAAATTGAAACTTGCATTTTGTATGTGATTATGATTGCGCAGCGACGGCAACGACTGAATTTTGTTCTGTCGTTTATCTGTTTTCCCGTTTTTATCGATAATATGTTATTTAGTTACGATGACCATCAATTCTGTATAATACAGAACTGTACTGTATTTGAAAACTTTGTTTTGTACTATTTATTTTTTTATTACCTAACACATAAATGTTCTGTATTATACATTGTGTTCTGTATTTGTACTGTATTCGATATAAATTCTTCCAGCAAACAATATTGTGACAGATAATTTAAAAAAATGTTTTTATTTTTTTAATAGGTACTCCACATCCACATAGATCCAGATAAATCCACATAATATCTATCTTTTATATAAATCTTGAACATGTCGCAGATTTATGGCTGATGGTCGTTAGAGAGCCTATAATCCAGACAGTGGACAATTGGACGTATAAAAATTGCCGCCAAGCTAAAAAATAAGCGCAATAAACTTTAACCCTTTCCTTGAACTTGTGTAATATATTATACAAAAATTTCCCGTCACTTATCATGTATTTCTACACTTAAATTGTTCTGTATTGTTGAAATAGACAAATTGCTATGCGAATTATTAGACTAGTTTTGTTGGAACAAGTTTGAAATAGAAAATTAAAGTGAACATTTAATAAATTCAACCAAAGTTTATTAAAAAAACCTTGTATATAAAGGATTTTTTTAAATGTTCCCGCAATCATTCAAAAAGTAACACGAAACGGGAAAACATTTAATTCATTGCTACAAACAATGGCCAAAATAACTTAAATCTGTAGAAAACGCATGTCTGAGGTACAAAAAATGGAAATTAGCTTCAATTGATTTTTATTTTTTGTTGTGTCCTGTATTTTAATTTCAAACATAACAAAAGCTATAATTGCCAATCTGGCAATTATTGGAAACCCGTATGGTGATATAGCATTGTTCGAAGTTTAAGTCGACGGCGAACAGTTGTATCAAAATTTGACTTTGAAGTCAAATTTTCCAAAAAGATTTTTTAAAATGTATTCCAATCTGATTTTGATGTATGGGAGTTTTATGTAGAATCATATCCTAAAAAACTTTTGTTTTTGCACTTTTTCGATAAGATGCACCGTTTTTGAGATATTCGCAAAAAAACGTTTTCGTTCGTATGGGGGGTACCCCCTCTAATGGTCCATTTTTGCCCAATAACGAACTTAGCCTTGCATTTTACGAAAAACGAATCTGCGTAAAATTTCAAGTCTCTAGCTCAATCCGTGCACCTGCAATCCGCGCCACAAACAGACAGACGGACAGACAGACGGACGGACAGACATGCAAAATTCAATTTTTTTTTATCATTCTAAACACACTGGTATAATTCATTTTTGTGTGTGATGACGGGATCTTGGCGTTACAAACAGCAAGGCAAAGTTAATATACCCTTTGATTTCACCATACGGGTATAAAAATATGGTCACTGTATGTATAATATGTAAAACATTAACTGAAATGTGAATTTTCCGAAAAATATCTCATTCGGGCGATTTCGGAGCTGATGAAGCCGATTCTGAACTCAAAAAATCCGTAAGGATATCTGAAAGGCAAGAATATATATCCGAAGACCAAAAAATTATAAATGAGCGTGGGAAAAGACAGACGCCATTTTGGATATTTAGTCATACTAATAAAATTCGAAATTACTAAGGATAAAAAAAAATTATAAAAACATAACAAAAGCTATAATTGCCAATCTGGCAATCATTGGAGACCCGTATGATGATATTCGTATCAAAATTCGAACAGTTATACCAAAATTCCACTTTGAAGTCAAACTTTCCAAAAAGATTTTTTAAAATTTATTCCAATCGGATTTTGATGTATGGGAGTTTTATGTAGAATCATATCCTAAATAACTTTTGTTCTTGGACTTTTTTGATAAGATGCACCGTTTTCGAGATATTCACAAAAAACGATTTCGTTCGTATGGGGGGTACCCCCCTAATGGTCCATTTTTGCCCATTAACGAACTTAGCCTCGCATTTTACGAAAAACGGATCTGTGCAAAATTTCAAGTCTCTAGCTCAATCCGTGCGCCCGCAATCCGCGCCACAGACGGACAGACGGACGGACGGACGGACATGCTAAATTCAACTTTTTTTATCATTCTAAACACACTGGTGTAATTCATTTTTTTGTGCGATGACTGGATCTTGGCGTTACAAACGGTAAGGCAAAGTTAATATACCCTTTGGTTTCACCATACGGGTATAAAAAAATGCACTAAAAAGGAAAAAATATTTTTTTGGCGCTGTGTATCAGAAATAAAAGCGAGATAAATGAATAAAAAATAAAATAAACATTTATCTCGCTCTTATTTCTGATACACAGCGCAAAAAAACTGTTTCCATTAGTGCATTTATTTTTTAAAAACAAAGCTTTTTCTAATTTTTTTTTATATTCAGTTTTTATGTATTCTTTATTTTGATTTACCAGATTCTTTTTGCTTGCGCTAATTTTTACCTATGAATTATGTAATACATTTTAAGTTCATATGTTTACATATCGCTCACCGGCTGCAATAGTGGCACAACTCATTTTTTCAGTTTCGAGATATAAGCGATTAAAAATCATGCCTTTTTTCAATTTGGTAGAAAAGCGAAGAAAGTTTAATAGTACTATCGTCATCTTTCGGAATTGATAAGAGATATCGAACTGCCGATTTTACAAAATTGTGGATAATTAAATTTTAATCATAATGGCGTTCACAGTTTAAATTTGCATTTTTTTGAGTTGTGCCACTATTGAAGCCGGTGAGCGATATTTTATCCGTATGCATACCTGCATAGCAGAACTTTTACAGTTTTCAGCATTTTTTTACACGGTTTTAAGACTAAATATAGCTTTTTATTTCATCTTACCTGGTTTTCGGATAACATGAAACGTATCCTTAATGTCACTATAGGACACTTATCTTTTTTAACACGTTTTGCCGCGAATTTCTAAGGAACTTATCTACCAAGTAAAAGAAGAGTTGGGTATATGTATATAATTGTCTTTGAAAAAAACTGAAAAAATAAATGAGTCAAAAATAGTCACAAAATATTCGTTTTTGAATACAAAATATTTATTTTGCAAAATTTCCGAGAAGTCTTCATTTTGTCGGAAGATTACTAAAAATCCTGAATTCCCGGAACAGAAAAAAGCCGGGAAAAAATCCTGACTTTCACATAATGAAATTTATCGGGAAGTCCCAATCTCTAGGTGTCACGTTTTTGAGGCGGCACTTTAGATTCAAGAATTTTTTAACAGAGGTTGGCGCCCCTATAAATAAATCCAAATCGTGTAGGTATATATTTAAACTCGATTGTGAAAAATTTCACCTGTGGCTCATTTATAAAAATTTTCGCGTCTACAGATTTTTAAAAAAATTTCGCCGAAAAAAAATTTCGCCGGAAAAAAAATTTGCCCGTTATTTTTTTTTACGTCTTAATAATATTAAATTTTTAAGTGAAATTCTAATAATAAAGAACTCCAACCGTAAGTTTTTTGTAATACGGCCTGCGGTTTGGTGAAGAAAAGCCCTTAATGGTAATTAGCTTGACTACATTGTTCTACACTTAGCAGATTTGGCTCTTACTCACTCTACTGACCAGTTCGTAGGCTACTTACTTGTGCCCGGGCTTTGGGTCATATATGCCCTATATTCATAGATCACTGGGAGAATAAATGAAACATTTTTTATAATGTATTAAGATTTAATTATTTAAATTACCTTTCTAAAAATCACGTTTTTATTATTGCATGGGCATTATTTTAATTCATTATTAAAAATTTTATTTAAAAAATTCAACAATTTTACTACAAAAAAGTTATTTTTTCATTTCTAAATTAAACTTTGGAAGTAAATTAAGAAAAAATAAAATCTTGGAAAAGTTATAATAGTTGCCATTAGTTAATTCTGCTTAAGGAATTAGAAATTTGTAGGTTATCTGAAAATACAATCTTCAAACAGAATAAATAATCTTAATACAAATTTACGTTATATAAACTCTAATTTGTGTACATAATTATATTTTTCCATTATTTCACAAAATTTTGTAAGTATACATTGACTTTGTAGACGTATATTTATAGTGAAGTGTAAAAATTAAAAACAACTATGAACGTAACACATTTAAGGCATAGTTAATGTAACTGAAGTTGGAGCATATGATACTACACCGATGACGATATACACGTAATTAGATAAATGAAGTTTATATAATATTCATCACTTATCCAGCATGATTGATTGGTCTGCTGATCGAATTAGGTGTTGTCATTGAACGTATCTCCCATCTACAGCAAATAAATTTGCGCTATATATTAGTATTTGCTAAATATTTTTCCCAATAAATTTAAGCCTTACTTGATCTCTTTTGGCAGCCATGATTGGTCCATACGATTTTGAATTACAGTCATCATTGCTAGCGTCTTTAATGTTGGTTCAAAATCCAATATATGTGTGTCGTTGTTATCAATTAATGGAGGATAAGAATTATATGATGAATTTTCATGTGGACTAAAATTTAAAATAATAATTATTTTATACCGTTTATTATTGTTGAGAACTACAGACTACAAAATATAACAAATTTAATATTGTATTTCAAATTCAGTAAAATTAATCTGTAGATGATAAGCTCTTAGTACAGTGGAATCCGGTTATAACGACCTCCAAGGGACCAACAAATCTGGTCGTTATATCCGGTTGTTCGTTATAACCGATTCATAGTTTTAAAGGTTTTAAAATACATGTGTGAAGTTCTAAAATACAAAATTTTTATTGCAAATCGTCCGTACATTAAAAAATTAAATTTATTTAATTTTTCTGCAGATATTGAGTAATCTTTGTTTGTTTGGATTTTTGGTGCAAGAACTCCTTTTCAATTTTCTTTTCAATTCTTAGCACAGCTTCTTTTGAAATCTCATCAAAAATGTTATTGAATAATAGGAATGAACTCAATGTCGTAATACCCCGAAGTGCTTCATTGACTGAAGGTATGACACAACGTGTTTCTGAAATTTTCACCCGATTTTAAAATTATGTATTGTGATGCATAAAACATTATTTACCAGTAGTATCTTCTTCATCTTTTTCCTCGATACTAAATTGTCGCCTTTTAGCATTCATTGTGAAATTCACAGTATAAACTACGAAATAAACTGAATTAACACAACGTAGTCGCACAAAACTTTGACAGAACTGATTAGGGGAATTCCCGAAAAGTTCCAACTTTCATTCAATGACTTAAGCAAATGACGTTTAGAAGTGCAACAAGTGTGCAAATTGGGCAAAAACTAGGGTATCTGACATGGCGGCCAATTTAGCACATTTGTTAAAAACTTAATCTACCAGGTTTTGATTTTTTTCTATGAGATCTTAAGTTTCGGTCGTTATAAACGATATTTTTTTTCTGTTTTCGTAGAAAAAGGAGTCGTTAAAGCCGATATGTCGTTATATCCGGTGTCGTTATAACCAATACCAAAACGCACAGAGTCTTATGGGCTCTGGCCGGGACCTAAGAAATGCGTCGTTAAAGCCGGTATGTCGTTATAACCGGTGTCGTTATAAGCGGATTCCACTGTACTTTATAAAGCAGATTGAATTTTATTTTTTTAATCGATTTAAAAAAAGTAGGTGTTGTGAAGCAATTCGCTGGGCCCCTAAATTGGATCAACGTAATGCTTTAAGATGGCGAATCAGCAAGACATAAGGGCTTCACATCCGGTATGAAATTAACGTTCGCATTCCAATCGATAAGCATCGCTTCATAATGAAAAGAAAAGATAGAAAACTTAAACGAACCAAACAAATTATACACATAACACTCCTATTTTGAGTGATTGTTGAATTTTAAACACTGTTACACAGATTCTTGTTGAAAATGTTATTCTTGGTGTTGATAATAATTTATGTATATACTAGGGACTGCGCTCCGAACAACTCCCATATACAGGTCGGCCTTCGGCCTCATTTCATCCGAGGCCTCCGGCCGTGTTGTTAGTCTACGAAAAATCGAGGTTAGTCTACATATTTATACGGGCTACATTTACCTATCTACTCATAAAATTTTGTGGTAGTGCGCCGGGCCTGGGTAAGTTTCCTTTGGAAAAGCAGTTTTGTGAGACATATGTACATGAATTACCATTTGGTCATAGAGAAAAAGTAACTAAACCTAATAAATTGATGACATCTGATGTTTGTGAACAATTTCAAAATTCATTTCAAAAGAAGAGTTGCCTGGTGATTTGTCAAAGAAAGTCATAGAACACTTTACTACTTCCACATTATAAAAGAAGAATCAGAAGTTAATTAATAAAGCACGTTCTTTAATATTCAAAAGAATCGGACAACACAGTGAAAGAAATATTCAGTGACAATAGTAGAGAATTCGACAACAAAGAAGTTCGAAAAAAATTATTCGAAGAGGGTGTTACTCAAAAGTAGTGCCTACAGAATACTGACAGAATACAGAAGGCAAACCATTATACATTAAATAAAAAAAAAAGGCCATGTAACCGAAAACGAATAACTCAGAAATACCCAGAGCTTGGCATTCTAATTGACAAGAAAAATCTGAAATTTTTGGAGTACAACGAATGAACAAGTAATATGACCACAAAGGAATCTAATGCGGCCCCTAGACGTACAATATTATTGTGCAATATATTGTACAATATTATTGACATGCCCCTAGACGATGCAATGTTATTGCACAATAAATCATTTTACGTTTGATTCGTGAGCAGTCAACATGTCTCTAAATGACATTGAAGCTAGTTGTGTAGCCATCACATTCCACAAAGCCGGCAACGCACGATACACTTCGATAACTTCGAGGATAAAAGCACGATCTTCTTTTGTTTTCTTCGCCATGATTAGGTGTACTCTCAGCGATATTTCATACGATACTGAGCCAATATTGTGCAATATCGCCCTCAGACTATACAATAAACCATATTGTGCAATAAAAATCAAACCGATTTTGATTCGTTCAATATATTGCACAACCGTTCAATATTACCCCTAGACGATCAATATATTGCACAATATTGAAATATTGCACAATAATATTGTACGTCTAGGGGCCACATAAGACATGTGCAACAGAGAAAGAAATATAATGTCAAACATAAGAGACGAAACGGCATTACCAGATGAGCCAGATGAAAAATGTATTTTTTCTTAGAAATTAAATACAGTTCTAAAATAAGTTGTACATTATATTCATTTGAATACAGAAAACTAGAAATTCAGTCAAAACTGGTACTGCATTTTTTTTTCAAACGTCGTTGTTGCTTTGAAATTAGCATCACGTCGTTTGTAAAATGATTTTGACAGACCGAAGATTTAATAACAACTGATTTTCAATTAGTTCCTGATAATTTAAATTCAGTATCCAATTTCAACATAAAATGATGAGTTTTTGTACCTTAAAAAATGATAGTGATAACAGATTTCAATTTTTAAATTTCCGGCTTCTGAAATAAAAAAATCAATTTGTTATTACTGGCTTTAATTAAACTAGGGGAGGTATTGAAGTCAAACAAGTATTTTTGTTAAATAAAGTCATACTTGTATTTGATAAGTACACTTTGTAAATAAATATTGTTAGGGGTATTCACATTTGCTATTAAAATAGCTGTTATCGCCGTAAAATAGTATTTTTTGTTAAAGTTTCGCTCAAAGCGTGAACGCACTTTTTCGCGGCTATAGTAAAATTGAAAAGATATCCATATTTTCACTCACATTTTTTCACTTTTTCCGTTTTTTTCTTTTCGGAAGCCACTCTAGTTATTTTTAGTAATCACAAAACCACTTAACACATAGAGCGCCACGTGCTCACCGGTAGTCATTCTTTGAATTACACTATTTCTTGGATGACATTCTGGGACCAACATTTTTTTTATTTATTTTTATTGATTTATTGCAAGTACTACCAATTCCAAGTAAAATAGGTTTGCATCCTGGGACCAAACTTAATATTTTTCAAAGCTAAATATATGTAAAAGGTTCCCACTGGTGGTCACGATGTCTCGAAATGAAACACGTAGTGTGATCACGGGTGGTGACGTTAATATATTTTTGCTTATTTCAAATATTGACCCAAATTGTGAATACCCCTATTGAATTTGTCAATCGAAAAATTATTTTTAAATTCGGTTGTATTTTCTTTATTCATCTTAATTATCGTTTTACCACTTTATTCTTTGAACACGTCATAATATAACAAAAATTTGAAGTTCCTAGCGCAACCCGATCCGAAGATATGAGAGTCGGAAAATCGAAATTTTTAGTATATTTTGTTTCTAAAAAATCACTGGACACTTTAAGTCCAGCTAAGAGCCTCAAATTTGGCAGGATGGTAGCATCTAAAAGGAACTTTCATACAAAGAAAGGGTGCGGGCAAAAAACCCAAAAAAAAGTGGAACGTAATTTAATCAACTTCCAAATTTAAATTTTTTTAATACTTTAAAACATTTATAATTCAAAAGTCCTAGGGTAATTTAAGTTAACCTAGAGAATTTGAAAGAGAGGTTGTTGCGGTTAAGATTTACTGGCAGAAGTCGATCTTACCAATTTTTGCTATATACATGCATACACATGAACACACACACATATACATAAACATGTTTCGAACTCATCGAACTGAGTCGATGGATGTATGTTCTGGGAAACTGCGGGACCACACTACGATTTCGGTTTTTGAATACCTTTATTATCTGTAAGATAAAAAAAAACATAAAAAGCTACAATTGCCAGGAGCCAATCGTCGAATACTCTATATAAGGTAAGACATTTTTATAATAAAAAATTATTTGTATGGGAGAGGGGAGAAGAAATTTTCAAATTCTGCCTATTGAATAACTCAACATGTCTACGGGAAACATTTCTAGCTCAATTCCTTCGAGAGTTCTGGAGTTCATGGACGGAGAAACGGAAGGCAGAATCTTTGCCATTCCAAACACTCTGGTGTTGCCTTCGATGCTCAACCTTACTCTGGTGTAGATGCATGTAGGTGTAGATGCATTACAAACAGTATCCTAAATCTAATATACCATGTGATGCTCATATACACCCAACTCTTTGTTACACGGTAGATACGTTCCTCAGGAATTCGTGTAAAAAAACATTTAAAAAGAGTTAGGTATATGTAGCATAAAAATACAACCACAACTAGCAATAAAAACAATTTACCTGCTGCCGCCGAAGAGAAACATTTTTGTGCCAACCACCAAACAAGCTTGTCTTCTTCTATCACTTGGAGGTTTTCCTTTAGGCTTAACCAAATTCCATCGATTTTTAGTGGGATCGAATGAATATAAATCATTGAAATGCTTATCTAAAATACCATTGTAGCCCCCGAAAACGTATATTAAATTGTTGTAAATGACTAAAATAGAATGAAAAAAATAAGATATAAATTTCAATACATATCTCATATATAAAAAAAAATCCCCATACATACACATTGAATGACTTCGTCTACCGACAGGAACTTTGCCAGTTGTACTAGGCCTATGCCAGACTTTTGTTTTGATATCCAAATAAACAATTTCTGGACAATAGATCTCCTCTGCACTGTGGTAAGGACTGTGCTGATCACCACGTCCGCCAAATATATACATTTTATTGTCTACACCACATGCCGAATGAAAATCTCTAAAGGATGGTGGCGCACCAAATGTATTAATGTAGCGCCACTCCATTGTTTCTAAATCAAGGCAGTGTACATCGCATGAGAATTGATCGATATCGTCTTCAAATCCGCCGAATATATACATTGCATTATCAATGATCATAGCTGAATGGCCGTCTCGAGCTCCAGGTGTTGCGCCAGTTACTTCTGGCCTTGACCAACTATGAGTTTGAGTATCGAAGCAGTAGAGCACATTGCACGATGAATCGTCATTTCGACCACCCCACAAGTAAACGTAGTGATTATATGCTATTACCGAATGTCCATACCTAAAATCCAAACAGAAATATTTAATTTCAGTAAGAGAAAAGCAATCTATTGATGCAAATTGACCTTTGAAACGGCACTTCGGGATGTTTGAGTGGCTCACCATTTTCGTCTTTCTCTTGCGTTATTAAAGACCATCTCAAATTATTCGTATTTAGCACATGGACGTCAATTGGCCCATAAATTTTATAATCTCCGCCAGTACAGTAACCGCCGAAAGAGTAAATATTCTCGCCGACAACAGCAGCTGCATGATTTACTCGTCTCGGCCCACCATCTAGTTTCACTGTCCAGTGCATTTCGTATGCTGTAGATCAATCTAAGCTGAACACAGATTTTATGCGTCGTTAAATTTATTCGGATCCTGCCTCATATCCCACCCACAAAAATCTTTGCTACATACCACTTTCCTCGCTTCGATGTCCCAGTGAAAATGACCTCTTACAGCATGTCGGCAATATACATAGGTGGCGATATTCTCATTTTATCAGTTCAGTGAACATTTCCATTAGACCAAAATAGTAACAATTATACCCCCTATCTGTACTTATTAAACACCTAAAAGATACAGATACTAATAGTAACTTTTTCAATAAGTACGCAAACAAAGCAAGCAAAAAGCACTCGAATTCGCACTTTGACGTTTCAATCAGTGAGACAGGTATCGATTAAGAAAGAATTTGGATTTTTAGTACATCATTGCCAGAATTTAAACGGTGTTTGCAACATATGTGTTCCATCCAAACTGGAGTACATTTTCCTTATATTCCTATTCCATCCAAGTTGCCAATTTAGCGTTTCACCGCGTTTATCTCGAAGTGCCAACTCGGTGAAATCACTAAATTGGTCTCAAGCAATACACCAAGTACATGACCCGGTTAAAATCTCCCATTTAGTTGAATACGAACTGGGTTATGTAGTGAGTCTACAAAGAGAGTGGACAGGTAGGAACCAACTATTTCCGTTAAGTTTGAATTTTTACCTGATGATGACAGATTTAAACCAGAAGTATTTTAAACCATTTTTACTAATATTTTGTGTACGGTTTGAGAATTTAAAAAATTATTCGGCCGCTAATATCGTGTAATTTTTAAAATAAAAAGTCCAAAATACTACACTAACACAAACAAATCGCCTTTGCTTTGCGAAAAGATGGCTGAACTATCGAAATAAAATATGAGTTACTGTTTTGTGCCGTACTAAAACTACAAACGGCACAAAACAGTAACTCCAAGATGGCCCACCCTTTAGAAAGAAAAAAAAAGTGACATTAAAACATAAACAAGTGACATTAAAACATAAACTCAACTTTGACTTGAATAGAAGGTAAATTATTTGTGCTTTAAAATATTAATTACATAATTAAGATGCTAGTGTCGAAGAAGTTCGGTGAAGCGATCGCGGTGTATTCTGAAACCAAAAGCACGACAGCGAAAACTACGTTTTGTATAGCATTCGAGCGGCTGCCTTCTCGCAGGCAGGAATATAGGCGGAGGCTCTTGTGGACGCTGAGAAGACGGCCTCACTGATTCAATCATGGGCGAAGGGTTACTCGCGAAAGGGCGCTGCTCTGGCGGGCACGCAAAAAAAAATAAGACAACCGTCCACTTACATTTTCGAATTCGGACGAAACGTCCACTTCGAAAGCCACCTGGCCACTCTCTTTATATATAGGCTCACTAGCACACATAATATACCGAGCTTCCCGAATTCACATTAAAGTACCATAATTCGCCACTTGTGACTTCTCTCTTATGTCACCGCTTCCAACCGCGTACTCTTCGCGGTGTCGCGCGGCTGTCGCGCATGTTCAGCGCGCAAATATAAACCAACTCATATAAACCTATAATTTCTACTACCATCTGTCACCGCGCCGCATTGCGCGTTATTGCGGGACAAGCTTTACCAATTATATCTGCTTTCATATATTTCTAACTTAATTTTTTGGCTTTCCTATTTTTCAACTATCTACTACCAAATTTGATAAAAAAAAAATCAATTTGTTATTACTAGATGCCTAGCTTATCATTTGACGTTTCGCATCTGACATTTTTGACCAGCATTTTACTGCTAGCGCCATCTATTGCAAAACGGTGGTTTTTGGGGTCGCTGAATTTTCCAAAAAAAAATCTCATTCGGGGGTTTTTGGGTCGCTGAATAAGATTCTGACATTAAGAAGTCTTTAAGGATAACGGAAGGTCCTGTGAGGATAATGTGTTTATTTGTCATTTTGGATTTTTCATCATACTAATCAAATACAAAATAACTAAAAAGAATAAAATTAAAAAAATAAAAACAAAAAACTTTTTTTAAAAAAGATTTTATTTTTAAAAGATGCACTAAAAAGGAAAAAATGTATCAGAAATAAAAGCGAGACTAAGGGGTCCATTATGGATAACGATCGTAATCGCAACGATCGAGATTCACCTGTTGTTGTTGGTATAAAACACTAACAACAACACACAATTTATGATCGTTATCCATAATGGACCCCAAAGCATAAAAAATAAAATAAGTATTTATTTGCTTTTATTTCTGATACATAGCGTCCAAAAAAATATTTTTTTCTTTTTAACACCAGAATGCCCGATGGAGTCATTTTGACTCCTTGCGAACATTTTTTTTTTGTCATAAATTTTTTCCCTAATTAATTTTACGTGAAAACCTCTCGTGACTTTTATTCATTTTTATGACTGAAAAAAATAATATCATTGAAAATAATATTAGCACACTTATATCGTCTATTTTTTAAAAATTACGTCCAATGCCCAAAGGAGTCATTATGACTCGTTATGTTCTAACGTCATTGGAGTTTCTAGAATGTGGCTAATTTTGCATTCTCTGTTAGTTCTGTGTGACAAGGGTAGTTCAGCCAGGAACCACTACAGACAGCTAAATACTGTCAAGTCAAGGCTAGAGAGCCTATAACCTAGAGAGTGGCCATGCTACCTTAATAGACTGTGCTACTGAGTAGGACAGTCTATTAACTCCAATTAGGACAGTTGATTTGGCAGAAAATTTTCATGTGTTGGTTTGTGTCTTTATTGGTTGTCACTTTGGCAATTGTAAACAAAAAGGCGCCACAGAAAAATCGGTATTTTTTCTTATTTATCTTTATTTTCTTAATTCCAATTAATTTCATATATAATTTTAGAACTACTTGGACAATCGAAGGACAGCACATCAGAAAAAGTGAAACAATACGGATGAAGGAAGTCAACTTTAATTTTATTTTGTGATTTTTGCCAGTTTGGGCTACTTTTTGGAAATTGAATCACTTTTTCCATTCATTGGGGCCTAAAATGCGGAATTACGACATTGAAAAAATTATATTTTACACTATTTTGGATATTTTATATCGTAAACTGGAATGTTAAGCCAGATAAATGGGAAAAAACGTAATTAAATTTCAAAATGTTGCCCCCAACTGGCAACTGTGCAACAGAATGGAAATATCGATTCTGAGACATGATGAGGAGATGCAAATGATTTCGTTTCCAATGAAGGAATTGACACCGGCGGAGCTTTGGGATCGAAGATCAAGCGGGAGGAGTTGCACATGTAGTACTGCTAAAGAAACTTAAGCAATCCGCTAACCGCAATACCAGCTACGCTGACAAAATACTCATGGAGTATTACTCTGGCGACAGCTGTTCCTCTGCCCACACACTAAAAATAGAACAGTGCCAGTTATCCTAATTAGTAAGTCCTAATTTTCTTACTTCATTCGGATTAAATTCAATTCGATTGCCTACGTGTATATTTTCATTTCAGTAATAATAGTAAAAATCAATCGGCGTTGGATAGAACGAATGCCGTTTTACCGCCTCCTATATCTTTTGTTATCCGGTGGTTCTACATCAACGCATGGTGGTCCTCTAATACGTACTAATTCTGACCTTCCATGAACAGGACCGAGTCTTACAATGACAACTTCTGTGATAATACCACCGACAACAGACCACGCAGTGTGAGTCGATGTGATATATTGAACCAAGTTCAACAAAGAAATGATCATATCTTGCTTATATTTTTCACATTTTAAACATTTATAATATAGTCGTAATAAAAGACTTGAATTTAATTTAATCATTTATATTTTTTAAGTTTAGGTAAATACACTTAATCGAATATTTATTTTATTTTTAATATCGTTTGGGTCTATTGGTTTCGAAAACTAACGTGTTCACAAAATTTGTAGTCGCGCACTACTGATTATGCTGATAAATTTTTCTTAAAAAGGTGTTCCACTTGGCAAACTTTCATCGCAAAGACGTTTGCAATCGTCCGCGACCCCTCGATCGTATCGGAGCGCCTCCGAAATGCTCCTGTCCATGATGCAAATAATTAACAAACGACGGCATCACAGCTGGTTCCGAGGTGGCCGTACGAAAATGCTGAGGCCGTAGGCCTCCGCCAGAATCGACATGGGACCAAGTGTTCGGTGAATTCGTTCTGGAAGGATTTAAATGTCTTTAACAGCACAAAGAACCAATGTCAAAATTATCAAATTTCCTCACCTGTACGATTCATCGGATGAGATGCTTGTGGCAATAAACGCTCGGCGAATTCCAATTTATCATCTGTTTCTGCTGCAGATTGCAAACTCACAATCAAATTGCTTAAATCTTGTATTAATTCCTCGTTATTGGGTTCCCTTTCGTCGGATAAAACTTTCGCCATCCTTTGTAGCATGTGTTGTGTCCGGAGATGAGTCGTCAATGAATAGAAGAGCTCTAAATCAAATTCCTATCGTCCTAAATAAACCACTGTGGGTTTATTTTTCCTATATTTCAGAGACTTTCTGCAGCCAATCTTGGAATAAATCCTTTTCAGCTTCTAGAGTTGCCTTTAGATAGTTAGAATCTGATACTGAAATGGAACAAAAAACTGTAGTAAAGATCTTTTTATGGTTAAAAAAACAAATCAAAACCCACTCTTGTTCAGTTAAAATAATTAAATTCCTTGAAGCTGCAATTGGCATTGGCCCACCGATTGGTGAATATATCAAATTATCCTCAACCGCACCGACAATCCCAGAAATGAGTTATTTCGAAGGCAAAGCACAAGCCAAATTCAGTTACCCACTGCTAGTAGAATTCGGAACATGGAAATCTCTGAATCGAAGAAATTCTCAAAAATCCTATGGACATTCTGTTGGCGTTGTGATGGGCCTTCGATGTGTCATTATTTGATAAAATTTGATCGAAAAACTCATGAAGGCGTCCGGGAAATAACGAAAGACTGGAAAATTTTACAGAAGTTTACGCGGTGAGCTGTTTAAGAAATTGAAGAAGTCGTACAAGACCAGCAAAGACGCGCATTGTTCCTGTCGTCGTCGGGAAGATTATGTCGATTACGGACTTGTACCTAGAATGCTAATCTTTAATAATAAAGCCACGTTACAGTAGAAAAATCTAATTTTCTCTATTACTTACCAGGCAAATTTGACAGCTGAAGCTGTTATACCATGTGTTTGTTTTTTTTTTTTTGCAAAAAAAAGTCGACCATCTTTCGAACAGATTTCATGGTATTTTAGTGTTAGTGTCGGTTTTTTAAATTTCTTTCCATTTTTTTAAATCGACCACATTTTAATTTTTTTAAATACTCCAGTCATGAATATTATGCTAATATTAATCGACTGTAACTATTTCGGTAATTTTTTGTGACAATGAATGAATTTTTTGAATATTTCGCGCTCGTTTTTCAGCTCGGCGGCCATTTTTAGATGTCCCGATGGCCACTCTCTAGGTTATAGGCTCTCTAGTCAAGGCACAGTGCAAAAAAATAGGGCAGTGGGAACATGTATTATCTGCAAAAAGTCAGTATGTTGCATTCGTACTATTGAAAGATGGTGCCAGTTTTCTGAAAAAAATATAAGCCATAATAATAGTTTTGCTGTATCTTTAAAAAAAATTGTATAGATTTTTAAAAGCTTTTATTTAGCTCGCTATCTTGTTTGTTTGTCTGTTTGTCGGGGTCAAATCTTGCAATCAAATTTTGACCCACTTCCACTTGTCCGATTGACTTGAAATTTTGCACACTTATATAAGTCCGATGACAATACAATATTTTCACTACTTCGTCCTTGTAAGGATAACGGAAGGTCCTGTAAGGATAACGTGATTATCCTTTTCTCCAAATTTTCCGCTGAATACGATTCTCAAGTTAAAAAGCCTGTAAGGACATCTCAAATGTAAGGATATATATTCGAAGACTAAAAAGAACAAAATAAAAAAAATAAAAAATAAATTTTTAAAAAAAGCTTTTATTAAAAATGAATGCACTAAAAAGAAAAAAAATAATTTTCTGGACGCTGTGTATCACAAATATAAAAGCTTTTAAAAAGCGAGATAAAGCATAAAACAATAAAATAAAAATTCATCTCGCTTTTAAAAAGCTTTTATATTTGTGATACACAGCGTCCAGAAAATTATTTTTTTCTTTTTTAATAAAAGCTTTTTTAAAAAATTTTTTTTTTATTTTTTTTCATCATGATTTCAAATAAACCACGCACAAAATAATTTTTTTTCAATACAATTACCATGGCAGTCAAAATGACTCCATTTGGACATCTAATGCTACATTTACACTAATGACAAATTTGTCATTTTTTTCTTGTCATTATGTTAATTCCCGTGTAAATGGCATAATTTTTGTAATTTTTTCTGTCAGAAAATGTCAATCTCTCATAAAAGAATGAACTTGTCCATTCTTTTATGCCAGATTGTCATTCGTGCAAACGCAATATTGGTTATGACAAAAGTTGAATACTAAAGTTGTCATAACTAATATTGCGTTTGCACGAATGACAATCTGGCATAAAAGAATGGACAAGTTCATTCTTTTATGAGAGATTGACATTTTCTGACAGAAAAAATTACAAAAATTATGCCATTTACACGGGAATTAACATAATGACAAGAAAAAAATGACAAATTTGTCATTCGTGTAAATGTAGCATAAGGGTTATACTAGCATCGGGCATTCTAGTGTTAATGCATTTTTTTTTAATAAAAGCTTTTTTTAAAATAGTTTGGGAAATGTATATAGGCAAATTTAAAGAAAAAAAAATTTATTCCGGGTTCTCGTATCTCTAACATTTATATTGAAAATTTCTCGAAAATCATTAGCTTTTGAAAAAAGCATATAACCAAATTTAAAGAAAAAATCTGCTACATTTTTAACTTGAATATTTTTCGTAGCTTTAATAGTACGAAATAATTTCGAAAATTGTTTTTTTACATATTTTTTCCGAAACTTTAAATAATGTATAGGATAGTTTTGTGTCAATCACAACTGATATTTTTACTATTATTTTTGTGCACAGGAGGTCTCTTAACCTATATTGTGATTCACGATCTATTTTTTGATGTCATTCAGCTGGAAATTGAGAGCAGAGGAGTTGACGTCAAAAATGAAAAGAGCTAAACTTGAGTAGCAGCTATCAGTCGGCTGACGTCAAAGTGCGAAACAAGAACAGTCAGAAGTCACTCCAGAGCTAAAAACGAAAATTTAATATGACATAGTGCTAGTGCTATCTGTGCTTCTTCACATTCAAGTTGTCAAATTAAATTACTTCAACGTCGTTCTGAAAAAAGGAAACCCACTTCTATATGCATGAAAAAATCGTATATTTATATATTACTTTTGGATTTTGAAAATAAGTTAACAGTGTAATTTGATTCTTTTTAATATTGGAAATTAAAACTACAGTAGCAAAAAGGTAATCAAGTATAAAAAATTAAATTTCATTTTAATTTAGCTTAGCGAGCGAATATTATAGTTGGTGTACGAACATCATCTCTCAAACATAAAACGATTGGTGACTTATAACAAATTAGTTTATTTCTGTGGCGTACATTGCTAATATTTATTAAAGATTGGATCAATATAACAGTAAATTACTAAAAATTTTTCGTTCGAAATTCTTCAACAATTTTACACCAGAATGGCCGTTTATAATCATCATCGCATATCAACTTCCAATTTGGTGAAGGTTTATCCGGTGATAACCAATTAAAGTCAGCCACATCACGATAATTATTAGCAGTCTCATCTAAACCAGATTTCTTGAAATCAATATTAATGCCCGAATACTCATAATTATAATCATCGACTTCGATTTGTGTGCAGTCTTCAATAATGGCTCGACTTGTGACATGTATCCATAACTTGCAATTAGACGACGAATGTAAGCGTAATTGCTGACAAGCGGCAATGATTTTACAACTGGAACAATTTTCAGCGAACAGTGATCGTGATATTGGACCACATAAGAATGTACAGCTATCAGCATTCGATATTTGCAAGGAGCCAGCATGCCCTCGAATTTCAACAATGCAGTTCTTAAGATTTGATATAGTTATGTCTTTTTTATCAACATCAGTCCCTACTAACAATTTGTACTCATTCTCACGATTCGATAAAGTCCATGTTATGGCGGAACTTGTATTTGTCTTTTCACTAAAACCAATTGTGGCAATTGTAGTTTTAGGCTGTTTACGACTACTGCTAATGGCATGTCTATTATGGAAACCGAATCGTTTTTTCGGCATGTATTTTGTTCGAACCTCTTCTAAGCTGGCCGTTAACTCATTAACAATTGTTTGACACGCCTTGATATTGTAATCAGGTAGGAATATTGTTGAATTCGAGAGATATCTCTGTAAATCTTGCAGATCACCATTTATACTAGCAAATAATCGGCTAAGATCAACACTTTCAAAATGTATCTTATTTATTCGTTTTTCAATCTCTTTTGCCTGTTCTGTAAATGCCTGGACAAAATAATCTGCACCTTCAAAGTCTGTTGTCTCCTTATTTCGTAACTCTAATTTTGTTTCCAAATAGTTTTGGCGTTCCTTATTACGTTTATTGAGACGCTCAAGTATCGCTTCCTTTTTACTCGATGCAATATCTACGTTTTCTTCCATTTTTTTCAAATTTCCTTTATGCTTTTGGGTATTATTATTTATCTTACGGTAGTGATAACTGTAATTAATTTTGGTGTGGCGATAAAATATTCAACGTTTTAAATAAGAAGTTATTGATTAGTCTTTTTTATCTTTTGTGCTTCGCAAATATATTGGTGTTTCGGATGTCGCTTGTTTAAGTTTTTGCATCAAAAGAACCTTTCGTTTCTCTTCATCGGTCAAATAAACGCCTTGTTTGGCTTTTATCACATTTATCTTCTCTTGGGAAGGTGTTGTTAGCTGTAAAAGACCGTAGCCCAGTCCTCCGAAGGCGACTAACCAAAATAATGATTTTATATAAACTATTGGTGCCATTAATCTTATTAAATTTACTCTGATTTATGTCTGTACGTTTGTGGAAATATCTACTTCTAGAGAGGTGCGCTCAGTGATTTTTTCTTATGTGCGCTTCGTCTCCTTTGATTCTTTAGTCCAGACGGAGTAGTCGATTTGACGGGTTTGATTATCGTTTCCTAGAATTTCACCAACTTTGTAATAGCCTTCTAGTACTGATGGATAGTTATCGCGCATATAATGACGAAATTCTGAAAAGCAAAAATAAAAATTAATAACAGTAATATCAATTTATAACCTGTAAATACGGAAAAATCTAGGAAAACCAAATTCATTTGAGTATAAATCAAATAGCCTAGAGAGAGCGGTCCGAGCATTTTTTTTGCGGAGAATGGTTTATGAAAAATTGAAAAATAAAAAAAAGAAATTCAGGCATGTAAAATATTTATAAAATACTGGACAAAAATTTTTGCTTTGAAATTCTAAAAAAAGAATCACAAAAAATTGAAAATAGACATCTTGCATTAAAGTTTCGGCAAAAAAAAATATTGAGATGAAGAAGAAAACACATTGACCGTCAACAGAATCTAGCACCAACAGTTTATAGTTCTATCTACCGTCAATTTGAATATTAATGTTTTAAAGTGTTTTTCATTGTTTTTTTCTTGTTTTTTCGACAATTAGATAATCTAATGACGTACTGTGCCTTCAATGTAAATATTGTTAATGGTCAACAATTTTTTGTTTGACCGTCTGGATTTAGCATGAGAAAAAGCAAATTGTTTAGCATGTCGACTGTTAAAACTTAGAAAGAAATTAGGCCTAGTGTAAAACTTTCCCAGAATATTGAAATATCGTATGTGAACATGACGTGAACAGCACATGACTGTCTTTTAAACTTTTACAAAATTCACGTTTGTCCAAAATTTTATATTGCAAATAAAATATCTCGATAGAGGTAAAATACAGTAATCCCTCGAACTGCGCGGTAGATACGTTCCATAAAAAGAGCGCGCACTGCGAAACCGCGCACTGTGAACCCTACTTTGTATGAAATATTGGGGTTAGGTCCCAGATATTAGAAAAATAGAAAAAAGTTTTTGTTTAACGACATATTTAAAGTAATACAAAGATATGATATGTATTACTAATCTTTTTGAAAAATTAGTGATTGATTACCCGATTTTTGTTTTTCATTATGCATTTCTGCGTATGGGGCTAAAGCGGCTGTCAAATTTCACCAAAATTTTAAGGCACGCTCCATATCAGGGTCCACCAATATTAAGAGCTTCTTATCAAAGTTGACTACCAAGCATTAAAAAATTTGTCAGTTTTCCGTGCGTAAGGTTTTTCTTTCTTATAATCTCTATAACTTCACTTTCAACATTTTCGTCGCTATAATTATCGCCGAACTGTGTCAAAATATCGTCAGCAGTCATATTTTCTTTATTGCTTGCAAGGACTCCCATGATATCTTCTGACTCTAAGTCTTCAAATTCGTCCCCATCAATTGTCTTACCTAATGTCACAATATCCACTAAATATAAACACTAATATAAGCACGAAATTATCAAATATGTACGAAGATACCAAATTACCAGCTGGAGTGATATTCCGTAACTTGTTTCAAGCGTTTGTTTCGAGTTAGAAGAAAAAGTGGTATTCGCTATCTCGGTTTCTCTCTGTCATTTATTTCGGTCAAAACAGAGACAGCGAATACTTCTTGTTCTTCTAACTCGAAACAGACGTTTGAAACAAGTTACGGAATATCACTCCTGATTCCTTCTTGTCGGGGATTGACCAAAATATATGTTCAGAACATGTTTTTTATACGGAAATTATAAAAAAAAACTGCGCAGCTGCGAAATTTTTACCGCACAGTTCGAAATTTTGGTATTAAAAACTTAACCGCGCAGTCCGAAACCGCGCAGTTCGAGGGATTACTGTATATCAATTTATCATAAAAGGAAAACATTTAGGTAATTTTAATATTTTCAATTTTTCCTTTAATTATTTTTTTTTGTGAGCGATGTTTTACCTTTTAATGAAAATATCTCAATTAATATAAAAGTAAAGATAGCAAATAACAGGGAAAGATAAAATTAAGGAAAATGTTATTTTCTTCAATTCATTTCATACATTGAACCACCGAAAACCCGTTAGTTTTCGAGAGAATCGCAAAAAGCTGATTTGCTATAAAATAACGGTATATCTCGATACCTGTTTGAGCTATCGATTCTAGTAAAAGACAAACGTTTAGGAAATTTTACTGTCTTCTACTTTCGTCTTGCGTAAGACTACAAAAGATCAACGTTATTTTAGAGTAAATCGCAAAAAACGAAATTTCGATTTCTAAAAAGCCACTATTTTGATTACTTTCGATTAACAGATTTCCATCAAAAGTTGATAGGATTAATTAAGTGCAGTGTATCATTTTGCACCAACAGAGACAAAAAGTCTCACCGATTTCCAAATCCGAAAAAAATGCAGCAAATTTCACGAGATGGAAATGCATATTAAAAGTAAGAAATTTGACGGACTTTTTTCTAGATGTATAGATTTATAGTAATCCCTTTTTTAACAGAAATTATTGAAAGTGATGGTGAGAATCTTACTGCTAATGCACAGCACCCAATTTCTTCAAAATTTATTGCGGCTGTTAGTGTTAGACCAAATCAAGAAGTGCTGAAATCACTACAAATTCAACATCAAGGTGAAAGTCATGTTCCTATTGAACATTCGAATGAAAATATAAAGTCAAATTTACCTGGTATGTCTTTTATTTATTAAGAATTTCTTGTCCTATACTAATAATATCTCGCTTCTACAGAAATAATAGAATTTGCCGATGGAAATGTTTTTTTTTTTTTTTTTTTAATTTATTAAAGATTCAAAAAAGTACAAAGACTTGTGTAGAATCTAGCATAAAACCTACATAACAATATGGCACTGTCGTGCATTCAATAATTCTTTATCACAATTTTATCAAAACTAAATAATGATAGAAAAAAAAATAATAATAATAAAACAACAATATTATAATACAATGTTATATAAGTTCGAGCTTGTATAAGAGCTTCTAGCACAGTTTAAATTTATCACAAATTCAATGATTGACCATAAGGTGTTTTCGTAAGTTTAATTTGAATTCAATGTATGAATTAGTTTCTCTTATATTAATAGGAAGCGAATTGTAATAATTGACAGCGATATATAAGATGCTACAAGGTGGTAAATCGCGAGTAGATAAGTCATTCGCACGCCTCGTTCCATGCGAATGTACTTTAGATACTTTAACTAAAACGAACGAACATTTCAAGGTTTTGTTAGCTATTTTATACATAAGCAAAGCTAGTTCAAAAAACTTTAGTTTTCCAATCGGTAAAATTTTTTCATTATATAACAACGCCGAAGGTGTCAATCGATGTTCTGCAATTAGTTTCAAACTAAGGACAACAATTAATTCCTCAAACTGCGTCTTCAGTTCCAATAAAAATTAACAAAAGATTTAATGGAAAATAAATTGAGGTGTTATGTTAATGTAAAAAAATTATTAAAACAAATTTAAAAAATCAGTTGTGGTCAACACAAAACTTTCTTCTACAAAATCTACGACCCTGCGTAATTTACGCTAGAGCCCTGTCGCGTTGTCAACCTAAGACGACCTCCCAATAAATTCTTGGTTTATTCAAAAATATCAAAAACGTACAAAATTTGAGATAACTTGAGAACTGTAAAAGATATCAATTTACGGTAAATGGCAAAAATGTAGAAAATGTTAACATCTTTAATTATTCTTTTAACTGATTTGTCGAAAAACCGTTAGTTTGCAAATTATTCGCAAACATATGATTTTTTACATATTAATGAAAATATCTCAATAACGGTAAAAGATAACGGATAACGGTAAGAAACAAAATTGTGCAGAATGCCATTCTCATTAATTCACTTCATACATTCAGTCAGTAAAAACCCGTTAGTTTTCGAGATAATCGCAAAAAACTTTTTTTTTTGAAATAACGGTTTATCTCGATAACAGGTTGAGATATCGTGTTGTAGCTAAAGACAAAAGTGTGGGAAATTTTATTTTCTCCAGGTTTTGTCATACTTAAGGCCACTAAAAAAACGCGTAGTTTGGGAGTAAATCGAGAAAAACGAAATTGCGATTTTTGAAAAACCGCCATTTTGGATACTTCCGGTTAACAGATTTCCACCAAAAGTTGATAGGATCGTCCCATTTCAGGACCCACCATGCCTATAAAATTTCATGGCGCTAGCTCTGTTAGTTTTTGAGAAATCTTGTACACAGACTGACAGACTGATAGACAGAAAGACATTTTTTAAATATGACTCCAATCGACTCAGGAGTGATCGGGAAATGTTTTTTAGGCAAAATTAAGAGGTCGAAATTTTTCATGAATACAATACTTCATTATACTCCGTAGAAGAAAGTAAAAATAAAAACATGCAAAAAAAATTCACCTAAGGTGCAATATTTCGGGAATGGTAGAAGATAGTTATTTACCGTTAAAGGCAAGAATTTAGAGAATTGTATTTCCTTTAATTCCTCCGTAATAAGGTTTTTCGAAAAACCGTCAGGTTGCAAGCAATTCGGCAAAATCGACTTTTCACAAATTTGTGTGAAAATCTCGGGAACGCGTAAGGATAAAAATTGACGGTAAAAAACCAGTTGTGGGCACTATTATTTTCATTATTTCTTACATAGCATCATAAAAAACCCGTTAGTTTTTGAGAAAAACGCCAAACACTATATTTTTAGAAGTACCAGTACATCTTCCGAATCGAATTGCATGCATTGCGCATTTAGAGATTCTTAAGTCACAAAACACTGCATTGACTTTCTTTCTTAATTATTGTCTAGAGAAATTTCTAATAATAGACTATGAACTTCAACGTGAAAAAGTTGAAAGCGAACACATCTTTTCCGAGCTAGGAGCGATGAACCCTTAATCTACGTTTCTGCGACCAACTCCACCGGTGTTTTCATTTGTTTTAGCAATTTTCAATTACGAAATCGCAATTTACCATTCACTTGTATTTCTTCACAAATCTACTGGATAACTCAACTTTTTTTTGGGATTTTCACCGTAACACGAGACATTGACATACGACCAATCTAGAAAGTTCCAAACCCCCAGCTGATTGCCTTCTCCTTGCAAATCCAGCAAAATTGACATCTGTCCGCGAATTTAGTTCGTGGGATGCGTAATATGGCACGAAAATGCAATCAGCTCCATTTTTACGCAACCTAATGAGGCAAAGTTAAATTCGTCAATGCGGCAAACAAAAAATTCAATCGTCTCTCGATATAATCGGAATTTACATTTTTGTACATTTAACTACTAGATTCTTACCACGATTCGTATTGAGGCGATACCAAATTCCGTAGCTGGCGGCAAATAAAACAGCTTCAATGACAAACAAAGTCTTTGCGCTTCCTTTGATAAATTTCCAGAAGCCTGATTTCGGTGTCCTTTGCAGCATTATATGAAGTTTATACAAGGATTAAATCAGAAAAACAGCCCGTCGCATGATGACACACTGACTCACACACTTAAACTCACCTAAGAAGGGTTACCAGAGAGTAGTTGCGGTGAAAAATTTAGCTTTATTATTTTAAAATGGCTGAATACAGCTAGAGAGCCTATAGTCTAGAGCAGTGCTCCGCAACCAGTGTGCCGCGGCACGCTGGTGTGCCGCGGTAAACAATTCAAATAGCTATTTAGTAATTCTTTCAGGATTTTTTTTTTAATTTTAAATATATTTTTAATTTTAAATACATTTTTTTTGTGCCGCGGATTTCCAGAAAAAAAATTGGTGTGCCGTATGCAAATAAAGGTTGCGGAGCACTGGTCTAGAGAATAGCCAGCACTTTGGGATTTGGCTTTTTAAATGCGTTGCCGCACAATCATTTTTAATTTTTAAAGAACGATTAGCAAATTTAGTCTTTCCTTCTACAAAATATTCATCTTTGCACAAGAGATTTCCCTAAACTATGGACCTGCGGCAACGCAACGCATTCGACACGTCAAGTTCGTTAATCCATTAAGTGATGTCAGCAGTAGGATTTTTGGCACTTATAACGATGTAGTTATCCACAACGATGTCGTTATCCATAAATACGAATAAGAGCTTTTACGTTTGTGGTAGTGATATAAAATGGCGTTGTATTTGTTTCTCGCTGTCAACTTTCCAATAAAATTACCCTCGACTATGACTCTGGCAATGCTGAGCCTTGCAATACGAATTTTCATAACGACTGCTCTCGTACCAGTCGATAAACACTAATGTTTGAGTTTCGTCCACTTAAGAATGTTGTTTAATTGTTGTCGCGTTGGCAAAAACGAAATAAAATGTTGAATGCGTCCCTTAATTGTCTAAACATTACTCACATTTCCCTTTTCCTTAAAAAAACGAAATTAAATTCGCCTTTACCTTGTGATCAAGTTGAAATTTTCAAACCGCTGATGAAAAAAAAATCTTTCACGCACAGCGAAATGAAAATTACTCTTGCTTGTGGAGGCCAACAGCGGAAACCGGTTGTAGTGCGGAAAGAGGAAGGGAAACACATGTTGGCAGCAAGAAAGTGCAATGAAATTGAATTCAATCGAAATTGCTGACAGCAAAAAAAAAATCTTTTGTATTTAACCTCAACCATTTGTGTTTATTTCTGTGACATTTTTTTGTTGTGATTGTTAAAACTTTTTCCAAAAAAACGTAAAACCTTTTCATTTGGCCAATCCGGGGAAATTCCAAAAGATTTTCGGAGACTTTTCTATTTTGTTTTTTATATGAAAAGTGTGCGGAAATCCATCTAGAATTGCATAAAAACTGCCGGCTGACCGCCCGACTTATATAAATACTTTTCATAGCTAAATATTACACTTTTTCAAAAGAAAATTATTATTTGTTTATTTTTCAAAATATGTCGAATTTAAAACGAATTTTAAATTTGCCGCTACTGTCAAGATTGTATTTAAATTTTCGCCGCCAGAGGGAGAATTAACCACCTGTGCAAAATAATACCCTTAGCGATCTTTCCAGATCGTTATTTATCGATTTGGATCATGATCCCGATAAAACTTGGGTTACGAATTTGTAAGAGAGGTGATCCGGATCTCTAATCGGTTGATTAAAAAAATACAGCTAAAATATCCAATATAAAAAAATATTTTAATAACATTCCGTAGTATTCTCAAAAAATTAAGTTTTGCTTAGCCTACTTAAACCGTAGGAATTCTGAGACTTAAATATTTTACATTGAGCATAAAGGGCCAAACAGATGACGGCAGCAACTGCGACTGCGGCTTCAAAATAAATTTAGCAAAATCTCTAAATTCGACGCCGTCGTCGTCTGGGGGTGCCACCTAAAATTTTAGAGAAAATGAGGACTGACAACACCGATATATAATAAGTGAACGTCAAAATTGTTTTGTGCAATATAATAACATTAATTAATAATAACGTTATAATAATGCAAAAACGCGCACACAATTAACATTAATTTTTGAAAATTGTCGTAGAGAACAATCATTTTTTATATCTTGCAAACACGATTCAGAAATGTCAAAGTTGTTGTTGTTGGAACGCTGCCCGACGTCGAGTTTCATGCATGTGTTCCACTCGACTTTTCGGTGCCCAAAATGACGTCGCAGTCGCAGTTGCTGCCATCATCTGTTTGGCCCTTAAGTCGCTAACTTTCGCATTAACTCTAAAGAAATAACGTTTTATGGGAAAAGATATCATGCAATGGTCCGTTTTATTTATGTAAATGGGTTTAAAGTAGTTTAAACATCTTTATTTTAAAAAATGTTTTTAAAAAAAGCTTTTTTTTTTTAAAAATGCACTAAAAAGGAAAAAATATTCTTTGGAGCACCGTGTTTTAGAAATAAAAGCGATATAAATATTTATTTTATTTTATATGCTTTTATCTCGCTTTTATTTTTGATACACTCAAAAAATTACTTTTCCTTTTTAGAACATTTTTTTTAAATAAAAGCTTTTTTTAAAAACATTTTTTAAATTTTTTTAAAATTTTATCTTTATTTGTAATTTTGTATTAGTGGGCATTTCCACACACAGTTGTAACGGCAACACATAACGACAACCAGTTCGAGTCCACACGCTGTTGTTACCAGTTGTGTCAGTTTTATATGTGTGAGTGCGAATATTGTCATTGTGGTTTGAACGTGAGTAGAGAAGCATCGTAGTGTGAGAAATCATAATTTCACCCATGGAAAATTTTTATTGCTGTTTACTTGTGTTAGTGCATGCAGAACTTTTGGTCACTCTTGAACTTCGCCCAAACGTTCATCACTTGCAGAACCCCCTCCACTAGTCACTGACCAATCAGAACCCGATCCGCAGATGCAAGAATACACGTGTGGAAAGGCCCATTATGACTAAAAATCCAAATGAAAAGGATAATACATTAAGCTAGAACCTGAATCGTACGTCGATGCGTCCGTCATGCGTCCGTCCGGTTGACAGTTTTATGCGGTGACAGTTGGGTACGGCAACGAATCTGGAGTTAACTCATTGTTTTGCACTTCTTCTATTAGTTTATTACTTTCAATTTGTTCCATACTTAAATTGCTTAAATCGTAAACAAACTTTTTTTGCGAAATGACATTTTCGTGCGTTGCCGCATGTAAAAGTAGAAAGTCGACCTACTCTATGCGGTTGCCGCATCGGAAAACGTATTATTAGGGGAGTACTCATAGCAGCCCGTTGATTTTACTCGAACTGTCAACGTGACGGACGCATCGATGTACGATTCAGGCCAGGTTCTAGCTTTATCCGCACAGGACCTTCCATTGTCCTTAACCTTAATCAGCTCAGGCTAATTTTGTCCTTAATCCACGCAGGCGGTAACTCACAGTCACCATGCCGGAAAAATATAATAATTCAATAAAAAAAAATTTTGTAAGTTTGCAGTTTTTAATTCAGTTAATAATATTTATTTATATACATCATTCACACTTTTTACAATTGTAGCATAAAATTGATTTTTAAAAATGTTCGTTACAAACTTTGGCGAAATTTTACTTTAGGGGCGCGGTTGACTAGGATTTTTATATTTTTTTCCTAGCTTTATGGGGTCAAATGGATTTAAAAAATAAAAAAAAATTTAGTCGCTCGGCCATAGGGGGGAGCCGGGAGCCCCCCAAAGTTTGTTCGCAAAAACTACAAACGGCTATGATTTGTTTGTTTTTTGACCGATTTTAAAACTGTAAACGCCAAAAGGTGTCCCTCAAAGAGTTCTTTCCAAAAAGTTTTTGTTTGCCCCCACCCAATACAAAATGCGCCTACGGCACTGAAAACAAGGGAGGGGAGGGGCCGGCGGGCGGCTATGGCTGGGGCGTTCCGCGTAGCGAAGCGGAGCCGCCCTTGA
Organism: Chrysopilus asiliformis; assembly: GCA_964034945.1. Lineage (NCBI taxonomy): Eukaryota > Metazoa > Arthropoda > Insecta > Diptera > Rhagionidae > Chrysopilus > Chrysopilus asiliformis. The sequence continues at coordinate 58,108,613 of OZ035960.1, forward strand.
GGGTGGTAGTCGGAGCACCGGGACCTACATTATATATAAATGATCCAACACTGCTTTTTATGAGTTCCTAAATCCAAAGAAATACTTTGTATGACTTCTGAATGTCAAATTAACGCATTTCAGTGGGTGGGGGTTTGGGGGGTCATGGGTCATTGACCCCAAAAATACAAAAGTGGCTCAAAATGCATTTTGAGAGCTCCGGAGTCCAAAAAAATACATTTTAGAGAATTTTTTTTGTTTTCAGTGCCGTAGGCGTATTTTGTATTGGGTGGGGGCAAACAAAAACTTTTTGGAAAGAACTCTTTGAGAGACACCTTTTGGCGTTTACAGTTTTAAAATCGGTCAAAAAACAAACAAATCATAGCCGTTTGTAGTTTTTGCGAACAAACTTTGGGGGGCTCCCGGCTCCCCCCTATGACCGAGCGACTAAATTTTTTTTTTTTTTTTAATCCATTTGACCCCATAAAACTAGGAAAAAAATATGAAGATCCTAGTCAACCGCGCCCCTAAAGTAAACTTTAGCCCAAACTTTTTTTTTGCATTTGCACATTATTTGCTTCTAAGCGCGACCTTCGCAATTGAACATAGGAAGCAACGTTTTCTCTTTTGGGAAGTGCTACAGTTATTATCCCCTATTACGCTCCGATATTTTGTGAAACAGAAGCAAAGTGTTTCACAAAATATCGGAGCGTAATAGGGGATAATAACTGTAGCACTTTGCTGGTAAAACTGTTACGGTGACTGTGGGTCACCGCCTGCGAGGATTAGGTATGAAGCGAAATATTGTTATTGTAGTAAAAAAAATTTTTTTTTTCGTTGTTAAATAGTATTGGCATAAAAAAAAACAAAGTTAAGGAGCATGAATGCAATAACTTTTTTAACATTCGTAACAATGACTCTCAAAACTGAAACGGTGACTCAAAGTCACCGTGTGTGCGGATTAGGGTTAAAGTCTTCTTATTATCAGAATCGGATTCACCGACCCCAAAAACCCCCAGATGGGATTCTTCCCAAAAAATTCGAGGAAAAGGATTATCACGATTCCCCACCCTTTTCCTTACAAGGACGAAGTAGCGAAAATATTATATTGGATTTACATATGTGTGCAAAATTTCAAGTCAATCGGCCTTGACAGATTTGACCTTGGCAGACAAACAAACAAACAGACAGATACGAAGGCAAGCTAAATAAAAGATTTTAAAAAATAACAATTCAATTTAAAACAAACAAAAATCAACAGGTAGCAAAAATTAACAGGTAACCAAAATTCATTTTGCTTCGAAAAAGTTCAAAGCTTCGCATCTAAAGAACCACTGATATACAACTGACAACACCAAAAATAAAAAGTTCGTATATTGTATGGCCGCGTCGCTTTAGCGCGCTCTTCTGATTAAAGTAGCGTTATGAGCAGTTTCATACATGGTAAAAAATCTTGGAGTAAATTCCAATCAAAACTGGATTACGGTGGACCTATATGTAATCCAAGGGAAAATTCTAATCCAATAATATGGATTAGAAATTTTTATAAATTTATTTTTGGTTTAATTAATTATTAAAGTCTAAAATTTTGATTAAATTGCAGACATTAATGGTAAAAGTATTAAAATTCAATACATAATAAAAAAACTGTTCAAATATGACTGCAAAAAAGGCTAAAATATTTTCAAAAATTCGCATGTATTAAATTCCAATCCAAAATATGTATTAAGATTTCGTCAATATAATTTTTGGATTGAAAAATACTCCAGGATTTTTTGCCGTGTAAGAAAGCACTATGTTCGACGCGACGCGACGTAGCGCACGATGGTTTTACTGTTATTTCACTTTATTCAAGAAATATAAAAAACCCAAATTTTTTAAAGCAATATAAAGAACCAATAGTTTTTTCAAAATCCTGGGTGGGGAAGGTTCCCCGTTCCCCGTACGTTCGAACGCTCATGATTACAATTAATTTTCTTGGAAATGAGATGTACAGTTTAAACAAATGGAAGGAAATAAAATAGTCAACTCAGTGCTAATAATTTTTTCTTTTTATGTGTAAAAATTTGTTTGCATTAAAACACGTCATATGCCATATCTAATGATTAATTTCAACGAATACCATCGCTGATTACTAACGTAAAAAACACTGAGCCATCATATGCTAGGCCAAGCAATTGAAGACTGATTCATTCGCATTTTAATAGTAAATTTACGAAAAATTCGTGGAAATGAAAATTTAGAGCGAACTCATTCATTACAAATAGCGAACAGCAATCAAAATTGCTCGTATTCTAACGTTGCTTGAAGCGAAACCATCTCCAAGAAACTAACTACATGCTAACCGCCAAAATATGCTACTTCCGGGCTCCCAAGTAATACCTATTCATCAGGAAGTATTTTCTTATGAATGGTAAGGGAAAATCAAAGTAACATTTGTTAATCTGACGGGCATGATGAGTCTTGGTTTTAAAAGAGACTGGCACCTCCACTGTAAAATTGTCCCGAGGCGATCAACTTTGTGTGTGGACTGGACCCGAATAAAGCTTCCAGTATTCACAGCAAAATTAAACGTTGTTGGAGGTATTATTCACGCATGCGTCAATTATTTAGCAATCGCTCCGCCGTTTTTATCGAAATTCTCATTATTATAGTGGCGATCTCACGGTTTTCTCAATGAATCGAAGTTATTTATCAATGAATCATCAGTACTTCATTCAATCACATGAGCTAGTACGAACGCACCAGCTATCGGTAAACGAAACGTTTTTGAGCGACCAATAACCACTACGATTCTTCTGAAATAGGGGAAAAGATTACGTTGTTTGAAGCCACGGAAATTCATTAATCTCTCTTTCTTGGAGTTGTTGGGTACGAAATCAGCGAACATCTGAGTTTAGTTAAAGGCATTAAATGATCTCCGGGATGATGAAGTAACTATATATTGCGTGTTAAGGGGAAAAATTTCGATCGCAAGTTTTAGAGAAAATATTACACTTGTGTTTTAGCAGGTTCTGGACGAGTAAACTTTTTGTGCTCACAAATTCGCAAACCTCATCCACTACGTTGCCCAACTTTTTTTTAAGCAAAAAGTACATTAAAAGCAGTGCCATAATTGTTCCCCAAATTTAAAGACCCTTTTTAACACATTGCGTGCCAAGCTGATTTTTATCAAAGTGGATCTTCAAAACTTTATTTTTATTCCTTTCAGTACTTTTACAGCTATTTCCGAAAACCAACTATACACATACATTTGCCAGAGCCTACTAGGTTATAATATTCCACTACATTGCCATGCAACATTATTCAGAAGTGAAATTTTTTATTTTTTTTATTTTTATTCATCTGTAGCCGTCATACACATATGTATGACGTGGCACGAAATGTGTTAAGGCGAAAATCCTCTTAATCACCAATTGATCATAAACATATTATTTCGGGCTGTTATAAATCTATATACAGGGTGTATCAGACAAATATGTTAATCCTGAAGGGGGTGATTATATGAACAATTTTGTGAAAAAATTCTATGGATGGGGGGTCTATCTTGCACCCACACAGAATTTTAGGGTGTCTAAAAAAAAGGATACAAAAAAAAATGTTTTTTACGTGTACATTTTTTTGGAACCCTTTTTTCTTAGATACCCTATAATTCTGTTTGCATGCATGATAGACCGCCCATCCGATAAAATTTTTTTCATAAATTTGTCCATAGAACCATCCTCTTCAGGATTGATATCTATGTCTGATACACCCTGTTTAACCCTTAAAGGCTTGGTGGTACACGCGATGTACCACCTTTTTTGTAACAAATACTGCACGGTGGTATCAAAATTGTACCACCAATTAAACCGTCTTTCATTGCCGTATGATACTTTAAAATGGTACCACTAAAAAAATAAAAAAAAATTTTTTTTTTCGAGTGCCGGAAAGGTGAAAATATTTGCTATTTTTCTGTGCCTCTAAGGGTTAACTTATAGTAAGTTGTCAATAGCTATAATCAAGAGAGCTATATATGGACCATTAAAAAACTTGTGGGAATTTATTGTGAGTTTGTTTTTAGGCTATGTTGAAACGAATCGTGAAGAATAATAACCAGTTTTTAGTGGCAATAATGTTTCAGATCGCAAAAACCTATGCAAATCCCTGATAGAAAGGAAACTTTGGTTTGTCACTGCTAGATAAGTTTTTCCGTTTTCGGATAGTAACCCTAATGTTGTGAAATAGGAGGCAGAGAGCTAAGGCATACATTGACCGAAAATTATTTACTTCCCAATGACCCAGATAGATACCAGATCATGATTCCGACAAAACTTGGCTTACGAATTTGTATGATAATTTATCGGGATCTCTGATCAGATTATTATAATAAAACAGCTGAAATACAAACTAACCCCACTATTCTGGATAACAGATGTTAAAAGTTCTGTTAATTTTTGGCTAAACCATAGTAAAAGAATTCTTATTCCCGATAAAAGTTTTGGGTTTTTTTTAAATCAAATAATAGAAACAAAATTCTTTCAGCAAGAACAGAAAGCTAAAAGGTTTTTACAGCTAGACACTAGGACCTTTTAAGGGAATAGGCTTTTAAGGTTAGAATCGCTTTTTAACTTTGGTTAAAAAAAACTAAAATATCTTAAAAAAGTCTCCACACAAAGTTAACAAACACCTTCTTTTATGACGTCTCTTAACTTGTTTGCAAGAATACCAAATTTTATTAACTTCCTCTTAAGTCGAGCTAATGAGTTAACAGGCTGTTATCTATTACCCAGAATAGAAAGGTAACATAAATTCTGTCTCTGCTCGATACGAGAGTCAATCTTGGGATTGCGACCTCGAGTTCTAAATTCAGGAGCCCTACCGCCGTTTCTATTGGAAAAAATTTTATGCATGTATGGCAAATCATTAAATCTATTTTTCCCCTCTCGGTTTCCGCGGGTTATCGGAAAAATGCATTCATTCCGATAAACCGGCGGAAAACAAAAAGCTGAAGCGGACCCAGAATTTTCCAATTTAAATACGGTGCGAGACATAAAAAAAATTAGTACGAGAGGAAGAAAAATGAGCAAACTCGAAAATTTGCTAAATGAAAACGTACTAGAATTAGCTAGTACTAGAATTAACTAGACAGTTTCGCACAAACCCTGAATATTAATTCAAAATAATTTTTGAATATCATCCCTGTTATATTTGCTTATGTCAAAGGGGAAAAGAAATATTTGTTTTGAATGAATTCTCAGCAAATGCCAATCAGAAGGCAAAGACTTTTTGATTTCCCCTTTTTGCAATAATATGGATTATTTTACTCAAAGTTTACAGCTCCCAATGGAACTGAACATGGTCCTTGGCGCAATGAAATCTAATGGTTGTTCACATTTGATTCACGAGATGCGTCAAAAGAAGTTTGGGGGACCTGTGCGCGAGCATCTAGATTTTTCACGACGATCTCGAATCGACAGAAAGCTCAGTCTTTCATATGGCGCGCGTTTGAAATAATCGCTAAAAGAGCTCACGAGGGCTAACGACATTACCACGCCGGTGTTTTTAATCATTATCCCACCAGAGTGACTTAATTATTTTTATCGGTAACGTACTTTTTGAATTTTGTATATTGGCGCCGATTTATTTTTAGTGTTCGTAGTTTGAAAATAATGAATCAGTACTTGAAAAGGTCTTATGAACCAATTCTCAGAATTTTTTTGTGATTTCTCAAATCTATTATTACGTATCAACTTATACCTATTTGAAAGTTAGTGCACTTCAGTTGTAAATATTTAAATTTAAACTATTAAAAATTACGGCAAATGTTCAGCAGTTCGATAGTGATGACTAATATCATGAAAGTGAAAAGTTGAATTCAACGGAATTTTAGGCCGTTTTTTCAAAGTGACTTTACCAACGCACCATGACCGGCATTGAAACTGTGACGTGTTTTTGCAATTTTGTGGTTATTCCAAGAAATCTAGTGATTTCATTCGTGAGAAAATTTTCGATGGCATGTGATTTAGATTTAAAATTTTGTTGATGTTACTTAATTTCTATATAAGAAGACAAAAAACATACAATACAGTTAGGTTAAAATTGATATACAAAAATTATGCAACAGGATGATGAATCGCAAAGTGAGAGGACAACAAAAGAAAGTGATGCCGATCTGGAAGAAACGAATAAAAGTGATATAGAATATGTTGACATAAAGGATCAGCATTTCTTGAAAAAAGATCCTTTAAGAACGAATGATGGTGAAAGTAGCGGATGGGGTGGCGGTGATGGCAATGGAGATGATGAAAGTAGTGAAGATAATTTAGTTATGGTTCCTACTGATCCCAACGAATGGAATGTGGAACATATAAAAAGTTGGGTAGAATGGATTACTAGAAAGTTCCAAATTGACCCAAAACCAGATCCAGGACGATTTCCAACGGATGCAAAAGAATTGTGCGGATTAAGCCGGGCTGAATTTTGGGTTTGTGCAGGCTCAAAACATGGCGGGATTATTTTAGCGAAACACTTTTCACTTTTGTTGCACAGTGCAACGGGAAGATCACCCAGCCCTATGCTTGTTGATCGTGAACCTGGTATGAAATTTAAAAAAAAATGTTGTATAGCTGTAGTAATTGTAGTAACGTAAGATATGTTTACAAAATAAGTATCTAGAAAACACAGTTGACCATTGAAAGCTTATGCAGTACGATTAGTGAAATATTCGATAAAAAGGAGCCTAATAATGTTTTTGTCCTGTTATGAAAGTTGTCATACTAGTGGATTCTAGTAAATTGGTATTTAAGTATACTATATATTGTTGTCTTATAGGCAGAGCTTTGAACCGTACCAGGAACGGTAGTGAAAACCTACTAGTTTTCACTAAATAGCATTTTTAGCAAAACCGTAACCGCGAGCGAACCGGATTTTCAGAAAAATGGAAAACTAAAACCGTAACCGGATCGGAATTTGCGCTTTTTTTCTTTTTTCACTCGTTTAAATTACAATTTTGATTAATTTCCAGGTAATTAAAAATTTACTTTACGTAAAAATGAAAGAATAATATTAGTAAGGGATATTTATTTTATTCCAAAAACAATATTGTACACCCTAGTTTTGCGTGATTTTTGCTCAACTTCAAAACAATAAAGTTTTTTTTTTCAAATATTATGTTTTCGTTTTGTGCAGTATGGATTTTTTTTACATGACAAGTGTTCAAAAAAAAAACAACGCGAGAAAAATCTGAAATTTAATTTTTTCGTTTAATTCCTATTAGTATCGTGTATTTGTTTTCTTATTTCTACATATAAGCATGTTAATGAAAACCTAAACTTTTGTATTAAGCGCATATTTGTAATTCAGGCATGTTGTTCCGGCGTCTCGGAAACTAAACATTTTCCTGTATTATTCCATTTTATAAATTAAAACACATTCTACTTCGGCTGGACGTATTTTTATTTATTAGTACCTATTGTCATAATATCAGTTGCATCTACAGGCAAATCTCGATTATTTAAACACTTTATTTGAGCTCCCAGTTATTTGAACCAACAATGTTTTTGTACATGACATACTATTTGAACTTATGTTCTATTATTTAAGTTTTATAAATAAATACCGCCCAAATGAAGCAAACCGAAAAAAATGAAAAATTTCTCAGAAATGGGTATTACGCAATATATGAGTGAAATAGGGAAATCACCAGTTATCGGTAAAGACGTAAATAGAATAGTACTTTATTCATTAAGTATATGTTACTTCAAGATTTTTTGTTGTTCCTTTCACTTTACTCCTTCATATTGTCCAGAATTTATATAAAATAAATGGTCACCTTATTGCTTAATTATCCAATTTGAACTTTACACATATTTTCTACTCGCTAGATATAGATATGTTAACTATGTTCACCTATTGTGGATTTTTCCATTGACAAATGCGAATGGTTTTCGACTGTGATTCAAATGAAATGAACATTTGTTATACCCGTATGGTGAAACCAAAGGGTATATTAACTTTGCCTTACCGTTTGTAACGCCAAGATCCCGTCATCACACACAAAAATGAATTACACCAGTGTGTTTAGAATGATAAAAAAAATTGAATTTTCCATGTCCGTCCGTCTGTCCGTCCGTCCGTCCGTCTGTCCGTCCGTCCGTCTGTCCGTCTGTCCGTCTGTCTGTCTGTCTGTCTGTGGCGCGGATTGCGGGCGCACGGATTGAGCTAGAGACTTGAAATTTTGCGCAGATCCGTTTTTCGTAAAATGCGAGGCTAAGTTCGTTAATGGGCAAAAATGGAACATTAGGGGGGGTACCCCCCATACGAACGAAAACGGTTTTTGTGAATATCTCAAAAACGGTGCATCTTATCAAAAAAGTCCAAGAACAAAAGTTATTTAGGATATGATTCTACATAAAACTCCCATACATCAAAATCCGATTGGAATAAATTTTAAACATAACAAAAGCTATAATTGCCAATCTGGCAATCATTGGAGACCCGTATGGTGATATTCGTATCAAAATTCGAACAGTTGTACCAAAATTTCACTTTGAAGTCAAGCTTTCCAATAAGATTTTTTAAAATTTATTCCAATCGGATTTTGATGTATGGGAGTTTTATGTAGAATCATATCCTAAATAACTTTTGTTCTTGGACTTTTTTGATAAGATGCACCGTTTTTGAGATATTCACAAAAAACGATTTCGTTCGTATGGGGGGTACCCCCCCTAATGGTCCATTTTTGCCCATTAACGAACTTAGCCTCGCATTTTACGAAAAACGGATCCACGCAAAATTTCAAGTCTCTAGCTCAATCCGTGCGCCCGCAATCCGCGCCACAGACAGACAGACAGACAGACAGACGGACAGACGGACAGACAGACAGACAGACAGACGGACGGACATGCAAAAACTAAATATTTTTATCATTCTAAACACACTGGTGTAATTAATTTTTTTGTGCGATGACGGGATCTTGGCGTTACAAACGGTAAGGCAAAGTTAATATACCCTTTGGTTTCACCATACGGGTATAAAAATTGTTATTGGCAAGTTTGACTTCAAAGTGGAATTTTGGTACAACTGTTCGAATTTTGATACGAATATCACCATACGGGTCTCCAATGATTGCCAGATTGGCAATTATAGCTTTCGTTATGTTTTTGTTTTAGCTTTGCCTTTATCAGTCGTGAAAGTTTTTCTATTAAACCTGAATTAGGTCCAGTGCAACTGTGGTACTGTGTTATCACCGTGAAGGTTCATGTTTGTTTCGGGCTCAGGGGAGTGACGAAGCCCTCGTCAGACAGAGTAGTGTCAACTCCTCCTGCTCTCTATTACAGAAATTGTTTATTGGATGGATCATAGGAACTTACAAGAAGTTTATATATTCACCATCTGATGTAATTCGGCTGTGCGAATTATTTTAGAAATGAAAAAACTTTCACGACTGATAAAGGCACAGCTAAAACAAAACAAATGTTCATTTCATATGTTCACCTAATTCTTCGCGTGGAAATTTTAGAGACGTATCTACCGTATAAAAAGTAGCATTTCCTAAAGGTACAAATTTATTAAATTTTATATAATTTAAATATTTTGATTTTAAGCTGAATCGCAAAAAACTGCTTCCGAACCAAAATGGTTTCTGTTTTTAAAAAATCGGAAGCGAAAAAAACTAAAGAGCGGAACCGAAACCCGAAAAGCAAAAATATCTGGCTCAAAGCTCTGCTTATAAGTAGTGTTGCACAAAAGTATCATTTAGTTGTTTGTGATTATTCTAAGACAATGACCAATAAATCTGCAGCAAGGTTTAGATGCCGTCGGTATTTTATAATTTTAATCAACACGGAGAAAAATCGTGTTTCAAATCATTCTTATTATTAGGCCAAATTTCTGCAATCTCTTATATTTCCAGATCCAATTGCCAAAATATTTGTAACATATGCGACCATGTATAGGAAAACTTTCAACTTTCTGGGAGGCTTTCCTAAGTAACCCTCCTAACTTTTTAGTGAAGGTGACAGAAATTTTATGGGAATCGTTCCAACCCATAGTTGAAGATTTCCAATTTTTGCCGGAATTAGTCCAAATATTTTAGGAACTGTTCCCTTTTTTGGAAAAAAATTGTATTATATACAAATTTAAACAAAACAAAATTCGGTATTTATTCCTATTCATTTAGGAACGTTTCCGAGAAAAAAAAATCATGATTTCAATTCGTATAAGGTTAGTGGCAATCGGGGTATAAGGACTCGAATCCCACCAAAGTCCTGAAAGCCTGCGTGGCAGCTGATAAAGCAGGTTCTGATGACGGTGAGCTAGCTTTCATGCCAGAAACATTACCCTAATGGGGTTTCAGAGCAGACATGTCTGGCCTGTTAGAAGAAATTTTTCGGATATGAAAACCTTTACAAAAATAATGTAACATTTTGTTATATTTTTTTATGACCTGTAAGCCGAGAAATTCCTATAGAATTATTCCTATCATATAATGGAATCGCTTCCATTCAATTTTTGTCTGCACATATCATTCGCATGTGAACACCAAACTCGTCGTATAAGAAGGTTCAAGTCGATTTTGTATTGAGGGCAGGGCGGAGACTGAGTTGGCTTTCGAACTGGAAATATGCTCTTAGCTGTTACAGGCCAAACATGTCTGAGCCCACTAGGAGAAATTTTTCGGATATGAAAACTAGAGTCCAGCCGAAGCTGACATCGAAATTCGGCGTTTTTCTTAACCTTCAGCTGAAGCCGAAGGTAAAAGCTGAGATGAATCTTTACCGTTAGGGAAAAGCAATTGCGGTTCTATTAATTTTTTTTTATCGTGAAAAATAATAATGGAACATTCTATTAACATTTTGATATCGTAAAAATTGTCATACTCTGGAGACAGAAAACTTGTACTTTAATGGTTTTCCTACAATACGCTTTAAAATTTTTTGAAAACAGTTGTTTTGGAAAATTAAGAAATTCAATTGCAGTACAACTGTCAACCGTAAGAAAAGCTACAATTGACAGGGCAAAATTTTTATGAAAAATATGCATTTGTATGGAAGAGGGGGGAAAGGATTGATTCGATCAAATTTTGATGTATATATGTAAAATCATATGTAAAATCATATTTTAAACGCATTTCGTCCTTATAATGTTGTTTAATACTATGCACCGTTTTCGAGAAAGTAGAATGCTGAATAAAAGCGTATTTTCAATGCATTATAACTTTAAAAAAATCTACTCCCCAATTTTTGCAATCTAATACCCTTTTTGGGCCAATCTGCTACCTTTTAGCCATCCTTAAGTCTCATCCCTGGTCAGAAACCGTAGCGAGAAATACAAGTGTACAAAATTTCTAGTATATAGCCCAATCCTTTCGATAGGCATGGTGTTCACGGGAAGGCGGACAGACAGACGGACAGACAGACGGACACACAGCTCACTAAATACAATAATGGCACAACTAAAAAAAAACAAATTTGAACAAACAAAAATTTAGAACATGCAGAGAAAAAAGAGTATATCGAACTATTTTATAATGATGAATCGGGAAAATCAACTACTTATATAATAAACTAGCAGACCCTTCGTTGCCAGCTAAAAGTCTTTCGTATAAATCTTAGAATGCCAAAAAAACCATAAATAACTTAAAAACTTTTGGAAAAACGTTATCCTGAAAACCTCCCAAAGCCAGTCTTTCGGAGACAAAATTAGAAAAAGGATATTTGCGTTATCCTTACAGGACCTTCCGTTTCGAATTTTGAAATTCCAACACCAGAGCCGTGATCAGCGACCCCAAAAACCCCCCAATGCCATTTTCCCCGGTACACAGAAAATAAAAAGTATGTAAATATTACGAAAACGTTTGTTAATATAACGAAACCATTTGTCCCCCATGGGCCGACAAAATATTTTGTTAATGGTACGATGTCAATTTTGTTAAGTTTTTGTATTTTTGTATTTCGTTTTCCCAAAATTTTTGTTAATATTACAAATATTTTGTAAATATTACAAATATTTTGTAAATATTACAAAAACAAATCTCTCTTGTTGATATGGAATCTCTTTCTGTTTCTTGCTTAGTGTGTGTTCATAGAATTTAATATATGCAACTAATGAGCGGAAATTGTTTTAGTGTGATGACTTCAAAAATTAAGAGATGCTTGTTTGTTTCTGATAGTTTCTATATTGAATATTCGTATGGAGGAAATGTTTTATGACGACCAATATGATGCGAAATGAAAATAATTTATTTTGAATTATTTTTCTTACAAAAACTTCAAACGAATGAATTCTCTCGACGAATGTTGTTGTGTTACCTCGAAAAAATACTATTCGCGTTTAGTATTTTTCGAAAATGGGAAAAAAAATATCGAAATCTGAAAAAAATGGGCATAAAAAATATTTCAAAAAAGCATTCCAACTAATGTCTAAACTAAGAAATGCTTTCCCAAAACTGATTTTTTGCATCAGTTTTATGAAAAATTATTGGAATCGCTTTAAAATCGAGTTTTTAGAACTGACGAATCGACTAACAAAATCGTCGCCATTTTTTCGTCATGCACAAGTGTGGCGCAGTTCTACTAGTAGTCTAATTACCTGCTGCAGGCATTCAAACATTAACAGCAGGGAATTGGATGCTTACAGCGGCTAATGAGACCACTAATAGAAAAGCTTGTGTATATGATTCTACATTTTTTTTCCCTTCGTGCAAACGGACGGGCAGACGGAAATCAAAATCTTTTGTCATACCAAACATCCTGGTATGATTCATTTTTGTGTACGACAATTGGTTCGATACGTTACAAACGGTATGGTAAATCTAATATACTAGGTACTATATGACTCTCATATAGAGTATAAAAACCATGCATACATGTTTATCTCTTCCAGTGACATTTTTACTTTCATATACGTAATATAATAAAGTATTGTATTTATTAAAAATTTCGACCTCTTAATTTTGCCTAAAATCCATTTCCCGAGCACTCCTGAGCCGTCAGTATCTTTGTCTGTCAATATGTGTACAAAATTTCTCAAAAACTAATACTGCTAGAGCTATGAAATTTTACAGGCATGTTTGGTCCTGGAATGGAACAATTCTATCAACTTTTAGTGGAAATCCGTTTACCGGAAGTAATCAAAATAGCGGCTTTTTAAAAATCCGCAATTTCGTTATTTGTTATTTACTCCAAAACTAGTAGTCTTATGTATAACAAAAGTTGGAGACAATAAAATTTTCTACATCTTTGTCTTTTACTGGAACTTCGTATCATTATCAAAATCTATTGATATTTAAAAAAAAACCCGTTTTTTACGATTTTCTTGAAAACTAATTGGTTCAATATGAGATGAATTAAATAGAATAATGTTTACTATAATTTTTGTCTTTTACTGTTATCTGATATCTTTCACCGTTATCGAGCTATTATCATTTAAAAAAAATATTTTTGCGAATTGCTTACAAACTAACGGTGTTACGAAAAAACAGTTAATAATAGCAGAATTAAAGGTATTAAAATTCTCTACATTCCCTTTTATCGTAAGTTGATATCTTTTACTATTATCGAGATATTTCAGATTTTGTAAAATAATTCATATTTTTATGTAAACTAATATTTTATTCGTCATTTTCTAATGTGCGCAAGTATTCTCTGCATACGCGGCTGCAATCGAATATTAAATTTTTTTTTTATAATTTACCAATGTTGCCTTAAGCACCACGCACGATACCATATCAACCAACGCAACAGTGCAAGAATTTGTGCTGATGTTTTGACGTGGATACGTCTTGGATTTTGGTAATGGGGGTACAAATTAGAAAATCGGCTTGCTGCCATGATAACAAATTTGCAATCGATGAAACTCGATAGTTTGTGGTGATATCTGAACAAAACCTGTGTTATAAGATGAGGGCTACATTAAAGCATTGTATAGGGTATTTTGTTATGTTAAACTATGTGCAATTATGTTTTTAAAAAGCAAAATCAAAATTTTTACTCCGCTGTTATGCTGTGTTTGCTGCTTGCAGTACAGATTTCACATTTATACTCTTTTTATGCTGCTCCTTTGTGTGTATTGAATCTGATGTATTGAATGTCATGTTATTTCGTTCTTTTCGCTCTTAAAGTTTCGTTCTTAACGGCAAAAGCGTTTGCTGTGGTTTCCGACTCTCGTTCTTGGGAACGAAAATGATTTCTATTTAAGTTTTCGCTTCTTGTTCAAAGCGGTTTGTGGGTCTCGCATAAAAATGAATGAAAGCATCGAGCGATGGCTGTTGGATATGATCATAGATTAGAGAGTTACTATAGATGAGAAGAAAACGCATTTTCCCATATACTTTTTTTTTTTTTTTTTTTTTTATGTGTATGGGATGGTGCTTTCTCGCTCCCTTGTCACCGCGACCTTAAGATCTATTGTGACTTCCCCATTTTTACGTTAGCCACCCCTCTTCTAGATTCTTAGTGAATCTTAGAATGGTTTTGACTGGAGTCCTCTTTATGTCTTCTGGTAGTACTTGTGCCTTTCCCATTAAGGACATCCTTGTTCGCGCCAAGGCTGCGCATTCGCACAGTATGTGCTCTGCAGTTTCAACCTCCTCTAGGCAGAGTCTGCAAATGTTGTCGGCGGTTATGCCTATGTTGTGTAGGTGGTAGTTTACTAGGCAGTGACCTGTGAGGAGGCCCACCATTGTCCTCAGCTCCTGCTTGTTGAGGTTTAAAAACTCTCTTGCTCTCTTTTTGGAGTAGTGGATGAATCTTTTTGATTGTCTTAATCCTGGGAGGCTTTCCCAATAGGCTACAGTTTCCTTTTCCTCCCAATTATTGATCTCCATTTTTTGGAGACTCTGCGGAATTGCGCAAAAAGGCTCTGGGCCAATATGCGTAGATTCAGCACCTTTCTTGGCCAGGAGGTCTGCTGCCTCATTACCTTCGATGCCTTCGTGGCCTGGCACCCATATTAGGGTGAGCTTATTGCGTTCGGCTAGTTTTTTCAGAATTGTCAGGCAGTCCCATACGAGCTTTGAAGTGCACATGTACCCTTTGATTGCTTTTAGGGCCGCTTGACTATCTGATATTATATAGATCTTTTGTCCTAGTGGTCTTTTAGATAGACACACTCTGGCGGACAGTTCTATTGCATAAACCTCCGCTTGGAAGATTGATGGATATTGCCCTAGGGCTTTGGATATGTTGCATTTTGGACCTGCTATTCCGATTCCGGCTTTTCCGTCCATTTTTGATCCGTCCGTATACCAAACTAGAGATCCTGTCTCCAGTCTTGGGCCTCCTTCCAACCATGTTTGGCGGTCAGGTATGACCACTTCAAACGTTTGGTTGAAGTTGGTTTTAATTGGCATACGGTCGGATAGTAATAATGGCGTTATACTTCCATCGATTTGATCAAGTATTTTCATATGTCCTGTTCGACTGGATGTGGTTATTGCTCCATTCGCTAATAATCTTAGGGCACTAGATAGCGCCTCCCGTTTAATTGTTATATGTAGCGGCGGCATGTTTAATATGGCTTGTAATGCCGCTGTTGGACAGGTGTTCATTGCTCCAGTGATTCCTAGGCACGCAAGCCTTTGAATCTTTTGGAGTTTGTTCTGTATTGTTTTTTGTTCTACTTTAGGCCACCACACTAATGCAGCATAGGTGACCATGGGTCTTATTACCGATTGATAGACCCAATGAATCATTTTTGGTTTAAGACCCCATTTCCTTCCGAAGAGTTTTCTACAACTCCAGAATGCATGCATCGCACTATTGTTGATTTTGTTTATATGTGGGGTCCAGGTCATTTTCTGATCTAGGATAACCCCTAGGTATTTAACTTCGGTTGAGAAGCTGATCATTGTATCATTAAGGGATGGAGCCTTCAAGTTTAGCTTTTTCCGCTTTGTGAATGGTACAATGATTGCTTTGTTCGGGTTGATGCTTAGTCCATGGAAATTGCACCAACTCCAGACCAAATCTAGAGCTTTTTGCAGGAGTTTGCTTACTCTCTGTTCATTGCCGCCCCTGATTAATATCGCCAGGTCATCTGCGTAACCTTGAGCGTTAAAGCCTGCTTCTTTTAGCTTTTTTAGAATGTCGTCTACAACCAGAGACCACAGCAGAGGCGATATTACTCCTCCTTGCGGGCATCCCCTTGTGGCTCTGGCCGTTGTACGTACACTTCCTTGGCTGACGGTGATCTTCCTGCTGCTTAGCATAACTTTGATCCAGGCCACTGTGGAGGGTTCAAGCCCTTTCAAAGTTGCCGCGTTCTCTATGGATTCAAATGAGGTGTTGTCAAAAGCTCCCTCTATGTCTAGGAATGCACAAGCTGCTATCTCTTTTGATTCTAATGCTTCCTCTATGTCATGCGTAAGGCTATTTAAGGCAGTGATAGTAGATTTGCCAGCCTGATACGCATGCTGAGTTGCCTGAAGTGGTGACTTGGGTAAGTGTTCACTTCTGATGTAAATGTCGATTAATTTTTTCATCGTTTTTAGCAGGAAAGAGGTTAGGCTAATGGGACGATATGATTTGGGCTGATATTCTGGCCTATTTCCGGCCTTTGGTATAAATACTACCTTCACCTCCCTCCATGCTATAGGGATATACATAAAAAGATATCCCGCCCTGAAGATATTTATTAGGTACGGTAAGAGCACATCAATACCCTCCTTGATTAGTGCAGGGAATATTCCATCCCCTCCTGGAGATTTGTAATGTTTGAATGTGCTTACCGCCCATTTGACTTTGCTTTTGGCGAAGATTTTATTTGCGAGTCCTTTAGTCCGATAATGAGGCCATAGTGTTCCTCTATTTGTATCGGTTAGGTCCTCTGAATCTTCTTGGAATTGACAGTCCGGGAAATGAGTCTGCATAAGTAACTTTACAGTTTCCTCTCGACTTTCTGTATAGGTTCCATCTTCTTTTTGAAGAGTCCCTATTCCATTTGTGTGGTCTTTAGCAAGGATCTTTTGTAGGCGTGCTGCTGTAGGCAGTTCATTTATGCCTTCGCAGAAGCTTTGCCATGTCCTCCTTTTGGATGCTCTTATTGCCTTGTTGTAGTCGGTCAGGGCTATTTTGTATTCTTCCCATTTACCGTTTTTCTTGGCTTTGTTGAAGAGTCGTCTGGCTCTTTTCCTTTGCTTCTCTAGGTCGTTGTTCCACCAAGGCACTTCCCTTCTGGATTTCCTTTGTTTTGGTGGGCAACTCGCTTCATATGCGTTGTGTATTGCGTGGTTCACTCGATTTGTCAGAACATTGAGGTCATCTGTTGACTCTATCCTGTTCTCTATATCGATAAGCTCATAAGCAAGTTCTTCTCTATATTTGGCCCAGTTAGTGAGCTTCGGGATTCTAATTTCCCGTTCTTGCATGCTTTCTGCTTTTAAGCAAAACAGAATCTGACGATGGTCAGAGTGTGAAGCTTCTGGTGAGACATGCCAGTTTTTAATTTTGGTGTTTATAAATGTACTACATAAGGTTAGATCTAGAACCTCTTGTCGTATTACATTCACAAACGTGGGTTCGTTACCTTTATTAGATACCTCCACCTCATTAGCTGTTAAGTAATCAAAAAGTAACTCACCCCTTTTATTGATATCACTACTGCCCCACACAGTGTGGTGGGCATTAGCATCGCATCCGATGATGTAGTGCAGATTTCTGCGCTTGCAGTAGCCTATGAGGCTTTCTACTTCTGCAGGAGGTGCTGTGTTGGTGTCCCCTGGGAAATAAGCCGAGGCACATATCACCTCTTGCTTACCCTGGGTAGTCGACACCTCCACTTCCACTGCAACCAGGTCCCGTGTTATGAACTCTGTAATTGGAAAGTGTTTTATAGTTTTGTTGATGAGCATCGCTGCTCTTGGACATTCATGTGAATTTGAAGAAATTAACTTACATGTTTGCGTCACTAGTCCTGAGATACGTCCTCTGTAGATCCAGGGTTCCTGGATCCGGGCTATATCCAGCCCCTCTGAGGTGAATCTTCTGCTAAGCACGCTACTAGCAGCTTTTGCGTGATGAAGATTCACCTGTATGAACCTCATTTCTTTGGCCCTGTCCTGGGGCCTCTGTGTGTGCCCCTTTTTGACAGGTTAGGCCTGAAGCTCCGACTTGAGCCCGCTCTATCCTTCGAAGGCCGTGTTGACTCCACCTTCCGAAGTAGGCTACTGCTCCCTTGGGTAGAGGAGGAAGGTTTTCGCTCTGCTCGTACCGGGGATTTTGCAGCTTTTTCTTCCGGAGGAATCTTTGGTCCTTTGCCCTGGGATTGGCTGCTGGTATCGCTCTGTTTTATTACGGGGTTTGCTTCCGTGGACTGTGGCGTGTCCCTGGTGCTGCTAGAGCTCCCTGAGGGTATCGTCACAGTTGTGGTAGCGGAAGTCTCTCCCTTTTTCTCCTCACCCTTCTTTTCCTCCGGCTTTCGTGAAGACTTTAGTCGAAAGCGAACCAGGCCAAATTTATAATTTAGCCTGGACTCCCTCTCTTCCAGTCTTCTGACCGAGACATCGTCGATAGAGATGGTGAGTGCTGTGGCCAGTCTTTCCTCTTCTCGTCCAATGACCTTCCACTCGGACACGTTGAGTCCTTCATTCTGGGCATCCAGATAGCTCAGTATGGTTTGATTGGAGTCATCTGAGCTATTCGGGAAGTAAGCAACCATGATTTTGGTGCTCGGAATCTCTGACTCCTCCACCGCTCTCAAAGATGCTCCCTCCCAGGGTTTCAGTTTCTCAACGACCCCTTTCAGCCAATCGGCTGTTCTCCGGTTTTCGCAAACCATCAGTAGCCAGCCTGGTTTGTGTGTGGCTGCGAGGAACTTGGGTTTGATTTCCCTTGCCTTATCCTCTAGTATACTGGATAGTAAGGCTTTTTGTACGGCACTTAATTGTTCCGTTCCAAGAAGACCTTCCGGGTAATTGGTCAAGAGTATTCCTACTCTGACCGCCTCCAGTGTTTGTCTGTAGGTGGACGACTGGGCTGATGTTGTACCCTTGTTGACGTCACAGGAAGTTCTGGGCCTCTTTGTTTCTGGCGCCTTTGAACTGCCCGGAGTCAAGTCTTCTGACCTAGGACGCTTAGCCCTTTCGTCTCTCGACCTTTTCACCCTTTCTGGCACCTTTTCCTGGCACTGTTTGAGGGCCTCTTCCTTCGTCACGCCGTTCCTCAAAAGCCATCTCAGCCTTTTCCTGGCGGCTCCACTCATTTTCATGAAAGGCTCCCTTACCTTTAGCCGCTCCAGGTTTCTGGTGAGCCCGTCGTCTTCTGTGCCGTCGGTCGCTCGTCCTTCATCCGACAGTGGAGAGACTGCACGGGACGGAGATGCAGGAATAGATTCCTGTTCCATCTCACTGTCTGTCTCTTTTTGGGTGAGTTCACCCACAGGATCTTCCTGTTTAGAAGGCACTGTAGCCTCTAGTGTTGGTTTTTGTTTTTGTTTTTTATTTACGGTATTCATTGTTCCCACGAGTAGCTAGGGAAATGATGGTCACCCGTGGCAGTGCCCTGCTTTACCACGGGAAGGCTAAATTAAACTGGAGGTCGCCTGGTGTCCAGAGTTCGCATATTCGCGACTAGATTACCCACTAGCCATTCATCCCTCGGCATATGCTGTTCCACCTTGGATTGGGTTTTTTTTTGTCAAGGTTTGCTCCTTTAGCGTCGCGTTTTCGCCTAGGAACCTAGTTACCAGTGATCGCCACGAGGAGGCAACGCGTACACTTGCGAATCATAGCAGAGTTGCGCTCTACTATGACCACCGACCCCATCGCACCTGCCCGAAACATGACCGGCCCAGATGCGGTGGTTCCGATGCTGTTATGGGTTACGGGGCCGGCAGTATCCTGCGATACTGTCGACCTTTTCCCCCCCATAACAGACGCCTGATCACCCTTACGTAGAGTAAATAGCTGCGCTAGTGGAATATTTTCTGATGGCATCGGAATTCCTTTTCACTCCTTCACGTTCAATTGGAATGCACAATTGACTCATACGACACAAACACAAACATATCCGGGGCCAGCGCTTTGTTTACATTCGTCGATGGGAATCATTCGTAGGCGCACAGGTTTTCCATTTTACTATTATTTATGTTTTTATAGCACGCAAAATGTCCGCGAAAAACTATGTGCAATGTATTGTTAGGGAATGCTCGGCGGACAGCAAAAAAAATCCCAAAAGAAAATTTTTTACACCATTTCTCACACAAAAGCAATTCATGTCTTTACGAAGCAAATGAAACAGATGCAAAGTACTCTTCTTCAGGAAAAAATTTCTTCCTCGTTTCTTATCTAGAGTAACTCTCTAATCTATGATATGATGCACACACACATATAAGCATGGATTTACTACTGAGAGAACGATATTTCGCTCCCAGCATTAAAGTTCTGTTCAGGGTTGTGACTTTTGATTTTCGAAATCGTAGTAAATCGGCCGAAAAATAGTAGTAGAATCGATGAAATAGTAATAAAATGTAAAACGTTCGTCATTATATATATAACTAACTTGATCGAAAGACTAGAAATGGGAGCGTTTAAACACTGTATGTATATTTATTTCATACTTCTCTTATCATAAACCAATTATAAATAAAATTATTATACCCGTATGGTGAAACCGAATATCTCAAAAACGGTGCATCTAATCAAAAAAGTGCAAGAACAAAAGTTATTTAGGATATGATTCTACATAAAACTCCCATACATCAAACTCCGATTGGAATAAATTTTAAAAAAATCCGATTAGAAAAATTGACTTCAAACTTTGGAATTTTGATACAACTGTTCGCCGTTCACTTAAATCACCATACGGATTTTCAATAATTGCCAGATTGGTTTCCTTAATGCCTTTTCACTAAAATTTTTTACTTAAATATCTATTGGCGATCGTTGTAGGCGGATCCACGTCTTTTGGCCGTCTCTACGAGACAGACACCTTGCTTTTTCTATCAAAAAAGCACGATGCTAGTACGCATTTGTCACACATTACAAACTAAACACAAAATATTCACCAAATCTGATGTCTAAAGAAAGTGTCCGTTTATCAGAACATTATTTCTGTAAGCTTTCACTGTTACAATATTACTATAGATTAGGTAATGAAAAATTTGGTATTATATTGAAATTTATTATACAAAAGTACTGATAACCTCTAAGAAACTTGAAATTTAGCAAAGATCCGTTTTTTTAAAGCTTTTATTTAGCTTGCCTTCGTGTCTGTTTGTCTGTCAGATCAAATCTTGCAACCCAATTTTGACCCACTTCCACTTGTCCGATTGACTTGAAATTTTGCACACTTATATAAGTCCGATGACAATACAATATTTTCACTACTTCGTCCTTGTAAGGATAACGTAAGGTCCTGTAAGGATAACGTGATTATCCTTTTCTCCAAATTTTCCGGGAAAAAATCTATTCTGGGGGGTTTTTGAGGTCGCTGAATCCGAATCTGTCATTAAAAAGCCTGTAAGGACATCTCAAATGTAAGGATATATATTCGAAGACTAAAAAGAACAAAATAAAAAAAATAAATTTTTTTTTTTAAAAAAAGATTTTATTAAAAAAGAATGCACTAAAAAGAAAAAAATAATTTTCTGGACGCTGTGTATCACAAATATAAAAGCTTTTAAAAAGCGAGATAAAGCATGAAACAATAAAATAAAAATTTATCTCGCTTTTCAAAAGCTTTTATATTTGTGATACACAGCGTCAGAAAATTATTTTTTTCTTTTTAGTGCATTCTTTTTTAATAAAAGCTTTTTTTTAAAATTTTTTTTAATTTTTTTTTTTCAATACGTAAATTACTTCCAAAAATTAAAAAAATTTAACCATTTTCTCCACACATATTAATATTACTCGTTTCAACTCTTGTCAAGTTTCAAGAATTTTTTTAAAAAATAGGGAACTTGCTCTTATTGTTTATTAGGAAGTATCTTTGGATCAGCTCTAGAATTGGTAATTTACACCCATTTAAGGAAGATTTATAGGCTTCCGATAAGCAGGTAATTGACTCATTTTCCACTTAAATGGAAGCAATTTTGTCTGTTGTTATATCCGAAAGGTAAGGTAAAAAGGGTTAACTCGTAATAGTAAAAGGAAAATATTTTCTCTGGTGATAGTAAAACGAAATTCCCTCTTTCAAAAACCAGCATGTATTTCGTATTAAATTCGAAACAAAAAAGAAAGGGAAATCTTTTACTTAAGATTACATAAATTGACTTGATTTGTTTGATTTCTATAATGCGATAGTGCTCTTGACTATAACGAAATTACGTGATCTAGATTCAGTTATTTCGGAAAAATGCGAATCTTGTTCTAAACTTACACTGAAATAAAATTTAATTTCAACAGTTTAGACTTTCGCTGTCCATCTTATTTTCTTCCTTTTTTATTTTCTTTTCCTTCGTTTACCTGATCCAACTTTGCTTGTTTCAATCTTAGTTTATTGTTTCCATTGACTCTTTTCTTTCTTGCCCTCCTTGCTATATTTCTTATTTCCTTCCTAAATATAGTTTTCTTCTGATTTTTTTATGGCTTCCGCCACCTTCCTTCCCTGCTTCGATTAGCGTTTGTTTTCATTTTGTCTGTTTCCATTCAACACAATCTTCCTGTAATTCACTATTATCCCTGCCTTTTATTGACTTTAACCAAATAAAAGTTTTCCAGTTTCTTTTTCATTCTTCTGTTATAGATATGTAGGGTAGTTTTAGCCGAAATGTCCACACAGGAAATAAGAAATTTCCTTCGATTTTCTCTTCGGAAACTAAATTACCCCAATTATTTTACCTGGCGCGAATCCAGAGGGGGGCATGGGTTTTTAGCAAACCTTTTTTGTCCAAACCTTTTTTTTTGGTATTTTTCTATAATATCGTCCGTCTTAAAATTTGCGATTTTTGTTATTTTGATGTCAAAAAACGAAAATTTAAATTAAATGTGAAACCAGTGTTCAAAACACTCCCATTTCTACTCTTTCATAATTCTCCCAAGGAGCAATTGAGATCAACGGAAAAAAGAACTAATTCTGTGAGCGAAATATCGTTCTCTCTCTAATGAAATACATATTTTTATGTATAAAATTATACCAAAAGCATAGAAAAATATACTTACATAGAAGGCTTACAAGGAACAAACTTTTTCAAAAATTTTCCCTACAATGAGGGGAAAATCGTGCTATCTCTTATTTGCAGCACCAGCAATAACCTCCCGCGATGCATTTGGGAGAGACCGAGAAAAATATATAACCTTTGTGAATTGTTGAGATCCAGCATTGCCACAGATACATAAAAAAAATGAAATAAATATTGTTCGACCTTATCTAATAGAGCTAAGAAACTAACCATGTCTGATCGAATACTTTTTAATACTTTAGCATAGAATAATATACACTACGTAAATAGAAGGCTATCTCTCGGGGTTTTCCATATAACGATTTTCGGGAAAAAATGCTCTTGTGAGTGAAAAAGCAAGCTATCTCTTTTCGTCAGCGATAATAGTGGTCCTCATCAGGGTTGGGACTTGAGGATGTGTAAAAGGTACTATTTTTGCCCAAAAAGGGTACTAGATTGAGATAATGTGGTACTAGATTTTTTTTAACTATCGTGCAACCAAAATCGTTTTTTTATGCTTATTACATAGGAGTCAAGAAAAATCTAAATCGTAATTTTAGAAAAAAAAATCCTTAACCCATATGGATTGACTTTTGCGTTGTAAATATAACCGTTTCGGTCAAAAAATACTCTAGAAAAACTCCAAAAACCAATAAAAATTGTCTATATGTATTTGTTTTAAATTTTCGCTTTTATTTCAATTTTAAATTTTTGTTTAAACTCCATCTAATAACTTAAATTTCGAGAAGTATTTTGAGCTATTGCTAATATAAATCATATTTCCATGGCCTACGATTGATTTTCAAATCTCCCTTAATAAGACGAATTCAGTAGTCTTTAATTAAAGAGTTGTGGCGGGATTATTTAAAAAAGTACTTTTTTTCTAATACATAGAAAAGTGATGTATTTTTAAAGGGAGCTATAAATTCAGATAAAATCATATTTTATATAAACCATGAAAAGGTACCAGATTCATGGGCTGTGGTATTTACTAGGGTACTAAATGAGTCAAAAAGGTACTAGATCTAGTACATTGGTACTAAAGTCCCAACCCTGGTCCTCATAGACACGCTTTGCAAAGAATGAGACGGCATGTTTGCTTTCTGAATTGCTTTATGTAAGCATTGCCAGAATACTTATTTATTTTTAGTACACAAGGAAAATAATAAATGTCTTGAAAAGTTAATTTAATTTAACAAAATAAAACGACAATTCCACCATACGGGTATAAAACTTGAAGCTAAACTGAGCAAAAAAGAAAAACTGGACGAAAAATTAGAATTTTTGGTGATTTTTTTTTTGCTTGTTATCAATACAAACTATAATACATTTCAAAACAAATTAATGTTGATCTGCTCAAATTAAATTTAAGTGCGCTTCCTAACAATAATTTTTGGAACGTAAAGATTTGTTTCGTTTAGAGTATCTAACTTTTTCATTCTTTATTTAAAATTCTGTGGGAAAAAGCAAGTGGGTTTCCAGGTTCAACAAACGTAACGCCGTTTTTGATAATAGAGCTGATTATGAAATGTGCTTATTCAAATACTGCAAGAAAAATTTGAGGAAAGGACAAAAACCCCTAAATGAGATTTTTTTCGGAAGATTTGAGGAAAAGATAATCACGTTATCGTTACAGGACCTTCTCTTATTGCAAGGATGAAGTAGTGAAAATATTGTATTATCAGTAGTATTATCATCGAACTTACGTAAGTGTTATCATCGAACTTACGTAAGATTGCAAGGTTTGAATCTGACAAACAAACAGACACGAAGGCAAGCTAAATCAAAGCTTTTAATAATTTTACTTGTTTTAAATAAAGACACCGAAAATTTCCATAAACTTTCCACAAAACTTTGTACTCGCCGTAACTATACAGACAATTTGATAGTGGATCGCATAATTAAACAGATACAGAGAGACCAATTAAATGTTGTGAATCTGACATAAAGTACCCATTTTTACAGAACCGCTTCCTATAAAGGGTACTCGATTTTCATCAACAGCAGTAGTAATATATGACCTCAGTGATGTGAAGGAACCTTTAAAAATACTACCACCGTGTTCAAGTGAGAATAAAAATGCTTGCCACAACAAAAAAATGTTTTTCCTATTCTTTCGATTTTTTTAATTGGCTATTTTTCGTTAACACCATTAATTATAATGTTGGTTTTATATAAGCCAAGGTTTTGCATAAAAAGTTGAGTTTTTCTATAAAGGGCATAATTTTTAACCAACATCGATTTTCAAGGTTTTAATGAAATCCAATTCACTCTTGGACAAAAGCCGAACCACACGTAGAAAATTTTTGGTTTGCATCTATACCACGCACAGTATTTTCTACGCCCGGGCTGACTTTTGAACCGGTTGGTGTTTGACATTCGTTTCACTTGCGCTGGAAATGCAATTCGCTCTAGTTGAATGGAAATAAGGTCTTTTTTAAAAAAAAACCAATTTCGGTTAACTTATTTCCACCGAAAGATTGTCCCACACAATTATGCCTGTAAAATTTCATGGCTCTAGCTCTAGTAGTTTTTGAGCGACTGACAAACGAACACATTTTTATAATAATGCTCCAATGGACTCAAGAGATTTTCGTCAATTTTTGTGAAACTATTTGGCCGATTTCATAGATTTTCGTCTCTCTTGTTTCCATTTAACAGCCGATTTCTTGAAATGTAGTAACTGTGTTTAAAAAAAAACACACTCTAAATGGTTTGTGTGAATTCACACTAAATTTTGTTGCAAAAAACTCATTTTTTGTAGTATTTTCACACTTCTGATGTGTGATTTCCAACATTCGCGTGAAATCTCTATTTTTGAGTGATTTCACTACAAAATTTGTGTAATTTCCAACAAGAGAATATGGAATTTGTGTGATTTCACACAATGGAAGTGAAATACGTCACAGCAGATAGTAAAATCCAACAGCAGTGTGATTTCACTACAAATTCTGAGTGAAAACCGTCGTCTTTAATAGTAAAAAACCAGCTTTTGATCATTCTTAATTGACAGTTTTGAAGGGTAAGACCTGTTAGAATTTAAAAAACAGTAAGAAGTGTTTTTAAAAATGTTTAAGTGTCAACCTTTTCCTCAAGTTTTTCGGACAAAAACTCATTTGAGGGTTTTCGGGATCGCTGAATCATGTTCTGGAGCCAAAAAGTTCGTCAGGATATATCAAAGGCAAGGATATATTCGAAAACTAAAAAGTAAATACATAAAAAAAGTAAAAAAAAATTTTTTTTAAGAAAAGTACTAGGGAAAAAATAATCAGAAATAAAAGCGAAATAAATATTTAATTTATTTTATTTTTATGCTTTTATCTCGCTTTTATTTCTGATACACGGTGCTCAAAATATTTTTTTTTCTTTTCAGTACATTTTTTTAATAAAAGCTTTTTATAGATTTTAATAAAAGCTTTTTAGTGAAATCGCACACATTTTGTGTGAAATTGCACACATTTAATGTGAAATCGCACACATTTTGTGTGAATTCACTATTCTTTTGTTGATTTTTTGTGTGAAATCACTTCATATTTTGTTGGAATTCACGCTGATTTTTGTGTGAATTCACGCTCTATTTTCCAATCGCACTTAAGTGTGAAATCACTACATTTAATGTAGGAAACCCAAATTCCTACATTAAATGTAGTGAAATCCAACAGAAATCAATTAGAGTGCAAGATCGACCTATTTCGGCGTTTTCCGTAGTATTTTTGACGGTTACTCTGACTTAACTAACTTTCGCATATTTAAGCCATCTAAAATGCTTCAAATTATGCACAGGTGTTAGATCTAAAAACAAACATCTCTGAAAATCGTCATAATCCGACCATCCAGTTTTTTACTATTTATTAAGGGATTTAGACATATTTGATGCTGTCGGAAAGCCACAAATACGCACAATTTGGTTACAATGCATTGCACCATGATGTCTACTTTCTGAGGGCCCCGTACCTTGTCTATAACCGAAGTTATTGAGATTTCTGTGAATCGCAGACTAAAAATTTTCAAGGGAGGTGAAGGAGTAATTTTAGAACAGAGGGTAAGGCTCTTGGAAAACTCGATCTATACTAGGACCTATTACAGACGAACTTTTAAATTTTTTGATTAAATCGTTTCAACTAAATGGAATATTGGAGAATTTTCCAAAATTCTGATTTATTAATGGCATCAATACAAACAGTCTGAAAGTTTCATTTAGTAATTCCAACGCATTTTGCTAGGGGTTGTTAATTATATAACCTTGGTGCAAGTTATGACCTAAAACACGTTCCTTGATGCCAGTAAACTCCATATGAAAGCTTCATCCAAAGCGATTCAGTGGTTCTCAGGTTATATACGAACAGAGAGAAAAAGAGTGCAAATATAGGTAAATCGTGGAGAGAAGTTAAGAAATGATGGGAATTTTCGGCTAACCAATGGTCTAAACACTTGATGCCACTAAGCTCCCCTGAAATTTTTTTCCAAATCGGTTCAGTGGCTCTCGAGTTTTCAGCGAACAGACAGAAAAACAGAAAGCAATATACATAAATCGAGAAAACTGGTAAGAAAGCAGGCCAATCTTTATTATTACAACTAATTAACTTAATTAGCCATTCGATCTATATTTATACCTGTTAAAAACGCATTTTTAAGCTCCTTTTTAAGCTTTTTAAATGAAAGGGCACATGAGTTTGTAAATAAAGGTTGTTTTACGAAGACGCCATCTCAAAATCGATCCAGTGGCATCAATTTTTTAACTAATTAATAAAATTTATATATAGTTTAAATTTGATTCCGAGAACTTTCTCTGCATCTCCCATTATGATGGAGTTTAACACTGAACTGATTTCATGCTGAGTTCTCCCTCCGAAAAGGAAGGTTTTATATTAACATCACTTACCCCTAGATTATGTGTGAAATTGTTGTTACCTATGCATACTAGAATATTCTTTCTTAATATTGGCCCTCTAATAAAACTTGCAGGCGTATACGCGAATGAAGTTCACGGTTAAAAGGGGAGTGGAAAAAAATATGCCAGTTTGATGCGCAAACTTTTCCAAATATCGAGCAAGAGCTTGAGCACATGACAGAATCTGCAATAAGGATACAACCAACGGCCTGAAAGCTATGTCCTTTTTATAGATTTACTTAAAATAAGAGGCCAATTTCTCGTAGGACTCCAATATAATTTAATTAACTCGAATTTTCGGCTGGATTTTAATTCACAGCTGGATACTTTGAAATTCGAAAGATTGTGACATAGCTCCTTGTAATTCTGTTGTAGGTTTGGGACTGTAACCATTTTATATAAGCACGGAATAACTGATATTTTTGCTTTTAAAATAATTCATCTTTAATGTACTGTTTTGATTAGTTGAAGTGTTTATAAAAATTCTTATTAAAAATCGAAATTTATATGAACTTTTTAATAAATTCTTCATTTTTATGAGTACAAGATTTAGTTGAAATTTAAGTAATAGATATCAGAGTTGGGCGTATTCAATTCAAAATTGAATGCATTCAAAATTCCATTCCCATTCACTTACTGAATGGTATTTGAAATTTTTACTCCATTACCATTCAGTAGTGAATGGTAATGGCCAAAAAATTCAACTCTCCATTCACTGAATGGGAATGTAAATTTATTTCCATTCCCATTCGATTTGAGTTGAGATTTTATGATTTTAAGTGAATGGTAATTCAATTTAGTCAAATGATTTTTTTATATGGAAAAATGCTCGAAATCGATCGAAATGAGGGAAAAGTTAATTTGCCTCAAAACGACAGGACCGATTTTTATGATCCATATCACATTGGATAGGGATCAGTGTGGCCTATAGTACTAGATATGAGGCATTCTAGAAAAACCAAAATGGCGGCTATTAGACGCCATTTTGTCCAAATTATCCCAATAAAGACCCATCAAGATGGGTATCAAATGAAAGAGCTCTGGAAGAAACTTACAAATATCTATATCATGGGTATCAAAAAAACAAAATGGCGGCTGTTAGACGACATTTTGTCCAAATTACCCCAATAAAGACCCATCAAGATGGGTATCAAATGAAAGAGCTCTGGAAGAAACTTACAAATATCTATATCATGGGTATCAAAAAAACAAAATGGCGGCTATTAGACGCCATTTTGTCTAAAATACCACAATAAAGACCCATCAAGATAGGTATCAAATGAAAGAGCTCTGGAGGAAACTTATAAATATCCATAACATGGTTATCAAAAAAAAGAAAATGGCGACTAAACATCGTAATAAAGATCCATCAAGATGGGTATCAAATAAAAGAGTTTGGGAGGAAACTTATAAATCCCTATATTTTATTTTATTTTTTGAAGAAACAATTGACTTATTTTTTGTTTTATTCAATTTTGCTTTCATGAAAAATTAGTGATAATGAAAGCAAAATTGAATAAAAAAAATAAGTCAATTGTTTCTTCAAAAAATAAAATAAAATATAGGGATTTATAAGTTTCCTCCCAAACTCTTTCATTTGATACCCATCTTGATGGATCTTTATTACGATGTTTAGTCGCCATTTTCTTTTTTTTGATAACCATGTTATGGATATTTATAAGTTTCCTCCAGAGCTCTTTCATTTGATACCTATCTTGATGGGTCTTTATTGTGGTATTTTAGACAAAATGGCGTCTAATAGCCGCCATTTTGTTTTTTTGATACCCATGATATAGATATTTGTAAGTTTCTTCCAGAGCTCTTTCATTTGATACCCATCTTGATGGGTCTTTATTGGGGTAATTTGGACAAAATGTCGTCTAACAGCCGCCATTTTGTTTTTTTGATACCCATGATATAGATATTTGTAAGTTTCTTCCAGAGCTCTTTCATTTGATACCCATCTTGATGGGTCTTTATTGGGGTAATTTGGACAAAATGTCGTCTAACAGCCGCCATTTTGTTTTTTGATACCCATGATATAGATATTTATAAGTTTCCTCCAGAGCTCTTTCATTTGATACCTATCTTGATAGGCCTTTATTGGGATAATTTGGACAAAATGGCGTCTAATAGCCGCCATTTTGGTTTTTCTAGAATGCCTCATATCTAGTACTATAGGCCACACTGATCCCTATCCAATGTGATATGGATCATAAAAATCGGTCCTGTCGTTTTGAGGCAAATTAACTTTTCCCTCATTTCGATCGATTTCGAGCATTTTTCCATATAAAAAAATCATTTGACTAAATTGAATTACCATTCACTTAAAATCATAAAATCTCAACTCAAATCGAATGGGAATGGAAATAAATTTACATTCCCATTCAGTGAATGGAGAGTTGAATTTTTTGGCCATTACCATTCACTACTGAATGGTAATGGAGTAAAAATTTCAAATACCATTCAGTAAGTGAATGGGAATTGAAATTGAATGGGAATTGAAAACGCCCGACTATGATAGATATAGGGCCTTACCAATGACCCGTGACTAACTTAGTAACAGCTTTTGGTGTGTGCGAAGCGGGCTATTTGCTTGCTAATTTTGGTTCAAATCCTAGTTTTTATTGAAAAGTTTTAAATTCCCTGTGATAAATGTGTGAAAACTTACTAGAATTAGCAAGCAAATAGCCCGTTTCGCACACACCAAAAGCTGTTACTAAGTTAGTCACGGGTCATTGGTAAGGCCCATACTTTATAATTATCTAATTGCTAAAAGAAAATCATTCAAAAACGTTGGTTCAACAGCGAGACTGAAAATTCAATAAAAATATTTGATCTAAACCCCCACGAAAAAAATAGTAAATCTAACTACTTTATAATGGGAAATAGGGACTATCACTAAAATAGTTAATTTAAATTGGAAAAAATAGTCAATTTAAATACAAAATAGTAATTTTTACTACTAAGAAGTTAAATTTCTTACAAAAATTGTCCATTTTGACTATTTTTGTACAGTGTAGAAAATGAATTTGAATTTAAACCGAAAAATGGGGTAAATTTACAAAAAAGTCGTAAAATTTTGAAAAAAAAAAAAATCAGAATTTAGCTCGCACACCATTTAAGTTGTAAAATCACCCAAAAAAAACATTAATCTTACACCAGAAATAGGGTAATTTTAAACCTTGCGTAAAATTTCGACCAATATTCATATTTTTACTCTCATTTTGGTGTAAAAACACGCTCACAGGGTATTTTTGCATTATTGAACGGACAATTTCATTATTTCACAATGCAGTTGACGGATATTCGCTCTGGCTTGATAGAGCTATGTTGCCTTAACCTTCTAATTCGCATAAGGTTTGTGGCATCGGAGTATAAATACTCGAATCGAGTTTTACTCCACCAAAATCCTGTAAGCCTGCGTGGAAGCTGGTAAAGCAGGCTCTGATGCCGGTGAGCCAGCTTCCATACAACAGGCTAATGATAGGTTTTCTGGGCTGTTGCGGAAAATTTGGATGTGAAAACATCCGCAAAAATAATATAATTATTATTTTTTGTTTTTGCAGACCGTATAAGCCGAGAAATTCTAATACCATTTACGGTGTAATTTTAAACAAAAAATGTAGTAAAATTACACCAGTATTGTACTCTTACGTCTTATTTATTTTAAAGTTCCCCCGTAAAAATGGCTTTTGTACGCCACAAAATGAGTAAAAATACATAGCTTTTAAGCCATTACGACTCGGTTTAATTTTACTAAATGTTTTAAACTGTTTAAAAAATATTAAGCTGCGATAACTCACAAACAAGTGAACATAAGATTTTATATATTTGATATTGCTCGGTTTGTTCCTAAAAACTAACAGCATCAAAAATATAATATAAACGAAAACATAAGAAAAGTTACAATACCCACGTTTTAATAAAACTTTAGGCATGCATTCTAAGTAGATTTTGGACTTTCCTGTCGTGTTTTATTGTTTTTTTTATACACTTTCTATTAAGTAAATTTATTTTCAAATTTTAGGAAGCTCATATTTTTCGAACTATGCAATATAGGAAAATGAAATGTTTGCCACCTTGCGTAGTTCCGGTAACAATTCAATATTTTCACTACTTCGTCCTGTAAGGATATCGCAAAGTCCTGTACGGATAACGTGATTATCTATTTCGTTAAATTTTTCTTTTTTTCAAAATTTGAAAAATTATCCTTTTCTTCAAAATTTTCGGGAAAAAATCATAGCAAAAACTTGTTTTGTACTTTTTAATACATTGTGAGAGTGTATAACATTAGAAAGCTTGTTTTTTAAATTGTTTATTTTTAATTTTTTTTCGAGGTTTTACTGAAAGATTGGTCTTCATTTCAATATGCAAATAATGTGTGAAAGTATTGTAGTTTAATTTGGTTTAACTAACATTAAAAGGCTTCAACTGTTTATCAACCAAAAATTACTATGAAACCAAAAGCTTCATTTACAAAAGATTCTATTGGAACATCAAAATTTTCGTAACATGCAGTGTTATGTCACACTTATAAATGATAATAAAAGGAAGCGCGTACCATGAAATAATGTTACCTTCCGCCTTCTTAATAAACTTCAAGTGATATAATAAATGGGGAAAATATGATAATTTGCCGCACATTATATTCCTGCAATAATCTTCATAGGATTTACCATCCGTCCCCCAAAATTGACCTGAGTGTCTGTCTACATACAGTTCAAAGTTAACCGAAAACATCCTTCCTGACTAAACATCAATTCATAGTTGACGGCAACCTAGGCCTATTATTTGATATGGAGAGTTAAGTGAGGGAATGATAGACACATTCAACAGAGAAGTTAATACCACGGTCACAGCGGGGTGCTGTGGGACAATACCCAAGCATGAGTATAAACGAAATGTAAACAGAACTGAGCGCTTACCTAAGTACTCACAGTGTAACGCCGTTTTCAGTCAGAATCTCTGATACTTTATGTACGCATTTTTTTATCCCAATCCTAGTTTCTATCCCTTAGAAGGGTGGATCTGGCCGGAATATAAATCCGGGCGAAGATCTTTGACCATTAACTGAGTCGTTTAATTGATTTGTTTTTTATTCAATAGATTTAGAGATTCATCTTGATTTGACTTTTGGACATATGTTCTTAGACCCTTTCTTCTGCATCTCGTCCTTTAAGATGATTGTTTCTTAAGTATATAATGTATGGCGGGTTGTGCGCTATAAACCTCATGCCAATATAAGAAAAAGAAAAGCCAATCTCAATGTTGTGGGTTGGAAGTGGATCGCATTAACCGTTAAATTCAGGGGCTAACCAAGATCCATTACGAAGGTTCTTTTCTGGTAAATTCAGTCGATGTTGCTAGCTTGAACTGTTCGGTTGCAAATTTTACTGTTCTCATTTCGTTGAACAAGTGAATGCGACTTTTTTATAAAAATTTTGAATAAACTACAATTGATCAAATTATATTGATTATTATACGGTTTTTTAAATTTCGTATTTTATTTGGATTATAAAGTGCAAAAGAATTGATTCTACAACAGACATGAGTGTTAGTGTTGATATGGGTGTCATGTGGCGGTTGTCCGAGGACTTTAATCGTAGATTTGGAGTTCGGGTCCAACCCCATCATCATCATCATCACTATCACCATCATGCAACAAGGCCAGTTATTTATAATGGTATGTCATTAATGATGAAATTGAATTGGGCAGAAGAAGACTTCCCAATTAAAACTCTTACGACACCGCAAAATAAAATCATGTCCCTATTTGGTATAGTGGTTGGAAAATATTTTACATAAGTATCTAATAAACAAGAAACTAATTTCAATACATCGTTTTTCCAAGAATCAGAAACCAGTCATCGTGATAGAGATAGACAGGCCGCAAAGACGAAAACCATAGCATGGAAAGCAGCTGTTTGCTGGTTTTTGAAGATATTTTTGATTTTGAATTGCGACCTAGAGCCCCCATGTGTAGACTCATCCTAGAGGGTCATGTGTCATACTTTGGCACCTAATCCACTCCCAATTATTTATCAAATAAGAAGTCCAATTTTTTCTTAGTGTTTATTAACTATTTAAAATTTTTATAACTAAAGATTTTCTTCAAGTTTTCTTCTAAACCTTTCCTCAACGAAAACTTCAAATGGATGGTTATGTGATTCGCCGTAGCTTTTAAAAGATTTCACCTTGTGAGGTGCTATAGCAAATGATATGAGTTATAATATTATTTCGATGTGTTTTCGCTTTGATCTAAAACTAATTTTAAATCTCTCGCTGACGACAATGACGCCCAACTGTTTGGCGCCAGACGTTTAACTTTTAACCCAAAAGCAAACAGACGAGTTTTATGTCTTTTTACAATCGCACATTCAACGAAATCAAACTGCATGTGATTAGTTTTACTATTTTTTTACCGACTTCCAAAAAGGAAAAGGCTCTCAATTCGACTCATATCGTCGGCTAAAAGTGAAATTGTACTAAGTCCATTTGGTATAATTTTCCAGAAAAGCAATGAAAACCTTGTTAAATCGTTTTAATTCTCTTTCAATAACACTGATTTTTCTTTAAATTAGAATTAAATTGGGCTCAGTTTTCTTTAAATGAGACTCTGTTTTCTTTAAATGAAAATTAAAATGATTTAACAAGGTTTTTATTGCTCTTCTGCCAAATTTGGTATAATGGACTTAGCACAATTTCACTTTTAGCCCACGATATGTATTTTTTTTATGCGTGAAGACGTGACTTTTTACTGGATTTACCGATTTTGAATGTAAAAAGTCACGTCTTCACGCATAAAAAAAATACATATCCTGATTGGATGCCGCTGTAAGTCCCTCCCGTGGCGCTACTTGATTCTACACCGTTTGAGGTATCGAGTTGAAATTTGTTGTGGTAGGGGTCGGAGGTCCCGGCCCCCCAAAATATAAAAATCGTCTAAAATGGAAGAAATACCTTATACGAATCGTGGGTACAAAAATAATGCATTTTAGTGGGCGGGGGTTAGGGGAGTCAGTGGCCCCAAAAATACAAAAGTGGCTCAAAATGCATTTTGAATGCCCCGGAGATTCTACATCGTTAGAGATACTCATACTCATGAGCAATTCTGTGGTCACAAGGAAAAACCGCTTAAGTCGAGTTATGTACTTTTAAATATTGATGCATAATTGAATTCTCCTTATCCAGTTCTATATTCTGTCAAAGTTTGGTTTTCATGCTGTACCCCTATGAGGAATGGCAGAGCAAAAACCATATAATCTAAGTCAGTTTTGCTTGCAAAAAAAAAATAATCAAAACTTTAAACCCAAATTACTCAAAACACGCTTTTTCGACTTAAGCAGTTTTTCCTTGTGACCACAGAATTAGTTCTGCTTATGAGTTTTTTTATTCACCTCGTGAGCAGTGAGCCAAGTGTTCAGTGAAAAACGGTTACTCACGAAAATTACAAAAAAAAAATTGTAGAAAATTTCCCGAAAAATTTCACGAAAAGTTTCCCAAAAAATTCCAATGTGTAAGTACTACTCATGAGTGAGCATGTCCTGCACTGAGATTTTACCTTGCTAAAACAATTGATTTGAACAATTGAGCTACTTGATTTTTTACTAAATATTTATTTTCTAGTAAAAAGTATAAAATATTTTTTTTTAAATAGAACCGACTTAAAAAAATATGAAAAAATAAAGAAAAAAATTAAAAAAAAAACTGGAGCGCTAAAAAGTAAAAAATAATTTTTAAAATTTATAATTTACGATACAAAATACTGTCAAATTTGAGTATCAGAAAAATTCTTATTATTAAAATCTAATGTAATGAGTATTCTCATACGAGGGTAGCCGTTTAATTTCGGGAACTGCCAATACTAGTAGTGGTAAGTGCAATCTGACATCTACATCGTAAAGTTTGACATTTTCGACAGTATCCGTACTCAGAACGTTTTAATATACGGACGCTATTTGTGTTGTTTGTAGTGACTTGAAAATTTAATCTCGGGCAAAAATGGAATTAGCTCATGAGCATTTTCGTGCGATTACTTTTCACAACTTTCGACGTGGATTATCTCAACAACAGTACATCGATGAACTTAATTCTTTATATAGCGATGAAGCACCATCAAAGACTACTGTATATCGCTCGCTGGTTTAGTTAATTCAATCGTGTCCGAGGTTCGCTCCAGGACGAATTTGTCCACACAAAACATCGATGCTGTGCGTGAGCTGATAATGCATGATCGTCATGTGACATACAGGGAGATTGAGGCATTCCTAGGAATTAGTAACATCAGCGTATTTAAGATATTGCATGAACATTTAGCCGTGAAGAAGCTATGTGCGCGTAGGATCCCACATAATTGGACAATCCCTCAAAAAAAGGCTCGTGCCGATTGGTGCAAAGAACCCAATCGGATTGGTTCAAACGTATACAAAAGTCTATTGATCATCGTGGATAATATTTTCAGAAACAATAAAACCATTTTTAATGATAAATATTTGTTTTTGTTTGTTATTCCCGAAATATAAACGGCTACCCTTATAAAGGGTGGTTAAATTTCAAGGGCCGATGTTGAATGTGAACCACACCTAAACATCAAGTTTTTTTCTGCATTTCATTTGACATTTCTCAATTTCAGACTAACTCAATTTGAACCATGGAAAGATACACAATCGAGCAACGCGTTAAAGTTATTCAGGCTTATTATGAAAATGGGCGTTCAAATCAAAATGCATATCGTGCCGATGATGCCGCCAGCCCATAAACCGCACCAAACAGTCACTCTTTGTGGGTGCATTGGTTTTTCGACAATCACTCTTGGATTATCATTCGCCCAAATGCGGCTGTTCTGCTTATTGACGAATCCACTGAGGTGAAAATGTGCCTCATCACTGAAGATGATTTTCTTCGAAAATTGATCATCCACTGTTGCCATTTCTTGCCACCATTCTGACCATTGACGACGCTTGAAATGGTCAAGAGGCTTTAGTTCTTGAGTCAATTGCACCTTGTAAGCGTGTAAATGCAAGTCTTTATGCATAATGTTCATCAACGACGAGCGTCATGCAACAAGGCCAGTGGGAGGTGCAATTGTTGGGCACGACGACGAGTTGAGGTGGACGGCTCTTCAGCCACACTATCGCGAACAGCAGCAATATTTTCTGCAGTACGAGCTGAACGAGCATGCACTGGTGTTTTCACATCTCCTACAGACCCGGTTTGCTCAAATTTTTGCACGATTTTTCCGATTGTACGCACATTTGGACGATTAAATTGACCGAAAAAATCACGAAGTGCACGATATGCATTTTGATTTGAACGCCCATTTTCATAATAAGCCTGAATAACTTTAACGCGTTACTCGATTGTGTATCTTTCCATGGTTCAAATTGAGTTAGTCTGAAATTGAGAAATGTCAAATGAAATGCAGAAAAAAACTTGACGTTTAGGTGTGGTTCACATTCAACATCGGCCCTTGAAATTTAACCACCCTTTATATACATCTTAAACCAAAACATAACAAAAGCTATAATTGCCAATCTGGCAATAATTGAAAACCCGTATGGTGATATGGGATTGTTCGAAGTTTAAGTGAACGGCGAACAGTTGTATCAAAATTCCACTTTGAAGTGAAACTTTTCAATAAGATTTTTTAAAGTGTATTCCAATCGGATTTTGATGTATGGGAGTTTTATGTAGAATCATATCCTAAATAACTTTTGTTCTTGCACTTTTTTGATAAGATGCACCGTTTTTGAGACATTCGCAAAAAACGTTTTCGTTCGTATGGTCCATTTTTGCCCATTAACGAACTTAGCCTTGCATTTTAAGAAAAACGAATTTGCATAAAATTTCAAGTCTTTAGCTCAATCCGTGCGCCCGCAATCCGCGCCACAGACGGACAGACGGGCGGATGTAAATTTAATATACCCTTTGGTTTCACCATACGGATATAAGAATGGATGTTTGTTTGTTTGTTTGAGATTACAAAACTCAAAAACTACTGGACCAATTTTTACGCGGTTTTTTGCAAAATGATCTGCGTTGCCAGGAAAAAATTTGCTCCTATGTTAAATTTTCAAAATTCGAAACGGAAGGTCCTGAAAGGATAACGCAAATATCCTTTTTTCTATTTTTCCCCAGAAAAATTGGCATTGTGGGGTTTTTGAGGTCGCTGATTACGAATCAGGTATTAGATTTTCAAAATTCGAAACGGAAGGTCCTTTAAGAATAAAGAAAATATCGTTTTTCCCATTTTTCTCCGGAAAAATTGACATTATGGGGTTTTTGGGGTCGTTGATCACGAATCCGGTATTAGATTTTCAAAATTCGAAACAGAAAATCCTGTAAGGAAATGTAAGGCGTGATGAAACGGAAGTTCCTGCCTCTCTAGAATGTATCCTCTCTTTCCTTGCCAATTTATTATCTTGCAAGAGAACACTAATTCACGTCAATGAAATTGTACGATGCTTTTAGAAATTGTGCCCTGTGGGCAATTCTTACGATTCAGTTTCTCACACTCAACTATGGCGAATCGACTCTTTGAATGTAGCCATTGGACAATCAACACCTGAAACGCAGTCCAAACCCACTCGGAAACGCACTTACCGATAACTGGTATATCGGTCAAGAAGAGTGACCCACCTTGTCGAACATTGCTCACACTTATTGGACAATGCATATGTTTGTGTGCGTGCTTTTTGATTTCGATATTCGTGCAACTGCCGAATTGAAAGGTTTTTCTATTTGGTTTCCTCTTATCCATTATATTAATTATAAAATAAATTCAAACTTACAGAATAAAACACTAAGGTTATAGACGCAATCACTAGAAACACTATCAAATCAACACTACACAATGACACCTAAATCTTCTGAAGACATGCACACAAACAAAACATGTCGATTCGAAAATAATAACCGTCTGTCGAGGAGTTGACAAAACGTTTATTGGGTACTGACAACAAAATGGCCACTCGAATCTGCCTGAGAAACGCCAACCGGGACTTTTTTAAATAAGGGTTGCATTCTTTTTTTAACCACGGTCGACCACGATTAACTGAAATTCGTAATTAAATGCACACGGTTAACGCGAAGTAAACTTTACTTGTATTCTGAAATGCCGAAGTTGAGCTGTCAAAGTTAACCTTTTCAACTCTGCTCGACAGCTGAGTTAAGAGGTGTAAACTTTACTCGGGCATTTCAGAACGCGGTAAAGTTAACTGCACTGTCAAAAGGTTTTTTTTTAATTTAAAAAGTGTGTTGAATAAGTATTTTACGAAAAACAGTAAAAATAAATCTAATGAATGTGTTTTAAGCAATTACAACAATACAATAAAATAAACTTGTTATTCTATACTATTTATTCATATAAAGTTTCACTTCGATCGTATGTCCCGTGACACATTATTTTTTTAATAAAATATTTTTCATTTTATAAATTGGTATAATGATTTAACAAAATTACAAACCAAATTCTGTAAAACTAACAAAATGAAATGATCTTTTAGATAAGATCAAACTAAGCGATAAATTTTTATTTTATCAGCAAATTTTGTTGTATCTACAAAAATTTATGACATTAACTACACAAAATTATTAAGATTCAACAAAAATTTTTTTTATTTTGATAATATTTTCGGTTTGGTGTACTTTATACAGCAAAAAAAGTTTTGAAAATTTGAAAATTTGATTCTAAAAGAATTGGTATTTTATGTAAAATAAAAAAACAAAAAAAAAATTAAAAAACCTGTTTTTTGAAAAAAAAAGATAAAAACTATTTTTTGGGCGCTGTGAATCAGAAATAAAAGCGAGATAAATATTTATTTTATTTTATTTTTTATGCTTTTATTATCTTGCTTCTATTTCTGATACACAGTGCCCAAAAAATTATTTTCTTTTTAGTGCATTTTTTTACATAAAATAAAAGCTTCTTACAAAAAATTTTATTTGTTTTTTTTTGTTTATATCATTTAGTATTCGATTAGTATGACTAAAAATCCAGAATGAAAAGGATAATAACATTATCCTAACAGGACCTTCCTTTATCCTTACAGACTTCTTAATGTCAGAATCGGATTCGCCGAACCCCCAGATGTGATTTTTCCCAAAAAATTTGAGGAATAGTACAATCACGTTATCCATACAGGGACGCTATTCTCGAAACGTTTCGGATTTTTCCGAAACGTTTGTGGTGCAGTGGAAAAAGACCTCTATATGGTGTACGTACCGCCTATATTGCTCCAAATGACGTCTCAAACATTACGAAGCAATTCACCACTTTACACGAAACCGCATTCTCGAACTTAGATTACGGAAATATCCGAAACATAACAAAACATTACGTTTCGGATCCATCCGAAACGTCCAGATGTTACTTTTCGAAACGTTTGTGTGCTTTGAGTTAGCGTCCGTTGTTTATTGTTATTCGATGCGGGCATAATTTTAATCGTGTAATAAGCATAATACGGAGAATAATTCTTTTTCATTGATTCATTTGCAAATGATTAGCACGAGAATTTTAGTTTTCATTCACTCACGAATTTTATTTTTCCATTCTCGTATTTTTAAAATTCTATTTGCGAATGGAATGGAAAATTTTACGAATGGAAAATTAAAATTCGCTCACGAATTTATCGCAAAAGAATGATTTTCGAATGGAATTATTGTATGAAGTAAAAGTAACACCATAACTTTCAAAAGGATTGAGCCAGAGTCTTAAAATTTTTTATAGTTGCGTTTCTCGTAAACAATACGGCTAAGTTATTGGACGGAAAAAATCGGCCCACTCCTTCCCCCCTCCGCCATTCAAATAAAAGTTTTTTACAATTGTCTCAAAAACGCCGCTTCATATCGTAAAATTTATAAATGTAAAATATGTTTAGAATACGATTTTA
This sequence comes from Chrysopilus asiliformis, assembly GCA_964034945.1. Taxonomy (NCBI): domain Eukaryota; kingdom Metazoa; phylum Arthropoda; class Insecta; order Diptera; family Rhagionidae; genus Chrysopilus; species Chrysopilus asiliformis. The sequence goes on from OZ035960.1 coordinate 58,149,455, forward strand.
CATAACTCTATACATAATAATTCAATCAAACCACTCCCTTCCCCCTAACAAACGATAACAAACGTTAAAATCAACAAATAAACCAAAATAACTCATAATAAACTATTACTTACATTGAACACTAGTCAAATATTATTAACTGATATTAAATTAGTGAAAAATTACTCTAATACAAGTTAAACACTAGTTAATAAATATAAACAAAACAAAACTATTCAAATATTTCCGTTTTGACAGCTCTATTCTACGTACATTTCGGAATGTGGTGAATATGGTGAATATAATTCCGAAACATAAACGTTTCGTGACCAGAATACGATCTTTCAAACGTTTCGGATTTAGATTACGGAAAAAACATTTCGGCGAGATTCGTAATCCGTAACGTAACGAAAAATCCGAAACGTTTCGAGAATAGCGTCCCAGGGCTTTCCGTTATCTTTCTTAACGTCGGAATGGGAGTCAGTGACCTCAAAAACCTCCAGATGAGATTTTTTCCGGAAAATGAGGAAAAAGATAATCACGTTATCCTTACAGGACCTTCCTTTATCCTTACAGGGACGAAGTAGAGAAATTATTGAAAATATCACTAAATATGAGTACAACCCTTCTACTTTGATACGTGAAATAAAAAAAAACTCCGAACGACAATACTGAAATTAGTTCACAATTTAAGCATGCGCGCACCTATATTTATATCATAGGGGGCGGTTGAGTAAGAACCAAATCTGCTAAATGTAGAACTGGCGCGTTTAGATCGCGCTAACTTAGCGCTGTCAATTTGGAACTGCTAAAGTAAATGTGTATATTTCGTGGACTGCCAATTTTTTATAGTTATGTAAAATTCTTGCAAGGGTCACATTGAGTTTTCTACATCAAACTCCGGATAAGAGAAAGTAATACGTCGCAAACGTAACTTTTTGAAAAATTTACTCTGTACGAGAAAATTTTTAAGCTAAATGAGTTACATATCAAGTCTAAATATATACCTTTAAGTTGAAAGCTAGAAACTAGTAATTTGTCATTGGTAAATGTTGTGATTTGTCATTAATTAGAAGTACCAAAAATTAAACTTCGAAACTATTATTAAATTTTTGCTACCTATATTTATATGAGACGTGAGCTACAAAAAAAATAACCCTTATGTGATGGACATAGTATCAAAGACTCAAGCTAAGACACCCACCGAGGGAAATTTTTTATTTCTTATTAACTCAGAAAGCAAATCAGATCATGATCCCGATAAAATTTGGGTTACGAATTTGTATGAGAGGTAATCTTAATCTCCGATCGGATCATTAAAAAATTATAGCTTTATTAGCAATAACAAATTATCAATGAAACCGGGAAAATAGATAACCTACAATACTAAATTCAGTTGTTGCGTTTACAATTTTTTCAAAAGCGGAACTATCGGCCTCGCTCACCCCTCCATCTGTTGGATCCTTCAGCTCTACATTTGCTTCGTTTTAGGAAATTTTAATTCTGGGTAAGCTTGAATCCCTCAAACTGGGTATTTTTCCATCCTACTCAAGGCCCAATTCACCATAGGGCTAATTGGGCTACAGCCCAGGGGCGCCATCGATCCGAGGCGATGAAATTTTGATTGCTTTTTTTTTTAATTTTCTTTATATTTAGCATATTATATTTAGAATTTAAGAATATTTTAAAAAATAAAATTGAATTTTTACAATAAAACTATGTAAGGGTGCAACATTTTATTTAGCCCAGGGCGCTCAAACTTGTTAATACGGCTCTGATCCTACTCCCATAATACTGCAATTATCGCAGTCAAATCTTACATTTTTGTTAATTCAAATGTTCTCTATAATATGGTATTTCGAATATTCGTTTATGTGTTTGTTCAAATGCCAATCTGGCAATTATTGAAAACCCGTATGGTGAAATGGCATTGTTGGGCGAAAAGTTGTATCAAAATTCAGTTGTATCAAAAATCCACTTTGAAGTCAAACTTTTCAATAAGATTTTTTAATAGTATTACAATCGGATTTTTATGTATGGGAGTTTTATGTAGAATCATATCCTAAATAACTTTTGTTCTTGCACTTTTTTGATAAGATGCACCGTTTTTGAGATATTCGCAAAAAATGTTTTCGTTCGTATGGGGGGTACCCCCCCTAATGGTCCATTTTTGCCCATTAACGAACTTAGCCTTGCATCTTACGAAAAACGAATCTGCGTAAAATTTCAAGTCTCTAGCTCAATCCGTACGCCCGAAATCCGCGTCACAGACGGACGGACGAACATGCATAATTCAATTTTTTTTATCATTCTAAACACACTAGTGTAATTCATTTTTGTGTGACAAAGGGTAAGGCAAATCTAATATACCCTTTGGTTTCACCATACGGGTATAAAAATGTGTGAACCCAAAGCAAACCCCTGAGTTTTTCGGGTGCTAAGAAGCGATTCTTTAATTGAAGTGCGAATACTAATTTAAAGATATATTTTATAGAAAATTAATTGGGCTAAAACTACTCTCCAGAGATTTTTACGTAAGTCGTGCCATTTAGCAGTTATAAGGAAATTGAAAAAAGGACATTTTTACTATCCTTTTAGTCCTTTTTGAGAGAAAAATTTCTTATAGTATTTTTATACCCGTATGGTGAAACCAAAGGGTATATTAAATTTGCCTTACCGTTTGTAACGCCAAGATCTCGTTATCACACACAAAAATGAAATGCACCAGTGTGTTTAGAATGATAAGTAAAATTAAATTTTGCATGTCCGTCCGTCCGTCCGTCCGTCTGTCCATCTGTGGCGCGGATTGCGGGCGCACGCATTGAGCTACAGACTTGAAATTTTATCTCAAAAACAGTGCATCTTATCAAAAAAGTTCAAGAACAAAAGTTATTTAGGATATGATTCTACATAAAACTCTTATACATCAAAATCCGGTTGGAACAAATTTTTAAAAATCTTGTTGAAAAGTTTCACTTCAGAGTAGAATTTTGATACAACTGTTCGCCGTTCACTTAAACTTCGAACAATGTAATATCACCATACGGGTTTTCAATAATTGCCAGATTGGCAATTATAGCTTTTGTTATGTTTTAAATTGTAGTAGGATTCATTACCTTTAACACTAGATTGCCCAAGCAAGTCATTTTGACTGCTTTTTAATTTCAATCAGAAAAACAATTATGTAGGTATATAATGACACAATTTGTTAGCATTTTGTGACTTTTTGTACAACATATAAATGCGTTTATTAATAATTGAAGTTACCTCCCCCCTCCTTCATTTCCGGTATATACATATGTGTTATACCTATATTGCCAAAAGCAGTCATTTTGACTGCTTGACTTCCTTGGGCAATCTAGTGTTAAAATGAGATAAAGATCAAATGTCTATGGTAAAAATTGAAATTTCTATTAATTTTTAAACAATAAATCCTGGGAAAACTTTGTTTTTTATCTCAAAATTATTTTTCAGTATCTATTGAGAGAATGTCAGTAACAGATTTTTTCTTAAAATTTGTTCTACTGTGTAATTAGCAAGGTTGTTTCGGAATAAGTGTTTGATAGTTTTTCGCGTTTTAAGGACTATTTATGTAAGTTTTTATTTATTTATTTAAATTAACAAATGATTTCTCAGAAATTCGGAGAATTCAATTCAATCAAATTAAGTCATATTAAAAATTTTGTTGAACGGAAGTAAAAGTCGTACAACTGAAAGCGCAGTGTATGCAAATTATTTTGTTGTAAGAAAAATTTTATATTATACCTACATAAAATTAGTTTTTAAATTAGAGATAGTTTTTCCCTGTTTCTTTACATAAGTCAAAGTTTCGGAAAAATTTCACTATATGGAGGTTCTGCTATATAAATTTCACTATATTGATTTCTCACTTTTTTTTATTTGTTATGTTGTTTTCGTTCATCTTGAAGTTTCAATAAAATTATTCTTAGAATTACCAAAACTTAAGGCTTCTTCAAAAATTCGTTTTCTTTTGATTTCAGACCCATACCAATTGCTGAACGCTGCTTCACACAGGCTAGTGGCGCAAGGTTCTGGGCAGATCCAATTATGGCAATTTCTTCTGGAGCTGTTAGCCGATTCGTCGAATTCCGGTTATATAACGTGGGAGGGAACAAATGGAGAATTCAAACTTATCGACCCCGACGAAGTGGCACGAAAGTGGGGCGAACGAAAGGCGAAACCCAACATGAATTACGATAAACTTAGTAGAGCTTTAAGGTATTTGTTCCCGTATGCGCAATTTCTATGCTGTGTGTGTAAAAAAGGCGCGACTTATTTTATTTATAAGGAAAACTTACCTCGGCGATTTCCCCAGTTTTAAAATTCTCTTTCTCAAACCACTGGAGAACATGTTAGCATGGTAGAACAACTTGTGTTGAAAAGCTTTCTTGCTGATAGAAAATATATCGTGACATTTGTGTCGAACATAAGCTAAAATCTAAGGTGACCAGGGTCCTATTTAACCAAAATTACAAAAGATAATATTACAAGAAAAGTTTTTTGTAGTTTGAATGTCGAAATTTTCATTTCCACCAAATATTATAGACAAAAAAAATACTATAACAACTTTTGCTTATAATTGTGAAAATATTGAGATACAGTCTTTATGAAAGGGAAAAATTGAAAAACAAAATTACAGTTAAGTTTGTGTTGAAACTTTCACGACCGTTTTCATTTTTGGTTTCTCAATTTAGATTGCGTTTGAAAAAAAAAGTTACTTACTTTTTTACAACGCGACGTTTTGGACAGGTCGGACAAAACATTAAATTGCTCCGTAGATTGTGCCAGTGTAACGACTCACAAGGAACTTTTTTCAGGTGTCCGCCTCCGATTCTCATCAAAAATTTCATCCAATTCAAAAATTTCACTTTGAGAGTTTATAATCTTGCCATATACAAATTGTACGATTGCCTGCCAATTTTAGTTTTCGTGTGTTTTTTTGTTGGCACAGACTTGTTTTGTAACAGCCATTATTTAATAAATAAAAACAAGGAACAGAGAATAAAGTCAATAAAAGATTTCCTGTAACTATTTTTTTATCTTTTTTTTTGGCCGAAACAATCAGATTATAAAAAAGTTGCCTTAATCCAGTCAACTTTATTTGGAAGTTGCGTTTATTGAGTCAATAGTGTAAAATTTTAGGTGTTGCGTTAACTGAGGAGTTGCGTTTTTCGAGGGTTGCGTTTACCAAGGTCACACTGTACTATGATAGGGTAGAGGAACCAATATTCGACCATGGGTTTTCACCCTATAATTGCCGCGCTTTAAAACTGATTGCATATTTTGAAAGGCCTATCAAAACTAAAGTTTACCTGTTTTTGCATTTAACCGGAAAAGTCAAATAATAGGGTAAGTGACCCTTTTTCCATTCCTTGTCAAACTAATTTTTTTACATTAAATTTTTATCCAATTGGGAAAGAACTTTCATGAGCAAGACGTGTTTTTTATATCGACAGACATTCGATTTTATGGCAAAATTTTGGAGGGGAGGCTTTCTGAACCGGGTACAAGTAACGTTCACTTAAAAGCAAATAATACAAAAACTGCCGCAGATACAGCACTTATTTTTGGTCTCAAGGTAATGAAGTATTCTTTCGAACGGCACTACAATCCTAAATACATATTATACTTTTGGATTAAAGGGTGATACAAAAGAGTTTTTTTTTTAAATTTTTCTACTTTTTTATATATTTTATATTTCAGCAAAAAAAATTCTTATTTTATGAGTTAACTTACAACTAAGAAACAACATAATCAAATTACAATCACTGGTACATAACCAGTTATCTTCTCCCAGATATACAAACTTATTTCTATACTATTGGTATAAAAATGGTTACATTTCCCAAAGGTTCCATGAATTGGAAAATCCTGTAGACTTCGCACTTAAAAAATTTACCCAACCACTATGTGAAATTGATGGATGTTCAGAAGTTGCAGTTGTAACTTGTAGTTGTTGATTTTTCGCAGGATTTTCGATGGGGGGTTTCCCTCCTTAAAACCGAATATCGGCAGATATAAAAAAATACGTGTCGCTTAGCTTTTTGAGTACTATAACATATGTGAATGCGAAGAGAATCGGAGGCGGACACTTGAAAAAGGTTCCTTGTCAGTAAACCTTTTGTTTTTGCAAAGTACACTAATAGTAGCACTACTTCTGTTAGGACTGTGACGTTTGATTAATTGTAAAATCGAATACCAAGTCGGTTAATCTAAAACTATTATATCATCTCTATTCAATGTTGGCCTTCGTTTAATTTTTATAGGTTCCCGCACTAGCCGCGAATAATATCTACTTTCTGGGGCCGAAACTTTTGCTTGGTTGAAGCGACACAGAGAAAAAAAAACATGGTAAATGTTGTATATCTGGCAACATCCTCGGTGTCGATCTTGAGAGGAACGCTTCGGTTGGGCTGGCGGACATCTCGCTGATGTACCACGCTTAGGGCATTAATAAATATTAATATAATATGTAAATTTATATATATAGCTTAGAATGTTAATTATACTATACTACTTAAACTAAAATATATAGTGTATTAAAATACAACATAATTGGCGACGAGGTGAAAAGTGAAAAGTAAAAAAAAGTGCTCATCGTTATGGAAGCAATGGAGGCTGCACTCTCAAAACTATTAACGCAACAGCAAGCGTTTATGTCAACAATGCTAGAAAATCAGAGGAAATTGATGGAAGAACAGGTGAACTTAAGTAATTCTTCATCTAATTTTTCTAATTCGAACAGTAATCATACTCCGCCATTCCATGAGTTCGTTAGAGACAAAGATAACTGGCCTCTGTATTTAGAACAATTGAAGCAGCATTTCAAAGCCTATTGTGTTAAGGATAGCAACAAAAGTCCGTTTTTCCTGTCATGGTGTGGGACTCACTTGTTTGCTCTTCTGCAGAAATTGTATGGCAACAGCGATTTACAGAATAAATCATTCGATGAACTTACTGAAAAACTTACGGAACATTTCAAGGACAAAATTCATGTGATGGTTTCGAGATACGAATTTTTCAAAACTAAAATGAAAAATGGTCAAACGTATGGTGAATGGGTAGCAGATCTTCGAGGTGTTGCGCGAAATTGTAAATTTGTTTGTTCTAACGAAAATTGTAAGCAAGAATTCGTCGACGAGCTAATTCGAGATACAATAGTTTTGAATACGCCACATGATCCGGTACGGAACGCTGCATTGCAGAAGATAAACCCAAATCTAACCGAAGTTTTAAATATTGCAGAAACGTATGAAGCAACTCAGAAATCGTTGAATGTTATTAAAAATTCGGTAGAGAATAGTGCTTCTCCCGAGGTTTGGCAGCTTAATGAGCATTCGCATAATAAAAATCCTCGCAGTAAAAATCGCAAATTTGTGTCAAGCTCACACCAAACAAAAAATTTCCCTTCATGTTCTGGTTGTGGAGTGCATCATTCTCGTGAACAATGTCGTTTTAGAGACGCAGAGTGTCATAAGTGTAAGCGAGTTGGTCATATCGCGTCGGTGTGTATGACGGGTAATCGGCAAACAAGCAAACGTAAACATTCACAACCGAATGTAAAGCCAATGAGGAATTCTCCTCAAAACGCAAACACTCGCCGTGAAAATATTCAAAGCCTTGAAGAAGTGTTAGTTTTAGAAGCGAATTTAACAGAAATGCAAAATTCTAAGCGCTCGCAAATCGGCTATACGCGTCGTGAACGACAAAAATTAATGTTGACAGTTAGAATAAATAAAGTGCCAATCGATTTTCAGATCGACACTGGAGCTTCGTGTTCAATGATCGCTCAATCTAGTTATAAACTTTTGAATTCGCCGCGTTTAAATAAATCTAATTGTGTGTTAAAGAATTATAGTCAGTCTACAGTACCTGTATTAGGTGTGATAAATGTCAATGTAGAATTCGAAAACACTGTCAAACTTTTGCCGTTGCTTGTTACGGATGTGCCCAATGGTAGTAATATTATTGGTATTGATTGGTTGGACTCGTTTGGATTATCAGTGGGAAAACAAGTAAATGCAGTAACTGACGTGTCATCGCGGTTAAAAATCAATCGAATAAGTGAACAATTTAGTGAAGTTTTCTCAGAAACATTAGGACATTGCAATTCGTTTAAAGCACACATACAATTAAAGACAAATGCAGTGCCAAAATTCTGCAAAGCACGACCACTTCCATATGCGCTAATGGAAACTTTTAAGAAAGAAGCAGATCGTCTAAGTGCGTGTGGTGTTTGGAAACCAATACCGTTTAGCTCCTGGGCAGCTCCAATCGTAGTAGTGCCAAAATCCAATGGTCGCATTAGAATTTGTGGTGATTTCAAAGCACTAAATTCCCAAATTGATGTAGAACAACATCCTATTCCGCGCGTTGAAGAACTGTTGCAGAAGCTACGAGGAGGAAAATATTATTCTAAAGTGGACCTTTCCGACGCTTATCTTCAAATTGAGCTCGACGAGTCGTCGAAAGAGGTAATGGTAGTAAATACACCTCTTGGATTGTTTCAGTTTCAACGTCTTCCTTTTGGGGTAGCCAGTGCACCTGCTATTTATCAAAACTTATTGGAACAAATAGTTACTGGTATACAAAATTGCGTTAATTACTTCGATGACATTGTGGTAGCTGGAGAAACTGAAGATGATCACAATAAAGCGCTAGAACAAGTCTTAAGTCGTCTGCAAGCAAATGGTTTAAAGTGCAACAAGGCTAAATGTTCATTCCTTCAAAATAAAATCGAATATTTAGGCCATGTTATTTCAAGCGAGGGAATTCGTCCAGCAGAATCGCGTGTAGAGGCTATTCAAAAGCTTCCTAGGCCAACTAATCTTTTGGAACTGCAAGCTTTCATTGGTAAAATTAACTATTACCACAAGTTTATCAATAATTTTTCACAACTGGCAGCACCACTAAACGTCCTAAGAAGAAAAAACACTCCTTTCAGCTGGGGTAAAGATCAACAGCAAGCGTTTCGCGAACTTAAGGAGCAAATATCTCATAAAACAACGCTTACGCATTTTCATGAGGATTTACCAATAGTTTTGGCGTGTGACGCTTCATCATATGGAATTTGAGCCGTCATTTCGCACGTTTTTCCTGATGGTTCGGAGCGTCCAATTGCTCATGCATCAAAGACTCTGGATATTCATCAACGCCGCTATAGTCAAATAGAGAAAGAAGCTTTGTCAATAATATATGGTATAAAAAAGTTTCATCTGTATCTGTATGGCCGACATTTTACTCTTTATACAGACCACCAGCCACTGGTTTCAATTTTCAACCCAAAAAAATTTCCAGTGTTAACAGCACAACGTTTGCAACGTTGGGCTATATTCCTAATGGGATATCGCTACGATATTCGGTATAAACCAACGTCTCAACATTGTAATGCTGACGCCTTGTCACGATTGCCAATGGGTCCAGATCCATTGTTCGATTCCACAGAAGTTTCATGTCTACAGTTAAATTTTGAAGAGGAGTTATTATCCTTTCCGATTGATGCAGATGAAATAGCTCGTCTTACACGTAAAGACGAAACATTAAAAATGGTATATAACTACATAGCCTCGGGGTGGAAAAAGGATATTCGCAAAGGTAAAAATGAACTTTTCCCTTATTATAATCGGCGTTTTGCTCTTACCCTACAGAATGATGTTATTTTGCTCACGAGTGAATATACAAGAGTGGTAGTACCTACCGCGGCACGATCAGCTGTTTTGAAGATGCTTCACAGTGGTCATTGGGGAATGACACGCATGAAACAGTTAGCACGTAGATACTGTTGGTGGCCTGGTGTTGACAAATCTATTGAGAAGGAAGTCAAATCATGTCAAATTTGTCAAACATCAGCAAGCAGTCCTCGAAAGGAATTTTCAAGCTGGGAAACTCCGCAGAAGCCCTGGCAACGCATACATCTTGATTACGCGGGACCTTTTCTCGATCACATGTGGCTGATATGTATAGACGCCTTTTCTAAGTACCCGTACGTAACCAGAATGCATTCAACAACGTCACAAGCTACAATGCAAGCTTTGAATTCAATCTTCGCAATAGAAGGTTTACCAGACACTATTGTTTCTGACAATGGTAGGCAATTTGCAGCAACAGAATTCGCCGAATTTTGCAAGCAACATGGAATAGAACATCTAACTAGTGCACCTTTTCATCCGGCATCAAACGGTGAGGCCGAAAGAGGAGTAAGAACCTTCAAACAATCGTTAAAAAAAGCAGTTGAGGAGGGAACAGATAAAGTCACCGCTCTACTTAATTATTTGAGTACTTTTCGGGCAACGCCAAACCCAAATTCAGGGAAATCACCTGCAGAATTACTTCATGGTAGACAACCTAAAGTTCATCTGTCTTTACTATTGCCTAATAACAAAACCAAGGACCGTAATGCGATAGCTAAAAGCACTAGTGGATTCAAAATTAATCAAGAAGTTTTTGCAAGAAACTTCTCGCGAGGGACGAAATGGATAAAAGGTCGTATTACTGGAAAAATTGGTAAAATGATGTATTTTGTGATGTATTCCGGGAGCTACATGGAGAAGACATCAAAATCAGTTAAGATCTTGTCAGAGGTCTACGGAATACGGGGAAACACCGTTAATAATTGATAGTTCTTTGGAACGCTCGTCTGCGCAATCATTGGCTAGTGCATCACCAAAATCAGATCATTCGCAAAGTACATTCAGTTCAGTATCTGATACGTTGCAGAACCGCACTGAAGTTACATCGCAAGAAGAATATCGCCATTCCGATACAACAGTCGATAATGATGAACCGGGTCCATCTTCAGGAATGCTACTCCCGAGAAGATCAACTCGTCCTAAGAAACTGGCAGTACGCTTTCAGATAGATCCGTGATCAAAACTAGGAGGGGAGGTGTGTTGTATATCTGGCAACATCCTCGGTGTCGATCTTGAGAGGAACGCTTCGGTTGGGCTGGCGGACATCTCGCTGATGTACCACGCTTCGGGCATTAATAAATATTAATATAATATGTAAATTTATATATATAGCTTAGAATGTTAATTATACTATACTACTTAAACTAAAATATATTGTGTATTAAAATACAACAGTAAATTTAACCAAATCGTCTTAGTTAAATAATTTTTGTATGGCTTCACCAAAATATTTCAGTTGATTCTTATCCTGTTGTCGCTTCGTTGCTAAACTGGTTTTCTGTTCCCTCCATCTTCCGGCGTCTCGTGCAGTGCTATGCAAAGTGAAGTGTATGGCCATACAATTTTCACAAAAAACACTGTATGGGACACCACGAACTACACCAGGGTGTTTGGGATAAGAAAACGTGTCCGTCCATCTGCCTGTCTGTCCGTGAACACGATAATTCTCGAACAAATTGAGTTAGAGACTTGAAATTTTGTACAGATAAATTTATAACAGATAAGCTAAGATCTTGAAGAGGAAGAAACCGAACAATTCCTTTCCCCCTCCCATACAACCAAACCGGGTTTTTTTCACAATTTCATCGAAAACGATGAATCGTATCTGTAATACCAGATATGAACAGGTTTTCTTGAATAGAGGCGAGATACGACCATGAAGATGGGACATTAAGGATCCAGCCAGCGAAACGGATAGACGAAAATCGAAGAATTGGCAATATAAATGGAGTCGCTAGTTTGAATAATCAATTTATAAATAACAGATAAATTAAAAATATATTTAAAAAGAAATAAAAATACGATTATCTTTTAATTAACTAAAAATAAATAAACTAAAATAAAAGGATAAGTAACAAAATGTGTTTAGAATATGACTTCTTCCCACCTGTCCCATACAAACTGAATACTCATTTTTTCTGTTTTCTCGAAAACGGTTTATAGTGTAGAAAAATTTTATAAACAAAATGTGTTCAGAATATAATTTTACATAACCGTTCCATACAAGAAAAATCCAATCGAACCACTCTTTCTCCCTCTGCCACACAAATGGTTTTTATTATCTGTCCTCAAATAGAGTATTTGACGATTGGCCCCTGGCAATTATAGCTTTTCTCATGTTTTTGAAAGTGGTATAAATCCATTTATTCATACATTAATGGTAGATTCACAGAAAGCTCTGTTACAGAGTAGAGCAAGGTATTCTCGAGAAGGTCTCAAGATCATCTACTTAGGAGTCGAGCATCTCTTAAAAAACAAGAAGCATAAAACAAATTAAAATTAATTTCGTGATTTTCTCCTTAACTTGACGCAACCCTAATACATTTGCAACTGAATGAAATCTTCACTATATGAAGAGGAATCCAAGAAATCAAATACAAAAATATTTTCCGCTTTGGAATCGACACAATCTGTTAGGCTTAATCTCAAGACATTATATTCGAATCTGACTACGTTCAGAAAATCACTAAATTGTTCGAAAACAGCGCTTTTAGTGCTCGCACACAGAGTAGCTGTATCACTCGTCACGCAACTCTTTTTCAAGCGAAAAACATAACAAAAGCTATAATTGCCAATCTGGCAATTATTCAAGACCCGTATGGTGATATTCGTATCAAAATTCGAACAGTTGTATCAAAATTCCACTTTGAAGGCAAACTTTCCAATAAGATTTTTTAAAACTTATTCCAATCGGATTTTGATGTATGGGAGTTTTATGTAGAATCATATCCTAAATAACTTTTGTTCTTGAACTTTTTTGATAACATTTACCGTTTTTGAGATATTCGCAAAAAACGATTTCGTTCGTATGGGGGGTACCCCCCCTAATGGTCCATTTTTGCCCATTAACGAACTTAGCCTCGCATTTTACGAAAAACGGATCCACGCAAAATTTCAAGTCTCTAGCTCAATCCGTGCGCCCGCAATCCGCGCCACAGACAGACAGACAGACGGACAGACGGACAGACGGACGGACGGACGGACAGACGGACGGACATGGAAAATTCAATTTTTTTTATCATTCTAAACACACTGATGTAATTCATTTTTGTGTGTGATGACGGGATCTTGGCGTTACAAACGGTAAAGCAAAGTTAATATACCCTTTGGTTTCACCATACGGGTATAAAAAGTCCCAGTCGAACACAAGGTCTCGAGCGAGCAACTTTATAGCAAACAGAGCATACCAGATACCAGTCGAAAACGCCATAAGACATTTAAGTACTCAGTTCTCAGTTCCCAATGTAATCAGCTTCAAACATTTCATGCCCAATTAAGTTTTTCGCCTCTATTGGGACAATACGTTCCAGAAAGATTTATCGTAATACTACGAGGATATTTTCAAAGTAATGCCCTATATCAGACATGAGCAAAGAGCCGAATTTACGCCAATTTGAGAGCCACACTCTAGAAAATTTTATTGTAATTTTACCCCTATAATCGTAGGAAACCATTTTCCTACTATAATAGGAGTACAATTAAACCGAGTTGTAATGGCTTAAAAGCTATGCATTTTTACTCATTTTGTGGCGTATAAAAGCCACTTTTACGGGGGAACTTTAAACTAAATAAGAAGTAAAAGTACAATACTGGTGTAATTTTACGACATAGATGTTTAAAATCACCACATTTTTGTTGTAATTTTCCTCCTATTTGGTAGCAAAACCGCGTCTTAAAGGTGTAATTTTACGACATTTTTTGTTTAAAATTACACCGAAAATGGTATTAGAATTTCTCGGCTTATACGGTCTGCAAAAACAAAAATATTATATTATTTTTGCGGATTTTTTCACATCCAAATTTCCCGGGCATGTCTGCCATGTGGCAGGCGCCACACAGGATTTTGGTAGAGTAAAACTCGATTCGAGTATTTATACTCCGATGCCACAAACCTTATGCGAATTATAAGGTTAAGGTTAAATTGTCCGTACAATAATGCAAAAATACCCTGCGAGCGTGTTTTTACACCAAAATGAGAGTAAAAATACGAATATTGGTCGAAATTTTACGCAAGGTTTAAAATTACCCTATTTCTAGTGTAAGATTAATGTTTTTTTGGGTGAGTTTACAACTTAAATGGTGTGCGAGCTAAATTCTGATTTTTTTTCGAAATTTTACGACGTTTTTGCAAATTTACCCCGTTTTTACCCCATTTTTTGGTTTAAATTCAAATTCATTTTCTACAGTGCAATACAAACGAAACTGTGTGGGATTACATAAAAAATTGTGCGGATTTTAGCACGCAGCTTAAAAAAATGAATCTTTTGGTTTACTAGGCTACCGCTCTCTTTAATTTGCTTTTGTTCACGTCTGTCCTATATGAATATGAAATATTTACCGTTAGCCGTTGTGCCTTATTCTGTCGGTTTTGGTCTATGATGTGGCAGACGTTGATTAAATGAATGCCCAAAAAAAGAATTAGAACTTACGGTCGTCCTTGGAAATCCGCTGAAAATCTGGTAAATGTTGGCGATAATTTACCGCTTGAATGTAAAGAAAGACTTAGATGTGTACGGTGCTCCAATAATAGATCGGAAACACCTAAAAATAAAAATAAAATTTAAAAATATTTTATTTAAAAAATGCACTAAAAAGGAAAAAAATAGTTTTTTTGTATCAGAAATAGTTTTTTTGTATCAGATATTTTATTTTATTTTTCATGCTTTTATCCCGCTTTCATTTCTGATAAACAATACCAAAAAATCATTTTTTCCTTTTTAGTGCATTTTCATAAATAAAAGCTTTTTTAATTTTTTTTTTACTTTATCCTTTTTAGTTGTTTCATATTTGATTCGTAGAATACAAAATGATGTCTGTCTTCCACCACGCTTGTTTATATTTTTAGTCTTTCAATATTTATCCCTGATGCCGGATTCATTATCCAAAAAATTCCCGGGTAAGGTTTTTTCCAAAAAATTTAAGGAAAAGGATAATCACGTTATCCTTACAGGACCTTTCATGATCCTTACAGGCTTCTTAATGTCAGAATCGGATTCAGCGACCCCAAAAACCGCATGAGATTTTTTACAGAAAATATTAGGAAAAGGATAATCACGTTATCCTTACAAGACCTTCCCTTATTCGTACAAGGATGAAGTCCTGTTTTTCAAGGTTAGTAATTGGGTTCCGCATGAGTTGAGAGAAAATTACATTGAAAGGCGCTAGGTAACGTGCGAAAGGCTGCTTCAAAGACAGCAAAGGAAGAGTTTTCTGCATCGAATCATTACTGGGGATAAGAAATGGGTTTATGACGACAATTCAAGGTCATGCCCGGTGAGCCCGACCCTTCCATACCAAAACGAAATATTCATGCCGCGAAAGTAATGCTGTGCATCTGGTGGGGTTTGAAGAGCGTTGTGTACTATGAGCTCTTGAAACCGTGAGAAACAATCTGTGGCGAAGTCTATCGACGTCAACTGATATGTTTGAATCGACCTACTGGGAATAGGCCGATACTCATGACAAGTTGATTTTACTCCACGACAACGCAAGGCCACACATTGCTGAGCCGGCCAAAACATACCTAGAAGGGGTCAACTGGAAAGTCCTACCCCACTCGCCACACTCCCCAGACATTACCCCTTCTCATTACCATTTGTTTAGATCGATGAAATCAGTTTTTACTGGAATGTGGTTCCATTCATATGAGAAAGTGAACAAATGGGTTCATGACTGCACTCTAGAAAATTTTATTGTAATTTTACCCCTATTATCGTAGGAAACCATTTTCCTACGATAATAGGGGTAAAATTACACCGAGTCGTAATGGCTTAAAAGCTATGCACTTTTACTCATTTTGTGGCGTACAAAAGCCTCTTTTACGGGGGAACTTTAAGCTAAATAAGAAGTAAAAGTACAATACGGGTGTAATTTTACGACATTTTTTGTTTAAAATTACACCGAAAATGGTATTAGAATTTCTCGGCTTATATGGTCTGCAAAAACAAAAATATTATATTATTTTTGCGGATGTTTTCACATCCAAATTTCCCGGGCATGTCTGCCATGTGGCAGGCGCCACACAGGATTTTGGTAGAGTAAAACTCGATTCGAGTATTTATACTCCGATTCCACAAACTTTATGCGAATTATAAGGTTAAGGTTAAATTGTCCGTACAATAATGTAAAAATACCCTGCGAGCGTGTTTTTACACCAAAATGAGAGTAAAAATACGAATATTGGTCGAAATTTTACGCAAGGTTTAAAATTACCCTATTTCTAGTGTAAGATTAATGTTTTTTTTGGGTGAGTTTACAACTTAAATGGTGTACGAGCTGAATTCTGATTTTTTTCGAAATTTTACGACGTTTTTGCAAATTTACCCCGTTTTTACCCCAGTTTTCGGTTTAAATTCAAATTCATTTTCTACAGTGTGGATCAGCGCGAAAGAGTAAGCCTTCTTCACTTAAGGAATCCGAGTTTTGTATGAAAGATAAATTAAGGTTATAGCTTCCAAACGAATATACTTTGAATAAAATCCATTTGTAATTTGAAGCAAACAAAAAGCTATAATTGCCAATCTGGGAATTATTGAAAACCCGTATGGTGATATTCGTATCAAAATTCGAACAGTTGTACCAAAATTCCACTTTGAAGTCAAACTTTCCAATAAGATTTTTTAAAATTTATTCCAATCGGATTTTGATGTATGGGAGTTTTATGTAGAATCATATCCTAAATAACTTTTGTTCTTGCACTTTTTTGATAATATGCACCGTTTTCGAGATATTCACAAAAACCGTTTTCGTTCGTATGGGGGGTACCCCCCCTAATGGACCATTTTTGCCTATTAACGAACTTAGCCTTGAATTTTACGAAAAACCAATCTGCACAAAATTCCAAGTCTCTAGCTCAATCCGTGCGCCCGCAATCCGCGCCACAGACGGACAGACAGACGGACGGACGGACGGACATGCAAAAATTAATTATTAAAAGCTTTTATTTAGCTTGCCTTCGTGTTTGTCTGTTTGTCTGTCAGATCAAATCTTGCAACCCAATTTTGACCCACTTCCACTTGTCCGATTGACTTGAAATTTTGCACACTTATATAAGTCCGATGACAATACAATATTTTCACTACTTCGTCATTGTAAGGATAACGGAAGGTCCTGTAAGGATAACGTGATTATCCTTTTCTCCAAATTTTCCGGAAAAAAATCTATTCTGGGGGTTTTTGAGGTCGCTAAATCCGAATCTGCCATTAAAAAGTCTGTAAGGATAACGGAAGGTCCTGTAAGGATAACGTGATTATCCTTTTCTCCAAATTTTCCGGAAAAAAATCTATTCTGGGGGTTTTTGGGGTCGCTGAATCCGAATCTGTCATTAAAAAGTCAGTAAGTATAACGGAAGGTCCTGTAAGGATAACGTGATTATCCTTTTCTCCAAATTTTCCGGAAAAAAATCTATTCTGGGGGTTTTTGAGGTCGCTAAATCCGAATCTGCCATTAAAAAGTCTGTAAGGATAACGGAAGGTCCTGTAAGGATAACGTGATTATCCCTTTCTCCAAATTTTCCGGGAAAAAATCTATTCTGGGGGTTTTTGGGGTCGCTGAATACGATTCTCAAGTTAAAAAGCCTGTAAGGACATCTCAAATGTAAGGATATATATTCGAAGACTAAAAAGAATAAAATAAAAAAAATAAAAAAAAAATTTAAAAAAAAAGCTTTTATTAAAAAAGAATGCACTAAAAAGAAAAAAATAATTTTCTGGACGCTGTGTATCACAAATATAAAAGCTTTTAAAAAGCGAGATAAAGCATAAAACAATAAAATAAAAATTTATCTCGCTTTTAAAAAGCTTTTATATTTGTGATACACAGCGTCCAGAAAATTATTTTTTTCTTTTTAGTGCATTCTTTTTTAATAAAAGCTTTTTTTAAAAAAAAAAATTTTTATTTTTTTTTATTACTTTTTTTATTTAAAATTGAATAAAAATATTATATTAAAACAATATATGTATGTAGTTGAAATATGTACTTATGCCAAGGATTTTTTAAATATTTAAAAATGTTCATCAAGATATTAAAATTGATAGCATATTAAGGAAAATATTTTAATAGAGAAGAGGTTATCGAGTTAAAATATTTTTCCTGCGACGAACTATCAAAATTTTTACTTCAACTTAGTTCAATTCTGGAAAATCGCCGCCACAAAAGAATTAAGAATTCCAAACTTCCCTGAATAGCTTAAGTGGCATTAATCTCTTACATAACTATGAATCCCAACCACGCCATACAAAAAAAAAATACAAACCTACTCACTCAGTTCGGTTGCGGCTGTGGTGATACACAAATTTTAAGAAAAAAAAAATTGTGCAAAGGAACGACCGTGTGAATGGCAACCTTGCGCAACCGAATTCCAAAAGAACCTTTCACCGGTCGCGGTAATGGCCCACCCGAACCTATTAACGCTGGAAAGGAGAAGAAGAATGTAAAAAATGAAACAAAATTAGAAAAAAGAAATGACTAACATCGATCGGAAGTAGCCTCATACCTGAGATACGCATTATAAACGATCGCGATCGATGCTTGTGATTCATATAATCAGAATGCTGGCCAAATCTGGTGATTTCCTGCAGTTGTATATTGTAGCTATCTGATAGTTTCTTCTTGTTTCGTTTCTTTTTTTTTGTGGCGTTAGGATCTACATATACATACACTAGGAGAAATAAACGGATTACATTCCATAAAATTCTTAGAAATAAAAAGTTGTTTTCTCTTTATGTTTCAGGTACTACTATGACAAAAACATCATGACCAAAGTGCACGGCAAGAGGTATGCCTACAAGTTTGATTTCCACGGCCTTATGGCCGCATGCCAGGCCCAAGCTCAAGGCTGTGACGCTACAGCGAGTATGTTAACAGCTAGTACATATAAACATCATCATCACGGATTGCAGAGTGACTTGACGTCGACTCTAGGATATGTCTCACCTCAAGCTGCACCAGAAGCCGGCAGCTCATCAGTGGTGGCCAATATTGTCAAACCGAACGCAGTATCCTCAACTTCAAGCGGAGCCGCCTCCACAAGTGGTGGAGGGCCACCACCGCCACCCCTTTTCCCGACTCCATCGTACTGGCCGTACTCACCCCCTAATTTTGAACCACGCCCTCCTACAAATGCATTTAATTAGCCTAAGCAATTCAGACTATACAAATGTTCCTGATTCCATCTCTAATATTTTTTTGCTATAAATACGGTTATAATTTATACACGTGTCCCTTGATATTGTGCACGGCCTTACCTTCACACTCTGTCAAGAACAATACCAGTGATTTGTTTGAGTATAATACCGTTACTTACCCCATGCTGTTGGCAATTATGACTTCAACTAATTCTAAAGGTCATTCCATTCGTTACCCAAGTATCAAAACTTAATGACGCTATAACATACCGACTGGTTAGATTGTTAGATGAATCAGGGAAAGGTTCAAAGTGAAACGATGCACAATCATCCAAAGATTCAAAGGGACTCTAGATTAAGTGAATATATAAGTAAATCTTAATTAATAGTATTTTTGTGTTAAGTCCGTACTTAAGAAAATATAATTGTTATACAATTATTATTTTTTGTAATTTATCATGTAAATTTGATATTTGCTGTTAATATTGTTTTATTATTGTAAATAGACAATCCTTAGTAAACATTGTTTTAATGGTTTTTATACACTTTCTTGCGTTGTGACTATCTATATAATAAAACCCTTAAGTTGTCCGGATCTCCTCCCTGAAGTTTTTATGAAATTTAAACAAAAAATCTCTTCTGGGGTTTAATAACGAAACGATTTGAAAGTGACAAAATGATATGATAATGGGCGTTGCGTCATAGGATGCAAGAGATGCATGGCATCCCTTACAAACTTACGTTGTCACGTTTTTATTCATTTATAATTTACTTAATTTTGAAAAACTTTTGGAAGTAATGGATCTTTGTTGTATTATAATCAGGGATGAAAATATTTCTCAATTTTTATATAAACTCACTTCTGATGAGGAATATTTATGTCGAGCAAAATAAAACTCAGTCCTGATGAGGAATATTTTTGCCGAGCAGAATAAAACTCTTTTTTAAAGAGACTTAAAATGTTGTGAAAAACTTATACTCGATGATAGTTGAAAAACTCCTTGAGTTGAAAAACTCTATTCGAAGAGGAATATTTATATTGAGCAAAATAAAACTCATGTTCGTCAAAACTTATGTGTCGTCAAAAACTTATACTCGATATTTCTCGCTTTGTTTGATACGTGGTCTTTTTAATATTATGTTGCTTTTATGGGGTAGTAGGGGGTGGGTGAGGAGGAGTGGTGGGGTAGTAGGGGGTGGGTGAGGAGGAGTGGTGGAAGGGGTGGAAGGGGAGGAGGGGGGGGGGTGGAAGGGGAGAGGTGAGGGGGAGGGGGAGGGGGAAGGGGAGGCTATATATTTTTAAAATGTACTCTTCAGTACCTTCATATACGCTATATATTTTTAAAATGTACTCGTCAGTACCTTTCATTTGAGGTACCACACACCCCCCTACCACCCCCCAGAAAAAAGTTTCATACAAAGTACAAAAAAAAATATCGTTTTCATTTACTTTACAATAAATAATAATTTCTTATCATGCATTGAAAATTATTTGAAATCATACACTAGCCACACCATACAAAATCGAACAAATAAGTTTTTTGTCAGCTCAGCGAAATAAAACTCATTGGAACTGATATTTATTTACAAGAAATATTTATCTCTCATTAGAACTGATATTTATTTTCAGGAAATATTTATCTCTCATTAGAACTGATATTTATTTACAGAAAATATTTATCTCTCTTCGTGAGTTTTTCGTCGCACAAGTAAAAATCATCTCCTTCAGAGATATTTTTTCACACAATGAAAACGTTATTAGTTGTGAGTGAAACTTGAAATGAGAGATAAAGAGAGAAAAAATAACACTTATTTTCATCTCTGATTATAATGGAAAGTATATGATGAGCCTGTAGATATGAATTTCATTATTCAGTCGCGATATATTCAGCCGCGACTGAGCTTAAAATCAAAAGAGAAAATCATCAAATCATGACGAAAGTCTTTGTTAACTAGTAATCCACACCTGCCATGAATGCCGTCACTGTCGCTGTTACGTCTGGTGTTATGTCTAGTGAAGATTGAAAAGTCAGCTATTACGACAGAAAAGTCAGACAGTTTTGCTGATATCTTTGCTAACAGAAATGGTGACGGAAATTTGACATTCGTGAATTTAAGATAGCAGATTGTAATTTTTCACGTGGAGAGACGCTCCGTTACATATGACTATCTCAGTGATTTCACTTTTTTCTTTAAAATCTCCGCACTAAAATGAAATTCGGACTCCAGCTTCGCCCACGATGCCTTTTTCACATCATTTCTTTTGTAAAGATTACTTTTGGTATTCGAGAGACACTCTTTTAAGCGGTATTCGTTTAAAAAACGGAGCGTCTCTCCACGTGAAAAATTACAATCTGCCATCTTAAATTCACGAATGTCAAATTTCCGTCACCATTTCTGTTAGCAAAGATGTCAGCAAAAACTGTCTGACTTTTCTGTCGTAACAGCTGACATTTCAATCTTCACTAGACGTAACAATTTGTACAGCGAATTAAGGTATTATGGTCAAGAAGATTGGTATTAAAATCACCTGCTATAATTATTCTGGTAAACCTAGAGCAAACATCAAAAAGAACCTCCAAAAGTGACTCCAAGTTCCCCGTTGGGCAATAGACAACTCCTAGCATAATACTAGGATTGGTAAGAACTTCCACCATGATAAATTCAACATCACTGCAGCCAGAAGCAATAACACGACATTTTACCCTTCAGAGATGTACAATACAACACCACCCTCCCTACGACCAGACCTATCATGCCTATAAATATTGAAATTCTGAATTCGAACTGCATTATCGGAAATTGATTCCTTAAACCATGTTTCAGATATTGCAACCGCATCAAAATAATTACTCGTAACAATTTGAACTACTTCTTCCCATTTACTACTTTTAATTACCACTTTTAATGGATTTTGCAATTTTTGAATTATTAATATTTTTCGTGATGTTCGTTGACCCAAAGAGTGCCCCAAATCCAGTTTTGTCCGTGATAAATCACACGCTACAATAAAAAATCGACTAATCTTAATATATAAAAATGGATGTTTGTTTGTCTGTCTGTTTGAGATTACAAAACTCAAAAACTACTGGACCGATTTTTACGCGGTGTTTTGCAAAATGATCTGTGTTGCTAGGTGCTATGTTAGATTTTCAAAATTCTAAACGGAAAGTCCTGTAAGGATAACGCAAATATCCTTTTTCCCACTTTTCCCCGGAAAAATTGCCATTATGGGGTAGTTGGGGTCGCTGATCACGGCTCTGGTGTTGGAATTCAAAAATTCGAAACGGAAGGTCCTGTAAGGATAACGTTTTTGCCCAAAAGTTTTTAAGTTATTTATGGTTTTTTGGCATTCTAAAATTTATACAAAAAACTTTAAACTGGCAATGAAGGGTCTGCTAGTACTATATATATTTCCTAATGAAGCCGCTAAAATTTAGAGCTGTGCCCAACATTTGTGGAATCCTATGCTATAAAATAAAGTATAGAGTTTTTTAGTGGGTTTCCTTAGGAACGGTTCCTGTGAAGAAAATCAATCAAAGAAAATTCTGCCAAATTAAATACATTTACAATCGAAAATTCAATCTTTTTACATAATATTTTTTTTGTTTTTATAAAACAATCTTATGTTGTTCAATTAAATTTCAGAACAATAGGTAGCAACAAGTATGATAAATATTATCGAATACACCAAAAATGCAATGCGATCAATGAGCATAGCAACCAGATTCCACTCCTCATCTTTCGATTTTTCTTCGCGAATATGATTTCCATCAGGTGCAGTATTTTCTTCCAGTTTCTGTGTATGTTGTAGCTCTTGATCGCCTGCTGCTGAGATTTTTCCGTGCTTCTGTTGTTGTGGTAATAAAATAATTCTGCCGAAGCAACTATCTAAAGTTGATTTCAGACTATTGGGCACCGACTTGCTTTTATTGCATCTTGACAAAGACAATACTATGATTGATATTATAATTGAGAAACCAATCAGGAACAAACTATTTCTATAAAAAAGTACTAAACCAATTTGTTGTGAAAATAAAAGTCTATAATATTATTATTACTAAAATGATTACCAATTAATGGTGTATTCTGAGGAGTGATTTTTAACTCGATTGCTATGTAAACAAGAAAAATGCACGTAATTACAGCAGCGATGCCATTAAGAAGTATTTTCTCCCCAGATTGAGGTGGCAACCAGAAGCAGCAAAGAATCATTGCAATGATAAGTAACCCAGAACCAATTACAATAGCCTCTTGTAAAGGTGTTTTCCTCTGGACAGTCACCGTATATTCAATGTCTACATATGGTTCCTCACAGCACTCATAGATTGTAGCATGCCTGGCAACGCCCATTTCCGAGATTGACCATTCGCCGTTTGGAATAAGATACTTCAATTCGAATCCACCGTCGTGGGAGATATTTAAATTAATTTGAAGTTCACTGTAAGTCCAGGAACCCAGCTTCACTAGGCAGGTCTGTCTATCGTAGGGCCAAGTGCGTAAATTAAATTCACAAAGGACACGAAATTGTGCCGGAGGAACCCACAGGACCAAACCGCTACTGAACAGCAAACAGTTGGTTTTGCCGAAAATATTATCTACATAACCTCCTATGGCATTGTATAACGATAGATCTGGATGCCAGACTTCATGTTCACCTAGATGTATCATTGCCATATTACCATAATCCTCCGGATTCCATTTTAATTTATCATCAGTCCATTCCTACAATAGAAATAATAATATTTTTCATCTACTTGTGGTTCTCGGATAAATTCAATTAATTTTTTTTTCTTTAAATATAAATTGTCCACTTGTTTACTGACCATTTTAAGCCACCCATCGACTATCATCATCTCCTTTCTTTCGACCACATCAATGTGCGTAACACTTAGTTTAATTGACAATTTTGTGGTATTCAAGTGACTCGTAGGCCTCACGTATTTATCATAATTGTTCAAAAGATCTCGCTTTATCAAGTCTGTCCATGTTGGATTCCATGATGCTTTCGTACTACTATTGTCTGAAATATAAATTTTTTGAAACTTTTTTCCTGTTGTTAAAATCTTTTAAAATTTAATATTGTGTATAAATCATATTATTAACATTTTATCTGTCCTCCTCACTTTGACCCACAGCATTGATATTTCTTGAGTGTTCGGAGATATTTTGGTACTTGTATCCTCACGAAGTATAATGTAAAACGCTAATTTGCCCAGTAATTATTGTGCATCGTTTCAAGTTTGCGGGCTGCGGCCTGTTATCTCTTGCCAGCCGATAACTACTCCGCAGCGCGTTAATTTTTCTACACTAAACCAGACGCATCTGCCATTGTCATTAAATTGCGGACGTTCCCTGATGACGGATGTGGGAAAAAAGGTTGGCATTAAGGTTAGTTCCAACGGAATGATGCTAAAATTTTTACATGATTTTGAGAATGAATATGTTTTGTGGGACCCAAAGGAAGAATTTATTGCATGGAGTAAAATCAAAAAGAAGTATAGTTTTTAATACAGCCTCGAGGAAATTAAAAAGAAAAAAGACTCGTTGACGGTGTATTTTTAAAATTTATTTAAGATCTTCTTTTCTTGAACTTTTTCTTACATTTCAGCAATACCATTAGGCAAATATTACAGCACATATAACAAAACGCAGCTAAAGCCAAATCTTCTATTCCTTTTCCGCCTTCATGAAAGAGCAGCACCACAAAATTGACATAATCGCCATCTTGATTTTCGGATAAATATTCGTCTTTTTAGCTAGTGAACACTGATGTGCACTGACAGAAAGAATCACATTCTGGTACTAAAAAAATTGCGATATAGATTTCTGTTCTGTCAGTATACCTACAATAAAAAGCTCACATAAGAGGCGGAAATGGTGATGAAGGTTGCCCCTATTTTTAAACTCATAAGCTGCTCTCCGAAAAAATAGTCCCAAACAGTTATATGATGCATAGCGGTCACCAGCATGCAATCCCTTTGACAAATAAGTAAACTTTTCATTTGAACCTTTCAGATCATCGGCAGCATGCCGCAAACCCAACTACCCCTTTACTGGATTCTTTCCCACATAACCCACCTAAATTTAGGCAATCATCTTAAAAGAAGAAAAATTTATCGGTCCGATTAACTTTAATCTGCAGTGCCATCACAACAAAATATTCGCTGAAATTAATTAGATCACTAAACGAAACTTATATCTAACATAAGTGAGAAACCTAAATACGGCCGCAAAAAAAAACTAAACCTGACTAATTAAAATTTTAACATCTAACTATTATTGCTTTCACAAAATCTTAGCAGATTGTCCTTAGAGTCCTTTAATTTTTCACTTTATGTTCGTTGTGTAGAATCGTTAATGATCATCCTTCTCGCGTACTAGTTTTTTATATGTATTTTTAACGATTATTATATGAATATAGTGAAATTAATGATGAACGTAATTTAATGCATGCATGCGCGAATGAAGCTAATGTTGATGACGAATGTTGCTAGCGCCGCGACTATATAAATACGATGAATGTAAAAATGAATATGTATTTTTAATCGAGTTCCAAATAGGAAAAGGTTCTCAATTGGACTCATATCTATTTTATATGTATGTTCAGGCATCACTTTTCGGGTTGACCGATTTTGGCCATTCCAAAGAGAAAGTTGTAGAGAAAGTTCCTGGTTGGGTGCCGCTGTAAGTATCCCCCCTTGGTTCTATGCCTTCATAACATCTCCCCTCTAGATTCTACATCGCTTGAGATATCGAGTTGAAATTTTTTGTATTACGTTCAGTACAACACCAGGAAAGTTATTTTATATATTCTCCCCCTGTTGACCCACCCCTCAAACCCCCCCCCCCCCCTTGCTAGATTCTACATCGTCAGATATCGAGTTGAATTTTTTGTGTTGTGTTCAGTACAAAACCAGTAATGCAGTTTATATATCTGTGGCCACAAGCAATAACCGCTTATGTCGAAAATTGCGATTTTGAGTAATCGGAGTACAAAGATGAAAATCATTTTCTGAAAAAAGTTTGAATGATAACTGGATCCGGATTTTCATTAAATTAATTGCTTTATAAGGGCAATAAATGCGTGCTACAGTAGACATAAATGATCTTTTATTTTATAAAATATTAAGGAAAAAACCATATAGGCGACATGTCACTAACGTTAAGTGTTTATTGAATGTGTACATTATTATTGGGACATAAGCGATTATGTTTTTCAACCAAAGCTTCTGGTTAGAAAAATGATAGGAAGACCAATTTTTTTGTGTATATAGATTACAGCATGGAGAACGTAGTAGTATTAATAACTCATTTCGTTCTTAAATCGACATAAGCGGTTATTGCTTGTGGCCACAGATTTGTTCATTTGTCACGAATGTATTTTCATGAGCAGCACTGCATATTAACATACATAAATTTTCGTAAGTATTATTAAATGCGAAATTTATCGCACTCCCATTTTAGACTTACATGATATAATACTTGGAATTAAAGCATATGTGGACTTTAATCCACCATAATTTTTAATCCCATTGAGATCCCAACTTGAAATTTTGGTGGATGTTAGATAATACAATATCATGACGTTTTCAGGATATCACAATATAAATTATGTTTTTAAACCTTAATATTAAAATTCACTGCGATTTTTTTTTCTAAAAAACAAAACGTTTTCCTTTAACCCTTTCAGACCTGATGTCCCCACCAGTGGGACAATTCCTCAAACTAGTTTTTACAGCTATCCGACGTTGAAATTACTGTTTAAATCCTTGAATGAGCCTTTTGTTAATTACGCAACTCCGTAAAAACCAATTATCTGACTTTTTTGTCATAAATATTTCATATTTTGTCGGAAGCAAACAAGTAATGTTAAAAAAAATTGAAATATAAGCTGTTTTTGATCTTTAACATAAGAATCTCACATCAAAAAAATTATTTCACCACTAGAAATAATTCAGGTCTGAAAGGGTTAAATAAATGTCCAAAAATATCAAAACTGGGGATATGATTTTTTGAAATAGACTATTGATCATTGTCGGCATTTTTCGAACGGTAATATTTCCCAAACTAAGACTTTTCCACGAAACCGAGAAACCCATTTTCGTTAGGTTGGCATATATTCTTGCCAAGTTTCGTCGAAATCGAAGGGAGTCGGCCCCAAAGTTTCGAATTTTTGGTCGAAATAATTTAGAATAATTTAGAATCGCCCTTACCTTTAAGAGAGAAAAAGGTTATAGAAGAAAAATCTACTCTTGCTTTTTAAAACCAAAGCGCAACCCGAACCAAAAAAAAAAAACAGCGAAACCGAAAATCTTAGCGAAAAAACCCGCTCCGTAGCTCCGTAGCTCCGTAGCTCTGCCTGTATGAGCTGGTTAAATATCATTGGTAGCACATAAAATTCTACCCTAAACACAAGTCATAAATATAAATAATCTTGAAAAACACATGGTTAAATTATTGGTGTAAACAAATCAAATTTTATTTGCATCATTTTTACTCTGGCTAGCCAGTATAAATTGTTTATCTTCTACATTACAATTGATATTCGGATATATACATCATATATGATTTTTTAAATGTAAGGGGTTCACGTTTTGAAAATGGTTTGTACACATTGAGATTGCCTTCAATTGTTTAAACGGTTATTTGTAAATTTGAATTCAGTATTGAAGGCGAGACTTTACTCGATATTGAAGGATAGATAAATATCACTACTATCAAGCTAGAACGTCTGATTTCTTCGATTAGTTAGAAAAATGTTTCTCTGTTTTTTGTTACTTTTAAACTCTTTCTTCGACTTTTTTGCTAAGAAACCTAAAAAAACTGATTTAATTTTTTAACACCTTATAGGACACTTCACTCAATTCATGAAGTCAAAGGAAAAAAATAATTTTAACTTTTTAATTCATTTTACAATCAATCCAAGAAACAGATCAAATGACTTTTTTGAGTCTTCTTTTTATCAGAATTTTTAATTTTTTAAATACTGAATTAACCAACGATATATTGGAAGTTTTTTTTTATAATATTTAACCACAATTGGTAAAGCCTTAAGTATAAAATTCGATAGTAATTGATCATATCTGTAGTTCGGAGGTAAACTGCACTAATCGACAAAAGGTAAAATGTTCAGGAGAGCGGTCATAGATTTATATGGGAAATGATGTTCTGCACATTTTGAAATACGAGCAAAAGTAATATGTCATTATAACGAGTATAAAAATCTGTATCAGAAACTGCAAAAAGAATCCCTTTTTAAAAAAATGGATATACGAGTTGTGCAGTTTACCTCCGGGTTACAGATATCGATTGCCACAAACCTTCTGCGAATGCTCCACATATGCAACAAAGGAATATAAATTTAATAAAAACCGAACTTTTAAATATCATTTTAAAAACTTTGCAAAACACAATGAAAATATCTCCGAAAGAACTTATCAAAGCAGCGAATCATACGGAACTGAATCAAATCATATCATCAAAGATCTCTATGAATATTCTACAATAATAACAAATTATATCGTCTATTGTGGTCTTAATTTATGCTGATTAGGTAGTTAAAGCTTAACATGATCTGATGTTGGGCAAATAGCACTAAAGATCAAAATTGGAATTTTTGGGTGATGATTTGTTACTTATTTAAGCCAGTGCAAATACAGATATGTATTTATAAGATTATTTAATTAATATATCCTTGTAATATCGCAGATAAAGACCTCAATTGTACCACTTGGACAGTCGAAAAGTTGAAGTGCAAAAGGCTCCAAGCGCCCATATAAAAGTTTTGAGGAGACCAACAAAGCCATGCAACCAACTAATGGTTAGCAATCGACTTATTTTATCTTTAGAATAATTCTGTAGACTAGACCAGTTTCCACGAAGAAATTATTTTTTTCTTTTTTTCTGACACTTAAAGCCTTTTGTAGTTGAAGTACAAAAGGCTTTAAGTAAATTGATATTTTAATAAAAATTTACCATAAATAAAAAATTCCAGCTTGTTTACGATTTTATATAAGTTGACATTTAATTTGTCCCGTCGTAGAAAAACGAAAAAAAATATCTGATATGAACAGCACATGACTTTCTTATACGTTTCTGCACATTTTACACTATAACTTGACAAATAAAATGTTAGTTTACATAAAAATATGAATTTTTATTTTACAAAATCTGAAATACCGCGATAACGGTAAAAGATATCGATTTATTGTAAAAGGCTAAAATGTAGAGAATTTTAATACCTTTTTTCCGATTTTAACTGGTTTTTCAAAAAAAAAAAAAAACAGTTTGCAAACAATTTGCTAAAATCTATTTTTTTTTTATTTTAATGATAATATCTCGATAACTATAAAAGATAGCGTGCCAAAAAACTAATGTGCCAAAAATGAAAGTTCTATTTCAATTGGATCAAAATTTTTCGCGGAAAAGTGAATATGACAAGGAATGGAAAAAGGGTCGCTTACCCTATTATTTGACTTTTGACGGTCAAATGTAAAAGCATGTAAAAATTTAGTTTTGATAGCCTTTTAAAAATATGCAATCAGTTTTGAAGTGAGACAATTATAGGGGAGAGCGGGATCAAAAACATGAATGTATATAGGTCCCTCTACCCTATGATAGTAATTTTAAAACAAAAATGATACTAGATTTGCCCAAAAATGAAAATGTATCAGATCTATTATGAATGTACTAAAAGTGAAACACTGACTAATATCAACCGACTGGCCAATGGTCTGGGAGCCTATTCTCGAAACGTTTAAGATTTTTCCGTTACGTTAATGGTGGATCAGGAAATGACCTCTATGTGGCCTACGTACCTCCTATATGGCACCAAATCACGCGCATTACGAAACGATTCACCACTTATTACGATACCGTATTCTCGAACTTAGATTACGGAAATATCCGAAACGAAAGGCAACAAAACCAAACGTTTGTTTACTGTGAATTGCCGTTTCGCGTTTGTTGTTTCTTGTTATTCGAGGCGGGCAAAATTTTTATCCTGCAAAAATATCAAAATGAGTACCTCTACATCTATGGCTCAAAAAAAAGCACTGCTTCATTTCCTAGAGCAAAATGATAATATACGGAAACGAAAGTTCTCGCCCAATTTAACAAGGAAAGAAGCACAATAGTTGTGGAATCGGGCGACAACAATGTTAAATGCAATTTCCGATGCAACAGAAGAGAAAAGAAAATATTAATAGAAACAGCAATAATAATATAACATAAATATTTGAATAATTATTTCTTATGGCTTAATCAACGAGATTTTGTTTTGTAAGTGATATGTGGACTTAGAAAATCATCAGCTTCATCCATCATTCGCTAATTCAAACGAAACAGTGTTTACAAATACGTCCACTGTAGTCCAGCTTTTTACTCAAAAAATCAAAATTGGGTCACAAATGCACTTAAAGGTGCACTGAATGAGAATAGAGTGTTGAAAATAAATAAATAATAAGACAATTCAAATTTTTTAGCATGATCCCATATGGCATCAAAATACCGAATGGGTTAAACAAACGTTTCGAAAAATAACATCTAAACGTATTGCTTGGATATTTTGTTACGTTTCGGATATTTCCGTAATCCAAGTTCGAGAATACGGTTTAGTAATAAGTGGTTAATGGTTACGAA
Organism: Chrysopilus asiliformis; assembly: GCA_964034945.1. Taxonomy (NCBI): domain Eukaryota; kingdom Metazoa; phylum Arthropoda; class Insecta; order Diptera; family Rhagionidae; genus Chrysopilus; species Chrysopilus asiliformis. The sequence goes on from OZ035960.1 coordinate 58,180,131, forward strand.
ACACGCGAAATGTAATTTGGAGAGGTACGTAGACCGCATAGAGCTCCTTTTTCTAAAAAATCTGAAACGCTTCGAGAATATGCCCCCCTATTGCTGGAGCGGAAAATCAATAGCAGTCATTTCACCGTTTCGCAAATTTTTTATCATCTGAACTGATAGAACACAAAACTAATTCTAGGTTTCCACACTTTTACATGCGGCTTCAAAAAATTGAAAAACCCTTGAATGAAAAAAATCCTTTAAAAACAATTAGTGTGGGTCGGAAAAGTCTATTGGTCGTTGGATTTGTGTAGCAAGGTTGTCCTGATGCAAACCAATTTAAATTTACTTCAATCATTATATTATTTTACGGATTTTTTTTGTTATTAGGGTTGACCTCTGTGATTTAAATATCTCGAAACTTATGCCCCAAACAGATAAGGCATCAATGTCGGCATTATGAATCCGACATTGACGCCTCATCTCATCTGTTTGGGGCATGTGTGTAGAGACCCTATAATATAGAGAGTGGACATCCGGACGAGTAAAAATGGCCGCCGAGCTGAAAAACGAGCGCAAAAAGCTTTTAAAATTTCGTTCTTTGTCACAAACAATTATCAAAATACCGGAAATCGATTAATATAAGTAAAAAACTCATATCTAGTTGCTCGAGTACGGATGTCCACTTAGGGTTTATTGGTCGGTAACTTGAATATCATTTGCTTTGTTTGAGATTTCAAATATTCAGTCGCTACACAAATATAGGGAACCTATAATAGAGAGAGTGGATATCAGCATTTAATAGACTGTCCTACTGAGTCCAATTATTAGGCCAGTTAGAACAGTTTTTTCGCCAGATTAAAACAGTCTGTGAACATTTTTTCAATTTAATAAAACAACTTTCCAAATTTTTTTAATACCTCAGACATGAGTTTTTTACCTATATTTACGAATCCAATTATTTTAATAATTATTTGTGACAAAGAATTACATTTTTAAAGCTCGCACAGACTTTTCAGCTCGGTGGCCATTTTTAAACATCCCATCGTCCATTCTCTAGATTATAGTCCAAATCTAAACAAATTCAACGACCAATAAGCTTGTCCGACGCACACCAATTTTAAATCTACTACAATGATTATTTTATTCTTTTTAAAGAATTTTTTTATTCAGGAGGTTTTCAGTTTTTTTTGGGGTTTTATTTTTAGTCCGAGGATGTTAGGTAAATTTTGACATATCAAAAAAGATGTTTCTAGATGTGAAAATCTCTCTCAAATCTCGGATTTCCCAATTCGTATTAACAAACTTACGCACCTGTTCATATCGATTCTTAATTAAGTACTGTAGTAAAATTTTCTTACCTTCTAGAAAGTCTTGACGACGACACAACTAAATCCATGTTAGGTACGATTGCTTTTTATGACGAAGGTTATGAACATGTTTGGAAAGCGCTTTTAAAATGTTTTTATAACAGACGTAAAATTATCGATCATCGCACAAGCCGAATTAAATCAGATGGTGAATATATAAACTTCTTGTAAGTTCCTATGATCCATCCAATAAACAATTTCTGTAATAGAGAGCAGGAGGAGTTGACACTACTCTGTCTGACGAGGGCTTCGTCACTCCCCTGAGCCCGAAACAAACATGAACCTTCACGGTGATAACACAGTGCCACAGTTGCACTGGACCGTGGCCATCGTAAGTACGGGCCGGATGGCAAAAGTAATGACGTCACAGAATACTACATAGAAACTACTTATCAAATGGGAAAAATGCAATAGCAAAGCAGTTAATACTCGATTCGTCACGTTTATTAAATATTCCAGGGCCTTATCAGGGAACTCGAATCGAAAGTCAAAAGCACGGAAATGTTTGAAGCGGTATCAGCTAACTCGATTTAGATCAAATATTTATTATTCATTTTCGGAAATTAACTCGAACACTTTTCAGCCGCCGAAAATGAAACTCGAAAAGAAAATTTAAGTCATTTCAATGTTTTTTTATGTAAGGATTTTTTTTCTTGCATTATATATTTAAATTGCTTGGAAAATCTATAAAAAATTAGGAAAAGTTGGCTCTAACATATAATATTTAGTTAATTACGATGATATACGAAGTCCATTCCGTATGAATTTTCTTAGAATTCTTGGATTAAAAACCCGGTCATCACATTCATCATTTTAATCTGGCACCTATTTCACATCACTTTTATTCACACTTATCACTTTTATTGACATTTGGAAAAAGAAAATAGATTTTTTTTTGTGCGTAGAGCTACATTTCGCGACACAAGTTCGCGGCATTTCTACAAAACAAACATGAAATGTAATTCCAAATTGTGGAAAACATAAATGAAAAGAGGTAGCACTAAATTTATACACTTGATTTGTGAATATTTCTATAATTTTTTGTTATTTATTTGTTTTTAAAGATTTTCACATCTCACAGTTCACTTTTGAGGTTACAAATAGTTTCACTGAAAATACAACTTTTTCGGTGAAAATTTAATGTAATTCACAATCCACGCATAACTAAGTCTATAAAATAAAGACACTCATCGAAAAAACAATGAAATTAAACGTTTTTGCTACTATTTCGGCGAAGCAAAAAGCGCACGCGTTCAACCGGCACAGCTGTCAACGATAAACTACCAAGTAGTAAATGATGACGTCACATCGTTTGACATTTATCATGCCTCCGGCCCGTACTTACGATGGCCACGACTGGACCTAATTCAGGTTTAACAGAAAAAACTTTCACGACTGATAAAGGCAAAGCTAAAACAAAACAAATGTTCATTTCATTTGAAATAAAAGTGTTTTTTTTTTTTGCTAAAAATTCGTATCGCCATTGACAGTTGAAGAAATTGTGAAAGGCCGCTGTCGGCCCTTGTGTATGGGTTGGTCCAATATTTTGGTTTGTTCTGTGCGAGTATTACATAATGATTTTTTTCAACAGTCCATTTGAGCTAAATGATAAAAAGAGAGAAATGATGCTGTCGACTACTTCTTTCTACAGGCGGCAAACGGAAAACCACGTTTGTGTCTTATCTATAGTAAGTCTCTAATCTATGCTATTACACTCGAACTGAAATTTTTAGTTTTCGTTCGTCTTTTCGTATCATCATTCCCACTTCGTCTCTTGCCCAACATTTCGTGAAACCAGACGCCTTCCTGCGCCAATGTAATCACGGTCAATAGATAAGTTGAGTGAACATCTGTTAATGAGCAGATTGCTTAGCTCACTAGGTTCATTTTTGCTTATTTCAAAAATTTACCCAAATTTATTATTTTACACCAAGCGGATAATAGTTGCGTTTTTTTAATGTTCTAGAACACGGAACATTAAAAAAACGATCCAGAGTAAGTGGGAAATTTTATCGAGTTCAAATGGCAACTAACTTCACGTTGGTTACATCAGTAGGTCGTTACTGCTATATTTTCTTGATATAATCACGATTCGCTATCTCCCATGATTGAAACTATTTCGCTGTCGAACAGAACCAACAAACCACCAACACAAAATCCTCAATTGAGAATAAAATGTCAGATTTATTATGTTGAAGTTAGCAGCATTTCATTACCGTACATTACCGTATAAAATTTCCCTTTGTTCCAAGCGCTGTTCGAGTTGAAAAGGTGGTGCAGGATTTTGTATGGAAAGCTTGTTCTGAACTGCTCCAGAACATTAAAAAAACGCAACTAATACCATAATATATTGTGGTAAAGTAGCTACGGTAGTATGTGTATTTTGTTGTTGTTTACAAAACCAATAATAATATTTTACGACAATAACAGATCTTTTAATGCCTTTTGTGAATACCCTTAATATATATTTTTTTTAGAAGCATTAACATAATTTCTAATAATAATTCTAAACTTAAGTAATTGATGAAAAAATATTTGTATACAATACAAAATATATGGCTGACATTTAAAACCAAAATTTTCTGAGACTTCCGTAATATGTTAAATTAATACTTTTTGTATAGTGGTCGTACCCTATTAACCGCTAAAATACCGTAAATTATTCCTGTAAATAGTTATATTTAAATAGAATATGAAATAGACATTATTACAAATACTAAACAATACACAAAAAAGAAAATTCTATCGATGGCAGTAGCCAATAAAATCCAATCATCCTGCAATGAAACTTTAAGTGGAGCATCTATGATATGATTATCATCAGCAGTGCTATTGTCCTCGAAGGTTTGATCTCTTAATTCCTCGCCACGTTGCGGTTGCGGAGATTTTTTGTAATTTGGTCGTGGCAACATGAGAATCATTCCAAGCCATCCTTCCAAAGCGCTTTTCACATACCATGGCAAAATACATGTTTTTTTAGATTTGGATATGTAAAGAACTAGCACCGATATTATCATCGATATAGATACCAAATACAAACTACTGCTGTAGAATAAAACTGGAAATACATTTAAAACATTTGGATTATTAAATTTAAGAGTTCAAATTAAGATATAAATTAAATTTAGGAGTTTATTTGTCATTTTTAAATGAACTTTGTTTTCGTTTATAAAAGAATAACATCATAAAATTTAAAATCCAAGCAGATTCTGGCTCGGGCCGATATTAAATTTTTCGAAATAGTCCTGTATCGCTGAAAAAGGTTTGGAAATAATAACTTCAAGTATGTTTTTTTCTTCGGAATATTGACCAGATTTATAGCGACCACTTATGTGGTAAAAGAGGGGTGGGTTTATAAAACATTAATTTTTGAAGCCTGCTCGTTAGGAGGCTGAGAAATGTCACTCGGTGGTTTTCGGGGTCCCTCATCACGAATCTAGTATTGGAATCTCAAAACTCGAAACTGATGGCCCTGAAGGATAAAGCAAATGCCTTTTTCGTTTTTTTTTGGAAAAACTGGCATTAAGGGGTTTTTTGGGGTCGTTGATCACGAATCTGGTGTTGGAATTGCATTATTCGGAACGAAAGGTCCTTTAAGGATAGCGCAAATATCCTTTTTTTCATTTTTCCCCGGCAAAATTGGCATAATGGGATTTTTGGGGTCGCTGATCACGAATCCGGTAGTAAAATTGCGAAATTCGAAACGGAAGACCCTGTAAGAATAAGTCAAATATCCTTTTCTCATTTTTCCCCCGAAAACGGACAATAGGAGATTTTGGGGCCGCTAATCACGAATCTGATGTTAAAATTTCAAAATTCAAAACGGGAGGTCGCAAGGCAACCCGATTTTTTATCAAAAGTTTTTAAGCAATCTTCCTTCATCCTTTGAATAATTTGCGCTGATGTCTCATTGTCACAATATAGTCTTTTATGAAACATGTTTAATAGAAAGCATGCTATTCGATAACAAGCCGCAACCTTTGGAAGTATTTTATTATAAAATGTTTTATTAAGCAATCGGCTTTATCATGTCATGCACCGCTTCAACTAGCGACCGAAGTTTCGGGACAAATCGAGATTCATTGGATTCCTTAATAGGTATTTGGTTAAGCTTGTCTGTAAAAGCCGGCATTAGCAAAACAAATCCTTTCGCTTTCAAATTATCCTTCACGTCTCGAAATCCACGGTCCAGAATAAAGATATCCTCCGTTTATTTAATTGACACAGGCCATTTGATTTATCAACAATGTTTCGTAAAATCTTAGCATCATTTAACTTTGCAGAGTTGGGGCCTAACATATCCACGACAAAGCCATACATAAGTAGTGCAAACCGTAAAAGGCTTGCATAGTGGTATCTTTTCATGTCCGGAATATGTCTTCCGCTGATATTCATTATGGGAGCTTTTCTGATGATGTGCATAAGTCCTGTCGCCGATCAGCAAATCCTTTGCTAAATCAAAAGTCAAGTTCTCCATAAGCATTTCTCTGGATATCGATTCTAAACCGAAGTGCGTTTGAAAAATATTTTTTTTAGATAGCGCAAATTACGGAATTAGTATATTCTGAAATCAGATATTCTTTATCCAGCTGTAAAATAAATACAATCATTTTATTCGAACTTGCTGTACGGAATAAAAAAAGCTAAGTGTATCGGTCTTAATCCACCATAATCGTCAGGATTCCATTACAGTTTTTCATCATTCCATGTCTAAAAATTGAATTAGTTATATAATGTGTCAAATTTTATTATTCAATCAGCAACGAAAAATATTTTTAGAAATATTCTATTAAAAAAAACTACTAGCGATGGATTACAGTACGAACCGAATTGTTCCTCATCGAAATCATCATCAACTCAAGATCATCTCAAACTATTTAGTTAATCCAGTAAATATTTTAATCTCGTCATCAGAAATGCTGTGATCTTTGATTTTAAAAACCATTGTTGAATTTTTCGAATAAAAATTTAATATATTTTGCAATTCTTTTTCATCAATCAATGACTTTGTGGTTAACCTTTTAAAATATTTAAATCTTCCTCACAAAAATTTCTTTTTTAATTATATGTGTTTTCATCAGGGTTAAAAATACCGCGTTTCATATAAGACCGGATACGAGCATCACTTATCACATGAACAGGCGCAGAAGTGCTTTGTAAGTGGATATTGTTCTAGGTATAAGCAAGTTAAATATTCAATATTTAACTCCTGTAAACTATATTTGTTTTTAAACTTTCGCGGTTAATATTCATACTGAATCTTTTTAATTAAATCGGTTATTTACCGCGTGAAAATTTTAATTCAAAATATATATTTTGAATACTGACCTGACGTTTCGGACAAAACTATGTTGTCCATGGTCACATGCGGGACTGACTTCTCAGTTGCTCAGCTTTGAACTTGACCGCAAATTGTAACGGTGATGTTGAATCGGCAAAATTTTATTTGTTTGTTGGGAACAAACAACACTAACGGTGTCAGGGACTGAGTTATCCCATCCCCTAGGTGGTTTTAACAAACGCAATACAGGATTCCAAGAGCTGGACAATTTGAAACTATCATCTCTATTAAATGTTGACCGGCGTTTGATTTCGATAGCTTCACGAACGAGACGTGGATGATAGCGGACCTCTGTCGCCAAAATACGCGCCTTGTCGAAACGTATCCAATGATTCTCACTATCATCCATTAGATGCTCAAATATAGCTGAATTTTCCACCTTTTTGTTTTTAACAGCTGAAAGGTGTTCTTTGAGTCTTACTGAAATGTTTCGTCTGGTTTGTCCAACATAGGATTTTCCGCAGCTGCAAGGTACTTCGTAGACGCCACAATTTTCCAGGGGCGTTTGATCTTTTGGTGATCTAAGGTATCCCCTAACCTTTTTTGGTGGTAAGTAGATCACTTTGATATCATGACGTTTAAGTATCTTGCTGATTCGGTTTGACACACCACTCATATAAGGAAGAAAGGCTAGTTTTTTGGTTACGTCAGTCTGTGTCGTGACTCTATTGTCTGCTGGTGGTTTAAATTTGCGCATTCTTTTATTGTAACCATTCCTGGCCAGCACTCCATCGATATATTTTAGCTCTTCATTTAGATGTTGCTGGTCACATATCCTGTGTGCCCTGTTTATCAGTGACGCTACTACAGAGCGTAAATTAGCTGGGCAATGATGAGAGCTTGCGTGGAGGTATCTGTCTGTATGTGTGGGTTTCCGATCAACTGTATGGGATAACGTTCCGTCTGTTTTTCTCATTATTTTAACATCTAGAAATGGTAATACTCCATCACACTCTGGTTCCATTGTGAATTGTGTCATTGGATGAATGGAATTTAGAAGTGTGAGAAACTCATTTAGATGATTCTGTTTAATTATCACAAAAGTGTCATCAACGTATCGAATGAAAACTTTTGGTTTGTGGATTGATTTTGCTAAAGCCTCTTGTTCAATGTATTCCATCCACAAATCTGCAACTAGGGGGGAAATCGGTGAACCCATTGCGACTCCATTTTTTTGAATGAAAAATTCGTCATTGAATCTAAAATATCCCGCTTTTAGACAAAATTCTAATAGATTCAATATTCCTATGTCTTCACCACTGTTCTCGAGTTTTGTCCTTATCCAGTTGACTGCATCATCGATAGGTACATTGGTAAATAATGAGATGACATCGAAACTTACCATTATTTCATCATTATCTAATGTTATGTTTTTCACCAGATCCACAAAATGAACCGAATCTCTCACATAGGTGGAAGATTTCCCTGTAATCGGTGATAGTTTGGATGTGAGAAATTTTGCTAGTTTGTAAGTTGGTGCGTTGATCTGGCTAACTACTGGTCGCATAGGAATTCCATCCTTATGTATTTTTGGTAACCCATACAATTTTGGCGGTACGACACAAGAAGGAATCAAATTCATGTTATTGATAAGATATTTATGCTCATTGGTAATTTTATTAGTTTTGCGTAATATGCGCTTTGTGGGATCAAATGTCACTTTCTGGTACGTTGATGTATCAGAGAGTAAAACATTCATTTTGTCAATATAATCATTGACATTCATCACCACCGTGGCATTGCCTTTATCAGCTGGTAAAACGATAATGCTTTTATTCTTACGCAATTCAACCAAAGCATTTAACTGTCCCTTGGTCGTATTGTTTTTTGGAATCACTGCTTTGCGTATAACAACGGCTGTATCTTGCCTGATGACGTCGGCAATATCATCTGTGAAAGCATTCTTTTGTATGCACTCTTCTATAGAACAGACCAATTGTTCTATTGGCACTTGAGTTGGAGTTGGTGCAAAATTTAGGCAAAATGGTGCAAAATTTTGTGATGACTTAACATACGACCAATCAATTGCCACTTTGAATTCGTACAACGAACGGCAAAATCGGAAATTGCAACGGCTGATGCATCAACGAGCGGAGGAAGAAGAATCAGCGGTAGAAGGTGTGAGCAATACCGTGATAAATTTATCAAATGCTGATTTGAACGACGACACGGTGAGCATTCTTTCAAGAGGCCCAAATGCGCAAATTTAAACCACCAGCAGACAATAGAGTCACGACACAGACTGACGTAACCAAAAAACTAGCCTTTCTTCCTTATATGAGTGGTGATTCAGCAAGATACTTAAACGTCATGATATCAAAGTGATCTACTTACCACCAAAAAAGGTTAGGGGATACCTTAGATCACCAAAATATCAAACGCCCCTGGAAAATTGTGGCGTCTACGAAGTACCTTGCAGCTGCGGAAAATCCTATGTTGGACAAACCAGACGAAACATTTCAGTAAGACTCAAAGAACACCTTTCAGCTGTTAAAAACAAAAAGGTGGAAAATTCAGCTATATTTGAGCATCTAATGGATGATAGTGAGAATCATTGGATACGTTTCGAAAAGGCGCGTATTTTGGCAACAGAGGTCCGCTATCATCCACGTCTCGTTCGTGAAGCTATCGAAATCAAACGCCGGTCAACATTTAATAGAGATGATAGTTTCAAATTGTCCAGCTCTTGGAATCCTGTATTGCGTTTGTTAAAACCACCTAGGGGATGGGATAACTCAGTCCCTGACACCGTTAGTGTTGTTTGTTCCCAACAAACAAATAAAATTTTGCCGATTCAACATCACCGTTACAATTTGCGGTCAAGTTCAAAGCTGCACTCAGAAAAATGTCCAGGTCAACTTTTTGTCAGGTTAACTCTGACCTTACAGAGGTTTCTGTAAGCCAGCTAGCGGTCAGAGTTAACCTATCTAAGGTCAACTCGTGCAGCTCCCAATGCCCTACTTCACCTGCTGGTGGCTTAATTTCAGAATTTCTCCGACCACAGGTCAACTCAGTTTTACTTGCCCACATGCAGGCGAACGCGCGCCTGCCCGAGGCCAATTACGCCGTATGTAGGTCATCGAGTTAGCCTCCATTTTTCTGAGTGTGAGCAACTGAGAAGTCAGTCCCGCCTGTGACCATGGACAACATAGTTTTGTCCGAAACGTCAGGTCAGTATTCAAAATATATATTTTGAATTAAAATTTTCACGCGGTAAATAACCGATTTAATTAAAAAGATTCAGTCCTGTAAACTAGTTGCAGAAGCAAATGTTACTTCTAGATCTAATTCAGGAGAGTTTTCTTCAAGAATCAAAGTTTCACGAATTATGGGGATATTTCTCTGTCTGTCTGCTCGCTTACAACTTGAGAACCACTAAACCGATTTGGATGAAACTTTCAGGGGAGCTTACTAGCATCAAGGAGTTTTAGGTCATAGGTTGACCGAAGGTTCCCCATGCCACCCGTGCTAACTCATGCACCACGAAACCATTAACCACCATTAACAAAATACGTTGGAATTACTAAATGAAACTTTCAGATATTGTTTATATTGATGCTATTAAGAAACCAGAATTTTGGTATAATTCTCCATTTTTTTGTTTTTGAAGTGACAACTTCTTTAGGCGCGTTGGGCGATTTTTGGATGGGTAAAAACTTATGGTTTGGCGTCAGCATTTGCTTTCCACAAAACGTGACGCTTTCCACATTGGAAAACTTTTAAAAAAAGCACCTCAACTTCCAAAGCTTTCTGTTATGGTTTTTTCGATAATGATAATGAAGACCTCGGTGCAAAAAGCGGTCATCTCCACTTTTTCAAAATTTTCAGGAGAGACAAAAAACATATTAGCGTGAAATTTTGCTCTGGGACAAAGTTAACAATATACAGTTTAAATCAAGCATGTATTCTTACATCATTTTAATTTGAGATAAATCCATATTTTTTTTTTTGAAAAAGTTATGGACATTTTAAAGTTTTGGACATAGCTGTTTCTTGCACTCAAGAGTAAAAAAGCGATTTTTATACCCGTATGGTGAAACCAAAGGGTATATTAACTTTGCTTTACCGTTTGTAACGCCAAGATTCCGTCATCACACACAAAAATGAATTACACCAGTGTGTTTAGAATGATAAAAAAAATTGAATTTTGCATGTCCGTCCGTCTGTCTGTCTGTCTGTCCGTCTGTCCGTCCGTCTGTCTGTCTGTCCGTCTGTCTGTGGCGCGGATTGCGGGCGCACGGATTGAGCTAGAGACTTGAAATTTTGCGCAGATTCGTTTTTCGTAAAATGTGAGGCTAAGTTCGTTAATGGGCAAAAATGGACCATTAGGGGGGGTACCCCCCATACGAACGAAAACGTTTTTTGCGAATATCTCAAAAACGGAGCATCTTATCAAAAAAGTCCAAGAACAAAAATTATTTAGGATATGATTCTACATAAAACTCCCATACATCAAAATCCGATTGGAATAAATTTAAAAAAATCTTATTGGAAAGTTTGACTTCAAATTGGAATTTTGGTACAACTGTTCGAATTTTGATACGAATATCACCATACGGGTCTCCAATGATTGCCACATTGGCAATTATAGCTTTTGTTATGTTTAAAATTTATTTATGACTACAAAATACAGTCCAGACTTGTTAACTAGCCTTTATTTAGTAAAAACATAACAAAAGCTATAATTGCCAATCTGGCAATTATTGAAAACCCGTATGGTGATATTCGTATCAAAATTCGAACAGTTGTACCAAAATTCCACTTTGAAGTCAAACTTTCCAATAAGATTTTTTAAAATTTATTCCAATCGGATTTTGATGTATGGGAGTTTTATGTAGAATTATATCCTAAATAACTTTTGTTTTTGCACTTTTTTGATAAGATGCACCCTTTTTGATGTATTCGCAAAAAAACGATTTCGTTCGTATGGGGGGTACCCTCCCTAATGGTCCATTTTTGCCCATTAACGAACTTAGCCTCACATTTTACGAAAAACGGATCTGCGCAAAATTTCAAGTCTCTAGCTCAATCCGTGCGCCCGCAATCCGCGCCACAGACGGACAGACAGACGGACAGACGGACGGACGGACAGACGGACGGACATGGAAAATTCAACTTTTTTCATCATTCTAAACACACTGGTGTAATTCATTTTTGTGTGCGATGACGGGATCTTGGCGTTACAAACGGTAAGGCAAAGTTAGTATACCCTTTGGTTTCACCATACGGGTATAAAAAAATAAAAAAATAAAAAAATATTCAATTTAACAAAACAAAACTCCCAGAATAAAAAAAAAAATTTGGAAAAAAATTCCGCGTCAAATTATATGAAACAATGCATCTTTTCTTTAATAACTTTTTACACAGGCCTCTAAAAAGTATGCTCTTTGCAGCCAAATGTGCGCATTCGTTTATTCTTGCATTTGGCATCAATAACTCATTTTCGCAAAAAAGTGGACATGACCGCTTTTTGCACCGAGGTCTTGAATTTTCATTTTAGAAAAACTTTACAATAGAAAAAGTTTACTTCCACAACTGCACGAAAGAAAAACTGCACTCAAAAAAAACTCGAGATATTAAAAAAGTCTGTTGGATTTACCAATTGCGCGTTTCAACTGCAGTTTTTTAATAAAGCTTCTTTTCTAAAAAAGATTTCTCACAGCTTGAACTGGTTGATAACAGCTGCTTTTTTTTAATGATCCGGATAACAGATCCATATGGATCATTAAAAAAAACAGCTAATGTATATATGTAATTGTTGCTCGGAGTGGCGATAGATGTGAAAACCAGACTAATGTTAATGATTTTAATTTACAAATTATGAAATATTAATTTTTGATACTACACATAATTTCAAAATCCAAAAAAAATCTGTTATTTCATAGTTTAAGGTTATCACTTCTGTCGGCAGTCCCAATGACTGCTTTGTTTTTTTATAAATGACTAGGGGCTCCGCCCCGAACCGCTCCGCGGTTCATCCCCGCCCCACGCATCGGCCTTCGGCCTCCGCGTCCACTTCTTCCTCGGCCTACGGCCTCGATTGCTACTCGGCCTTCGGCCTCGAATCTGGCCAGTGGTATAATATGTCAAAATCTTTCCAAAATATTCGTTACAGTTGTAATTTTGACGATAAATAAAATTATTTTTGTTTTCATTATTTAAACCTTTTTTTGTTAAATATAATTTTAAATGTAATAAAAGTGAAATAAAAACTTATTGTAATGCTAGTGGATAGACAACATTCTTTGTCCTGCTGTGTGGAGCGTAAATGAACAAATCTTTTGGTTTGCCAACTACATACAGCTGTCCATGGGCAAAACATGGATTTTCCAAGTTAATTCCGCAAACTTGTAGCGACTGGCCTTGCGCTTTATTGGGCGCGTTTATTCCGGTGCTAAGATCGCACTGCCAATCTGCAGAGATTTTGCTGCATTTTCTCTGCGGAACTCATCGCAAACAGTGCGAAATACAAAATGTCACAATTCTGAGGTTAAAACAGCACTGCCAGAATATAATTCCGTTCATACCGTCTGAAAATATCAGCGCTAAAAATTAACAGCGCCAAAAACCTACTGCTCAACTGGCAGGCATTGCTAAAGTAAAATGCGTTTAGAGCGGCACTACATTGAAAAAACTGCCACTTTAGCACCGGTATAAACGCACTAATTGATTGTCATGGCAAATGCCAGTCGTACTGGAAACTGCAACCGTTTGAATTGGAATGGTATATCAGTGGGTATCATTTCATCTCATTTGATCTCATTTCATCTCATTTCATCTCATTTAATCTCATTTAATCTCATTTCATCTCATTTCATCTCATTTCATCTCATTTCATCTCATTTGATCTCATTTGATCTCATTTCATCTCATTTGATCTCATTTCATCTCATTTGATCTCATTTCAATTCAATTGATCTCATTTCATCTCATTTAATCTCATTTAATCTCATTTGATCTCATTTAATCTCATTTAATCTCATTTGATCTCATTTGATCTCATTTCAATTCAATTGATCTCATTTCATCTCATTTGATCTCATTTCATCTCATTTCATCTCCTTTCATCTCATTTCATCTCATTTGATCTCTTTTCATATCATTTCATCTCATTTCATCTCATTTCATCTCACTTCATCTCATTTATTCTCATTTGATGTCATTTCATCTCATTTATTCTCATTTGATGTCATTTCATCTCATTTGATCTCATTTCATCTCATTTGATCTCATTCATCTCATTTGATCTCATTTCATCTCATTTGATCTCATTTCATCTCATTTGATCTCATTTCCTCTCATTTGATCTCATTTCATCTCATTTCATCTCATTTATTCTCATTTCATCTCATTTCATCTCATTTCATCTCATTTGATCTCATTTCATCTCATTTCATCTCATTTCATCTCATTTATTCTCATTTGATGTCATTTGATCTCATTTGATCTCATTTCCTCTCATTTGATCTCATTTCATCTCATTTCATCTCATTTCATCTCACTTCATCTCATTTATTCTCATTTGATGTCATTTCATCTCATTTATTCTCATTTGATGTCATTTCATCTCATTTGATCTCATTTCATCTCATTTGATCTCATTTCATCTCATTTGATCTCATTTCATCTCATTTGATCTCATTTCCTCTCATTTGATCTCATTTCATCTCATTTCATCTCATTTCATCTCATTTATTCTCATTTCATCTCATTTCATCTCATTTCATATCATTTCATCTCATTTCATCTCAATTCATCTCATTTGATCTCATTTCATCTCATTTATTCTCATTTGATCTCATTTGATGTCATTTCATCTCATTTGATCTCATTTGATCTCATTTGATCTCATTTCAATTCAATTGATCTCACTTCAACACAGTGATGCTATATCGAGGGGAATTCCCCTTTTTGCGGGGAATTTGACTATAAAAATTGTTAATAGGGGAAAAGGGGAAAACGCTTCAAAACGAGGGGAAAATCTTCGCATTTTCACTAAATCCGAAATACTTTTAAAAAATTACGGAAAAGTAGAAATGCAAATAAATAAAAACAATTACAATCCAATTCCAAGCTTAGGCAAAGGTAAAGAGGGAAGGAAATGCCCTTATTTATGCATTTGCCACTTTATAATGATCGTATTACAATTGTAAAGTACTTTTAACCGCTTTGAAAAAAGCGCATTAAAAAGTACCATTTTTTAAAACTCCTTTAAAAGACTTTGATAGAAAGTAGTTTCCATGAAAGTTCATTGACACATATTTTTTGTTCGTTTTTCGGATTTCTTAAATATATTTTCAATAGAAATATTTTAAATTGCAAATTAGCAGAAGTGCTTTGTTTAAATTATGTAAAAATCAATTAAATCGGTAATTTCTTGGTCATCTTTAAAATTTGGCTTAATGTACTAATTTCGACCAATATTCACCAGAAGAATGCATGGACCAGTGGCAAAGTGCCCGAAATACAAAAATACTTCGCGACTTGATTTCGTTTTTTTCCATTCTTTGATATTTTTATATTTTTTAAATTCAAAATATGGAAATAATTTTTACCGAATTTAAGGAGGACAGGATCATTTTAAGCTGAAAAGCAAAGGAACTACCTTGATTTATACATTTGTGACTTGCTTTGATTATTATCCAATTGTGAATCCCGACTTTTTTTCATATCTTATTTGACGTTTGGTTGGAGACCCGTGACGTTGTTATCGGAAATACAATTAACGAGTATTTTGTTCAAGCTTTACAAAATATAAAATTATTTCCTAATTTGTGCTTTTTTCTCTTAAAAGACTTTAACATGAGTCCAGATGACAATAATTTTTGGTTTCAATAAATGAATTCTTTATTTAAAATTCGTTGTTTTTATAGGGGAAAAACGAGGGGAATTTCGTCATTGAAAAAGGGGAAAAAGGGGAATTTCGTCATTTGGAAAGGGGAATGGCACTAAAAGTACATAGCATCACTGCTTCAACACCATCCCAAAACCCACCCGAAAACCCATCAATACCATCCCAAAACCCACACAAAAAGACAAACATTCATTTATATATATATAGATTGATAGAATTATTTTTTGATTTTAATTTCTCGACATGTCAAAATAAAATCGTTGCCTACTAAAAAATAAATTCTTACATTGTTTCTAAATTCTTACAGTTATTTTTGATGAAACTGAATAGGGCGGGGGGAGGAGTAATGCAAAATCATCATACTATATACACAAACCATCCTCTCTTCAAAATCTATTTTATGTAAAAGTTTGAACTCAATCGGACTGGTAGTTTTTGAGATTTTTGGAAACAAACAGAAATTATTACAGACAAATATTCATTTTTATATATAAAGATTTGGTTGAAAAATTTCAAAATTTGTGTGTAACAGGTACAAAAATAGATCGAATGGCCAATTAATAATTAGCTGTAATAAATTGGTTTTTTTTGGCTTTATTGGCTTAATATTTTTATTAATCCTTCAACCTTTAATGGATATTATTTATGTTTTGAAATTTTAAAAACATTTTGACGTAATTTAGTGCGAGACTGAAGACCGAGAAGGAGTGGCCGCAGACCGATGGAGGGAGGCCCACGAAGCGATCAGGGGCGGAGCTCTGGGATATATCGACGCCACCGTGCAAGACTATCGTAACTCGACTTACGAAATGTTTGAGTTATTGACACTACTAGAGTCCCCATAGAAAAATACAGCTACACAAAAAATTTCGTAACGGTATACTGACTTTTATATTTCTTCTTTTTTTTATACCCGTATGGTGAAACCAAAGGGTATATTAACTTTGCTTTACCGTTTGTAACGCCAAGATCCCGTCATCACACACAAAAATGAATTACACCAGTGTGT
Source organism: Chrysopilus asiliformis (assembly GCA_964034945.1). NCBI lineage: Eukaryota > Metazoa > Arthropoda > Insecta > Diptera > Rhagionidae > Chrysopilus > Chrysopilus asiliformis. The sequence goes on from OZ035960.1 coordinate 58,196,684, forward strand.
TTAGAATGATAAAAAAAATTGAATTTTCCATGTCCGTCCGTCTGTCCGTCCGTCCGTCCGTCTGTCCGTCCGTCCGTCTGTCCGTCTGTCCGTCTGTCTGTCTGTCTGTGGCGCGGATTGCGGGCGTACGGATTGAGCTAGAGACTTGAAATTTTGCGCAGATTCGTTTTTCGTAAAATGCGAGGCTAAGTTCGTTAATGGGCAAAAATAGACCATTAGGGGGGGTACCCCCCATACGAACGAAAACGTTTTTTGCGAATATCTCAAAAACGGTAAATGTTATCAAAAAAGTGCAAGAACAAAAGTTATTTAGGATATGATTCTACATAAAACTCCCATACATCAAAATCCGATTGGAATAAGTTTTAAAAAATCTTATTGGAAAGTTTGCCTTCAAAGTGGAATTTTGATACAACTGTTCGAATTTTGATACGAATATCACCATACGGGTCTTGAATAATTGCCAGATTGGCAATTATAGCTTTTGTTATGTTTATATTTATATTTCTCCAAACAAGAATATTGCATTTGGTCAAATTTTTCATATGTTGTAAGTCTAGTTACGATGTTTGCCTTGGAGTCTTAGTTTAGGTCCAATGTTGTAATTAAAGTTTGGATATTCTACAATAGCTATATAAAGGGTGGTTAAATTTTAAGGGCCGATGTTGAATGTGAACCACACCTAAACGTCAAGTTTTTTTCTGCATTTCATTTGACATTTCTCAATTTCAGACTAACTCAATTTGAACCATGGAAAGATACACAATCGAGCAACGCGTTAAAGTTATTCAGGCTTATTATGAAAATGGGCGTTCAAATCAAAATGCATATCGTGCACTTCGTGCCGCCAGCCCATAAACCGCACCAAACAGTCACTCTTTGTGGGTGCATTGGTTTTTCGACAATCACTCTTGGATTATCATTCGCCCAAATGCGGCTGTTCTGCTTATTGACGAATCCACTGAGGTGAAAATGTGCCTCATCACTGAAGATGATTTTCTTCGAAAATTGATCATCCACTGTTGCCATTTCTTGCCACCATTCTGACCATTGACGACGCTTGAAATGGTCAAGAGGCTTTAGTTCTTGAGTCAATTGCACCTTGTAAGCGTGTAAATGCAAGTCTTTATGCATAATGTTCATCAACGACGAGCGTGGGAGGTACAATTGTTGGGCACGACGACGAGTTGAGGTGGACGGCTCTTCAGCCACACTATCGCGAACAGCAGCAATATTTTCTGCAGTACGAGCTGTACGAGCATGCACTGGTGTTTTCACATCTCCTACAGACCCGGTTTGCTCAAATTTTTGCACGATTTTTCCGATTGTAGGCACATTTGGACGATTAAATTGACCGAAAAAATCACGAAGTGCACGATATGCATTTTGATTTGAACGCCCATTTTCATAATAAGCCTGAATAACTTTAACGCGTTGCTCGATTGTGTATCTTTCCATGGTTCAAATTGAGTTAGTCTGAAATTGAGAAATGTCAAATGAAATGCAGAAAAAAACTTGACGTTTAGGTGTGGTTCACATTCAACATCGGCCCTTAAAATTTAACCACCCTTTATATACCGTATGCGTCATAAAAATCTGGAAAATTCATATTATATTGTAAACCGTTTAATAAACAAGACTCCGGCTTGTCGTTCCATGCGATGGTAATGGTGGACTTCAGGGCTTGCACATTACTGTAAGCCTAAGCTCCAGTCTTAGACTGAACATATGCCCATATTAAAAAATCCAGGGGATTAAGGTCTGGACAGCTCGGTGACCACATGTCCTTAGACCAGAAGTTTTTTAAGTTATTGGTTTTTTAAATTATCCAAATTTGGGCACTTCTGGCAGTGTGGCACGGCGCCCCGTCTTGTTGAAACACGTAAAACACATCATTACCGTAGGTTGACTCTATCGATGGTTTTACATGACTCTCCAAGATGTCCTTACCGGATTCCTTCTGATCCTTCCTTTGATTGCCCTAATCAACACTGGAGTCTTTACTGAAATGGGTCTACCGCTTCCAGATTGCGGCCTAACTATTCCCCTGGCCAAACAAGTCGCTCTTATAGCATAAACAGTTGACAACGCTGCGTTTAATTCATTGGAAATCGCCTTATTAGACTTCCGCGCGTGGACCAACTTCGTGATTTTCACTTTTCGAGCCTCCCTCATGTTGCTATATTTATAAACATTTAATTTTTTGGTTCAATTATGTAACGAAGTTGTATTTACAAAACCTTTCAAACGTAGTACAAATTAATAAGCAACCGTAATCTCCTTGAAAATAATTGCAGTAGGTACTAGATTCCAGATTTTTATGACGCATACGGTATATATATATATCAATGTTAAGCAACGAGTCTAATCGAAGCTTTACTGTTATTGGAGCACGTATATTTTCAAAAATTGCCAAAGAAAATTTTAACGAATAAAACTACTATTGCACTTACCAACTAATGGCGTATTGATCGCCATAACTGGTAGCTGCTGCGCAAAGTAAACAAGAAATATACAAATCACAATAAAATTTAGACCATTTAAAAGGATTTTCTCTCCCGTGGTCGGCGGTAACCAAAAACTGGACAACGTCAACAGGATAACACATGTAGCTGGTGTTATTACAATAGTTGAATACATTGGTGATCTCCTTTGAATCGTAAAATTGTATTCAACATGGTAGTATGGCTCCACACAACAATTATACACTTTTGTGTGTTGCATTGCGCTAATATTTTCAACTAGCCATTCGTTATTCTCTACGATGATATCCAAATCGAATCCATGGTGCTCAATGCCTATTTCCATTTCAAAACCATTAAATACCCAGGATCCCAACAAAACAATGCAAGTCTGTTTATCAAACGGCCATAATCTAAGGTCGAATTGACAAAACACTTGAAATCTTGACGGTGGAACCCATAAAATAGTCCCATCTCGATTAACTAGGCAATGACTACTGGCGAAACTATCCATAACGCTGTTCATGGCGCCATTATATAGTGTTATATCTGGCTGCCAGATTTCGTGTTCAGCTAAGTGTATCGTTTTTAATCCACCATAATCGTCAGGATTCCATTTTAGCTTTTCATCATTCCATGTCTAAAAATTGAATTAGTTATATAATGTGTCAAATTTTATTATTCAATCAGCAACAAAAAATATTTTTAGAAATATTCTATTTTTATACTAACCATTGCAAGCCAACCGTAAATTGTCATTATAGCGTTGAGCTCATCCACATCAATGTGTCTAACGGTCAATTTAAGCGACACCTTTGTAGTATTAGAATGATCAGCTGGTCTTGCATATTTATCATAATTGGCCAGTAAATCTCGTTTTATTAAATCCGTCCATGTAGCATTCCAAGCTGGTTTTGTAGTGTTGCCTTCAAAGAAATTCACAGTTTATTTGAACTTATCACAAAATTGGTAATTTTTAAAGAAACATTACGATATATAGGTACATATACCTGTAGTATATCAACCATTAACTACTGGAATATAGCAATTTATTTATTTAGACGGATTAAGATTTTATTTAATCAAGAGCACATGGTTTGTTTATTTTGTGGTGTGCTAGGGATGTGCTACAACAATCCATACTTTCTATATTGCTGTTTGGTATTGATTCCATACCACAGTGGAATCAAACCCATTAATTGTCCAATAGAAAAAATTTCAAACATTACTTGTGATAGCGCATTTTACTTGCCTTCGCAAGTATCAGATGAAAAGCATACCATTTAATAAGTGAATTTACAAACAATTTAGTATTTTTAAAATCAGTGGTGGTTCAAAAAAAAAATTCAGACTAACTGTTCGCAACACAATATCTTTAAAAAAAAGTAAGTTTTGAGAAAATTGACAAATTCATTCAAAATTTTCCTGGAAAAATTGTGACGTCTATTTCATACACAGGGCAAGTTTTGTCATCCCGCTTGGAGGTCAATCAAAAACAGTGAGTTTTGATGAAAAAATAAGAAACTCGTTGGATTAAAAACTGATGCTCGTCATCAGTAAGTCCGCTTTAGGCTTTTTTTAAATCTATCAGTGATTGGCATAACAGGGCAGTGAAATCAAATTATTCTGTGCCATGCTGAAATATGAAATGACCGGCAATTTGCCCTGCGTATGAAATAGACGCAAATTTTTGATATAACTTTTGGCCCTTATTATGAATGTCAATTCACAATTGATATTTGATAATTACCAACTAAGTTGATACATCGGTATTACGAATGTCAATCGGTGTCAACTTTGGTTGACAGCTATCAATAAAGTTGACACCGATTGACTTTCGTAATACCGATGTATCAACTCAGTTGATAATTATCAACTATCAATTGTGAATTGATAAGAGCCTTTGTTATTCAAATCTGAAACTTTTTGTTCGGTAAAATGTTTCCTTGTACACTAAGTGTAGAACGCGCTACAATATTTAGAGTGGCATTCGGCAAAATATCGAACACATCAGCCGAACAATGCAATCTTATACAGAGAGAAAAAACATGATAAATTTAACTAAAATGTTTTGGTTAAATAATTTTTGTATGGGCTTACCAAAATTTCCCATTTATTGGGGAATCGTACCAAGAAATTTGTTAAATTACCCTTGGGTAAAATTTAGAAAAATACAAAAAATAAATTGTGTAAATTAACTAAGATATTGGTAAAATATTTTATCGAATGTTGTGTGGCAGCACATAACCAAACACCTTAATTTTTAACGCTACCGTTAAGAGACGTATGACAGCTTATAAAAAAAATAATAAATTTACTAATAAAAGATTTTTGTTAATATTATGTAAACGTTAAGTAAAAAAATAGTTTAACAAAGATCTTTTGAACTTAACCATGTATCCTCATTGATTCACCAAAGGAACAAGCCAGCTTACTTGCAAATCGATTTTCTTCCGAAATTTAACTTTACCAAGAATCTTGGGCAAATTATTGAATTCCTTAGTTGGCGTTCTCCTTACCAAGAAATTGGTTAAGCTATACGATGATTTTGGGTGTTTTCATCTAATTATTTCCCTTTGTGTACATGAACGATGGTCGATTTCAGGGAAGTGAAAGAAAAATGTCAAGCAAAGCAAAACAGAAACATCGCTTATCGCTCATTTGCTTTCTGATTTGAGAGCTTTGCATGACAACTATACTAATGTCCGAGGTCTTCATATTTAGTTTTTCTGTCAGATAGCTATACCGCAGATAAAGATATATCGAAGATATCTTTAACTTGGGCATCTTCATGAAAATTCCAACTCGGTATAGCAACTCTCGAAATAAGGTTCCACAACTCCTGCACACTGGATACAATAAAACACCACCTTGATACAAACTATCGTGGCGTCACATAAAGAGGTATTTTCTAGAATTGTGTGTTCTTATTAAAGGATTTTCGAAGTGAAAGGTACGATGCAAATTATCCGTTATAGCTTTCGAGTAATTCACCACCTTTATATCTTGTTTCGCGAAGCAAAGAACCGAAGAAATCAATGAAATCGTGGTCGAAATAGTGACCTTAAATTTATAATCAAAAGCAGCATCACGGCTTGTTTCTAATCACGAAGGCTGATAGCACTTCTGTCAAATGGAAACGATTTTCGGATTTCTTGTATGGTGTTTGGGATTTTTATCATATCATGATCCAGCGCCGCAATAACTTTTGAAACCTTAGCTACCACACGACCAGTGAGACTAGCCGAAACTTTTGAGAAATCAGCACACGCCCTTAAAAAACAACCTGTCGCATAAAACCGTAAAGCCAACAATGGTTGATCTCTGGGTGGCATTGCTCTGCTTCTGAAAATATTTAATAACAATAAATAACAAATTTCGTTTTTATCTATTATGATTAATACATATTTCAGCTTCAATTCTAGGCAAAAGTGCTTGAAATGTTGCTTTTGTTAAGCGAAATCTCATGACAAATTCACTTTCACTCCAAGTATCAAAATGATTCACCCTTATTTGCAGTACGTAGGGTCTTGAAATGATTGCTGGTTCATCCCTGTCAGAGTCAGAAAAAATATTCACTTCCATTAACGAATCCATCGGTTTTTTTATACGTTTTAACTTTCCGATTTCAATATTTTAATTTTATTCTGCAACTGTCCACAACTGCTTTAAAAAGTGAGTGGTGGCGCTGGGGTAAAAATATACAGATATCTCGACCTCAGACAAAGAGATAACTTTACCCGAGAGATATCTTTATCTCGATGTTTTTTGCTACGAAGACTTCCATTTTTTAGATATACTTAGTATATCTCCCAATTGGTGTGATCCGCAGTATATCTGGGACTGAAGACTTCGGCCATAAGAGTAAGAATCACATTCTGGTACTAAAAAATGGCATACTATGTTTCTGGGCACCTCACTAAAATCTTGGTCAGAAAAAAGTGTTTTTTGAAGATTCTTATAATCGTTCTATGTCTAATACTATATTTTTTGTTGACCCTACAACATTTATAGTGGCGCGCTACATGTCCAGTTATGTATAGTGGCGCGCTACAATATTTATAGTAACGTGCCATTATCTTTAAAAAATAAAATCTTCAGCAGACGTCATAAAAAGCAGATAAGTGATAGATTTTCATCGTCTTAAAAACTATTGTATCAAAGCTTTCTCGACATTTTCCTTTGTTGATTTTCGGAGTTTCTTCGGTTTTAAAATATTAGAATTGAAGAATTCCTTAACTTTGTTTTTGTTTAAATAATAGATATAGTCGAATGACCGACGCCAAATTATTTTGCAAAAGATGGTTTTGATTCTTCAAACTTTCTCCAAACTCATCTCTTGCAAAAGAATTTGGCGTTGGTCATTCGACAATATCTATGATTGCATATAATTCCACCTTTCTCTTTAATTGTAAACGCTTTATAACGTTGGGGAGAAATTTTTAATCAAAAATACGTCAATACGTTGGCTTAATTTTATCAAAAATACGTCAATATAAGCGACATTTCAATATAAGCGAAGTTATTATAAGCGAACTCAATTCCATAGAAGTTTGTACGAAAACCAAACTTCTTGCTACAATTACGACAAACAGTTGGTCATTATAGGCGGAGTCATAATAACCGTATTCTGCTGTAGGGTAGAGCGGGACGCATTGGTCATAGGGGCACATTGACCACTCCTTATTTTTTTTCGAAACTTGCAATCGGAAAAACTCAAAAAAACATATAATTACCATCTGACGTCTCTAAAAGTCGTTACAAAGTTTGACAGCTGTGCGCCAACTCTTGCCGGGTGTAGCTGGGTTAGTGTTTTTTCTATGCGACGCTAAATATTTTGACTGTAAATTATTCTATTTTTTATTGCTTTATATTATTTTTTTCATTGGTTTTTTTTATTATATTCAAAATTAAATTTAACAATTTTACTTCTTTATGTAAAAAAATTAAATACTCTTTCAAAACGCAGCGCTTGGTGCATAATGACCATCTTCATGTTTGAAAATATCACTTGTGATCAACAGAAATCTTTCCTTTGCAAGCGGAAAAATATGTAAAAAAATTTTTTTTTCAGGCATCTCAAGAACCGTTAGAGATATGTAAAACCTGTTGAGGCAAAATATGTAGAAAATTTTATTTCCTTTCACATTTTTTCCCAAAAGCGCATACTTTTTAAAACAATGTATTTTTTAAATTGTACAAATACGTTTTTGGCATAACTAATTCATAAAAAATTTTAAATCTCTAGCTCAACGCATTCTCGATTTATTTAAAATCAGACAGACCGACATCCTCATAATTATGCCTGAAATGGTCCTCATACTGATCAGAAAGGTTCTATCGGCCCTCATTCTCGAGCCGGTCTCCGTCAGGAATATAATACTTTCCCTCTATAGCAGAAGAAAGTAAAAACATTTAATTTTTCACACAAAGAAGTAGTTTTTCATTAAAACTCTACACTTAAAAATAATAAATATAGAAAGTAAAATCAAGAAGTACAAAGACTGAAATGTATTTTTAGGTTTCTAATGTGAAAGAGAATCCGTTAAGCGATATGTCCCACTGGCCATCAGCCGCTGCAGCTGACTGATCCCGATATCAGTTGCACATGTAATCAAATGGCGCATGGCACACTGCAAAAAATGTGCAGCTGACTGTCTGGGAGACAAAGCTGACTTTTTTGAACTGATCTAAATGTAGCTGATATCAGAAACATGTCGGGTAGTTTCTAATGTCATTTTTGTTAGATTAAATACAATAAAATGATAATTTTCAATATTTTTTTCGTCTGGCGGTAATAATTGTTGTCAGTAGCACAATCTATTGGCCACTCTCTTGGTTATAGGCTCTCTAGTTCATATAATGTTGACTTTAAAATAATTAGTTTGTGGGAATATCAAAAAATTTTGACAAGCGAAAATAAACATGTCTACCAAAGAAGAGAAATTGAACACAGCAATCGTACAAGCTGTAGAAAAACATAGATGCTTGTACGATTGCACAGATCCTTTCTATGGGAAGAGGGATAGGATAGAAATGGAGTGGAAACAAATCGCAGAAGAAGTAAAACTACCGCGTAAGTAAATGTTTTATAACTTTATTTTAGATTTGAAGGCAATACTTCCAATTGCCACGGTAAGGCATTTTCTTTTCGCATAAAATAATTGGCCAAATAATTTCTCCGTGCCTCTGTTTCATTGACATGTCTTGTAGAAGTTGTTCCCAGTTCGTCAATTTTTTCTCCAAAAGGTGTAGTAAAATTTCAAAACTTTCCTGGGACATCCTGTGAAAGTTTTGAAATTTTCCTGCTTTGAAGGTTTTATTTGCCGAACTTAATTGCGCATTTCTTTTTATAACAGGATGTACGCAATATTTTCTACGTTTTACACTGCTGCGGTTTTTTAGCAGAGAAATAAGGAGAAGTTCTTCCTCCGAGTCCGACATTTTGACGTTTGAGGTCAGCTGATCCCAGTTCAGTGTGCCATGTCAACTGATCAAATCAGTTCCTGCCGCTGCCCGAACTGATGTCGGGATCAGGCAGCTGCAGGAGCTGATTCGCCAGTGGGACATCTCCCTAATAGCTTTGAAAGTTATATTAAAATATAATCGGACCACTTCTTTCCCCCTCCCCTATACAAATGGATTTTCTAAATGAACATTTTGTCTATCATATAGAATATTTGACGATTCGCCCCTAGCAATTGTAGTTTTTCTTATGTTTTTAATTTATTTTTTGAATAAAATTTTTATTTTCCTTAACTTTTTACTAATGGCACTGGGTTTTACTTTTTTAACCGACTTCCAAAAATGAAAACGTTATCAATTCGACTCCTAATTATTTTTTTTTAATTTTTTTTTTTGGATGTTCACGCAAAACTTTTTATTGTGGGACGAGGAAGTGTGTGAAGGTGGTGGAAAAGAGTGGTAAAGTAGAAGGGAGAGAGAGGCATTTTCCCTCCTCTTCCTGCCTCCTCCTCTCCTTCCACCAAAAACTTTCCGAAAAAGTTGCCCAAAAAATTATAAAAAAAATTCACAGTAAATTTCTCGAAAAATTTCATCATATATGAGTACTTATGAGTGAGCATTTCCTGCACTGAGATTTTATCTTGGTGAAACGATTGATTGGGTGTAGTTAGACAATTGATTTACATGTTTCTTTACCAGATATTTATTTTCCATTAAAAAGTAAGAAATAAAAAATTAAAAAAAAATAAGATCAACTTTAAAAAGAGCCTAAAAAAATACAATGAAAAAAATCTGATGACTGGAGCCCAATGAACGCAACGCGAACGCAGAAAGTGTCACTTACAAGTTTGTTCCATAGAAATCATTTGAAGTTTATTCTTTCTAGCAACTTGGCGTTGCCCAACAGGGGGACTGCCCCACCTTTATAACTAGCAATAAAAGAGAGGTTTTAGACATTCCACTGGTTTCTCATTCATTCGCCTTCAAAATTTTAGATTGGAGGTTATTGAGTGAGGCTTCTCTATCAGGTCATGAGTTTATATGCTTCAAGCTGGATCATCCGATTTTTGTAGGAACAAGAGCGTAGGACCTACGCCAACCCAGCAAAAGCGGACTGGGAAAAGTTAAAAGGCATACTAATATCTCTCAGACAGTGTACTCATCGAGGTTTACCTCTTGCAGCGGAATATATAGGGCGGTCTCATATGTTAAGGATAGTCTTGACCTCGCTTTCCAGGATTGCAACCCCACCCGAAAGGTACACAAATGACGCTATCCTGTATGGTGGAACCAGGAAATTGCAGTGAAAAGAGCGGTAACCCACAGTTTGCATAACAGGGCTAAATCATGTGATACCTTCGAGGAATGGGACGCCTGCAGCTTGATAGAACTGAAGTATCATATCAGGAGAACCAAGAGGGATTCCTGGAGAACCTTTCCTGGAAAGAGCCCTGGATACCCATAGCAGGAACCTTCTGCCACTGAGTAATCCGCTGGGGCACCAGCAAGCATATCTTAAGGGAAGATCGGTTGAAACGCACTGCATGCAGGGGTTATACTTTGGCGGTGTTTCTCAACATAATGTTAAAACAGAGGCGATAACTGGTGGGTTAAGTCGCCTAGGCGTAGAACCCTTTCTAGTTGATTGGATTGGTGCAATTTTAAGAACGGAAATATCAACATGAAACAAGAAACGGATAAAATCAGGGCCACTGCCACTGGGGCAATCCTCAAGGCAGGGTGTCTCCTCTGGCTTTTGGTGGTGCGTGAGATCCTCATGGCACTGAATATAACGGGTCTGCCCAACCATCCGGGCAAGGAATCCAACAGTACCAAAATTCGATGATCTGTTTTGTCCGCCCTCCCTTTTTTCCAGTTTGCTCCAGTATTGTAAAATTTGACAGGGATATCCTATAGATTTAAAATTACACGGATATATTTATAAATGAGAATTTCAAAGAGATTTTTTTTAGATAGGTGCGGCGTTTATCCATGCCTTACCCAATATGATGTTACAAAAATTATACAATCAGAGAAATAAATGTACCTTCCCCCCTTCTTCTGCTTACGATTCTGCCGACGCCGATTTCTGAATGATTCTGATGCATCAAAGTGAACTGTTCTAGTGACGCATATACAATTACCGGAAACTCTAATCAAAGCTAGTTTTTTATGATTCAGTTTTGCATTTAATAAAAGTAGTAATGAAAATAGAAAAATAAAAAGTTTTTTTTACCTAATTGTTATATGTCCACTGGGTCATTACCCCTAAGCTCATATTTAGATCAAATATATGAGTTCATGATTTGTCTACGTCATAAGTTTAGAAAAAATAAGTAGACTTTTTGTCCGAATCTATTTTTCAGAGGACCATGAACTTTAGATTTAGAAGTACTAGAGGGTTGTGTTTATCACAATATTTTTTTTCTCTTAGATTTGATAGCAAAATGGATTTTTTTTAGCAAGACCTTTATCAAAATAACTACACACAATGAGGGAAATGCGGTTACACTGAGCACTTATTAAATTTTTTGCATTAAAAAGGAATAAAAATATTTTTGCAAGAAACACAAGGGAATTCTGTATCTGTAAGTAGCTGTCAAATTGTGTGTATACTTACAGGGAGTAAAAACGTGTGTGGAAAGTTACATTTTTTAAAAAGTAAAACTATTTTTATTGGTGCGTTTATCTATAGTTAGGCATTGGTCTGGAAATGATTTTATGTAAAATTTTGTTAAATTAAAGGCAAAATTACAATTTCCATCTAATGCCAAAAATTTTTTTTCAATAATATTACCGCTTGGTTTTATCCATGTTATTTCCGTTTTTGAATCCAAAATTTTCCAAACGAATTTAAAAAAAATTACATATTTTAGATGGTTTCAGACCACGATGTAAGTTACAGTGGTTTACGTCTTGGAAAAATTGCGTATATGTAACATAACTCATTTTTGTAATTCAAAGTTTTTTGGTTTGTATATATCCTTTTAAGTACACGTATCCCTCGAGTTACGCGGTTAATTGGTTCCGCCTAACTCGAAACCGCGTAAGTGGAGACTCAGGATTAGTGCAAACTACAATATTACGTTCCGTGTAACTGAAAAACGTGTAACTTGAACTTAGAAACTCATACAAAAGAGGATGTTTCGTTCCAAGTGCGAAAATTATGGAGTTTCAATGCAAAAAATAATTATACCCGTATGGTGAAACCAAAGGGTATATTAAATTTGGCTTACCGTTTGTAACGCCAAGATCCCGTCATCACACACAAAAATGAATTACACCAATGTGTTTAGAATGACAAAAATATTTAATTTGTGCATGTCCGTCCGTCTGTCCGTCTGTCTGTCTGTCTGTCCGTCTGTCTGTCTGTGGCGCGGATTGCGGGCGCACGGATTGAGCTAGAGACTTGAAAGTTTGCACAGATCCGTTTTTCGTAAAATTCGAGGCTAAGTTCGTTAATGGGCAAAAATGGACCATTAGGGGGGGTACCCCCCATACGAACGAAATCGTTTTTTGTGAATATCTCAAAAACGGTGCATCTTATCAAAAAAGTCCAAGAACAAAAATTATTTAGGATATGATTCTACATAAAACTCCCATACATCAAAATCCGATTGGAATAAATTTTAAAAAATCTTATTGGAAAGTTTGACTTCAAATTGGAATTTTGGTATAACTGTTCGAATTTTGATACGAATATCACCATATATAATATATCCAATGATTGCCAGATTGGCAATTATAGCTTTTGTTATGTTTTTTTTTAAATTTGTTCTTTAATAAAGATGTTTGAGCTACTTAATCTATATTGGCGCAACCATTTTTCACAGTTCAATTAATACGTCATCCACTTGTATGATCTTTTACTAAGTTCAATACACCCAATGGTTTTAATGTTATTTGAATTCTAAGGAATCAACCCTGAGTTTCATTAATCTACCATATAAAAAAAGTTACCGGTAGATAGGAGGTTAAAAGCATTTGAATAAAAACAGCTCATTGCATGATACCTTTTCCCATAAATAGGGTGACTACACGCTGGGATAGCCCCGGATTTAGGTTTGTTGTCCCAGCGTACCGGGAACTAAATTTTTGTCCCGGATTTTTTAAATTAGTGTAATAATTTTTCAAACAAGAAAAAACGATCAATAAATATGAAAAACGTACTCTATTTCAGATGGAGGTTACTCCAAAGCAGTGTTGCCAGAGACTTTCTTGCCTTAAAAAGCACGTGTTGAGATTTTAGTGGTCTTTTGGGGACTTTTCGGAGATTTTCAGCGATGTTCAAAAGTTTCTTAAGAAAAAACACTTTGTTGAAAATTTTATTAGTAAATATCATACTTTTCACAATTTTTTACATTTATGTTACGCAAGAACATTTGATAAAAATGCAAAAAATTAATGAAAATTGAATTAAGACCTAACAACAGTGGATTCAGACATAAATAAATCTTTGATCTCAGATGTGAGTAAATTTTATATAGATATTTTGACTTGAAGTCTATTTAGTTATTATTTTTCTAAGAAGAACTTAACAATTTTTTATTTTTGTGTTTTTAAGAAGACAAAGTTGTTTTTTTTTTATTATTATATTTTATTATTGTTAAAAACAAAGAATAAAAGCGATTTGAAAACAAGATATATGTTTAAATATGCATTTAAAAAAAAGTCTCAAAACTAGCGATTTTTGTCAATCATTTCGGAGACTTTTGAGATTTTTTTCCTCATTTCAGCGATTTTGGGCTTGAGGTCTCCGGCAACACTGCTCCAAAGCACATTTTTTCGCTGGCGGCACATTGTCACAACAATTTTCGATAAAAGGATCATTATCCAACGGTAAGACCTCACAGCTATCGGACGTGGCTGTAGTTCGGTGTAAACAAAAAAATAAATCGTGTCGAAGAATCTAAAACAAACAACAAAAAAACCAAATAGCGTCCACCGCATGTGCCGATAGATAAAACAAAAAAAAAATCCTTTTTGTAGTGAAGTGCCAGAGTAAAGGACTTTTTAAGGGCCTTTTATAACACCTTTCCCGTTTGAGTGGAGTCTCTGCGGGGTGCATGGTGCTGGAGCGGTTAACATCTGGCTACTTAGGGCTTTTGTACTGAGCAACCGTTAACCGTTTCCAGCTCTTTTGTATCCTCGTAGGCTCCACTTAGCTACTGTTTGTGTCCGTGTTGTCATTTTATGTTTTTTGTTGGATCGATGCGGGTAAGTCAAAATCCTTTTGATTTTTGTAATGTTCGCGGAATTAGGGAGAACCATCTTTCTGTTTACATCTAACCAAAAGTGGTTCTGGCTTTGGGTCAGACTAAAGTTGATCGTGACTGCGATCCTGGTCGATTTCAGGTAAATGGGTATCACCTAGAGCCAGTATTTTTCCGTGAAAGGGGTATCGCAATTTATATCCGCAACAATGTGGCTTACTCAATTCTTCCTAATTTAGGAAAATACACTAACCCAGAATTTAATTTCATCTGGTTAATGCTCTATATGCGCAAGCACATAAACCTCTGTTTCATTTACCGAAGACGTAATTGTTCCACCGAAAACACATTGGTTGAGTTGGACAAATTGTCTGACTCCATCGATGCAATCACTCAATCAAATCCTGACGCTGAAAGTGATGTTACGTCCATAATGATAAATGGCTTCCTTTCTCATGCCATCCTGATCCTGTTGGTTTGCACACGGAACTCTTCGCCGAATCAAACTTGTTGACGCAAATCGTAGAGAAACCACAAACCCATCTAAATATAGCGTTTTTATACCCCCCTAGGAGGATCTGATCATTGTCGGGTAAGCTGTTCATTTCCACCGTAAGGCCCCCAAAAAATATAACTAAACCCCGCGTAGGACCGTTTGGCATTTTAAAAAGGCCAACTGGGAGAGCTTGAATCAGTATTTTGCAGCTTGCAAGTGGTTCGATTCACGACTTCTTCCTTGAGCCTCCTCGTTTTCGTACAGTGAAGTTTAGGAGTTCCTTCATTCCGCGAACAACAAGACTTTGGAAAGATTTACCCTGTGATGCAGAAGTTCAAGGAGAACATAAATCGCCATCTCCTTTCGTTCTTCCAACCATCCTGAGCTGTGCTTTCGGCATTAAAGGGTCTTCCTCTAAGCCGTCTAAGCTCTGGCTGAAACTATAAAAAAATATACATCTGAAAAACTGTCACCTGCGGTGCACCTCTCATTATTACTGTGCCACATTCTGTTTAAAAAATTTCACCTGCCACGCACATTGATTTTGTCCCTTGGGTTTAATCTAAATCAAGTTTTATTTTTTATATGTACATATAAAATTTGTTACTCATCTTGTTAAGAAATTAAATGAGTTTTGCCGAAAAGTTTTAAAAATTTAAAAACCAATTTTCGATTATTTCAAACTTTTAGTTTTTAACTTTTTAGAGTTTAAATGTACAACTAAATTAATAATTTAAACCTCTAAAGTTAAATTTTATAGTTCAGGATTAATTTTTAAACCCAAAATTGAATATGAAGAATTATTTCTGACAAAAATTGAGGACTATAAAATTTCCTACATTTTTGTGTTATTAGAATTTTTTATGTCACACTATTCTCGGAATATATAGTTGTTTTGGAAATTTAAATCTGGTATAATCCAAATTGGGATTATCTAGAAAACTAACGGTTTTTTACTAGTGCTATGTATAAGATGAATTGAAAAGAATAGTATTTCTCAGAATTTTGTTTTTAACTGTTATTCGCTATCTTTATTCTAAAATCTCGAGTTCCCGCGAAAGCTAAAAATTAGTATTACCAAATTTCTTTTCAACTAACGATATTTTGATAAAGCAGGTGAAGGGGGAATTAAGGGGTAATATAACTCCAGAGACCCAAACCAAAGAATAGCTTTGACATTTTTTTCAAATGCTATTATTGTACACGCCTTGAATTGCATAAACAATTTTTATACCCGTATGGTGAAATTTTGCCTTATCGTTTGTAACGCCAAGATCCCGTCATCACACAAAAAAATGAATTACACCAGTGTGTTTAGAATGATAAAAAAAAGTTGAATTTAGCATGTCCGTCCGTTCGTCTGTCCGTCTGTCCGTCCGTCCGTCTATGGCGCGGATTGCGGGCGCACAGATTGAGCTAGAGACTTGAAATTTTGCGCAAATTGGTTTTTCGTAAAATGCAAGGCTAAGTTCGTTAATGGGCAAAAATGGACCATAGGGGGGGTACCTCCCATACGAACGAAAACGATTTTTGCGAATATCTCAAAAACCGTGCATCTTATTAAAAAAGTGCAAAAACAAAAGTTATTTAGGATATGATTCCACATAAAACTCCCATACATCAAAATCCAATTGGAATAAATTTTAAAAAATCTTATTGGAAAGTTTGACTTCAAAGTGGAATTTTGATACAACTATTCGCTGTTTACTTAAATCACCATACGGGTTTTCAATAATTGCCAGATTGGACTTTATAGCTTTTGTTATGTTTTTAAATATATTTTTTTAATAGCGAAATTAGAGCTCATCAAATGCTGTGAACCAGCGCTCTACCGTCATGTGCACCAAGGGCAACTTCGAGGCTCAAATTGCCCTTTTATACATCGATTCTTCATGCTACCCGTTTCAGTCTGGCTTGTACGAAAACTGCATACATACGCATATGAAAGAAATAATCTGTTTCACTTTGCATATAACCCGTTCTGCTTCCACTTGGGCATTTTGCATATCATGGAGCTTTGCTGAGTTCTAAGTGAGGCCATTTATGCGAGAGATTTTTATTAGCTCAGTTGTCATTAGGACATTGACTGAAGCAGTGGTGTATTTCACACTGCTGAAAATCATGAAAAATTAAACACTGCTGAAAATCATGAAGCGTTCTGTCTCAAAAGACGACACGACTTTTGGACATGATTGTTTTATTATTCGGTGTGATAACACAATGCAATGTTTACTATGATTTCAGGAAATTAAAACAATAAAAAAATACTATTTAAATAGGCATTTTCAGCCGTTTCATAAAATATCAATTGATCAAATTAATGTTTCTGGTTTTATGAAATTATTTTTATTTTCCGATTGTAATTCGGAAATTTCATATAAAAGTTTTTCATTATCAAAACTTTTTTTTAACGTAAAGTAAAACAATTAACAGTGTCAAAACCAAGCATAACGAAAAAGAGCTTTCAACAAAGTGGCTCGGAGAGTAAGCCATATACACAAGTAAAAGTAAATCGCTTGTCAGTGGTAGTGGATGCCCGAGAACTTTCAAAGCTTTCCTGGCCCTGCTGTGAACAGACAAGGCTACACGCAGCAATGTTTAAAAGCTTCTGCAACCCAGAAAACTGCGAAACTTTTAAATAAGCCCAGTATTTTTAAATACTACGCAAAGTAGCTACGTGTGAATACTTAAGTTGAAAAAGTAGCCGCTACACAGTTTTTCTTCTTGTAAAAGTAGCCATGTTTGATCCCAGCAGAATAGTGTTCCGCGTCGTTACTTCTACACAACAGCTGAGCTACTGCACTGCTTACGTTAGCTATTTAAAATATACTATATATACGAAAAACTAAAGATTGAACTCGACAGATAATTAACAAAGTGACGAAACTTTCGAAGTTGGGTTTCAAGATTTTCCTTTTCACTGCCTTGAGGTTCATTCTTTATAATGAAATACCCGAAACGTAGATTTTTTTTCTTAATAAAGTCCTCACTGGCGAAGTAGAGACAGGCTCTATTTGACTCTTCGAACTGGCAAGTTTTGAGCCTATTAGCGGAAATTTTTCGGATGTGAAAACAACCACATATCATATAATACATTGCTATATTAATGATCTATAAGCGTTTTGGTTGACTTCGGTTTTTTTTGCATTCAAAAAATCTTTTATTGCAAGAAATTATTAGACGTCACACAAAGAACAAGAGCTTGAAAAGAGATTTTTTAAATTACATGAATTTCATATATTACGGTTCAAAGATTTCTCCCAAAGGCGTTTTTATCACACTAATGCATTTTATCATAATATAACTGACGAGTAATGCACAGAAAAGATTTTTCGAAAAAAAATCACACTACTTACTTGCCCACGCTGCCGAACTTCTCGAGTAAATTGAAGCAAACAAAACGAACTCCACAATAGATAAACTAGAAAATTGTTTCAACATTATTTTTATGTTTTTACCAAAGATCCGATTTGAGACTGAGTTTATGACGATCTAATCATGAATATTGCTTTGCAACGACTGAACTCCGAAAACTTCTAGTTATAAGCCGAAATTATAATCAACTCAGTTACTCAACCGCATGTCATGATGTTGTCTTTGAATCAAAGAAAATATTTATGGCACTCTTTTTGATTCAGATTAAGTCAAATTTACTTTGATTAAACTGAGAACGATACAATAAGAATAATGATAGTTTAACTTGAATTTCTTTCAATTCATTCCTCAGTATTATAAAATGTGTTAAATTGAAAATAGTGCATGGTATGAATATTGTATTTTTTTTAGTAGAGACTAAAACTATGCTTTTATTTTGTATCTGAATTTAAATAAATATATATAAAGAACTACATTCACCAAATTTTCAGTTTTCCACTTTGTATGTGGCCAAATTGTATAATTCGACTGATTTTTTTGCTTCGCCATCGGATTATCTATAAATACGTATTAGAGGTTTTACGTTTGTGGTAGTGATATAAAATGGTGTTGTATTTGTTTCTCGCTTCCAATAAAATGACCCCTCGACTATGACTCTACAACACTGGTCCTTCCAAAACGAATTTTCATAATGAAATGTATTAGCGCTAATGTTTGAGTTTCGTCTAGTTAAGAATGTTACGAGTGAATAAAAATGAAATTATTTAATAATTGTATAATTGTGTAATTCCTAAAAATCCTTTATCGCTGCCGTCGAACTTATGGCACTTTTTTTCTTTTTTATACCCGTATGGTGAAACCAAAGGGTATATTAACTTTGCCTTACCGTTTGTAACGCCAAGATCCCGTCATCACACATAAAAATGAATTACACCAGTGTGTTTAGAATGATAAAAATAATTAATTTCTGCATGTCCGTCCGTCTGTCCATCTGTCTGTCTGTCCGTCTGCCTGTCCGTCTGTCTGTCTGTCTGTGGCGTGGATTGCGGGCGCACGGATTGAGCTAGAGACTTGAAATTTTGCGCAGATTCGTTTTTCGTAAAATGCGAGGCTAAGTTCGTTAATGGGCAAAAATGGACCATTAGGGGGGTACTCCCCATAGGAACGAAAATGTTTTTCGCGAATATCTCAAAAACTGTGCATCCTATCAAAAAAGTGCAAGAATAAAAGTTATTTAGAATATGATTCTACATAAAACTCCCATACATCAAAATCCGATTGGAACAAGTTTTAAAAAAATCTTATTGGAAAATTTGAATTCAAATGAAATTTTGATACGTTCAATTAAATCACCATACGGGTTTCCAATAAATGCCAGATTGGCAATTATAGCTTTTGTTATGTTTTTACCTTTAGGTTGACCAAAAGGAAAAAAAAATACTTGACCGGAAGTATTTCCAAATCGCCATTGTCTCATCGCATTTTACTTAAATACTTTTCACAGCTAAATATTAAAAGTATTGACATTGGTTATTAAAATTGTAAAATGTTCTTGAATACGTAACGTTTCATTTTTGTTATTGTACGAAACGGTCGAGTGACGTTTTGAGGTTAAACCAGTCGCGGAAACGTTCGGTATTGGCCGTGATTGATAAAAGGCAAATTTGATAAATATTTTTCAAAGCAAATAAATCACATAAAAGCAATCAGCTGATCTCGGCAATCTGTTCGCATGCGATGAAAATATCATTTGCGTTGGGGATCAAATCGACCGCGTTACATTTGGCCTCTTAACGCATGTATCTCAGAATAGGTATGAATAACTGCTTAGTGTAAGATATTAAATTTGGTTGAAAATATTATATAAGCAGCAATAAACCTTGTGAGCTTGGCGATCTGTTCGATTTGATGGTTTTAGTTAATTGTTTAAAAAGGTGTTGAAGATGATTAGAATCTGCATTGCTTAGTGTTTTAAGTGATTAATTAAAACTAGGGGCTGCGCCCCGAACCGCTTCGCGGTTCATCCCCCACACGGGTAAAGACAATATTGTGGGAAATGTTATTCTTTTTCATGTCATTCATTGAAGCACCAAATCCCTTTAGAATTGCAGAAGATAGCAGGTGAGGGCTATACATAACGATGGTATCTATACTGTTTTTCGCAGTATTATATTGTTTTTCAGACTCCAATACTGCATTACTGCTTTTTTCCCCAAAATACTGTATTTAAATACTCAGAAAACTTTAATTCTTTAACGTTTCGGAATTCAAATTTATTAATAGCAATGCAAAACGTCAGTGGCAACACAAAACAGTCGCAACACATGGCAAGTGTAAATACATTCAAACGACGAACAGCGAAGTATTGATGGTAACATGTCATATAGATTCGCTTCTTCCTTTCCCCATCGATTACTGTCTTGTCATTATTTATCCTTCTTCAGAACGCGTTACTTTGTTTTTGCTTTCCATTGTTAATTTAAAAGAATAAAAATGTCGAAATTAAGAGCAAAGACACAAATTTTCATAGAATAAAATTTATACTGCGAAAAATACTGTTTTTTCAAATCGATTTACTGCTTTTTTAAATTTTTAGGTGAAATATACTGTTTTTTGTCCGAAAAAAGATACCATCGTTAGCTATACATAAAAAGGAGGGGTAGATATTAGTGAGCAAAAATTTTTCCTGCGGGCTGACCTCTCTCATGGTGAAAACCGGATCCGCATAAAGAGGTTTCAAGAGAGGGAAAGGGGTTGCTATTAAACTGGATCCGACACCCTTGAGTAAGAGATATCAGAAGAAACGGGGATTGACATCAAAAAGAATCATATCCTGTATTCTGTCAATAACTGTACCTGTGTGCAAAGTTTGATCAAAATCGGCCACGCCGTTTTTGCGTGATGCCGGAACAAACATTCAGACAAACAAACAGAAATACCGACCGACATACAAATAGACGGACAAACATAAATTTTAAGCATAACAAAACCTATAATTGCCAGTCTGGCAATTATTAGAAACTCATATAGTGATATTCGTATCAAAATTCGAACAGTTATACCAAAATTCCACTTTGAAGTCAAACTTTCCAATAAAATTTTTTAAAATTTGTTTTTATGTATGGGAGTTTTATGTAGAACCATATCCTAAATAACTTTTGTTCTTGCACTTTTTTAATAAGATACACCGTTTTTGAGATATTCACAAAAAACCTTTTCGTTCGTATGGGGGGTACCCCCCCTAATGGTCTATTTGTGCCCATTAACGAACTTAGCCTCGCATTTTACGAAAAACGGATCTGCGCAAAATTTCAAGTCTCTAGCTCAATCCGTGCGCCCACAATCCGCGCCACAGACGGACGGACGGACAGACAGACAGACGGACGGACATGCGAAAATCAATTTTTTTTTATCATTCTAAACACACTGGTATAATTCATTTTTTTGTGTGATGACGGGATCTTGGCGTTACAAACGGTAAGGCAAAGTTAGTATACCCTTTGGTTTCACCATACGGGTATAAAAACGGGCAGTCATTGGGGACCAACAGAAGTGAAAACAATGATATATGTAAGGTAATTTTGTCGTGTATTTATGCCTATATATTTTTCAACCTGAAATTTTGAAAATATGTGTTAATAAGCAGCAAATTTCAAATAAAAGTCAATATGCATATTAAGGTTTGAATTCCTGAGCAGCACATGATTTTCTTATACAACAAATAGAATGCCACGTGCTGTTCAGAAATTTTCTGTGTAATTTTATTTTGCTGTATATTTTTCAAAAAAATTCGATTTTTTGTTGTATAAGGAAATCAATTGGTGTTCAGAAATTTCCTCTCTAATTTTATTTTGCTCTATACAGTCTTCAAAAAAAAAAATCGATTTTTTGTGTATAAAAAAATCAAATGAAAGCAAATCAGCATTCTTAACCCATTTTTCGCCACCCGGTAAAAATTCTTACCACAACTTTAAATGTTCATCAAAGCTCATCAAATTACTTTTTCGTTGATTGCAGTGCCAAGAAAGATTCTTTAATCAATTGATTATAAAATGAAAAACTTGGGTAATTGGATGTGCCCATTTTTGGCCACAAAACAGACAAAAACCCTCCCAGAAACGTAAAAATACTCGTTTCTCGCCATTGGTAAGAATTCGTACTACAAAACCTTTTTTCACATTTTTGTTTATTTTTTCGGAGAATGTACCGCAAAGCGGTAAGGGGTTGAGCCCTTAGATCATTTTTATTCCAAAATCAATAAAATTTTTCACGTTTTTCTAAGAAAAATACCACATATTGAGCATAGTATTGGCTATTTGCCGTGGTTAAGAATTTTTACCACAATTTTCCGGAAAACTGTTGGTCGGAAAATTCTGAAACTTTTTGAAAGTCATATTCGACCCAAAAGTAGCTTCCACACAAATTTTGATGGAAAAATTCCCACTCGTCTAAGAGCGGCGAAAAATGGGTTAAGCTGTTAAATTAGCATGTCGGTGACGCGAACTCATAAGGTTTTACCCATCCAAAAATCGCCCAACGCACCTAAAGCAGTATAATATAAATAAAATAAATAATTTAAGGTAAAAAAAAAATTTAAAAAAAATATTTTGTCACAACTCGGAATCGAACCCGCACATCTGGCGCATTGTAGTCTAACACTTATTCAGGAGTAAAAATGTAAACTTAAAGATTATTCAGGATTCAGGATTCAGGAGTAAAAATGTAAACTTAATAAAATATTAAAAAAGTAAATAAATCGACAAAAAAAAAATTGAAAAGAAAAAAAAAGAATTTTGTCACCGATAAGAATTGAACCCGGTGCCTGGCGCATGATAGTCCAACTTCTAACTCACTGCGCTGATCAGACAGTACGGAATATCGTGTTAACATTGAAGACTTAGTTAGCGGCATATTTATAATTTTGAAAGGCAAATCACTAATAAAGTATTATTAAAAATGGGGAAAAAAGTAAAACGGACATATCTATAGCTATAGAGCTTTCATTTAAAAAAAAAATCATCAAAATCGGTTCAATAGGAACTTCAGGAGCTCTGTCGAAAGAAATCCATACAAAATCGCTTTGCCTTTTAAATATATAGATAATTAGTGGTTTCCAAAAGGAAAAAACGAATAAAGTAATACAAATGTGAGTAATAATGTCAATACCTTTTCTATTTTACTACAACCTCAAAAAAGTGCGTTCACGGTTTGGAACAAAAGTTTAGCAATATTAATACTATTTTACGACGATAACAGCTACTTTAATACCAACCTCTATTATACTTTTGCAGTTGAAAATTACTATTTGTTTACTTGTCAAAATATTCAAATTAAAAACGCCAATAGCGCTTCACTCGTTTGCTTCATCATAGATTAGGCAATGATTCTTAACCTTTTTAAAGTCAAGGAGCACTTTTGATCAGAAGAAAAATTCGCGGAGCACAAAAATCATAGTCAAAAAACCAACAGACATAACTTTTATTAAAAATTAAACTGATTATTACATAACAGTTAAAAATAACATCAATTAAAAAAATATATATTCGAATGAAATTTATTTGAGGCGAAAATCATTTAATGTGATACCTGAGCTTGTCGGTTTTTGCAGATTTCAGCATTATTAGGTCTAATATTTGATATAGCTACTCGTCTAAATTAGTCAGTCTTGCGCGTTTCTTAGATTTTATATTGGTTAATGTCGAGACACCGAGCTCACACAAATATTTCGCGGAGCACTTGCAACAAGCTCGCAGAGCACCAGTGCTCCGCGGAGCACCGGCTAAGAACCACTGGATTAGAGAGTTACTGTAGATAGGAAACAAATGCGTTTTACCATATACCTACGGTAGAGTAAAGAGCTGCGCTACTGGAAGATTTTCTATTTTCCTATTTTGTGAAATAAAGCTTGGAATTAAGATTTTATCATAATTTCACTCAATTTTTTCAATCACCTTGTGCACTTCATACCACTAAATGACACAAATACAAACATATCGGCGCCAGCGTTTTGTTTACATTTCGTCCATGGAGGAGCTCATAGGAAAAAGATTTTTTAATTTCCCTTTATTTAAGAGTATTTTTATGAAGCAAAATGATTGGAAATTTTTTTTATTAAATGTCTTGTTAGGGAATGCTCGGTGGACAATATGAAAAATCCCGAAAGAAATTTTTTTAGGGTTTCAGCGGCGACGGAAAGGTAAACTTTTATCTTTTTTGGACATATTGATCACTAAAAACCACACTTATCTTAATTAAAAACGAAAAATAAATCTTTTGAATGTTATTACTGTTGTCACTTGGTAAATTAAATCTAAATATAAAACATTAGGGTTTTCTGACTTGTGACCCCATCACACTTGTTTTTGTTTTGACTTCGAATTCACAAGTTGATTTCAGTGTTGCATACTGAAAAAAAAATTAATGAAGTTTCAAAGTGCGGAAATTTTAAATATATTTCGACTCCATCAAGTTATTACGCTCTATTTACTTAATTAACGTTACTCTATTCTACATTTTCCTTTCGATTGCTAATGAGTCGATTCCTAATACTTTCGAAACATTTAGATTAAACTATTTACATTAGGAAAGTAATTTGGCTGAATTCGATCAATCGGTAAGATGTCCTACAAAAACGAACCTGGGAAATTATCGTGTAAGCAAAATTAATTTTGGAAAAACAATGTTTTGTTGCACCGATCGCCTAAAAAATGAAGCTGTTCCTGTGATTTTATTGTTGATGTAAGAAATTTAAAAATATTTATTTTTAAAACACCATGAACCAAGTATTTTTCAAAAATATAGCAATGTTTCCAAGTGTAGCACTTTTTTTCTTTAATGATAATAACAACACTGATATGAAAATTACTAGAAAATCAATTAGAGATGCTCCCAGAAATCCACTGGCGATCTCAGGCACCTTCTCCATCTCCTCGATCAGAGTTTTGAATTGGCTTTGATTTGTTTGCTTCATTGCCTTATTATATATAAAAAAAAAAACATTGCTTTGCTTCATTGCCTTATTATATATAAAAAAACATTGTAATTATAAATAAATAAATAAGGAAAAATCATTTACTTACACAGCGGACTTGAAATTGCTTGAAAATCAGGTCTTGCGGACTAGTGTAATACCAAAACAGTCCGCAGTTGCAGATTTGCCGCAGTACGACGAGTCGCGCGACTTTCATAATAGGGCTATTATGTGCGAGACTCAGGTCATTTTGTCGAGTTGATAAAGGATCTGACTATTGGAGAGGATGAAATCATGGTGAGTTTTGATGTTGTCTCTCTTTTCACTAATGTCCCCATAGCCGATTCCATTGCGGTAATAAGAGATATGATCCAGGACTTATATATAGATGAAAACTACCTGGAACTCTTAGAATTTTGTCTAACAACGGGATATTTCTTGTTCAATGGCGAATTCTACCTACAGAAATACGGTGTGGTTAAGGGCTCTGTGGATGCAAAACATTGAACAGAAAGCACTTTCGAAAGCCACCTCAAAACCAAAAGTGTTTCTAAGGTACGTCGATGATACGTTTTGCATCATGAAAAGAGAATACCTAGATTCATTTCTAACACTTTTGAGTTCGATTCACACAAAGACAAAATTCACTATGGAATCGGAAGATCTTTAGCATTTTTTTTGAATGCCAGTTCGCAAATTTAAGATCATTGGTTTCATCTCTAATTCACAGGGCTCATCGAATATGTGATTCTGACCACCTGGACGCCGAACTGAAACATGTAGATGAAGTGTTGAAGAATAATGGCTACAACAGAAACAACGGAAACAAGCGCCTAAGAAATCATTACAGCCAGAGGGCAGAAATCCCGAAAAAGTGGCTTTTCTTCCATACTTGCGTGGGGTGTCAGACTGGATCAGCAAGGTTCTCAAAGCACAAGACATCAAAACAATCCAAATACCACCTACGAAAATCAAAGGGTACCTTACATCACCAAAACATCGTATACCCTTAGAAAATTGCGGTGTCTATGAGGTACCTTGCAGTTGTATCTCCCAAACATCGTATACCCTTAGAAAATTACGGTGTCTATGAGGTACCTTGCAGTTGCACATAGGACAAACTAAACGAACATTTCGGTGCGGTTGCAGGAACACCTCTCAGCCATAAAAAACAACAAGGAGTCATCGGCTATTGCTGAACATACCATGGATAATAGTCAAAATCACTGGATACGTTTTGACCAAGCACGTATCGTGACCACAGAAAAACGATATTATCCACGTTTAGTTCGAGAAGCGATCGGAATTAAACACAGGCCTACGTTTAATAGAGGTGACAGCCTAAAATTATCCGAAACTTGGAATCCTGTGTTGAAATTGCTGCGACCGTTAAAGTCCATCGATAAACCGGACGACACAATCAGTACAGTTTTCCAACAAACGGTCAACAGGCACCGCTATAACTTGAGAAGCCATCCAATGTGTTAAGCAAAGCTTGAACCAGTCCTCGAGCGACCATGGTTAGCACAGGCTCTAACCGAAACGTCTCGGCAAATAAAAAGTAAGTACGTTCTACTTTCTTTTTTATACCCGTATGGTGAAACCAAAGGGTATATTAACTTTACCTTACCGTTTGTAACGCCAAGATCCCGTCATCACACATAAAAATGAATTACACCAGTGTGTTTAGAATGATAAACATAACAAAAGCTATAATTGCCAATTTGGCAATTATTGAAAACCCGTATGGTGATATTCGTATCAAAATTCGAACAGTTGTACCAAAATTCCACTTTGAAGTCAAACTTTCCAATAAGATTTTTTAAAATTTATTCCAATCGGATTTTGATGTATGGGAGTTTTATGTAGAATCATATCCTAAATAACTTTTGTTCTTAGACTTTTTTGATAAGATGCACCGTTTTCGAGATATTCACAAAAACCGTTTTCGTTCGTATGGGGGTACCCCCCCTAATGGTCCATTTTTGCCCATTAACGAACTTAGCCTCGCATTTTACGAAAAACGGATCTGCGCAAAATTTCAAGTCTCTAGCTCAATCCGTGCGCCCGCAATCCGCGCCACAGACAGACAGACAGACGGACAGATAGACAGACGGACGGACATGCAGAAATTAATTATTTTTATACCCGTATGGTGAAACCAAAGGGTATATTAACTTTGCCTTACCGTTTGTAACGCCAAGATCCCGTCATCACACATAAAAATGAATTACACCAGTGTGTTTAGAATGATAAAAATATTTAATTTTTGCATATCCGTCCGTCTGTCTGTCTGTCTGTCCGTCTGTCTGTGGCGCGGATTGCGGCGCATGGATTGAGCTAGAGACTTGAAAAATGCGAGGCTAAGTTCGTTAATGGGCAAAAATGGACCATTAGGGGGGGTACCCCACATACGAACGAAATCGTTTTTTGTGAATATCTCAAAAACGGTGCATCTTATCAAAAAAGTCCAAGAACAAAAATTATTTAGGATATGATTCTACATAAAACTCCCATACATCAAAATTCGATTGGAATAAATTTTAAAAAATCTTATTGGAAAGTTTGACTTCAAAGTGGAATTTTGGTACAACTGTTCGAATTTTGATACGAATATCACCATACGGGTTTTCAATAATTCCCAGATTGGCAATTATATCTCTAGTTATGTTCATATTCATGCGGTTAAACCGAAAGTGCTTTGTCATGGCAATACATAGAAACTTATAATTATAAATAGAGATAAAGAAATACAATATATTACTGTATTTATGTAATATTTTAGTTACATAATTATAAGACAATGACTTTGAAATCGTGTTTGATGAAATAAATTTTCAAAAAAGGAAGAAGTTACATTTTCAAATTGGTGTAAAAAATGTGTTGGACGTATCTTCCGAGTAAAAATTAATATAACATAAAATGTAATAATATTCAAAAAGCTCGATATACAACTAACATTTTGTCTTGCGTTTCTTATCTATAGTAACTCTCTAATCTATGGCTTTACTTTAGTTTAATTCTCCTGCTCAAACAGCATTGGAAGCTTTTGTGAAAGGAAAAATGGAGGCTTTACTTTCGTGAACCTTCTTCTTACACTCCCAAATGTTATCCTCAAGAGAGAAATTCGCTCAAAAGCTTTATTCCACATCGCTCAGCCAACACTCACAATAGCCTTTGTCGCCTGATCGTTGAAAATTGTTCATGGGCTTCGTTGATTGCTGGTCATCTGTATATAAATAGTTTGTGCTATTACCCTTAACGAATTTTCCCGTCCGTTATTTATCGAATTTGCCAAGAATCCCAATGCTAACTTTTGGCTAGAAAAGTTCCGATGCGGTCAAGGCCCAATTAACCATAGGGCTAATTGGGCTACAGCCCAGGGGCGCCATATAGCCCAGGGGCGTCAATTAATATTTAATTCACATATTTATAAAAAATTTTGAATTTTATTTTGCGTAAATATATATTTAAGTTTTGAATTAAAGAATATTTTAAAAAATAAAATTGAATTTTTACAATAAAACTATGTAAGGGTGGAAAATGTTATTTAGCCCAGGGCGCTCAAACTTGTTAATACGGCTCTGGATGCGGTTACCCCAGACTAGGGATGTCAAAAAAGAACCGGTTAAACTGGTTACCCGGTGTTTTTGCTTCGGTTAACCTGTTTTTTTCGGTGTTTTTTTTTTGCACGCTTATACCCGGTGTTTTTTTTAAAGCCAAAAACCGTTCAAAAAAACCGATCATTTTCTTTTTTTTGTATGGAAAAATAATTTTAAACCAATTTTCGTGCAACTGATTTGCTAGAAACACTTCTTTTTAGGCACTCTTAACCAAATACAATATTATATTGTGCCATTTATGGCATTTTAATGGATTATTTGGCACTTCACGTCTTTTGTTTGTATTATAGTGTATTTGTTGCGTCTAAGACCTAACATACCCAATTTGAACAAAACGGTTTTTCGGTGTTTTAATAACCGGTTGTTTGGACGCGGCTAAACCGAAGTCTTAAAAACCGGTTCAACCGAAAACCGGGTTTTTTCAAAAATTTGACATCCCTACCCCAGACCCCGGATTTAAGTGTTTTTTTGTTTTGTTTAGATAGAACTTATGAAGGGGTTCACTGTTTGACGAGCGCCATACCGTGTTCTCTTTTTGACTTTTATATTGAGTATACTCTAGCAAATAATCATGAATACATTCAAGCTCCAACAACACTATCAAGTTATCCATATTTAGTTAGAAAACCAGTCGTTGAATCGTGCAATTTATAGACGGGAAAGTTGTGCTCAGCAATGAAGCTAATTTTTGGCTAACGGTTTTCTTAATAAGCGAAATTATCGCATATGAAGTAAGACCTACAGACTCCATCACATCCAGAAAAATTCTCCGTTTTGAGTACTTTTGACATCATCGGTCCTTATTTCTCCGAAAATGAGGCCGCAGTTCGCATTACGGTCATTATGGATGACATTGGTCCGGGCGAAATCTGGTTTCAACAGAATGGCGCTTGTCATATGTCATATGGCCACAGCAGCAGCCATCGACTTACTTGAATGTAAATTTAGCGATAAGTTGATTTAGAGAAATGGACCCGTCAATTGGCCTTTAAGTTCGTGTGATTCTACACTTCTCCATTATTTTCTGTTATGAAGTCAGCAACAATTGACGCCTTGGAGGCCAACATTATTTACATACGGTTAGGAGTGATCGTACAAAGTGGCCAAATATTGGACGTCCAGAATACGCCTCGTCAAGAACAGCCGCTGTATGCCCGAAATCATTTTCAAATGTTAATGCCGTATTGATCTTTGAAGTAAAAAAAATTATTAAAATTTATTTTTTTGTGTTATTTATAACAATTTTAAATTTTATCTTAAAATTAAAAAAAAAACTCCTTTTATCTTGGAAATTTATTTCTACTAACAGAAAAAAATAAAGTTTATGATTTCAATTATATTTTCAAATAACAATTTTTTAGACAACTTTTCAATTTAATACTCAAAACCAGCTGAAAACGTTCTATTATTGGAAAATTTAATTAATTCATATATACATAAATCAATATAGATTTAATAAACAATTATAACAACAACAAATCAAGATTATTATAATAAAATTATGCAACCGTCCTCTGTTTAAGTTTTTTTTATTATATTTTATGTTTTCAATAATAATTTTTGAAGTAGACTTAGCTAACTTCAATACTCTTTCTTTTAAGCCAAATTGTTCTCAAAATGGAATGATAACTTTATACACATTTACATTAATTATTGTTAATTTTTTTTTCATGAACCATTTATATTTTGAAAATCTAATGATATTAATTAATAATATTCTACTAAATAGACGCTCAGCATAATACATTCGCGTGTTAAGCATGTGTAGGATTTAAGCCTTTCCGCTGATCGGTGCACCTCCTTGCTTTGTTGCAGCAGAATTATTTTCGCTTTCTTTTTCGAGTTGTTTACCCAAATACTCCCTGTTCATAAAAATAAAATAATGATAAAAAATCTGTTATTTATTTATGGAATAGGATCCGGGATTTTTAGTTATTTCGGTATATTGACTTGATGTTGAAACAGTTGGAATTATGGAATTTTTATTTAATATAAATTGGAGGGATTTGGTGGTTTCGTCTTTTAGCCAAATACACCTAAATATAGGAAATAAATGACTGGGATAATTTTGAAGAATTTTACTCACCAATTATGCACCATGAGTTTTTGAACAGCCAATAGAGCTTCATAACGAACATTGGGATCTTCATGACTAAGTAACTGCATAACGAGCTGCTTGCCACCAAGTTGCTCAATAACGCTAAAAATTAATATTAATAAGGTATTAAATTATCTGTTATCGTCGTAAAATAATAAATTGTTAAAATTTTGTAGACAACAGCAAAATAAGCGGAATTATTTTTTACAACTTTAACATAATTTATTACGTATTAACTTCTTGATGTAAAAACATAAAATTTGGATAAATATGTGAAATAAGCAAAAATATACCTAGTGAGCTTAGCAATCTGCTTACAGTCTCAAAAATTGAATAAAAATAATGTTTTGGTTATTAAACTCCTTTTTGCTGAGTATTTTTAGTTATTTAGTCATATTTTTAAGTATTTAGAGTGATTTATAAATAGAACATAACCAAAGCTATAAATGCCAATCTGGTAATTATTGAAAACCCGTATGGTGATTTAAGTGAACAGCTGTATCAAAATTCCACTTTGAAGTCAAACTTTCCAATAAGATTTTTTAAAATTTATTCCAATCGGATTTTGATGTATGGGAGTTTTATGTAGAATCATATCCTAAATAACTTTTGTTCTTGCACTTTTTTCATAAGATGCACCGTTTTTGAGATATTCGCAAAAATAGTTTTCGTTCGTATGGGGGGTACCCCCCTAATGGTCCATTTTTGCCCATTAACGAACTTAGCCTCACATTTTACGAAAAACGAATCTGCGCAAAATTTCAAGTCTCTAGCTCAATCCGTGCGCCCGCAATCCGCGCCACAGACAGACAGACAGACAGACGGACAGACGGACGGACATGCTAAATTCAACTTTTTTCATCATTCTAAACACACTGGTGTAATTCATTTTTGTGTGCGATGACGAGATCTTGGCGTTACAAACGGTAAGGCAAAGTTAATATACCCTTTGGTTTCACCATACGGGTATAAAAAGGGATGAAAAAATATGTTTGCACGAAAAAAAGAATATCGGACTTATTCCAGAATCCGTCGTAGCTACGATTTTCGGAGAAATTTCGAAAATGGTATCACAGAATCCGTTCGTATTAAAAATCATCCCGAATCGGGGAAATGTGGTATCACAAAATCCGAACGTATCGGAAATTTGACAGCTGAATGTACGAAAATACATTTGCTTCGTGTTGTGGTATTCATTTTCTTAGATTCAGTGATTTAAAGTGGGCGAAAAGTGCAATGTAAGTGTTTGTACTCTTGTTTATTTATTTAATAGGTTTTTATTAAAGGCTATTAATAGGTCAAAATCAAAAGTAACAACAAACAGAAAGCAATATAAAGAACTTGCGCATTTTAGTTCCGAAAGGAGAGATATTGCGCAAGGATTTAGCGATAAGGGTAAAGAAAATGTAACAGCATTTTGGGAAACTGGTTTAGAGCAATTAAATAGTTTGGGCCGACATCAAAAGATATCACAAGTTGGAAAAAGGTTAGTCCATGTTACAAATTCAAAAAAAAAAAGTTTGTAATTTGAAATCGTAGGTTTGGCTTGACTGGAAAGCATATATAAAGCGAAAACTAGCAGAAAATAAAAAAAAGAAACTGCCGCTACGGGTGGAGGTCCTAACAAAATGCACGTTTTCAGCGACTTAGAGGAAACCGTTATAAGGTTAACTGGATTGCACACATGCACATCTGGTATTAGAAACTCGAAATGTTTTGGATTGGCTTCAAATAGTGCGATATGTAGCGATTCTCTGGATGTTTCAATGACTTCCAACCCAGAAACAGAAGAATTTACTCCGAGAAGACCTCCTCAAAAACCAAAATCGTATGACACCAAAACCCTTTTAAATGAACAGATTCAAATTCAGAAAGAATTTTATGACAGAGGCAGTGCCTTTTTCACAGTTTAACCAATGACAGAGGCAGTGCCTTTTTCACAGAAATTCAGTTTAACCAAATTGACGAAAATTTTAAAAACCTGTCTAGAAGCATCGACAGGCTTTTTAATTTAAAAAAATTAAAATTTGAGGAATTACTTCGCCACAAAAAAGCATTTTACTTGCCTGTATAGGGGCCTCCACACGTTCAATGTTACTTGACAAGTATTATTGATGAAAATTTTCGTCAAGTAACATGGATGGAAATTGCCTCCACACGTAACACTGAACATTGACAATGTTTTCGTCAAAATTTTGGTCAGTACATTCGTATATCTTAGCGATGATGGTTGATAAACTTCGTCCTGTCCTGATCCCGATTTTTTAGATTTTTCTATCTTTTTTAATTTAGCTCTAAAATTTGTTCGCAAACTATTTTTTTTCAAGGTATCAACTGTGGGATGAGGATCCACTTCTCTCATTTTATCTAGTAGTTTTTCATACTGAAAGCGTATGTTTAAAATCTTTATTAATATAACGCATAGATTTTACTTTCCATCGACACTCATTTTTCCAGTAAATGTCAATGAACTCACTGAGGAATTCCCGCGAACATTGCCGAATATCGGACATATTTCCTTGAATAACAGACAGCAACTGCTATATTGACAAGTAACATTTATGAATGCTCTAAACCATCATTGTTACTGTCAATGAACATTGATGAAAATCAAAATAATTTTGATCTTCGTCAATGTAGACTTTTTACTTGACAAGATCATTGAAGAGCATCCAAACGTACAATGTTACTTGAAACATGAGTCATTCAAGTAAAATTGTCATGTAACATTGAACGTGTGTAGGCCCCTTATGACATGCACTTTGACAGTAAACAGCTGATTTCGAAGATTCGAAATTAGATTTTAATCAGTCACCACTAACCCCACGACTCCATTGGACTTTTAAAAATCATGATATTTTCCCCCACTCCATATTTTGGTGAATAGTAAAATCAGCGTGTGGGCATTTTCAGTCATGATGTCTCCATAGCGTGCTTAGAAATGTCAACCAGGAGGTCACCAAGGCAGCCAACTAGAAATCAGCCAATTTGAACTGAACAAATGTCAAAAAAAATCCTACTGTTCAGTAGCCGAAAAAATCATGACAGTAAGGAGATTTAAATCATGATGCAAAATTTTTTGAGTCTCCATTAGACTTTTTCGTGATTGGATTTAAATCAAATCTGGAAAAAAGTCTAATGGAGTCCATAGGTAAGTTCAATTCCGTTCGGATCGTGGAATACTGATTTCTTCGTATTCGTAACATAATTAGTTCTTCGTAATAAAGCTAAGACGGATTCTGGAATAGGGCCGTATAAAAAAAGTAAAAGTTCGAAAAAATGCATTGAAATTGTCCTTTTATAAAAATACCTATCAGGTCGATTTCTTTCATTACGCGCCTCTAGTCACCTCGACTCTAGTCGAGGCGAGGCACTTGAAATTTGGTATTGCCTTACCCTTGGAGCACAATGAACGCAACCATCACCCATTCAAATGTCACTTACGAGTTTATTTCACAAAAATGCTTTTGAGTGAGCACAGTGAACGCATCCATCGACGCAAAAGTTGCCAAACTTTGAACTTTAACGCAACAAGTCTGCGTTGACAGTTCATAAAGTGAGGTTGGGGAAATGTCGTTCGACGAAAAATTGATAGCCTTAGTGCAATAACATACAAATAACAAAGATAAAGACTAACAGCCTTATTAATAAAAAATCCCTAACACGGAGATAACTCATGTGCTAACTAACTCCGAGATAGCAAACTTATCTATTAGATAACTATTCTTATTAATAAAAAAATTTCCTCCATATAATAGCTAACTCGTATTTTATTTAAAAATTTCGCTGGAATACGGCAACCCTTGTGCCGAATTGTACCAAAAAATACGAAAATCTTTTACATTTAAGTCAAATTTTGGTTTTTTAAATCCGTTTCCTTGGAGACGATATTAAAATAAGTCATATTTTGGTTTTTTAAATCCGTTTCCTTGGAGACCATATTAAAATAGGAGTGAAATTAATGTTTTTATTTTAATTGTGATTCACTGCAAAGTAATTAAAAGTGGAAAATTTAAAAATTGAAGGAAAGCGATCAGAAAATTGGTGTTCAAGTGATAAGGTAATATAATAAAACAACATAAATTGCATTTTTTTAATGGATCATTGCTTCTTCCAGTCTTTTTTGCAAGAGTTATGCGCCGTCAAGAGTTATCAACTCCTTAACTCGAGGAAATCGGTATGTTAGCTAACACAAAGTTAACTAACGTCAGTTAACTCTTAAAATTTTTTATTAATAAGAATTTCGAGTTATCCACTGCGTAAACCATTGATAAAAATTAACTAACGTTTATTAATAAGGCTGCAACAAAGCAAATTATCGCTTCAAAATTATCCATTTTTTATATATTTTTCTACTTTAGTTCACTTTTAATTTTTCTGTGTTTGTCTCACAACGCAACAGACGACGCTTCTATTGTGCTCAACCGCTCCTGAACTGCGTTGCGTAACAGTTCGAAGCGTCCTTAGTTGCGGCTTGGTTGCGTTCATTGTGCTCCAAACGTTAGACGCACGAATCGATTCTCGAGAAATTACATTTTTCACCACTAAAGTGTTTTGGCGTGATAGTTAAAATGTTCGTATGTACAGTCAATAAATGCCCGAATGTGCAGGAAAGAGTCATAATGGCAGGATATAACATATTTAAGGTTTAAACCAGCTGCTTTTATGGTTTCGGTCTTAATTATATAATCTATTTATTTTTATCATTTTCAATTGGAATAAAATTCATTTTAAACTTAACATGAGTTCGTTCAAATTCTGTAAATCCGGCAACGTTTTGGTAGCTTCAGTGGTAAATGGTAACACGGAGGATTTTTAGAGACGCGTATAATCCTCTGAATATTTAGTAAGAAAACTGAAAATTTATTTCGGAATTCCTTCTATTTGTTTTGCTTTTTTCAAGGTTTTGTGAATTTCTTTTTGATCGGTCTCGCAAATGATTTGCCGGCCAATCATTTTGCTAAAATTTGTTAAAATTTTCCATATGCCAAGAACCAACAGACATTTTAAATGTAATGGAAAGCTAATATGTAAACCAAAATGCTAACATCCATTTTGCGGCTTTTACCAGCTTTTGTTCATAATATTTTGGCAGTCGACTGCAAAATCGGCGTGCCTTGATTTGTCGTTTTTTAGTGACTCATTTCCAAAGTCGATTCAAAAATCTAAAGGCATACATAAATTTATTTCGAATATTGACCAAGAGATGGCGCTAGTTAGCCCAATGGCATACAAATCAAACTCCAATCACATCTTCCGTAAGTAAATTGCAAATGTGTGACGGTCTAGTGTGGGGTTATTGTGACAGTATGCAACTGCGATGAAAATGCCAGAAATTGTTGAGGGGAATCATGAATCAAATACAAGTTGTATTTGATTCATGGAGGAGAATCATATGTAGATCGGTTGGGATAATTCGAGCTTTTTAGAACTGCAGAAGGCGACAAGATTTGTAACAGATGAAAAAATCGGCTGTATGGAGATCGCGCCTTAGGGTTAACGGGGACACCTGCAACTTTCCTAAATCTGATGACAGATTTAGTCTATCAGATTACAGGAATAGATTACAGAGATGGAAGTGCTCCGTGTATTTAGCTGATATTGTAGTCTATGGCAAAACTGTGAGGGAGTACAATTGAAAACTTAGAGAAATTTTCGAAAGACTCAAGAATGTTCTTCTAATGAATGCGCTTATAAGATGTTAAAAGCAGTTGTATGGGCTTTTTGCGAGCATCAAAAATATTTGGCGTTCCCAAAACAACATAGAGACGCCTGATTTACAGCGAAAAATATGAAGATTTAAAAGATGAATCCAAAACCTCTGGAAATAAATCCAGTCTTTTCAAAGAAAGATGACAAATTTCCAACAGAATGTATCTCCTGTACTCAATGCGACGCAAACTGGACTCATTTAAATTGTTGCGGACATCGCCTATTTATCTATGGGAATTTCTGGACTTATAGCTCATTAAAAAAATAATAAAATGTTATATTATTTTTGTAGATTTTTTCACATCCAAAATTCCCCCCAACAGGTCAGCCATGTTTGCACTGAAACCTTATTATTGGAATTTCTCAGTTTGGTGGTTCTTAAACGGCCTTCAAACCGTCAAATAAAATTGTCACAGATCTTGAACACATTTTTTTCAAGTAAATGAGTAGGTTCTCACATAATCAAACCTTAAAAAACTCGAGTAATAACTGATGTAGAAAGTTTAAATTTGGCATAGAACAGACTTTTTTTAATCAAAAGATAAGTCTCTTCCGAAAATAGAAAAATTGAACCACTCCTTCCCGTCAAATATAAGAGATTTACTCAGAAGTATTCGGAAAATGTTTTTTTTTTCGGCAAAATGAGGAGGTAGATATTTTTCATGAATACAATACTGCGTATAAGAAAGTAATAAACTTCAGCTACCATGTAGACTACTGGGCTGAATTCGAATGCTCGAACGCTAACCTAATCGTCTGAAGAGGATAATTATGATCAAGTACCTTACGCGATACTGCTCATGCGTTTTTAACCTCCGTTTATATGAAATCATCTCTTATAATAAATCAATTAATTAGTTCATATAATTTTAATTAATTCATATAATCGCGAGTCTACTTTGATACTCAATTTTTCGCCGTTAGGTGGATGAAGCTATGCTTTAAACTTACTGTTTGCCTCGAGGATAATGACGAACGTATTCCCCAATATCGAAGCTTGCTACGGACAAAACAAGCGGATCCTTTGATGTTTCCAATAAATGTACCAAAATACGTAACAAATCATAGTTTTTCTCATTGAGACGTTGGGCATTTTCACGCCAGAATTTAGCTGATTTATGAACCGGTGACCATTCCAGACGTCCACTTCGCACTTCTGTTGCATACTCATCAAACGAACTCAAATCTTGTACCGAATTTTGCAACTTTTCAGTTAAATATTCAACATCAGATGTGATGTCTTCATCATCAAAGCGACGTTGTTCCAAAATGGACAACTGCTTTAAAACTTTGCATTGGACCATGGCCATGCAGTGTTCCTTAGCGACCTGCGACTCTTCTGGCTTCTCAATCAAATTGCGGAAAACTGCCAAAATTATACGAGTTACCTGAAAATGTATATCAATGCCAACACAACCTCTTATGTTAATTTAATATCACTATACTTTCTCTTTAGCACAATCGCTCAAAATATCGGCTAAAATTGGTATTATGTTAAATTTATTCATTTTTTCAGCTAGTAGCGGATTAAAGGTAAGCACCCACAAACAGAAAACCAGTTGATATTGAACCTGCGAGGAAGAAAAAGCAGGTTTAAAAAAACATCTTTAAATTGATTAAAATACCTGGAAGTTCACGTGTGATGCCAAAATCCCAATAACAGTGCTAATACCATCAACTGAAACAAAAGCGAAACGATATTCATCGACACGAAGCATCATTTGGAGACAGCGTCCAACGGATTGAATATATTCATTGCTCTAATAAAAATACAATTATTTTAATTTAAAAAAACAACAATTAAATGTTTAGATAAAACAGTGGGTTAGTCAATTTATTTATCATTGCGATAATTGAAACGTCAAAATTAAATAGCTACTTGCACGACACCGATCCTATACAACAAATTAAAGGCGCATTCTGTGATCTTCCATTTACCTTCGACTTTAAAAGTCTACATTTAGAGCTTGATTGTGTTAGTAAAAAATGACTAAAGTCATACACTGACTAATAAAAACGTATAAACAAGTATCATCTAAAAAAAATTGCGAAATAATTGAATTATATTTATTTCGGCGTTTTCCGTAAATTGTCGCGATTTTGTTTATAAAGTTTATTAGCTTAAATCCTATGAAAAGCAAACACTACCGGAATTTGTACAATTTTATTTCTATCCCCTGCACGCTCATCATTCGGACTTAATTCCCTGTATGATTCAACTGAAGCCACTTGCTGGTGTTGATTATTGCTATGATGATTTGGATGGCTGTGCTGTGAATGATGATGAGGGCCATGTCCATGCCCATGTTGATGATGTACCACAACCGTCATTCGTTTCGATAATTCAGCCATTTCCTTAATGTAGTTCGTCGCCTGATGATTTTTTTGTGATAGAAAATAGCTTCTATGATCAACTTTATTGAATTAGTTGAATACAATTTTAAAACCACAGAAGTTGAAAATAACAAATGCTGCTTTCAACATCACAGATTTAAAAATGTCTTCAACTGAATCAAATCTTTTTTTTCTTCATTTACAAAAATATGCTTTTTTGTATATTTTTTCACACCAACGGTTAAATATAACACAAAAGACCACATGTCAAAGCAAACTAAAGCAAAATACATAAACTAAAGCAAAACCGTTCAACAAAAGAGTACAGATCTTTAAAAAAGATTAATGATAGAAAAAATTGGAAATAAATTGAGATGATTTTTTGGATATAAAGATGTAATAATTTACAAATTTCTTAAAATAAAATGAACCCTAAACTTAATTGACCATTGACAAAATTTTCTAAAAAAAATCTTAAGCAAACACGGAATTCGAATTATGCAGTTTTGTATTAAACTTGATGATTTACGTAATACTAGTACTACCTTAGTTCATCATTCGAAGCAGTACCTAACTAAAAATCAGTACTACACCTAACCTCAAAACCATCCCTAACGTTAACTATTAACGACTAGCCAGAATCCGAATTTGTAGAAAGCCAAAACGTTGAACATAAGACCAAAACTTTATCCGAAAAGTCAAATTAAAAAAAGAGAAAAAAAAAATAAAATATGAAAATAAATTAAATTTAAAAAATTGGCTTCTTAGCCAGAAAAGATTCTGTCAGTCGGGACCATAAAGCTAACGATAGAAAAAACCTTAACCGATTGATCTGAACTTTGGCATAGATGAATCCGAAAGTTACTTTTTCCTCTAT
The DNA here is from genome assembly GCA_964034945.1 of Chrysopilus asiliformis. Taxonomy (NCBI): domain Eukaryota; kingdom Metazoa; phylum Arthropoda; class Insecta; order Diptera; family Rhagionidae; genus Chrysopilus; species Chrysopilus asiliformis. The sequence goes on from OZ035960.1 coordinate 58,236,309, forward strand.
GTTATTCTTTCCCGGGATAACTACCCAACCGATCAGCCTGAAATTCGGCACAGATGTTCCTTGGGGTCCATATTCCCATTGAAAAGTAGACCGAATGGTCTTCCCATTGAAAAGTAGACCGAATGGTGGAGGCAGTAAGGGGAGGGGTAAAGTGAATCCGAATACAAATGCTGGAATTTATTGTCTTTTTGTTAATTTTTGAAAACCATTTTCCAAAGAGAAAAAACTTTAAAGAAAAGCACGCAGGCTATCTAAGTTATAACCAACTGAATTTTGTTTTCCTAGGTTTTGTTCTACACACGCTTTTAGCCAGGCAAAGCCGGGTCCAAACTCTAGTTCTCTATACTTGTATGATGACAGACAAAAAGTTTGTTTTAAAAAATCCATTTGTATAGGAGAGGGGGAAGATTGATTTTGATGTATGGAACCATTAGTAAAATTATATCCTAAACATATTTAATCTTTATGAATTTTTCGGTATGATGCACAGTTGTAGAGAAAATAAGAAAAAAGTTTTCCATTTGTATGGGAGAGGGGGGAAGCAGTGGTTCGATTGAATTTTGATATATGGATGAGTTATGTAAAACCTATTCTAAATACATTTGATCTTCGTATGTGGGAGGGAGGAAGGAATGGTCCAATTTTATGTAAAATATCCTCCGCGGTGTCGTAACACAAAAAATTCAACTCCGTATCTCAAACGATCTAGAATTTGCAGCGGGGCCCAAAACTTTCTCTTTGGGACGACCAAAATCGGTCAACCCAGTAAAAAGTTAGACGTGAACATATGTACATTTTAAAAAAACGTACGGGTCGAATTGAGAACCTTTTCCTTTTTGGAAGTCGGTTAAAAATTAGTCAAAATTTTTAAGTAAAGGATTTTTTTCAATCAAGATAGATAAACTTTTTAAAACAAAATAATTTAAAAATTAATTTTAAACCTGAAAAAGTTTAGAAAAGTCAAAAAAGTACCTTTTTTTTCAGCGTGTGCCTTAAGTACTTTAGGAGAAATTTAATACACTGATCAAGAGGCAGACTGTCCGACAAAAGATATTTATTTCTAATCACTGAACTGACTTAGGCTCGAGAAAATTTTTTTAGGCTGTCTTAGGCCCACGTAAGGGATCTTCCCGTAGTGGTTCATATATACCGCTATTAGAACAAAAAAAAATACGTGAAATGAATTTCAAACATTACTGGACAATCTGCTTTAACTATTTCATAACTTTCATAGTAATCTGATTAAACTTCAAAGGAAGTAGAAGTAGAAACTTCGTATATCAGTAGGAAATTCTACAATATTTTTCAACGAGTGTTACGAACAAAATTTTGATACAAAAATGGCCGCAACGACTTTAGTATTCTTAAATCTATTAAGTTATTCTATAACTGAAAATAATTAGAGGTCCTTTATATATTTAAACATAACAAAAGCTATAATTGCCAATCTGGCAATTATTTAAAACCCGTATGGTGATTTAAGTGAACGGCAAACAGTTGTACCAAAATTCCACTTTAAAGCCAAACTTTCCAATATGATTTTTTAAAATTTATTCCAATCGGATTTCGATGTATGGGAGTTTTATGTAGAATCATATCCTAAATAACTTTTGTTCGTGCACTTTTTTGATAAGATGCACCGTTTTAGAGATATTCGCAAAAAACGTTTTCGTTCGTATTTTTTTTTTGCCCATTAACGAACTTAGCCTCGCATTTTACGAAAAACGAATCTGCGCAAAATTTCAAGTCTCTAGCTCAATCCGTGCGCCCGCAATCCGCGCCACAGACGGACAGACAGACGGACGGACGGATATGCAAAAATTAATTATTTTTATCATTCTAAACACACTGGTGTAATTCATTTTTGTGTGCGATGACGGGATCTTGGCGTTACAAACGGTAAGGCAAAGTTAGTATACCCTTTGGTTTCACCATATATACCCGTATGGTACAAAAAAAAAATACTCCTAGGTGAAATTGAGCCCGCAACCTTACGCTTAACGATCGAACAATCCAAACCCTGAGAAACGTAGGAAAGCCTACTAAATATTTTTGAATAACGAAAAAAATATCTGTAAAGAATAACAACAAATCGAAATCGAGTTTCCTTCTACTGATATTTTAATAAAAAAAAATCTCGTCTTTTTAAATTCGTTAACCCATTTGGTATTTTGATGCCATATGGCAACGCAGTTAAAAGTTGCTAAAAAATTTGAATTGACTTATATTTACTTATTTTCAAACAATCTATTCTCATTCAGTGCACCTTTAAGTGCATTTGGGACCCAATTTTGATTAGTTGAGTAAAAATCTGTACTACAGTGAAGGTATTTGTGAAAAATTAAAATTTTTTAATTTTTTTTAAATGAATACTGATAGCTTAAACATCATTAAGTTGTATAGAGTATTTTTAACCCCCATAGAAAAAAACATGTACCGAACGGGTTAACAAAAGAAATTTTTTTTTATTTAAGAAAATTGTCTAAAAAATTGGCCTTTTTTGCAAAGTTACAGAGAAGTTAAAAGCATGTTAAAGATACAGAATGGCAACATATAGCTAGTAAATTGAAAACAAGTTTTATAACTAACATGTTTTATTCAGATTTTTATTAAAAATATTGGCTCGATTCTGAATAATGTTCGCCTGCTTTTTATTTCTTTTTAGAGGTGCTTTTAAAACGCTTTTTTCTGTGAGGAATTTTGTACTTTTTCATAACGTTTCTTACAAAATTTATTTGGGAGATTTGGGTTCATAGAAAAATGTCATGAATTATTTTTCTTTTTCACTCTCGAGAGCAGAAAACTTTTTCACTCTCGAGAGCAAAAAAAATCCACAATACACCAAAAAAACCATTCACTCTCGAGCGCAAAAAAAAATTTCACAATACACCCAAAAACCCATATCTCATAACTAGAAATCTGGCAATTTTAATATGTCCTCTGGAGACGACTCGGGGATTGAGAGGATGCAAAAATTATGATAATATATTAGTAAGATCATGCACACTTTTTATGTCAGTCAATTTTTGTTATAAAATAGTTAGTAATCGTTAATATAAGTTCTTAATAAAAATTAGTATTGAGTTAGATATAATCCAAGATTCTATTAAGATATGGACATCTATTAAGATATGGACATATTTATATAATGTTAAATGTATTACTAGTTAAACCTCCTTTCGCCATTTGATCACTATTGATCGTCAAAAGATAAAATATGGATATTCTAATAAATTTTTTTCGTTTTTACCGCTTTTTACACATCACAAAGTTTTTAAGATCACTTGAAAATCGAAATTATAAGGGACCCCGGAACATATATCCATCGACTCAATGAATCGGCGACATCTCAGTGAGTTTATGTGTGTGCATATATAAGTAGGAAAAATTCAGAAGATCAATTTTTACCAGAAAGTTTGTACTTAAAAGCAGAGAACCCCATTGACTGCGATTATTAAAAAATTCAATTGAATTTAACCAATCCAATTGGGTTTATAAACATAACAAAAGCTATAATTGCCAATCTGGCAATCATTGGAGACCCGTATGGTGATATTCGTATCAAAATTCGAACAGTTGTACCAAAATTCCACTTTGAAGTCAAACTTTCCAATAAGATTTTTTAAAATTTATTCCAATCGAATTTTGATGTATGGGAGTTTTATGTAGAATCATATCCTAAATAACTTTTGTTCTTGCACTTTTTTGATAAAATGCACCGTTTTTGAGATATTCACAAAAACCGTTTTCGTTCGTATGGGGGGTACCCCCCCTAATGGTCCATTTTTGCTCATTAACGAACTTAGCCTCGCATTTTACGCAAAACGGATCTGCGCAAAATTTCAACTCTCTAGCTCAATCCGTGCGCCCGCAATCCGCGCCACAGACGGACAGACAGACGGACGGACAGACGGACGGACGGACATGCAAAAATTAATTATTTTTATCATTCTAAACACACTGGTGTAATTCATTTTTGTGTGCGATGACGGGATCTTGGCGTTACAAACGGTAAGGCAAAGTTAATATACCCTTTGGTTTCACCATACGGGTATAAAAATGGGTTCCAATCATATTTTAGTGTATGAGAAAATACTAAAGTCTTTTTGTCTACAAAACTTCTACTACTGTTTTCGAAAAAATCACAAAAACCTGTTTTTTTTTGTTTGATAGAGTTTAATTATTCCCATTTTCATAAAAGCCGTATATGTGCAAATGTCAAGTTTCTACACAGTTAAAAATATTACAACATTAAATGTTGGCAAAATTTGTTTTTAGGAAACAATGAATATAACAGAATTTAAAAAATATAAAATTTTCCAAGTTCAGCAGACGACGTTAACACGGGAAACAAAGCCAAAATTTGTACTTTACAAATTTGTAAAGCATGTGTACTCGCGGAAAAAATAAACAATTTCGATTGCAGTAAAATCACAGTTGATTGCTTCGTTTTTCTGGTACATCTGTTGAATCTCTTTAATATATTCCTTTGCTTCGCTTCTTTTCACTTTCCTCTTCTATAGAAGAACACGTTGACCTAGCGACTTGAAAAAAATCATAGTTTTCTATCAACTTTTGGAAAAGTAACGGTAAGTATAACGGGTACTTCCCATACAATTTTTTTTTTGAAAATACAGTTTTTTGAAAATTGTCGTGTATTGTTTTGGGAAAAATGAATATAACAAAATTTAAAGGATATAAAATTTTCTACATTTCTTGTTTTAACGGTTTCTTTTTGTATCTCTAACGGTTCTCAAAATATTTAGGAAACTAGTTAACCCCGCCTAAGACGGTCTCAAGCCCGGCTGGATAAGGAGGAGGGTAGCTGCGGGGTAAACCATTTCAGGGTAGATCCTGACTGTTTTTGCAGAATAGACTTTATGTCGAAACAGTAGACCAGGGTTGCAACTGCTGGACTTACCAAGTTCCTTCGGGACCCAACAGGGTGTGCAGCGTAAAACTCGAAGGAGCTAGTCCCTTCCAAGTAAGGTTGGTGCAAGGCTGCCGTAAAAAAAACTACTATCAGGAAAGCCGGCAATAGCCTCGGAACTATAAGAAGGAAGACAAGATAAAAGAATCCACAGACGAAAAAAGGAAGCCTGGGAAACAGCAATCGTCTGTGAAATAGAAAAGTGCAGAGAACAAGGACCGCACTAGGTGCCCCATTTAGACATGTTGAATTACTACTCGCAATTTTTTGGTTTCTTACTGCGCATAAAAACAAAATGGAGAGAGTGGCGTACTCACGTTCTCAGTGGCAAGCTGATGTCATATGAACACAGTGGACCACAAAATTTTGATTTCAAATATACTTTCGACATTTTATTTTTTTTTTTTTCGTCTAATTTTATTAGTTGTTTTCACGAATATAAGGAAAAAACAGTCCAATCTGCCAGAGCTCTGGAATAGAATTGAAGCGGATTATAATGGCGCTCAAAAATAAAAAAAAGTAAAAAAAACTACTATCAGGAAAGCCGGCAATAGCCTCGGAACTATAAGAAGGAAGACAAGATAAAAGAATCCACAGACGAAAAAAGGAAGCCTGGGAAACAGCAATCGTCTGTGAAATAGAAAAGTGCAGAGAACAAGGACCGCACTAGGTGCCCCATTTAGACATGTTGAATTACTACTCGCAATTTTTTGGTTTCTTACTGCGCATAAAAACAAAATGGAGAGAGTGGCGTACTCACGTTCTCAGTGGCAAGCTGATGTCATATGAACACAGTGGACCACAAAATTTTGATTTCAAATATACTTTCGACATTTTATTTTTTTTTTTTTCGTCTAATTTTATTAGTTGTTTTCACGAATATAAGGAAAAAACAGTCCAATCTGCCAGAGAATTGAAGCGGATTATAATGGCGCTCAAAAATTTTTATAAGGCAAATGTAATCACATATGAATCTGTCTGTCGGTCTATTTGTCAGTCTATCTGTCAGTCTATCTGTCTGTATATCTGTCTGTCTATCTGTCTGTCTGTCTATCTGTCTATCTGCCTGTCTATCTGTCTGTCCATCTGTCTGTCTGTCTGTCTGTCTGTCTGTCTATCTGCCTGTCTATCTGTCTTTCTATCTGTCTGTCTATCTATCTGTCTGTCTATCGATCTGTCTGTCTTTCGGTCTGTTTGTCTGTCTATCTGTCCATCTGTCTGTCTGTCCATCTGTCTGTCTGTCCATCTGTCTGTATGTCTAACTATCGGTCTGTCTATCTGTCTATCTATACAAAGGGATTTTTTTAAACAAACATTTTGTCTGTCATCATATAAAGTATTTGACGATTGACCACTGGCAATTGTAACTTTTCTTATGTTTTTGAAATATGTTGAGATCCGTTATCTAACGATCCATTACGTATCTACGTAAAAACCGTTAAAGCATAAAATGTACACTAGAAAATTTTATTTCCTTTAAATGTATGGAAAGTGTCTGTTATACCTACCGTTACTTTTCCAAAAGTTGATAGAAAAATACGATTTTCGTTACACTCATTAAGAAAAAATTCAAGTCGCTAACCCAACATGTTCCCGAGTTATTTACGCTACGCAAAACGGACAGACCGACAAACCGACACGCCGAGAGACAGATGTACGGACGGACATCCTCATAATTTTGCTTGAAACTGATTTCGTCCGGATCAGAAATTTTCTATCTGCCCGTTCACGAGTCGAATACAATAATTTCCCTTCATAGAAGCGGAAAGTTAAACTAATAACAAAATTGAACAGCACATCGCATTCTTATACTAATATTTTTTCTAATTTTTCGCTGTAGAAAGGTTTTTATGTTATAAAATATTTAAAAATAGTGATTCGATGTTAGCAGCAGGTTGTTTGTTTCTTACATCGTTGGTGAGAAGAAAACGGCATTGTCGCCTGAGTTGTTGTGTAAAACCCTGGAAATCATACAAAAGATACATTTTCCCTTTTTATCGTCTTTGCTTTCAATTTTCAGGTTTAGAAATGTGAAAAATCCGATTCAAAGTGTCTATTTGTGCTAGTACTTCTGGTTCTAACAAAAAAGCGCCGCAAAGGTTTTTTCTGGCAGTTTTTTGCGTTGCAGAGAGCTTTAGACATTGCAGCATGCAGGTAGTGCGTGAGATGAAATTTTCGAAACTTTCTTTTGTAACGTAATATCCTCGGCTAAGAGTGAAGTTGTGCTAAGTCCATTATACCAAATTTGACAGAAGAGCAATAAAAAACCTTGTTAAATCATTTTAATTTTCATTTAAAGAAAACAGAGTCTCATTTAAAGAAAACTGAGCCCAATTTCTCTCATTTAAAGAAAACTCAGTGTTATTGAAAGAGAATTAAAACGATTTAACAAGGTTTTTATTGCTCTTCTGGAAAATTATATCAAATGGACTTAGCATAATTTCAATCTTAGCCGACGATATGGTATATTTTTTTGTTCTCCATATAGGGTCAAGGGGGGTTATTGTAAACGATTTTCACTTTTTGGATATTTTTTCAACTTTGTAATGGTTTTTTTTAAATTAAATCACTAACAGCGGAGTTTTGATATATTATGTTAAAATTTGTTGTCTATTTATTGCCCATTCCATGTGATTTCAAAATGATAGGTCCTTAATTTTTTACAAAATTGGATGTTTACTTTTACCCCTATATTTTTTTTCAAATTTTTGAAAAATGGGGTAAAGGTAAACACCTTTACGTATCTGCGCAAAATTTCAAGTCTCTAGCTCAATCCGTGCGCCCGCAATCCGCGCCACAGACGGACAGACAGACGGACGGACGGACATGCAAAATTCAATTTTTTTATCATTCTAAACACACTGGTGTAATTCATTTTTGTGGGTGATGACGGGATCTTGGCGTTACAAATAGTCAGGCAAAGTTAATATACCCTTTGGTTTCACCATACGGGTATAAAAAGGGTGATTACATTTGCCAGAAATTGTTTACATTAACCCCATTATAGTGTTTACATTTGGACATGAGGTTACAAATGAGGGGGTAAATGTAAACAGACAATATTTTTTTACAGTTTGTTTATAGCCAACAATTAACATATATAACCTATCTCAAGCAACTATATTGTTCGTATATTAAGCTAAAACATACATCCTTCTTTTAAAAATCCCTTCAAAATATAATTCTTTTCCCTCTTAGGAAAACTGAAATCACACTAAAAAGAAGCACTCACTTTGACCGCTCATACACAACGAACCCTCTCTTAGATATATTGTGGCACGTGTCCGCAGTGAGATAAAAGATCAATTTTTAATATATTGTCTAGATAAGCTAAGAAGGAATAGCAGTTTGGGGACAACCAATAGTGTTTACAATTACCCCTGTTTACATTCACCCACTTTGACCCTATCCTCAATGATATGTCACAAATTAGATTTTAACACATTTTTGAAAACAGGTAAAGTAGGTGCCACACCTATCAGTTTTTCATCAGACGCAACTGTTACGGTACTCGTCAGTTTTCCATCAGTTTTTTACATCTAGTTAAGCGTTCACATCTATCAGTTGCGACTGACAGTTTTTTGTGAAAAGTATCCAGTCATTTTGATTGTAGAGTTCAAACAGTGAGGATGAATAATAAAGAGCGAGCGTGTTTATGCATCGATATTGCATTAAGTTCAAGAAACAAAATTTAGTTGTTCTGATGCAATACGACTGACGCGAACGGTCATACCAATCAGTTGGATATCAGTTTGTTAGAGAAACTGATCTGCCCACGAATTTTTTCGTGGTTTTACGTTCACACCAATCAGTTTCCCATCAGTATATACGCCAGAATAAAAACTGATGGAAAACTGATAGATGTGGTTAGTACTTAAATAAAAAATTAACACAATAAAATTCTTTGCATTTTTGCCTTTAACTGTAAATCGATATTTTTAAAAAAAGTCATGTGTTATCAATAACCTGTGTTAGAGAAATGACTATTCGTACTTGAATTCAAAGGAGGTTCAACTAGTATTTAAACTTGAAATTGTAAGAAAGCAACAACAGACTTACGTTAACAGTTAATTGATCTTTAAGAAGCTGAAGATAGAAATTGAGATCGCTTTTGGGCATAAGATCACGACCCCAACATGCTAGTTTTGCAATGATTCTCGATGACATGTTAACGATGAATCCATCTTGACGATTGAGCAAATTGAGAAATGGTCCCCAAATGCTCTCCTTTCGCTTTGCTGCATAGTCGTGAAAGATGTCGACTCTTGAACGGTCCTCTTGGAGGATGTCATCAATCATGACCAAAATATACTGAATAGTTTGATCCTTGGAGACATGCGACAATAAATTTAAGAATGTTTTGGCGCATTGAGCAGGATTTTGTTGCAAATACATGGCCTTCTTATCCCCATCCAAGGCACTGATGCACTGATAATCTTCCGTTGAAATCATCTGCGACTGGACATACGATTGCCAATTAACTTTATTCTGGCGTATATCGCCAGCCTGTTGTTGTAAGACACTGGTGGCAGCAATCATGTCTAGATCAGATTTTTTGGAGACAAAAAAAACATTTTTATTAGATTGAAAGGGCAACTGAAAAAATCCTTACGTGACGCGAACTTACCAATTTTGTCCTCCGGAAGAGACATTAATTCTTTAACGTTTTCAGACATTTTCCTCGCTGTACGCCGATTTTTCAAATCAAACCAGATCGATTTTTTTCTAGAAAAGTCTCTTCAAAATGTGGAAAAAAGTTCTTTCCTTTCTACGACTTTCTCAGCTGACAAAATCCCGTGACTTTTATGCAACAGTGTTTTCAGATACAATTTTTAATATTACCCCAGAAACAGTATTACCCCAAAAACAAATTGCTTCTTTAATAGTGAACTTGTTCCATTCATGCTGCAGGAAGGTAACTCAATGACGTACTTTAATTTCGCTTTACTATACGTATAGACTAGAAAGCCTTTAACCTAGAGAGTGGCCATGCTACCTTAATAGACTGTGCTACTGAGGAGGACAGTCTATTAACTCAAATTAGAACAGTATATTAGGCCAGTTAGAATAGAGAGCCTATAACCTAGAGAGTGGCCATGCTACCTTAATATACTGTGCTACTGAGTAGGACAGTCTATTAACTCCTATTAGAACAGTCTATTAGGTCAGTTAGAACCAGGGATGGGAAACGTTATCGTAACGTAACGAAATAACGAAATAACGAAATGATTTTCCGGCTATTTCTTCATAATTACGTTATAACGTTATAGAAATTAAATTCCGTTACAATAACGAAAAACGTAACGAAAAACGAAAAAAAATATTACGTTTTTTCGTTATTTGTTAATTTTTCCTTGTTTTGTTCAGTATTATATTTCTCCACAAAAGTTCATCAAGTATAACCCCACAGACCTTCCACCTGCATAAAATATAATTAAAAATATTGGAGTAGTATTTTTAATCGTATTTTGATTCTAATGTAGGGACCACATCTATCAGTTTTCCATCAGTTTTTGGCAAATTGATGGGAAACTGATTGGTGTGAACGTTCGCGTCAGTTCAGTCATCGTATTAGAATAGAACCAAATATTATTTTTTGAACTTAAAGTCCGTAACAGATTGACCGGCAGTAGCAGTAGCAGTGGCGGCAAAATGTTCTGATTGGCTGAAATCCGACAACATGGCGACACATGCAATGAAAATATTTTTGCTGCTCGGTCATCTCAAATCCTAATTTTGCTGCATGTGCACATGCAGCAAAATTTAGTGAGGTTAGGTTTTTCAAAAAAAGCGCCAAACGATATAAAAACATTTGAAAGCTAAAAGAAAAAATCAACTCAGTTTCTTTGAAGACTTAGTGTGTGCTTAATAAATTATATTTTTGCAACATCATTAACAAAAAAACAATAAAACTGAATTTGATCTGAAATCTGAGACACTAGTAACCGAATGTCAAAATGTTGCTGCCACTGCATGTGAAATCCAATGTGTTTCAACGAACAGCATTTCTCTATTTACTGCCACTGCCACTGCTACTGCTACTGCCGGTCAATCTGTTACGGGCTTAATGCAATAATAATGCATACACATAGGCCTACATTACACGCGGCAACTTTAAACCGATACTCGATACAAAAAGTTGCTCGTTTGTGCTACACGCGGAGACAAGTTGCCGGAGACTTCTGTATATTACACAGTGAGTGTTTCATGTGTGTGTGAAGTTGTGTGAAGAACGAACCCGTCCTTTGTGATTTTGTGCTTGTGTGCGTATTTTGTCGCCTTGTTTCTACTTTCGGAACTGGCGACATTAGCCACCACTTCCCTCACTTCTTGCGCCTATACTTAGGAAAAGTCGCCGCTTAAAGTTGCCGCGTGTAGGGTAGGCCATACTCTCTCTTTATTATCCACCGGTATTTTTTGATCTCTACAATCAAAATGAAGCGAAAATTTTCATAAAAAACTGTCAGTCGCAACTGATAGATGTGAACGCTTAATTGGATGTAAAAAACTGATGGAAAACTGACGAGTACCGTAACAGTCGCGACTGATGGAAAACTGATATATGTGGCCCTTACATAAATCGGATTTTGTTTTGGCCCGATTCCCTCTATTTCTGGAGATACGAAAAAGGAAATCTTTCAAGCAACTTTGTTGGTATCGAAAATATTTTCTTTTTAGTAACTCCAGAAGTAGAGTGAATTTCGCGAAAGCTAAGTGCGACTCAGAATCAGCGACGTCAAAAAAGCCTAAAATTCTATATCTTTGATATTGACCAAAATGTCGATTTTTACTTTCTTCTACGGAGTATAATAAAGTATTGTATTCATGAAAAATTTCGACCCCTTAATTTTGCCTAAAAAACATTTCCCGATCATTCCTGAGTCGATTGGAGTCATATTAAAAAAATGTCTTTCTGTTTGTCAGTCTGTCTGTCAGTCTGTCAGTCTGTCTGTCAGTCTTTGTACAAGATTTCTCAAAAACTAATAGAGCTAGCGCCATGAAATTTTATAGGCATGTTGGGTCCTGAAATGGGACGATCCTATCAACTTTTGGTGGAAATCCGTTAACCGGAAGTATCCAAAATGGCGGTTTTTCAAAAATCGCAATTTCGTTTTTCTCGATTTACTCCCAAACTACGCGTTTTTTAGTGGCCTTAAGTATGACAAAACTTGGAGAAAATAAAATTTCCCACACTTTTGTCTTTAGCTATAACTCGATATCTCAACCTGTTATCGAGATAAACCGTTATTTCCAAAAAATCAGTTTTTTGCGATTATCTCGAAAACTAACGGGTTTTTGCTGACTGAATGTATGAAGTGAATTAATGAGAATGGCATTCTGCACAATTTTGTTTCTTACCGTTATCCGTTATCTTTTACCGTTATTGAGATATTTTCATTAATATGTAAAAAATCATATGATTGCGAATAATTTGCAAACTAACGGTTTTTCGACAAATCAGTTAAAAGAATAATTAAAGATGTTAACATTTTCTACATTTTTGCCATTTACCGTAAATTGATATCTTTTACAGTTCTCAAGTTATCTCTAATTTTGTACGTTTTTGATATTTTTGAATAAACCAAGAATTTATTGGGAGGTCGTCTTAGGTTGACAACGCGACAGGGCTCTAGCGTAAATTGCGCAGGGTCGTAGATTTTGTAGAAGAAAGTTTTGTGTTGACCACAACTGATATTTTAATTTAGTAATCACTATTTTATTTTTTTTTTGTTTTTATTTGTATTTTCTTTATGCTTTTATTATTTTTTATAGAATTTATTTTTATTATTTTTTATAGAATTTATTTTTATGGAAACTGAACTGAATTACTTTGTGACAAACTATTATTAAAGTGCGTTTTTTTTTGTTTTCAGTTTCCATACAATGTGTAACGAAATATAACGTTATAACGTAACGAAATGATACTTTTTATCGTTACAAAACGAAATAACGTAACGAAATAAAAGTTCAATTTCGTTACGTAACGAAATGAATAACGTTACGATTTTTTATTTCGTTTCCCGTCCCTGGTTAGAACAGCTTTTTCTCCAGATTAGAACAATCTGTAAACAATTTTTCAATTTATTAAAACAACTACGACTTTCTAAATTTTTTTGATACCTCAGAAATGAGTTGTTTAATTAAATTAACTGATTTCAGTCATTTTGGCAATTATTTGTGACAATGAATGAAATTTTTAAAGTTTTTCGCGCTCGTTTTTCAGCTCGGCGGCCATTTTTAGATGTCCCCATGGCCACTCTCTAGGTTATAGGCTCTCTAGTATAGACAGGCGGCCGAGCTTTTTGGTCATCTATTTGTGCAAAAATAGAAGAAAATCCAATTTGTTTTAAATGATAGAGCATCAAAGCCCGATATTACACACGGCAACTTTCGGGCTTACTTAAGCCGATTTTTGGGAGAAACGACTGAGGAGGGAAAAGTTGCCACTCGAAATCATGGCTTATCGACAATCTGCATACATGCAAAACGTGTGAACCGGTTTGGGAAAAGTAGTAGGCAGAAATCATTTTCGTTCTGACCGTCAGCAGGTAAAGATCTTGGGAAGTATATGAGCAGCAGCAATTTCAATGGCTTGGTTCTAGAACTCTTAGAACCAAATTTGATCAGGATAAAAATTTTATTTCAACATATTTCAAGTCTTTTTCTTGATTTGTTTGCGTTTTGATTTTCATCGAATAATTTCATGGATTTACGAGGAAGTAAAATGAAAGTTCGATTTGAATTTGAGTCGCCTTTGTTTTAAAACACGGTGGGTTATACAGAAATGTTGCGCGGCGTAGCAACTGGCAGAAACTTTTTCGCGAGAATTTTTTGTTATTGATTTCTTACCGACTCTCAATATTATACCGACACAGAGCAACCACTTTCTAGGTCCTGTACAAGTTTTCAGTTTCAAACTTCTCTAAAATTGAGTTTTTTTTAGAGATCATAGAAAAGCTTACTCCTAGTTCTAACTTAATGGCTAACTTTGCACAAAAAAACTTACACAAATTGAACTAAAATTCTAATTTTCTTGATTTGTAAAAATTTTTGAGTTTAATAGTATTTCGTTCACGATTAATCGATTTTTTTAAAAATAAAAATACTATAGGCAAGAGATATCTCGACTAAACCCTGCGCTGCCGCAGGTGAAAATTTTTACATATCTAAAGATTGAATTTTTAAATTGTGACTTTTTTGTGTGAAGGACCAACATTTTGGGGTGGGAAAAATTTCATTAAATCTTGCAATACCGAAATTTTGGATATTTGCGAATTTAAGATGGCGGAATCTAAATTCACTTGACAAGAAGTCGCGAAAATGACTAAAGATGGAAAATGTTCCATCTTTGCCCATTAACGAGCTTAGCCTTGCATTTTACAAAAAACGGATCTGTGCAAAATTTCAAGTCTCTAGCTCAATCCGTGCGCCTGCAATCCGCGCCACAGACAGACGGACAGACAGACGGACGGACGGACATGCAAAAATTAAATATTTTTATCATTCTAAACACACTGGTGTAATTCATTTTTGTATGTGATAACGGGATCTTGGCGTTACAAACGGTAAGGCAAATTTAATATACCCTTTGGTTTCACCATACGGGTATAAAAAAATATGATTTCTGTGAGATATTTCATGGTATAAAAAATTGTTAATCAAGACCTGGAGTAAGTATGGCCACCTAAAAGTGACATCTATATTCACGATTTCGGAATAACAGTTTAAACAGCTGACTTTTTTGACATTTAGTAATTGTTTATATTTAAGGCCGTGTTCTAGTATGACAAGTACTATTTCATATCGTCGCTTTGTATTTTTTCGAGAAATTGGACAATCAATATCGTTATGAAACCTTTTCTTCGTTATTATTTAACATTGCAACCAATAAAAACAATTTTGTTTATAAAGCAATAGATATAAAAATGGCACAGTAGAGCACCAAAGAAGATATGAAAAAACGGTGTTGGATGATTGACACGTTTGCCGCTCTCCAGATAATCTGCACCAACAAAAAACCAATAAAAAAGAAATATTTTATTTAAAAAATTCAGTAAAAAGGTAAAAAATTGCATTTCAGATTTTAAACTCATAGCACCCTATGCTTCTGCATACAATCACTGAACAATTACTATTATAGAATGGAAAGCTCTAACAAAATTTTTTGTGTTGGGAGCGTACATCCGAGGATTTCTATAGCTGTTACATGACAGTGTACATGAACACTGAGCGATTCGGTGGTGTGTGGCAATATGGATTCCCATCTGTCACTTGAAATGAAAACAAATCAAAACAAAATCGGATAATGGAAATGTTTTATGGAGAATTTGATATTTCCATTAAATTAGTAATGTTCTTATGTGTTGAAAGGTGTTAAATTTAATTTAGTTTTAGTTTGTAATTGTTTTAAGGCCCGTTCATGTGCAATTCTGTCGATCTTTCGTTATACTTTACCTTTCTGTTGTCGATGGGACTCGAAAAAACTTTCTGTTTGGGTTTTTAATGGAATTAGCGGAATATTCCTTCACTAAACAGTGGTGAATTTGTGCTTTATTCATTTTGATGTGAAATTATGCAATGTTAACACGCTAAAATGTGATTATCCATCAAAATCAATCGTTGCAATGAAATGAATCAATGTTGCCAGCACTTTTCTGTATGTATTGTAAAAGGGAATTCTATTTGATTTTTTTTGGTCGAGTGTATGACAGCAGAAAGGGGAAGTGAGATAAAAAACCCGATTTCTATAGTGTAGTGCCTACTCTAGTGGAAGTTAATGAGGAAAGGCCTTACTTTCCATTCTATATAATAGTTGTTCCGTGATACAATTACCACGATTACACAGGCTTAGTGTGGCGTCACAAATCGACTATTTACGGGCGAGGGACGAAGTGGGAACTATCACACAAAAAATCCAACCCAAACTAAAAATTTCAGTTGCTCAAGAAGCGGAACGAATGCTGATTGGCTGATTCATTTCCACTTGTTACAAAAAAAATCATTTACTCTGTGATCGTCGTAAAGTACGTACATGTTGTTTAGCTAAAATTTGTTTATTCAATGGCAAATTGAAATAAAAGTGAGACAACGGCTTCGACTGAAGCATACGAGCAACAATCAGGTTTATATGACATCACGGAACAACTATTATATAGAATGGAAAGTAAGGCCTTTCCTCATTAACTTCCACTAGAGTAAGTACTACACTATAGAAATCGGGTTTTTTTATCTCACTTCCCCTTTCTGCTGTCATACACTCGACCAAAAAAAAATCAAATAGAATTCCCTTTTACAATACATACAGAAAAGTGCTGGCACTTTTGTTTACATTTTGCATGACATTTCATTGGGCGCATTCACGAATACTCAACGGTTGAGTAAATCTCGATTAGTTCTCGTGAATGCCTCGATACATTAAACAGCTGATATCTGTCAATCTTGTCATAGACAAATGGAGGGAAAATTTGTTGTGTGAAAATTGTTAGTTGTATTGTAATTATGGAAAACCACTGGTTTTTGGAGTTTTTAGCTGAAGATGATGTTACCACAAACATTGCAACAGATTCCTGATTTAATGCAAACATCTTTATTTGCGCATGAAATATTTAAAGGCCGTGAATCGGTGAAAGTACGGAATGAAAAATTTCTTCAAACGATTGGAAATATTTCCACCTCTTGTAAACTAATAAAATGCAACTTATCAGTTTGTAATCTGTGATGCACCTCCGGAGTTTCGAAAATATTATGTTCCATATCATTTAATTTGTAAATTTGATCCAGAAAAGCCATTCTGTTTCGCAAATATTTTGTTATTCGAAAAAACGCCAGCTGTTATCTGTCAAAATACTCAATCCATCGGTTGCGCAGAAAAGTATCGCAGAAATTTTTCGATACAAAAAATGGCGTCCGATCAGTGGTTATGATGAGTAAATCTCTCAACTGTTGAGCAAATTTCTCAACCGTTGAGTACCGTGAATGCGCCCATTGCAACATTAGCTGCGTTCCCGACCCATGTAAAAACTACTGCGCAGTACTGACCAGCAACTTTTCTCGGGAACGCACTTTTCGATGATTACTAGTAAAATATAACCTCACAATTATAGAGCGCACACAATTTGAAAATTGTAAATATGAAAATAATTTCGCAATCAACAGAGATACAAAATATCTGAGAAGAAAATGAAATTAAATAGAATAAATGAACCTGCAATGAGGGAAAAGGCCATATTTTATGCATTATCGCCATAATTTCGAGATCAGAAACAAAACACTATTTCGGTTCAACACATATTTCAATTTAGAGATATTAGACATTCGGGTGGTTATTCCAACACAGTAATTGCAATCTAATTTCATTCTGGAGAACATTTGTACTTAAAATCAAATGTTTTCCTTGATTTTTCATAGCGGAAGTGTTTTAATATACGGAAACAAACAAAAGTGACAATTCGTTCTAACCTTAAAACCCGGATTTTCACCTATTGGAAAACTTAGGAAGTTCGGACATCTGACGGAATTTTTTGTCAAAATTGCACACGAAAATTTACTGCGGACTAAGAGGATGTGTAGATGCGAATGTTCCGCAGTACTTCGCAGTAGGTTTTTCATGGACCTGGAACGCAGCTATTGATTCATTTCATTGCAACGATTGATTTTGATGGATAATCACACGCTAAAGTTAACATTGCATAATTTCTCATGAAAATGAATAAATCCCAAATTCACCACTATTTAGTGAAGGAATGTTCCGCTAATTCCATTAAAAACCCAAACAGAAAGTTTTTTCGAGTCCCATCAACAACAGAAAGGTAAAGTATAACGAAAGATCGACAGAATTGCACATGAACGGGCCTTAAAACAATTACAAACTAAAACTAAATTAAATTTAACACCTTTCAACACATAAGAACATTACTAATTTAATGGAAATATCAAATTCTCCATAAAACATTTCCATTATCCGATTTTGTTTTGATTTGTTTTCATTTCAAGTGACACATGGGAATCCATATTGCCACACACCACCAAATCACTCAGTATTCATGTACACTGTCATGTAACAGCTATAGAAATCCTCGGATGTACGCTCCCAACACAAAAAATTTTGTTAGAGCTTTCCATTCTATAATAGTAATTGTTCTGTGATGACATTCAAAACCCTGACTATAGGAATAGAAGTAAGTGTATGTACTACACGAAATTAAAAACAAAATAGCCAAATTTCTATTCCTTTCCATTTCGTTTGGGTTCAGCTCAACATGTGTAATCACGAGAGGTTCAGTGTGTCTGCGTCTAATCATCGCCAATCAATCCAACCAACTTTGTCGTCGTAAAAAGTTAAATCGAATTTAGCTCGCCGACAAAATTGCATGGTTGATTCAAAATGAAATCTTATGGGGGCGTCATAAGGTCTAAATTTCGTCACTCAAGGAGAAATTAAAGAAAGTACTAAGAAATATAGTTCGTATGCTGTGTTGTTTGCATTTAGATTCTAAATATGTATGATAATTGGTAACAAAAAATGTTATATTTGGTTCACCGTCTGAGTGTAAAAATCAAATGAAAAACAAATGACGTTTCGAACAACGGTATATGGAGGGCGACATTCTCGCCGTAAGCTGCCGCCATAACTGTTATGTCGGGCCAATTTTATTTTCGCTTAAGCCTGGTTTATACACTTCAAGTAACTCGCGGCAAGTAAAGAGAGGCAAGAAGTTTGCTTAGTTTACACGTTTCAAGTAAATCATTTCAAGTAGAATGACAGCTGAAGGAAAACATAACCTAAAATTTTCTGAGAAAAAATATTACGACTTTTTTGTAGAAAAATTTGCAAATTTTGACCTAAAACTGTTTGTTGCCGACGATTTTTTTATACCCGTGTCGTTTTTTCCTTAAAATGTTACGACGTTCTCTGGCAAATATAAAATGAACCGAAACACACACACATAAAACACCTCTTGTGTACACGGTTCCATGTTCTTGTATTGGTTTTTACTTGCCACAAAAATAGAATGGCATTCTATTATTTTCGAGAGAGCGGCAAGTATTCTCACACATATGCGAGTGTCGCACACTAGGTCAAATCGCGTGTATTTACGTCTACTTACCGCAAGTAACTTGTCGTATCTAAACGCCGCATTATAATGCACTGGAATACACGAGAATTAACAAAAACTACGAATCTAAACTGAAAGCCAGATCAAAAATTTTTATGTCGAAACGAAGAACAGATGCGACACGCACGCCATCTTGTTTGAAATCTGTACTAAACAATGAATCAACCTTTTGACCCCGTTCACATTGGTTGAAATAGTCCGCCTAATTCTGACAGAAACTTGCAACATTTGTGCAAGGTGAGGAAGTGGGACTGAGCCCCACTTCCTCACCTTGCCTTAATGTTTCCAGTTTCTGTCAGAATTAGGCGGACTATTTCAACCAATCTAAACATGGTCTTTGTTCTAAGTTGTCACACCGTGGGGTATATATAGAGAACGAAGTGATTAAACTCCAATGAAAAATTGTATAGCTACTGTTGATTTGGATGTATTTATTAGCAAGAAAATTAAGCATTCGAAATGCTAAGATTTTCTCCCACTATAAAGCGTAAAAGATTTACAAAAAAAATACATACCATAGAAAGTCCGCTCCTTGTCAATCGCATTGTAAAAGAAAAGGACATTTCCGCTCGTTTCACGGGTTTTTTCGTTGAAATACTTCAAAGTGATTACATTAAAATTATACACAATAACGGCTGTTATGGAAAGCTATTAAAATCGTGCACCAATTTACAAGTAGAATCTTCCTCCAATTCTCAACTAGTAGCTTTAATACTAGACTTGGAAGAAAGTTTTTTCCTTTGCCATTCATTAAAATGTATAAAAATCGTTGATTTAAGTGGCGGATTATTAAGCTGTGAAGACTTATTTTCTCGTTTTGTGGCAATTAAACCATCATTTGGTCATACGTTAGCGGCCTATCAATATTTAAAGGCAAACAACTGGGTCGTTAAAAGTGGAATAAAGTTTGGTGGGGATTTTTGTAAGTACATTAACATAAAATCTAATTTTGATTTTTGAAAAACTAAACGATCTTTTTTAGTGATTTATAAATCTGGGCCTAATATAAATCATGCAAGTTTCATTGTGTTCGTTTCACATAGCGATTCCGCTCTCCATTCCAAAGACATTCAGGGTTATCAGAGAATCGCCGAAACTTCCGACAAAGATGTCTTATTTTTAAACATCCTTCCGCCTAATGACGCTCTCACTTCAGAGGATTGCTTAGCACAATTTGGCGATTACAAAATATCAGAAATAATTGCGAAGCGGTACGACTACAAGCGAGCGGTTCAGAAAACAGGGCTTTTGAGAAAAAAAATTGTTAGGTTTCAATTGAAAATTTTGTAATATGTATATCTAATTTATTGTACAGTAAAATCCTTCCTATGTTTCTTTGGTATTCCAGTGCGTCTGTATTCAGCGCGATCCCTTAGGTAAATTTCGGTGCATTCACTTTTAAACTGTTCGTCTTTATACCATAGGGTTAGACACGATTTGAGTGCATCATTTTCAGGGCGGCATTTGACTACCATTAATAAGCTTTGATCCTTGCAGCAGGTTTCGAAGGCTTTTACTTCTACAGCGCATTTTTCCAGTTTAGCCCGTTCTCTCATCACCTTCGGAATTAGCACTTCTTGCTCGACCTTACGCAGATGCCTGTCGTCGGGGTCACCTATTCGAATAAGTACTTCGTTTAATAACATTAAATAAAATACTGTTGACTACCTAGGCCATGTGGTCCTAAAACCCCTGCCTTTAGAGCGTTTTCATCCTCCTGGACCATAGTTGCAGCTTCCTGATTCTGTCAAACTTAACCTATTTCATTGCTTGTTAGTGTTGTCGTTTATCCAGTTCATTCTCTAAATTAACTCCAGGTCTTGATTAACAATTTTTTATCCCATGAAATACCTCACAGAAATGAGATTTTTTTGACAACTGGTCAGAAATTTTTCATGCAGTTTTATTTCTTCACGTGTCTTTGACGTGAAAACAATTCAACGCTACTATTGCGGTACAGTAAAGTTTAGGGGTTCCTTTTTCGTACAGTAAAGTTTAGGGGTTTTTTTATTCTGCGAACAAAAGACGGACGATTTATCATCCGATGTGTTCCCCCCGAACTAAAATCCGCAGAAGTTCAAGCAGAACATAAATCGGCATTACACAGGCTTACCCCAGGGCAGTGTTGCCAGACGCTCGATGCAAAATTTACCACGAGATTTGCCTGAATTTCCCTTTTTTCCCACAGAATAGTCGATTTTTACCTCTTTTTTCCCACGGAACAAAACGTTGACAAAATCCTAAGACCTACCTAAATTACCACGTAAATTGTACAACAAACATAAATTCAAAGCACAAAATGTATATACAATGTCCTGCAGCAACGGGTACAAACGATCAGGTATCATACCTGGTCGTTTGTGTCCGTTGCTACAGGAGTCCCACTAGACCCGCAATGTTGAAAACGATGCGTTTAGGTAGGTACACAAAAAATGGGAAAGTACACATGTTTTGTTTAATTGACGCTAGCTATTCAATAAAAAAAAATAACAATAGAAATACATTGGTCTTTATTATTCAACAAAAAATAACAAAAATAACTTATTATCTAATTTTAAAAAAATAACAAAAAAATTATGACTATTACCAGGTGTGTCGGTAAGTCTTTTCCGGTTTTTCTAACAGATGTCGCTAGCCATAAGTATGCAGTGTTATGATTTGTGACATATGTCATTTTATTCTATTGACATTAATCTTCAAAACTACACAAGTTACGTTCCGTCAAAATAACAACGTCATAGCGTTAAAGCTGTTTGAAAATGTCAAGTTTTGTGCCTGAAAACGTGCATTTGCGGCACGCATTACTTTTCCTGTTTAATCAAAAGAAAAAGGCCGCTGAAAGCCATATTTTGCTGGTAGAGACTTACGGTGATCATTCCTCAACTATAAAAACATATGAAACGTGGTTTCGACAATTCAAAAGTGGTGATTTCAACATCCAGGACAAAATGCGTGCTGGGAGGCCGAAAATATTTGAAGATGCGGAATTACAGGAATTATTGGATGAAGATTCAACACAAACACAAAAGCAGTTAGCAGAACAGTTGAATGTGAGCCGAGTAACAATTTGTGATCGATTTCAAGCGATGGGGAAGATCCAAAAGCTGGGGAGATGGGTGCCACAAAAATTGAATGATCGGCAATTGGAAAATCGAAAAGTGGTTAGTGAAATGTTGCTTCAAAGGTATCAAAGGAAGTCATTTCTTCATCGAATAGTGACGAGTGATGAGAAATGGATTTATTTCGAAAATCCGAAGCGAAAAAAATCATGGTTATCACCTGGCGAAGCCGGCCCATCGACTGCAAGACCAAATGCTCTGTATCTGGTGGGACCAGATTGGTGTCGTATATTATGAACTGTTGAAACCTGGAGAAACAGTTAATACTGATCGCTACCGACAACAAATGATCAATTTGAACCATGAATTGATCAAAAAACCTCCGCAATACGCTGAAAGACATGGTAAGGTGATTTTGCAGCATGACAACGCGCCGTCTCACACAGCAAAATCTGTCAAAGAAGTGTTCAAATCACTTGGATGCGAAGTATTACCGCACCCGCTGTACTCTCCAGACCTGGCTCCATCTGACTACTATCTTTTTGCATCGATGGGGCACGCGCTTGCAGAGCAGCACTTCGCCGATTTCGAAGAAGTGAAAAAATGGCTCGATAAGTGGTTTAGCTCGAAGGAGAAACAGTTCTTTTGGGATGGCATCCATAAATTGCCTGGGAGATGGGAAAAATATGTAGAATCAAATGGACAATACTGTGAATAAATAAATTTTAACTATCCATTGTAAATAACATGTTTTCTTTAGCGAAAAAACCGGAAAAGACTTACCGACACACCTGGTACACTACCCGACAAAAAACAACTTTTTTATGTAGCCAAAGATTTTACAAGCCACTTTTGTTGAACTTAAAATAGCTTTGATATTTTGTCTGCAAAATATGTTATATAAATAATTATGATATCAATAATTGACTAAACAAAGTTCTCACCAAATCGCGGCAGTTTCGTCAATGCAAAATCCAATCAGCATGGCCGGAAAAATTTGAAAATTTGAAACAGCAAATGACATTTCAGTCCAAAGAAATGCAAAAAAAAAAGATCGTAAGTCAGAGTACATGTTCATACGTAATATTGAATGTGGCGCTGCTGCACATTTATTTTGAAAGTCATCAATATACCATCGTGGTCTACTTTTAAAGTTCTTAGATCGTTGCCACATTCACATTAATTTATAAAAAAACGAGAAATTTTCGTAATTTGTCGCTAACACAAAATTTACCTTTTTTTTGTTCTAGAGAGCTCGTAAATTCCCTTTTTACCTTTCAGGTTGAGATTTACCATAAAGAGGTAAATTTACCACAATCTGGCATCACTGCCCCAGGGCATCAATCTTGTATTGCGATCAAGAAAAAACTATCAATTTACGCCTAATTAGAACACTGAAACCACTGAAAGCATTGAAATCATCGGTGAAAGTTTCCCATAAATTCCTTTTCTTGGTTTTCCCCATCGCATTTTTTTCGAGTGAACCTGTGGCCAGAGCCGTATTAACAAGTTTGAGCGCCCTGGGCTAAATAAAATTTTGCACCCTTACATAGTTTTATTGTAAAAATTCAATTTTATTTTTTAAAATATTCTTTAATTCAAAACTTAAATATATATTTACGCAAAATAAAATTCAAAAATTTTTATAAATATGTGAATTAAATATTAATTGGCGCCCCTGGGCTGTAGCCCAATTAGCCCTATGGTTAATTGGGCCTTGCCTGTGGCGAGTGACGAATTTTCGCCCATAAATTTGACAAGAGCCGCCAACTGATGCTTGTTTGTCTGTTCCCTATAATTTAGTTGTCATAATAAAATATAATGTATATTTAATTTGGTGTTATTTACTTTGGTGTTATTTACTTTGGTTTTGGCATTGTTTTAAACCACTTCTTACGAAATTATATGCAACGAAGTAAACGCCTTTATCGAAGTCTTTGTCGACGCTAGTCAATGCGTCGTAAGGTTTGTGTCGAAGTTTGTGCGACGCGTCGAGCTACATGATCGACTTTTGTGTTGTGAGACGCGTTTATCAAATTTTTCCTATTCCCCATTGTTCATTTAAAAATTAATTTCATTGTATTCAATTGTGGTCATGAGAAATCTAGTGCTTGAATAGAAATAATTTCGATAGAAATAAATAATACTTCAATATGATCTGTAGCCTGAAATTTTTCAAATAAAAATTATTTTAGTTATAAAAGTCTTGCTTATACAAAGTTGTAAAAATTCATGAAAGAAAGTCTTTTACTTATACAAAGTTGTAATAATCCAGGGAAAATTTCCATCTCCTAATTTTGCCTGAAAAACACTTCCCGAGCACTCCTGATTCGATTGGAGCAATATCACAAAAACGTCTTTGTGTATGTCAGTCTTTCTACAAGATTTCGCAAAAAATACCAGAGCTAGCCATGAAATTTTACAGAGAAATTTGGTCCTGATGTGGAAATCCGTTAATCGGAAGTAACCAAAACGGCGGCTTTTTAAAAACTATGATTTCGTTTTTTGCGATTTATTCCGAAACTAACCATTTTTCAGTAGTCAACAAAATGTATTACAAAACTTGGAGACAATGAAATTTGCTACATTTATGTATTTTACTAGAACTCCGTATCTCAAGCCGTTATGAAGATATGCCGGCATTTCAAAAAAATTATTTTTTTGCAAATATCTCGAAAACTAACGGGTTTTTGGTGGTTCAACGTATAAGAAAAATTAAAACCGTGTTAATTCTACCTGGGTGCACCCACAGTAGAGCATCTGCCAGGTGGCTAAATTATTTATTAAATTTAACTTTTTCAAAACATCGAAGTATCGATGTTTTCAGGACGATGTTTTTTGACATCGATGTCGCCTTAAATAAACATCGATTTTCGATACATCGAGGTTTTATGAACGATGTTGCATCCCTATGTCGGGTTCAGTTCAACCGCGTGTAATCACAAAAGGTTCAAGCAGGTGGTTAACTTAGTTCGTGTGTAATCACGGTCTTTAATACTACTTGATTAGTAAAGTCTTGCTAACGCGCATTAAAGACAAACTAAAGTCATACTCAAGATACGTGTGCGGAGCAAGTACTATCCTGTCTTCAGCACGTATCTTCAATAATGTCTTCAATTCAATAGATGGCGCTGATGGCAAATTAATTAAATATTAAGCCGAACACGGCGTTTCCATAGATTTTACGAATGTTTCGATACTGCAGGCGTGTTTTAAATACGTATATTTCAATTAAACTACTCGAAAAATGTACAAAAATGTTAAAACAGAAAAAATAAAAAACTAAACACGGGAATCAAATCTGGTATCTCTGCCATCCTAATCCTAAAGGTAAGATTAGACTATGCCAAATATTTGGCGTTTTTCGACTTCCAAACATGACAAATAGTGTGATCGCCAAATATTTGGCAAAAGCATATTTGGCCAAATTTTTGCCAAACACATATTTGACATTTTGCCAAATAGTGTGATCGGGTACGCCAAAAAAATGTGGCAAATTTTCCGTATTTGGCATGTTTGGCACTCTTGAAATTTCTAAAGTGGCAAACATGACAAACATTTTGCTTTTGACAGTACTCTGTGTCGTCCAGAGATTGTAAAATCGGTGTTGTTTTTTATCGCGATTTAAACAAAATGGAAAGTGTGGAAGTGCTGAGTGAAGTAGGAAATGTGGCGGAAGTTTCTAGGAATAAAATGGACAAGAAAAAAAGAGTGAGGGCAAAAGTTGTAGGCGAATGGAGCGAAATCATCGGCTGTCATACGAACAAAATTACGGTATAAGCTTGGGTGTCCGATACGTAATTCCTTAAGCAGCTTTATGTAGCAGCCATCCGATTCCCTTTTTTGAACCCAATCTCTAACCCATACTCTTCTGCGACGAGTTTTTACCGCTTCTTCGTCTTCTAGCAACAAATATGAAGCTCCAAAAACAGCGGCAATCGAAGCATAGTCCATTCTCTAATATTATTTTTGATGTTAAAATGCTGTTTTAAATCATTTTAATGAAAATACTCACATGTCAAATAACTTAATTGCGATGGCCAATTCCGGCAAAGAAAACTTTGCCACAAATTCGGCAAGTAGTGTAATACCCTGACAAACAAGTTTGTCGTATGTTTGGCTGTTTCGTGTTTGGCTTATATTTGGCCAGATGAAAATTCGTCAAATATTTGGCAAAAACAACTTAAGTGTAGTACCCCTGGCAAATGCATGCGCCAAACACCATTATTTGCCAAAGTTTCATATGCCAAATACTTGGCATAGTCTAATCTTACCTTAAGTATGGCCTTCCCATCTGAGCACACATTCACTTACAAGAGTTTGAGTTAGGATGTAATACTTGGCGCGATATTACACACGGCAACTTTCGGGCTTACTTAAGCCGATTTTTGGGAGAAACGACTGAGGAGGGAAAAGTTGCCACTCGAAATTATGGCTTATCGACAATCCATGCAAAGCGTGTGAACCGGTTTGGGAAAAGTAGTAGGCAGAAATAATTTTCGTTCTGACCCTCAGCAGGTAAAGATCTTGGGAGGTATATGAACAGCAGCAATTTCAATGGTTTGAGTCCACACACACCCATGTAAACTTGTGTAGCATATGCAAACAGGATTGGCTTATTTAAGCCACAAATATAAGCACATTGGCTTATTAAGCCCAAAAGTTGCCGGCTTAAATAAGCCCAAAAGTTGCCGTGTGTAATATCGCGCTTGCTCTCTCAATTACTGTAACAGCCCAGTGAACAAAAAATTTCTTATTAAGGCATTATAAAGGCATTATCTTAATGCATATCTTTACCTTATTGTTGCCTTATTTTTGTATAGGCCATTTCCGCGTATATAAGGCCTTACTACTAAGGCAACATTAATAGTAGAAGTTTTTTTTCCCGGTGATGGCGCTGATTGCTTAGATGGTAAAAATTTCTTTATTTTTTTTTTTTTTTTTTAAATTAAATGTTTTTTTTTTATTATTCTTCATAAATTACAAAAATTCAATATAATTTTCATTCTTAAAAATAGCAAATAAAAATATTAAAAGTATAAAAGTACACTTCAAATGCTGAGGTTCACCCCACTATGTGGGAGGCCCAACTATCCTCAGTATACTTCCAAACCTATTTTATTTTTACAATTACAAAATTGATCCTTATATATATACACTAGATTAATAACCTTTTACTATTTATTTTCTATATCTACACCCAGCTCAGACAGCTAATTAGCTGGTATAAGAGTGGGTTCTAACTATAAATAAATTAATAATTTAATAATTTGCACATAATTTTTGTTTTACTTTTATGTTTATAGTTCTTTCATAATATGTTTTTTAATTTTTTTTTTGAAAAGTACATATGAATTGCATGTTGTTATGTCAGCCGGTAGATCGTTGTATAATTTTGTTGCTTGATATAAAAGACCATCTTTTATCCGATTCGTCCTGGGTTTTTTTAGAACGATTTTTCCTGCGGTTCTTAGATTGTGAGAATTGCTTTTTTTATGAAGAATTACGTTTGTTTTAATCATCCCATGTGCGATTTTGTAAATGAGGTTGATTTTAGCAAAAGTTTCCATTTGAGTTACATTCATTTTCCTCGAAACGTGATATACATGTTCAGTTGGAGTTGTCCAGTGAAGTCCATACGCAATTTTTATACCTTTAGCGCAGAATCTATCGATGATTTTTTTAATACCTTTTGAACAATGTGACCAGGCTGAGATGTTATACCTTATTCTCGAAAAGACATTCCCCTCGAGTATCAACATTTTCGCATGTGTATCAAGCCCATAGCATCTTTTCATGGCACCAAGTAGAGGCACAACTTGTTTTCTGATGTGATCAGCATGTTCCGTCCAACTCAATTTTTCATCTATTATCATACCCAAGTACTTAATTTTTTTCACTCGTTCCAGAATGTTGTCATCAATTTTGATGTTTAGAGATATGTCTAACTTGTTTTTCTGTTTAAAGATGATATAATTGGTTTTGCTTTCATTGATGGTTAATCTATTTGACAGTGCCCACATTTTAAATTTCTTTAAATCACGATTAATCTGATCTTCTAATAATTCCTCCGTATTGGCTTTGTATATCAGAGCTGTGTCATCAGCATATATCACGTAATCACCTTCCAGTTGAGCTACTTGAATGCTTTGTATATACAAGAGATAAAGAGTAGGTCCTATAACTGATCCTTGAGGTACTCCTAGCAAAGATTCCTTTTCATCACTGTAAGTATCAGCTATTTTTGTTTGCATCACTCGTTTTTTTAGATAAGAACCAAAAAGCTTAAGTGCAATGCCTCTCACTCCCAGCTCCTCCAAGGTTTCCAATAAGATTGCATGATTAACTGTATCAAAAGCCTTTTTAAGATCTATCCATATTGTGCACACATATTCTCCTTGATCCAATCCTGAGTTAATTTTGCTTAGAACTTCCGTCACAGCCGATTCCGTCCCACTGTTTTTTTGAAAACCAAATTGATGATTGTCGAAACCTCGAGTTTTATTAATAAAATCTATTAGCCGTTTATTTATTACCTTTTCAAAAATTTTACTGAATGTGCTTATAAGAGATATGGGTCTATAATTTCCTGGATTGCTCGAATCACCTGTTTTGAAGATCGGGACAACAATAGATTTTTTCAAACATTGTGGAAAATCTCCCTTTTCTAAGCAATCATTGATGAGATTTGATACAATCGGTGTAATCACACTTGCAAGTTTTTTCACATCTAGCGCCGTTATTCCGTCGTGACCTGGTGCAGAGTTGGTTTTCAAATTTTTTATAATATTTAGTATTTCTTGCTCATTTGTTTGATATAAAAACATACTTGATTTTTCCCTTTTATTTTTTGTTCGTACCACGTTATATTTTTTTATCAAATCTTGTATTTTGTCATCAAGATTGCTACCTATTTGGCTAAAATAGTTGTTGATGCCGTTTGCAATTTGTTTCCCCTCAGAATATAGTGTATTTTCCCACACAATTTTTGTAATAGTTTCTTTTTTTCGTTCTTTTCCTAGAGATTCATTAATAGTTTTCCAAACTTTTCTCATATCGTTTTCTGCTTTTTTTAGTTCATTTGAAATGTAGTTTTGTTTAGCCGTTTTAATCAATTTTGCAGTTTCCAATTTACTTTGTTTATATATTTTTTCCAGTTCCTGGTTGTCTGCCTCCCTCATAAAACGTTTGTAAATTTTTTGTCTTCTTTTCATGCTTTCTATAATATCGGGAGTCATCCAAGTGGTTTGTCTGACCCTAATTGTACGCATAGAGGTATTGGCCGTTTTTGCATCCATTATCATTGTGACAAGTTCCTCGAAACTGCTTGGAGTATTGTTACATATTTTCTTCTTAACTTCCTTAACAAAATTCTGAACATCAAGACAAGCTTTCTTAATTTTACTCATTTCCTTTTTGATAAACATCTCTAGCTGGATTTCTATGTTAATTTGTTTGTGGTCCGAGATTGAATCTTGCAGCTCTATTATTGTTTTTATTTTATCATTATTAATTAATACGTGATCAATTATGGTACGAGTTGTGTCCCTCATTTCTCCGTCTCTACTACAGACAAGTGCTACTCTTGTGGCGTGTGAAACGTCTACCTTATTTCTAATATGATAACCATTTGCTTGCACAATATCCTGATATAGTTTTGTCGTATGGCAGTTTCTGAGTAAGTCAATATTCGTGTCTCCAACAAAGAGCATATTTTTAAATTTTCCTAGCATATCATCCATAAAATTAAGGAATTCGGAATCTTTATCAGTTGGCGACTTATATGCTGTCATAATTCTTAAGTTTAAGTTTTTTGTCGCGATTTGAATAACTATTCCGTTAAATAAGTTCGTTTGTTCAATAATTGAAAAACTCATATCATTTTTAATAAACACAGCAGTTCCACCACCCCTATTCTCATTCCTGCAATTAAATACTCCCCTATATCCTGCAATTTTAATAAAATCAATTTCATCACTATATAGCCATGTCTCATTTAATACAACAATATGCGCTGGTTGTTCTATCAAAATTGATTCTAATTCATTAAGTTTACCTCTAATGCTTCGAATATTTAAGTAAATTATTTTTATTTCTTTTAGTGTTTCAGTGTTTGTATAAATTTTTTCCCTCCCCATTTTGAAGAGTTTAAATAAGATCTTCAGATAGATAATCAATTCTACTTTTGGCCCCTGCCAATTTCTTTTGTTGCACCATGCAATATCGATCTCCTGGTCTATGATTAATATCGTGTTCGGTTTTATATCTATCATTTTCAAAAATACAATTGACACAGTTCGGTTCCGTTGTACAGTTTTTACCATCACAGTTGGTCTGATTTGAACAGTTTCCACAAACTTTGTTGTTATTACAATCAGCTGCTTTGTGGCCGTACCTCTGGCAGTTGTAGCATCTCAATACACTTACATCTTCATGCACTTTATACGAGTCCCAACCAATATTGACAAATTTGTTTAACACTTTAAAGTAGGTTGTTCCGCTTGTTTCTATATAATAAGTCCATTTACTATCCCGTCTTTGTTTTGAGTGAACTACTTTAAATTTGTCTTTGGTGTCGAGAAATTGATTTTGTGCACGAAGCTCCATTAGTAATCTGTCTTCTGAGTATTTATCATCCACGCCTGTTATATAAATTTTAGGATTCTTCTTTTTGGGAACATATACATCATAATTCTGGGCAAGCTGGCCTTTTGCTAAAGTTTCTAATGCTAGTGAAGACTTTTTGTTGTTAACTTTTATCACAATAGTGCCATTTTTTGCCGCCTTCACCGCACGAATGTCCGCCTTTGCTTCAATTGGATTTATTTTTTGTTTTATTTCAGCTAAAGTGGTCTTTGAGTCCTGCATCGATTTCGGTTTAACTATAACTGCATTGATATCCTCTTTCGGGTTTTCTGAGATATGTGTCCTTTCCCTCATTATTTGAGCAAAAGTTGGTTTAAAATCACGTTTAATGGAAGAAATATCATTTGTTACAGTTTCAAGTTTTTTACTAATCTCGCTGAGTGTGACTGCAATATGATCATTTGGCTTCTTAATAAAATCTCTCACCTTTTTTAGATCTTCGTTGCAGAACCATGACATAAGACTTGTATGCACTATAATTTGATCATATAACACACTGTCCATTTTGATGCACTTTATATGAAACCATCTATTGCAAAACCCTTCACATTTTATAGCTTTCTGGTTTGATTTAACTTCTTTTTTGCACTTTTTACAAAAATTATTTTCCTCGATCTCATCTTGACTCTCGCAGTCCGACGCCATTTTTTCAAAATTCAAAAACGGCCTTTAAGCCTTAATCTATTGCTTTTTCTATAAAAATATTTACCGAGTCGTTTAAATTCTCCTGCCAGCCAACACAAAACTTCAACAAAAAATAACTTTTGACACATAACTTTTAGTTCACTTTTCCAACCCACGCATAAAAAGGCGCGTTTTTCCTGAGATGAACTTCCATCTCATTTTAATTTGGAGGCTTTTATATTATTTGTCTCATGTCTTAAAGACACCTTAGCTATAATGCCTAAATCATTTTTCACTGGGAGGTTTTGATTTTTTTTTTAAAAAACGAATTATTGTTGTGCATTGTTGTGCCACGTAGTCTACGTGATGTATACTACATCATTGTCTACGCGTAGACTATTACTGTAGACAATGGTCTATTCTCTACGCGTAAACAATGTAGACAATCAATAAAATAAAGGATAGCTGATTTAGTTTTAAAATCTCGTTTTCTTCAATTAATTTTAACATGATAAAGCACAATTTCCAGGAAGCAATCGCCAAATGATGTAATGGAAAACTTCGGAGCAAACTTTAGTGGCAATTCTAATTCTTTTCATGCAATCTAAGCGGCTTTTTTTAAATTTTTGCAATTGAAATCACATTGAATTCTAAAATCTTTTTGCTTCACACATTATTCAATATAACGAACTGTTTATTTAAAAAACTGATTCATTTGTATGAGATGGCTTTGCTCATTTTTTTTGGTTTTATATTTGTTCTTTTACCTGTGCCCTCTTAGTCGGCTTTCGGCAGTATTTTGCAAAGAAAAATTGCCCAGTTAGCGATTTTTCATATAAATTTAACTCTTTAGGGACACCAGCGCCTCGCCATTTCTTGTAATTGGCCATTTCCTATATAGTATAGTATTAGTATTACTAGTATAGTATTATACACTGAAGTGTAGACAATTAAAGTCTACGCGTAGAGGAACAACACTGCTGTTGTGTGGTAGGGGTTTGAATCTTACACGCCATCCAGACCTGCTGGAAACGTTGACAGGACTGTTAACAGAAATGTCATTAGAAAATTCTGTTGTGACGTAGGTGGGCTGCTGATTCTGGCATGACGTTTCAGTTCCAGAAATGCGTTGAGCAGTAAACAACTGAGTAGTAAATATGACGATCTCAGTGATTTCACTTTTTTCTTTAATATCTCCGCACTAAAATTAAATTCGGCCTCCAGCTGCTCCCACGATGCCTTTTTCAAATCATTTCTTTGTAAAAATTACTTTTAAACAGTATTCGTTTATAGAACGGAGCGTCTCTGCACGTGAAAAATTAGAATCCGCCATCTTAAATTCCATTTCTGTTAGCAAAGATGTCAGCAAAAACTGTTAGACTTTTCTGTCGTAACAGCTGACTTTTCAATCTTCACTAGACATAACATCAGACGTAACAGCGACAGTGACGGCTTTCATGGCAGGTGTGGATTACTAGTTAGAGAAAAAAAATCTAAATTTTTTCCAAGATGTGAATCAAAAGGACAGTATTAACTCTAATTAGAACAATCTATTAAGCCAGTTAGAACAGTCTGTAAACATTTTTTCAATTTATTAAAACAACTACGATTTTCCAAATTTTTTTGATACCCCAGACATGAGTTTTTTACTTATATTAATCGATTTAAGTTAATTTGGCAATTATTTGTAACAATAGCTGCGTTCCCGATCCATGACCTACTGCGAAGTATTGCGGAATGTTCTCATCTACACATCCTCTTAGTCCACAGTAAATTTTCTTGTGCAATATTGACAAAAAATTCCGTCAGATGGCCGAACTTCCTAAGTTTTCCAATAGGTGAAAATCCTGGTTTAAGGTTAGGACGAATTGTCACTTTTGTTTGTTTTCGTACATTAAAACACTTCCGCTATGAAAAATCAAGGAAAACATTTGATTTTAAGTACAAATTTTCTCCAGAATGAAATTAGATTGCAATTACTGTGTTGGAATAACCACCCGAATGTCTAATATCTCTAAATTGAAATATGTGTTGAAACGAAATAGTATTTTGTTTCGGATCTCGAAATTATGACGATAACGCACAAAATATGGCCTTTCCCCTCATTGCAGGTTCATTTATTCTATTTAATTTCATTTTTTTCTCAGATATTTTGTATCTGTTGATTGAGAAATTATTCTCATATTTACAATTTTCAAATTGTGTGCGCTCTTTAATTGTGAGGTTATATTTTACTAGTAATCGTCTAAAAGTGCATTCCCGAGAAAAGTTGCTGGTCAGTACTGCGCAGTAGTTTTTACATGGGTCGGGAACGCAGCTAATGAATCAAATGTTTAAAGTTTTTCACGTTGAATTTTTTTTAGCTCGGAGCACAGATATCGGAATTAGAATAGATATCGTGTTTTGCTATCTCAAATGGGCCACTGAAATGTCAAAATATTATTATGGGGAAAGGAGATAAATATATCATGCTTCGTTTTGGAATATAGAATGTTTGTAGTTCACTGAAAAGCTAAAATTCATTTTTAATTTGAAACTTGATAAAAGCAAAGTTGGCAATTCTGGATTCATTTCACTATGGTATGCAAATAAATTTTAGACTTATGAAAATAGAGAAAGCATTAGTGTTTTTGGCCCATTTCTTTATACGGGCTTTTCAAGTAAGGCGCATTCTATGGGATATATTTCTGTGGCTCGGAGGCAGTTGTTAAGCGGCCCCTACACGTTCATCTTGCAGTCACAGTAAAAGCTTATTTGCACTAGACGCTCAATCATCCACGCAAGCACAAGTTAATTCGAAACAACCAAACCGACAGCACACAGCACAAATATGAATTTAAACAATTTTTGTCCTTATATTTTTTGCTTTTCGTCATCCAAAACTCACTTCTTTGTCCGTATAACTCGAAAAAGGATTTCCTAAATACTTTGTCTTTTATATGCGACATCTTTTCACTACTAAAAATTACGCTGGAATGACGAATTGATGGATAGCTTCGCCATACACGTTCAAGCATGCTGTCATTCACAAAGCTCCCTCGAAAAATATCAAAATGATTTTGATATTTGCCAGCATGCTGGCAATCATTGAATTTTGCATGACAGTATCACCAGTGTTGGGCAAAATTCAATCTGACTAATGGTTGAAAACTAATGATTGAAAAAATCAATCATATTATTTTTGATTTGTGATTGAATCTGTTAGTCATTACTCATTCGTAACTTTGATTGTGATTGATTAGTTTTAATCATAATCATGATTGAAAAACTAACTCTTATGATTGATTTTAATTTCAGTAGGGGTAAGTATTGTCAGGGAACAACCATTATATAGAATGGAAAGCTCTAACAAAATTTTTTGTGTTGGGAGCGTACATCCGAGGATTTCTATAGCTGTTACATGACAGTGTACATGAACACTGAGCGATTTGGTGGTGTGTGGCAATATTGATTCCCATCTGTCACTTGAAATGAAAACAAATCAAAACAAAATCGGATAATGGAAATGTTTTATGGAGAATTTGATATTTCCATTAAATTAGTAATGTTCTTATGTGTTGAAAGGTGTTAAATTTAATTTAGTTTTAGTTTTTAATTGTTTTAAGGTCCGTTCATGTGCAATTCTGTCGATCTTTCGTTATACTTTACCTTTCTGTTGTTGATGGGACTCGAAAAAACTTTCTGTTTGGATTTTTAATGGAATTAGCGGAATATTCCTTCACTAAACAGTGGTGAATTTGTGATTTATTCATTTTCATGTGAAATTATGCAATGTTAACACGCTAAAATGTGATTATCCATCAAAATCAATCGTTGCAATGAAATGAATCAATGTTGCAATGAAATGTCATGCAAAATGTAAACAAAAGTGCCAGCACTTTTCTGTATGTATTGTAACAGGTTGTTCTATTTGATTTTTTTTTGTCGAGTGTATGACAGCAGAAAGGGGAAGTGAGATAAAAAAACCCGATTTCTATAGTGTAGTGCTTACTCTAGTGGAAGTTAATGAGGAAAGGCCTTACTTTCCATTCTATATAACGGTTGTTCCCTGGTATTGTATTCATACCGGAGATCCACTCATAAAGTCATGAGATGCTTACATCTGATATTACAATAATAGTGAAAGTTCCCATAAGCGGACACTGACGGGACAAGATTTATGTCCGGTTATGAGATAAGTCCGTTTATTAGAACAAGTTGGATTTGCGAATTTGGTCTTAATAAATGTCATTTCATGTTTTTTGTTGTTTGGCATTTAAAATTATTTGAATTTTAATTGTTTTTCCTAAAGCCTACTATCATTTTTATACAAAAATTGACTTTAATCATTCCTATTATTGATTGAAATTGATGATTGAAAAACTAATGATTGCTGTGTACAAATATGATTATGACTAATGTATTAATCATGACTGAAGTCAACCAGACTGAATTGGCCATGATTCAATTTTTAGTTGATTGATCAATCAACTAAAAAAATTAGTTGATTACGTCCAACACTGCCATAGACGTTCAAAATGCTGTCACAGCATGCGATGATTGACTGCAAGATTGAACGTGTAGGGGCCGCTTTACACGTCCCTTGTCCAGATTATAGTCTCTCTACTATCTCCGTGCCAGAAAATCGAACCACAGAAACTACGCTAGCGCCATTTGTGTAAAGGAGCATTTTAGGGGGATTTTAATTTGCTTTTTGGGAGAAATTTTTTCAAGATTGGCAGCCCTGCATCCAGTCGAAAAACTAAGCTCGCTTGTCAAGTTTAGGTATTCAAAGGTAAATTTCTTTGCGATTTTTATCATTTCATTTGTTAAACAGATCACTAAAGCGTAATTAGGTATGAAGTAATTTAATTGAATTTGGCGGAGAATATGTTGTCAGTGGCAAATATCGCAATTGTTTCCTAACCCAAGAAATATTTTCCGTTCGAAGATTTTTTCTTTTGTGCTTTTCATCATTCTGCAGCACATCGCCCCTCTCACTTTAACTTTCGGGCTTGTCCATTTTCAGCTGTTAAACGAAAGCAGCAACATTCAGTTCTGACATTCTCTTTTTGTTTCTAAAATGTTCGCACTTTTATAATATTCGGTAATTTAATGTGGCATTCCTCCATAATAGAAAAGTGGTTGCATAAAATCCAAATTTTGCGACCTCCAAATAAAATAATCTTCCCGCTATTCTACTTGCCTAAAGAGCCCTAAAATCCATTGCAAATTGTTTTGGAAATCCGCAGAGTGAGCGAGAGGTTATCAATTTAATTATTACGGTAAATAAGTGTCTTGACTTGCAGTGCTATGATTAGTAAGTTATTATTTATAATTTCCATAGTTCTTGAGGCATTTGGCGATATTTGCATTGCCATATTTTGAAGATATCCGTTGGAAAGCAGAAGTGACGGATTTTCGGAAAAATTTCCGTGTACCAAATGGCCTGTTGCGATTTTGCAATCAGGTGATTAGGAAGGGCGGGAAGAACAACATCCTTATGCATGAAAGAAGTTTTTATTAGTGTTAGCGGCGGCAGTTGATTTGCCGATGGGAAAACGCCAGTGACATCATCAAAAAGTAACATTCTTCAGTACATTCCCTTTGCGGAAAACTAAAGCCTATTTAAAAACTGTGATCTAAGTGTTTGATTCTGTCCGTAGCAAGATTTCGTTTGTTTTTTTTTATCTACTTGGATTTTGATGTAAAAGCAAAATTCAGTCTTATAGAGTGAAAATTTATATATGTTTATTTAAAATTTATTTTTTGTCTGAATACTAACGATTGATCTAATGTTTGTTTTATAGATTAAACTAAGCGGGCAAAAACAAAAAAAAAAATGGGTCTAGTTGAGCCTTCGTCGGTTTAGCAGTTAGAATTTTTTTTGTCGATGGTCTTTAGTTATAGAGACACCATGCAAAATTTTAAATCGTTACTTGAAAAAGTTGCTTTATAAGTACGCTTGCCAGACATCCCGCTTTGGCCGGGTTTTTGCCTCAAAATTAGAAATTTAATTCTGTTACAATAACGAAAAACGTAAGGAAACCGAAAAAAATGATTTCGTTTTTTCGTTATTTATTTATTTTTGCTGTTTTATTTTTTTTAAAAATTTTTTTTTAAAAATGTTCTACAAAAGTTCATTAAGTATAACCCCTACAGACCTATCACCTGCATAAAATATAATTAAAAATGGCACAAATTTACTTTACCGGCGGGACGGTAAACTTAAAAAAAAACACCTCACACTACACAATTGGGGTCTGCACGTTCCAAAAAAGTAGCAATTGATTGGGGCCGACGCCGTTTTATAGGTAAATTTCGATTTTGAAATTTCCCGAAATCGCACTGTTTTGGCACATATTAACCATTATAACCACTTTTCTGACGAAAAAAAACGAGCTACAAACCAATTTTTCTTTGGAGCCAGGGGTCCGCGCCAGCGGACCCCCCAGAGCGGACAAACTTTTTTGCCCCATCCCGCTTTTTCCCACCGCCCCGCCTAGTTTTTAAAACCGAAAAATATGGCAATGTTTTTCACAGCATGAACTATCGAGGTATTGGCGTGCATGTTCAATGGCATCTTATCTGTCAAGAGTTGTACTAAAAGTGGAAAAATGAAACAAAAAATTTATTGTGAAAACGGCGTCGGCCCCAATTAATTGCTACTTTTTTGGAAAGTGCAGACCCCAATTGTGTAGTGTGAGTTGTTATTTTTTAAGTTTGCCGTCCCGCCGGTAAAGTAAATTTGTTCCTTAAAAATATTGAGGTAGTATATTTAATCATATTTTGATTCTAAATCGGATTTTGCTTTCGCCAGATTCACTCTATTTCTGGAGATACGAAAAAGAAAATCCTTTAAGAAAAAGTTTCATACGCATCGAAAATATTTTCTTTTTGGTATTTCCAGAAGTAGAGAGAATCTGGCGAAAGCAAAGTCCGACTCAGAATCAGCGACGTCAAACTAGCGCAAAATTCAATATCTTTGATATTGACACAAAAAATGTCTTTTTTGTTAGGGAAATTTTTTTTTATTGAACAAATCTTTTGTACGATTTTTTATACCCGTATGGTGAAACCAAAGGGTATATTAGATTTGCCTTACCGTTTGTAACGCCAAGATCCCGTCATCACACAAAAAAATGAATTACACCAGTGTGTTTAGAATGATAATAAAAGTTGAATTTAGCATGTCCGTCCGTCCGTCCGTCTGTCCATCGGTGGCGCGTATTGCGGGCGCACGGATTGAGCTAGAGACTTGAAATTTGGCACAGGTTCGTTTTTCGTAAAATGCGAGGCTAAGTTCGTTAATGGGCAAAAATGGACCATTAATTCTGTTACAAAATACGAACGAAAACGTTTTTTGTGAATATCTCAAAAACTGTGTTTCTTATCAAAAAAGTGCAAGAACAAAAGTTTTTTAGGATATGATTCTACATAAAACTCCCATACATCAAAATCCGATTGGAATAAATTTTAAAAAATCTTATTGGAAAGTTTGACTTCAAAGTGGAATTTTGATACAACTTTTCGCCATTCAGTTAAATCACCATACGGGTTTTCAATAATTGTCAATTGGCAATTATAGCTTTTGTTATGTCTTTCTTTTAAGTTGCCACTGGCAACAGGACTTAATGCAAAGAACTATACGCGATCGGTGTCTGAGAGAACGACTAGAATCGAAATCTAGCCACTTATAACAATTATTGGTAGTTTATCGATAATAAAATAATTCTGTGGCAATAACCCAAAAATTTTAAGTCGATTTTCAGGCGAAGCCAAGTATTCTGTGTTTATATTTCTGTGCGATTCAGATTATCAAGTATGCTGTTTTTTTCTGATTCAAAAGACAAAATTAGACAAGATATTTGTTAAATATTGGTTTTAAATTAACAATTTAAACATCTGGATATCAGGGATGGGAAACGTTATCGTAACGTAACGAAATAACGAAATGATTTTCGGGCTTTTTCTTCAAAATTACGTTATAACGTTATAGAAATTCAATTCCGTTACAATAACGAAAAACGAAAAAAAAATTACGTTTTTTCGTTATTTATTAATTTTTTCTTCTTTTGTTCAGTATTATATTTTTGTGAAATTTTCCACAAAAGTTCATCAAGTATAACCCACAGACCTGCATAAAATATAATTAAAAATATTGGAGAAGTATTTTTAATCGTATTTTGATTCTAAATCGGATTTTATGTTGGCCCGATTGCCTCTATTTCTGGAGATACGAAAAAGGAAATATTTCCAGCAACTTTTTTGGTATCGAAAATATTTTCTTTTTGGTATTTTCAAAAGTAGAGTGAATCGTGCAAAAGCAAAGTCCGACTCTATATCCAAAATATCGTTTTTGTTGAGCAAATTTTTCTAATGAACAAAACTTTCGTGCGATTTTTTTTTCTTTTATGTTTTTTATTGATTTTTTAACTTAATAATCACTATTTTTTTCTTTGTTTTTATTTGTATTTTCTTTATGCTAAATGAGTTAGGGTAGGGGGAGGAGGGTGTGATAGGGTGTGGTTGTGAGGGGATGTGAGAGGAGGTCGCATCTGTATGTTTATTTTTTTGTCCATACGTTAATGTTAATTCCTTTTTTTACACATTCATTCGGTGAGCCGGATAGAAGCCTCCAAGTTCGAATTTTTCAGAGAAGATTCGACTAGAGGTTCGTACTGGACCTAAAAATAAAAATCAACGACGTGATCTTAAAAATAAAAAATTATGACGGAAAAATTTGCATTTTTCTTGAAAACTGTGACGTATTGGAAAACTTATAAAGACGGAAATGGCCATTAGAACATTAAAAAAATTATCGGGCGGCAATAATCAAATACTCGATATTGTGGAACCTTAACATAATGGAACCCGGTGGCGAAGCGTCAGGGTAGACTGAATTTAGTTCTTCAATTCAAACATCAAATATTTTCTATGGAAGAAATAATTTTCCTCATTAACCGTTTTCACCACGACAAACAAAAATATCAGTTGTGATCAACGCAATATTTTTATATGATTTTTTTTCCCAAACGCGCGGTTTCGAGAAATTGTCAAAGAACTTAATTTTTTTGATATATCTTGAGAACCATTAGAGATATGTAAAAACCGGTAAAGCATAAAATGTAAAATAATTTATATCCTTTAAATCTTGTTATATTAATTTTTCGTCAAAAGTGCAATTTAAAGAAATTTTCTGTTTTTCAAAAAAATAATATCGGAAATAGCTAACGTTAGTTTTCCAAAAGTTCGTAGAAAACTACGATTTTTGTAAAACTCATTTACGGAAAATGTCAAGTCACTAGCTCAACGCAATCTCGAATTATTTAAGATACGACATACCAACATACAGATGCACAGACATCCTCATAATTTTGTCTGAAACGGATTTTGTACTGGTCAGAAAGTTTCTATCTGTCTCCGTTCTCAATAAAACATAGATAGACTTGTTAAAACAAACAATGGTTGCAGAATTCCACAAACATGAGTTTTGTATACTTGATCTTGCGATGCAAAAGCTGATATGCGAGATACGACATTACTCTATATTAAATCTAATATTCTCCTAGATGATCTTATAATAGAATAAGAAAGTTGTAATTTCAATTTAAAAAAAAATCAAATACAATGCAACCTGTATACGCCGAATTCGCACAGGACCACGAAATTTGTCCAGCTCAGATAAGTTTCCGCCTGACTCAGGTTTATTTACTAAGGAAAACAAAATGATGGGACTTTGAAAGGTGTTCGTCTTAGACAGGTTTCCGAATTATCTACGGTTCCACTTATACCGGTTTTACTGTATCAGAACATATGAATTTTCAATCAGCAATTCTATTAATTTTTCAGCAGTATCAGAACATACGAATTTTCAATCAGCATTTCTATTAATTTTTTCCCTTAATAATTTTGCATTACGCATAATTTCTCACAAAAAAAATGAAAGTCTGAACTTGTTAATGGCTTTGTATGGCTCTGCCTAGGACTCCCAATGGTGTAGTGAATCCGCCTCTGAAAGCAATAGTCAGTTCTTACAAAGTTATATACAGTCTGTTTTTTTGGTTGGGTTTTTTTTAGGACTGAGAAAGATAATAACCCTGGTTTCTTGTCTCGAATTGCGTAATTAGAATTGAGGCAATGAATGTATAAAAAAAGTGAAATCAAGAATTTATTTCAGTTTTCACTATTTGTACAAGAATTTTTTTTAAGATAATTTAATCAAACAATTTTATCACAGAAAGATAAGTGTCTTAACCAACCACAAAACATTTTAAAAGTTGAAGTAATAGTTATGTATTTCGTCTGTAGACAAAAGATAAAAATGTTGACTTTCTCCACTAATTCTCTACCTGTTGAATCTTAACCTGCTTAGGAATTCCGTAGAAAATTTAAAAAACAGTCACACACGTGCTTCAATAGCGACGATTAGTAATTTTTCGAAACGGAAACGAATATTATCAATACTTTAAGCGAACTGTTGCTCTGCCTTTACATCGGCCTGCAATATTGTCTTGTCTAATTGCAATAACATTTATTCGTAAAAGAATAGTTTATATACAGTTACACACATATTAACAAAATATTGATTTGTCAATAATAACAAAGTATTTTAAATAATTCTAAAAAACCTTTGTACATTTCTTTTATGGCTTCGTCTTTGACAAATTCTTTCCATAAACTTTTTATTTGTATTTGCCGTCATTATTTACGGTCTGCAAACTATACTTTCCAGAAATTTCAATAATTTTTAATTTTGTAATAAAATGTTTTAATAATATTTTTTTAAATTCATAAATTGCATTTTTTCAGGGGGAGGTGCGAGAACAAAATTCTTGTTCATTTTACAAGATTGCAACTTTACGTAGATACGATTACCTGCAGACATTGAAGTGAAGGAAGGTTAAAATTTCGATAAAAAAAAACAGCGAATATAACAGCCCCAGCAGTAGCTACTAGGACATTTCCAGTTCATAAAATTAAATTGATTTGAAGTGTGGAAAAAAATAAACAAACGCAATTATGTCCCAAATTGGACGAACGGTTAAAAATTTAGAGGCGCCGCGACCGCTTAAATCACAATCAAGATCGCAAATTAAAAATTTTATGTTAATTGAAGAATTAATCCAGTTAATTGAAAATGTGGCATTAACTTTAGCATCCGGTATTAGTAATCCGGAACCGATGGCAATGCTTGTGTCTAATTTACGGGTGCACGGGCCACAATTAGAATCCATTTCCAAAGATACACTCGATCGGGCTTTCGTGACATTTCGTAATGCCTCACAAGATGAAAGACTGAATATTATGACTAGACTGAATTTGCTCGAGTTAATTGAATTGAGAGCTAAATCTTGGCAAGACGATGGTATTAATACATACTACAAACATAAGGCAACTAATGTTGAGGTAATTTTTTTTTCTTTCTCTATATGCTATCATTTTTATTCAATATTTATATTACAATCAAAAGGTGCTAGTGGTTAAACAGTTTTTTTTTTTCAAAATCGTAATTTAAAAAAATGGATTTCATGACCAATATAAACAGTCGCTAAAAGTTTTATTTCGAAATTCCGAAGCGTTCTGGTAGTGTCTGGCTGGGTTCATAATTGCAGAAATCTAACGCAGTACTGCGCAAAAGTCAGGTGCGCGCAGAAAGTCTGCGGTACAGTAGACTTTCGGTATTTACGAGTACTTACATCTCGCTATCGCTGTTCGCCATTTTTTCACAAATGTCACTTTCTGCTGCTTTATCGTCAGCTAAATTTCTTTACTGCGCTTGCTGCAGAAATTTTTCTGCCGGCTGCTTTCATGAACGTACTGCACACTGCACACACACTGCTTTAGTACTGCGTTAGATCTGCAATTATGTTAATGGATTAGCGATACAGATTGTGGCAAGGGTTTAAAACTCTGGTACTTTATGCAAGTAAGCCTCTCTAAAAAATCGGTTTATCGAAATGGGTTCAATGGTTCTCGAGTTATTGGCGAAAAAACAGATAAACAAGTCTAGTATGCAATAGATATTTTGACAATAATAAATATTACAAACACATAACTTTTAAACAAAGAAAATTCGTATTGAAAAAAGTTTGTGCCAATTGATTAGAGATACAAGTTACGATTGGAAAGATAGTTGATATGACTATCAAAATCGGGGTGTATAGTTTTTTTTTGTTGAGGATTCCTAATTTCGTTTTTTTTTTATTGAAACCGGTTCCGTATTTAATACTTGGTTTGGCTTGGAGATATTTTTTTAAAGGACATGAAAGAAGCTAACTTTGCATCAAAAATAATTAGAGTGGCGAAATAAAACATAAAAATTTGGACTTTGGCTTTTTATGAAATAATGAAATAAAACATAAAAAGTGGACATTTCGTAGTACTTTATGTCTTTGCAAGAGCATATTACAAGCTACCAATAGCAGCAGAGAACCTGACACCATAGTTAACTGATAGAATCGTTGGCGTTCAGTCGATCAGTAGCCGTGTTAGCATTTTACTCAAAACAGCTGTGGCAAATTTAAAATTTGTAATGGGTTGTCCGTATAATACGTCACACGCAATGTGAATGGGTTTGCCCATGTGGTACGATAGGGGTGGGAGGGTCAGATCAAGTGTGACGTCACAACAGTGGCGTATAAAAGGGGTGGGTGGGTTTGAGGGGTTCAATCCAACCTTTAAGAATGTATTTGATCTTGGGAGTTAACATTTTATAATATATTTCTTGTATGCATTATTTTAATAAAAACTTTGCCTCTGGTGGATTTTTTTTTAAATAATTTTTGCCTATATATGCATTTTTTTGTATAAAAGTTTTGCCTTTTTTGTATAAAAGTTTTACCTCGTGTTGTTCGTCGATTCAATGCCCCTTCCATCCACCACCGGCTTCGTCCATGGCCAGTGAGTGCCAGAAATTCATCACTTAGGTATCTTGTACGGCTTCGCCCGCTCCTATCGGATCGCTAAGTGGGACATACTTTTTGCAAAATTGACTGTATGGGACGC